>CM062574.1:28989662-30474037 GCA_031468815.1 Morus bassanus | reverse complement strand
CTTCACGCCCCGGTAAGCGTGCTTGCACTTGGGGTTGTTAAAAATCCGTTCAGGATTTTGCATTTTCCATCGCTCCTGAAGTTAACTGCCAGCTCCCTGAGACTCTCAGACGGCTTAAACAGGGAAAGGTGCTATTTTCCCCCTGATGTTTAGGTAGGAGAAACCTGAAGGTTTTCCTGCGGTTATTCGTTCAGGGCGAAAGGGGAAGCTGGCGGGTTGCCGGCCCACGCGGTGACGGCCGAGCCGCCCTCCCGCCGCCACCGGGGCCGCCGCAAGGCCGGAGGCTCCCCGGCCGCTCCCGGCGCCGCCGGGCCAGCTCCGCCCGGGCCTCCCCGAGCGCCGGCGCTGCCGGCTGGGCGGGCGGGCGGCGGCGGCGGCAGGAACCTTGGTGCGGCGGCGGCGTTTCCCGCGGCGGCCGGGAGGGCTTTGCGGCAGTACGCGGCCCCGCCGCCCGGCAGCAGCGCGGCGCCCAGGAGGGGCCGGGCCGGGCCTGAGCACCGGCGGCTCCGCGCCGGGCCGGGGAGCCCCTCCTCGGAGCACAGGCGGAGCGCGGCCCCCGGGCGGCAGGTAAATACTCCCGCGGGTCGGTGCGGGGCGTGAGGGGTCTGCGAGGCTCGGCAGCCGCCCCCCCGCCCGGCGAGCGAGGAGCGGGCGCGGCTCTGTTTGCATTTGCAGCACAAACACGCCTGTCGTCATGTGCCCGTCTGGAAGGAGACGTTCCCCTGTGCATAGAAAGGCCCCGTGCTTTAGCTTCCCCCCCCCCCCCCCCCCCCTCCGTAGCCGCGCACGATCTCAGCAGGAATTTGGGCTGCTCCCCCCTCGGTAGAGTCAAACTCCAGTACGTGTAGGCACGGCGTGCAGGCATCGCTCGCTAGTTTGATAGCCCAGAGTATGACATAATGCCGTTGTCTTCTTACATTGCAGTAAAATTGCTTCTTTTACGGAGCAAGCACCCAAGCACAGCCAGTGGAATTATACCTTCTGGAGCCAAACAGGCCCGGCAGGAGAGTATCTGTTATGTGGGAATGTGTGCTAGCTGGAGCACCAGCAGAAATGCTGGCATCACTGGCTTCGCAAGGTAAGATAAGGGAAGAAGCTCGAGATTAGATTTGTATAAGGAATCATGAGTTGCTCCTGATCTGTCTTCTGTTCTGCAAATTTGCACTTACGGTCCTGATCCTGCAAAGATTTACAGACAAATCTAATTTTAGGCACTGCATAATCCCGCTAAGTGACTACAGAAACTCGCGGTATGTAAGAATAAGAAAGCATCTGAATCTCAGTAGGACCAATGCCCATACATTTTAAGCAACAGTAGTTTTCACCGTGCCCCTTTCAAGGCTTATTTATCCAAAATTAGTGAATGAAGTTTGGGATTAAAAAAAAGTCAGAAATCTAAAAAGTGAAACAGGGCACTACCGAGTGGAACGACAGATGTTCTCAGTCTACAGTAGCTAGGTACATCATTCCTGCAGAACCTTATCAGGCTGAAGTCACGTTATGTGTTAACATTTCACTGTCATCAGATGTTCTGAGGTTTCTGCTGGGCCTCTGCTAAGGTATTCTGTAATAAAGTTATAGTTCAGTTTAGAAAACAGCAAGTGTTTGTGCTGAGTAGTCACACGACTCTGTAGCGGTGTATGTGGTTACAGCCAGCCTGCGGGGATAGCTGTTGTGGCAGGGCTGCCAGGACCTGAGGGTTTGGGTTGCTGTGGTAGTTTGCTGAACTTCAGCATTATTCCTTTCCTTCCCCTGCCCCTCTTCCCCTGAAAACTAATGTGCCAAACCACTGTGGTCCTGACTATTTTGAAAGACAAGAGGAGGGCTTAGTTTGAGGTTCAAAATGAGTTTGTTATTAAACACTGTATTTCCATCAATGTCAGCATTCAACCACTAATAGTTACGGGAAATCCAGGTCTCGCTGTAGAAAGGCTTGTACTGTCCCAGCCGAGCTCTTTGGGTACCACGGTTAGAGAGGGGAGTTGGCCACAGTCTCGGATCAGGGCTACTCAGAAAGCTGTGTGCTGGACAGATTGGGATGTCAAGTACATTTTCTTACGGCCGTGCCGTGATCTCAGGGAATAAATGTCTCCCATGTTCTTTGTGGGAGATGCTGTGTTTCTTACCCTCCTTCTGGCCGCTGGGGCAGTGGCAGCTGTTACTCCCAGCAGTGGGGTTATACTGGGCTGTGCTGGAGCCTGATCATTGCGTCCTGCTTGGTGTACCTCAAAGACACTACCCTACAGAGCTAAGTAAAAACTAATTGTGTAGTCTAGCATAGATGGTAAAGATTTCAGTTATTATATTGCTATTTATACCAGCTAGTGCTTCATCTAGAAAGGTCCCAAAGTATCTTCTGAGTCCTGAGTCCTAGTTATAAGGAGATAAAATGTCTTCATCTGACAGCCCCCCTTCTGTATGTCATTCATTGCTTAAATGCAGCCACCTCGGGGTGCAGCAGGACATTGCTGAACACAACAGCTGAAAGCTCAGCACCCTGATTTCCAGCAGTCTCTGTAAATGAGTCCTGGAGGAGCAACATCCCCAAGAACAAAATGTGCCTTTTATTTCTGTTCAGAACGTACAGGGACAAACTGAAAATGTCTTAATTTCTGATCTCTTTAAAAAAAAAAAAAAAAAAAGGTCAAGCTTTTAAGGGCTGGCTGTCTTTTGCCTTCAGCGCAGTTCTAGAAAGTGTGGAGTGGGGAGATACTTGTAAAATTTCAGTTTGCATTCATCAGAAATATTTATTTTTTTTAAAAAACGTTTTATCTCACCTGGCATATACAAAGTTCCCCCACATCCTAGCAGGAGACAAGCTGGTACATCGTGGCAGATACAATTAGAAATATTAGACTGAGTCATGTTGTTTGTTGTTTCTTGAATGTCCAGTTCAATCATGTTTCCTCTTGTACTGGAGGAGGTTTGTATCGCCCCTCTCGGATACCTTGTTCCCTGACAGACTCTGCACTCTTTGTGCTGAACTGAGGAGGTGATAGGCTGCTTTGTGGTGTCTGTCTGCCTGGCAGAACGGGCAGGAGTTCTTGTAGTCAGGGGCAGCATGTAAAATGCAAGTTGTACAACTTTAGACAAACCCGTACACAGAAAGCAAATGAACCCAAGCATAGAAATCATTCACCCTCCCTTGGGTTGTTACTTGAGACTACAGGTGTGTTTAAGACCACATATCAGTGCCTCAGGCCAAGTCACTGCACTGCTTCCTTCCATTCGTCCATGTGGATTTTGTGCCTGAAGTGTGGGTTTGAGGTGTGTCTGCAGGGGCAGTGGTAGTACTCAGGCGAGCCTCTGTTCCCCTATGCCTGACATCCTTCCCTGAGAGGTCAGCCCGCCAACAGGCAGCACACACAAGGGGGTAGTTTGGATTTTAGTCTGATGTAACCTATGAAGGTGGACACAAGCTGATGGGTTTGGCTGGCCTGCAGCTGGATCTGTGTGTCACCATCAGCTAACTCCACTCCGGTCAGTCTGCTTTGCCTTCTGCTCCTTTTTTTGCCAAGGGGCCTTCATCCTTTCCAGAGTCCCAGCCCAGCTACTGAGGTTTCAAATGGTTACTCATCCACGGGAAGTGATACAGCCCCTCATTACTCGGTGGTGCTCCCCAGCCAGGAGGGATGTGTGTCAGATGGCTGCAAGGCAAAGGAGTCAGTGGTAAAGGTCTCGGGAGAGCTGTATGGCAGTCAGCCTCCGGAAGAGAAAAGCTTTCTTTAGTCCATCTTCCTCCACTGCAGGGTCCTCCTCACCCCCTGGACCTGCTTGTTCTGGTGCAGCAGGCTGTTGTGTGCTTTTCACCTTAGAGTTTCTTGCAGTTTGATTACTGTTTGTGAAGTGCAGTTAAAATTAAAGATAATGTGGACTATAAGCACTGTTTATTATTCATTGCTGTGTGCTCATCACTGGATGAGCTGTTCTGTATCTGTGATGTGTTAGTTCCCCACGCAGGGAGGATGCCTGGGGAGCTTCCTTGTTAAAGGCATCAGGTCAGATCAGCAGCTGGGGAAAAATCTATGCTTCACAGAATGAGACTCATGTATCCTTGCTAAGGGTCTGCTTCCCCTCACCAGGATATGGCATTCTTCTTCCTCCCTGGTTTCAGCTCTTTCTTAATTTCATCTTTTCTTGGTTGGTGGTTTGGTTTTGTTTTCTATAGTGTGGAAGAGATCACTGCTGTCTTTTAGCTTGGCTGCGATTAGGCACCAAGTTAATTGCAGCTGTTCCTGCTCTTTGCCTCTTCCTGGGTCTAGCAGACAGGATGTGGGAGCTCTTCTTTGCTGATCAGTGTTGGCAGTCGATTTCATCCTTAAGGGCAATGAGACTATAGCAAACAGGTGGGTTTGCAACATGGAAATGGTTATGCTGACATTCACAGTTATCCTCTCTAGCACCTGGCCCTACAGCCAGGCATTCCTAACCAGAAAGCCTCTTTCTCCAGTTTTCGTGGGCGTTTCCTTAATATTGTCAGTGGTTTTGTGCAGGAATATCAGTCAGGAGGTATTTGTGTGAGACACTTTAAAATTGGGATTGTCTGAAAATTGTAAACAATTAATTTCTCAGTTGTGTGTTGGGGAAAGAGGCTTTTGAAGAGGGGCTTTAAAAATGTGATCTAAAGGCAGTTATCCAGGCCATGTTGAACCAACCATTGACTATCATATAGCAGCCTCTTTGAAACTACGGTCCCCTGTTCCATATGAAAAGTTTCTTGTAGTTTTATCTTCTTCGTGAGGCACTGTAAATTTCATCCAGATGTTTGAATGATGAATCTAACAAGCTTGTGTGCTGTGTTACTCACTCGGTATGCACAGCAGTAGGTCACCTGGGGTTTTGGAATCACTTGGGGAGAAGGTTTGCCTTGTGCCAAGGGAACAAAATACAGCCAGGATACCAGAAAATCTGGTAGTTTGCACAGGGACAGTGTCCCAGCTGACGCTTGCTCCCTGCAGTCATCCCTTACGAAATTCCTAGTTATCAGTTGCCTCTCCAAATTGAGTATGAGGCAAGCAGGAGTGCAGCTTTCAACCGCTGCTCAGAGAACTGGCCACTCTAAGTGTGGGATTCATAACCGCTAGGAGTGTAAGTGTTTTGAACCAGGACTGCTCTTTAGTTACATATGGACGGCACACAATACAGTGGCTCTGACTGGGGGTATTGTATGCTGAGGCTTCAACCGCAGCAGCTCTGACACTGTGCTTCCTGTACGGCTGAGAGAAGGCTTCTGGCTGGGAGAGAGACCTAGGTGCCATCATGCTTTGAAAGACCTTCTGGTCAGAACGAGATGGACAATGTTTGCTGAGTAGGCCTTGCTATACTGTGAATACATAAAGCATCATCTGCTGTCTAGTTACACCAGGAGGATGCTGGAAAGAGGGTACTCTGCAATTCCTTGCGTTGTGCTGCCACTGTCAGTTCTTCAACTTTTTCTGCAAGCATTCTGTGCCAGCGATGTATAGAATTGCATAGGCAATGATAAAGACTTTGTGTGTGACATTAGCCATCTGTGCGTCCTTATTCTCTCTTCAGGTGTGCCCACCTGACATACAGCTCAACCTCTTAACTAAGAGGTAGCACCTAAGTCTTCAGCTTCATAGCTTTTTTTCAGGGATTCTGCACAGCAGAGCCTGGTTTTCAGGGACTGTCATTGACCTAAGTGCGTCCCATTTAGATTCTGGGCAATACTTAGATCTATCACTGATGTGACCCGCAGAGCTAGTCAGAAATCCTTGTAACAGCAAAACCCGTAGGCTGTGATTGTTCAGGGTGCCACTGGAAGACATTCAGGTCACAGGCTGAGCTTGTTGAGACTGACAGGCAGAAAAGCTCATTAGGAGGACTTGATCCTTGTGGGTCCCTTCCAACTCAGGACATTCTAGGTACTAGCTGCTCCAGCCCCAGTGGATTGTATTCAAAGAGGCTGTACATCCATCTTTTCTTCAGGTGACCTATTGTTCAGACTAGGCCTGTCAGAGCCCATAAACTGGACTGTAGTGGTCTGGGCCTGCAACATAACAGAGATAAAGGTCCCTGAGGCCACTTGAAATTGCTCTGCTACCAAATTGTTACCCAACTGAAAGAACGTCTCTTTCTGTTTTCCTTGTTGGCATTGGAGTTTCAGCCCACAGTTGCAATGCAGTGCAAGATAAGCAGAGCTGGTTCCCACAGCAGGTTCCAGGGTGCTGAGGAGGGCATAGAGCAAGCTCTCCAGTGGCTGAGGCAGCCCTGCTCTCTATTTGCATACAGGTAACTTGTGAAGCTCCTTTTGTGCTCTTGAGATAAAATTCTCAGAAACACGTAAATCTTTGCCAGGAGTTTGAGCCTGAGAGTCATTAGGAATCAATGATACTTGGGAGAATTTTAACATTATTAGCCACCTTTTGCTGTCTTTTGCAGGCTGAGAGTTCCTCTCATTTATGCGTTTCCTCTTCAACATATTGCTTGTGAACATCATTGATTGTTCCTTTTTAATTCTCTCTCCAAATACAAGAGAAAAGGGGAAGTCCCTATTTATCTGTTGTGTATCACTCATTTATACATCTCTATTACCTGTGTACTGAAGAGGAGGTCCTATGAGCACCAAAACCAACAAGACTGCTTGTCAAGTTGTGTGAATCCTATTCCTCCCTCCTGCTTTCCCCCTCTGCTTCCCAGTGTTTTCAGATCCATCTCACACTAAGCACTTGTGCTGTGGCTAATTTGGAGGAACCCATGTGGTGGCACTGGCCTGCTAGGAAAAATAAGGGACCGAGTTTTGCCTGCTTCTCCCTTAGCAGGAGGGTGAGTTTGGGCTTCTTTCCTGTCCAGTGTTGAACTACAGTTCAAGTACTGCATCTTTAAGGACACTACTGCTTTGTCACATCTAGTTGACATTACCTGTACAGTTCAAAAGAGAGCGAGAGAAGGAGAATAACTGGCAGCTAGGCGGGATGGTGGCACAAACCCTGTTTCCTTAGGAAACCAAACTGAAAGGTGCTTCTTTTATCTATACTTTTTGTATGGATTGGTGAGCTAAATGGATCTCTTCAGTCACTGTTTCCTAAACACATGCTGGCTCTAGCTTTTTCTCCTGCCTGAGCTAGAATGAACAGTCCTGAACATAATGCGTAAGCTGAGGGTGCACAGCGAGTGCCTTGGTGGTGGTGTGGTGGTGTGTATCACCTGCAAGATTGCTTTCTACCTTTGCCTTTTACGTGCTTTTTAATTTTTTCCATGCAGTGTCTGGGTATTTTCCCTGGCCCGTGGGGATCCAGAAAAGCATATCAGGAAGTTAAATGGTCTCTTCCAGTGTATGTTCCTTGGCATTTGTCATCTGTGATTTTTCTCTGCTGTCATACTGTGCTGTTGCCTAGGTTAAGTCCTTGTGGCTTCTCTAAGGGAAGTAATCTTTACTAAACTGAACCTCTGTGTCTCACATGGCAAGACCAGTAATCCTTGCTGTCTACCTCAGCCATATGAGTAATGTGGCCACTATAAACTCGTGATAGTAGACCTTACTGATGTTGTAAGTGCACATTAATTATCTGACTGCTTGCACGTTCGTGGCCAAAAGCTGTATCTGGACTAGACAGACATGCAGAAAACCATGTTTTTTCAGCTGCAGCAATCCCTGTGTCCGGCAGTTTTTGCTAAGTACAATGCACCATGTTCCTTCACCTTTTTTTTTCAGTAAGACTAGTTCCAGGGGCCTGGATGAGCTGTTAGGTTTCTGCTTCCCATACCAAATCCCTGCTAACAGTTGCCTATAGCTTTGACAGTCTTTAATAGTTTGGGCTGATGCTTCTCTCTTCCTCTCCTATTCACTGCCTTAGGCTGAATGTCTTTGGAAAATTTCAGGTGTTTCCAAGAAACAATACATAAGACAATACATTTTATACTAATTTAGAAGGAGTTCATCCTATCCTATTGTTTGCCTTTTTTTTCCCTTTCATATGGAGGAAGTGGTTTCCACTGCTTTCCCTCTTGGAGGAGATACTGATGGAGCTGTTTACTGCCATATCAAAGTTTGCTTTCATTTGGCACCATATCTGTGCAGAAGTCTGAATTAAAATTTTTTTGAGTGCCAGTCTCAGAAAATGCCAAATTGTGTTTATGGAGGATATGTGATTGCAGAATCCCAGCACTAGTGGGGATTACTGGCACAACTCTTTGTTTGATCTAAGGAGGTTCTTGGCGGTGTGGGAAGGGATGAGCCTGCTACCACTGAGGTCACCTTTCACATCTTTATTGAGCAGGGCAAACAGACTAGTGTGGAAGGTATGAGTGCTGCAATTTGTGAACCATGTGATGCAGGGGCATGTCATCTTCTCATGACCTTGTGATTCAGCATCTTACTAGATATGAGGTCAGTTTGTAGTTCAGCATCACCACACTTGCCTGCATGACACTGGATAGCTCCAGTCTCACAGGATCCAGAGAAACGTGCAGCCACATGAAGCCACCAGCATGTAAAAATGAACTTGTTAAATGTAAGTGTCAATTTTTCCCCCTTGCTTTCCACCTTTCCTAACGATTTAAAATAAAGAACAGAGCAGCAACATTGCATCTGCTACCACTGAAATGCTTCAGTGGCACGTCACAAGCCCTTCTGGAGTGATTGCTGCTCCAGTCCTTTGAGTGAGAGCAAGGTTGTATTCTCTGCTGTATTCACCCCTGTGAAATGGCATCTTTGTATGGGCCAGCCTGTAGCTTTCACTGTCGGCCTGTTGGCATATGCTTATGTCAGTACTGGTTTTGTTCAAGTGAACGCCTGTTGCAGTTTTGCAACTTCAAAATATCATTCTTGCTTTAAAGATGTGCCGTGGGAGGATGTAGAGTAAGTGGACAGGTTGTACCACATCATGTACCTTAGCCTGTTCCTGGAGCTCCCAAGCTCTAAGGTACCAGGGAGCAGAATGGTGTTCTGGGGTTGCTGGCAGGAATGAGCTTCAAGGGTGAACTCCATGCTGCATTAAGCTGACAATGCAGATGTGCCCAGGATGACTTTATTTCCCACTGCTGTCAACTGGCACAGTTGCACAGCTTTGCAAAGAGTCTATTCCCATACTGTTCTGATTTGAAACCACTCCAGACCTGTTTTGCTCAGCCCTCTGGTTGCGGTTTTGGCTCTGCCTTCAGTGTCTTATTCTATGTTTACTGTTGAAGCTGATCCTAGTCCTGGTTCACTATGAGGCTCGTCAAGTGAATCCTTGCAAAGAGATAAGGGGAGAAGGATGCCAGTGTAAAGGCTTGAAGTTTCCAGAGTTATGTATGTGATTATTTATTGCTTTTGAAAATTATTTACTTGAAGTGTGATTGCAGAGATCGTGGTCTGAACTGCTGATCTGTTAGGAAGGAGGGTGAACTTCTGCTTTCAAATGCAACTGTGTCATGGCTGGCCACAACTGAAGCAGGGATGGGAGGAAGCCAGAGGATGATTGTGGAGGGAGTTGGTTTGTGCTGCAGGATTCTGTGCCCCCTTCTTGGGGGGCGGTTGGCCTCCTTCCTCCCTCTGCTTTGCTATAGGAAAGGGTGCCTATTTAAATGACTTTGCTAATATAAGTTAGGCAAATAGACTGTTCTGGATTAAAAAAAGAACCTTAAGTAGAAGTATTATCTGTGTTTGATGCTGTTTAATAGATGTTTTTTCCTGCTAAGTGTAAATCATCATGAGTCCTGGTAGCACTTCAGCAGCATTCACAAGCTAATGAGCTGTTAATTATCGGCCCTGCCCAGGCTAATTAGTTCTGTTAAGACTGTATTTCTGTTAAGAGCGTATTAATCTAGGTAGAGCTCTGAGCTAGTGCAGCTTTGCTGCTTCTAGGACTTGAGCTGATGTGGCCAAAACTGGGATGTATATCTCTGACTTTGGGCTGTTCTGCATGTACAGGCTTTAGGTACTGTGATTTCTCCTAGCAGCCGTGAGAGCTGTTCTCCCGCTAGCACAAATGCCTAGTCTCCAGGTCCCAAGAACTTGCACGCATTTTACTGATTTCCCCAATTTAAACATACCTATCGTGCACTTCCCTTGAGCTTGGCAGCACTGTGGATGGAGCTTCAAGACGGAAAGGTTAGAAGGCAGCAAGCTTAGTGCAACAGAAGTCAGCAACGAGACACCCCCTTATTACACCACAGGGAATAGAAAGCCCTCTTCCTTCCTTCTCACAGGTGTGAGCTCAGGTGGGTCAATACAGCTCTTCAGTAGTTCTAGCCTTAAAGCCCTTTGCTATTCTTATGTTTTGCCCAGTGAGTCAGCTGCTTGGAAATAAAGATCTGCAGATTTGTGACGGTGCAGGATATGGTATATTTTGTTTTGCTGGTAGGATTCTTTGTCTTTCTGGGGCTTAGGTTGCCACATGGTTTCACTTAGGTTCTCAGTGATATTCTAGAGAGAAACTCTACGTGCAGCATTCTGCAGCAGCCTAATAGCATTAATTTATTAGGTAAATACCACAGTTCTGTTTATGCAGACAAGTAGGCAAAGTGGCTGCTGTAAAACTCATGTTGGTCTCCTAAAATTGGGAGTGCAACCAATGTGGGAGGAAAGGGCAAACTATTTGAGGCTGGTTAGCCTGTTTCACTAACCCTTCATTTCTCAACTTTTTCTTAAAGCCCCATGGGAACCTGTACTAAGCATTCCCTAGGTGGCTGCATTTGTGATGTTAGTCAGTACTGCCTCTCAGTGCAGCTTTCTAAAGCTTGATTAATAAATGGCATCACTTTGGTTCCACTTTATCTGGTGCCCCATCCTGCTCTCTGCAGGTTCCAGTTCGAGGAGTGATAATGCACAGAGCTCACGCACAGTGAACAACAGAAACCCCAAGGGGGTAGTTCATACCCAGTAATGTTGGTGCCAAATGAAGGAGAAAGTAAAATCAAGGGGACTGTGACTGTGAAAGGAGTGATGTGATTAAACATATTTATCTGGGAAAAGGCCCTTACTGACGTGATGTTTTGCTTTGCTTTACAGGTAGTTTTCATCACTATGAGCTTATTTGATAGAGGGACTGTAGCCCACTTGATCAGTGCATTTTAAGTCTCCCACCTGAAGACAGGTTGATTTGATTCCTTTCTGCCACTAAGGACTGTGGTTGGTGAATGTATTTGCCTCGCCACCTCTTAGTTCATGGTGTGCCGAGGACAGATGTGAAGCAGCTCTTTCTCTGGATATTCATGTGGTATCTTCTTAACGCATCGCGACGCCTCGGGCCCACCGGCAGCACTGGATATGGAGGCTCTTGAAGTTGATGACATTAGCCCTGCCTTGGAAGTGACTGAAGACTTTTTCAATAGTTTTGATACTAAGCTTGAGAAGATTGTGCAGCCCACTGAGGTGTACGGTGTACAGGAGGTCCCCGAACTGGTTGGGCATGAGGTATTTGATCAGATAACGGAGAGCAGGAATCTGAGGAATGTAGCCTCCTTGGCCAAAAGTAGCCTCATCTGGGATCACTGCAAAAATGGCCTCTTGGAAACCAAAGCTCAGACAGCGTTCCCTGCCAAAGACCAGCGCGTGGTGCAGAGGGGAACAGCTGCTGACAACCTTGCTTGGGCAGGGGAAGGGGAGACTGCAGCCTTTAACATCTTCAGTATCTGCCAGCGGAGGAGAGACAGGCCTCGCTCGGTGAATGACATCCTGGTGCAGAATGAGGAAGCCTCCACATTCAAGCCAGGACACAACAGGTCACGCTCCGATATCAGCCATGTAAACTGGGGAGTTGTCTTCACGGGCACCTCGCTGCAGCAGCCACCTGCGCCTGGTCAGGACAATAACAGCGCTCTGCTCTCTTACCTGGCATTAACCAAGGGAGAGGACATCCAAGGAAACACAGGTTTGTGCTGGTGCTTTATTGCTTCTGTTGATATGAGGGCTTTCCTATTTGTTTTTTAATATTTATCTTGAAAGAGGAGCTGCATAAAAAAAACACCCCCCCCAAAAAACAACTGTGAGGTAGCTCTTAAGGTGATAGAAATCAGCATGGCTCTGTTGTCTTTGATATAGCTCTGTTTGCCTGCTTAAGGATCAGTTTTTAAACCAATCTTGACTTCTGTTCCTTTCATTGTTTGGAAAACTAAGCTTGTTTTACTTTTTGCTTCTATTTTGTTCAGTTTGGCTCAGGAAAAAATAATTTATTTGGTATGTATTTCTGATCGTTTCCTTACCTGCGTTTCCCAAACTAAAAAAACACTTTGAATGCTAAAGCTATTGGAAGAATGGAAAATCCAAACAAAAGCAGTTTTCATAAAAGTTAAAGAGTGGCCATTAAAAAGAGGGCATACAAAGCTTTACTGTGGGGCCCGAGATCTCTGCTCTGTTTCTTTAAGAAATGCTGGCTATTCAGTCCATAAACAATTAACAAAAAGTCGAGCATGCAATTTGTGCATGTCAACATTAAGGCATCTCTGCCAGCTTTGTATGGGGTACAGGAAGTCTTGTTATCAGATTGAGGCAGGCATCTCCAGTGAGCCATACGAAGCGGTATTTCAGCAAGTGATACTTTTTCCTTTTCCTTTCTCAGGCACTACACTGGAAGAGGTTGTGCTCAGGGCTTCGGAAACACTGAACCAGTGTCTCCATTTCCATGATTTATTTTGTAGATGCCAGAGATGGACTGGGCACTTATGGAAAAGAAAAGCAGTTAATGCCATGAAGGTTTTATAATCTAAATAAAGGCAGGACTTTAACAAAGGAATTTAAAAATCAAAGGGTTATGAAAGCATGCGTGTGTGTATGGTGGAATGGCTCCAGTTATGAATTGGTAGCCTGTTCAGGGTTAGAACAAGCCTTTTGGGTTAGGTTTTCCAGATAAGTCAGCTATTGTGGAGCATGAAAAGCAGGTGCCTAAATAGTTGTGTTTGTGGATGTGTGCATATATAAAAATAAATATATATAATATGTAGGTGTATATGTATGTATATATATACACACAAACCTGTAGGCTATTGTGTTATATTGTGACATAGTTGCTGTATCCCAGAGAAGGGTGCTCTTGGTTTACAAAGGCAAGTATACCTGCTGTTATTTTTGTTTAGGGAGATAGATCGCTTCGCGTGGAGTGGGATCTCTGTTCTGTGTCCTTCCCGTGGAAGGGATGCAGAACAGGAATGCACCCAGAAGCCTGGAGACAGAGCTCTCCATTTCTGTCAGCTGTATCCTGGGCACCTCATGAGTTTAACTTAGCATGTAACACCTTTATGTGCCCGCAGAAACACCAGTCAAATCTAGCCATTAAAGGTCAATACGTGTCCCTGATAGTGTTGCACGCTTAGTCTTTTTGGCCCAATTTCCCCACAGAGCCCTCAGAAAAAGAAAGGGCTTCTGTTACTTATACTGTTTATAATAAGAAATACCTAAGCCATTCTGTATTTAAAGACCTGCACTTGTTCAGTGAGAGTGATTTCAAGCTGCCACTGGATCCCCAAGCCCACCAATCCAGCTGGTGCTGAGCAGCATAGTCCGAGGCTGAACAGGTCTCCATTCTGTCAGTCCAGGGCTTAGGCAATTGCAAGAGTACATTGGGGTGCACCCTAATGCATTGCACCTCTGTCTGGGGTGAAGCAAATTACATTTCCCTCTCCCTTACACACAAATGCAAGACAGTGCGATGCGACTCTTCATAAAAGGAAGCAAAATGGAAAATGGAAACGATGTAGGTTTTTCTTCCCCTTCTGGCAAACAAAGAAATCTTATTAGGAACTGCAGTGCTGGGACACCATTGCTTCCGAAGTCAGGGTCCGCATACTGCAGCGTCTCCCCGCTCCTGGGTGAGAGTCTCCGTACTTTCAGAAGCTGGGCTGTCTGCAGTGTTGTCCTCCTTCAACCCTGGGTCCCACTTCAGCTGTTCCAGACCACTTTGCTTAGAGACGACAGACCCCAGGGAGATGCACCAACCTTCTGGAAGCCCTAAAAGGGCCTCGCTGCATCCAGAGTCGAGTCTATAGCAGGACTTCAAACCAGCACCTGGAACAGCTTGATAGAAAACCTGTGATAAAACCACGAGAGGAAAACACAAGAAACATGCTCTGTGTACAGCTGGATCTAACAGTGGGATTCCTTAAGCTAGGTTGTGTCCAGTATTTAGTCACCCTATCGCAGTGTGTTCCCAAGGCCTGCCGGTTCAGTAGTAGCGGTGGAATTCAGTGGTACTCTTCCCAGCCCCTCAGCAGGCACTTGTACTGTTTAAATGCAGTTCATGCAATGAAGTTTTTCTCCAGACAGAAAAAGCGAACAAACTGTGTTAGTGTGATATACTCTTTATCGTTATGATTTCATGTTAAACAGTTTGTAGTTGTGAGTAATAACTGTGAAGACCTTGCATCTATAAAGTAGTTTTGTGAAGTATAGCAATATTAGCCCTCTTAAGAAAAACAGAAATTGACAGATTTCCATGAAGAAAACTCTTGTTTTTATACTATCTGCAATAGTGCCAGGTATCTTATAGCCCATCCATTCCTCAGTTTCTTTATGGTACCAGGAACAAGTCCCATTGCTGTGCTCAGTGCTGCCAGAAGTATAGGTCTCTGTAAAAAGGCATTTTGAAGAAGAGACTCAGTACACTCAAGTTCTGGGATCTCAGAGGTGAACCGTGCAAGGGAAGGAAATGGGCTAGTAAGAGTGACTGAAGAGCTTCTCCCAGTACTCACCTGTAGCCCAGCAGCAGTCAGCGCCTCTAAGGTCCTCAGCCCACACTTTTTCTATTGCTTTTTGCAAAGGTGCAAAGCATTTGTCAGTGCTTGCTGTGTGCCCTCTAAGAGCCTTTCTTCATGGGATGTTTGAAGGCAGTGGTACCTTCTTTGAGGAAGGAGAACTTCTGTGCTCTGAAAATGCACTCTTTTAACCTGTTTCCTTAACCTGTTCTGTTCAGCTGTGCAGGTTTTAGAACGTAGCCATGGTATTTCTTCCCTCTGTGTTTACAAGAGAGCCTGCCATAGAGTTTGATGCTACTGTGAGCTGAGCCGAAAAGAGAAAAGCAAAAGCAAGAAAGTAGATGTCACAGGTACATGCATCTGGGACTGGTAATTATTCTCCACGAGAGACAAAAAAAGAAGTATTTTAAGGTTGGTTAAAAGCTGCTGCAGTGGTTGAAGGAGTCATAGTAGCCTCAGCCTGTGGAGACATCCCTTTCCAGGGCTTTAATATAGATTAAATGAGTGCATGTGAGATACTGAGAGCAACTTCAGCCACTCCTGTCAGTCCTCATTGCAGTAAAGGACTTCCCTCCGGAGCCTGCAGAGGTCTCCCAGTCCTCTGAGGCTGGCCAAGTTGCTGCACAGATTAACTCCTCACAATTTTTTTTTCTTTATCTTCATAGTATATTTATTACTATGCACTTATCTGTTCCTGCTGCTTGCTTTTTTTATAATACAAATAAACCAAAACTGGATCCTTTCTATGTGCTGTGAAAGAAAAGAATCTGAAAAGCAGCTGTGCCTTTTGGGGCAGTACGTCCTTAGGCCTGCTGGCAAAACAGCTAGTGTACTAGAAGTGAGCACTGTTTGTGCTATGGAGCAGCGGTAAGCGGAGCTAGCAAAGACGGAAGTTGTAAGCAAATTCAAGGCAGGCTTTTGTATTTCTGGGCATGTAGCCTGGTAAACAAAGGGAGAATGCTCCTTCTGTAGCATCCAGTGAAAAGCTTCCTTAGATCATTAAAACACAATGTGTGAGCAGTTATCTTTGATAGTCATGTCGATATTTTCATTCAAACACTGCCACTCCCAAGAGTGTGGGTGCTATAGTACTTTTCCCAGGTAGCTTTTTTGTTTGCTTGCCATGCCTGTGAGCTTGGCAGCTCCAGAGCCGTCACTGGGCTGAGCACCTGCACACTGACAAGCTGTCCTTACTGCAGAAGGCTGACGCCTTGTGCCCCTCTCCAGCAAGCAGCTGTGGAGGCACTCAGCCAGCCCCATTGATTTTTGGCAATATGGTCTGCCAGGAAGCTGAGCCTACGGGCCGTTTGCAGCACTGTGGCATGGCAAAATAGACATACCAGAGAAAGGTGACTGCCTTAAAACTGGCCAACAGGCCCAAATTCTGTTGTGTCTGATTGAGGCCAGGATTTCACCTCCTTCTTTCAACTGACTGATTTAGAAAATAACTTCCCACGCACACACACACTTCACATCTTTCTTTCGGGCTGGGAGCCTAGCCGTCATTTTGGACACTTGGAAGGTATGATCTTGTACTCAGAGTTTGCGCCGAGGATATTTCAAGAGAGGTTTGGGCCCTTCTTCATATAGCTCTTGTACATATTACATACTTTTCTAGTGTGTTTTTGTGGAGGTGAGACATCTAAATCTGTATTCATGAGCAGTACACCACTGATTCACAGGTTGGGGACTGGGGGTGATCCTTGAGTTCTGAGGAGTCATTTTACAGTGCCGCTTTCTCTTATTCTGGTGACCACACGGACTTTATGTTGGGGTGTTTGTTTGCCAGACATCCTCACCTTCAGCAGCAGTAGTGGTGGCTGGTACTAGCTCTGTGCCTGTGACGTTAGCTCATGCAGCATTTAGCGGTACATATCAGTGTGCTGAGCAGGTTTGTGGTGGTGGGTCTCAGAGCAGCAGACAGCAGTGCCAACAATTGCTGCTGTTGTTGTCCTGCTCAGGGAGGAGCTGCAAAGACAGCTAGCTGGAAAGGGGAGGTGTGTGTGGCAGGTATGGGAGCTGCTGTAGAGGTGGAGGTGGCCAGAGATCCTGCAAGTTGTGAGACACTGGAGGTGTGAAGTGCAGCCTTCGTACTTCCCCTCCAGTGATGGCTAGGTAAAGCCTAGCTCCTGACCCATCTACCAGGGAGGTTTCTCAAGCCTGATTGCCATTTGTGATTTTGCAAAAACACCCCTGTAGCACTGTCTTTTTTTCTGTGGTATGTGGAAGCTACACAGCCAGGGCAGACCAATAGGCTGTTAATTGTCACTGGGATGGCAGAACATTATAGATCTGTGGTGTTGTGCAGAAGATAATGGTGCTGTCGTCCAAGAGGCAGATGTGTGGAAACAACACTTCTGCACCTTCCTCTCTGGAGAGCAGGAAGCCTCAAACCACTTGGAAATAATCCCAGAGGTATCAAGCCAGTTGGAGAACCGATGCCTCTGCTGTGGCCAATTTATTTCCAGCATTAAAAGGTAGTCAAGAAAAAGGTAGCTGTACTGCAGAGATTTGGAGGCTTTTCAAGACTTAGGGAGACAAAAATGTTATTTAAAATCCCATGTGAGTTGGATGCCCTCCACTGCAGGGTTCCATGAGTGCCAGGGACTTATCTGTGCATCTAGCAAGAGATATAGCCTGTTCTCCCAGGAGATTACAGCTTAAATACAGCACACAGTAAGGATAGGGAGGGTGAGTAGGGACAAGGAGAGGTGAGGCACTTTGCTCAAGATCAAATGGGAGTATAATTTGAGTCACCTGACTTAAACTCATCCCCTGGATGATATTCCCCCCTGTAACCCCCCTGGCTAATTTGGGGAGTGCAGCACTTGTTCCCTGCAGGCTCACTCCTGATTGCTCCTTGGGCTTGGACACCCTCTGAGCTGGAAGGGCCATGGGGAGCTGGCAGAGAGCAGCAGCAGCCGAGGGGGCTAGGCTGGGCAGCTGCCTCAAGTGGAGGGAAATGTGACCTACTCCACTCCTTTGCCTGGGAGGCTATGGGAGGGTGCAGGGTGATGGAGGGGGGAGTGCAGTGGGAGGGGCTCACATACAGGGGATAAATTCACAGTGCAGGAGGATTACAGTAGGCAGCACTAATGAGTTTGGTTGTGAAGCTGTTCTGGTTGGAAGGGTTATTCTTTGTGGAGATTTTTGCTCTGGAGTTACGGCACTCCATAAAGCTAATGAACAGAGTTTTCATCTCCTGGGGCAGTGCTGATTGCTTCCAGTGATGTTGTGATGACTTTCATAACTGAATTTTCAGGTTAGTTGCTATTATTCCCTTAGTGGTGTCAGCTAACTCTCCTAATGTGAACTGACCCTTTTTTTGTAGCTTTGACAGTCACTTTATACCCTATCTTCCTTCTTTTTAAAATGGAATTGAGTGAATTTATAAAAAAATCAGCAAATCCATTTTTGTTTGATAGTCCCACTTCTTTTGCAAGTGCTGCTGTATTATGCATCTCCTAGCTGGTGGTAGGTAACCATCTCTTTCAACTCATTATACTTCTGTCTCTTCCAGAGTTGAGTCCTGTTCTGGGTTGGTCTTGCACTTTGACTGAATCCAGCCTCCTTCTCCACTGCCCCCTTAGCACAAACACTGTGTCAGTATGCACAGGATGCTGGTGCTCTGTTCAGCAAACACTATACAAGTGTTCTCCTTGCTGCAGAGGAGCAAAAAGGATTTGATGGAGTGGCTGGGCAGCCAGGATCCTGTAGACTTCAGCAAAGTTTCTTGTGTGTTTCTCGTACAATGCCACACCTGAAAGGAAAGACATAAAGAATAATTTGTTCAGGTTCTTTGTCCATCTGTTTAGGCAGTTTATTCAGTGAGTTTTTTTGGTGAACAGCTAAGCCAACCTCACTAGCAATGCATAAATATAAAATCAAGAGTCTGCAAGTTCAATATTTTCAAAGCAGGTTTTGCTTTCCCCGAAGCCTAAGGAAGATGAAAAAGAGTGAATGCCTTTCTGGTGGGGAGGGATGCTGTTTCTTTGTATAAATTAATGCAAACTGCTGCCTAGTTACAAGTCCCATTGCTCTAGTGGTCCCTTGAAAAGAGGTGGCACTGGGAGAAGACGCCAGATTTGGCTCCAGGACAGCCATCTGCTGGAAATTTGTGGCTAAATATCAATGCCATTATTTCAGAACCAAGTGGAATCAGATATACTTGCCTGAAAGAGATATACCTCCAGAGCCAGATGGGAAAATAGAGGGGAAGAAAAGACTGTATTTTTAAGTAGGAGAGAAGTGGACATTGTGGATCTGAGTCACACTGGCTGAGGCAGAGGCAGGGTTTGTCCATGACCTAGCATAACCCACCAAGCAGGTGACTAGCCCAACCCAAATTGAGAGTGTTTTAGGTCCTGAAGGTTTCTGTTAAGTTCTGTGGAAATCAGAGAGGAGGGCTATTGACAAAAACTTTGTAACTTACGCTCATCTCTTACTAAGCATTAGAGAACCCGGAGGGGAGTGCCATCTCAAGAGACAAACCCCTCAGAAACTAGGCATCTCTGCTGCTGCTGCTCTTTTCCAAGTTACTTGGTATTACTGTCATCAGAAATGATTCAGTGGTGGAAAATGGGGCAAGTTTTCCTGCTATACCAACAGGGATGCAAGTACAGTCAGTTTTCAGGAGCATATGTCTTTTGGACGTGCTGAGACAACGTTTGGGCTCCCTCTCCTGCAGTGCTGGTTGCACCAACTGTCCAGGGGTAGGTGTGTGCTTGGTGCAGCGTTCCTAGCCAGGACGAGTAGGCAGTTCCCAAAGGAGAGGAGAGTTGCTGAGGCAGATATTGCCCTGTCCTCATCTGCTGAGTCTCTCTCTGTTTACCTCTACATTCTTCCCCCTCTTTCCTTGAAATTATAACTCAAAATGGCTCAGGCATGGGCCATTTGCTGTGATTATTTCCCCTTTTTTACTCTTCCTCAATTTATTCTCCCTGTCTCTGTACGGAGGAAAAGAGATGCAGTTACTGTTTGGAAGGTGGATGGAGTGATGGTAGCATTTGCTCTCTGAGTGGAAAGGTATTATCTGGCACACTGCACGTCGAGGAGATAAAGGAGCAGAGGGTTGAAGGGGGTGTGTGTGTAATTGTAGCATATGGATTCAACCTGTCTCTGCCAGCATCTATTGCCTTGACCTAAACAATACAAGGCATTTGAATTTTAATCAAGTTGGCTGCTGGTTCTGTCCCAGTTAGAGCAAGAATCAGTGGAGCCAATTCATGGGAGCTTGAACGGAAGGAGTGGGGCGAAGGAGGGAGAGGGGGGTGCCTCTGTGAAAGGCAGGGAGAGACAGCCTTTCTCTAACTCAACAAAAGACAAGCAAACCTGTGTGCAGATGAAGGAGGGGTGGCTGGGGGAAGGTTACGAGTTGTCTTATTATGGAGAAGCTTGAACTGTCATCTGTACTTGATGGAAGCGAGAGAGATTGCAGTTGGAGCTGCAGAAGCGCTGCCTCCCTGATTGGATTAATAGAAAGGGAAGATGACTCTAGAATGGCTGCCCATTATCTGCACTACAAAGGGATTAGTGTGGGTTTCAGAGAAATTAATGGCTTTTGAGTTAGCGCAGAAATACTAATGAATGTCAGGGCCAGAGATGTACGGTGAACAAAATTTCTTTTAGTGTGTGTGTGTGAGAGCGAGCATGTATCTATCCATTTGGGTTATGAAAGTGTGCTTTTTCTCTACCATTTTGAGGTTTAGATTAGGCTTTTGGTTTTCATATTTAGCTGAAATACTCTCAAGTAGCTTATTTGTTGGCAAGGTATAGTTATTGATTTCTTTTCCACCTTTTCAGACCCAGTGTCCGAGTAGCATTTTTTAAATCATTGTTATGATTTTAGTCATATATGCAGGAAATCATTGTAGGTAAAGTGTAGAGTGCATTGAACATGATGTAAAATGCAGGCTCTGTTCTGAGTAAGTGGGCAATGTGGGGAAGCTGGGGCTGAGCTGGCAAGGTGAAACCAAAGTGCCTCCTTTTTGTTAGTGTAGATGGGAGGTAGCATCCTTCCTCCATTTTTTAACCCCCATGAGGTTTGCATGCTCCCATTAAGTATATCAAGCAATTAATTCTCATGTATGTTCATTAAGTTTAACTGAAACATGTCTACTTAATCCTTATAAATCCTTAAAGTTGGTCTTCGCTGAAGAGCTAGCCAAAGCTTTTACACTGTTGCTGTTCTTAATCCTCCATCTGACTGTACACAAAACTCTTGCAACCAACTACAGCAATGCTTTCAGCCAAGGACAGGAGCATCTCCTTAGACTGTATGTTACATCCCAAGATCTGTTTCTCACCAGTTGGTATCAGAAGCCCTTTGGACAGTAACTAAGTCCCTCAAATACTCACAGTCCCTGCCTCTCCTTGAGCCCCGTGAGTATAGACAGACTTGCCCATTAGCCGGCGGTGGTGAGAGCGGCTTGGCCGGCAATGCTGGCTGTATTAGCTGGGAAGCCCAGTACACATGGGATGCATTAACTTTTATATAGGCTCATCTATATAGGCTCATCATCGTTTCCAAGCTTCATCAAGCCCAGCTGCTTTTGTTCTCTTAGCTCTGCACTGAAGACATCCTAGGTATACTCAGAGGTGATCACGTCTAAAACTTGTAAGAGCATGGCCTGTTAACGTGAGTGGTAACTAGTTAAGCTGAGATGCTGAAAATACTTCGCACCTCCAGCTGTCTACCCTATCCCTCTTTCAAAGGTTGTCAGCCCGAGGGCAGAAACCACGAGTAAAACAGCTCCTGTATTGCTGCAGTTTGTAACACTGCACATTAAGGTCAACTCATGCTAATTTTGTTTGCATCTAATTGCGCCAGTGAATGAGGAGCTGTTCCCAGGTGCCTGCCTTGCTCCTGAGTCAGGAATAGCAGTCTCCAAGGGAAATGGACAACTGGAGGCAGAAACCTACTCACTTGTGTCAGTTCTGCCACTGTTTTTAAGTCAAGATGCATCACAGGTACCCTTACTGGAAAGCTGAAGTGTAAGTCAAATGGGAGCAAGAATTTGTTCCTCAGGCTGGATTGTTTTGGGGTGCCAAGTGTTAAAGTCAGTGTTAGAGGGTAACACTGAGTGCCACTGAATTTATGCAGGGACCAACAAAAATTGCATAGAGCCACATGTCCAGCCCAAGGTCGAAATATGATGTTTGCGTATATTAATGGTGGCTGAAGTGGTGCAAATCAGATTGGAACAAATTTTGCATGGAAACCATTTTTTAAAACTCAGAAATGCTTTAGATAATTTCTTTTAAATTCGTATCACTTTGGTGCCTGGAGTGACTTGTGTATGGCTGGTTTTCTGGAGATGAAGAAAATTCCCCTCAATTTCACCTTGGGCCGACGTTTGTGAAAGGGTCTGCTCTGAAGCACTTGAAGTGCTGAGGCACTTAGATATGTCTGTTTGAGTCTGGGCAGCCTCTTACTTTTCATTTTTGGTCACGTTTGCTGGTCATGAGCCCGATTCTCATAAATCAGCAAAGCTTCACTCTAGTAAACGGAGCTGTGCAAAATGTTCTGGTCCTGGGTCGTGCTGAAATGTGGTAAGAAACTGCTGTTGCTGGGCTCAGTTCTCCCTCCGCCATGTCCTGGGTGAGTCCAGGTGCAGTGCCTGGGTGCTGGCAGCAGGGCTGTTCTGGCTGATTCCAGCAGCCCCACTGCGGGGCACAGCTGCGCCCGTCAGCCACAGGTGGGGCCTCTCTGCCAGGGTGTGTTTCAGAAAGGGCAAAGCACTGCACCGCAGTGTGAGGAGTAGCCCAGGGTCAGAGGAGGAGAATATGCTGCAGGCACCAGGGCAGGGATTCCCCTGCAGACCCTGGGGAGGCCATGGTGGAGCAGGTATCTCCCTGCAGCCCATGTGGGACCCTGTGCTGGAGAAGGTGGAGATTTCCAAAAGGAACTGTGGCTGTGGAGTGCTCACACAAGAGCAGGTTTATCCTGAAGGACTGCAGCCCGTGGAGAGGACCCGCACTGGAGCAGGAGAAAAGTGTGAGGATGAAGGAGCAGCAGAGAGGAACTGACCACGACCCCCCATTCCCCGTCCCCCTGTGCTGCTTGGGACAGGGGGAGGTAGAGGGCTTGGGTGTGAAAGCATGAAGTTGGGCCTGCGAAAGAGGGGGCATGAGGGAAGGGTGTGTTAATTTGTATTTGTTTATCGCTGTTAAAATCTATTTTAATTGGCAATAGATTACTTGATAATATTGTACTCTTCTGGACTAGGTTATGGGAGACTTGCAGTGTTTTGTTGCTCTGTCACTATTCTCCTGGATAATCTCAGGAAAAATGCTTTGTTTCTCTGTTCCTCTGTTTCTCTGTCCCCTTTTTGTGAAGTGTTTTGGAACCTCTGGGTAAAAGAGCGCTGTATTTTCCTTGGCTCAAATGTAGAGTCAGTGCTTGTGTTTAGTAATTATAACCTATTGGGTGAAGGCTATTTCTGTGATCCTGTTCTCCAGATATATCATGTATGGGTAGGGGAGAGAAGCCAGAATGACACAGCAATTTGAAACGATTATTTAAAAAGAATTAATGGTAACGTTCTCATTTTGTTTCCTCCAGAACACAAGCCAACGTTCCCAAATATTCTGAAGAAGGGATACTTAGAAATTAGAAGAGACAATGACAGCTACTGGCAAATGTGTTACGCTGAGCTCTCCTCATACAAACTGTACCTGTATTGCTTGGACAGCAGTGGCAACCAGACTCTTCCCACCGTGTATCCACTCATGCATTTTCAAAGGGTCACTGTTACTGGTTGCATTGAAACCAAGGTGGTGAACACTGTCCTGTCAGACAACTCACAACTACAGCTGAAGGCAGAGTCCTCATGGGAGGCTTTGGACTGGGGACAGAAGCTCTGGGAAGCGGTGCGTGCTTCTGTGCCTGCTTTCACGAGACAGCAGGAGAAACTGGAGAATGTGCCAAAGCCTGACAATAACAGTGACCTTTCTCAAACCAATGGATTGTTAGAGAAGCCTATGGAGCTCTTCCTATCCATGAATTTGACTGAAAACCCTAAAGAGTACCAAAATATTCTCAAATCAGGGACTCTTTATAGGTTAACCGTCCAGAATAACTGGAAGGCATTTACTTTTGTCTTGAACAGGTCTTATCTCTTGGCATTCCAACCAGGTAGGCTTGATGAAGATCCTCTGCTGAGCTACAATGTCGATGTGTGCCTGTCGGTCCAGACAGATACTCAGGATGGCTGTGACTCATGCTTTCAAGTCATTTTTCCTCAAGATGTCCTCCGCCTGCGTGCAGAGACCCGTCAGAGGGCCCAGGAGTGGATGGAGGCACTGAGAAGAGCAGCCAATGCTACTAGAAGTTTAACTCAGAACCCGCAGGTCACGCTTAGGAGCAAACCTGGAGATTGGCCCTTTGGAAATGATCTTAGAAAGAGCAAACGCCAATCTGTGACCACCAGCTTCCTGAGCATCCTGACCACGCTATCTCTAGAGAGAGGGCTCACAGTTCAGAGCTTCAAGTGTGCAGGTAAGCAACCAGACTGCAGCATCTGCACCCACTCCCCTTCTGCAGGAAATCACTTGGAAGAGCATGTAGGTGTTTTGGCAGCACACAGCCTTTCCCTGCCTCTCACTATGGCCGTAGACACTTTGGTGTGTTAGCCTTTCTTTGCTCTCTATAAAATGTGGAGAAAAGCCTATGGGATATTCAGGGATTCACCTGCATTTGATGAGCAGTGCTGAAACGTTAGATCCTGCACATACAACGCTACAGGAGCCAGGGCTGCCTTACAGGGTGACTGAGCTGTTTTCTTGATTCAGGACACTGGAAAGGTGGTCCAGAATCAAAGTGATTTGAATTCTGGATACGATGCAACTTTCCAGCTTTGAGCACATTTGCTTGCTTTTATTACTGTGTCTCCTCCAAGTCATTTTTGGAACTCAGTTTCAGCTCTGGGCCTTCTGGGGAGACTCCTCAAAGCATATATGCTTCCATGAAACACCGTCATTTGGCGACGTGTGTTCTAGTACTGAGGTTCAGGCATGAGCTCATCTGCTCAGTTCTTCCCTTGAGGCAGGGGTGAAAACATGACCTTAAGCCTCTGCATCTAATTGTAAATCTCAGCTCATTTGACTGCTGACTGTAGTCCTAGGCAAGAGCATGATTTTATCCAGTTTGGGAATGGAGTGAAAATAGAGGGCACCTGTGTGAATGCAGTTCATTGTCCTTTTACTTTAGCAAGGACACCTTTGTGGAGCAAATTTTGGGACCTTTGTGCCTAAATTGTACTCTGTGGCTGTCTGTAGTTATACTCACTTAGAAATAGTCAGCTGTATCAGAAACAGCTTTTCTGCAGGGTTTTCCTCTTTTGTTAAGGGAGCTGTGAGGGTTGTGCCTCCTCCCCACTCTGCTCTGGGGTTGGGGATCTGTCTGACGTGGGGGTCTCCTGTTGCTCTGGCACCACACATGGCTCTGGGGGGGTCTGTGTGGGCCCAGGACCTGCTGGCTGGCCTGAATCCCTTCCAGGGGAGACTTGAGTCCCAGAAGTACTGGGGAGCCCTCAGAACTGGCTGTGGATGCAGCTGGGTTCATCCCTTTCTGGCAGTCACCCACAGGTGGTGTTCCTGCTCACCTCTCCACAGTGCATGGTATCCTCCAGGTAGCTGGAGCATTGTGAAGGTTGGCCTCACTGCCGTTAATGATTTGGTCACAATATTGGGGCTTCTGCCTGAATTCAGTTCCGTTCTTGGTCACAAACTCTTTGTGTGACTTCATGTCAGTTTTTTCTGGGAGTAGTTAAGTGCCAAACTAGCACTGAAACTGAACGTGCCTGGGTCCTATTATGACTCTGATTACCTGAACACTGTTGGACGCTGGTCATGTCTTACCTTTAAGGATAGTTGTGAGAGTGAAAACTGCAGGGAGACTGAGAATGGGTCAAATAAGTATCCCGAAGATGGATGTAGCCCAGTATGTTACCCAGCAGACAG
This sequence comes from Morus bassanus, assembly GCA_031468815.1. Classification (NCBI taxonomy): domain Eukaryota; kingdom Metazoa; phylum Chordata; class Aves; order Suliformes; family Sulidae; genus Morus; species Morus bassanus. Next base: position 30,448,444 of record CM062574.1, on the reverse strand, counting down.
CCTTGTGAAACTCGAGACGACAGCAGAATTAACAGCCTCATTTTAAGATAACGTCCCAGACAACATTGAAACTTTATTCCTTTCTCTTCATTTCTTTTAATTCAGTGCTCAGTAGAGGAAAATTTTGTAATTCTGCTTCATCCTCTGACTGAGGTCCAGGAGAGATTCAAGTGAGCATTTCCAATGACCTCCTCAAAAGTAGGATCAGGCCCTGGGATGGGATGGAACAAAATGCATGTGTCCAGTGTGAAATAGGTTTTAGTCTTGTATTATGTAGTATGGGAGCAGACTTTTCTGTGGGAAAGGGTGGATTTCCTCTCCCAAACATGGGATGATGCATCTGCACTCACTCCTGTATTACCTGCAGAAATAAGGTGCTCTGACCATGTCAGGGTTGCATGGAGTCTTTTCCAGATACATGTGAGGCATTCCCGGTGCTCCTGTGGTCTCCTTTTAGTCTGCAAAACTGAACAAATGCTCTTGTGCAGAGAAATGTGGGTTGTGGAGAGTCTGTGGGAAGGTGGCTACTGGGATTCCTTGTACCTGAGGATGGGGATGCACAGCACCTACTGTAGGAGCGAACCCTTTGCCGTCTGCCTGAGACCCTTAGAGCTGGTCTTTCAGAGTCGGCTGGAACTTCTAGCTGTTACTACGGTGCAAAGAAATGAATAATTGTAATTATAAGTGGGAGAAACAGGGGAAACTTGTCTGGCTCAGAAAAGTTTGTGCTGAGGAGTCTTAGGAGGCACACCAGCAAGCTGAGGCTCTCCCTCCTTGTACCTTGCTCCCTGCAGGCAGTTTGCGCTGTTCCCCGGCCTGGGCTGCTGTTTAACCTAAGGGGCCTGCTGTTGGTAATTACAGCTTACAGGCATTGAGAGCTGTTTTCCCCAGGGCTGCTGGGAGGGGTAAGCTTGGAAAAGGATGAGGAGGGGGGAGGAAGAAAAGTTTTGCTGTGAATTCTTCAGCCATTTAGTGCAAATTCCTGTAATTACCGTCTTTGTGTCCTGTCCCAATGGCACATAATACAGCAGAAGCCTTTCCTAATTGAGACCTTACAGGAGGTACAAATCCCTCCTTTGTTCGGCCTGACAAATTAGTGCCAGAAAGTGGCAAGGTCCGAGTGGGAATCAAAGGCAAGCAACACAAAGATGGAACTTAAGGCTACAGTAATAACCCTCTCTAGTCCTGCAGGGGTGGGAGGGAAGGAAAAGTAATGACCAATGAAAAATGAAGGGTTTTTTTGTTATAAATTCCCTTGACATGACAGCACCTCAGGGCTGCTTTATTTATTTAGGAAAAGTGATTAAATAGTAATACAACAGGGCAGACCATTGTCTCTCGAGCTACCCCCCTTCCTACAGACCCCTGCTGCCTTGGCTAATTGATTGACAATGAACCTCTGATAAAGAAGGTTGTTGGGAGGACCTGATGGGGACAGGGTTGGGATTTTTTTTTTTTTAATTTTCTCTTTGCAGTCTTTGTGGGGTTCCCCTCCCCGATTTTTTTTCCTGCTTGAAATGCCCTCTGCATCCCCCTTTCCTTTTCTCCCTTAGTAAACGCTTTTCAAGGGACTGCTCCCAGACAAACAGCTGACACTTACGGGCAGGTAGGGAAGAACACGAATGTCTGTGCCTCGCTATTGACAAGTTTATCCTAGAGCCTGACTAACGCTTTTCAACTCATGATATAAGCCAGGGTGGTGGTGTCAGGCATAGTCATGGGGCAGGGGGGACAAACTGTTGATACACTGGAGTCAGAAGGGCAGCTTGAAAAAAGTTTTCTTTTGCTTGATCAGTAGATGCGAAAGCTTTTCCCCACATTTCTAACTCTTTGTCTTACTGTGGAGGGCGGGACATTGTTTCTCATAATTTCCAAAAATGAACTAATAGGCCACTGATTAACAGTGGAGAGGCACGTTTTTATAAACCCTTGTACCTTTGCTCCCATTATTTATATTTTTGGCTTAGAACATAAATACATTTTGGAACATGGGGTTAACTAGAAACTGCTGGCACTGGAATGGCAGCCTCCTCTGTCCTTTGCATGTTCGTATAACTGCAGGCGTGATCTTGCCCTGTTGCTCAGGTACAGCAGTGTTCCCGTGGGAAGTGTTTGGGGCTCTGAGCAAGAGTGGCAATTGTGAGCTTCGATCTGCTCAGGTGAGACTTTGGAGGGACCCACCCCTGGTCTTCAAATGGATATGAAGTGAAAGTTGGTTGCAAGTCCAAGCTGGTAAATATCAGGTTTTATGGTTTGTTCTTTAATACGTAGGAAATCGGAAACACGCATCATGTTAGGATGATCTGGTGAGGGGGGGATGTTGTTATTTTTTATGTATTTATTTCACCTGGATTTAAGAGAAATCCCCAAACTGTTCATTTTACAAATTTGGGATGAGGTGACTTCCATCAAAACGTGTTTGGCAAGTGCAGCATCTTGCAGACAGTGGTAGCTGGTTGTGAGTACTCCAGTGGCTGTCCTGTCTCCCTGTTGGGCTGTCTATCCGCTCTTGAGGAAAGGCAGGTGTTTCTCCTGGAGGTCTGTAAGGAGCAAATGTCCTCAGCTGCCCTTCGTTATTGCTATTCCCTTGGCATGTGCCTTCTTGTTTCCATAGATGGGGAAGACAAATGGCCTCTGCCCTTGCCTCCTGTTTTTGCATAGCTCCTGTTCTTTTGATGTGTCTCTTCCTTTTCACCTTTTATTTTTTTTTCTCCCTGTCCTTTATTAAAACAAACATTTTTTTCAGTGAAGTCAGTTGTGTCTGCCAGGAACTCTTGTTGCTTAGACAGCAAGTCCTAATGGATGTTTCTGCCTTCTGCAAAATGTGCTCTACACCCTTTTGTTTGTCTGTGTCGCTTTCCTTGCTCCTCTTCTGGGGTGCCTTCTGTTTTTTCCTCCCTGCGTTCTCCATGTCTCCTCACTTGCCAAAAGAATAAATACTGCTATTAGGGCTCCACTGACTTGGCTGGCTGAGCTGAACACTAGGTGCAGAGCAGCCAAGGTTAGTAAATGGGCTATTTCCTGAGCTTGTAGCCCTGTCAAATTGAGCAGCAGGTGGAAAGCTGTTGGCTTTCAAGAGTCATTCTGCCTCTAGTGCTGTGATCATGTGTGTAGGTGGGGGACACTCCAGTGCAACATGCCCAGCTTGTGCGGCCTCTGCTGTAGCTCACCCCAGGGCTCTGAAATTGGCCCCTACTGTGGTAAATCTCTCCCCCCACACCCCCCATGAAAAGAAAGTATTTTCCTAATAGCTTGCAAGCCAGCAAGTGTGATTTTTTAAAAAAAAAAAAAAAGGAAAAAAGAATTAGCCTGGTGCGATGTTGACTTTGTTCAGCTTGTCAAAAAGCCATAGAGTTGAAACTTCTAAAATCCAGATAGTTGAAAAGCATGGGTGCTCCTTCCTTGAATTTAGCAAATACTTTGTGAATTGTCATCCCACCCAGCACCTATTTGTAGCATGTCACTGAAATAAAAATACTAGGGGACAAATCTTAGCAAACGTAGCACAGTAGCACAGTAATAAAATACCAGAAGGTCCTTTGGAAAGTTGTCAGCACTCTTGTCACATTTTTAGTCCCAAATAACAATTGTTCTCACCTGTCCAGGGCTTTTAGGATTGTGCTTTCTAAGTGCTGTGTATATTTTGTGCTTGGTTTCATTTCAGTTGATCTCTTTGTTCCAAGACTTCAGCAGCTTTTTGCCTTCTCTTTATTTGAGACTCTGTAAAATCCCCTGAGAATGTGTTTTGCACTGTAAAGGTTGTAAAGTATCTTCGCTTTAGACGACAGTCTTCCAGTCTTGTATGTGACTTTCAGGCCCTGATTCTATTGATTCAAAAGTAAAACTTCCACTGCTAACAGTGGTATTTCTAAACTCTTATTCTTTGTTAGCCAAAACCAGCTGAGCAAAAAAACATTGTCCATGGCTAAATTAGTATTTGGAAAATGCAACACGACTAAACAGGGCCACTGACTTGTGGGGAGGAGTGGAGGGAAGATTTCCAGGCAAAGGTGACTTGAATTTGTGTAGCAAGGAGTACTTCATTTACAGTGGACCTACATGTTTCAAAACACAAGGTGCTTTGCCATGTGACAACTCTTGTTTGGGGAAAGATCAAAAGATACCACATGGTATCTCTTTTACTTGCTTGAGTTGATTTAAACATGTTATCAGTGATCAATTATGATCACAGAAGCCATTTAATCTTCAGTGGTAAGGTGAGTGAGCTCTTCAGTCCAGTTTTAAGATGGCTTGACCAGGGGAAATTGCAGTGAAGACTATTAGCTTTGTCTAAGCTGGTAGAAGTTGGGTCCTTCACCTTCCTGGGATCTGGCTGGCACCTTCACAGAGTGGGATTTTCCCCTTCATAGGATTTGGTTTGGAGTTGGCCTGCTGCTGCCCAGAAGGGCAGTTTACCTGAGTACTTAGCCAGTTCAGTGCGTGTCCTTCATCTTGATGTGCACTTTGCAATCCTCAGCTGGTGTTTTACTGGCTTCTTTGCCTCAGCCCTGCAGGTGGAACAGCTGATACGTATGTCTTGGCTGATTAAATCTACGTATTTTTCCTGGCAGGTTTAAAGGGTGCCTGTACTGCCTGTATGGGGATAGGTGACCCCATCACTCTAATCTGCTTCTGTGAACAACTCTGCAGGTTTTCAGTATGGTGGGGGTTTTTTTCTATCACAAATGAAATATTTGTGTTTATTTCTTTTACTGTTACGAGCTCAGTTCTGCTGTATGTGAGCATGTCTTTACTCTCAGCTTACGCTCTGTGTTTGTCCTTGGCTATGCCTTGTATCTTCCTGGCTTGTGGGTCCTAGGTATTAGTTCCACTGCCCCCAAAGAACTCTTGGTTGCTTGGGGTGGTTTTTTGTGGGTTTTTTTTTTGGTTTTTTTTTTTTGTTCCATTTATTGTGTGAAGTCAGTCTTGATGAATCTTTTGGTCTAAAGCTCAGAGAAGAGAATGCCAAAAACAGGGAGTCTAAATGTCCAAGTCTCACCTTTGTTAGGATGGAAGAAGCTACATCTGGACAAAAGGGAGTGTTTTCAGACCTGAAAACTCCAACACCACCCCCCAGTTCTTCTCTGGAGAACCCAGAGGGTTCCCCATGAATTGCATTACAAGAGACAGCTTTATTTGGGCTAGTGTATTTTGAATCAAAGCCAGCCAGCAAAGCCAGCTTTTGCTAATAAAGAGGCCTTACCTTCACAAGAAGGCACAGGCAGGGTATATCTGCACAGCACTTTTTCTGCAGTTGCAATTTATACCAGGCATCTGAACTGGTTTGGGGCATGACTGTTAATTTAGTTTTCTAAGAAACCAAAGCTTATGTTATAATGCTGTTTGCTCACAGTTTCTCCCCTGCCCCATAAAATTTGAATCTACTTGACTGTTTTAACAAACTTTGACAGAGAGGAAGAGGTGGCAAAGATGTGGGCATCTTAGAGGTTTCGCAGAAGCTGGCATAATAGGGAGCCCCTCTTAATGCTGCTCTGGAAAAAAAACCTGTGACGTGCACTTGTGTGTTTGCTCGGTGTCAGAGCATCCACGGGGGTGTGCAGCCTTGAGGGACAAATACAGGAGAAAAATGGCTGCTTTAGGTCCGCTACTGCGAAACTAGGGCATTTGTGTGTGTGTTGGCAGGGGCTTTCCTCCCCTTCTGTCACATGCCAAAGCATTGTATTATTTGCAAAACTATTACATGTGGATCAGATCAGGGGGAATGTAAAAGCAGTTACATAGCAAACCACAGGCCAACTGGTAGGAAGGTTTCAGGTTCTGGGTCTGACCCTCTGCCACGTCAATAGACTCTGATACATACTTCTGCTGTGCAAATCTGAATGGCGCATCTGCCCAAGGCGGTGCTGTGGTAGCGATGTGCGACCGAGAAGAAATTCAGCCAAATAGCATTGGCAAAAAATATGTAACTGTGCTTACTGCACAGTTGTTCCTCATGTTACAAGTAGATACAAAACCAGCTGTGTATTTGAACAGAAAGAAGGCTGATTATTTCTAGGTATGTTAAAAGGTGCTGTATCACATAAATGGTACTTAGCAAACTAGGTAGCCTTCAGGGTAAATAAATGAGTGAGCAGTGCAGGGGTAAATGGTTTTCAAAGTAACTGTGGAGTGGAAATGAAAACTGAGTTAAGTAGAGACTCTTTTTGCTAAATGACCTGACCACAGCTGAGGACACTGGCACCAGCGTTTGCTGTGATCACGCAAATGGCTGGCCTGCTCTTTGCTCTGTTCTCTTGTCTACCTTCTCGGTATATAAAACCAAGCATGAGTGTAATCAACTGTAAGAATGGGAATACCATTATTAATTATGCTCACATTATCTCCTTACTCCTAGCTGGCACACTTCAAGAGCAAGCCCAGAGAGTGTGTTCAGTTCCCATCCCTGACTAAAGAGCTGGTGAATTACTGAATCATGCCAATAAGTCATTCCACGGGAGCTCCCATTCCTTCCTGTCAGGCAGCACTTCAGAGTCTCGGCAAAGCACCAGATATTGCAGAGAATAATCCTCTAAGGGCATGGGGGAAAGAATAGCAAATTAACTTGAGGCGTATGATATTATTCCTCAGCGCTGTTGTCCTGGGAATGGGGAGAAAGTATTTGAAAGGATGCACTAGGAGGATGCAAACTGGCCATGTGTTAAAGGATTCACAAACTGTAACTTTCAACATGTGTGAAGCATGTCTTTAGTTGTTTGTAATTCCCTCGGAGCAAGTTCTCTGGGAAGAGTGGCATCTTGGCCCTTCTCGGCGTTTGATACTAAAGCTAAAAGAACCTATATTTTGGTGAAATTCAAGTGAGGAAATCCAAGCAAATAAAAAGCTTGTTTCCAAAAATATAGTTTTGTTGCAGCCATTTGACACACAGCTAATTTTTTTTGGTCCTGATTTATTGATGAAATTTTTTCTTGACTTACATATGCAAAGTGTGAGCTTACACTTTGACATTTATGTATTTTCAGTGTTACATTTGCAGGCTTAACTACTGTTAGTGTTATTGGGAAGGCAGAATTTAGTTGTGTAATCTGCAGCATGCTTGTATGCTATCTTCTGTAAAGGATAATACAAACATGCAGAATGTTGCATATGCATGTATATGTGTTACCACCTGGTTTGTTTCCACTAATGATTTTTTCTTGATTCTTCGTCTTCTTGGAGAGGGTCACAGCTCTGCGTGTTCAGCATGACTGACACAAAGGGTGTTGTTTACTTCACCTACTCCTAGCAGTCTAAATATTGGATGTCTACGCTAATCCAATCTTCACTGATTGGAAGAAAGCCTAGGTGCCTAGAGGATGAGTCATCTCATCTGCCTTGGAGAGATGCTCTGCGGCAGTGTGCCTGTGAGACATCACTAGTAGGATGGGATGGGTCACTCTCTTGGAGTGGCCTGTCTCCCCACCCCAGGCTGGAGCCTGTAGCCAGCAAGCCTAGACTGGGTGGGCTAAGTTAGCAAAGCTGGATTGTGTGAGACAGGAAAGACAGGGCTGTGCATCATACCTTCAAATGGCACTAACAAAGATGGGAAGGCTGTTAATTTAGGGCTTAGTCCTGAGCTCCAACTAGTAGTCAAGGTTTCCATTGACTCAGAATGGTTGGTCTATCCTTTGGAGTCTATTTAAAAAAAAATTGAGTCTGGGAATTGGAGGCTAGTGAACTCTTCCTTATTTCTGGAGAAGCTGATCTAGGTTATAATTAAAGTGGGATTTGTACATAGCTGAGATAAATAATGTGGGATTTATATGTTGCTTAAATAATTTTAACTGGATAGGGTCAAACCCACATGGCTTCAACAGGGAAAATTTTCTGCCTTTAATCTGTTACGGTTTTGTTGTTTGGTGTGGATTTTTTTTGTTTGGTTTTTTTTTGAAGTCCGTAAGAAGCACACAAAAAAGTAGGCAAGGTGAGTAAAGTGTCAGACTTTGCTTGGAGGTTTATGAGTTTTGATTATTTCTTTAGACAGAGAATTGCTTTGGAAAAAAAGCAATACTGGGAAAAGGACAAAGTGTAATGCAAATTCAAACCTGGGTGTAGGCATACGGGAGACCTGAGCTGGATTGTTAGTGTGTCTTCCTCGTGAGTTTGAGTTTTCCCGTGGTGGAGTGAATTGGAATAGAAGCACAGAAACACAAGGCCAGTAACTGAAGTAATTCTCACCTTCTCTTTCTGTTTGTGCTGAGCAGCTGGAGCAATGTTGTATGTCTGATCTAACACTCTGAAAGTTTGTTGCTGTGCTGCTTCCTAGTCTGTTTTATGGCTTTATCAAGCTGAAAGCCTTTTGAAGTCTGTGGGTCATTTTCTTCATATTGTATGTTGTTTCTAAATGAATTAGCTTCTAAGCTAATCTGTCACAGATTTAATTATGGTACACAATCATGAGGGAGTTGCTTTTTCCTGATACTGAGAAAGGAACTTTATTGAATAAGGAAAACAGTTGTGTAGTTAATTCTAGTTTGGTTTTCCACTTTCTCTGTTTCACTGTGGAGCTCCTCCAGTCTTTTCTTGCGAAAAGATTAAAGAAAAAGGTATCTGGATAAAAAGAATAGTTGTGTGCATCTTTCTTAACCGTAAGAGCATGCAACACCCTGAAAGTGGCAGAAGTGGTGTTTTCCATACTTTGCAGAAGAGGAATTATATTCAAGTGTCTTGGATTCTTCCTCCATACTATCCTCACTACCACCTTAAGTCGAGGAGAGAGACTTGTTATAACTTTTTAACCTCATCTTTCTGTACTTTTATCTTCCCAGAGTCTTAGCACTTGGAGATGACCCTCTTGATGTTGATACTCCTGCTCTGCTCACAGACGTGTTGAGAGAGGTTCATCTGTGCCCAGCAGCACTTTCTTGCTGCTAGTTTTTCTAACCCCTCTTTTCTTTGCTTGGTTCTAAGGCTGTTGTGTTATATTTTCTGTGATGAAAGGTTTGGGATTATTCCTTCCTTCACCTTGCTAACAGTATACCTACAGCTACACTTCTTCCCTCTGTACCTTGCTCTATAACATCCTTTAGATAGGGGTGATTTGAGGTAATAGTAATTATTGCAGTATTCTCCTTGCTCTAGGCTCAGGGTTTGCCAGACCTTTGTACAGATGTTATATGGATAATATTCTGTGTGAACATTAGAAATAGGTGAGAGAGGCTTGGTGAAAGTTGTGCTGCTTCCCCTCCCCCATCCTGTGGAAGATGCTTTCTCTAGCTATAGGCAAGTAAGTGTTTTCTCTATAAACATGAAATGTTCCTTTCCCGCACCCCAAACTATTTGTTGTGTTATCGATCTCTGAGGTGGTCAGCTACATCTGATTATCTTGCTGGTAGGGGTGCTCAAGAGTTTAAAGCCAGGAACCAGTACTACCTTTGCTTCTGGTAAGCATGATGGCAAGTTTATGTACCTGAATGTCCAGGTGCAGGATTTCCAAGGGCATTAAGCCACAAGCTATTCCTTCCTCCTTTCTTTCTCACTCTTGCTCTATTTTTTTCCATCTTAAAAAAACAAAGTAGCATAAGTGGTCTATGCCACAGAAATATGTTTGTCACACTACTTCACTTTGAACTGCATAACATCAAAGAAAATCAGTGCTTTGATAACTTGATTTGAAAGGATTGTAGAAATAGCCATCATTATGAATCACAACAGATAGGAATGGAAAGGGTGGTGATTTTCAAACAGCAAAGCTTGTAAGGTAGGTGCCAGTGCCACATTCTCATCTAAAATACCCCAACCTTACAACTCTTAAGTAGCTTTGCAGAATATGATTTACTTGAGGATATGAAGAGGAGTGAGAACTACTCTGTGTAAAAATGTGTTTCTGAGGAACAAGGAAACAAATGTGGGCTCAGAGAAGGTCTGGAATAAGGGAGAAAGCAATGCATACTTCTTGGGTAGGAACTTCTTCCACTTTCTCCTCTTTATAAAACCACCCTTCCTGAAGGGAAGGGCATCCAAGATTGCTTGCTGAGACCCTCCTCACCCCAGAGACCTTCAGTTCTTATGGACTGGACATAGGGAGGAGGAGGGAAGCCCCCCCAGCACTTCTGTGCTTTGTCATTCCTCTCCTGAGGAAACTCTGTGGACTGGAACGAGTTCCTGGCTCTACAAGGCTGCAAGAAATTAGGCCTTACAATGGTGACTTCTCAACTGCAAATGTTTTAGTTTAGGATGATGGCAATTCAAATTGGAGTTTAGCTTATCTTGCGTTCAGTCTAACGGATAGGAGCTGCTGCACTAAGACAAACTAGCAGCCTGTGAAGTGGCAGGGAGTGCACAGTGGCAGTTGGATGAAATCAATGTGTCCTGTCCCATCCCCATCCTCATCCCCCAGATGAGTAAGTGTTGGCTAGTGGGGAATGCTTATAAAGGTTTCAGTGGCATTGAGTTAGGAGACTTCAGTCTCATTCAGACACAGCTTTACCACTAGCACTTCATCAGCTGCTCCAAACACATTGAGCTAGAAAATACTACATGTCATTTAGCAGTCTCTGTTTCACCCAATGTGAGGTGATGGCTGTATGTAATGAATGCTAAAGTTGGAGCCAGATGAGGAATGAAGACAGAGGCTTCAGTGCTTTTCAGTGATAGGAAATTTAGAGGCAACTAGTAAGGAGAAAGATTCAGACCCTTCACTTCTCTTAGCAAGTCTGGCACAGAATAACATGCTGTACTGAGGTATTGCTAACACAAATCCTCTCTGAGAGCTTGTTCCCATGTAGCTTGGGAAAGGGGAATGTTCTCTTTCATACATTCCTTGATCTTGCTCCATGAGGAGAGGAGTGGGCATGGCTCTCTGTTTCCTTTACAGAGCAGCAAGATTTACCTCTGTTGTGCTTTTAAAAACAGGGGCTCCATAGCAACACTGTGAGTACCTTCTGCAAGCATCTTCCAGGGCTACTAGTCACACGAATGTCATGTCAGACGAACAGGACTGGTATTTCATGTCTCATCAGCTGCTCAAAACCATCACCTTTATGTATGAATGCATTTTAGAGATTGAAAGAATAGTTCTATATGTACTCCAGAGCACTGATACTGAGCTTACTACCAGGCATGCCTGCTGACTTCATCCCTCACAGCATAGTGGAGCAGGACTGCATGGAAATGCTTTTAAATGAGTAGTCAGGAAACTGCTTTTTTAAAAAAAGAAAAGAACAGGAAAGGAGAGATGGGAAAATGCGTGCTTTGCATTGAGGGAAATATGAAGCTGTTGGCTTCTAAGTTCTGATCCCGAGCCACAATCATAGGTCATATTTTTGTAACACTGCTGAATTACTTGAATTAACTTTACCCTTATAAAAGGCATAGCTGCATTCTTTCTGCCCCAAAAATACCGCATTGCAAAAAGTTCTACTAATATTTACTATCCAAACATTATTTCTACAATGAAAATAATTTACAGTCATGTTTGGGGTTTCTGTTTGATTATTAGCTAAAATGAGATCACATTTTTGCATTATGTATGTTGAGTTATACCACTTGAGATATATGTTTATACTCGTGCTCTGATCTTACAAATGGTAAAGGAGACACTAACATAAGTATCTCTCTCATCAACTGACCTGTTCATATATTTGCCTTTTTCAAGAAACTGCATATCCTCTCTTAAAAAAAAAGAAAAAAGAGAGAGAAGGGGGAAAGAGAGATGGAGACAGGATATGTCCCCTAGTCATTCACCTGATAGTGTGCATTGCAGAGAATCAATGGCCACATGGCTCTGGAGTGTGGAAGAGGAGGAAGTGAACTAATTGTGTTGGTCAGGTTATTCTAATTATTTTGATTAGAGCAGAGGGGACATGGTAGCATCAGCTAATAGGGAGGAGGAGGAGTTCAATTTATGCCTAGAGTAGTTGAGCTGCAATCTCTCCTCAAATCAGGATAACTTCTACTGGGGAAAAAAGATGCCTTCAGTGGGAGAAGTTACATAATTACACTAAACAAAATCAGTTATACTGACAAAAGCAGTCAGTTAGTTGACTTCTGACTGAAAAACTCTGTTTAACCAGTACTTTTGCTGTAAAAGTCATGTACAAGGATTCTGCTAATCAGCATTACTAACCAGCTCCAGCAGAGACTGTCTGAGCATAGAGCACATGCTGGAGTGGGGCTCTGGTGCTAATTGTGTCTGTAGCTGTAAATGTCATATGGGGACACTAGCACTTGAAGGAAAAGCAGAAATACTGTCATGTGTGCTGTGTCAAAGAGGTGTTAATAACAACCACAAACATCTCATTATATCTTATCCAAACATTTTTAGCCTCGCTTCCTGAGCAGGTTGTTTAATGTGAGTGTGCTGTCTGTCTTTAACCCTCCACTCTAATATTATTTGAACCTGTTGGCTCATTTTAGCCACAGTTGAAAGGCAGAGGTGTCAAATACATTGAGTTTCTATGTGTTTTGTGAAAACAGATGGTCAGGTGAAGGAGAGCTCTGCATTAGTTCTTTCCAGCTAAAGCAGCAGCTTTTGACTACATTGTTTTGCCCCAGGGACTCCATACAAGAGGGCATGGGAAGAGGCAAGGGATCCAGCTGGGAAAAAAGCATCAGACAGACCTCAGACCTTGTAAGACACAGGGTAATCCAATCGTAAGGAAAAAAAAAAAACATGCAGGAAACTGAGCTGTCACCACTGCTAGTCAAGGACTACTCCTTCTCAGTGTGACTGCTGCTAACAGCTATTATTATTGGTCTGACTGTGGTTTGTCTTGGCTGTGCTAATTCTGTGGCTGAATCCTACCTGCCAAGTCAGCATCCCTTCTGGCTGTCAGCAGGAGCTGGCTTGAGCTCCACCAGGCAACCAACGCTGGCCCGTTCTGTTGTGGGGAAAATGGGAGCTGTCTGGAGCAAGCGCACAGTACTCCTGTGGTCTGGTGTTTTCTGTCTAGGCTTCAGGTTATGATTTTCAGGTGACCATGGCTTTTAAATGCCCAGTGTCTCAAAGCTGGTCTTCTGCCTTTGTTTCTTGAGAAGGGCTAAGTATCCTTTGACTGTTCCCTGAACTCTGTCGTAGATGCCCAAGTCAGTGTACGCTTGTTCAGTGCGAGTCCAAGAATACTGATATTTATTCCTCTATTTTCAGGGAGTGAGAAATTGCTCATTGGTAAAAATAAATAAAATTTTAAAAGGGTCTCAGGTGGGGGAATAATTACTTTTCTTACTGCATCCTGAGTGTGTACCACTGTCATGGTGTACAAACCCAGACTTTTTCCCCTCTCTCTTTTCCAGGATGTCAGCGCTCCATAGGCTTGTCCAATGGGAAAGCCAAGGTGTGCAGCTACAGTGGATGGTATTACTGCAGCACCTGCCACGTGGATGACAGCTTCCTCATCCCTGCACGGCTGGTTCATAACTGGGACACTTCCAAATACAAGGTAATCTCCCTGCAGGTTGGCTTGCTAGCAAGTGAACTGAATTGCGCTCTGGATAGAAATGCAGACATTGCAACAGGTTGAAGGTTATAGGCATCGACTGCTAATACTGTCGTCTTTGTTCCTCTTGCCAGAATGAGCCATGCTCTCTCAACAAGACAGATGTTTTCATCGCAGTTTCCTTAGCCAGGCCTAAGGTGCTCTGCCACAGGAGCAGCCATGCTGCTCTTTCTTGGTGGCATCTTTTCCATCATTGCTTATCTGACTGTTCAAGAGACAGGGAGGGACAGAACACTGAAACCTCTCTTTTAGCCCTAGCCTTTGCAGTTATTGAGCCCTTGAGGAGTACCTCTTTCATGAGCAATAGGGACTATGGATTGGCACTGCTTGGTGATGGATGCTAAATTGTGGAAATGCCAGGAAACAGACATACCCAAACATGGTGTTTGCAAGGCCCAGTATGTCCTGTCTCTTGGCACAAGTGTTTCAAGGACACTAGAAGGACATTGTTCTAGCACCAGACAGCTGAACATAACATAAAGAGAAAATTCTACGGTTGTTCACTTGCCACACAAGCAGCTTTTCTAAAACTTAAGTAATCTGCTATATGCTGCTGTCTCAGTGTCTGGTTGCTAGACAGGGGCAACTGATTACATGCCTCAAAGCATTATGCCAGTAAACATGGTAGCAGTGGTGTTTTGCCATCTTGGGGAGCATATGCTGAAACAATAACCAACTCATAAAGAATCCAGACCATGCTAGAGCTTCAGACCTAGCAGCCACTGTTAGGGGAGGCTGTTTGATGTTTTGTCTCTGCGAATATTATTATGGGCTATTTGAAAAGGAAAAAAATAACCAGTAAATGCCCTATTAGAGGAAAAGCAGCTCTCTTGAAGAAGAAAATTTGTCAGACGGGGAGATTATTAAAAGATAGCCAGAGCCTGCCATCAGGAAAATGGTAGTCTTGAGCCATGAAATGCAGGATTCTTCAGAGCTACAATCTCCTACATGTGGAGACAAAAACCCCTCCCTTTCCTAGAAGCTAAGAATAAATATTTCAGAGTTCTTTCTTTGGATGCTTTTACCAAGGACTAAACTTGCTAGCCCGTTGTAGTATATGTATTATATGTATGTATATGTATATATGTATATATGTATATATATGTGTGTATATATATATATGTATATGTATGTAGTATATGTAGTATATGTAGTATAGTATATATATGTAGTATATAGCCCTGATATGGGGCAAGTGGATGGTAAGGCAAAGACTTCATAGCAAGCTGTCAGTAATACTGCCAAGAAGATAAACTGTTTTGTTTTCTAAACCTGCAGGGTGAAAACTATGCTCTATGGTCTGTTTCCTGTGGTCTTGGTATAGGCAGCTGAGGCACAAAAGGAAATGGGACTTTTAAGCTTAAGCTTTCACTGAAACTTAAATCTACTGTAATCGCACTATAACAGTGAAGTTATCAATTTGCAATTCTTGGAGACAGGTAGAACAGCTGCGAGGTGGCTTAGGAGCACAAGCAAATTCTGTGCAGATACTTTACCAGTCTCTGTGCCAAAGTGCTCAGAGAGGTGGAGTTAAGAAAGGAGCACCATCCCTTAGGTAGGAAAACACTACAGCATCCCCAGCTGTTAGAGCAGAAACTAAGGCAGGGAGGGAAGGTGAAGAGAACATCATATGCCACAGTGGCAGTGTGACAACTGAGCTGAGATCACTGGTTGGATCTCCTCAACTCTGTCCCGCCTGTATATAGCATTAAAATAATAAGTAGTTCTTGTTATGTTGTGAAATCTTTGGGGTTTTCCCCTTTCTGTTCAATTCTGCATACATGTGCTTTTATTTCTGTCCCCGCTATACCTCCATGGGAACTAAGCAGTACTCTTCTGAGGTAAAGCACATATTTCCTCCACTTTTACATCAGCATCTCCTTTCTCCATTCAGAGATAAGGTCTGATGATTATTTATTATGTGTGGTTTAGACCATGACAGGTCTAAAAGGCATCTTAGTGCAGGCTGTTGCACTTAATAGTTATAATGAAACTGCATGATTCCTTAGTAGTGTATTGATTAAATGTGCTGATTTGGCAAAAGCAGATATCTTGACCCACTTCCTTGAGGTGATCTTGGTAGTAATAATTTTCTTTGGGCTTATTTTTAAAGGAAGATCACTTAATTTGTCAGCATTTTACCTCCCAGAATTGGCCAGTGTACCCACACAAAGCTGTGCAGCAACATCCCAAAGTGGAGCTAAACAACAGAGCTTCACCTAAATGCACAGCCCTGCCCCTCACAGGTAGCGGAGCAGTGCCTGGAAGTGGAGCTTCTATGGCAGGTGACTTGCTCCTGTCCAGGCTCATAGCATTCCCCAGAGAGGAAATAAGCAAGTACCACATGTGATGGTCAGAACTGAAACAGGGCTTCAGTCTTCAAAAGCTCCTGTGCTTCACACAATCTGAAATATGCCCGTTAGCCCACCAGATGGAAGGAAACTGAATGAAGAGTTTGAAAACCTGCACTCCTTCCCACTGCCACCTTTTCCCCGCCTCTGCAGGGGTTTCTGGGGCCTGTCCTATCTGTCTCCGGCAAAGCAAGCACCAATAGGTACTCTAGGACATGAGCTTTCATGATGATACAGTGTAATTGGGCATGTTTCTCTTTGTTTCATGGACTCCTAGACATCTGAGCAGCAGCTGTAAAGTAAACTGTTGTATCAATTAAGTAAGTTTTGCAAATGGAGAGGTTCTTGTCTGCTTTTGGCCAGACAGGTCATGAAAAAACAGAAGCGGTAGAAATCTGTAGAGCTGTGTCTTCCCATACCCAAGATCTTGAAAAACAGCAATGCAGCTAACACCTGAAGGCACACGGCTGGGAAAAGAAAAATCCCCTTGAGTGCAATAAAAGCTCTTTGAAAGGACTTGGCAGTTAGGCATGTTTCTTCTGTCATAACCAAAGCAACAGTTCAGTCCCCAGGTTCACTTTTTCCCCTGTCTCCCTACTGTTTTCATATTTGTGTTTTTCATGTGTTTGTGTGAAGGGAAAAGAAAAGAGGCAATCTGGTGAACATCCTTTCTTCCTTTTACTTAGGCCAACTGTTTTCCCACTTTGCATGCAAAAACCAGTAAGTGTTGCAGTTTGGTTCAGGTGGCTTCCAGCCTGCACAAAATGCCAGACAAACACAACAGGAAATGAACTCCCTGTGCCAGAAGGCTTCAAGGGAGGCTGACTTCTGGTAAATTGAATTCTGAACTGTAAGTTTGCAGCCTCTAGAAAAGAAAGGTCTGGAAATGTTAGCACGCATCCTTGTATGACATTTAAAGCTAAAACCCTGTTGCACTTTGCATCTTCTCGCTCTGTCTGCCTTATTTAATAGGATTGTCTAGTCTGCCCAGTAAAATTGGGGGACTGTGAGTATGCTAGTATATGTACTAGAATATTGGCTGGTAGCAAGCTGATTTATTATGACTGCCTGACCCTTCCCATTATAAGACTACATTTCAGCTTCTTGTAACTTTGCTATGGTTGGCAATGTGAGTTAATGTTTTAAATTACCTGTGTGCCTGTCTCAGGCGTGCAGAGTGAACCGACACACCTGCCTGTCAGCCAGTGATGCTGGGCAAAGCTACTTTTCCCTGCAATCAGCACTCCACAGGTACATTGTATTGGCAAGGAGAGAGAAAGGTTTGCTTTGCTCCTCTTTCCTCAAAGGCTGCACTCAGACCATGCAGCACCAGAGCTGCACAGTAATACTTTGTCATCATAGTGCACATGTATTGCAGAGTCACTCAGGGGACCTCAATTCTGGCATTTTTTTGTTCCTGTACTCTTAATGTTGCAGCCTCAGGAGGGTAGAAGTGTGCACAGGTGTGGGTGTAGTACTTAGACAGTAGTCACCCTCTGGTTCCTAAGACAGCAGGGCAGGTGGATGAGGAGCCCATCACTTCAGCAGAGGTTTAAAGCAAGGAAGTAAGACTACAAAGAAAACTGGGCACAAGGTCCTCCTGGTGGGAGGTGCTAGTCGCTGTACCAAGTATTCATGTGCCTCCTAGGGAATCACTGAATATGTGGCTTAATTTGCCCATTGGTGGAAGAGGAATAATATTTACTATCGATACAGCAGTTATCAGGGGATGGCTGAGATATTACAGCTAAATAGTTTAATGGTTATAAAAGCAGGTTGTTTAACTGCAGTCTCTTTTGTGCACTGCAGTTAGCATGTCTCATAAAACATCAACATTGCTAGTGTTAGAAAACTTGACATATTTGGGGTTTGTAGAGCTTTGTTCTACAAAATCCAAGTTGTCTGTGCTGCTCCTTACATAGCATGTTATCTGTGCTTCCATTCAGACAGCACAATTCCTTGTATGTGCATTTTAAAAAAAAAAAAAAGAAATGAGTGGGATGTTTAATAAAAATAGGTGAGGTATTTAATACAGCTTCAGGGCCTGGGAAGTCTGTGGACTTATGGTCTGCTGTGTTTAAAATTATACATTGTATTATCTGTGTAGTTATTGGTGGGAAGGCTGGCTTTGGCATTATTTATTGTATTTTTATTATGTATTATGAAAAGTTTACATTTTGGCCTAGCTCTTCCGGTAAGTAGCTAGTGACCTCTGTAGATAGTAACTTGTGCTGGTTTTGGAAGTGGTGCTGTTTGTAAGGATGTATATTGCTTTTACCTACTTCCTACCTTACAGCACTAGAAGGGAAATAACATCCTAAATCTCAAGAGGCTATGGTGTGCCCTTTCTCCTTTTGTTAGCCTAATTCATCCCTTCTTCCTCGACTCAGTATAAACACTGATTTAAAGGTCCAGAAGGACTAATTGAATTGTGGAGCAAATAGTATATCTATAGCACAGTTTCAAGTGATTTGCAGCTCATTTCAGATAATCCCATCTTGTCTTTTCCAGCTGTGATGAAATGCAGAAATAAGGAATGAGAGGGAATTTGGCCTTCTCACCTCAGAAACAGGAGTACCTTTTCTAGTGGGAACAAAAGCCCCATTAATTTATCAAGATTACAGTAGCTCTTTGCAGGTGGAGGTAGACCAGAGCACTATCATGAAAAAGGCGTAAGAAAAATTTCTTACAGATGAAACATTGGGAGTAATACCAGTAAAATTCAACTTTATTCATCTGTATTTAAAAAAACACAACTTGATAGATGTGCTTCTGATTATTTTCTTTTTACATAATTTTAACCATACTGGCTGAGCGTGAAACAAATGGGAGTAGTACTTTTCACTGGAGTTCTGTACTCTGGGATAGTACAATGTGGTTGGATTTGCAGTGAGTGTGTATGTTTCCTTTTCTAATGTTGTTCTTTGGCAATTACCTAATCACTTGCTTCTTGCCAAAAAGAAAACAGTGAACAAACAGAAAAATATTAATGGGGAAGAAACTTGGTCATCAGTTTTTAGACTTGAAAAACATCTCGTAAGCTATGTTACCCTGCAGTGAAAATATGTGTGGCTGCAAATATCGCTGTACTTTGGTTAAGTAAGCAATTATCTCATACACTCAACTTTGATGGCTTGATGAAGTTTGACTTGGCTATAAGCAGAGACAGTTGGATCTCTCTCAGCTCTGTCTTCATCTGTAATTGGTAACAGAGTAAGTTTTCAGATGCAGAGAAGAGCTGACAGATCACAGAGGGGAAGGTCTGCTTAAAAAGAGTTGGGAGGAAAGCCTAGCTAAACAGATTGCTTTATTTTTCAGGTATCAAAGCAAGCCAAAGAGTTCCTGGAATATGTTTATGAGGAGCCCCTGATTGATATCCAGCAGGAAAATCCCATGTTGTACAAGCATGTTGAACCTTTGGCAACTGTTGTCCGCCTGAGACAGCAGCTAAAATCTCTCCGAGCCTATTTGTTCAGCTGCAGAGCAGCAGTGGCTGAAGATCTGCGTAGAAGGTACGAACCACAAACGTATAGCACATGGATGTAGTTTCCTTGTCATGTTGCTTTTCTCTTCCAACCTCCTACCCCGGCCCCGCCGCCCCCCCCCCCCCCCCCCAATCTAGTTCTGAAGGTGTTACCTGTTTAGAAAGATGTGCTTGTATCTTGAAGGTGTTACCTGTTTAGAAAGATGTGCTTGTATCTGACTTCCTGGGCAGCTGGGTTATCTACTGGCAGAGAAAATGGTTTCATAGGGTCTGAATGTCTGAAGTTGTTCTTAACAACTATTAGCCCAGGAGTCACACGTTTTGGTGAGCATCTTTCACTTCTCCTCAAGCTTCCTGGCTGTGTGTGAGTATTTTCAGTCAGGTGTGGTACTTCGTGCTCCCTGCCATGGCATCGCAGTGTGGTAGCTGTTGTTGAGACCTTTGAAATGCTTCACAGTGTGGCAAAGTGTGAGAGAGGCCAGAGTCAAACACCTCTCCAGCACTTCTGCCCTCTTCTGTGATATGATCTCGCACAAAGGCTGAGGCCAGATGTGGTACCCTGGCAAATGACCCAGCATATGATTTATGTGACACCAGAGCAGTTACATTCTTGCTCAGCCGCTATCTTTTCCATCCATGACATGGCTGTGCTGAGTGTTTTGTTTATTGGAAAACTCATGATCACAGCACAGCAGGTGTTTCATATTGAGTTTTCTGTGGTGGAAACAGTAGTTTTATAAAAAGTGAACTTCTAAAATGAAGTGTTGTATCTTAGTCCATTCAGCTGCTGCTGCATTTTTCTAACAAGCTAAAAATGAAAAATCTTCTTAAAACCATCAAGTCACAGTTGTGACCTTAAAAAAAACAAGTTACTTTTGTCATGGGTCTCTGAAAGAGACGGGGAGGTGTCTCTGCCCATGCCATACTGTGAGGTGAGCAGCTCCAGGCACACGCAGCTAATCTGGTGGTAAATGC
This sequence comes from Morus bassanus, assembly GCA_031468815.1. Classification (NCBI taxonomy): domain Eukaryota; kingdom Metazoa; phylum Chordata; class Aves; order Suliformes; family Sulidae; genus Morus; species Morus bassanus. The sequence continues at coordinate 30,428,201 of CM062574.1, read as the reverse complement.
GTCTGTAAGTATTTGCATATCCCAAGTTTGTAAGCAAGACAAGACCGCAAATAGGAAATCCACTGCTTTTAAATTATGAGCTGCCAAAGGGCAGGAAAGCGGATGACATTAGTGACTGTATTTTGAGCATGGTGTTCTAGGGATGGGGGACCCGAATTCTCTGGGAGGGAGAGGAGGTTGCACTACTGTCTTTATCCCAGGTAAGGAGTGAGGCGGTCTGCTATTCAGTACATAACCTATGTCATTGCTTTGATGAACTACCTACAACAGCTAAGAGAAGGATCTAGCAACAGGTTTCTGGAGAGCACTACTGAGTTCTTGTGTTAGACCCAGTGTGTGTTAATATGAGTTTGTGTCTTACTGCTCAGTTCCTATTATTTGATAGGGCAGCTTACAGCATTTTAAAAATTAGGATGATTTTTCTTTTATTCTAGAGAATGGTATTATCTTGCAGAGCTGTTTTGCTATTCAGCTATAATAACTTTCCTATGCCATCCTCTTCAACTGCAATAAAACTAAAAGGAGAATAAGATTTGTGAAGGCTGCTGTTCAGAAAAAGTGGCAGAAAAGAAATTATGCTTTCTGATTAATGCTGAAGAAAAGAATGCCCTGATTAAAATAGACAGGAGGAGGCACGAGACTGAATGGACTTGGGTAAGAGAGTGAAAGAAGGGAGATCAAAGGAGGTCTAAGTAGAGAAATCAATGGACTAGAGACAAAGGGATGAGGGAAAGCCAGGAGAAGGAGGAGATTCAAAGAGGGAAGGGATCTCAGGAAATTAAGAGTTAATGACGAAACCAGGACAAAGAGGGAGCCCAAAAACCTACCTCCAAAAAGGAGAGATAGCAGGTGCTGAGGAAATGGAGAGAAGAGAGAATGGACAAAAATTAGCACAGAAATGTGTGCATGGTCTTTTCTTGGGGCAGGGAGGAGAAAGAAGAAACTCTCTGTATCAAAATAAAACACCCAGAATGGCAGAAGGGGCAACTGGGAAATACTCCAAATGCTCACTTTTCTTATCTAAGGGTTCCTTCACACTGTCTCCAATTAAAGTGCTTTGTGGTGGAGAGGGGGACCCCAGCCCGAGAAGGTTTGCTTTTGTACTGGGGAAGCATCTCCAGTTTGGTAGGACTTGTTAAAAGTGCTGTAAAAGCCACTGAAGGAATGTACAAAACACACCTTAGAGTCTGGCTCCTCCTTGGTCTGTGAAGTCTGTGTCGGGGTGCGTTTGGTGCTCAGTTGGTCCCTCAGATCTCCCCTAAGAGGTTTGCAGAGATGGAAAGGAAGAAAAGTTCTTTTCCCAGAAAGTTCTTAGTTGCTCAAAACTGGTCCCAATGGCTTTGCTTTCTGCATGTAGTATCACAGTGTGCAGACATTCACTATCAATGTGATGGCTTTATAGAGCACAGCTGAAAAGTAAAAGAAGAAAATATGTGATTTAAATTTCCCTTTAGCTCATCACATGGGCAAGTTGCAAGAAAAGGAGGAGTTTAAACAGTACAGTGAGACAGCATTCCTAAATTCAGTACTGTTTCCTAGTTAGAAATGAAAGGCTGGGGGAGAGAATCCAGTTATCTGTCCTGCTCTAAAAACATTCTTTTTCTGTTTGGTCTTCACCTTAGTATGTGAATGACTATTAATCATGAGAAAGTGAACATAGCATCTTGAAGACCTGTCAGGCCCATATAAACAGACTGAAACAAACTGTTAATATTGCTGTCTAGGGGGAACTAAAAACAGACTGATTAATTGTATTGGCACCTTGCTGCCTTTGGGACACTGATAGAGCCTGCCTTATTAGGGAAAAGCAGATCACTCTGAGGTTTCTTTTATTAATACTATTTGCATTATCATCTTCTTTAAATCTATACCTTGCTCTTGAACCCAGATCGCAAAATGAAGATGGCAATGAAGTTGGAAATTTTTGGTGTCCTCTGGGAAGACAAAACTGTTTACAGTGCTTACAGGTCACTTTTTCTGAAGAATTCCAGATGGCTATAAACCAGGTTAGCTCAGGATCCAGTTGGCTTAAATGTGGAAATATTATTTATAATGCTTGGTGTGCATAGATAGGTACTTTGGGAACTTTGAAACTTGGCATGTAGCAGAGAACTCAGGGCTGAACCCCACTGTGAACTTTGAAGAAGCAAGTGACTAAGAAGAAAGGAAGGAGGAAAGGAAAAGAAGCAGAAGAAATCCTAAAAGTAGCTAGAAGGCTCACAATAGAAGTGGTCTTCATCAGTTATAATGATTCATTCTCAGCTATTGCTTCACTGGATTCTAAGCTCTTTTTATATTTGCAAGGGGAAAAAAATAAAGGAACTCAGACTTGGCTGGGAGGAGAAATAAGGCCCTCCACCGGTGCATATCAGCAGCGTTCCTCTGAGATTATCCAGCTGAGACTCCGAGCCTGTTGCGGAGCTCCCTGTTTTACAAGGGACGTTGTTATGCCTACTTGGCTGTGCCTGTCACCTCAGTATTGCAACACACATAATTTGCCTCAAATGTCTTTACTCAACAAGTTCTCGCTTGTTTTGATTGCCTTGCTTGTGTGGATGCTGTTCAGGCAGAAACATACAAGACTGAAAGAAACCTAGAGCCAACAGAGAATTAGTACAAGTGGAGCTGTACAGATCCCACCACCGCCTGCAGATTGTGGGATGATGAACGAAGGGCACAGGTAAACAAGATGGAGTCAATAAAATTGATAGCTGGGAAAGAGTGAGAATCTGAGTCCATTAAATAATGAGGTTATTCTGTGAACCCGTGCTGAATGATGCAAATTTTATTCTGGTTTTGCTTTCTTGCTTCTATCTCTAGACATACACACTAACAGTGTGTCCACATGCCACAGCCTCTTTTCCTCTATTCTTGTCATGATTGAAGGCTCTCGGGTCAAGGAGCTGTCAGAATGATTTTTTTGGGAAGTCTTCACGCAACTCCATATCTGTTGTAGGGTAGGCCTAACCCAGGTCAACCCTGGAGCTCTCTCTCTGGGCTCTCTGCTCTCTCAGCTATACACCTAAGCTTGCAGTTCAGGTGTTGCTAGCTCAGATATTTTAGACAGATGGCAGTGACACAAGGTAAATGTTCTGCAGTGCATTCTCCTATACATTAGTGTTTGTTGCAGTGCCCTCGCTCTGTAAGTAAATCTTCTGAATGGTGGTGAGAAATTATATGGAAGAATTTCCCTCTTGTTACTCATCTCTTTCTGATACCACTTGTCTGTCAGCTCTAGAACAGCAATACCTCAGTTTTACTCTAGCAAAACTCCAGTGTGGGATACATTACTTAGCATCTTACAGGAAGACCAAATTAGAGCTTGCTATTGCAGCAGGAGGTTAAAGGTACACCTTCAGTGCCACAGATGTGTGGTCCTGGCTGAGCCTGCTGGTCTGTCAGCACGAAGTGAAACAAGCCCAAATTCAGTTATGCTGAACAATAGAGTCCTGTCACTTCCTACAGTGAGGCCTTAGACATATCACTTCTGACACAGGAGTAGGTTACTTTCAAAATATTTGTGTAGCAATTGGGGAACCTGTCTAAACACATCACAGGAATCCTGATTGATCTTATGCAATTGCTATACCACCAAATACCTCATGTATGTGAAGCTGGGGCTATGTCATCTTTCAGACCAAGGACAACAGAAGGTCATTAAGTCATGTCCAGGCTGTCGAAGGAGACTGTTTTCTCCAGTTTCTTTGCAATAGGTAGGCCATTTGGAGAGTGGAATATCCCAGAGCAGGAGAACAAAGACACAATATGTGAAAGCAGTAGACTGCAAAAAGAAAGTCTGAGCAGGAAAGGAACAGAAGGATTTGGTTTCATAGCACTCAGGGCTCTGCGTTAACGACAAGACCAACAGAAGAAGAACATTTGTTGCATGGGTGATTGGAAAGAGGGCGAGAGAGAAAGTCATTCAAAGAGGATATCTGGATATCTTGAGAGGATCCAGTGTTAAGACCAAACAACACCCCAAAGTGAGGAAAGGTGAGAAAATAAATGCAGAGAAGTATGCAAGAGCCATTTGCTGTTTTATATAGATCCTGCATGTGTGTAGTCATTGCACTTGCTGATATAAAGCATGCTTGTTGATGGAGCTCTTACAAATGGACCACCTCTTTGCTTCAACTCTTGTGTCTTTTTGAAGAAGTAACTGTGCGTGCAGGGTCCTTGCAAGTTAACATCTTAAAAAGCATTTGGCTAAAACTGCAGGGGATACAATTAAGGTGGACTTTGAGCTTTTGTTTCAACTAGGGGTAACAAACAGAGCTGGAGCGACAAGATACCTGCCAGAGCAGCCAGGGTGGAGGCAGTACTGCTGTCTGTTCAAGCCAAGGGAAGGTTAAAAGCACAAGCCAGTGCTCTACCATGGTAAGCATCTAGCTGAGGAGCATGCCAGGGTGTATATGATAAGTTTTCCAGAGGATAGGAGGGTCTTTCAGTTCATGTTGGCATTTTCCAGTCTAAGGGCACACCTGCATCTCCATGTCAAATAGATCAGTAATATTAGACATATTTCAAAATGGTAGTTTCCATTCACCTTTTGAGACTAGATTGCTTTAAAAAACCATAATGATTTAAAAAGAAGTTCCTATTTGATGCGGACACCACATTAAATATGACTTTGTACCATTTTTATCCTTGTGTTTTTATATCAGAACTTCCAGCAGCAAACTGCAAGGGTTCAAAAGTGCCTGACTAAAACAGGGAGCACTTTCTTATTCTTCATTTCAAGTTAATTGGGAGATCTAAGCTATTTTGATTTAAAAATGAAACTGTGGGCCTCTAATTCTCTGCATCTTGCTTTTAGTAACAGCGGTACTTGATTCCTGGGTTTGATCTGTAGTAATTCTTCTCTTTCACAATATGACCATAACCTTGCCCAAGTAACCACAGAGGAGAGTGAGTTAGTGTACTGCATTTTAGCTGAAAGTTTATATACTGGTTCTGGATTGCTGATGGATGATAAGAGTAACTGTTTTAACATAGGGATGCTCACGGGGAATTTCATAACAACATGAAACAATACCTGACCTGGACATGCTTGCTAATAAATCTAGCACTTAGTGTGGGCTGAAGATGTTTAGGAATGGGTGCTCCCAGAACATAACCAGAAGGGTATTCTTACCTCATGAACATGAAATGGTTCACAAACGTTTTTTTAGCCAAACCCATAGAATTAGAAAAAAATCATTAATCTGGTATAATACCACAATTATTAAAAACAAACCACTATTTATTTATTTGTTTTAAATTCATGAATTTATTATTACCTTTTGACTTTCGAATCACTGAGTTTCCCAGTGTTCCACTTCCCTGAGTAACTTTTTTTGGCTGGAAAGTTGGGGTTCTTCTCTCCCAACATACTTCCAGGAGCTGAGATTTCCAAGGAAATACAAAATCATAAAGCCTGAATAAACCTGTAACAATTAGCAACACTGGAAAAAAAAATCCTACCTTTTTCCCCTTGCCTCTGATGCTGTTCTCTCTACCTTAAATTGATAGATTCCATGTCAAATGAATTGCAAGAGAAAACCTAGCAAGAGATGTTATTTACTCTGCCACAGATATTTGGGATAGCTGTCAATTCACTGATATCCCTCTGGACTTTTCAAATCAGATAGTAACTCTGAAAAATTTGAGCTCCTGTCAATGAGATCAGGGCGCATGCCGTTCCTGCCCATGTGCTATGCACACAGCCGCAGCTGGTGGTGGTGCACGCTGCAGGGACTTCGGAGGTCCTCTTGCCCCTTGTCTAGGGGCAAAAAAAAAAATACGGGAACAGCGGTAATCAGCATGTGCTTGCCTGTCAGCTGCTTTAGTTTGCAGCGTGGTGCAGTAGCTTAAAAGTAAATTGGTGGTGGTGTAAGTTGCAGTGCCAGGGTATGAACTGTGCTGGCTGAGGAAATGGACATGGTACCTGCGGTGCTGTGCCAGCTGTGGGTGTAGCAGCTTCCTGCAGTGGGGTGGAGAGGACGTCTGAATGTGGCTGCATGCTAGGCTGGCGCATCTGCGTCTCCCGTCGTGAGTCAGAGCTCAGTCATACAATTTTCAACCTGGTCAAACAAGACACTCCTGGCTGGCACATGAAATCCTGGTGCCAACTTCCCCTCCCCGCCTTCCCCCTCCCCCCTCCCCATCCTAGGTTTCAACAGGCGTTTTTGGTACAAAAGAGACTCGGTTGTGCCCACCTGTCAGCCAACTTGATTTCTTTTGATTGCACTGTAAAAAGAAGAGTTCGCTCTGCTTATCACGTTTGTACTTTGGTTATAATGTCAGGCTTGGGCAGATTAATTGGTTGTAGCTTTAGCAGAGCTGTCAGGGTATTTAACCCATTGGAGAAAAATTACCTAAGCTGATGATAAACAGGCTTTAAATGCCGAGCAATTATTTAGTGCTAACAAAGCACCATGACTACACACTTTGTCCAAATGCAAAAAGCAAAGTCTTATCAGTGGTTCTGTTTGCAGGAGGACACTAAAAGATAACCTTTGTTTGTGCAAATACTTACCTGATAAGATCATCCGGAAAGGGAATGGATGAAATTTCTGTTTCTATCTTGCCTGAAGGTTGTGCTTCAGATTACAAAGTATCAAACAAAAAAGAATAATAATCACAAACTGAGAACGCTCGATTCTCTCTTTTAGTTGGACCGAAACTCTCCGATGGTGGGTTTCTTTCCTGCTTGCACTGATTGCTTTTGTTTCTAGCACATAACAATAAAGCAATTTAGAGACCTTTAACCAATAGGACTTTGGATTTCATTGTTCACAGGATCTGGCAAAGCTAGAGGGCTGGTTAGCATTGAACTTGGTTTGTTCATTGCAGGCTTAACCCTGACTGGTAGCCAGGGTTTACAGCACAGCAATCCTGTGACTCACAACTGTTCTGTTTTGCGTCCGTGGTGAAACTGGTCGGGGAGTTTCCAAACTGTGAAAGCTTAGGAGGTGCTTTTAGTGGGACATGCAGTCAATACCATTTGCCTCTCAGGGTCACAGGTCGCATTCTGAAGCAGCAGAGGTTTTGAGTTTTTGTTGTGATGAGTCTTAACATCTTGCATTTGACCTCTGTCTAGCTCACTCCCGTATTTTTCTGTGTTAAGATCTGACTGAAAGGGCACTGTTTATTGAATGCTTTTAATTGACCAACTTTAAAAAAAATCCAGTTCATTATAGCGCTTCGATCAAAAGATTTACAAAACTGACATCTTTTATTTTGCTTTCAAATAACTTAACACAGATTTCCCATTTGGTGTTTGTAAAGGATATTTATATCAAGGGAAAAATAAAATGCAAGTGCATGCTCTGGTCTTTTTGGGTCAAGGCCTTATATTAACAGAGGCATGCTCAAAGCTCCATCTCATGCAGAAAGTAAATACGTATTTTCTAGGGAAATGTTTCTAAGTGTAGTTATTGTAGCCTGCTCTGTGGTCCGTGTCAGATTTTTAGACATGAATGTGATTTTAGGTTGATTTGGATGCCACGTAGTACTTTGTCTGGATGCTAATGCAATGGCATGGTGTTTGTGTGGGCTCCATCTCACCTGCTGTCCTCTGCTGACTTTGGCTTCTTTTGGCCTATTTCAGTTGCAGTTGATAGAGGGGTGGAGATGGCAGAGAAACTACGTTCCTACGAGTTACGTGAGAGGAAGTATCTGGGTTGAGAAGCAAGAGGCTCTGAATTAGTCCTGTGTGCCCCCTACTGAAAAAGACTTCATATAAGTCATCACCTCATTAGGCTCAGAGAACCTGTGCAGACAAGCAAGCCATTGGAAACTGACCGTCATTCATTTTCTTGCCCGCTTGGTCTGTGTGGATTTCCTGCCCCAACTGATTTGTCTGTGTTTTATGATGAGGCTTTTTGAAAATGTGTTTGAGTTTGATATTCTGGTGCCTCTTACGCTCTTGTTCCTCACCTGCTAGAGGCTGGCAAAACTGGCAATAAAAGGACACGTTTTTGGGAGGTGGCTTCACAAGTTGTGTTCAGGTAGCTGTTGAATTTCAGTTTTTCTTTCCAAATGGGACTAAGAGAAGTTTTCTGGAGGAGATCTTAACTGCAGATGTGCAGCACAGCAAGATGTGTTTTTGAAACAGCTGCTCAGCTCACCGCAGGTGTGGTGAGGGCGCATCATTTATATTTTAAATGATCAGGGACTAAGCTGCCTACTTCTAGGCGATTTCAGTGGTTTCACACTCACGGAGCTGTGTGCTCTCCACCTTTGGTGACGTGGGCAGGTGTTGAGGGAGTGTTTTGCACCTCTGTGTGTATTGGGAACTGTACAGGAACTGGTCCGGTTGCTTCATAAGAAGTTTTGTAAATGCTGTAGTACATGCGAGCTCTGGCTGTTCAGCTGTTTTTCTGTGGCCCGCCACAACCAAATTATAATTTTTCGAGTCAATAGAAGGACTGCAAATCTGAAGCTGGACCAGCCTTACTGAGGGTTTTTTAATGCCTCAGTTTCCATAGCAATGGAAATAAGCACTCCTCTCACTTGGGTGCCGGGTATGTGCATGTATGTGTATCTTGCATAAGACTGGGAGGGCAGTGCCTACTTCTTTTCCTGGAAATAGATTTGGAAGGGAGGAGGAGTGTTGGATGCTGGCTCTGCAGAGCTGCTGCTGCAAGCTAACGTATCTCAGGGAGGGTGACATGTACAGGCAGAGGATGACTGTCACCAGGGCCTGTGCTGGCTGAGACCCCCTGACAAAGGAAGTCCCTCAGTCATGAGTTTGCTTTTCATCTGCAGTTTTTATTAGGAGGTAGAACTTGCAGGAAATAAAATGTAGTCCTTGAAGGCAGGGGAATGTGATGTTAGTCATCGATATTAGTCGTTGACAGTTTCCGCCTTATGGGCTATTCAGGCTATTTCCTGAAAAAGGAAATCTTTCATTAGCTAATTACTTTCCTTAGCAGTGCTGTAAGGACATCAGCAAATAATACAGTTCCTGGCAAAGCTACAGCACTGTTTAGTGCCTGCCTGTGTGATCAGGGGAGAATGATGGGGAAATTTTAATGAAAGAAATTCTATCAGAGCTGAAAAATACTAATGGCTTCAAAATGCTGTTCAGAGTTGCCTCCCTAGCAATCAATTTTAATAAATCTTCTATGTGCAAATGAGGAATCGCAATGTCATATGTTGTCTGATATCTGGATTGTGACTGTTTTCTAGTGGTCTTTGACAATGTGCCAAATGCATTATGAAGGTGTGATGCAGTAGAGACACTGAAACACATTCACCTCTAATGGGAGCGATGGTATAGCCTCCAGAACTGAAAGGGGAAAATGCAGTATCCCAGTGAGACTGCAGCTGAGAATTAGGTGGGTAGAGCAGATGTGCTGGGTGAGTCAGAAGGAGCAAGGGCACCACAGTCCTGCTCCGGCAGAGTGCCGTAAGATTGGCAGTGCCCAGTTGTCGTTGCCTTGCTTTCAGTACTCTTCCCCTCCCACCCTAATAAAGCTTAGATTTTTTTTTTTCCAAAAGCACAGAAGGAGTATGAGACTTTGTATCACTCACCTTAACAGCAGTGAAAAATCGTAGTCCCTCCAAGACAGCTTTGAAAGCATCGGTTTAAGATAGTTGTTTAAGACAACTAATGGAGTAGAATGAACTGAGGTTCTTCCATTACTTCTCAGATTCGGTGCTCTGTCAAAGATTGCAGTTGGTACTGTTATCCCTGCTGATCTGTGCTTTAGCTAATTATGTTGTTGCAGCTTCTGAAATCTCTTTGAGTTCCTGTGTACTTTCTCATTGGTCTCATATCATGATCATGTAAGTTCATATCAGCCTTTCAGTATCTTTGTTTTTTTGAACATGTCTGGTGGTCTTTCTGTTCACTGCCATTCAGTTCTACTATTACAAACCAGTCTTTGCCAGAGCTTTGTTCATGCATTTAATAATATCAAGAATTTAATTTCTGTGTTGTCTTAAAACTACATGATTGTAAAGTAGGAACTGAGTTCACAATTTCTTCTCTAGGCAACATGTAGTGTAAAATAGTTGCACCTCTTGAGACATTTGGTTGCATTTTTTGCAAGAGTGATGTGATTCTCCACTCCCCATGATACCTTGGCATGGTGTTACATTTGTTCTGTGTGGATGGAAAATAAAGCTGGTCGGCTGGTTGTTTCTCTGTGTGTGTACACAAAGATAAACATTTTAATTAGATGCAACTTTTCTCTTCCTGACATCTTTATGGCAGATACATAGATTTTCATAAACTTTTTTTGCTAATATCCACTTACATTTACAAGTCCATTTTTCTCTGTAATGTTACTTTAGCCTAGTTTTTCATTTTACTGCAAGTCACTCTAATTAGGACATCTCTTCTCTGTTCAGCTTTCCGTAATTTAGCTTTACTGAACAGGTCTGTCAGGGGATGATCAATGATCTTGCCTGAAACCTTGGTTTATGTAAGGAAAATATGCCTTTCTCAAAGAAGCCATTATAAAGTCTGTACCAATACATATATTTCTGTATGCAAAAGGGAATTGATATCAATCAACTTTACGTTGGAAGAACAGTATCTGCATGACATTTTTCCCAATATAGTTATTTCAGTTAAAAACCCATAAATCACATCTGAAATTAACTGTTATAGCTTTCTAGAGACTAGGAATCTTGTACTAAAAACCATAAGAAATATTTTTAATGTGTAATTTGAGTTATTTGTTTTTATTACTGGGTTAATTGTTTAAAGAAACACCTTCTGTGCTCAGGATGAGCTTTCAATGGCTGTAAATGTCACAGTACGTGCTTACTTGACAGTTGGGGAATGACACTGGCACAGCTTTCATTCTTATTGTGGAATTGTTGTGCCCATGAGGAATGCTGTAAAAGTAGCTGGTGCTCACAGGGTGGCATAATTCCAGTTTCTGACAAGCTCACTCTCTAGGTTCATTGTTCTGCAGTCTTTTGGAGAGGAGAAGAAATATTTGAGTTTCCCAGTCAAAAAGGCATGACACACATCCATTTTTCTCTTTTCCAGGATCTTTCCCAGAGAGTATCTTCTCCAGCAAATCCATCTTTATTCTCTCGCAGACCTTCAGCAAGTAAGTTTCTTCAACTAATTCTACCTGTTACACATCAAGCCTGTTCTCATCTTCAATGCTAGTTGTACATTCTCCCTTCTAGCTAATAGTAGCATAAACAGCTTTACATCCAAGCCATCTCTGTGGTTTATAGTTTAATATAAAAATGGGTTAATGGGCATTGGTTAGGGATGAGAGAGAGAAAGCCTAGGGCGTCAGTCTTAAAATGGGGCTGGAAAGAGGCTGCGAAAGCAACTGTAATCTGCAAAGAGAACTCTGCTGTGAGAAATTTTTCATCTGATCAATGAAGGCTCATCTAAGGCCCAGCCTAGAGGTGACAAGTAGTATTTATTTCTTTGCTTGAAAGAATAGTTATTCAGGAATTTATGAGTTTGTACAGTCCCTAGTGCAACATTCTTATTTACAAAGTCTGCTAGGCATTGCTGCAAGAGGGGAAAAATTAAAAAAACAAACAAACAAAAAAACCCCCACACAAACCAAAAAAAAACAATAACAACAAAAAAACACACACAAAAAACTCAGCAAGCCTGCTGCACAGAGTTAAGCCATGAAGTGTTACTATGACAGTTGTGATGTGCCAGCAAAATGTGTCTTTGCATTGATATTGATTGAACTAAACAAGCACCTTGCAGTACATTTGCTTGAACAGCAGAATTTTATTATGTACCAGATTAAACAAGAAGAATTTGGCAAAAAGAGCTGAAAAGAGAGGTTAGGGAATCTAAGGTGAATGTGCTGCAGTGCTCAGGTGTGTGATGGAGGAAGCAATGAGGTAAGATGCACTAGCTGACCTAGGTACATCTGTGTTTACACTCTAATGCTATTGCTAATGATATGTAAAACACGTTATTTTAAGTTTCTTCCACTGATGTTTCCCTTGTCTAGTGGTGCATTTTCTGCAGGATAACGGGTAGCCTAGTCAGTTCTGGATGTTCAGCTAACACACTTAAGTTGAGGTAGTTCATATGCCCCTCAGAGCTGGAGAATACAGAACTGCAGGAAACATGGCTTTTGTTGGCTGGTGAAGTCACAAGGTAGAAATTATTCCATATATAAAATAAAAAGGCCAGTCATCTGAGGTCTAAAACTGTTTCCACATCTTTTCAGCATGTTCTGCTATCTCATCTTTAATAATCAAGCCATGAAAAAGCAAGCTACTTAACTCCAGAGCTGCAGTCTCCCTGGTGGGCCTGTCTATTAGCCCCCAGTGCTTTGTAAGCTGCTTAATCGGTTTCTAACCTTGGTAGTAGATGTTTTAGAAGCAATCAGCAGCTTATCAAGCACCCTGTGGGAGGGAGGGAGGGTAGAAGTCACAATTCATCCATTGATTTAGCAGTTCCCTTTAGCATGTTTCTTTGTGTTTGTGTTTGCAAGACACCTTCTCTTCCCCTGAGGGCCCCAGTCCCAAACTTACCATATTTTGAGGCAAAATAATTTGATTACAGTTTCTGCTGGCGTGGGTTAAATTGCATTTACCTTTTAATCTAGCTATATCCTTGTTGTCAGCCTGGAGAGCGTTTTCCACATTTCAGAGGCTCCAAGTTTGAAATTGGATTGCCTGTTTTTGTCAAAGTGGAATCAGATTGGAAATGGGATGAGGGCCGCATTGAGAAAACGAATCCAACAGCCAGAGAAACACTAATACCTTTAGAGCCCCTGCCTCCTCCCTGGTTTGCCCATTACCACTGCTTTCTCCCAGTTGCTCATCATTTTCTACTGGCTTGTAGTTTGGGTGTGTTTTAATCCTAAAAGTTTCCCATCCTTTTGATTCCTCTGTTGCCTTGTTTCCTCATATCCATGGGCTGCTTTTGCACTGTATCCTGCTGTCATGCAGATTGTGTGTGTTTGGGGAATTAACTAAAAGGTTTATTAAAGATTAATGGAAAGATAAGGCATGGTGAGTGAATTAGAAAAGCAGAGAGGGGTAATCTGCAGATATAAGCAACCTTTACCCTGGTTAGTCCCAGCTCAATTCTGATTTGTTTCCTAGCTAAGTTCTCTTTAAAGATCCTAGAAAACATGGGTTGTTTCCTACCAAGCAGCTGAGTTTCAAAAATGTGGTATGAGGGTCTGTCCTTAGGCGCAAAAAAGTTGAAATGCTTGTTTGCTGGTAGATGAAGCAGCGTATAATTCTATTCTAAAATGAAATCCAATTTAAATCTCTTTCCAAGCTTAACAGAGCTCCATGCCTAGACCTTCTGGATGTGGCAGAGTACATACTTGAGCTATCTGATGGTGTGGGGAAGGTTGTCATTTGGATCTGTTTGGAGAGGGCTCTGCTGGGGAAGACCTTAACTGTGAGGTTAAAAGCAGAGTGGAAAAAATTGAACCAAAAATGTCCTTAATTTTGGAAACTCACCAAATCCTGGTGAGGTAGTGGGTTTGCTAGTACTTTACTCATTAACAGATGCTCGTAGTGCAGATGTGAGTAAGCCTGACTTTTAACCAAAGAGGCAGCAAGTGATAGTCTTTATTTGTATGTGCATGTGTATTCAAAATAAACACAAATGCACCAATATACCCCAACAAGGTTTCACTGCAGACCAGGGCCCCAGGGACTACATCAAAGTTTACAGCAAGTCTATCTATGGGCGTTCCCATGGGGTACATATTCTTAGAATCCTCTTGTCATTGTTGTCGGAGGTGTTAGCAGATGAGATAACTAATTAGGTGCATTCAGATTTAACAAGCAGAAACACAAAATGTGACAGCTTGCCTATTCTGCCCCATTGGCTACGCTTGCCTTCCTTTCCAACCCTCCCTGGCATCATCTGCCCAGAGAGTAATTTGCCCTGCATCACCCATAACACCACTGCATCTCTGTTAGCCAGTTTATCCAGGGCTATTCCAATCAATTAAAGCTTTAAAGAGGGAGACCTCCAGTTGCTAGGAAGCAATTGTTCACTCCTGAAATTGCTGGGTTTAGCAGATGTAGTACACTGGAAAACTGGATTACTCTTATGTACAGTATAGTCCTTGATGGTGCAGTCACAGTCCAGGGTAGCTTCACCCTAAACCTACTGGAGGTGTGAACTCTGTTCTATGCTGACATTACTAATGGACGTATCACTGGTTTTGTGGACATGTGGACACAATTCATGCAAGCTGGAGTTAAAAACGATCCATTCATTTTTTGTGATTATGGGCCTGCTTCTGGTGAGGCTAACAGTTTTTACACTGTTAAACATTGATTTGGACGGAAGCTGACTCAGACAAGGCTCTTGCATTTCTTAAGTAATTCTTGCTACTTACACGAGATTCCATATTAAAGAGAACTTTTAAAGTAAAAGACGTGAAGTGGCTATTGTGATGAGTTCAAAATTCAGGTGCTTAATCCACGCAGAGAGTTAACTAATGTCTTGCCTGATTTTTATGTTAAATAGCAAGATATATGAGTGTACAAAGTGATGTCTTTACTGTAGAAACACTCTTAATCATAGCAATTATTTCATCCTGGTTATCCCACCCCCAAAAGATATGGTAAAATAAAAAGGATCCACGCAATGGCAAAAATGACTGGGTGTCAAGGACGGAAATTGTGAGCAAGATAGGAGACTTAAAAAGATGATGATTTGAAGGCTTGTGTACACAGGAACACTCAGGAAAAAAAATTGAAGTGACAAAATATGGGAATTTAAAATGATGAGTTGAATTACATTGAATCACTGTGTAAATACTGTTATTCAAAATAGAAGTGGCTTTCACTTGGTTTGTCTCCATTTACTTTGGAAGCAAAGTGAGCTAAATTGTATTAAGGCCATTTTCATTCTGAATGTGTATGTCTGTACAGCGATTTAATGTAGTATAATTTATCCATTTTAACATTGCAGATAAACTAATCCGTTCAAATTTAATTAAAACATCCATTTACTTCAGATCAACTTTCCTGACTATATACCTGTAGATGAACCTACAAACAACGTGAAGAACAGGGGAGAGAAAGGATGAACAGGAGAGCCCTGTTCTTACAATAATATAGCATAGGTCAGGCAGTGAATATGAGATATGCATAAAAATTCTTAATGGAAATGCTTCTTTGCAGAACACACAGCGAGCATGAGAAACTTAATGCCACAGTAATATTACCAAGGCCAGAAGTTTATCATCTTTGAGAGGATTAAGTATCCATAATGAGAACGTCCACAGTTACACTATGTAAGATAAAGAGATTATAAGGTTTCAGAATAGACATATTATTTACTGAGGGGATTAGGAAGATGTCTTCGCTATTGACAGATGGATCAATGATTTCATCTTCCTCTGACATATATAGTACTGATTACAGTGTCTTATAGGATTTTGGACTAGGTGAACAGTTGGTCTAACAGAAGCATTCCCAATATGAAAATCTTAATGTTTCTGTTCAAGATTTTGTGCATATAAGGTTCCCTAACAAAAATGTGGGGATAAAAAAAATGAACTTCAATGAAACATGAGTTCCACCTAATTTGAGCCTAGTGTATTGCTAGATCAAGATTAGGAAGCCTCAGAAGAACAAAGAAATTGTTAGGTCTTGTTCACTTTTCCAGGCTTTTAACCCATGCTGTACTTTCATCACACCTCCTTTTCCAATGGCAAATTTGGGTCCTCCCTGTATTTTCCTAGACTGAGATGGAGGAGGAGATTGGAGATGCTCTGTCTAGCATTTTCGCATGCACAAAACTTTAGGTTGATTTAGACGAGTTGTTTCATGAGTCCCAACAATAGCAAAGACTGCAAGGAGATGTGGACCTTTTTTTTTTTGCTTTTTAGTTACTGTTTTTTTCAGAAGTAGACCTTCTTTTCTGATCACTCAGTCCTCATACAATTACTGAGAAATGCTCAGCTTAGATTTATAACATACAGACTGATAACTTCTAAGCCCATCAGTGGTGGTGTCCTTGCCCAGCAGTTCCTTTTTATTCACATATAAAAAGGATGGGATGTGGCATCTAACTCACATACCTGTGCTGGTGAAAGCCAGTAGCGTGCATGTGGCTACATTGGTTGACAAAACTGGGTTTTGACTAACATACTTTGGGCTTGCTCTAGTTTTAGAAGTGTTACTGGGATAGGTGCATGACAAACACCCCCCACCCCACCCCCGGCTCTTAACAGATATAGCCATACCTGTAAAAGCATTAGTGCAAACTCAGATATATCAATGAGAAAGTCTTTTGCTATTACGTGTTTCATTCAGTGATTCAATATAAGCTGTATCAGCTTAAACTTTTATTTACCAGAGAGGTTTACCCATGTAGCTGTACCAGCAGATCCTTTTAAGTCTAGGCAAGCCCTTTTTTTGCTTGCGGGGCAGGAGGCGGCAAATAAGGAGAATTAGGTTTTTAGCAGGCCTGGCAGTGCTGGGATGGCTGAAGATTTCTTGTCGCAGTTCTCTGTGGGGGTTCACTGTGCTTAACAAGGGCAGCAAAATGCCAGGCACATCCGTGCCGTAGCTGCCACAGCTCAGAGTTCAGCACCATAGTGAAAGCATTGATTGATTTACATCCCCAGCTTCCCAAGCAAGGGTTGACACAGCATGTGTGACATAGATGCAAGTCCTTCAGTTAGTTACTACCAGTATTCACCTGACCACAGGTTGGAAGACATTGCTCAGAGTAGAGCTGGTTTAAAACAGGGGTGGGTTTTAACATCTAAGGTACAGCCCCGGCTCTTAAATATTTGGTAGGGCGTAGACAGAAACAGACGGTTGTGTGGAGAGGTGAGAGGTGTGCACATTGCTAATTTGTACAGTGGTCCAGTTCTCATCCTAAGGCACATGAGATCTGGACTCTCTTCCCAGCTCTCCTGCAGGCTTTCTCTGACACACAGGACAAGTAATTTTTAATGGGGTTAAGGTAAAATGGGTCCCACTTTACTACGTGTATGTTTAAAATAGACATCCTAAGCACAATTAAGTTCAAAAGAGGGAAACCAGCTCTTTGGAGGGGTAGTCCATCTGACCTATTTTAAATATGTTGTGCGATTTAAATACATTAAGATTTTGAAGCACTGAAATAATTCTGTACTTGAACTATGTAAACATGCATCTTAGACCATAATGACATAATGCTAATAGCTATCTTTAAGTCCCTCCTTTACAACCTGTGCCTGTATGACTGTGGTAACTCTATTAGCAGAAGAATATGAAAATAGTCCTAGGATGGGAAAAACACACAATATACATTTCCGTAAATATTAAAAGGTCTGATAGCAAAACAGCAATTAAACAGCTTGTATACTTTCCTGTGGCTATGGCTTCTTTATCACTCATTTCTGTCACTCCCTGGAGTTTGCTAGCACTGAGCTGCCTTTCAGCAGAACAGGAAACTTCAGGTTAGCTGATAGTCCAGGTGTGTGTATAATTCCCCAAAGTGCTGACAGCTCTGCTTACAATTAGTGGTAATGGCAATGATCTTACTGGTGTTTCCTTTTTACCACAGCTCTGCTGGGGAAGAGAGTTGCTGTCATTCAGAATGGCTCGTGGTCAGGCAGAGAGCATGGCAGACCTGGCCAGGCTCGTGGGTGAAGAACTGGCTGGGAGCATTTTGGCAAGTGGCAGCCAGAAAGACAAGTTCATCTCAGGTGTATTGAAGTCTTGGAGGCAAAGTGTGGAGATATAGCAAGATTGTTAATAGATATTTTTAATAGCAGAACTGGTTTTTGCGCTACTGGAAACCAGAGTTTTCAACAGAGCTTATTAAATACATGTGGTGCTTTTCCATGCAAATATGTAATCTAGGCTGCTTGGGGTAAGTGTGGCTTTTTAGAATGAAATTCTGTTTAAAATAACCCAGCAGTGGTGCCAGTGGCTCGCAGGAGCTTCTGAGTTGAGATGTCCAGAGATACTTCGATTTTTTCAGCCCCTAGAAGAGGCAGTAGCATTATAAGCTACCCCTTTTCTAGTGCTTTGTGCTAACTAGGTTTCTTCTATTCTTTTTTTGCTGTGCAGAATGAAAGGCCCAGTACTGGAGATCAGGGTTAGCAGTGTGAAAGATTGGGCACTAACCTCCTTGCTGTACTTCACATAAAATGTCTGTTCAGGAGAGGCAGCTGGACATATCTCAAGGAATAACATCCCAAGAAACCAAATCTCCTGAGGAAACAAAATACTTTTTCAGGGCTACCTGCTTGGATGAGAAAAGAAAAAATTTTTTTAGACTTTTTTTTTTTAAATATACTTTGTACTCACAGTTTTTTTCGGAGTAACCCTAGCCATTTTCTTGGTATGTTGCTTTCTTGTTCTAAAATCCTTCGGAGGACGACTCCTTAAAATGCCCTGATCAGTCCTGTGCAAGGCAGAAAAGATTCTAATTTTGTGACATCACTCATGAAATAACATCTTACTCAGTGGGCATGTAGAGTCAATTGATATCTCTGCATGCAGTTGCCTGCTTAATTTAAAAAAAAAAAAGGGGGGGGGGGGAAGCACATATATACTCTGCCCGAATGCATATTTGCTTGTGTGTGTATTTGGAGTCATGTATGTTTTTAAGCTAAGGAAAGTGCTTTCTGTTCTCTACCAGCCAAATTCCTGGTACTCTTTCAACCTTGTTTGATTAAAACAGCCTTTAACCTTTGCTTGAATACCTGTTTCTTAAAACAACCTATAATTCATCCCTGCAACAAGATTAGGAGAACTTGGGGTGTGACAAAATTGACATGTAGCTGCCTGGAAACCTTGTGGGAAGGAGAAAGGAGGAAAGACAATTGAAACACAGTGAGTGTGAAGGCAGAGGTTGTGGGGCTGGAGTCTTGTTGCAAGGCTGGCTGGAGAGCTGGCACAACTGATTTCCGGGCACGTTGTTTATACTGAGACAGTTCCATTTCTTTCTCATTTGTGTCAGCTTGCACCCAGAGACCTGCTGAAATTTCAGATTTTCCTTCCTTTCCGTGAGGGGAGTGGGGGAGGGCTTGGAGGGACCTTGTCATCCTCTCTGCCTCCTGCTATAAATTCAGTTGGACTGTCACCAGTTTGTTCGTCTCCCCCAACCAATGTAAAATGCTGTCTTCACCTTGCCCCCTGCCTATATGTGCTTGTCACAGATTAGCAGCGTTTGCTCTTGACCTTGTTTTGTTTTTCCTCCTCTTCCCAGTGCTTGTTCTAGTTAGTGGCTGATTTGTGGAATATCACTTTAATACCAAATTAAAGTGCAACTCATTGCGCAGTCTGGTTTGGAAGGACCACGAACAGCAAATGGCTCTGCCGTCAGTGCAGACTGCCTGGTGCAAAGAAGTGAAAGGGAGCTTATGATTTCTGTTTTTTCAAATTCTCACTCGTTTCTGCTTTAATTTATTTGGTGGTTGGTTTTGTGGGGTTTTTTGTTCTTCACAGAGTTTATCGCCGGGTTTCCTTTCGGGATGTTCTCTGCCCTGTGTGGGTGATGAGTTAGCACGGCACAATGTGTGACTGCACGATGTTGCTTTGTCTGTGTCAAGGCCAGCGATGGCAAAATGATGTCGTGTGTCAGAGCCAGCACCTTGTGCTGGTGTCAGCAGTGGATGAACGGAGTTCCTGGCCTCACCTGCCCCTGTCCATCCTGCTGCCACCCGTACCACAGGCTGAACAGGCCTTTGGGACAGCCAGAGACCTGCAAAGGCTGTAAAGGGAAGAGGAGAGAGAGGATGGGGTGGTATCACCCTTAATGTCAGGAGCTGGGATGGTGGCCCATAGCACGGCTGTAGCAACAAAAGATGGGGCTCTCCTGAAGTTACTGCTGTGTTCTTTTTTTTAACTTGTTTTACAACAGTCCATAGTGACTTATTCCAGTGTGAGTGCACACAAGTATTAAGAAACCGTTCCTCCCTTAAGTCACTTGCAATTTAAATAAATAAGGCAGGCAATCTGAAAGAGATGACTGGGAGTCAAAATGGAGCAAGGAAAGCTGACCAGACCAGTATATTGCACAAAAGATGGGGCAGAGCTGAGATCTGATATCTGCCTCCCTGGGGCTTTTACCTCATAATCATCCTTCCTCCTTCTATTTCCCTTTCCTCTGAACTAAAGATTAATTGTGCATTGAAATCGTAACAAGAATTTGCGGTGTTAAGAATCTGGTGAACGGAAGGGAAAAAATCCTCAAGGAAATAAGCAGTCTTGCTAGCATTGTCTGTCCCTAGATATAAATGACTAGGAACTTCCCAGCCAGGGAATATGTTTTCCCTTTCTCTTCTCTGCAGCTTGCATTATCCTTAGCTGAGCATATTGTAGTGTGCTTGTCTCCAAGTCCATGTTTTCATCGCAGAAATCCCAACCCTTCTGAAATCTGTCGTAGGGCAGAGATTCCATTTACCCTTTGCACTTTAATGTCCAGTCTCTATGCTTAACAAATGCGGAAAATACCTGCTTGTTCTCCAGTTACCAAATAGGTAAAGGCAACCATTGTAGCTTTCCTGCACCCCGATCTGCTTTTGCTCTTCCCAGCTTGTGACAGAGATTGCCTGTGAGAAGAGAATACGTCAGAAAATGGTTTCTGAAACAGATTGTGCAATGTAAGGATAGGAGGTAGAGTGTGAAACAAAGATGGTTGACTGTAGGAAAAGAGATCTGAGGCAGGCATTAGGAACAACTTTCCAGGTGTTTTGAGCACTGGAGAGTTGTGGAATCTCTGTGGTGAGAAGTTTTTAAGCAAGTCAGTCAGTCATCTGTCAGTTGGTTGTGCTGCAGGGTGAGGAATAAACTGGAGGTTTCTAGAGGTTTTTTCTAGCCCTATTTTCTTATATCATTAGTAGTTCTTTCAAAAGCATATTTCTCATCTGTCCTTGAGGTGAAGAAAGATTACTGAGTGTTTGAGTCCTCCTCCACAAAGCTTCCACGAGTGGAATTCGGAGGGTGAATCCAAGTGGATCTGTTCAGGAGATTTTATTTTCCCTTTCATTCAGTCCAGGAAGCACATTCTCTGTGGTACTCAGAAGTCTAGGCAAAGCTGGAGCTTACCTCTGAGCTTGTTAGCAAAAGGCTTGACTCAGACTAGCTGTTTCTGGAAGGGTAGAAAGAAAACAACCATGAAGAGACAGAAACCTTGTCTTTAGAGGATGGCGGAAAACTGTGCATGATTGTTGACTGCTCCTTCAGATAGCTTCCTTCTGCCAGGCATGCTTGTGACACTAATGCCAATAATTAAAGGACTTTCTATCCCTTCGATGTATATAATTGGGGATGGTGAATGAGCTTCATGTCTGCCACCCCTTCTATTTTCTCAGTGCCTCTTGGCCTTTTCATGTCTCTTCTGCATTGCGTCAGTGCCTCCTGGCAAATTCTGTCTGTGTCTGTCTCTCAGATAGAGCCAAGTGTGCATCTGGCCTTGAGAAATAATCATAAATTTTGTTCTGTCAGGAGGAGAGGCTGCGACAATCCAGTTGAGATTTGAACCTGTAGTTCAAGGTGTTTTAGGGATTTTATATCACTTAACCCATCCCCTCCAGGCGTCACTCATGTCTGACATGTAAATCAGAGTGGAGGAATAAGTGGAACCGAGTGCTCAGTGCTCCAGAAGGTTGCGAGGCAAGCCTGTGTCTTTAAAGAGAGTGCCTTCTAATAAATGTTATCTGCAGAGAAATACACCAGCCTGTACATAAGTAGTTGGTTACTGCTTCAGTGTTGGCTTATAAAACAACTTTATCACCTCTGTGACGATAATGATTAACAAGTTGATTTACAAGGGTGGGGTCACAAACCCATTTGGCAAATTTAGCTTGTCTCACAGGGGCAGTGATACAGAACCTGAGTTTTAAAGTATTTTCGGCACTTTACCTGGAAGACTAAATCCTGGTGGCGGGACTCTTAAGCACAGCAGTAGTAACAGATACTCCTCTATGAGGATAATAACCAGGTTTTCCTCCTATGTTTCTGGTGCATGAGGAAATTAGATGTCCAGGTCTGAGGATTCAGGAGAGTTGGGGATATTTCTAGCTCCCTTCTCAGTGTTCATTCCCTGATCACTTAGCCACAGTGAAGTGACGGTGTTCCTAGACACACTGTTACCTGGTGCCTTGGTTGTTGGCTATCCCTTACTGGCAGAATATAGAGATGTGGGTAGATTTCTTTTCCTTCTCTTAAATTCCTGATAGCTTCTGTTAAAATATCCTTCATCTGTTGGTTCTCCATTATCTTGGATCTTACTATAATTTTTTTTTAACTGCTTCTGATTTTACTTTCATTATCATATGTTGGAAATTACCCAGACTAGCAAATTTAATCTAACAATTATTTTAATCCAGAAACCCTTGATGTGGTTTAACATACCATGACACTTTTCAGAACTTGGGCTTCTTAACTTTGGCAGTTCCTCACATCGAGCAGAATAGTGTATCTGAAAGCTCAGCAAGGTATATACCCTTTACTGCCTGTCTTGACAGTCTTCATGTAGGTGATCAAAGGTATTTATGACCTCCATGTTATGTAAACATCTACTGCACTTTAAGAAGTTGGTAAAAATGCACAGACAGGGTAGGAGATTTGATGATCCTCACTCCAATTCACAGTATAGACTCCTGCAGGGATGGAGGTCTTACTCCTTACCTTTTACTTCTTAACTAGCACTGCTGACAGGAGCCCTGCCCTCAAAACAAATACCCACTACCCTGAGAAATGTCTGAAAACTATACTGTTTTTTCTCTCCTGTCTAGAAATTTTATCATGTCTGATAGATTTCAGTGTTGATTTATGTGGTCATGATTCCAAAGTTGGGTATTTCTGTGGGCCTGGTCTAATAGGTGGGCAGAAGGCTATGGAGGTGTTACTTGAAGCAATAGTGGATTATAGCTGATTCATTTTTCCTTCTGTTTCCGTTCATCTCCCCTCTAGTTCCCTCTAAAATCCTTGTAATATTACCTCTTTGGGAACGATGCAGTCTGTGTTTGGAGGAGACTTCCATGCTTACCTTGTCTAATCAATATTTGATTGCTTTTCAGTGACACCCCGTCAGAGGCTTCTATTAAGTCTTTTCTAATTTGAACAAATGTCAGGGACTGGAACAAACTAACTAATTTTGTATTGGGTTTTCTTCCTGCATTTTTTTGTCTTGTTCTGTTTTCCAAACAGAGTTATTCCAAGCTGTGAGTTTACGTTACCATATCTCTGGGTTAGAACTCTCAACAGGGACAAGAAGTTCTGCCACTGTTACCTTGGCCACTTTTCTAGTTTGGTTTTTAATATGAAAACTTATATTGCAACACTATGCTCACTACATTGCTCTCCCGGGGGACTAGTTTGTGCAACTCTCCTTCATGCTGGTAAGTATGTTCTCATACAAGGAGACTTTGTTGACTGAAAAGGGAAGACAAGTGACTGGACTTCTCTCTGCTGTGTGTAATAGGCTGGAGGTTTGAACCTCCTGTACTGTGCTGCATGGGAGGAGGAGGTTTAGGGGCGAGGCTAGGGCTGGGGAGTGGGGGCCTTCAGAGGTGGACTTCTACCAGTATTGTGCATTGCCCGGAGAGCTCAGGTGAGGGACGGTGTCAGGGCAGAGCTGTAGCTCAGCATGTGTCAGAGGTGAGGGGGCTGCCTCTCCTCTGGTGCAGGGCAGCGTTGTGGGCTTAGAAGTGTGTCATGAAGGTGGGGCACAGGGATACCAGTGAGAGTCCCCTGGGCAACACATGCTGCTCCTGGAAGTTGTCTGTGGGCAATGGCCCTGCTGTGCGCATGGTGGGCCACTGAGGAGGATTTCTCTGCCTGTGGAGGATGCTGTGGTCTGTGGCCTTTCCAGTTCTTATTCTCTGGAGATAGCTGGCTCCCTGCTTGTTTCTGAAAACATCACCTTGATAGAGCGAGGGAACTACGAGTAACTTCCAGCCTTTGGGTAGAAGGATCAGGAAACCTCTGGGGCCAGCAGCCCTCCTCACAAGTAGTTAAACTTTGACTGATCACACATTGCCCTCATGATCATATTAATGCGATATATCCAAAGGGATTTCAACTTGTACCATAGCCCTTGCTGCCTTTCATCTTCTCTGTCTTCCTGCTGAATCAGGAAAAACATAACCCAGTGCATGTGCGTCGTGTTTTCCTGCCGTCCAAGGCTCTCACAGCCGTTGCCAACGTTGGCTTGTCTGCTAGTGTTTGGCAGTCCCCATGTTTCACCCTAACCTCACTCATACAGAGCACAGATTTATACTGCTACCCAACTGAACAGTAGCACAAAGATATACAGATAAGAAAGTTTGATTTACCTTTATTCATAACTTTGACTTGTATGAAAAGCCTCTGTTCTAGAAATCATCTAAAATAATTGTCCCAATACTCCTTTGGCACATGTTAAGATACTGTGTACCCCTTTAGTTTCTCCCACTGCTGCAGACAAGTCTCTGCCTTCCCGTCTTGCTGGCCATACCACCTCAGCTTTCCCAAGCCGGCTACAGGAGGCTGGGCAGCAGGGTGGGTTGCTGCTCCCGCTGGCGCTCCTGGCTTCTCCCCTCCCTGACAGCCCCAGCATCTGCAGCCGTGCTCTGGCCAGAGGGATGCTCTCTGCAGTGTAGGCAGGGAGCCTGTATGGGACGATCCTGCAAAACACAGTTTGTCCCATTTAGGGTGGGAGATATGTGGCAGTTAGTGTAAAAAGCAGTGTTTGTTTTGTTGGTTTAAATTGTAAATGCTTTGAGGGCAGGGCCTGTCTTTTATGTGTGTACATGTGGGTGTGTATTTTTATACAATTCCTAATGCGAGACATGCAGTTAGAAGCTGCGGTATGCAAAGCCACAGCTTTCTGTCCTGTGGTAGCTCAGAGGAGAGTTTTTCCAGATCCACAGAGGTGGACAGTAATTCTGATCTGAACACTGGGGCTATTCAGAGACGCAATGTGCTTTGGGCCTCTGAACACAAGTATTTTGCTCCCATTGTCACCACGCAGCATACCCTAATATCTTCCAGGTGCAGCAGTGGTAAGCCAGCTGTAAGAGCATGGCCCCATGTCCAGAATCCTTTTGGGATGGCTTCCTTGACCGGTTTAGGAAGAGAAAGCTGCACTGCACCCTCCATCAACTGATGACCAGGATGCCATCATCAATCACGTTTCACCCTTAATTTTGGACAATGAAACAATTGCTTGCACTACAGAGAATTTGGATTAGGAAACAGACCTTGCTTTTCATGTGTGCTGTAGGTAGAAGAAATTCTGAACACAGCAAAATTTTAATTTGTTTAAGCTTGATGCTTTTTTTTTTAAGAGGCAGGAGTATATTTTTAAGCTTTTGCAGGTGCATGTTGAGGCTGTATTATGTTACAGGGGTAAGGCAATGGTGAAATTTTTCGTTTCTCTTCCTTTGGCATACTCTTAACTTAGTCAGTTTTGTGCTAAATTTCTACATTTCTTACGAAATGTGATAGACTGTTCTGCAGCTCATAGTGTGCGCTTTTACAGTTTCTCTATTTTGTAAACTTATTTTGTAAGCTGAAATGTCCTTAGGAAAGGTTCGGGTCAAATCTTAGGAGTGACTCCAACAGTGAGAGCAGATGTGTGCTGTGTTAGACTGCATGGGGGCTGTGGAGTCTCCGTCACCAAAAGGCTTAAGTAACAGATACAGCTGTAAAGAATGACATACATGTTGCTGGCTCTGCCAAGACAGCCTCTTGAGGTATATTCTTCCTCCCGCCATGATTTCCCTGATATCTGGATAATGCGTTACATTTGTTTAACAGACGTCTATTCTTTAATCGCTTGTGTTTCCTTGAAACTCAAGATCAGATTCCAGCATCAGCTGGGAGAACATCCTGGGACTCTGCTGTTGTGGTTCTGGGATGTCTAAACTGACCAACCCTGGGCCTCCAGCTGTCACAAGAGAGCACTTAGTCACAGGAGAAGTTTTGACACCTTTGATTACATGTCCTATGCTCCTTTTCCTGAGCCATAAAACACTCACTGGGGAAGTGTTTACCATGAAACTCCTCTTGGGGACAGCAAGTAGAAATCCTCCTTTTTGCTTGCCAGGGTAAATGGAGATGAGGATTTTATTCTTATTAGCTACAATCACGAATAAGAGAAGCCTGCAAGGAAAAGTCATATCCTGTGCACAGCTCTGAGGTCTCTGATGAAACAAAATGACACAAAATTTACAGATGCTAAAAATAGTAGTAACATTAGTTTGATGTTGCATTTTGTCTTCCTCCTATAATACAGTAAAATGGCCTGTAATTCTTATTGCAAAATTGGCATGCATGGCTCTGAAGATACTATATTCCTTGTATGTCTGCAGTGGCCAGAGTTACAAGCCAACCCACTACAGTGCTACGATGAGCCATACAAATAAATAAATAAATAGGGACAAATAACACCAGCTCCTTGGGGGCAGCTGCCCACTTTCAATCTGTCTTGCTTAGTTTGTGAGCTCTTCAGCACAGGAAACGTTTTGTGCCTTGTGCAGACTTAAATTCACCCCTGGTGCATAGGAAGGTGATAGATTGTGTTAATGTTGTTTATTACATTATATAAAATGTGATTTTAATTCAGAGATTTAACTTTTAAGTCCTTGCTGAGAGTAACATTAGTACAGACTTAGAGAGTTTGTTTGCAGCTTTGTCTTCAGCCTGGCGTTTTAAGCTGAGCTTTTGCGGCCTATCAGAGGTAGTTGCTGTAGCATGAAAATGCATTGGAAAATATGTATGTATTGTGGTTTACTTACCATCTTTGCGTATTTCATCTATTAGTGCTAAATGGCTTTTTGGACAGTGATTGTAGCTGTGTCACTAGCTGGGTGGCTTTACTGTTTCTTTCCTCCTGTTTATTGAATACTGTGATCTTTCGTGTCTTTCCCCTACTCCCAACTTGTTTGGCTTTCAGACCCTCTGTAACTCTGGAGTCTGCAAGTAAAAAATTCCTTCCTTTAAAATGAAAAACAAAAGCCAGCCTAGGGTAGCTAAACTAACTTCTGACCATCTGTTAGAAGGCTAGTAATATCGCTACCTTGAACTATGGCTTCATTTTTGTATTTCACACAGCAGCTTCTCTGCATTGTTTATATTCTGGTTGAAGAAGATCTTCCTATACCAGGATGCAATAGGAGCGTCATTTTTTCCCCTAACATGAGCAGATGTCCTATCTGCAGTACTAGCAATAACACTGCCACTTCCTGTTGGTGCAGATGTTGTTAGCAGACTAGAGCTGAAAGCAAGGAGGCGACACGTTTCAGCCCATGCCATTCAATGCCATCAACGCTACTTATGCACCTCCTTTTCCACTTGTACTCTCTAATAGTGGCTATCTTGGCTAGCGGCAGGAAGTTGCCCTGGAACACAAATTTATTTCCTTTCTACTTTATGTAGGGGAGGAGTGCTTCCAAAATCTATGTTGTTCTTCTCTGTCTTGACCTTTGCTTTCTCTAGATTTGTTTACAGTAAACCCAAATTACAAGTGGTGTGTTACTGTAGGGAAGGGGTGCCTGAGCTGAATCTGGCACACATTTAAGGGTAAATCTCCCCACTCTTAGGTTTCAGGGCACAGCCCTGTGCAAGCCTTCCATCAGCAATTATTGCATTCTTTTTCCATTTTATAGGAGGTCACTATCAAATCCTGTGACACATTTCTATCACTAATCTGGCAGGCTGCCATTCAGACCACAGGAAGCCCTGGAGAGAAGAATATACACTTAGGGCCTTATTCCATCTTCATTATTCCCTACACCAGCAGAATTCCTTAAAGCCTCTGGAAGTTTGATCTGAATGGGAAGTATTTTGCCTGAATAGCACCCCTTATTGAGGCATTGTCACCAAGTCACAAATTTAGATGAGTGTTGTGGCTAGGAGTTTAATCTATACTGCATGGCTGTTTTTTCACACCAATACAGGGAGTGCTAATCACTTCTAATGGTCTAGCAGGATTGTCTGGCAGTGAGGGACTTCTTGATTTGAGAACTGGACACTGAAGGAAAAAACCACAGTTCCTACTGAAGAGTTTATTTGAGAGTTTATTCATTTTGGCAAGGAGGGCAATGTTGTATTTTAATGGTTTTCAATGGGAAACACAACCTTACTAAAGGAGGAAAGCCAGGGTTCCGTTCACAAAAAATATAATTAAAAAAAAAAAATAATTGTGTTTTGGAGGAAAAAGAACAAAGACAAAACTGCGACTTGGGCATAAAAAATAACAAGAAATGAAAATCATAAATGTCAGGCAATATCCATAGCTGCCAGTTAGATGATAATATGGAAGTCTTAAACTCTTTCCTTATCTACTTTTTTGTGCCTTAGTATACAAATTCATTGTTGTACTTAAAATTACTACTAATCTTGTATGTTATTGCTGTATAGAGACTTACAGAGAGATGATAACTTTGTTTTTATGTTTCGATCATTGCCAGTTCATTGGCTACTATTATCTCTTGTGATTTCATGGAGCTATAATTGTTGGGAAGTAACTTTCCTGTTGTTTTTTAACCAGCAGCACTTAGCAGCATTTCTGTATTAATAAATATTGTCTCAGCTTTCAGGGAGTTCTAGTAATGTTTGGCGGGTTCATTCAATGTTGTCTTCTCCTCATTTCAGGTTATTGAAGGAAAGCTGGCTCCTTTCTTGGGAAAGGTGATCAAGTTTGCCACCTCTCATGTGTACAGCTGCAGCCTTTGTAGTCAAAAGGGTTTCATCTGTGAGATTTGCAACAATGGAGAAATCCTGTACCCCTTTGAGGACATTTCTACAAGCAGGTACTGTAATGTCAGTCATACATTTGACTCGTGTTTCATATCCCTGTGGATTCTCAGCCTCGTGACCTCTTATTTAAATAACTAGGGACTGGATCCCACTAATGCACATTTCCGGGTGGCTACACGTGATTACTGGTCCAGGGAGGCCACCATGAGCAGACTTGGAAATAGATGGGAAGAACTACTTCCCAAAGGCCTCTAAGTCTCAGAACAGCTGTTCCAAAAGGGAAGAGTCCCCAGAAGCATCACACAGTGTGATTTATCCAAAGCTCTTCTGAGTTTGCAAAGTGTCCTGAAAAGCCAAATGGATTCTCTGGAGTGATCATAGACATCTTTCTGGTATCTGATGTCACTGGGCCCATGATGTACTGGGATTGTCCATGATAAAACAATAAACATCTATTCTGAAGTGTTTTCCCCGTGAAATGTTATGGCTAATTCTCTGCTTTCTGTGTGCATACTCCTCTGTGCCTATGCATGCAAGATTTTTTTTTTTAAATGTCATTGCTATTCTCAGGTGGCTACAAAATAAATATAAGCATATGCCAGTCCTAAGCTAAGGAAAAGAACCTTTATTTCACGTTATATGGAGTGCTGGATGACAGATCAGGGACAGGAGTTGCATGGAAAACCTAGAAGCAAAAGGAAAAGGAAACCAGAGCAGACTTGGCAACGCAGCAGTGTTACTGCTCTTTTTCAAAAATGTCTTGGATTTTGAATAAAGGAGAGATTTTTTTTTTTTTTCCCCTCAGCTCAATGGAAGGACAGTATATCTGACAGTACAGCATTCCTCCATAGATAAGTACTTTTCTGGCTGTTTCAAATACAGTAATTTTAATTTGTTCTCTGAAGTGTTCCACTGAAGGGAAAAAAAATTGAAGAGCCACCTTTGGAAACAATCAGGACCAGCCTGTTAAAAGAGCTTCGTTAAGAATCTGATTCCCCTGCGTGCACCAAGATGTTAAATTACAAGTAACCAAGGACCTACTCTTTGGGGATTTTCAGCCTGACCTGAGTTTCAAAGACTGTTTGCACATTCTTGTTCCAGACTCTCATTCTAAAAAAAATGCATTGTCAAAGCAGTGGACATAAGCTAAACAAGGTGTGCAGCTTAGCTCTATAAATGGTTTTCAAGAAAGAATGTATCTAGGGTGCATGGTGAGATAGGCTGAGTTAAAAAGAGAGAGACTAAGATGACATAAAACATAAGATGTCTATTGAGACTGTATAAAAGGCAATTGAAGATATTCCTGAAAGATTGATGAGAATGTGTAAGAATATTTGGGAAGTCAAGTTTACTTTAAGTGTCTGTGCGTTTGATTTGCCTGGGGGATTTTTGGTCACAAAAACATTGCTGGGTGCATATTGTTCCCCTGCCCTTCAGCTGAGATCAGACATACCTTGCAATTACAGAGTTTAAAACATTCTGGAATCAAATAGTATTTGTCAGCAGTTCAGTGAAAGCCAAAAGAAGCTGCTCTAGCTCCTGTTTTTATGTGAATTAGAAGCCAGAAAGGACTTTTGTTCATATTTCACAAATGTAAAGTCGTGGTTGATGTCATGCCAAAGACAGCAGTCTTTGTTAGTGATTTTAATTAAAACACAATCAGCATGAAAGGTTCTCCAATATTTCTCTTTCTTATTTTGTCAGAGGTCGTTCTGCTTACTCCTTTTGTACTCCTTATCACTAAACCTTGCTTTTTTCCCCAGCATTTTCCATTTCCCTTCCTAGTTAGTTTTCTCATCTCATTACTGCTCATGTGTGCACATGCACCTCTGTGAAACTAACCAGATTATTTCAGTTCCATATTTTTGCTCTTTTCCACCTTCAGGCTGGAGGCAAGTCATGCCAACAGAGGAGTTTGTGTGTTTTACTGTGCAGCTCCATCGGCTGCAAGCAGTGAGGGAGGAGGCCAGATGGAGGGGTTTTGTGTTTGTTTCCATCTCTTAGAGATGAGAGAGATTTCTGAAGTAGGTGTGCTGACCACTACAATGACAAGTGTAAGGTGAGGAGGCTATTTAGAAACAGGTGGATGTACAGAGTAACCTGTGACAGATGGAATGGCAAGTCATAAAAGGTTCATGTGAAGACTTGCACTTATACCTGAAATTTCTGATGACGTGTTCAACTTTCCTTGTTAGTTAAGTGTCATACAGAGCTCTGAGTAAACAGTTAGCTCAGATGTGTGATTTAGTTGTACTGTTCTGAGTCTACAGTGTGCAGTCAGAATTGACTATGATTCCCTTTGCCTATGCTGGTTTTCTGGAATTGCTGTCTACAGCATAGCATTAACATTTTGTACTCAATACTAGACTGCCAAGTACCCTGGCTGTAGCTGCTGAGTTAAGGAGGG
This sequence comes from Morus bassanus, assembly GCA_031468815.1. Taxonomy (NCBI): domain Eukaryota; kingdom Metazoa; phylum Chordata; class Aves; order Suliformes; family Sulidae; genus Morus; species Morus bassanus. Next base: position 30,397,183 of record CM062574.1, on the reverse strand, counting down.
AAGAGCAGCTGAGCTCTGAAGACCGTGTTTTTCCTTCTTGCTTTTGAATGTTGATCATTCACTTTTGAGCATGCTAATTCTACCAGCAAACTGGGCTGTTAGGTTAGAAATATTCAAAAGTGGGGGGCATGACAGCTTTTGCAAATTTCACCTCTCTGTTGAATGTTTGAAAAGTGAAGTCTGTTTGTGTGGGAGGTGTGTGTGTATGTCTGTGTTGAGCTGGCATTTGTTTTTCTGGCTACCTCCCTGACCTTTCTCGCTCTTTGGAGAGAAGAGTGACAGCTGTCAGAGAGGCCCTTACAATTCCACGGTGGTTCTCAGCTGGCTGTTACCTTTCCATCTTCATGGTCTCTTAGGTCAGCTTTGAGGTGGAGAGATTGTTTCTTTTGAAAATGTTCTCAGTAGTTTCTGGAGCAGTCTTCAGTAGGAATTTATGAAGGATGGATCTTCTTTAGACAGATACAGCTGAGAGAAAAGGAGGGCCCCTCTTGAGGGCTGGAGTTTCTCTTTGGTCAGGTTATTTGCTTGAGAGTCATTTTTGTCAGTCCTTGAGCAAACAGAGTGAATACCTGGGTTATGCACTCCTCAGGGTTTGAATACACATATATTACATACCCTTCTCTCACTAATCAGCATGACACATTCCTTTGTTGGCAAACAGTTCCAAACCAAACACAATCAGTTCACTTAATTAGCAGGTCTGTGGGCTGTGCTTGGCAGGCTCTTTACATCCCGCTCAACAATACAACGCAACAGTTTGCTGCCTTGAATGTAAGGGTTGCCTCACAAAGTCATAAGCTTTCTAATGATATTTCCTTTCTGTGGCTTTTCTTGAGAGGTGGCCAGTCTGCACAGAGCTTAATCAAAGCCATGATTCAGTAGTTAAACAATTTCTTTAAAATTGTTCCATGCTTTTGGATGCCTCTTCCAGTCAGTTTGATTCCTCTGTCCCCTGTTCTCCTCTTTTCTGTCTTACCCATATTCATATAACAGTTCATCAGGATTCTTTCCAAATGTCACAATTTCGGCATCTTTTTGAAGGCCTTTAAATCATGAGAACTATATTTAAAGCCTCCTGAGTTAATTGCACATTTCATAGAGCAAATTGCCAGCTAATGTAAACTCTCACAGCTCTTCTTTTGCTGGAGCTCTGGCAACTTAACCTGAGCATCTACCTCCTGTTTTATTTCTTGGACCAAATTTGCCCCAGGCTTAAATTTAGCAAATAAACCTATAAAATTGTCCTATTATATCACTAATTTTATTTTTACAAGTTTTGTGGAATGAGTTTAAATATCCCTGGTTATAAATTGGCTTGTTAGAACTATCCTTGCCCTTTTGTTAGCAGCCAGGCACTGCCCTTCAAGTTAGTCTGATATTGCTTGTTCTTCATTAACGTGGTGAAAAGTTTTTGTTTCTTCCTCCTAAAGTTTTAAAAAAAAGCAGAAGTGAAAAGAAAATGCCTGTGTAGTGGTACTGTTGTCTATAATATGTGGCAGTATTTGTTTTATAACCTAGAACAGTTTTTAACAAGTTTTAAATCTTAAGGAATACTGAGAAAAATACCATTGGAATGAGAATAGAATTATTCATTTAAAAGGGTTTTCTGTCTGATTAGATAATTAAGTAATTAATTGTAGTTATGGTTCAGATTATTATGTGCTACCCAGTTAAGAAGGTTCTGGTCTTGCCTATGTGTCGCCATCCTAGTGACTACTTTCACAGGCAATTTGTTGTGTTTTGCTGGTAAAGCTACTTGTTTGGTTAAGAACTATTTACTCAATTCCTTGCCTTTTATGTGGTGACTATAGATGTATGTGAACCATGGAGAGTTGCTCTTTTGTGTTAGTGTTCATTTATCACAGCTAAACTGTTTTCACTTTGTGAAGTTAATTTGTTCTGCAGATCAGTTAAGACATGTAGACCTTTTAAGATACAAACCAGAAGACCCAAGTTTAAAATAGACGTGCCACAGAACAGGCTTGACTGTATCAACCAGCTTGGATGCCTCTATAATCTTTGGCCACCATCCTGATAAGACCTATGAATGTACTTAACTACACATAGCGAGAAGTCTTAATAAAGGCTCTGAGGCTGTGCTTAGCTTTATGTGCATGCCAAAGTCTTTGCAAGATTACAGCTCACTGTGTTATGGATGCTGTGTCACTGGAGAAGAACAGCTTTGAGCATTTGGGAGAATGTTAAAGATAGATACTAGGTGGAAAGACTGAAATACGTAGTATAGACCATTTCCAGGAAATACCTTGGCACAGGTCAAAGGCATCACTCAAAGTACATGATTTTTCCTCTTGCTTTGATTAGTTTGTTTTATGCTAGACAGCCTTTCCCCAAGCCCAGTTCACCTGAGCTGTGCAAGTAGTTTAGTACCTAATTTTTGAAAGAGCTTAGCTTATCGGATATTGATAGTTGGTTCAAAGCACCCTGAAGTGATCTGCTCAGCACGTTCTTTAAAGAAACTTAGGCGCCTAAGTAGATGTTAAGTTCTCTTGATAATTTAATTTCACCTGAATCTGTCAAAACTGCTCAGAATCTTCTGGCCCAGATCTTCTGATTTTTGTCTGTGTAGGGTAGCACAATAATGTTATCTAGAACACATAAAAAGAAAGAGATAAAATATACTGGCTTTTTCATTAAGCATTGTATTTTGGAACTGAATTAGCTTTAGAGGTTGGTTTTACCTGCCTCATGTCAGAGTGGTATTAACTAGAACGTTCAGCGTGAAGGCAGATATTTATTTCAAGTAGGAAGGTCTCTGCAGTGCTGCCTTGTGCTCTTTCCCGCTGGCTGAACATGGCAGCCTTCTCGCTTCCAGTTTCCATTTCGCAGCTTCCCTGCTGCGCCTTCTTCCTCACTCTAGATATTTCTAGCTTGCCAGTCAAGACCTTTTAATTCTACCTCCTCCTTCTTCATGCAAATTCCCCTTTTAAGATAGACTTCTCCATCTCCCAAATATGGTTCCTTGTAGACCAGACAACAGCTTTTCAATTGCTTTTTAGCCCATGAAAGCCAACTCTAAGCGCTCAGAAATTCTAAGATTACCTTAAGAATCTTGTTTTTTATATACTTACTTGATTTTTTTTAAATGTTAAGTTCCTTTTTTCCACCTTGGGTCCTGGTAGGCATGTCTTCAACATTACAGCAGAGCTACAAAGTCCAGACGCTTTTGCCTTTCTCTTTTATTAAAAGCATAAATCCTGGTTTAATCACAGGATTTCCAGACTTGAGACTTACAGAAAAATGCAAAATAGTAGAATCATGCAGTCAAATCATAATGGTTGAGGGCAGTATGCTAATATTACTGTTAATAGTATTGCCTGATTCTTTGCTTTTAGACCTTCAACCACTGCTTTGTGAATACAGTGCATTAATAATAGGAGAGGTAGAGGGGGGAAGTCCCGTTCATGGTGTGGCAGCTAGCAGAGGCAGAGGATATATGTCTGAGCAATGTAAACACTTGAATCTGTGGCATCTCAGCCTCTCCTGTGGTTTGCAGGTAGTGGATCTACCATGTGTAGGGCTTTTCCCCTTTCCAGAGTAACTTAGCTCCACTGACTAAAGTGTAATCACATGAGTTTCAGATTAAATGTTTTAATACTGATTTTAGTGTCCCTTTACTGATCTCTTGTGACCTGCTATGTACAGGCCACATTACTTGGCTTGGGGTCTCTGAACTTAGACAACTCGCAAAGTGCAGTACTGAAGTTGACAATCTGTCCTTAGTTTTCCCACTGGATGCAAGTATGGAAATATATGTAGATAAGGGTAGCATAAATCCCTGCAGCCACAGCTGGAGGGGGAGCTGAGGAGACCCTTCTGTCCTTAATCAGGAGTGACAGAGCTCTGTGAAGATGGGTCTGGGAGCTGCAGGATCCCTTTGCTCCTGCTTGACCCTGCTGCCATGCTCCTGTGCGGTAACTCGGCCTGTGTACACAACTGTCATGGGAGGATAGCAGGTGGTTAAATCAAGCTGTTCTTGTTCAGCCCCAGCCCATAATGAATTGTTCTGTAAGCACCTGAAACAAAGTCCTACTCTGCAATTTCTCTGGGTCTAGCAACGGAGGAGATGACACTGAGGCTCCCACCCATTGCTGGTTGCACTGGTGGTTTTCTCTCCCCTGCACTGAGCTGCCCACTTTTCCCCTCATTTGTGAGGCTTTAATATCTCTGACCATTTTGCACATCTGTTGGATGCAGTTGACCTCGGCAATGGGTGCTGGCATGACAGGATGAGGGGCAAGAGGCAGCGCAGACAGGGAGGCACCCAGTGGCAAGCCCTGGCTGTCTGAGCCAAGATAGGGGCTTATTCATTCATTCTCCCCACCCTGCCTGGGGTGCTTCACCAGCAGCTCAGTCTAACCCACGCTGGGTAAAAGGGAGCAGACCCTGGTCTGGCAGTTTTCGTGCAGGGACACCGGGTAACGTGTCATTCAGCCATCCTGGGGTGGCATTACTAGAGCAGCAGTGGTGGTGTTGGTGCTCGACTTGGTGAGTCCTGTCAGTGCAGGCTGATGGTCGCCATACACCCCTTGCTAGCTGCCACTTGTAACCAGCTCACCCCATTGCGTTGGTTCCCCCAGCATACGAGCTGGCAGTTACAGTTATTTCTGCTGTTTCTGTACCCTCTGGGGCCAACCCAGGACCCAGCCATGCCATTATAAATGAGGAGCGTCTTCAAGCTCTGCTGGCATATCAAGGGTAACCCTGTCTGATGAGCAGGTATATGGAAAGGAGAACTATGATTATGCTTTGAATCACCGCTGGCTCCCTGAACACTGAACTAATAATTTAGAGTGAATTTCAGACGTGACATTTTGAGGGGTTGGGTAGTGGGCTCTGCTCTGTTTTTGTTTGGCCTTTTTCTTTTTTTTCCCCCTCTTCAGAGGCAAATTTTTCAAAAGCAAGTCTGAAGTATTAACAGTTTTTATGTATGGTATTGAAAAAAACCCCCGTGTCTAGTAAAGACCATAAGTGTGTCATACAAGGCATTATCTTAACAAGCTCCTTATAGGGACAAATCAATGTCATATTAGTGCCAACTTTCTTCCATTCATTTACTACATGGGCGTCCCTCCCTAGGCAGGCTCCTTGTGTTCGTTCCTAGGCAACTGTAATAATATTCTTGCACGTGTGCGTCAGGCATTGATTGCCTTTGGGGCTTTTTTTGTGTTGTAAGTGAACACAGGCTAGTCCATTTTCCTTTTCTTTGTGTTTTGCTAAAGTCTCTGAGAGTTTTGAAGGGCGCGTCTGTGATATTCACAGCTGAGCAATTCAGAAATACTTGCAGACAGGCACATGTGCATGGCATGGGATGGTCATCATGCTGGAATCCCTTAGCAAGGCTTACTTCAGCTACTGTGGTGCTCTTTGGGGTTTTTTAATAGCCAAGTTACAGGTGGCTTAGTATTTTAGATGCTTGGTGAATTATAGCATTATCTAAAGAAAACATAATGAACAACCCTGGTTTATCTTGTTTTCACTCTTCATGGAGGGAAAGAAAAAAAACTGAAGAGTTCTAGTCAATGAAGGGTTCAGCCCTAAATTAAATCCTTACTGAAATTCCTTTCAAGGGATTACTCACTTGAGCAAATGTGTGCAAAGTCTGGCACAGAGGAAGCGGGTTTTTTAAATGAAAAAATGAAAGTTAATATATAAAATTACAAGAGAAAGGATGGTGGGTGAATATGGCACTGCAGTGAGACAGGGGAGCTCTTTGCCCTTCTCAGCTGTTCTGAGAGCTCCTGGCTGACCTTGAGCAAGTCAGTTCACCACTTGTTTCCCGTTTGTGAGGTGGGAATGGTGGTATATCTGTCATTCACCATTTGTTCATATCAGGGATGAACAGCGTAACCATGAGCTGCTTTGATTCCCCGCTTGGTGTCTGGAAGCCAGACAGGCACAGCCCATGTTCATGGTACTGAAGCTGTCCTAATAAACCTTGCTAGTCCCAGCAGCTTCATCCCAACAAGGTCACGCTGGTCAGCCTGTCAGCCTGTAAGGTTCCTAGGAGACGAATAAAACTGTCTCTCAGATGACATCCTGGGCCACCAGTTGATCATCCGTGGTTTATTTTGTCTGCTTAAGGTGGAAGGTCTTTGAGGCCTCCTTGTGTTGCACTCTCCTCTTTGAGCACCTGATCTTACCCATGGGCACCTAAATGGTGGTGCAGTATAGAGGAGAAATATGAGTATAATCAATTGGTTGTGCAGAATCTAGAAGTACTTGAGCCATAAGCCTGTGAAATACATGAGGGAGCATGAAAAGAATTTGCCAGAATTTACAATTTACCAAATAGTGATATATATGTGTGTGTGTGTTTCTCAAACGCCCAGATTTAATGGAAGATACTAACATTGGCATTTCCTGAGCGTGCAAGGATCTTATGCTTTTAATGTAGGAAGGCTTTTCTTTTGTAACTAGTAATGGTAATAATAAGAGCATTATAATGCATGTCTGGCTGTGGAGAGCTTTGCCCTTTCTCTCTTACACTTTTCAGTGCAATAGAAGTTATTTAGAGGATTAAATAATTCTCTGCATTTTTGTTACTCTGGTGTTCAAGCAAGTAAAACATCCTTAAAACGTAAAACACCCCCTATAGTCTCAACAAAAATTGAGTTGGCCAGGAAAGAGCAAAAAAGAGAGAAAACACTGAAATAGAGAGGAGGCTGTTTCAGATGCCTTCTAAGAAGACTGAAAGTCTGTATGAAAACAACATGCAATGTTCACCAATTCTTCAAATAATGTTTGAAAAATAGCAAGATGCTGTTAATGTGCAGTATCACAATATCATTCATTAAAGAAGGACACATGAAAGGCCTGAATGGCTATGGGCTCATCAGCTTATTATCAGTGGTGTATAGAAGTCTCACAAAAGACGCAGGGACTTTTTGGCCTCTAGCCAAAGAAGAATTCAGGATTTAGAAATAATACCTGAACTGTGAATTACCTATGACAACAACAATGGTTAAGGGAAAGATAACTAAGTGTAGTGAACTATTACGTGGGCCTTTTACAGACTACAAAATGTATTTTTTCTCCAGAGAAATAAAAGCATTTTAGAATACTGAGGCTTGAAAACAACGGTAAAGAAAAACTGTGAAACTCTCCTGTGGTGATAAAATTAGATGTCAGGATTAAATAAAAAGCAATCTATTTGTAATATTCTAAGAAGAAATATAATTTTGGTGGGCTTTTTGGTATCAATGGAAGATTTCTCCCATTAAGATTAGGAATGGTCAACCAGTTGACATTTCCAGGGTCAGGTAAGACTGACTGTATTTGATATGATGAAAAGCAAAGCTGTAGATGGCTTGAGGTAGCTATAGCTCCATCACTTTAAAAGGAGTAACTTACCATTTGCTCAAAGGCAGAGCAAGATCAGCATTGCCCCCCTGCTCTGGTGACTGAGTTTCTTTAGCTGTGAGGGGATACAAGCATGCAGTGAAGGCTGACCACCCAGATATCCTCTCTACCTGTCCCTGCAGAGAGCAAGAGGCAGCTTTGTTCTCCAATTCAGAGCACCGTTCTTCTAGGCTGCTGTTTTGTTGTCATCTGCACCCCGCAGTTGGGACTGGGAGTACATCAGCCTTCACCAGAGAAAATAGAAAATAGGTCTTCAGAGCAGCAGTCAGGGGTGGGGGCACCAGAACGGACCGACGATGGTCACGATGGCTGCTGGCACAGTGGACTTTGAGATCTGGGGCTGGCTGTTTGCACTGCCTCTGGTTAGTGCCTGAGAGTGTGGGGTCCTGGTCAGAGCTTCAGCTATTGCACCAGCTTTAATAAATAAGAGCGCAGACATTTCTTTTCTCTCTTTTGGTTCTGAGCGATGTGAGAGAAATTTGTTAATTTTTTCCATTGAGCTTATTTCTGAAAAATGAATTAATATTCATTTATACACCCTCAATCTTTGTTTTTTTGGCTGATGGCCTTTGACTGGAGAGAGCAGGTGTGCTGGCTCCTCTTTTATCCTGCTCCATCCATTTCAGCAGCAATTTTTGATATTTTTTGTCACCTCCATGTGTACTGTGGAGAAATATTGAGCGAATGCAGGGAGTGGCAATGCAAGAGCACAAAATTACACTCCTCATCAATCATTACCTTCTAACAACTTCCAGGGCACTGTAAACTGCTGACTAACAAGGGAGAATTAGCTTGATAAAATCACCATTAGTGTCAGTTCAGAATGATGTAAAGTTTTAAAGACACTGCTGTCCTCTCTGTCTCGACCTCATCCATTAGTTCATGGAGATCCCAATCCAGCAAAGCACGTAAGCCCATGCTTAATTGTGGGCAGATTGGTAATCCCAAGGAAATCACTGGGATATGAGTACTAAGCATGTGTTTATGTGCTTCACTGGATCAGGGCCATAACACACACTCCCTGAGCACAGAAATTATAAATATCTCTGTGTGAGCCAGTTTCTTGATTCAAAACCAGATTTAGACTTAATAGCTGGACTTAGAAATATGACAGTCAAGTTTTACTGCAAGAGAGCGTAGTAGTTAGTAGATATACAGCATTATACTTAGCCTTTTTAACCTTTTTTTACTTACTTGCTATTTGAGTTTTATCAGTTTATGCTACTAGAAATGTGCATCTCTAAACCTCTGCATAGCCTTCTCAAAGCTCTGCAGTTAGTAAAATTTAGACCATGTTTGGACCCATGCATAAAACTTAAAGTCCAGCCAGATCAGGAACAGTTTTTTAAAAGTTACAGATGAGATGCAGGTGCAGCTAATATAGCTAACAGGTTGTATTAGCTTATGGACTTATCTCAGTATTGCCATACGGCATACCAAATACTACAATTTGTGTTATGGCTCCTCTGTGTTTGGGATTTGTTTCTTCATGTTTTCAATTTTTTTTCTTGGTAGCCTTGAAGACAAGAACTGCATTTCTAAGAAAAACAAACAACCAACAAAAAAAGCTCAAAGCAAACAAAGAAAAAATCCATGAAAGATATAATAATAGACACTTGGATTCTCATATAGTCATTTAATTACAATAGCTGCAAAAAAGGAAAAGTGTGAAGCATTTCAAGACTTCCCACAGAATCACCAGGGTGACCGGCACCCCTCATTTGTATTTCAAAATTGCTGTAAAGTTTGATGTTTTGTTGCTTTCATTATTTGATTACCCAGCTGGAACCTAAGACACTGACACTGTCATCCTTTTTTTTTTTTGTCATTTGGTTATAAAATTGTAGTCAATACATTGAAAGACTGAGAATGTCCATCTGTTTAGTTGTAGCCAACTCCATGATCAGCAGAGGTTTCATTGCTCCACAGCCATCTGGATCTGGGGCTTGACCTGCTGTCACATTACATCCTTTGCCTCAGAGTGCCCCAAAAGTAATCCAGTCATCTTGTTTGAGCAGTTGATTTGTTTGAAGTCATATAATCACATTTGAGAACAGAATAGCACACCTTTGAATGCCAGAAGCTATGATTGTGTTGATCTAGTCTGATCTTCCACAAGACACAGAGCAGAAAATATCACCTACCTGTGTTTCATTTTTTTTTTTTACTTTGTGGAATGACAACTTCTCCTGCTGTTGAAGTGGGCTGTACTTTTACTCTTTCTAGAATAGCTGACCACTGGAATTTCAATGAGGACAATGTCATATCCCGACTGTTGCAAATGCTCAAATATATCTTAACGGAAATGAATATTGTTACTCTTCATTTACAAGCCAAAGCAGCAAACTCATCTTTCATAGAACAAAACTGATATCTAGTCTGTGATAGACCTGAATGCTAGTTAATAAGAAGACAAGTATTAATCCTTCTAAAAATTTCTGTCCGTCAAGCAGAAGTGCTGGGACAGATTCTCAGCAACTGCAAATGGATGCAAGTCAACTTATTTTAGTGGTCCAGAGTAGCTTTACACCAGCAGAGGTGTGGGCAAGCAAGTGTCTTTTACAACTCCACTCTTAAGAAACGTGGTGCTCTTTGAGCTACCAGAACTGTTTGAAGGAATGTCTGCTGCCCACAATCCATGTGAAGTCCATTGCATGCTCCGGTCCTATTTTGTCATTCAATTTTGACACTAATTTGTGTTTGCAGGTGTGAAAGCTGTGGTGCTGTCTTCCACTCTGAGTGCAAAGTGAAGGCTATACCATGTCCCAGGTGTGTGCGTAAAGAATTGCAGAAGAAGCAGAAATCCTTCTGGAGGCGACTGAATATGGATGAAAACTTCGAAGAGTCTTGCAACATGTTTGAGTTGTCATATCAGAACACATGAGTTCCTTAACACAGTGGCCAGCCTGAAGAGAATCCCTTTCCCAGCTGCCAGCTCAAGCAACTTCTCAGCTTAGCCAGGCAGAAATCTTTCTGCAAAATAGTATCTGACCTTCTTCATCTGTGAATAGCAGCTGCCAAAGTGGCCATAAAGCCTTGTTGGCTCTAAAATACCAATGGCTAAACTGCATTTTGCGTTGAAGTCCAGCCGCTAGCTCTCATACAAGATGTGGTTTACTTGAAATGCTTTAGGTCTAGCTAATTAAGCACCCAACTTTTTCTTTTCCACCTCTGGAGATGACTTTGCCTCAAGGCAGAAAATATTTGCTGCCATGACCACATTATTTTTTATGTTGTTCATTTAGAATTGATGAATCATCTACTTATTTATGTGTATTATTTATTATTAGCCTTGGCAGAGGTTCTGGTGAGGTGTTTCACAGAACCCAATAGGGCAGGAATGATTTTAAACCCACCTGCTCCGTCTGGTGTGGACACGTGGTTCCATTTCCTCATGTTTTCAGAGAGCTATTTTTAAAGGATCACTGCATTTACACATCACTCCTCCCTGAGGAAAGAAAAGTACCTCCCATCAAACCTTATTCAGGGTGCTTGCCAACATAAGACGCAGAATAATTCCTTCAGCTATGTTTATATACTTACAACTACTCCAGTGAACTATTCCATAAGCAGATAAGCAGGGGACTTGCTACTGTTTTTGTTCAGGCTGGGTATGTTGGTCAAGCTCTGTCACTGAAGTCCATTGAGTTTTACCCTTGTTATTCTTGATGTGTGTGAGGCAGTGTCCTCACCTCCAGTAACATGATGTTGGTTCTGACCTCCTGCTAGTCTCACGTTTTAAGACATATTAAGTGTCCACATTGATTTTGTTTTTATGTTGTGAAGTTTACTTTAAATGTTTCTCTAACCTGAACCTGTTAGACTGATAGTCAGGAAAGTGGTCTTGCCCACATTAGTTAGAAAATACCTCCAAAATTGTGAAACACTAGTTTGCTATACTCGTGCAATTTGTGTCCTGCGTTCTCTGTGAGCTCTAAGGGATTTTATACTTCAGTTGTGACTTCCATGGTGGAGAGTGAAGTTCCTCGAGATATGGTTCTGCTCCATACACCTGGAACACAAGGAAGTATTAAACATGGTAAATTACATATATTGTGAAAGGGGAGTACGTGATGGATTTAACTGGGGAGATGTTTGTCATCACTGGCAGTATGTTTAATTCATTGCACCTTCACCTCCGATGATCTTACTCCCTCCAATCCACGTTCTTAACTCTTTCTCCAGACCCTGCAGTAATGTGTGTATTATGTACATATGAAAGCATTCACATATATATATACATATACATCTATATACAGAAAGCAAATATGGTTTCGGGAGAAAAAAGCTAGTAACATGCATGTGTATTTTTCCTCTCCTCACATAGGTTTGTGAAAATGCAGAATACTGATCTTTGCTTCCTATATAATCTGCAGGCTGTTATATTCAAGGCAGAAAGCAGACTTGATCACTGAAGCACCTCACTAATTGCTGAAGTATTTAAAATAAAAAAACAGGGTACATCATGCTTACATTAAAAGGTAGAATGCTACAACGAATTGCCTTGTACTGGAGAATAAGTTGTTACCTTTTCCAGCCTCCAGTCAAAGAAAGTAGCTGAATCTGAGCTTTCTCAAATCTGAGTGCAACTACTATATATATAGAAGCATGTTTATATCTCTATACATTAGACAACCAGTGCCTTTCTTTTCCAGAAGTGTTTCTTGCAGTGGGATTCTTTGGAAGGAAGTGAGGGTTTTTCCTTGTTCTTGGCAAAGCAGTATAGGGATTCCCGTATCTAATAGACCTGGTGAATCATGCACCTTTGTCACTAAAATTAATACTTCCCTTATACAGGGATGTCTTTGTCTCAGCTCACCGTTCCTCATGTGAAATGAGTTGCTTTTGGCTGTCATCCTTAAAGATATGATGTTCCTTGCAAGTCCATTCCCATGTGAAGAATTCCCTGCATGTTCACAAATGCAAACACTGGGGAAGTATTGTGGAATTAGTCACGCAAACAGGAACTGCAGTGGTACTGGCTGAATAAACAGTACGCTCCCATGTTTTTCAGCATGTGTCACCACAACTAGTCCTGTGGCAAAGCCAGTAGCTCTGAAACTGTCAAAATCTGTCAGGTACTATTTTGAATTAGCTCTAGGCATAATGGTGGGTCATTAAAGAAAAAAAGGTGGTGTTTTCCATATCATCATGCTCTGGTATTTAAGATACCTTGCCTCACTGGTTCATGTCCAGCTTGGTTTAGAGAAGGCTGCTTGTGTGCACTGTCAAAAACCCAATGGAGTCAAGGAATCAAGGTTCAGACTTTGCAAACTTTACTTTGACTGATGTCCTGATCTCCAAAGTACCAGTTGTGTGTGTGGTTAGATATTCTGGTTGAATTCTGGAATAACAACATAGACAGCACTGGAGTTACTCTGGCTTTGTACGAGTATTACAGAACAGTTTCTTTGCTAACTGAGGTTGACAGAAAAAAGGAATATGATGTCAGCAAAACTGCTGGAATTAGTCATGGGTCCAGCATCACTGCCATTACTACCGGCAAAGAGCAAAAGCATGTTGTTACGCTATGCTGGCAGCACCCAAAGCTTTATGTGAAAGGATAGTGTACAATACAGATCAGATTAGTTTCTTTAAAATCCAATGTTGTTGTAAACAATCCAGTTCCTAAAATGGATATGCGTTCATTTCTACCTTGGAAAAGTAATATAGCTTCTTACGGTAGCTATAGGAGCAGACTGTAACGTGGAAGATGCTTTCCTCTCAGGGATGCCTAGCTCCTATCCAAAAAAAGTTATTCCATATGAGTGGGTAAGATAAAGTCTTCTGTCTCTGCCTTTCGTAAGCATAATGAAAGGCTTGATCCTGCCCTCAGAAGGTGCTGATGCATAGGAACAAGCCCTGTTCATTTTTTCAGGATTGCAAGGCAAAAGAACAAACTGAAACTACTGTCCACATTACTAACTCTCAAAAGACCCAACTCTAAAAGGAAAGTTTTCCTGTGAGAGTCATCTGCTAGCAGGAGACTCAGCCTGGGGTTCTGTAGGTGGTTTGCATTTCAGACAAAGCTGTACCCTTGCATGGTTGTCTCTGCTGTACTAACAGTGCTGCATGCTGGTCCCCAGTGCTACTCTTCTCATTCTGCAGCCTGTGGCCTGCATGTGGCTCTGCTCTGCAGACTTCTGGGTGGGCATCAGTTGGAAAAGTACCTGGGGTCTTTCCAGATTGCGCAACTCTCTCCCCGCACACACATACAGGTGAAATTACGTATTGGTACTTCTAGTCTCTTCCTACCCACGCATGAAATAATTTTGAACAATAGCATTTCATTGTGAATCAAAAATAAAATGTGCTGTTTTGTCTCCTTCACAGAGAAGCCGCTTTCGTAGCTGAGGGAGGAGGAATTGATCTGTACATCCAGTTACTGCTTTTGTTTGTACAGAACTCATAATCAGTGTAGAAATAGGGTGCTTCACTGCAATGGACTGTAGCCTGACCCTCTACAACTGCTTAGAAACTTCTCATCTCAGTTTAGTTAGTCTGAGATTATTTTAATCTACGACACTGTAGAGGTCCTTATTCAAGTCTCTTTTCCTCTTTAAGCTGAACCTCTAGCTTCCCTTTAATGGGGAGAAGGACCTACCTAGGGGATGCAAACCACAGACTTTTTTTTATATTATCAACCTATAAAAAGAGAAATTTGGATCTTTTATGTAGAAGTCTTTCTGTTGCTTTTCTTTGTCTGTCTTAGGTGATGAAAAATGATGGCTTTGTGATGTGACACAATATCCTGGCTGGCACATATCAGTATGAGCTCATTGCTGGGATGATAGGAATTGGCAGTTGCAAGGGTTTCCTAGATAAGTGAGAGAAGGTACTTTTTGGTGAGGAACTTTAGTTTTTCCCAATACTCCACAGGCTCCAATGGCCCTGTTAGGAGCGAATCATCAGGGTACCTCTATTGCTCCTCCTGTCAAGGCTTCTCTTAATATCAGGGTACTGCGTGTATTATAATGGATTGATGATAATGTTCTGAAAGACTTAGGAAAAAAAGCAGAGGATGTCTGTTTACAATGAAGTGGGGAAGCTGCGCAGTTGTATTTTGCTTTTTCCCTGTAGCAACAGAAGCCACCAAGAGTTTCCCGGGCTTTCCGAGGTCATGGCCTGGATTGCAGCCGACTGTTTATTTGTATAAAAGAAATGTAATCGAATAATCATCATAATTGTCTCTCTTTTTTTCTGCTGCTCAGCTGCAGGCCAGTCCCCTCTCTCTCTTTCACTGTCCCTGTCCTTGTCTTTGCTCACAGGGCTGAGCCTACAGCTAGACTTTGAGCTTCATAGCTCATTGTGTTGCTTTTGAACCAGTTGAGTCTGATCATTCTCTCCTTTGTAATTTGCCTTCCAATTTTCCCTTCCCAGTAGGAGTGCCTTACAATACTGTATATTAGTGTCTATCTTCCTGTTTTGGATTTCCTGATTTAATCTGCTGTTCGATTAACTTTTAGGCTTAAACTGAAACTCTCCCGTGGCTGCGCGTGCTCTTTTGCAGGGGCAGCTGAGTAAACCAGTTTGCTTGTTCTGCCCTCATGAGCTCTACAGGCCGCATATACCAGCTCTGAAGACACCAAGCTGCATGGAAACCCCTCATTTTTGCTCAATTTGGTGCCTTAAATTTTCAAAAGTGAAGAATGCTCTGCCATGATGCAGCATGTTTGGCATTGGACCTCAGAACCCTTGCTCATGGCAGTTTCCATCTTGGTAGGAGTGATGACCATAAAATTTGTTTACTATTTGTGCTTTGAGAGGGAAATATGAGAAAGGATAGCATGGATATGGCATTGGTTTTTATTACCTGTGTTTTGGAGACTAGCTGGGCTTCTCTTCAGCCAGAAATGCGGTTGTGCTTATGTGAGACCTTCAGGAGCTGCACGTACATAATAGTGGCAAGCACTGGGCATTAAAATGGGATCAGGTCATGTGCAATTTTTTCTCCTCCTGGAACCACTGGCCAGCCCACTCCACGTGGTGAGGGACACCAGTACGGCACTCCCTACTCGCATGGCACAGCTGAGTCCAGTGCTGTGGGAGTGAAGGCTTTTCCTCAAAGCTTAATTTTAATGCAGACTGGTTCCCAGAAGGCTAACCCAGTGAGGGTTTGGTCAACATTACCTTAGAGAGAGGGTTAACCTGCTTAAATTTTAGCATTATTTGCTAAAGTATGTGGCTAACGCTTCCAGCATGCATCAGCCCAGGGCACATGTCCCTACTGACTGTGATCTTTTAAGTCCGTGTTTGACACCAGTAGCAGGAATCCCGTTAGAAAACGGCAGTGCTGTCACTGCATTTTAGCAGTGTAGTGAGGAGACGGCACAGATGATAATGTGCGAAGTCCTTCTTTACTTGAAAACCCTGGTGTGCACACACTGGCTTGGGTCATATCTTAAAATGCCAGTTCTGTCAGAATTCCTTAGGGTGGCCATTAATCCAAATCACAAAGAAGCCACTTGTGGGCAAGCATCAGAGAAATCCAGGCCTGAAAAACTATCAGCTGTCCAGGACCAAAGTGTATTAGGCCTTGTCTACATGCACAGGTGTCAGTGGCTCAATTATTTATTTATTTGTGTCTAATCCACGCGTTAAACCAATATAAATCCTTGAATACACAGCATTGTTTTGGTGGAAAAAGGATTTGCTTCAGTTTTGCTTATGTGCTTGTCTACAAAGTCGATCTTGCTTAAACTAAAGTGTGTTTTTGGACTGATTTTTAATGGCATTGATACCTGTGATGTCAGGTTAGCTTATACCAGTCCCTTCTATACTTGAGCTAAGCAAAAGTAAGAATTCATGAGCAAAACGTGTGTTTGAAGGGTTTTAAGCGATAAAGGCAGCTTCTAAACCAACTTTAGTTCAGTCAAGGCAGTTAGAGGCTGGGGGAAGCCGGGCGTGAGCCGCAGAGCGCGGTGGCTGGTGCTGTCCCTGGCAGCCCAGGCTTTCCTTCCCAAAGGAGCACCAGCTCACCTGCAGCACTTGCAATGGATTTTAGCATCACTGGCAGCACACCCTGAGTTTTTGGAAAACGGTTACGTGTGTGTGCTACTCTGCTAACTTATTGGCAACATCATTGCGTGTGTTTCATTGTTCTTGTGTTTGTTTTGTTTGGGTTTGTTTTTTTTGTTGGTTTTTTTTTTTTTACTTTTGACAAGGATTTTTTAAAATTATCTGCAACTATTAGGCAATAGTCTTAATTTATTATTGATGTGTAAGAATGTTATAATTTAAATTTAGTGAGCGGAATTGCTTGTTGACACTTGAGCAGGGTTTATTTGGGTTCACTTGTGACAGCATCAGAGCACCAGTCCCTCATGTATAAAGGCAACTCTCAATAAACACTAAAAAAAAAAGTTACTCGTCCTTTTTAATTTGCCTTCTGGTGGGTACTGCACCATGGGTAGGACAAGTTTTGAAAGAGTGCTAGTTTCCTTAAAAATGCTAATCTACTGGTGAAAGTCTTCCAAATCTAAGCAAATTATGATATTTACTGTTCCTGGGTCTGAGCCAGTACTGCAGTGCTGTCAATGACTGCATCAGGCTTTGTAGGTTTGGATTCCCAGTTAAATCTCGTAATTGTTTTTTGAAAGCCACAAATGCCTGGATTTTTAATGGTGCTGATCCCCAACAGCTCACAGGAGACCTTATTGGGAGCCGTTGTTGTCGGGCTCCTTTGGATACGGAGCTGCTGGGGAGGCACACAGGAGGCACAGGGAGGCAGCTCCCCACTGCATGGCTGTCACATGGTCCTCTGCCAAAAGGGCCCAGGCTAGGGGCCTGGAATCTTAAGGAAGGGAGGCATCTCCCAGCTGGACTGAAGGGACCACTGAAAGGCTGGGAGGGCAGGATTTTGCCCACATTGTAAGAGCTCTCCAACCGACGGATGTAGGAGCAGCCATGATTCCCGCTCTTCTGGGCTGCTTCTTCCAGTGCAGCAGCTGAGGAGCTTCTGCAGCTCCCCGGAGCTGTGGATTTGGTGACTGTAAGGATTGCAGCGCTGAGCCGTGGTGGAGCTCATGGGCCTAAACCCCCTGCCTGAGGGTCCCCAGAGAAATCCACACCTAGCCCCGTGCTCTCGTGGTCTGCAAAGAGAAGGATACGTCCCCTCCCTCCCTGCCCTCCTGCCCTTCCTCAGAAAGACCAGGAGTCCACCAGGAATGTCAATCCTCTCTCCTGCAGGAACCTTTGGACTTCATCCCTGTGATGAAATCGGCTACAAGCAAGGAGTTAATGTTTGACCGGGACCACACAAGCTGCACAAGAAAACCATGTGCCAGACCTTCTCTTACTCCTTATTTGCTTTACAAGGTGAGCAAATGCCATTATTATGTCTCCTTCCCCTTTCACTGCCACTTCACCTCCTCACTTCACCCAGTAAGAGATGGTGGGAAAAAGCATCAACACAGAGCAGAGACCATGAGGTCTAGGGAGCCCTGGGAGGAGCACTTCGGTTGGGTTTTTTTCTGTCCTGCTGTGGCTGTATTTACACAGCTTATTCTCTCCTCATTGCCCCTTCCCAGCCTCTCTGTTGTGCTCTGTACAGTGTATGAACCGTCACTGAAATGAGCTGTTGAAGGGACATACAGCTGTCATGGGCAACTTGGGGCTGGAGTCTCAAGCAACATTTCTTTTGGTTTCAGTCAGGAGCTGAAGTGGTGGGATTTTTCTCCCTGTTGTGCATTGTCATTACGTGAAAGCTGTGCCTTCCAGTGAAGTGTAACTCTGCCAATAAATCCTTACATTGGCAGCCCTGTTCTTAGCTCCTGCACGCACACTCCCAAAAGCCATGCTTTTTGGGTTGTTCTGTTAACCATTTCTGTTAATTTACCAGCTAGCCTTTAATACAACAGGCCGCAGAAAATACCGGTCAGACTGTGAATTGCAGCATGCCCCTCCAGGTCTCTTGGGAAACAGTAGCAAAGTGGCATTTTTTTCTGATGCTGAGCAAGGGGGACAGACTGGCACCCACAGAGTATCCACCTACCTTGTTCTCTTTTTAGTTGGTACTTCACATGCTGGTGGGACAAGTCAGTGTTTTATAACCATATAAGCTTATGTGTTTGGGAATATTAGATCATGGACAAATCTTGTAACCCCTTAGGTCCAACAGCCAGTCTTTTGGATTTTGTCCTTTCATGTCCTCGTTGCTTGTTAAACACTTTAAAATAGGTTGAGCCAGGAGAGTTGATCATCTCCTCTGGCCAAGTCCCAGGAGTGGTATTTTGGTTCACATCACCTTAGCATGCCAAGCCAAGCTCCAGCTCTTCTCTCAAAGGTCAGGACAGTGGATTTTTAAGAAGTTACTCTTCTAGCTCTTAGACCAAAATTAACAATGTTTGGTTTAATATGAGAAGTTGACTGGTTTTCTAAAAGGTGGCAGAACTGAAATGCAGCCCTTCATCTGAGAATAAGTGACAGTGTCCGCAAGTTTATGAAGTCCTGGGGACACTGTCTAAAATAAATCAGATAGTACAATCTCCTTATCCAGAACTGTACTTCAGGCTCAAGGAAACAATTTTTTTTTCTTTCAATTTTTCCATAATATGTATGATACAATCCCGATTACAGTATAGTAATGGATTAACCTAAATGGAACTAGCTTCCTCCTCCTTTCCTTAGGGATGGGGAGGGACCTTCCAGGTCTGAGGCTTACCATACTTTTTCAGTGAAAGGCACACTGAGGGCAAACGAAAATATTCTGGGAGTGTGTGTACATAGCTCTGGACTGTCTTTTTAAAATAGTTCTTGTTTAACTAAATACTCTTCAAAATAGTGGTCCCATCTAGAGGCCTGAGTATTACCACTATGAGAAGGTGGTGAAAAGCATCTCAGATAATCAGGTGTCACAAGTAAAACCAGACAAAGTCTCCAAGGCAAGCAGGAGCAAATTCCAACCATTTTAAGCATAGACAAATATAAAACTTGTCATTGAGACTGTAAACATGCTAAAAAGTCAGTCTGCTGTTTATAGTAAGTAACTTTTGATTTTCTATAACTGAGTTCAAGGCATTAGCCTGAGATATTAAAAACGAAGTTGTAAGGCTCACGTGGAAAGAGCAAGAGAAGTCAGATAAGAGCTTGTGTTAAGGGCTGAACTTTCATTGACTTGAAAGTTCCCAGGTGTTCATCATGTAGATACGATATGATGTATTTACAGGTGAATAAGAAGGAATTGTTAGTAAAGTTAAATATTGTTTAAAAATAAGAAAGTGCGAGTTACTGAATCTGTGTAAGAAAGTAATAGATGTAATCAGTGTGCATGGAGCAGTTCAGTCCAAAGTGCTTTCATAGCACTAAAGGTCATAAGTTAATCTCATTTGTGACTGACACTGCAGGCAGGTACCTAAAGTACAGCAACTAAGTCACGGATGAGTCTCTCTCCGCTGATTTGTGCCTTGCCCTGCAAATAATCCCACTGATTTCTGAGAGCAGGGGGTACAGACTCCTGCGGGAGCAAGGTTAGGGTGGAAGAACTGAGACCCTAGCACGCACCATTCTGTCATCAGGCATTGGCACGCATTTGCTTGTGACACTGGTGGATGTTGTTTGTTGTGTACATATTGCAAAATGTCCTGTTCTGACTTGGACTCTGCACTTCTGAAGGGTACTCCTCTCTGATTTAACGGACAGCATGATCGATCCTTTAAGCAGGTACAAGCTCTGCTGACTCCAGTGAAAGCTGCAGTTTGTGAAAGAACCAGAGCTGGGCTCTCGGTGTTTAGAGACATGAGCTGTAGCAGTGTACAAAATTGGCAGATTCCTTGTAAAATGCATGTGCGTCTAGCACAGAGTTAACCCTGGGTGGTAGCAGGTAAAAGAGGGCAAAAGTATAATAAAATATGGGTCTCTACTGTAGGTATTTACACAGTATTGACATTGTTAGCTGTGCTTAGAGATTTATGTCAAGTGTTACTGTGCTGTCATAAAACAATAAAGTACTTCTGTGAAGGGCTTAGGGCAAAGGGGAGGCAGAGAAGTCTCACTATATAAGGCCCTCCTCCAGCACCCGTAGTAATCCATGGGAATGTTTCCATAGCTGTCGGCAGGAGCTGTGTGGAGGCCTGCTAGGGGAGGGCGAGCAGAAGCGGCACGTTTACTATGTTTAGAGCAGGTAACTAGTGATTTTGTCTGAGGAAGGATATTGCCACCACCAGATTTTAGGAGCCTAACACAGCTGACAAGTCCGCCTTGCAATCGATGGAGAGAGATGAGGGTTCCTCCTCAGAGTAGGGATATATCTGAACTGACTTGTCCTCTGGTGTTTCATAGAACTGCTGACAGGGGCCCGTAAAAGCTGAGAGATGACATTAAGAAAAATGCTGTGCTCAGGGTGGCCATGAGGTGAAAAGGGCAAAAGTCCTGTGTCCCAGGGTTTCTACACAGCATACCCTGGACTCAGCACACTTTCAGCTCTAGGCTGTTGCAGCTCCACTTCTCACATTTGGCTCACAGTAGGCTTCCCCTCAACATTTTGGCAGCAGGACCAGACTTTGCAGCTGAACTCAGTGTTTATTTGTAGTGGACCAAACCGAAATGCCAGTCCCGATCAGTCAGAGCACCAGGGAGTTTAGATCCAGGCAGAATGCCTGCCTGTCCATGGGTCTGCAGCTCCAGTTTGTCTTCCCTGCTCATTGCCCCTGCTCTTCATGAGGTTATGGCAATATTTCTTCTCCAAGCCATGCTGATACATGGGATCTGTTAGTCTTGCTGCAGAAAAGTATTGCTCTTCCACTAGAGGTGGTTCCTATGTAGTTGTTCCCTGGTTAGGTGCCACTGCATGGGAAGGTGTTTTCCTGCTTCTTTCCAGATGCAGGAGGTAATTCTTTTCCATCAAAACATTTAGCAGAAGTGTTTCCCACCATAGCAATCCCACAGCTGTCCTTCAAGGGGATGGGAGAGTTACCTGCTTTCTGACCCTGCTCTGTAAAATGCTTCTTAAAAATCAGCCAGCTTCAAAAAAGAGAAGCATCTCTATGGAGAAGGGAGATTTCAGAGCCCTTCATAAACCTGAGTGTTGCTGCCAGCCTGGCTTGCCTTGCTTTCCCTGTCAGGAACCAGAGTGCTCCGCACCTGCTGGTCTTCACTATTCTCTGAGGGAGCTGATATAGGCTGTTTGGAAAACAGGTAGTAGGGTGTTGAGCACTTCAGCATCTGACCCCACATCTCTCAACTGTCTGAATTAATTTTGAGCCTAGGCAACTAGATGAGCCTTCCATACTTCTTGCTCAGAAGCATTGGCCATGCTATTTTCTGTCCCAGATTTTATCTTAGAAGCTAATGAATAGAGCTGAAATCTGTCCCTCACTCATCAGATACATCAGCCTCCAGACTCCAGGGCTGACTTCACGCTGGGGCATCTCTCAGAGTCCGCGGGCTCATTCCAGCTGAATCTCAGTGTGAGACTGGGTTCGTCCCTCTCTCTGAGTCCTGGAAGGTGTCACAGTGGCACTGAACAGCCTCAGTCCCATCGGCACCTGATGTCCCTTTCATTCCTCTGGTTCTCAGCTCAGTTGGTGCTGAAGATGTGGCCCAGGTTCATTCCCCTACTCCCAACAGCACTGCAGGCTCCTGCTCCACAGGGCCAGCACCTACCCCAGCAGAGCACTGTAGGACACCCTGTCCTTGCATCCCACTGTTTAAGCTCAGTTCAGTCAGAGGTGAGCACTCTCTCTCACATGCGTACCCAGAGCAGAGTGCTGTGGCACCAGCATCCCCTTGGCTTTGTGTGTGATCTTTTCCCATGAATATCTCAGTGGTGTCCTCGTCACATGAGCTCTTCAGCCTCTGGGATGGCGAGACAGTCTGGGAGATTGAGATGACCCTTGTAGTTTGCACATCTCTTGCTCCGCATAGCCACCCATTAAAATCATTTGCTTTACTCTTCTCTGTAGGAATTTGGCGGGGACCTTGGAGCAAACTGCTTGGGACTGGCAGGGACGTGCACGCAGGAAAGACGTGGAGCAGAGCGTGTGTCTCACTCCTCGCACTCCTTCTCTTCTTTTTATTGACCTGCCTCACTGATTGGAAAAGACCCATGTCCCCCCCACGGCCCCCTCTTCCTCCCCAGCCGCACAATTGTCACCGCCAATTAGTGCATTGTTAGGGCACACAATGGCGCTGTGGCCACTGGAATGGGCCGCTTTTGTGCGTCTCCAGTCGGCCGTAGGGGCAGTCAAGATTCATTTAGGGCCTTACACAACATGGACAGAAAATACTATCAGAAAAGCAAAAGGGGGAAAGAAAAAGGGAGAGAGAGAGAGAGGTAGCAAGGGAGGGGGGGGGCGAAGTCTGCTATTCAGGGGTTAGCCCAGCCGCATGAAAGGCCCAAGAAGCAGTGCCACATTGAAGACGCCCCTTGGAACACAAAAAGGAACCAGGGCTTAATAGTAATTAGTGGGCAAACTGCAAAGAGCACCGTGGCTCTCCAGTGAATTGTTCCTGCACTTACTGCCACCGCTGCCCCTTCCCCCTTCCCTCCGGATCCGGCCGGAGGGGAGCAGCTCGGGGATGGGAATTGGCAGCCCTCCTTTACCCACCACGCTCTGGGGAGGCCCCATCCAGCTCTTCTTTGTGGCAGGTAAATTGGATTTAATTCTCTAAAGCTTGTAGCCAATTACAGGAGGTACTTTGCAGCCAGAGCAAGGCACAGGGGTATGGTTTTGGGATCAGCGCTGCGCCCGTGTCAAGGACCTTTAAAGCAGCCCTGTCCCTTTTTGCAGCCTGGCACAACACACCTTGCAGCTGAGCTGTTTGTCCATGGCCTGTCTCTCTTCCCCCAGCAGAGCCTTGGAGGTCACTGCTGTTGTTCTGCTTCCGTTGTTTCCCTCTTTGCTCATAAAATAATCACCTGTACAGGTTTTTACGATCTATTTAGAGAAAGGTCTGATAGCAACTCTGTCACTTTAGTAGCAGTGAGGAATCCGCTCAGGCTGATGACCAGACCTTGCCCTCCCTTCTCCACCAAAGTCTGCACAGTGCAAACAGCACCTGCATCCAGCCCTTTCCCCTCGTTTCTGTGCCAGCTCTCTGTCACGCTACGGCCTTCGTTGGTACGTACAGAATTTCTTATAGCACATTTTGGCCCAGCACAGCTTGGGCTTGTCTTGGGTAGCTGCATTAGTATGCAGCTGAATGTGTTTAATCTCTTCTTCTATAGAAATCAGCTTGTTGTTGTTATCAGTCTCAGCTCTTCTCCTGAACTGCTTGTATTAGTTTTAGTCAGGAGCTTACGTGCCCATCAGAGTTAGCTGTGTCTCAGGAATATGCCAAGTTAAAAGATCCGTAAGGCAGGTTTGACCTCATATAAATGCACTTAAGTATTGAGGAGAAATTCAGGGCATCTTAGCCCAAATGGAAGGTACACAGAGACACAAAATTATGAATCATTCCTTTCATGTTGTCAGGGAATCTAAATAAAATCTGTGGAAAAAAGCTCCAGGGCCTGGTGGTTAATTTGTTGGCTCTTCTCAGCTAATGGATGTGCATTTCAGCTATCCTTGGATACAGGGGTGCGGGAACAGGTGCTGATCTCAAGCACCACCACACACAACCCCACAAACTTAAACTGGGCTCTTGCAGATTCAGCTCAGTATAAATTAGACCAGACACCAACTGACCAAATGTAGTAATCTCTGCTGGAAATGTTTCCAAACTGCAGCACGTGAAAGCGATACATGCATGGACACACATGTACACTTCTGGACTGCTGTCTCTCTTTTGATAGAGACTGAAAATACCTCCTCATTTCCTCTATTAGCTACAGGTACAACATTCTCCTCTCTCTACGATACCTGAGCAAGCTTAGGAAATGAAGTTGCTGCTCCAGTACCAGTCTTTTTCCATGACCTGGAAGCCACAGCCACTCTGTATGTCTATACAAAATAGGTTTGATTGTGTTAGAGCAGTGAAAATAAGATTCACAGCCAAGACTTTTGGTTTGTCCAAAATCCCATCACGGGTTTCACACGAGGCTGAAGGCAGCACAGCGGGCATCAAGGACTCGGCTGGTGTTGCTGGGATGGCTCCCGCAATGCAAACACGATCAGGGAGCTCACAGCATACATGTCTCTCAGAGCTGGTTGAAGGCACTGTCTAGCAACACAGAACGTGTCTGTCTCTCACCAGCCACAACACGTCCTCTCTCTGCTAATTAGCAACATCCCTGGCAGAGTCTCAGCTGAAAGGATTACACTGTCTTCACACCTTGCCCTCTCCCTTCCTCCCCCAAAGAGGGATGTTTAGTCCTGTTGGGATGCAGCCTGACTGGCCCAGGTAAGGAATTGGCCTCGTTCCCCTCCAGGCTGCCCCTCTACCAGAAAGGGATTTTGTCTCCAAGACAATCAGTCTGGCCCTGACTGAATGGACGTGCAGCCTCGCATCCCTGCAGCGTAGTGCCGGAGGTTGTCAGCCTAATGTGCTCTAGTGGAACGGAAACAGAGAGCAGCGTCTGCAGCAGGAGCCAGAATGGTCTTTTTCCAGCTCTGTGCGACCATCAGGGCAAATCACAGAACTTTTCTATCTGCAAAAGCAGGGAGAATTACCTGTCCTTTCTCCCATTTTTTATGTTCCTTGGCTGCTCAGGCTGAGAGCTGTTTGTACTTCAGGTACATTCAGCACCTAGCACAGTGAGGGGCAACTAATGAAGTTGAGTGGTGGAACCTTGCACAGTAATTTCTCCGAGTGCACCCAGTGGGGTCCTGTTTGCCTCGTGACGGTGTAATGGCTGGGGGGTCTGGCAGTGCCAGCCTGGGCGAGGCATGGAGAAGGGCTCAGCTGCTCCCTTGTCTCAAATAGTGGAACAGTTAATTTCACCAGCATGAGGGAAATACATACAGAGACTGAATTCTGCTGCAGCTGGACAGACTTCTCTGAGCAAAAAGCTGAACCAAGCTACTCCACCGTTTTTATGCCATAAGGAAGGTGCTGGCCTGTGTGAACCCCATCTTTGCAGCAGTTTTGTTACCTTTTTTGTCAGCTTGTTGCTTGTATCAGTTTGGTAAAAAGAGCCTGTTAGAGGACTGCACAACCCGGTCATCAAAGATTTTTGGCAGCCTTGTGCTAGCACTTGTGGAGGGATTGAAAATATTTTGGAGCATTTTCTTGCATCACCAGGACATATCCCAAGCAGAGTAACATCACTGTGTGCTTGATGGTGCCATACATGGCAGTGAGGTACAAGATTTAGAGAACGGATTCCGTCTTTTGCCCAGCATCTCTTTTGATGTGCTCCAATTCTGTAACACTAGCCACTGCTAAAGCTGTTGCTGTTTAAGATTGAGCTCTGTGGATCACGTGCATGTGTTAATTCTTCACATCTAACTAATGCCTGAATGTGAAGGTTGCTAGCAACATCCTTTCCAAAATCACTTTGACCTGTGTATTACATTATCCCATGAACAACTTGCAGAAGGAAGTAATCAGGACATGTATGGTTCCAGCTAGTGCTAATTGCCTTTTCATCTGTTTCTGTCTCTTTTTACTTGTGTCCAATAAATGTGGATTATGCAGGGATTTAAATCTGTATTTCAACATAATTTGGTTCATTTGATGTGAATGACATGACTCACTAAGCCTTAGCTCCAAATATTCCTCCAGCCCCGTGTCAAGCACTTCAAGGATGTCAAAAGCAGATACGGAGAATCTGAAGTGCCTGGTCTTAGCAAGAATGCCTAAAAGGTCAGGGAGAGGACGTCGTTTCGGGAGGTCTCTGGCCTTGATACTTACTGGTTCATGAAAACCTGAAAACACAGCATGTGTGTATTGCATATGAACTTTCTCCTAGAAGGAGAAAGGGTGCTATAGATGAGTACACATAGAGGATAAAGCTTTCAAACGTTGTGTGATTTTTGATTGCCTCTGATCTTGAGTGGGTGATGTGGCATGTTGTAAAGGAGTCTAATTTCCAGAGGACAGGTCTGTAACAATTGCTGGAAATAAAGATCCCTTAAGGTTGCCTCAAGAGGGTCCAGAATCACTGCATCTGGAAAATCTTGATCACAGCGTCTTGAGAAGTTAGTGAAGAAATGCAGTCAAAGTGGCATATGTGTTTGAAAACTATTTTGATTGTATGAAACCTCGTATTGTCAGGAAAGGCCAGACTGAACTTGAACTATTCTGACCATGGACAGAAGTCGCTTTTAACAGCTACAGTTGTTATCGTACGTTTTTCACCAATTCATAGAATTTTAAGGCCAAGAGAGACCACCCATAACCGCAGATGTTCATACAGATAGCAGTTTCTTTGTGAAGTGCTAGTTCAACATAGACAGAAAGTTTCTTGGAAACATTTCTATTTGACTGACTGACTTTCTCTGAAAGCCAGGCAGGACCTAAGGGACAAGTGCTCACCAGGCTGATTCCCGGCTGAATTCTGCCCTGTTTCCCAGCAAGCTCCTGGCACCTCAGGATTTCCGTGTCACCTGCTTCAGGACCTCCCCCGTCCTGTGCCTCCAAGGCCTCCCCGGGCAGGGGGCTTCTAGGACTTCTCCACATTGCGACAGGAAACCTCCTCGCTTTTCCTGATGCTGCAGGATTTCTCAGAAGTACGGACAGCTTGCCCTGTTTGGCACAAACTGGTGTGTTTTACATTGTTTTTTAATGTTGGAATTTTCCACAA
This sequence comes from Morus bassanus, assembly GCA_031468815.1. Classification (NCBI taxonomy): domain Eukaryota; kingdom Metazoa; phylum Chordata; class Aves; order Suliformes; family Sulidae; genus Morus; species Morus bassanus. The sequence goes on along the minus strand of CM062574.1, from coordinate 30,370,179 downwards.
AACAGAAATTGCAAGTTTAAGCCAGCTTCAGTCCAGGCTCCTTGAGTGTTTTCTCCAGAGGATTTTGCACATTGGCCTTTACAAAACTTGCATCCTAACTCCAAAGTATTTGCATTTTCATTATATCATTCATACATTTTCAGCACAGCCTCTAACCTGTCTCTCTCTTTGCTGGATTAGAAAACCACTTAGTACCTTTGTCCCTGGAAATAAAGCACTGTGAGTGTAACAGATATTATTTTAATTTTGGTGTAACACAAGCAAAAAGAAACAGGTTTCCAAAAACTGTGACCTGAGGCAGGGCAGGGAAAGCATTGTGCCAAAGCTGAACGCTTTGAGCAGTTTCACCCTGAAGGTCTCTCACAGCAAAGGAGAGGGCAGAAAAAGGAAATACCTATTTAGAGATGGTGTTGATCAAAACAGTGTGGGTCTGAAGATAAAGCAAGCAGTAATTACTCTACATTGTTATTATTTCATAGAGGCATTTGATAGCTCCCACGTATGAGTTGGGGTTTTGTTTCACTCATGCGGTCAGAGGCAAAGCTGGTGTAAGCCAGCGCCGATCTTTGCCGGGCCATGGAGCCCTGCTCCTTCACGCCTGCCATGGAGCCTGGCCAGGGGTTAGGCTTCTCAAATCTGTACCAGTGTTCAGAAGCCAACACTTGTATTTTTGCATGCCGGACCCCAGTAGGTTACAGGGAAGTGGTGATAGCCCGACCTCACATGCACATAAAGGGTTAGATGTGCCGTGGTGGAAACCACAGCTTCATGGCTGTTAAGGTCACCTTTGCTGGACATTCAGCTCAGACAGGGCAAAACTCGGGTGGTTCATGGGAAATGCCCTGCTCTCTCAGCTGGGAAATGGCCTGAGCTGCTCAGACCACTGGAGTGACGAGCACTGGCCCTTTGGTCAAGAAAAAAATCTCAGATGTCATGCTTCAAGGTTGCTCATTTGGCAGCTTTCCTGAGAGCTCAATTCACTTACAGCTATAAGCATACAAATGTATGTACGGTACAGTCACCCTGCTTGGAAATCCCAGTGGAGCAAAGTATTTAACTCTGAAAAATACCTGGAGTAACTTCTTTGCAATGTACAGAGCAGCAAGCATTTCAGAAACAATCTAACTGTGTATTTAAACAGTCATTACTGCCTTCTGGGTAAATAACACATGTTTTTAAAATGGTCTCTATATACAATAGACACTAACACAATAAATCCTAATTGCTCTGAAGGACCCATTAGGCTCTACCAGGTCAATACATGGCGGAGGTTTTTTGAAAGTCACTCACCCTGTTGTTACATAAGCCACAATTTGAAAGTCCATAAATAAGTATTTGCCCAATGAAGAGTGAGGGCTTTGCCAAGGCCATACTAATTTATCATGTCAACTTCACTATGGGGACTGTTTTCTTTTCAAGAGCCCATGTTAAAAAAAAAAAACAAACAAACCCACAACGTGATGTGTTTCAATAACTACATATCTGAAAAGTTTCAGATGTCCCTCAAGAAAATCAAACATAAAGTTCACTGCCTCCTCCTTACCTCGCTATTGTGTGAATCACAGCAAGGAGATTTGAAGATCAGCCATGGCTGTGGCGCTGGTGGCCGGGCTGTGGCATGGCAGGGACCCTTCCTCATCCCCACTGACTCTCCTGCACCTTTGGGCCAGGGCCCTGATCCTGCCTCTGCCTTATGCATGCTGTGGTGGTGGCACCTCGGGACAGGAACACCCCTTCAGTGTACCAACCATGCCTTGCAGAAAGGGCTCCCAGTCCCCGGGGGCCGCTCTTCCTGATTTTACTACAGTCTTACTTATCTGAACTTCTGGTAGCATTTTACAAACTGCAGCACTTGTGTCAGGTGTTGCTAAAGTCTGTACCACTGTTAGAAATCAAGTTTTGCACTAATTCACTCAGAAGTTGTCTAGTTCCATGTAGCTTTTTGAATATTACTACAGTTCGGCATGGTTTTGTTTTCGTGCAATGTGTTAAGGTGTGTGATTGTACAGGTATATATAAAAACAAATAGTGTTGATGTAGGTTAGGATTTTCAAGGGAATTTCAACAAGATATCCATGGTGAAAGCGTTCAAGTGATTTAAACCTGAATTCCTGTCGCCAGCCCACAGCTTTTAAATCATTTGGAGACACGAAGAAAATGTTTGCCCCTGCTGCTGTTGCACTTCGGTAGGGTTTGAGTGCCAGGGTCCCTCTGCAAATGCCAGCAGTGATTCTCATTCTGCTCTGCCTGCTCGTGAAGGGCTAAGAGCTGCCCCATCTCCCTACCTGCCAGGTCCCTTCTGCCTGCGGGATAGCAAGGACCTTGGTCTCTTATTTAGGAGCCCCCCTCCAGGTCTAGTTATGCGAGGTCAGTCTTGGTCCTGGAGTTTGCAGTGCTGGCAGCTGCAGCTTTGTGACTCTCAGGTGGGGACGCAAATGCTTGCCACGGGTGGAAGCAGAAGCACGCCTGTCTTGGTGCAGCATGACACCGTGGCCTATGTGTAGGGGAAACATGGATCTCCTTTTGTACCAGTACGCGGTGGGTCTGCTGTGCTGGAGCTGGCTGGGGGTTGCATCATGATGCCAAACGTGATGGCTGTCCATCCCCGCACCTGTGGCAGGCAGTACGGCACAGCCTTGCTAGTCTTGTGCTGCTGCAAACCACCCTGTGGTCCCCAGCACCCCCTCGCTCAAGCAGTTCGTTATCAGGGGTCACTGCTAATTCCAGCAGCACCTGAGCTAGCACAGCCTCCAGCTGGGGTGACTGGCAGGCTGCCCACCAGAGTCACCTGCGCTGGGTCCCTGCTGCTCCCTTCCTGGGAGCTGGAGCCTTGTCAGCAGTGCAGACGAAACTGGGATTTGCTGCTCCAAGCAAGAAGGGTCGAGGGCCAGGGACAGTGTGCTGGTCCTACAACAAGAGGGGCAGGAGGTTCCTGCCCTGCTTTGGTACAGGCAAAGCCAAGAGCGAGATCAGTGCTCCCTGGCTTTGTCCCTGCCCAAAGCCTTGGCTGAAAAGCTCTTTGCAAAAGTCTCCTGCGTTCTCTAACAAGGGCAAAGGCAATAGCTAGTCTTTACAAAGGAAGCTCACTTAGTCCTTTTCTAAAGTCTTTTAAAAGTCACGGTATCCTTCACAAAGGCAGTTTGTCCAGGTAAACAGTGTAGGCTGACAATAGAGCAGTGAAAGAACCAAATACAGAAATATTTACCACCTTTTTACTTTCTGCTTCTACCAGGAACCACTGGACCCCGGCTGAAAATGCCTCAACGCATGGAAGGTATGTCCGTGAGGACGCCTATGTTGTCAGCCCATGCCCATATCCTCTGGGCTGGAGCCACGAGCAGGGACTAGCTGGACTCCCAAGAAGACCTGTCCAGCATGGTGGAGCTTCATGAACACAGATTGCACACAGATTAAAGGTAAAGCGATTTCCTAATAATTTGTAGAGTTTTTTTAACAACAACAGCAAGTTCTTAGGGGCAGGGAACACTTTCTTTTTGTCTCCAGGGTTTGGCACGGTAGGTTTTGTGCAGGTACAGGTTCTGTCACTAATAGTGCTGGATGCACGTAAAGCACCGTGCTCTCATACTGTACTGTAGAGATGAATAACAAGCCTATCAACTGTACTTGCACTTACACCATATTTAATCCTGTTCTGGTTGCTCTGCTACGTATTCATAAAAAACAAAAAGGAAACAGAAGCACAGAGCAAGCCAACAGATGTCTACCTGGCTCTTAATTGGATTTTATGTGTCCCCAGTGTAGCAAATACAGCATTATTTACAGCCAGGCTCTAAGAATTAGATACATCTGGAGGAGTGGCGAAACCTGAACCAGGCTATGAGAGTTGATAGATTAACTGAAATGAAGAGCTGCCCCATTTTCCCCTTCTTATCCTCTCCCTTCCCACCTATGTACCTGTTCCCCATTGTGTGTCGAATCAAACCAAGGTATTGCTCAAGGGAATGCTTATACAAATGAAAAATACCAGCAAAAAGGAGAATTTCTGCTTTTGTGGAGCTTCATCAGCATTTTCTAATTGTACAGCAATAATGATAATAAAAAGGCTGCCCTCTGCTCTCAGCTATAATTTGGATAATCAACTGAAAGCCTTAATGAAACTGTCTGTGATTGCTTTCTGCTGGGCTGCTAGTTCACAGAAACTCATTGTTGGGGAGAATTAAAAGTCATGACTCCTGCTACAGGGATATGCCACTGTGTTCCAGAAGAACACGTGACTTGTAATTCTCTTCCGTGTAGCTTTATTACAGGCAACACTTACAGCGTAAAGCAAAGAAGTATAGGGACCTGAGCTTGCTTTTTTTTTTTTTTTTTGTCTTTTTTTGGAAAAAGTTGTTAAGCATGAAGGTTGACGGTGCCAAATGATATACGCGCCTAGGCTGGGTGGACTTGTAGACACAGGGGATTTCGGAGGTGGTAATGAGGTCTCTGGCCTTAAAATCCCCGAGGACTTTGGTGTATGGTAGCAGCAGTCAGTGCTCTGCCCATAGGCACAAGAGCCACTGGGCACAGAGCGCTAGGCACGCCAGGTTTTACCGTGGGAGGACGGTGGGAGGTAAGTCATGCTTTGAGCCTTTGCTTTCTGGGCTCTGGATGCAGTTGGGGCTATTTTGAGTGCTGGCGTTCCCCAGCACCAGGCCTGAATGTGAGCTGTCCCTGCCTGCGATGTGCCGTGGGTACGTCTTGGCTAGCAGATCTAGTGCTTGATGTGAGTACTTTGGTCCAAATTGCCCTTCCATCCACAGCCACTGAGGAGGAGTGAGGAGCTTCTGTGCTAGGGCTTGGGAGCAGCCTTCCTCCTTGGCCAGCCTAAGGGCACCGCTGCCATAGCGGGTGCAGCCTGCGACCCCCAAATCTGGCTTCCGGAGCGGGTCTGTTCCCCTGCGCGGCCTTGGACGTGCTGTGGGCTTCAGGAGCAGCGCAAGCCGCTGAAACCCGGGCTGGTAATTCAGCTGTTTGCTGGTGCACGGATTCAGGCTCCTTCCGTCGGGCAGCTGAGCGTGATCGCCGCGGCGGGAGCGCCGGGAAGGGCCCCCTGCCCCGGGGAGCGCTCCGGCTTCGCCCGTCCGCTCCGCGCCCCGCCGCCCGCCTGGGAGCACCGCGGCCGGTGAAGCGCGTCCCGCGGCGGAGCGGCGGGCCGGCCGGGAGCCGCCGGGGCGGGCAGGGCCGGTTTCCCGGCGCGGCGGAGGCTCAGCTTTCCGGGCGGCGGGAGCGCTGCCCTGCCCGGGAGCAGCGGGAGGCGCTGCCGTCACCCTCGTACCGGGGCTGGTGGGCCACCGCCGGAGCACGGCCACCGCGGGGCAGGACCCCTGCACGCCCCCCCCCCCCCCCCAGGGTCTCCCCCCTTTCCCCCATCCCGGGACGGCGGGGCGAGGCCCCGGCCCCTTCCCGAAGAGGAGGGGGCGACGCGGCGGCAGCACCGCAGGCGCCGCCCGCCGCCTCCTCCTGCTCCGGCCGCTGCCCCCGTCCCGCTTCGCTCTTCACGCCGACGAGGGGCGGCCGGGCCGGGCCGGGCGGGCGGGGGGTCCCGGTGAGGGAGAGGGGAAGGGGCGGGGGCGGGCAGCGGGCAGGCAGCACCGCCACCGTCTCGCTTCGCCCCTCCCGCCGGGCCGGGGCCGCCGCGGGGCTCGGGGACGGTCGGGGGGCGCAGCGCGACGCCGCGCTTCGCCGCCGCGGGACTCGGTGCCCCGGGCGGGGGCGGGGCCAGCGGCGCGGGGCGGGGCCGTGGGCGGGGCGGGGGCGGGGCCAGCGGGGCGGGGCGGGGCTGTGGGCGGGGCGCGGGCGCGGCGCGGCGCGGGGGCGTCCGCCCGCCCCAGAGCGCAGGTGGCGGCGGCGGCGGCGGCGGCGGCACTGGCGGTCCCGGAGGGGCCCCGCTCCCGGCGCGGCGGCGGCGGCGGCAGGTGCCCGGGGCATGCGGCGGTAGGACGGGCGGCGGCGATGGGCGGCCGGGGGCTGCCGGTGCCGCTGGTGCTGGGGCTGCCGCTGCTGCTGGGGCTGCCGGCGGCGGGGCGCGCCGCCTCCAAGGCGCTGGTGTGCCAGGAGATCACGGTGCCTATGTGCAAGGGCATCGGCTACAACCTCACCTACATGCCCAACCAGTTCAACCACGACACGCAGGACGAGGCCGGGCTGGAGGTGCACCAGTTCTGGCCGCTGGTGGAGATCCAGTGCTCCCCGGACCTGCGCTTCTTCCTCTGCAGCATGTACACCCCCATCTGCCTGCCCGACTACACCAAGCCGCTGCCCCCCTGCCGCTCCGTCTGCGAGCGGGCCAAGGCCGGCTGCTCACCCATCATGCAGCAGTACGGCTTCGCCTGGCCCGAGAGGATGAGCTGCGACAGCCTGCCGGTGCTGGGGGACACCGAGGTGCTCTGCATGGGGTATAACCGCACGGAAGTCACCACCCTGCCGCCTTTCTTCGGGAAGCCCACGCGCCCGGCCAAGGACATGGCCAAAAACCTGACGCCGCTCGGCAGGCAGCGCCCCTCGGGGCTGGACTGCGGCCGGACTTGCAAGTGCAAAGCGCCCCTGATCCCCATCTCCAAGGAGTCCCACCCGCTCTACAACCGCATCCGGACTGGGCAGGTACCCAACTGCGCCATCCCCTGCTACCAGCCCTACTTTACCCAGGATGAGAAAACCTTCGCCACCTTCTGGATCGGCCTCTGGTCCATCCTCTGCTTCCTTTCCACCTCCACCACCGTGGCCACCTTCCTCATCGACATGGAGCGCTTCAAGTACCCCGAGCGCCCCATCATCTTCCTCTCTGCTTGCTACCTCTTTGTCTCTGTGGGCTACATCGTGCGGCTGGTGGCCGGGCATGCCAATGTGGCTTGCAACCCAGAGCACCACCACATCCACTATGAGACCACGGGCCCTGCTCTCTGCACTGTGGTTTTCCTTCTCCTCTACTTCTTTGGCATGGCCAGCTCCATCTGGTGGGTCATCCTGTCCCTCACCTGGTTCCTGGCAGCTGGCATGAAGTGGGGCAACGAGGCCATCGCTAGCTACGCACAGTACTTCCATCTGGCCGCCTGGCTCATCCCCAGTGCCAAATCCATCGCTGTACTGGCACTCAGCTCCGTGGACGGCGACCCAGTGGCCGGGGTTTGCTACGTGGGCAACCAGAGCCTGGAGAACCTGCGGGGCTTTGTGCTGGCACCACTGGTGGTTTATCTCTTCACCGGCAGCCTCTTCCTGCTGGCTGGGTTCGTCTCGCTCTTTCGCATCCGCAGCGTGATCAAGCAGGGCGGCACCAAGACTGACAAGTTGGAGAAGCTGATGATCCGCATTGGCATTTTCACCGTGCTCTACACCGTGCCTGCCACCATCGTCATCGCCTGCTACATCTACGAGCAGCACAACCGGGAAGCGTGGGAACGGGCGCAGAACTGCTCCTGCCCGGGGGACCCCCACCGCCCCAAGCCCGACTACGCTGTCTTCATGCTCAAGTACTTCATGTGCCTTGTGGTGGGCATCACCTCCGGCGTCTGGATCTGGTCCGGCAAGACGCTGGAGTCCTGGAGGCGCTTCACAGCCCACTGCTGCCGGGCCAGGAAGCCTGTGGGCGCTGCCGTGTATGGCGAGGCCAGCCCGGCGCTGGCAGGCAGGACGGTGCTGCCCAGCATGGCCTCCTATCACAAGCAGGTCCCGCTGTCCCATGTGTGACCGGAGGGAGCCTCAGTGACCCCAGCCACAGGGAGGAGAGGGTTGCAAAGACCCTGGGCCACAGAAGAGGGGGTGGCAGCTGGGCCACCCCCGGCATCCTCAGCCCCACCGTGGCGGTGCTGCCCGGGACCAAGTGTGTGTGCCCGCAGGGCATGGAGCAGCCGTGGCCCAGGCAGGGCAGGGAGAGGGGCTGCCAGCGATATGGGGGCAGAGGGACAGGGAGGCCTGGAGCCTGGCACCACCATGTATGCCCCATTTGGGGTCCCATACCCTGTTTGGGGTCCTGGGGGGCTGCTGCCTGCAGGCTGGTCAGGTGGCAGGTACCCCTTGAGCGCTGATTTGTGTCCCGCAAGGAGCCTCTGGGCAGGTCTTGCTGGTGCTGGGGTGAAAGGGAGAGCTGCAGCAGGCAGGGCGGGTGGTAGCCCCCGACCCTGGGTGATGCACTGGCACCATCACTGAGCCGCTTGCCAGAGCCGGCAAGTGTGAGGGGACCGGGGAGAACTGGCAGTGGGGGCTGCGTCCCTGCTGTGCTGCACCCTGCCCCCCCCCAGGCACAGCAGGACAGTGTCCCCAGCGCTGCTGGAGCCCCCGGGCACAGCTATGGGTTGTGGAGGAGAGGGCTGGGGGCCCCTGGTGTGATGCTGCCACCGGCCCCACTCGGGCAGCAGCACACTGAGCAGGAGGGAGGGAGCTGCGCGGGCCGGGGTCTTTGCGGGCGGCAACAGTGCAGGAGGAAGGGGCTGCAGAGAGGAACTGCCACCCAGCCCTTGAGGCAGGCAGGGACAGGGTCCCAACTGTCTGCAGCGCAGGCGGGGACCAGGCGACCCCAGAGGTCTCTTCTCCCCAGACAAGCGTGTGCCAGCTCTCCCTGGGGCAGGGGGCCCAGAGATGGGCAGGGGCTGGTGCTGGTGGGGTTCAGCTCTGCAGCACTGACTCCCTGGTTCGACCCGCCGCTCTGCAATGGGCAGCCAGCTCCACCGCCCGTGGAGCAACTCGGCCCGGAGAGCCGAGGGGCTGCGCGGGTGACGAGGCTGCCGTTCCAGCACGGCGTTTGCAAGGAGCCTGGGGCACTGCTGGCTCTGGCACAGAGCACAGCCTCCTCCTGAGCTGCCGTGTGCTCTAGGAAGGGGCCGATGCTGCTCTGCGCCTCTCGCCTCTGCAGCAGGGTGAGTTTCTCGCATCTCCCTTGGGCCGCGCAGGTTACCTGGGGTGAGGTAGGCAGCCCCGGCGCCCTGCCCGCCAGCCGTGGCATGTGGTGCAGCAGCTGAGCGTAGCACAACCAACCCTAAAAGGGTGGTTGCGGTTCTGCAGCAAGTAGTGTGTGCATGGCGGGGTCGTTCTGAGCCAGGCAGCAGTCTGTCTCGCCTGGGGAGCAGCTGGGTTTTCCAGCCAGCCAACTTAAACACTTCTTGCTGCTTTTTTGAAAGCTGCGCCTTTGTCGGAGACAGTGCTGGGTTTGAGAGTGAGCAGTTAATTTAGGAAAACTCAGCAGAGCACTCGTACTCCCTTTCCTCCAGCTTCCCAAGTCTTTTTTTCACTTCCCTAGGTCAGGCAGCAGCAGAGCACTGACAGAACCAGTGCCTGGCGTTAAGCGGTGGTGACAGCTGGGTTTCGATAAGTAGAGTGATGGCAGGGCGGGGGGGGGGGCTGTTGTCAGCTTCACCAAACACAGCAAGGGCGAGGGCCTCCAGCTGAGGCACAGCTGGCGAGAGGTGGCTGCCGCTGGCTTCAGCCTGCTTGTGAAACCATCCGATTTGGGTGGGGGGGTGGTTGTTTTTTTTTTTGGGGGGGGGGGGAGGTGGGGGGGTGGTGGTGTTTGTTTTTTTGTTTGTTTTTTTTTTTTTTTTTTCCTTCCCTGCCCTAAGTGGTGATCACGCATGTAACTGCCCAGCAATTACGCGAGTTCTTTTTGCCCTCCTTCAAGCGTGGCACCGTGACCTGGCTGCTCAAGCACTGGAGAAGAACCGTGAGCTTTGCTCTTGCAGGACTGGAAGGATCCGAGGTTGTTCTCAACACCCTTGGACCACTTCAGTCAAGAAGGTTTCCACCTCATTTTAAAACCAAAGCCTGGGAAGCAAGGGGCCGCTCAAGTGGCACATCTACTGATAAAGGTACTCCCAAAGTGCCGCATGAGTGTCTGTGGGGCATTCTGGCCAGCGCAGCCAGCGGTGCAGGGACTGAGGGCTCGGCAGGGACTGCTCAGCCGCACATATCAGCACTCTTGTGACAAGAGGGCTCGCTCTCTCCAGCGTGCTGCAGTACTTCATTGTGGACAGAGTTGCACCATGTTGTGTTACAAACTGTAAATAGTTGTATTATAGCCTGGTTTGTACATACAGAAGCTGTAGTGACCTTTGATACAGGTTTGGGACAGGTGTGTTCTTGGCAGCGAGGCAGGTTAGGCGCAGAAACGCTGTGGGTAGTCTCGTGTTGTAATCCAGGGCATTAAATGACACCAACCTGCTCCAATCCACACCTCGCTGGACTCCTCTCTTTCTATAGTGCCTTTTGTAGATACAGCTAAACACACATTATGCAATACAATGAACAAAACCATGTCAAAGGTGGTGTTTTGTTTTTTTTTTTCAACGTGCAACTGACTGTGTAGTTTTTTTTTTTTAAAAAGAAAAAAAAAATCCAAGATTAGCTACAACCCACTGCCTATTGAAAAAAAAAAATGCAAGGGCATTTTCAGCTTTGATCTAATGGTAGGTTAATACAATTAACTTGTGTTTGAGCCTGGCTTCTCAGCAACAAGTGGCAGGAGGTGGGGAAGGCGCTGTTGCCGTGTGCCCTGTATGCTGTAGCCAATTACATCTTGGGTTTTTTTGCCTCTTCCGTTACTGATGCTGTTTAATGTTGTTTAAATAACTGTACTATATTTTGTGAAAAGCTGAAGAAATTTTATTCAAAAAAGAAGTATCAAGATTAGTTATTTATGAGGACCAAAAAAAAAAAAAAACAACCAAAAACAAGAGGTGTGTGGGTGTTGTTTCTTTGCATCTGCTAGAAAAGCAATTACCATAAAAACGTAACTATGGGGAGGCATGTGCTGGAGGGCTGTGCAAGGCTCTTATCACTGGGGGCCGGGGGGGACTGGTGAGGCAGCTACACTTGCATGGCGCAGGAACAGCACCTTCCCTGCGCAGGAACCCCACGCAGCGCTGCCCTCGGCATGGGGGATGTCATGCACCCACGCCCTCACCGCTGGCGTGCCATGGCCCACCACGGCGCTCTGCCTTCTGGCCTGGGTGCGGCAGCCCAGCTCTGCACTGAACTGGGTTTAATCCTCAGGGGCTGCTGTGCCGGCTGGCTGTGCCCATGACCTCGCTGACAGTGTGTTTCCTTGACAGGCCAAGGTCACACGTTGCTGGTAGAAGAGAGTTAACTATCAACTTTTATTGGTGTTCTGCAGTTTGCGCAGCATCAGTCCCTCGGCCTGTGCTGAGATCATCAGGCCCCGAAGAGGTGCCCTTTGATACGTTTCAGGCCAAGCAGATGACAGCTCGTAGCCAAGCGGGATGCTGCATGCTGATTTGAGTGGCCGTGTTGCCATCTGCTGTGCGCTCTCTCTCGTTGGAAGGAGCTCTTTAGGAAGGACAGCAAGGGGTTAAGGATGGCTCCGTGGTGACTAATGGTGCAGGACTCTGCTATCTAGTTAGGTGTGTAGGCACACACCGGAGCCCACTAGATAGGATCTCTTACCTGGAAGCAGCATTCCAGCACCCAGTGATAAACCTGACAGCCGCACAGACTGACTCACCTGATTCCTCAGTGCCAGGTGATCTGCCCCCCCATGCTCAAGTACAGGCAAAACATGCTGTCAGGGGCTGATCCTATCTTGTGCAGGGCAACTCTTTTGGGGTGGGGTGGGGTTGGGGGGGGGAGGGATGCACCATCTCAGCACAAGGTTCTTACCGAGAAGCTGCAGACGCTTGCCACCCGCCTCCGGAAGTAACTCCAGCACCTTGCTGGCAGCCTTGTTGTCATCCTCGCCTCCCAGGAGGCTGCCGTGTCCTCAGCTCTTCAGTAAATAGGCGTTTGGCAGAGCTGCCATCCACCGCCTACCTCCAGCCACTGTTTTGGAGCAAGGGAAGGCAGCTGTTTGCAAATCACCTGCAGGCCTCTTCCTGTGAGCACATGCATAGTTGTGCAGTTCAGCCTAATGCATGTGCTGCTGTGTCTCCCCCGCCTCCACCCTGCCCATGCTGTCCTTGTCCTGTTTAGTCATCTTAGGCCATCCTCGAGGTAGCTTCTGGCTTCCTTGGGGTTGAATAGTGCAAATGCAGCACGCATTTGGAACATGGTTTAGGAGCCATGGTGGTGGTGGGTTGACTGTTGGACTTGATGATCTTAGAGGTCTTTTCCAACCTTATTGTTTCTATGATTCTAATTTCAGGCTGGGTGGCATGGGAATGACAGTGTCTGACAGCACAGGGACCATGTGGCTTCTCAAATAGGTTTTTAGTAGGACAGAGCAGAAGCCAAAGTGGTTGTTTCACCAGAAAAGGGAAAAAAAAAAAAAAAAACACAACAAAAAAACCCCCCGTATCCACAAAGGCAGCCTGAGACTTTTCTAATCCTATGGCAAACAAGCCCATGTTCAGCCAGTTAAATGTTTTTTCCCTAGCTAGTCAATGGTGGGGGGGGGGTGGGGGGGCGGTGTCAGTAAGTGCCCTACAGTCACTCTGGCAGCACTCTGTAATTCACTGCATAGTGTCAAACCTACTTGGTGCAAGCGTAGTTTTGCCAGGTAACGTTATGGGAAGGCAGTCCTACGTACTGCTACTGCACCATTGTGCTGTGGGAAAGACCGGCGCAGGATGGGCCAGCAGCCGCCCTGTGCTGAGCTTTCCCTGAGCTCTCCACACACCAGCTCACCCTGCCCTACGCACGCCTGCCAACCCCCTGTGCAAGCTCTTGCCTCAATTGCTCTTCTGTCCTCTTCTGCTTGCTCAGGTTCTGCTTGACGCCTATACTCTTATCCAGAAGCGATGGTCTTGACATTTATTCCGTCCCTGAAGTGCCTGTCCTCCTAACTGCCAAACCCACACTGAAGTAGTGCTCATAAAATTCCCTTAGAAACAAAATACACAGTCTCCATACACAAAGGGAAAGGGCTGCTGAAACCCAAGGGCATCACGTAGCCCACAAACACATCCACAGCTTCCTGCCCCTGCTGACTGCTAACGCACGATGCTCGTGTTACTCTTGTTGGCACTCATGTTATTCTTGCTGGGCCATAACATTGCTATTGTCTCTGCAAACAGTATTTCCTGCCAGATGGGGAGTGCTGCCCCGGAACCGAACGCAGGCACAGGTCACCTCAGAGAGTAAATATTATTCAGCTGTTGGGTTAAGAGAAACACAATACATTGATCCTGTATAGCTGGTTACTTTCCCCTGGGAGCAGAGGTAGGTAACAATCTCTGACTGAAATTTTTTTTTGCCTTTTTGAGAAAAGTGCTGCCAAGATATAAAGAATAGTGAAAGTTACAGGGTGTCCCCCCTCCCCCAGGTCATCTTCCCGCAGAACCACCTAAGTGTAATTCCTTCTGAAACACTATCACTGCTCCTCCCTTCATAAGGGAGCTGTGTGGTTTACTTTTTATTGTTTGCCCAAGAAAGCCACTAGCTGTGTTTTTCCAGAATCTAACTCTTTTAGGGGGACCAGAATGTCACATGGAATTTAGTAAAACTAAAGCCAGTTAAGGTTTTAGGCAAAATTAAGTTCGGAACAGCAGTCTCCCACAGAATATATTGCGGAAGCAGCTGTCAGCTCGAGCTGTCATTCACCTGCCATCCAGATCAGCAGGAAGAGCCTCCATCTCATCTGGCAAAAAAGGTAAACGACAGCCCCAAGTTTCTGCTGAGCACCTACCAGCGGAACAGCTGCCATTTGCAGAAGCCATGTGCCAGCCTGCAGCAAAGCCCTTCCAGATCCATCCCACAGAGCTGAAGGCACCTGGCAGTGCTAAGGAAAGAAAAGCTTGTTAGCAATTAGGTCACAAGTCAATCCAGGAGTTGGTCACTTGTAGCTTCTAATTTAGTGCTCCTCAAGGGAAGACTTAAAAACATCAGATCGCCTCCAGAGAGACTGGCCCTACTTAAGGACCATTTAAGTGCAAAGAAACTGTCAGCAAGTAGTTACTTGAGCAGCCCGAGTCAAATTCTAAGTCCAAACGAGATGTGGGAACAGCCAGGCAGCCACGCACGACTCTCAGCTGAAGCAGGCTGCCAGGGCCCTGCCCCATGCTGCCGGCCCAGCGGCTCACAGTTGCCGAATGACCTCTGCTGCCAGCTCCCCGGGCATTCACAAGGCGCTGTGATAGAAGGAAGGCGAGGGGCTGGTACAGGGAATAGAGGGGCCTTAACACACACCACTGGGGTTTGTTTTTTCTCTTTCTTTTTTCATACTTGAGAGAAGCTGCACAGCACCAAATACTCGCGAGGGGACACGAAATCAGCTGAACAGAACACAGCTGTACAGAACACACAATTCACCTTTAACTTTAATTAAAATAGAGTTTATTAGCTTTTCTTTTAATACAAACATGAGAAAGGAAAACCACCTGAAGATGTAGCGTTATTTTCAAAATTGAGTTGTGATCAATACCTGAAGTGCCAAGTTCCACGGATTTGGGAGCCAGGGGCTGCCATATTTGCATACCGCAAAAGACTATATGCATCATTTTAACGGTTGAGTGCAGCCAAACTGATGATTACACTCAGACAGCCCCACTCTCAAAGACATACGGACTTGCTGTTCAGTCTAAGTTTCTGGGCCTTGGCTGGAAGAGGAGGTGCACAAAACCCATGCCATTCGGAGGGAGATCTGCTCCTAGGACAAACCGCCTAGAATCTATTTGGATCCAAGAAGGGAAGATACTACAAAGACTTGTAACAGGAAGAGTCTAATAATACTTATCCTGTTTAGAGTTCAGTTTCAGAGCCTGAAAGTAAGCTCCATTCCAAAGTCTCAGAAAGAGCAAAACCCAAGCCTCTAGAGCAGTTGCACAAGATAAAATTCACTTCGGGGGGGTGGGGGGGAATTAAAAAATGGGTTTTATAGAAAGCTTTTTGATAATTCTCAATCGAACATAATATTTTCCAATCTACCTTGTTAGGTAGTCCAGGATTCTCAAACTCATTACTGTCTCATTATGAATGTAAATCCCTCCCAGGAAACAAAAACCCAAGGAGAGCCAGATGGATGCACAATATCAGCTTTAGGAACTCCACTGTATATAGCACAAGAGATCTGCAGTAGAACTCAGAGAAGCAGTGCTGCACACACACCATTCACCACTGGATTGCTACACTGTTTGGGATGGTGATGATGTTTCCAGACCACCTTTCTCATTCAATGCCTCAGAAAAATATACAGATTGCATCTCTTCCAGAGCAATATAAGTATTAGAAAATGAGAGAAGCACCATAATTCACGAGAAATGCAGCATGGACCCTATACATTTTAACAATACATAAAACCATATCTCTGCCCCCAGTCAGAACATTCAAAGTCTTTTGACAATATCTACTGGAGTGAAGCTGTGGGTGCAGAGTTGGAATTCCTTCCTGCTGGGCAGCTTCTTGGTTATGAATAGATCACCAATAATAGCAGCTTTTAGTAGCCAAACCAGGGAAAAGCCGTCAACATGTGTCTATGCTACTGTTTTCAGCTCCAGAGTGGCTTTATACTTTTAGAGTCCCATGTTTTGTTTTGTTTTTGTTAACATTGCATCGACCTGAAATACAAATGCAGCGAGACTCTGGATGACAAGGGAGAGGAGGGAAGAACATTGTAACTATAGTCATGTGGTTAGTGTTTAAATTCTAAAATTTAAAACTACTTATTATTAAAAACCTCAAGAGTTCACAGCTATAGGCCTACATAGTAAGCAAACATCTGTGGGGGAGAGAAGGGGAGAAGTTTCTTTTTGCACCTCTGGATACATTAGAAGGAGGAGAGAGTTGATTTGACAAAGGTCTTGTCTTTTGCACCAAGTATGCTCCTCAAGCTCTGGGCTCCCTTGGCTAGGTTACCCTCCTTTCCTCCTCTTGCTGGAAGACACCATCACCGCTGGCTTGTGTGCATGGAGTGGTGGTATTCCTCCGATTCACATGGATGCTGGTTCATGGTGCTGCAACTTTCTCTCTCCTCAGGAGAGGATAGCATTAGAACGGCGGATACCAACTAAGTTATCAGCACTGAAAGATCGTCTCATAGCAGCTTTTGACAAGTCTTTGTATTTGTCTTCACACAGCCGGGAGATAGCCTGGGTACCATGTTCAGATACAAAATGAAAAGCGCACATTAGAAAAAGTTTCAACATTTCAAGGAAGCTTTTACAAGCGTAATACCAACAGAGCAGGCAATCTGTAGCAGTGACGCTACTAGATTTTTTACCTAGAATGAGAGTAAACAAGAACTACTTTGGAGGGAAAATATTAAAGGGGCCTGTCCCCATGCTAACAAGAGCCCTATCCATTAGAAAGCAGGACAAGAAGAAGGTGAGTGGTTTCCATATCCGAGCACCTTCATTCTTTTACCAGTCTCACTATCTAATGGAAAACTTGGATCCATTTCAGACTTATGAGTTTGTGGATGTTCAAAATTGCACCTAGTAGCTAGGTCTGGTGCACGCAGCAGCGGAAAAATTTTATTTTAACAGGTCAAAAACGCACACAGCCATTTCTATGGGAGAAAAGGTTCAAACTGAAAAGGTTTCTGCACTCCCTCGGGCACCTTGCCCCTGGCCGCTCAGTGCAAGTGAGCCTAGGAAGTGAAGTTCTACAAGGATGTCTGTTTTGCCTTTACCTTCTCTACACCCTCGCCCCCAACATGCTCTTCCTGGGATCACTCACACAATCAGGTTCCTGAAGAGGTCTGAGAAGGGAGGGCAGCCCACTGCTCAATGGCATGGCAATAGCCACGGCACTTTAATACAGCTATTAAATATCAGCATATGGGGACAACTTAGTTTTTAACTGCTTCTTCACCCATTTAGTGGCTTGCCTCTGCTCTGCTTATCTAGCTAGTCAAGCAGCCTTTATCCTAGTGCAGCTATTCTAATAACAAGCCTAATGATTTAAATCCTAATAACACGATTGTCCAGAAAACATTGTGTCTCCTCCCCTGCAAGGCCTATTTCTGATTGGAGCCTTCAGGCATTATCAATGCAAATAAATAAGGATACCTGTAATAAAAGGCTGAACTGAATCTCAGTCCTGAACATTTACTTCCATTAATAATTTACCAGCTATCACCAGATGAACTTTCAGAGTCCTACGATCAGCTACAAGCCTACACCTTCCCTTTAAGGCAGCACCCATTCAGCACAGCCCAGTGTTCTAGAAGTTCAAAAGGTGAAAAGCACTCTGAGCATGAATAAACTTCTAAGTGTATTTTAAAATAATTATTTACATTTATTTCTGCCGACCTTCTGGAGGCATGCATTTGGCTCAAGAGTGGCATTCTTTGAGACACTGGCTGCATGAACTCCCGGTGCGAGACCAGACAGACTCTCCATCCTGTTTTAATGCTAGCACATCAATCATAAAGCAACCTGTGTTGACATATTTAGCCCCAGTTGCCCATATGGTGTAAATCAGGTTTCAATCCCTGGAATACTAATTCCCTGCTTCATACAGGCTCCTATTAACTGCTCATGTGCTTCTAACCAAAAGGTAGAATGAAAATTTTTAGCAAATGGTTTAAATATTTATCTTGTTTTAGAATTAAACCAAAATGTCCTATGTACATGCATTAGTAAGTGCATTATGGCAAATCACATACCGTACTGAAAATGACTCTGGTTTTAAATACCAAGCCCCCAAATGCTAGCAAAGAAGAAACAAAACAGGCTCACAATCTGTAAATCATCCACTTATGCCTGGGCACTGAGCAGTTCAGTAAACAATTTCCTGTGGAATATGAACTGCACTACAACCACATTTACAATTAGTGACAGTGTTAGCTTAAAGTGCAAGTAACAAGGGTGAGACAAAGCAGAAGAGTTGCATTGCTTAACTTTAAATAGAGGAATTCGTAGGCATATCATACCTATCATTCCAGAGGACCAGGAAGGATCACACTTATTCCCAAAGTTCAGCCACTTCTGGGACAAAATAAAAAACCTGGCACTTGGCAGAATTATTGGGGGTGGACAATAGAACAACATAAGCCAAGAATACCATAGCACACCCCTCTTTGAAAGGGGCTATGGTATCAGTGTACACAGGGCCTGCGGTAATGCCTTTGTTGAAAGGTCAACAAAACAACATGCAGAGTCATCAATTAAACCTGGACAGATGAAAGGTTGCATTGATCCAACAAGAAATTTTGCCTGGGAACCCAGGTAATTTAGATATTTTCAAAATGTTTGACATCTCCAACAACTAGGAAGAAAGACTGACTCTGCAAAAGATGAAGTTTTTTTTAAAATGAGCCTTCATACCAAAGGCGGCTGTGGGGGCTCACAGAAGGGCAGCCTTTCCCATCGAGCAGAAAGGGCCAGTAATCTGTATTTACACTCCTCTGGACATTCTGAAGGACTCCTAAGAAGCAGTTATTCCAAAAGTTCAGCTGAAAGCAACATTTCTTTGGAAAGGTGAGGTTCTAAAAGTTGTGAAAAGAAACATATTATTTCTGCAGCTGTCCCCAGACAAATGGTTTATTAAACCATGAGAGCAGTAAGAGTGCTCCCTCTAAATCTAAAAGCAGCTGTGCAGTGGGATGCAGTGGGAAACCTTCAGCTGGTAGTATTTAGAAAGGTCTGAGTGTGACTGTCTCTAGGTGCTTGGAATACAGACTGTGACCAGGGAAGGACAGACAATCCATTACATATGACACTAATCCTTTCAATCTTAAGTAGCCTAGCTGAGCTACGGTTCCCAAAATAACATCCATTTTATTTTGCAATCTGCTATACTTCCGTAATCTGTCCCTTCCTTTCCTCAGAATACTAGCCTAGCCTAGGCATGGTTTTAGAAGTGCTAACTGTAGTTATAAAGGGGTTAAATTAGCCTGTAATACACTAATCTAAAAGCTTTTTAGTTTTTCTAACCGCCACTTAACATGATTAGCAACAGATGCTCTTACTACACATACAGACAGAATCCCCTGCTCAGCCCATCTCAGACCATTACCTCCAGTTTCTGTGCCCTCTCTTTACTGAGAGGCTCCAGCAGAAAGCTCAGGTTATTGTCATCTGCTAGGGAGCGAAGATCGAAGTAGTATTTGGCATAAACACTGGCAGGAACATTGATATTAAACTGCAGTAGCTCCAAGAAGTGTCTTTCCATCTCGTTCCTAGGAGGCGTGAGGAACAGAAGACAAAGGAAAAAAAGATTGTTTTAGCTGGCTGAAAACACTGAAGAGACCTCAAGCTTGTTTTTAAAACCAGCAACTTTGAAATAGTCATCGAGAGCTCTGCATTATTAGTTTCGAGAGACAGGTCATTCACTAGTGCTCAAAACAAGGTGCAGCTTTTGAGTCCTGGCACCTCCAGCTTGGAGAGAAAGGTAGTGCCCTGTTGTGCACTCGCTCGGCTGACTGGGGAGGTTCATTCTTCGGAGTTCCATTAGTGCAGCTGTACAATTCATGCGCCATTCTCACTCTCGTACGGCCCCACACTATAGTGATCAGATGAAAGGAATGATGTATGCTGTTTATTAGCTCTGAAGAACTTGCAGACATTTTCACCAGGCTGATAACAGGAAGGGGGTTTATTGAAGTAGAGGCGGACTAACAAAAGGAGTAGGCAGATCACCACGGCAACAAATGGATCTATGAAGAGCTGCTGCTATTATCTCACAGAAAAAAGCCTCTTGAAGCAACATGGATTCATCTCCAATAAATAAATAAATAAGCAGCATTAGGTGGGAGAAGGAATTTTCTCCTCAATAGCATTAGGCAGGATAACAAAGTACTATGTCAAAGGGCACTGTCCAGTTTTTACTCACTCGTCTATTTTCACTGGGCAAAATATTTGGAGGAAAGTGGGGAGAGAGCCATGACATGAAAAAGGCTGCTTCAGCTACTGTACCATGGTCAGCTAAATCAGAGATGTTCTACAGAGGAAAACTAATGTTTTACAAATTAGCCTAGAAGAAACTGGTGCTACCCAAACCAAGCAATTCAGTTCAACACTAACTCACAGCGACTATTCCTACTGGTAGCAGACCTGCCTCTATAGAATTTAACAGCTGTATAGGCCAACTGTGAACACACCAGAAGATTAAGTTGCACAAATTCAGTGCCAAGCCTGTTCTTGCTTTTTGGGAGCTTTTCAAATGGATTTTTACCTATCAGGGTGGGGGGAATAAATCAAGGAATCATCCAGGCTGTGTCCTGTATTGGATGGCGGGTCTCAATATGAATAGCAGCTTTGTGCTTGTTTCTATCATGGTGGACTTGGGTACCATTGAACCTAGTGCCAAAATTAATTTCCTGTTCATATGGTCATAAGCCTATAGAAATGTAAATCAGATAATGTTTTGATGATCAGCTGATCAGAGCTTGATTTACCCTGTGAATAAATGCTCTTCACTGCTCCTTTTGTACTCACTACACTAATACATTTTAATTGTGTAAAAATACAATTCTTCATTGGATTAACAAGTCTATTAACAGTGGTTTAAAACCTGGGAAAGGATAATGCCCATGTGTTTTCTGTGCCTTATTTACAAATACATGTAGCCAAAAGAATGAACAGCATGTGTCCCCTTAGAAGCAATCATAGCAAGATTAGCAGCTGCACAGTTAATTTTTCAGTGATTATGGATTCACTCTCATCAAAGCAAGCAAGTTTTGAAAAAGGATGACTTCTAAATATCAATTTAATTTCCTTTGATTTTTTTGCCATTAGAAATAAGTAACATCCCCCCAAAAAAAAAACAAAACACCCCCCCCCCCCCCCAAAAAAAAAAAAACCTTTCAGTAAGAACCCACCTTTGCTTTGGTCAAAGAAGAAAGGGCTTGTGATAGAAAAAAATAAGATGAACACTTTACCTATGTTGAGTAGGAAGAGGCTAAGGCAAATGCACGCACCTGCCAATCATGAGGCCTGGATCGCATATCCTTTAACTAACTTTAACCCACTAGGAGTTTCTCTAAGAGCCACACAGCTCACACTGCTAACAGTTGTGAGGTGGAGCTGCCAAACAAGCGTCTTTAAGCAGTAGGGAGAGCGTGTTTGGTGGGGATGAGGTGCACCTACGCTGCCTTCAGAAGAGGTGCCTGGCTTGTACACACCCGTGCACATACACAGATTTGCAAACTGGGTGAACTAAAACAGATATAAACCCTTTTGCCAGTTCCAGAGTGGTGTGACTCCCATGCTTAGCTTGCAGTGGCTCAAAAAGAGTATGCATCAGAGTAGTGAGATCATTCTAAGTATGTACAGCCAAGAGGAAAATTCACAGAAAGTTCACAAACAAAACTCACCACCAGTCCTCGTAGACAGGCCTTTACTGCAGAGGAATGGCCCACCCAGGGAGCAATACCTGGTACAGTCCTGCCAAGCAATCTTTAAGTGGGGAGCTGTTGGGGTTTTTGGTGGGTTTTTTTGCAGCATCACCAGCCATCTCCAACGTTAGAAGGCAACCATGCCTGAAATCCTTTGCCAATTGTTTTCTCTCAGCAACACTTGTATTCAGAATACTTAATACTCATCATCAAATATTGGAATGACTAAAGCTGACAATTAACTATAGTATCAACTACTAATTGAAGGTAGACTTATAAACTTAAAACTCAGTTTTGCTGAGCATTTTAAGCAGTTCTCCAAGGTCCCCATCGTGGTGATGTTATCCAACCCAGGAGCAGTGAAGTCTGCCAAGTTGCAGCAGTGCGGGGCCGGGGACGGATACCACTAGGCCACTGTCAGAAGGCGTTGTACAGTTTCTGCCCCTACCTAAATTCAAAGGTCTAAGTCATTTCAAATGAGATGATGGGATTACAAAAATCCCATCTTCAAATTGGGGGAAAAAAATAAGC
Source organism: Morus bassanus (assembly GCA_031468815.1). Classification (NCBI taxonomy): domain Eukaryota; kingdom Metazoa; phylum Chordata; class Aves; order Suliformes; family Sulidae; genus Morus; species Morus bassanus. Next base: position 30,348,491 of record CM062574.1, on the reverse strand, counting down.
CTAAATTCAGTCTATTTTCCCTACCACCATCAGTGCTTTGAAAATGTAAGTACTGACAATTTCAGGAGACCCAGCATTGGCAATAGAGAATAAACATCCTGCTTGTTACAGGTATTTTCAGTGCTATCAATTTGATTTGTCCCAAATAGGGCCAGAAGAGAAGACATCAAAAAGAGCAAGATGTATACTCCAGCACTCCTAGCATCGCTGACCCCACTTCAGCCATCTCAGAGTTATTTGCAGCAACGCTTCAAGTATGTTCCTCAGACAGATGAGCACTCTGAGCCAGGTTGAGTGAAGATGTACATTGTATAAAATCACTAATTATGCCTTCCTGAAAGCATGGCTGGCACAGCCCTGCATTTGGAGACAAAGAACTCCCAGGCAAGGGGCATATATAAAACAAGGTACTATGTTTGCTGTTGCTGTTTGCAATGTGAAATAACTGGAATAACAAAAACTGTTTTGGTGCAGATAACTTTCCCCATTTTTAGAAATGCTGCCCCCCCAACGTGAAAGGAAGAAAATTGGATATGACTCCTCCTAAAGAGTTCCAGATATATAATTACTTAAATATCAGCTTTAGGCTGAATCCAAGGAAGAGAGCTTGGGGCAAGAACAGACTCTCTCACACAGGTAGCCTCCCAGTGCTGTGTGCAAACCTCCACCACCTCAGTCTGCTCCTGTATTAGAATTGACTGTTACATAGGCCTGGACACATGCTCAATTACACCACAGCAGTGTGACAAAACTCAAACACACATAAAACATATCATTAAGTTTATTAAGGCCAGGAAGCCCAATATTAAGGTAGCCTTCTGGAAATTCTACCACTGTGATAATAAGGGAAACAGAGCAGCAAGCTGGCAAATAGAATTAAAACAATAATGCTGACATCTCAAAGCTCTCAGAGCTAGAACTTTGCGAGAAGGAATTTAACAGAAAGTCTAATGGGCCAAATCCACTCCACATAAACACGCCTCCAGCCTGCAGTATGAGCCTGGAGCCACAAGGATCCACATCCTCTGAAACTGCAGAAATTGTAGGGCTTAAAGCTGAGTGCACCAAGAAAAGAGAGCAGATTCGAAATTTCTGAAAAACTGAAAGCTACATCTGAGACAACAACATATAAGAGAAACAACCTTACATAAACAAGCAGTAGTAAAATTAAGGATTTTGTTCTCAGCACTGTAGGCAAGTCTAAGAACTCACTTAAAGAGTATGAGAGCAGTAGCTGGATGTAACACATGCCACCACAGATACCAACACAAAAGACACCTGTCTGCCAGCAGCAGCGGCTAGGAATTCAGACCTTGAGATATTTAGGCCTTAGCTGAATACAAGAGCAGACACGTAAGTCACAAGTTATGGCTTACCTTGCAATTTTTCAAATTCTAAAACAGAAAAGGTAGGGAACAAATTTAGTTCACTTTTCTTTTTTCTTCCCAAAAAGACTTTTGATAAGACTATAAATTGGGCACTTTAGAGTTACACCAATGCAAAAAATTAGTGGAAACAGGCAGCCAGTCCCATGGTTCATCACTGGGGGAAAGAATGTAAAGAGAACTAACTTTGAAGTTACTCACCCAAGTCATTAGAAATATTAATACTTATTTGTCTCAAAGTAGGGTTATCCAAAGTTTCCTAGGTTAAAAAGAGAGAATGAGGCCGGACACCAGAGATATATCATGTACATATGTCATGGCACCAGAGACAGATATTTTTTCAGTACAATCACAAAAATTGCCATTAAAAAAAAAAAAAACAACAACAACACTGCAGATTAGCCAAACCTTGCAACTTACATGTCCTCAACAGTAATGTCCTTCAATATTTGGCAATAATCCACATTCCACACAGCTTGATCATCCCAGACTTTAGAAGCCAGCAGAATAGCTCCTAGGACTATCCTCTTCCAGTTACTAGGGCATATGTCAATCTCTGCATAGGTTAAAAGCCTTTCCAAATAAACCTACAAAAAGGAAAAAAAAATCCAAACCAGTTTTATGTGTGTAATTAAGACCTGGAGCTGAGCTCTGAGCAGCAAGCATGCCAGTCCAATACGACTATTTTATCCCATTACCTTTAAGTATGTCAAAGTAAGTATTAGTGATTACTACTTACACTTTAGAATCCAAACTTTCAGGAGTTACAGGTTCCATTTTTTAGTACAACACAAGAACTGGACCACCAAGTTATACAATAAAGATACTGAAGAATCAGTTCTGAGCAATAACCACTGCTGTTTCAGTGAGACACTGCTAGAAGAGTTCTTCCCATCACAGAGTCACACAGTCACTGACAGGTTCTCATTAGGGCCTATCTAGGACAGTAAATCACTCAACATCACGCTAGCCTTTCATCACAGGTAAGTTTCAGCGCTTGTAGCTTAACAGAAAGTGCTAAAACCTGCATTGTGATCTGTAGTCATGGGACAAAGATGCATTAATTGCTATCTTTCCACAATGAAAGACATTATAGAGCTATTTCTACTTCACCCTGTAAAGAACAGACTTCAATCCTTCACATACAACAACATCATCCTGTGCTTTCATCTACATCACCAACTGCTTAGATAGTGAAAGATACGCCTTGGTCTTTTACTCATTCCTTCCACGTAATCTCAAATCAGCCCAAAGATGTTGAATCAGTCCCTTCCTTAAAAGTTTTCTGCTACTTCACACTCCTATAATGAACCAAATAAGTAATTTGCACTTTCAAATTTGAATATAGATTGTTTTTAATGTTCTATTCCCTAAACTAAGTCCAAGGTCCTAATGAAACTTCAGATAAACTAGTGGGTGCAAGAAGCTGTTGTACAGGTCTAAAGGCAGGATCAATCTTTATTACTAGGGTCTCCCCACACTTTCTTCCCATCCTTTGCTTGTAGCCTTCAAGTGGACTAAAGGTGTTCCTGTAATAACAGAGCCATCTAGTGGTAAAATCCACTTTAAAAACTAACTCTTATTTCTATTTTTTTGTAAATACTTCAGCTGGCTAGATTGCCCAGGGTTAGTTATCATCTTGTTCTGTCAAAATTGCTTGCCTGTCTTCAGAAAAGCAAAAACCTCAAAATACTTTCAGAGTTTCAATAGCTCTAACTATCTGGCCTTTTTAATTATTTATTTCCTTATTAAACAGAGTCCTTCAAGCCGAGTTTGCTTTATTGCCACACTGTCTTTTGGTGACAGTTCTCTTCTGCTCTCCTTTGACTGTTTTTCAGAAAGAAGCCACAATGAAAACTGAGTCTAGTATGCAACAAAGTGCGGTTTAAGAGATTGTCTAATACAGCAATTATATAGGTTGGGGTTTCTTCTTTCCCTTCATATAGATATATGTATATGCATGCATATATGTGTGTGTATAAATAATCAGTATTATTGTCAATTTTTTATATCCATCTTGCTTTCTGAAATCAAACAACAAACTGTAACGAAATTATTTTCTTACTATAGTTCCTAAGTTCCAAGTACCTCCATGTCACCTGGGGAAACAATTTGTAGCCTCTTTGGTTTAATAAAAAGAAAGTTTGATAGAAAGGTGGCAATAATTGAACGACATAATAATGAGAAAGTTCATCTCCTGGAGTTCCTACAGTATTGATCCTTGACCCCTTAGGGGGTCTTACCGGCACTGTTCTGGTTAATACAAACTCAAAACTCTCACTTTCCCCTCCACACAACTGAAATAAAAGATGTCTTTTGTGTTTGATCTTATTATACCCCACTGTTTACAGAGTCCCACTGTTCTGCCTTTCTCAAGCTTCTTCAGTGAGTTATATATTATGAAACAAACAATACATATTCATCTAAAGAAAAGGTAAGTTCCTTTTTAACCACTTCTGTGACTAATTAGAAATCTTCTCTAATGAACTCACTTGTACAGTGTCTTCATTATTAACAAGGTTTCATGAGATACTGTAACTATTTAAATGTCAGTTCAGCCCAGTTCACTCATTGAGGGGAGAAAAAAAGTCTTCCAAAACCTCAAGTTTCAGTAATCGGGCATCTCTTACCAGTGTCACTATTGCACATTCAGCTGTCAGCTGTGCAGCACTGAAAAGTGTCCGAACAAACCGGTAGATGTGCTTGTGATCAGGGTCATGCTTGTAGTAGTCATCTGGAACTTCTTCCCGCTGAAAGAAAGTTCTCTGAATTACTGAAAATATGTCTTACTTAATACTGACTCTAAAGAACAGCACACATGGTTGTTTCTTCTCACTGAAGAGAAGTGTATACAACCTACAACCTCTCCCTGTCACAGACAGAACAAAATCATATACTGAAAGCAGCAAGCAGCCTTGCAGTATTATGAATATTCCAAACAAAACACAATAGCTTTAGGTGATATCTTTGTTTTGAACACTTTTTTGATCTGTAAGGGCTAACGGGAAAGAGCATGAACTACCATCATTATTACAAGTGCTAACTATTGTCCATGGAACATTTTACGGACTGAGAGATTAAAAAAAAAAAAAAAAAAAAATCACAGATCTATACACACCAGGGAAGCACTGGCTCTTCAAAAGGCAAAATTAAAAGACTTCACAAGATTCCCCTTCCAGCTGAGGAAGAGCTAAAGAACACAAGTCAATAATTCTGATGCAGGTAGAACTGGAAGATAACTTATGCTGTCTTCATAAGACTCATTCTTGAGAGATTCCAGAAAGACCACAAAGCTAATGAACAGCTAGATTTAACTTTGACATGATGCTAAACTGTTTCTAAATACAGGGCAGAAGAAAAGCTTAGAAATAAGCAGTCTGTAAAAGCAATGCTAAAATGAGTGTTTGAGAATTCTGACCCTGTCCCCCGAGACATTCTGATATTCAGCACTCTTCCTGGAGGGATGAAACTTCAAGAGCTCCAGCTTTACACACTGGTTCTGCAAGGCTGATACTGAAGAGGTTTCTATCTACAGTCCAAGTTAGACCTATAGTACAGTGAAGATACCAGATGAGAACAGCATAGCTGCTTGACATTAAATAAGTAGTCATAAGGTAAGCAAAGCAGCAAGCATTGTCATGTGGTTCTGTAGTTTAAAATAGCCAGTAACAGTGTCAAGCAAAATGAAGAGGTAAGTTAACTTTGTACTCTCCACACAGCCCTCTAACACACTACTAACCAATGGAGGTTACCTCTCCAAGGTGGGCATGCAACACGAGGAATAACATGAGCAGGATCCCCCTCGCATAACTCCTGCACTATGAGCAGTACAAAAGCACATCTGGAAGTACATTTTTTGCTGACTGGAACTGAGGAGGAAAGGACTGAGACTGGTATTTGTGAGTAAGCCCTGTGATGCTGGTAACTTTGTTTGTTACTTCTGCTATTAGGGTCAACAGAGCCTGGATTTGGACTCCTCGTGACTGAATCTTTAAAGGACAAGGTGTTCAGAGATTTCTTCCAGATAATTAAGCTTTTTAAAGAAAGCCAAACCCCCATTGCTATAGAAACTAACAAGCCATTTGTATCTTTCCCCCTCAGAAGTATGACGTACAGCTGTTACTATATTTCTGTCTGTATACTGCAGTAAGATAGAAGAGACCTTTAAGTGCTCCCCAAAGGACACAGTGATTTTCCTCTATTCATACTCATAAAATAGGAGGTAGGCTACATGAAAGGATCAAAAGATGTCAGGTTGCTAAATAAAGAAAAGAAATTGTCTGATGGAGTGGAGTTCACCTTACATAAATAATTTTCAATGTGAAACAACAGATTCAGGCAGTTAAAACAGTTTTGGACCTGACTTTTCTCTGGAAGTGCCACAGTCCATACAAGAAATCTTCTATATAGCTTTTCTCCTGAAGTTCATTACTTTTATTGAGTAAAGAGTTGTATTTGTTCAAGGGTACAATTCCTAACACAATGGGTCACGTTTAGGGATGAAACTCTTAACCAACTTAAAATATTTAATTGTTTATTAAAAACTGTTTATTATCAGGCCAAATCTGTGAGACAGATTAAGCTGTATTCACTCAGGTAAGTCCCAGAGCAAACTAAATTTTAAAGTCACTAGAACTTTGCTAAATTCATTTCAAATGAAAAAGAAAGGAAGTGGTTCTGTAGGACAGTCATTAAGCTAGTCAAACTAGAATTAAAAAGCACACGCTCCACTCTTGAGCTTGCCTGTACTATGAGGTTTTGCATCTTAAACATTGTCTAAAATGGTGTACCAGGACCAGTCACATTAAAATCACATGTGGAATGCTCCTAGCTGTCACCACAAACAGCATTAAGCATATTTGCTTTAAAGTTTTGCTTTTCAGGTTTTTTTAAGATCAAACTCACTGCCTCCTACTTTGTATGATGCTTCACATATTATGTTCTCCTGTTTACAGTCATTGAAAAGGTTAGGCACATATCTACTAACCATGTCTTCCTAAATGAATAGGAGAGACTTTTAATTAAAGTAGTGTTAAATAGGGGAAGAAAGGAGTCAGACAAGAAAGTTCGGATACGAAATATGCAAGAATCAGCACCTGCTTGCTTTCTATTTATATTCAAAGCATAGAAAACCAAACATATTCTGCAACACTTAGAAAGACTGGGTTTCTGTTCATGATCTAGTTGATATTAGAAGTCCAGAGGACACTGTCTGTACTGCATTTTACATATAAAGATACAATTTAAGATCAATTTGCTTGCAACCTGGTGCTAATACATTTTTATATCTTAATCAATAAAAATCAAGATGTTAAAAAATGTATATTGATACACATTCGTAGGATCAAAGTTACACTTACTGTGAGAGGATGAGATTTTTCATCAAAAATATCCAATGATCTGTCAGAATCTCTACAAAGTAAAAATCTCTGTTTTAGCAACAAGAGTTAATTGGTAATGCTATGCTCCACTAAAAAGAGGATAAAGCGACATATTTTACAGTTCAGCTTTTCCTAGAATATGGTATGAAGTTATATTGTATTTTTGCAAAGCATTTAATGAGATCTTACAACTGAATATTTAAGAAGCTAAACAATGAATAGCTATCCATATTCTCGTGTTATGCTTAGTACAGCTCTCCCTTAACATGTGAAAACATCTCATTAATAGCATTTATTTCAAAAAGGCAGCTGCAATTTTGAAGCATATGCTGTAACTAGCTATAATGGCAAGGGTTATTTGTACATGGGACAGAGTGTTCCTTTACCCATCAAAACCATTCTTTACGTCTGTATTCAGAAAAAGCTAAACAAAGTTCAAAGGCTGATTTGTGGTGTATTCTCCTCACTCCCTCTGTTTTGACTTTTTATGCTTCATTCTCGATGAAGGATGTGCCATTGGATGGGTGTATTACTGACCTTTCTGTATCAGCTCAAGAAGGGGTACAAAGGGGAAGCAGACAGTGTCAATTTTTTCAACTCCTTTAAGCTATACTAGCTGTTACTGAAGTGACTGAGACCATAGCCCTGGCTCAAAAAGAAAGTTGTTATATTTCAGCAAAAAAAAGTTCACTCACCTGTTCTTTATATGGTAGAATATTGCTAATGTTACACTGAAAAAGAGAAAGAAAAAAACAAAAGACTTAACAAAGCAGATTCTGTGCACACTATTACACTGCAAAAGCTCCTGTTCAGGGAAAAATATTCAGAATCCATTATGTATTGGCTTCCTCTCACATTCTTGAGTACTCTGTCTCTCATTTCTGATGTTTAGCTGCCTAAATAGAAACTGGCCAAATCAAATTTGCTAGCCAAACTATTTTTATATTCATTGTACAGATGTGTCACAAAATAAATATTATACCACATTTTAAATACACACCTTCGTTGCCTGATTAGGTGACATTTTTTGAAAACATGGACTATTCACAACTAAAATATAAATTCTACTTGATGTTACATATACTGTTGTAGAGATTCTGCTGATGTTTTAACTCTATCTCTGGCTGTCTAATTTAGGACCTGTCTAAAAAAAAAGAGAGAATAATAAAGATGATATGCCAGCATAATCCAAGAAGGGGACAAGACGACATCTCAGTCTCCGCTGAGTCAAGTAAGGCAATGGATTTCATATTGACATTCATCTACCTTGGCCAAATTTTAGATACTTTACTGGCAGTGGCAGCAGGAACACTGCCATCACAGGAATGTGTCACGGGCAAGCTCTGATCCGTTACCAGCTGTACACCTCTTCAAAATGGCACAAGCACCATCTTTTAGGTTTTTTTCTCTAGAAAAGGAGGAGTGATGCACTAGATACCTCTGTTTGAAACCAAATTTGAAAGCGACAAATCAACTTAGACGTTTCCAAACTCTGTAAGTGTTAAAACAGTAAAGGCTTCTGCACCTGAAGCTACTTTGCCTTACTTTCCCATCAAGGACAGTAAAACTCTCTTCTCAGTTTTTGGCTGGTATCATCTGTGCACAAAGAACTGTCTCCGTGGTACCCAGAACAATAGGTCAAACAGGCATTTCCACTGGAGAACCAAGATGACTAGTTATCAAACTCATCTACCTAATATAACAAATACATGAAGAAAAAGTAGAAAGGCTAGAACTAAAACCAAAGCCAGCGACATACTGTTATCCACAACTAGAGGGCAGACTAATACCACTGGCAAGTAGCAAACACAGTCCTACAAACTTTTCCTGCAACTCCATACGAAATCCATCTCAAGTTTTCCCAGATTGTGAGTTTCTGGATTTGGCTTTCAATGTGAAGACTTTGAGCTCCCCACCCCAACACACACTTTTAAACCCAAAATGCTGACACGCTTCTGCACTGCCTCAGATTCTCAAGTGCACAATGATAACTACTTTGAAATACAACAGTACCGTAGCTCTGTAACTGAAAAATAGCTCGCTTCAGCAGTCATCATTAACCAGACCTCTGCAATCTTCCATGACCAACCAGAATAAGCAGCGCTGTGCTCCCCATTCAAGTGTGTGACTGGCTTTGGAACAGAGAAGACCACCACAAAATCCGAAATAAACCTTGCAATGCTATTTAGCCCCTTGCTGATAACAAATGGTTCTTACCACTTTATTGTGCTTCTAAGGTTAGGTTGACTGACAGTGCTGTCATCTATAAATATTGTTGAGCATGAGCTGTACTTTTTCGTAAGCTGCCCAGGAGAAACCTTAGAAGGAAAAGAAAAAAGAACAGAAATACATTCAAGAAGAGGGATTCTATGAGCTTTAGTTTACCACACTGAATACTGGCTTTACACCTCAAGTAGCTACTGCAGAGGAGGTCTTTGTAGATGATTGCTCCTGCTATGCAAGCTACCTTATAGCCATCAAGTTCCTGAGGATACCCTTTGTGTAAGATAGGCTTATAAATCATCCCTTGTAATACACAAATGATGTTTTTTGATAAGTAATTTTCAGCAGAAATAGCTGCAGCTAAAGCAAGTCCTCCGATTTTCTCAGTTCTCCTCCATTCCATTCTTGCCAGTTTGGGTCTCGGTCTTCCCTCTCTATGATGTACTTTATTAGATTTCCCTGTGACTCCATAATCACCTTCTCCCTTCTTTTATATCCTATACCTTTACATTTTCTGGTTATCCAGTATCAATCCCTGTAAAGACAGTTTTGCATTTGAGGTTTTGTCTTGTTATATTTTAGAAAAAAGAAACCTCTTCCTGACATTGCTCACTTCACTCATAATTACCCTTACTTTTACTATTCAGATCTAGCAATACGTTCCATCATCTATCCTAATCCTGTAGATTTTATACTGTAAGAAATCTTCCTATATAACACTAAGTCAGGCTTCCCTGAGCATTTTTAGAGAATGCCGTGCACAAGAGCTAGGACATCATAATTGAGGGAAGAGTTTTAATCAAGCAATTCAAGATTCATTAGTTTATGCCAGAATCTTTTAAAATGCCTTGTCTAAAAACTTGAAAGTCTTCCATATGAAAATGCTGGCACCCTTCACAACCCAATGGCTGCCGGGGAACATCTCCCATTCCAGCTGAAGTTTGCCAGCAAACACAATCCAATCACACTTCTCCTTGGTGCTGGCAGATGGGAAAAGGGGAAAAAAGGGGAAAAGGACCACCTCTCATAATCATACTAAATACAAGACTTGAAATATCATTATCTCACCAGTAACTTATCAGTAGACACTTCTGCTAGACGGTATTTTTTAAGCTTTGTGTTAATAATAACTTCCATTCTTATCTTTACTAGTCAATAATTTTTTATCCACTTATTAATGACATTGCTTTTTTTTTTTTTTTTTTGCTAAGTGAAGTGTCAAAACCAACTAATATTTGCAGAAGAAGCTTAGAACGTATTTTTAGAATTTAAAACTAATGGATTATCATTTGTTTATCATGCTGATTATGATGTTTGTTCATCATTCTCTTTTCATGCTGGATACATTTCTTACAATAAGTTCTGCAGTAATGCTCAAGCAGCAAGTCATTTAAGACTTGTCATCTCAGCTGAGAAATTAGTCCAGTTTTACTTCTGTTTAAAAAACCAATGTAGACAGTTTGACTTATATTTTCTACTTTACTGTTCTGAAATGCTCAAGACCAATACAACAAAAAAATCCATTCTTATTCTTTTGACATCAGCTATTCTATGCTCTGTCATACTGTGCCTGTTTGTTTACTTTTCTAAAGACAGGCAAAGATAATGCAGTTTTATCTTGCTAAGGAGGACTTGGAACATGTAGGACTATATACCTAGCACTACTACAGTTGTTTCTTGAATTTGTCTTTGTCCCAATATGCTATTGTTATCTATGTAGTCACTAAGAATTTGTTTTACTTACATGATTGATGTGGTTACTCTTCCTCTTCTCTCGCACTACGAAGAGGGAGAAAGAATGTGAACTGAAAGGTTTCTAAAATACAATCCCAATTTACATTCAATAAAGTCATTCTATTAACCCAGTCTTCTGAAGCACATGAGTATTAAAAGTTTCAAATTTGACTTTAGGTGTCTGAAAATGTAGTTTCAGGAAAAAATATATTTTTATCAAGCTAGTAAACTACATACTACTTCCAACTATCCACATATACGTTTAGGAACTACTTCTACCCATTGCACTAAGGGAAAAATGTCTCAGCTTTGAAACGATGCTGTGTATCATGAAAAACTGGATGATTTCAGATAGTTCAAATAGACAATGTCCAACATTCAACAGCAACTGCTCAGCAAACAGAATTAAAAACATCACACACCAAACCTGCCAAAGACACACAAGGAGGAAGGTGCCAGCATTATATATGTGTTCTCTCTCCTCCTATTAGACAGCAGAAGGTAAAAAGGTATTTCACTATACAGAAGATGCTGGCACAAGCTATGCCTATTTATCATACAACTGCAACCATGTTATTCGATCATTTTAAACTGTCAGCCTTTCAAAAACAATTGTAAGGTTTAACTTCCAGCTCTAACAGCAGCAGTAAAACAGTGCTGTTAAAGGAGAGCTGAGAGTTGCATACATGCAGAAAGCTGTACAAATGCAACCAGCCTGGACAGGTGACTTCTCCAAAGTTTTGACCTCCGATCATTACCACTCGTTAGCAGGATGTATTCTCTTACATATTTAGAAAAATTAACAATTGGAAAAGAGTATCAAAATTTTTCTGGTCTTTTTGCATAAATCAAAACTCATAATCCTGATAACATCTCAGTGAGGGAGAACTTACAGATATTAATTCTACTAGTTCTATGAAAGGTTAACTAAAGAAGATCCAGTGAAATTAGAAAATTAATTCTTCTGCCTGACTAGTCCATAAAAATACCTTCTAAAAAAAATCAATTCATCCAACTAATACAAACTTCAGAGAATAGTTATTATCTCACCTAGCAGACCATTTTTCTACATGAACACAAGTGTGTACATTTCAGTACATTACATTTGAAGAATACCAAATCATGTTTAAAAGCAATACTATCCCCAATAATGACGTTCACATAGTTTGAACGTTATTCACAGCAAGGCTGAAAGGCTGCACAGTGAAGCTGTGCTACGATGTTCAAGAACTATGTCAACTTGCCAACTGCAACTTAAGCAGCCCTCATCTAAGAGGTGTTTGAAATGTGCAGGTCAGATCCTCTGTCTCTTTGACGACTGACCTTAGAGGCCTCGAGGAAAAGAGGTCTACATTTCCTTGGCACCATCTCTTCTGGGGAATCACGCTAGTGCTTGTTTCCACTGCTCACAGATTATCTGAGCATTGCAAAGTTTACACAACTGCCAATTTCACTACTTGCCATAAGACTCTGAATAGCAGGACTGCAACTGACAGATCTGTTGAAATAATTCTACTTTTCTGTGACAAAGCTATGCCAAGGTAGAAGACACACTGCAGCTTTCCATCAACACATCAAATCTCAAGTGCAATACTGTCTCAGAAAAAACAGCGCTTCAAATTGTTTGAACCAACTATAAAAGCAACAAGCATTTTTAAAAGAATATCTTAAACTCCTTTTTAGTTTCAACTTCAAAATTTACTATTGTCAGAATTCTTTTTTATTTGTGCAATATCAGAATGCTTCCACTTTTTAACAGCATTTTGGAATGCACAAGCTATAGTAATTGTTCAAAATTTACTTCATTAAGTAAACAAGGGAACTGCAAAGAAACTGAAAATCCCAACACATCCATGTAATTAAGACCAGGATTCAAGAATAAATATGCTACTGACACTATGCAAACCGTTTAAAACAACATATCCAAAAGCAACTAATATAGACTGATGGCTTAGGCTTATTACTCCTTACAGAAAACTGTCCTTTAATTTTTTTCTTAAATTTAAAGCAATTTTTAAAACAGTCCTTGGTCATAAAAAAACCCACCACTGCTTGAAGCTTGACTTACACTAGTGAAGAAAGCCTTGCTCCTTCAGACTACTAGGATCCAGACTCTGAAATCTCAGGATATTTAAGTGTTTAGAAGAACAAGTGATAAGAGTGTTAAGGAAAAACAGCTTACGAACACATTTCTGTGTAAACGTGCAAATTATTAATCCCTACGTTTTGAAAGAATTAAAGCAATTTAAGTGTTCTCGAGCTGTATAATTAAAATAGGCAGTTATTTTTCCAGTTTTTCTCCCACCTTTTTTTTATATTGGAAAAAAAACTTAGCTTACCATCTGTTTGAGACTTGCTTAGGAAAATTGTGCTTGCTCTGGGATGATCAGATGGATTAGATTCCAAGGCTAAATCTGAAACAGAAAGGACAAAAAAAGGAGAGACCTTTAACAGATGATGATTACTGCAACAATTCCCACCCAGCCTTAAAATGCTCAAGCACAGTGATGGAGACAAGATCAGAAACACATAGAATGGGCATATCAGAAACATACAGAATCTCTCCAAAGCAAAACCTTACTTTTGCCAAGATAAATAAAAACCTGACATTTTCCCCCTCTGAAAAAAAGCCTGTGGACTTATTCCTCCTGCCATGAAGCTCTGAAGTAGCTTACGGTTTCCATCAAAACAAAATCTGGAAAGGGAGATCTTGGAAAACAACATCTTCAAAAGTCAGTACGCGCCCTTGCATGTTAGGGTAGCTGGATGTGGAGTCTGTGCTCAGTAGAGGGCAGAAAGCTAGAACTCTATCAAGAGCATAATTAAAAAAAAAAAAAAAAAGACAGACTCCTGATTTTTCACTCTATGCTTTAAGTACCCAATATAGCAGGAAACAGTATCTGTGGTCTTATAAAAGAACCTAATAAGTAACTTTTATGGTGCCGATAAATATCAAAACATGGATCTCACGCTATTCTGTTCCTTTTGAATTTCAAGTAAAACCCTGTACAGTTAATATATAATTATTGAAGAACAAAATCATTGCTTTAATCCTTTGGCACAATGAATGAGTGATGACATTAGATGAGGATATATTACTCCCTTACATTAAGACAGGAGTGATCACTAAAAAGTTTGTTGATGAAACTGTAAACATCATGATGAAATCCTGAGCTGCATTAGCTTTGACAGAAGAAACAGCTGTTCTGAGGAAGTCGCACTACAGACACACTGACTTGACTTATGTGAACATATGAACAGAATAATCTAGTACTATGTTCCTGTACATCTTGGAAAGAGCAAATTCACATCCATTTACATCTGTCATTCTGACCTTCCTGTGTGTTACTTACACCATGCTAACCATAAAAGCACGCAAGCTCACAAACTTGCCCATTAGTGTTTCAAGGTGGTACGCCAATGCAGTTGCCACACCCTTAAAAAACAAAATCATCTAAGAATCACCATCAACTTTTACCGAAAAAAAAAAAAAAAAATCTTAAGAGCTTTTTATGCACTCAACCAACAGAACTCTGGTTAAATAGTAGCCAAATTATGCACAAACTGTCTTGGTGCTGGAAGTCTTAACTATGTGATTGTTTCATGCTACTGCATCTAACCCATAGCACAGCCACGGCCCTCATGTCAGTGAGTGAACATAATTACAAAAGTACGTGTGTCCTCAAGACTTCTCATTCCAGATTCCCACTGGTACACTACACTGGTATCCAGACCTGGATGTTTTCCAAGTACTTGGCTTACAACATCACTGATCTTAGTCCAACAGTATTGCTCTGACACTGGTCCAGGATGCAGACCACTGATCTTGAATCCCTACTGTCTAAGTAAGGTAGCCAACATCTATTTAGGAACACAAAGACTGTTCAATCAGGAATTTCCCCCCTTCTCAAAAAAGGCCAGAGTCAGCTATGAAGGCAGACCATATGGAGCAGTTTTTAAAAGCTAACTTACAAAACCAGTATTTCTATTTCCACCTTACCGTGCTCATTCATGGCACACAGTGAACAGATACCTGAATTTAATCATGTAGTTAAAATGTAAGAAGTGCTGGTTTAGAAGCCCTAGAATGGAATTTGCCTTACAGCTCATACCTGAAGTATCACTAACACACATGTGATTCTCTGAAAAAAAAATCCAGCACACAATAGTACGCCATACTGGCACATTTTAACTACTGTTTGCAACATCTCAGCAAAATAGTATAAGTGTTGACAAGTTTCTAACACTGATTTAGAAAAATCACTTTTAAGAGACAGTATAGAGACCAACTCTAGTTTCTAATGCTAGCAAACAAAAAAAAAAACAAACAAACAAAAAAAAAAAACCCAAACAAACAAAACACGAACAACAAGCTTTGACACAGACCAAGGAATTCACTAACAATGGCAAATTTTCAACACGTTTTTATATTCAAGAAAGGAGTGATTCAGAAATTGAAGTATTTTGCTAGTCTACCAAATAACTAAAGTATCATCAACAGGCAGAACAAGACTGCAATACACAGATTTAAAATACAGATTATTATTAACAAATTATGATGCAAACAGAACAAAACTCAGAATTTATTTATTTACAGTTCAGCAGCAACTTTTGGAATAACTGGATAAATCATGTTAGAAAGGACCTCAGGAGGTCTCTAGTTCAACCTCTTGTTGAAAACAGGGTCAGCTATGAGGCAGAACTAGGCTGCTCAAGGCTTTATCCAACTGAGTCTTGAAAACCTCCAATGAGGGTCCACAGAGCCCAAATCACCTTTCCCACCAAGGGGGACTAATGCCTACAGGGCTATAGGACTCACCATGGAATGGTAGGGAAGAGCATGTGGGACTGTACAAGACTTTCATGATATTTAGGGGAAGGCAGTAAGGAAGATTGCAAAGGAACAAGCACAGGAAAACAGACGGAAAAGGACTACTGAATTCAGTAACTCTTAACAGGACTTTGTGTTTCTCCTTGTTGAATTTCACAGGGTTCCTGTTGCCCAATCCTCCAGCCTACCTAGGTCCCTCTGAATGAGCAGCCTCCAGCATACTGACTGTTGCCCAACTGGGTGTCATCTGCAATTTGGGCACACTCCATTGCCTCCTTCAGGTCATTGATAAATGTTAAACAGGACAAGTGCTTTTTTTCCAGAGAAAAGACAGTATGGGATAATGCCCACCCTATGAAAAAATACACTAACTTCTCTGAGGTTTCGATTTACTTTGAAACTATATGACTTGTTAAAAGCTTGCTTCTTATATTGTTTTTGCCTCTTCTTGTGCTCTGCCAGTCCCAATATCCATGCTTCTTAGATGTTAGAAATCAGGTCTAGGGCTAAAAGCACTACAGGAATTTAACACATGCAAATATAACCAACTTTCATCCCAGACAAGAAGGGTCTAAGATCCGCAGCACTGCAGGATGCACCAAGGGACACAATATTAACATGGCCACACAAGTCAAGCTTGCCCAACTGAACCCAAGCAGACCTACACATTTGAGGAGAGGAACAGCAGTGAAAGGAAAATAGACTTTACTGGCTCCAGTTCCACAGTGGCTCTGCCAGATGCAAAATGCTTTCTGCTGCACAGAGCCAGGTGTATCAGCACCCAGAGCACATTAAATCCACAATGCAGATTATACAACCAGATTTATGGTACTAATGAAGTCCAAGACATATTGTGCAGCCCCCAGTACAAAACCCCACAAGAAGTGATCAAGATGAACTGTAGCTAGGCTTCTTATTCCAGAATAACATGGCATTAGCAGAAACAGTACATATACTTCTGTCTTGCAAGAGACTGCGAAGAAAGAGATATATTTGGTAGACTGCCTCCTTGTAGCTTTCCCCTTCTAAGCAGCCAGAGAATTTTAACCATCCTTTCTGTGCAGTTCTCCCTGGACAATGTTTTTTTCTAAGCAATGCAAAAATTAGTCATATGATTTGCTCTTCCTAAACTGCCAGTGTTGCTCATGAAATACCAAAAAGCAACACCAATACAGCTGATGAAGGAAGCATAAGGCAAGAGGCAGGTAAGGACATGAGAAGAGGCAAAATGTAATGGGAAAAACAGAAAAAAAAAAAAAAAAAAAAAGCCAGGGAAGAGATTAATCTGTCTGCAAACAACTGGACTCACAACCAAGTGTAACTCCTAATACTTCATCCTGGTAGCACTTACGAGTCCAAAACCAAGATATCTAACCCTGAAAATAAGGGTAAGTCTTGATTAGGAGCTACATCAGAAGATGCATGACAAAAGCTCGAGCTTCACAGATAGCTAACAGAAAAAGAAAGCAGCATGGTATGCCACAGGATGAACAGAAATAATGGCAATTAAAACACGCAGAAACAGGGATGAGAGAAATGAGAGAAGCAACAGGATGATATAAAAAGCAAGAAAACAACTCCAAAACATTTTTATTTTAGAGACTATCCACTCAGTAGAAGTGAAAACACATCTTCTATCGGACCTCACAGTTCATGACAAAGAGGTGAGAAGGGACGAATCCCACCAGAAATTGTCTGTAGGAATGGCACAGTAATGTTGCCATGCTACGACAGCCCTCCACCTCTGAGAACGGCATATTAAAAATAGCATTCCCCCTTATTTTTCTGCATCTCAGTGCCATTTACTCACATGGTGCCACCAAGCTTGTCAGATCAACCCTGTCTCCAACTGGAGCACAGAGAAGCTTCAACTTGCTTCCTTCTCCCACCATTCTCATTTTAAAGAATGCCTTGCAGCTTGCTTGCCCTTCACACAATCTCAGCTACCTCTGCTGCTGCTGTGCGCTCCATGCACTGATAAGAGCACACAGTCCCCCACAGGACAGATCATATTACTTTTAAAAGCAAACCTCTGTCCCTAGCTCAAGATCTTACATCCTTTCCTCAACACAGAATCTGCATGAAGACTTAGCTTTATTCATCTATGCCACGTAGAATGTGTGTGGGTTTTAGGAATTTATAATGCTAACTACTTATCTACTGTTCTACACACCTCCATGGGTGATTTCTAACTATTAAGAACGCATTTTACACACTGTACCATGCTACATGAATTATCTCATGAATAAAGTTGACAAAGATGTCAGTGTTACTAAGTAGCAGCCCTTTGATGATTTCACTACTTTAGAACACAAACACTGCATTTCCTTTACTAGTTTTAGCCCCATCCTCTGCTTTACTAGACAGCAGCAACATTTTGATACCGCACATATTTAAAGCATTAAGTCATAACATCATCTCTTTGCTGTAGACTGAGTTTCTTCCCTTGCTCAGTGGGTTACTAGCTTTGATTAATGGTTGAGCTTCCCTTATATTTCATTACCTTACAGTGTGAAAGTTGCAAGTTCCTTAAATAACGGAATAAAGATTTTAAAATTAAAACAAATTAGACTAACAAATTTGCCCATATATTTCAGAAAGTCTGTTATTCCTAAAAATAACTTCATAGAAAGTGATTTGTCCTTTAAATTACGTTATTTCTATTCCCAAAAACATTCCTAAAAGTTATAATTCTGGTTTCCAAGTTCAACCTGCTTTGTTTACTCCTTACCAGCCACACCAAACACACCACAGAACTCAGCATACGTAGGTTGTTTTCCATTTGCCTTCTCCTGTCATGTCCTCAGTTGGACGCAGGCTAGTCTATCCTTTAAAAGCTCCATGGGTGGCTTCTTCCCCAGATTTGGACAGAATGCAAGCATTTTGGTCTCCTGATTTTTCATCTCCAACAAGATGCATCTCTCTTCCATAACAGGATGGACGCAAAAGATACAAAGCTTGCTCTGTTTTCATAACCAATATAAGCAAATTTGAATATATAAAGGACTGGATCTGTTGCATAACAAAGTTCATTCAAACACAACCAGTTCTCAAAAAGGAACTCTATTTTGAGGAAGAATCTTGGTGAAAACAATCTTAATCAACACTTGCATATGCATAGGTTCCTTAAAAACACTCCTAACTCCCCAGAGGAAATCAACTCTTTAGTTAAAAGAGGAAAACAACTAAAAACAACCCACACAGTTGGCCATTGTTCACAGAAAGGCAGAACCCTTGAGGCTGGAAGAGACCTCTTGAGATCACCTAGAGTCCAACCCCCTGCTCAAGCAGGGTCTGCTTAGAGCAGGCAGTTCAGGACTGTGTCAGTCAGGTTTTGAATATCTCCACAGACAGACGCTTCACAACGTCTCTGGGCAACCTGTGCAGGGTTTGACCGCCCTCATTGTTAAATGATTATTTCTAAAGATCGTGAGTTTACACAATGCACACAGAAGGATGTTGTAAAGCTATTTAAAATCTGTCAGTTGTTCTTTGTGGCACTACTACAAGAACAGCGATACCATTACCAATACCCAGCACATATCCAAGTGCACTGTGATGTTCTGGAAGGCTGCAGAAATTACTTCAATATAGAACTCTGTTAATTAAGAATTAATTATTTGCTCTTTTACACCACACTCCTGAGTTGGGCTGGTTCAACAAGAAACTGACACATTAAGCACTTCAAATTTGCTACTAAAATCAGAAGAATTTAAAAAGCAAAAGTGTAGACCATCTATTAAATACTCTGGCTAGGCAGGGTTTATCTACTCATTTCTGTGGTTTAAAAAAATCAATACAGTAATAACGTTCTTGCATTTCTTAAACTGCAGGAGGATCCACACCACTCTCATCAGCCTGCACTGCAAATCCCAACATGATCCTACTGCACTTGGTTCACAGCCCTTGCTGGGGAAACGTGATGAGAGATCTGTTCCACTGTACACAATACCTAGCCTTTCTGGGACTGAAAGAAGTTGAGTAGGCTTCCATGTCTCATGATGGGTTATAATCACTTCTACACATTTGAGCTAGGCAGAACAGCAGGATGTCAGGAGTGCCCCAAATTCCACAGTGAAGGCAGGACCAGTTAAAAGGGAAGAAAACTAGACATCCCTAGGATTTCATGTTGGAACTAGAAGAAAAACAGTAGTTCACAAGCTAGATCTTAAAAGTAACTAACGTTTTGTTAGTGATGTGCTTCTGTACTGCATCTAATGTAGGACCATTTAAAAAGACAAGGAGAAAGAATTGGTTCCATGCTGTCCACTCTTTATTCTCCACATAGACCTTCACATGTAACACAATTCACCAACATGAGAAGCTAAAAATCAGAGCGGTGGAGTTTTGCTTTAACTGATAAGCCAAAATAAAATCTTCTAACTGTACACCTTAAAGTTCGACCAAATTTTACACTCCTAGATCCATGCTGATAACTGCAAGTGTAAGGGAAGCTTTCCGCATAACAACTCTTCACATGCTCTCTGCCTTACTTCTCACAAGATGTGGTTCAGAAAGAAAAAACAGGTGAGTACCAGAAATTCCAGTCTCATCTAGTGTCTGCAGGTATAAGATGCACTGTACCGTGTGCTAGGTATCATATGCCACCTGATGGACTGGCATATGTTAAGTTTTTTATCCTCTTCCAATTGCTCACATTAATGCAGACTTCAAATGAAGTTTGAGCTTTTATGAACGTTAAGTTTCATCCAGTTTTGTGCCATTTTAGGCACAAGCTCAAACACAGTCACTCTTTACAGTGGCTTTGTGGATTCTCAGCTTACCTGCAGTTAGCTCTATAGAAAAAAAATAACTATCTGCATAACAAAACATGTCCAACAATTCTACAGAAAAGCTTTTTTTTTTGTCTTTGAAAGAAACTGGCATTCAACAGTTTATTATCTGAGTCTGATGACATATTTGACAACAAGCCAGTGTTACTTTTCACACTGGAAAAAAAACAATAGCTATGTTTGATTACTGCAATGACTCAAGACCGTTTCAGAACTCTAAACAGAGGCAAAGCTGTGCTATACACACACACCTCAAACACTGCAGAACGCTACCTGGCCGACAGTGGGATTTTTGTGTAAGCTGTTGAGGTAACCTTGATATTTGCATCACCTGCAAGTATGATCTTCAGTTTCATTCATCTGGCTTTACTACACATTTAAAGAAACAGAGCCAAGCTTTAAGCCAGTTGCATCTTCATTTGTCCCGTCTAGTGGAAACATTCAGAGTTTTCTTCTGAAAACATTTTTATAGTGAGTAAAATAAAAGTGCACATTCAAACTCTAGCTGTAATGAAGAAAAAAAACAGATTTAGAAATCTCAAGATTAGCTTGTTGGCAAGGATCTACCAAGGCCTGGGTTCGTAATGTGTGGTAGCATTTTCATCCTGCCTGCCAGAGTCACTTCTTCCTTCTTCGTATATGTGGAAGAAACATTGTTAGAAACCTTAATTTAATGTGTAATGCGAATTTGGGAGGAGTAGGTTTTTGTGTTTTGTTGGCTTGTGCAAGAGTTCATTCCCCTGTTAGTCAGCTTTTCAGTATGACCTCACCACACCAATCACACTTGAGACAACAGATACTTCTAGCCACAAAACTTCTGTTGCTCTACAACATCTACCCTGACAGGTAGGAGGGAAAAGCGCAAGTCTCCTAAAGAATGCCAGAATAGGAAAAGATACTAGAGATAAGTTACATGGAAACCATAGTTTAAAAAAAAAAAAAAGAAAAGAAAAAAGTCAAGATGTAAATGAATTCAGTTCCCTTAATTCCATAAGTTTCAGCAACCCCTCAGGTTAGCCACATATTTCCTTTCAATATTTCCCATTTTATTAAAATCTCTCAGTTATAATAGCTGTTATACTGGAAGCCTGAAGAAACACACTCACCAAAACAAACAAATCAGTTTCCCTCCATATGAGCTTCATGTATATATGTTCCATATCAACTATTCTTAAAAACCCAAGGCTTACACAAACTTGCTCACTGCAGAAGTCTCCAACAGTTAGTGAAGAGAGAAAAGGATAGATGATTCCTTAGCTGTCAGCAGTACCCAAGCATAAGAACCGAAATATAGATACTATATACTATGGCGATGATTTCTATTTCCAATTCCCAAATTTGTAGATCAATTTCATCACTGTTTCTGAGCGACTTATCGACTCAGTCATTTCTACTACAGGCACTTTACAGAAATTTTGTAATGGCCATGACATTAGGCATCTTAAGCTAACAACATGGAAGGTGTTTCGGGCTAGTACAGAGTCGATTCTTTCGTATTTGTCAAGATCGCATACTATTTTTAACTACTACAAATACTTTTGTAATTAATTCTTAGTCAGTTATAGAAAAGAGATATTGAGGGTTCTGGGGAAAGAAGAGTGAGCGTAAGTTAGGTGAAAAACTCATTGAATACAAGGAAAGAAGGAGAGGGAACACCAGAACAGAGACCAGAGCATCAGTTGGTTTTCACCCCCAACTTCATATCTAACCAGACAACAGTATTTGTCAGCCTGTGCAGCTACAGATCTTCAAATACAGAGGCACAAAAAACAATACGAGATGGTTAAGCCTTTCCTGTGCTGAAAACTGCTGGAATCAAAAAGCTGGCTCCTTGTATCAAAGTATTAATCTTTTTTTTTTTTGTTTAACTTACTAACATTTCAACCAGGATTTAAAAAAAAAAAAAACAAAACAAAACAAAACCAGGAAAAAACCCCCTCCACCCACATGCTTGAAGTAAGCTGACATTATATAAGTGAAGAACAAATGAACAGCATTTAGACCTTCTGCAATGAGGTTTATAGACAAGCTGTTGGTGAAATCAGATCACAGACAATCAATATATTCAAGTATTTGTTCATCTTCAACACTGTTTAATAACTGTGGCATGCAGGCAACTTGAAGCTTGCCCCTTTCAGCATGGCACAGCCCCTAGAGAGCCAGGGGGCTGCTGAAAAAAGAAAAGTAGGCTCACAGGTGCTTGAAGAGTTATTCTAGGCACTAGTCTGTCTGAGCCTGTTCAGGTAAATCTCACTTACTTCATTCTCTATTAACCCTCCTCTTCAAAGTCCCCTTCCGTTTGTTTTCCCATCTAACCTCTGTGTGATGACTGCATCCCACTCAGCACCTATCCTGATCCCATTTCCTGCTCCCTCTCATCCCTGATTGTCTTTCCCTTGTCATTCTCACCCACCCCCCAGTACTTCAGGTGAAGGTACCAGGTCATTTTGTCCCACCAGTTCAGTAGGTCAACAATCTTCCCCTTGGTTCATGTGAATCAGGCAAACATCTGCTCAAAACTGCTGAGCTCAGTAAACAGCAGCGGTGGAGGGAGGTAATGTTTTCAAGTACAAATGAGAAAAGTCTGCCAAGCGAGGCCGCCTTCTAGTTTTATCCAAGAATTTATGAAAAATTAGATCTATGCTTAAACATAGAGATCTGGCGAGAAAGTGTCGGCCATAAGAAGTTCTCCCCCAAATAACCAGAGAAAAATCACAGGAAAAAAGAAGCCCAAAATAAAGATTAGCAGACACTCATTTGGGGAAAAAAAAATAAATAAATAAAAAAAACCCATACAAAAAACCCAAAAACCCAGTAAGCAGCACAGCCCAAATGGCATGTTAATATCAAAGACCTGCTATTTCTAAAACTAGAGAGGAAAGCCTTTTTGGTCAATTCAAACTCCTTCGGACTGTTGCTCGCACACTGAAAGAAGGAACACTTAATGTTCAGCTGAACAGTCAACTGGCAGCTTTACGTTCATTTTAGCTTTCAATATTTAACATTAACAGTAGGCATGAACCTAGTTGGAAGAAACTATCATTTTCAGAGTTATGTTTATTCCCATTTACTTAACACAACTTGGCTTAGCATATCAAACCACAAATGCAGGCTGATTTCTCATTCTGAAAAAGTGTGCACTGAACAGGTTATGGCTCAGGATCTTGAGAAAGATAAAATATAAAGTCACCCTTTAAATTCTCTCTTAGCAGCGGACCTGACAATCCCCCCTCCATTTGAATTAACTTTTGTTGAAACATTACACTTTCAGTTTCACAGCGTGTTTTATCTCCAGCCCACCTACCGCTCCTTTTTTGTCTTACATAAATACCACTTCATAACCTGCCCATTTTAAGAAAGTGCAATATTTTTTTTTGTTTAATTCTGATCTGATACAGACAATCTAAGCAGCACTGACTGGAAAGCAGTGCCTGTTAAACATTGTGCTGCAGGAGCTACAGACTAAGCCTTGTTTAAGAGCACAGACCTGCGATGACCACCTTCTACTTGCTACAAAATGCAAGACACAACAATACAAAACAAAAAAGTTGAAAGCTCAGCTGGTAACTTCTGCATTCCTGATACAACCAAAACATTTAATTTTAGCAAAACAAGTGCAAAAGTATTAAGACAAACTTAAGAACAACAAACAACTTAAAGATAGAAATTTAAGGAAGCATCTCCATCACATTTGGATGCTAGCTTTCTGATGTATTTATCCGTGTTCTTAGAAACTCCTAGAACTCAGAAGCGTGGAACAAAAATAGCCAAGATGATCTTCACTTTTTTCCCCTGTAGCTTTCTCTCTTTTCCCCCTGCCAAAGCATTCAAGAAAAGGTCAGTTAGTAGGTTCCCACCCTTCTGTTAGTGATAAAATTGGCCTCTTAGCTAACCTACTGTATTGTACATTAAAAGATTACAAAAGTAATATTTATCCCTCAAATTAAACTGCTGGACTACTTACCACTATAGCAACAAACTAATGCTCTGTAGCAGTCAACAGCACAGAAACACACCGGCTGCTTACATGGTTTGGGTATGCTGACAGCTTTTATATCCCAGAGTTAAGAGGGGTAAGCACAGCTATCTGGTATATGCAAGTACTGTGTTTACAGATGTATGATTTTCATAGAAGGTTTTAAATTAAACAGATAGCAGTATCACTTAAAATTTCATTATAACATCTGTTTTGTAACACTCCATTTCAGACTTCACAAATACTGCCTTACGCTTCAAAGTTAACTGCTTCAATCCTACCCTGGTAGCACTTTATAATGTTCAAAAAATTAACACAGGAAGTTTTACTTATTAGAAGTAGAGAATATCATCCAGAATTGTATTTTCATAAACATATCAAACTTCAATACTTTTTGCAGCCCTGAACAGTTGTATCAATCAGAAAACTGCAGACAAATAGCATCTATCATTTGCAGCAGATCTACTTCTGAGGCCATGCAATAGTGAAACACATACCACTGTAAAAGCAATCTTTAAAATCATCTAAAACATGTACTACTTATGCAGTTCTAATTTCAGGATTACCTCCTGCCTCAGGACTAAAGTTTCCATAGCCGCAAAAGCAAAATTTGTGATAGACAGCTACTATCTTCTTCTTGGACTATACACTTTTATTCATGTCTGCAAATACTTCCTTACTTCAAGGCCAGTTCTGACATCTGGATGAATTCACAATTAAGCCTAGTTACTCAGCACTGCTGACAAGATCACATACTAAAGATTCAAACAAATACAACCCTTATTCCTGCGCAGATTTGTTTAGCTTAGGCATTTTGGCTTGGCTTATTAGAATCTTTAGAGAGTTTAGCTCCTCCTCCCTTAACAAGTATGGGAGAGTTGAGAGACTTCTGTAATATTTTCATGCAAAAATAAAGTTTTATTTCTCCTAGACGGCAAATATAATTTATCCTACTGCTGTGTTGCACAGCTGTCTCAAAGGAGATCCAAGGGGCTGACTTCCATCTCGTTTCTGTAACAGCTGCACCACATGGTGGTGTGCAGAACCATGCAAGTTTAATAATTCCATTTCTGAAGGTTTCCTCACACTCTTCTGCAGCCAGCTTCTCTCTGATAGCCAAGAATTTTTTCTGAAGTTCAAGACAAGTATGTAGGGCCAGCGACAAGCGTTACTGTGTGCATCGTACATTGAAGATGAAACACAGGCTATCTTTTTTCAACTGAATATACTTCATATAGGTGTGGTTATAATTATGAAAAGGAATAGCAAGACGCTTGTTAATTACACTAAGTTTTGAATATCATAAGCTATTACACTGTGCTGTAGGCTTATGGTATCACGTGAACATACAGACAGACGGGAGCACCCCTAACCTGTTACACGTTGTCTCCGTAACTCACTGCAGCACAAACCTGCCAGCTCTTCTGAGGCACCTCTGAAAAGGAGATGCATTACAGAGCAAGTCTGTGCGGCACCCGTGCTCCCGGTGTAACAGGAAGGAATCCGAAGAGCAAACGCGTACTTTCCTATGAGCTCAAGGAAGGCAGACTGGGAACACCGAGAGCTACACGACAAGGAACCTTGGTGTAACGAGTCCACAGCTATAACCGAGCACCCTGCATACCTAGATTATAAACTACCCGCGTCCAGCCGCAACGATGTCATATGCGCACAATCTTTCTAATGCTTAATTCCCTCATTGCCCGCACACCCTCTTCCTTCCTCCTGTTCCAGAGGCTGGAAACGCAGCAGCGTCTGCGATCGGCCTGAGCGTTACCCCTGAGTCACGGCTCCCTGCCTGAGGGGAGCCGAGCGGCCGGACTTCCACGCCGAGCGGGAGCCCCCGCCGCTCCCGCCGGGATTCCCTCGGGCTCGCCGGCCCCTCTCCCCGGCGGGGCAGCCGGGGCCCCGGCAGGGCGCTCCGCGGGCAGCGCGGTGACAGCCGCGGGGAACTCTGCCTGCGGGGCGGCGCGGGGCCGGCCCCCGCCCCCAGCCCCGGGGCCGGCCGGACCCCACGCCGCCCCCGCCGCCGGGACAAAGGGGGCGCCGCGCCGCGCCCCGGGCGGCCGGTCCTCCCGGGCACCCACCCGCGGCGGGGCGGCGCGGGGCCAGCCGCCGGCGGGGCGGGGATGCGTTGGCCGGCGCTCCCCGCCCGCCGGGCCCCGCCGCTCGCCCCCC
Organism: Morus bassanus; assembly: GCA_031468815.1. NCBI lineage: Eukaryota > Metazoa > Chordata > Aves > Suliformes > Sulidae > Morus > Morus bassanus. Next base: position 30,321,990 of record CM062574.1, on the reverse strand, counting down.
GCCGCCGCTCACCATCCGGGAACTCCCGGTCGCTGATGTGCTGGAGGTGGGGGCCGCCGCCGCCGCCGGGATCCGAGTCCCCCGAGTCGGCCTCCGCCGATCCCGAGCCGCCGCCGCCGCCCGCCGCCGCCGCCGCCGCCGCCGCCTGGTACGCGTCCGCCCAGCGGTCGGGCCCCGGCGCTGCCCCGCCGCCGCCGCCGCCGCCGCCGCGGGCCCGGCTGAGCTTGGGGCTGGCGTCCGGGGATACGCAGCAGGTGACGGTGTTGCCCATGGAGCTCGGCGCTCCCCGCCGGGCCCCGGCTGCGCGGCTGCCGGGCTGGGGCGGGGGCGGAGGGGGAGCCGAGGCGCCGGGCCCAGGGAGGGAGGGACGGGAGGGGCGGGGCGGGCCTCAGCGCCGCATCACCGTCGCCGTCGCCGTCGCCTCCGCCCCGGCCATGCGCGGCCCCCGCCCGCCCCAACGGTCCGCGCGAGCCCCCCCGCCGCCTCCTGCGCGCGGCGAGCGACGGACCTCGCGCGAGGGGCCGCCGTCCCCCGGGCCGGGGGAGGGGCGGGGGGAGGGGCGGGGGGAGGGAGGCCCGGCCCCGCCTCGCTCCCACCCAATCGCCTCCCGCCGGGGCGCCGCGTGACGCCGCTCCGCCAATGGGCGCGGGGCTCGTCACGCGGCCGCCGCCGCACCCTTCCTGGGCTGCCTCTTTCCTTCCCCACGCGCGCACACGCACACGCAGCGCCGGCCACCGCCCCCTCGGCCACGCCCCCGACACGCCCCCATGCGGTACCACGCCCTTGGCCCCGCCCCCGGGGGCGCCTGGCTCGCGCTGCCCCGCCGCGCACGTGCTGACGTTCCGGCGGCGGCAGCAGCAGCAGCAGCAGCAGCAGCAGCAGCTTAAAACCAACAGTAATGCTGCATCGATAATAAAACAATAATGAAATAATAAAAAGCGTTAATATAGCATAATAAAATAACGCATAAATCTATTGCCAAATAATAACATTAACAATGCCTCGCCTGCGTGCCCGGCGCTGCTGGCGCGGTGGCTGCGTGCGGCGGTCCGGAGAGGCTTAGTAAGGGAGGCAGACAGCCTCCGTGCTGCTCTTGTCAGTTTAAAAGGGGGTTTGCGAGTCTCGCCGGGTTTTTCCCCCCGTTATTAAAGATTTTGAGGGCTTTTGGGTTGGTCTGGTGTGTTTTGCCCCTCTGCCCGTGCTAAGCACGTGGCTCGTGTCGCCGGGTGCCTGGCTGGGCTGGGCGTTGCGGCGGCCGCCTGGGAGCTCTGCGGTTGGTTCTGATGACTACGGTGAAGTCCCCCAAGTAGTTAAGCGTAAGCAACGCTGCGTCCCGCTGCTTGCTTATGGCTTACAGTTGGCTGCTCCACGCATTACCTGCGCGCAGTCTGGGGAGGAAACATCGCACGCGGCCGCTGGGGTTCCCAGGGACTTTTGTTTTGCTCTATTGGAAGTCTCCAGCAGCTGCGTTTTTGTTTGGTGAGTCCCAGCTACCTGAGAGCTTCTCAGAGGACTGGAATGCTCAAATACACCCAGGGAAGATGGATTAGAGGGCAAGATACCCACAGCAGCCAGAGGCCCTGAAAAATACAAACATGCATCGTTCTGCAATGGATCACCTCGCTATCGCTACAAAAATTTAACTCTGGCCCCTGATAAGAAGAATGACTCTGCAGAAGACTTAAGAACACACAAAGTATTACAAAACAACGCCGCTATCGTGCTGGCAGTTATTCCAGAGATAGGCAGGCTCAGGGTTTTACTCCATTTTGCAGGACAAATCCTAACGTTGGCTCTCCCATGTGATCGCGGATGCAGAGTTTTCAGACAAACCATGCCTAGTTTCTTTGAAGAGACGAAGTCATAGGTGCTGCATTTCTAGAATCTGTACAACTTAATCCCAGGCACAGCAAAGGGAGAAACTAAATGATTTGTAGTCTTAGACGAGGATTATTCCCTCAGACTGATGAGTTATACTTTTTCACTTGCTGGCAAGTTCTCTAAGCTGTGTTAGCTAAGCCTCTCTACACACTACTGACAGTTTGTAAAGCCTTGTTACTCCAGAGAAGTCTGACCTCACTGTGGATTACATGAGGACCTCAGAGAAGATTTGCTTTCAGCACTTTTTGAACCACTTCAGCCCAATGTCACTCTGCAGCCTCTGTACTCTGCTTGGAAAGCTGTAGGACGGCATGTCCTACTCCCAGGTGTAGGAAGGATCGGGACTTAACCATTGGGTGGGACAGGAGACTTGCCTAAGTCAGGGAGGAAAAAAAGGGGCTTCACGCAAAACAGCCGTTCAGAAGTTGGTGTTTTCTTCCCTCTGGCATTGCATCCACTGATTTTTGGTGAGGATGGCAGGGGAAGAGAAGAAAGCTGGAGGGTTGGTATGGTTTAGTGAAGTAATTAATTCTCAAGCAAGAATAAGAGCTGGCTTGCATCTGCACTATTTAATATTAAAACTGGCATAATTTACCCTCTTACACCAGAAAAGCAGTACCCTTACTTGTTTGCACCTGGCTGACTCTATTTTAAAAAGCAGCAGCGGCTGAGCAAGCTGCACTCCTGCTGCACTGCCAGGCCCCATCCAGCGGCTCAACGCCGACAGAGGTGAGCCTGCTCCGTCCGGAGCAGTGGTAGGACTCACAGGCAAATCTGCACACCTCAGCCAGACAGCCACGACACCGAGTGTCCATTTCTTGAACCATGTCCATCCTGTTCCTTGCAGCCACGCCAGCGCATGCAATGGAGCTGCCTGGCTTTGGGGGAGGGAGGTACAACCGCAGCAAGTGCCTCGTGGGATCCCAGCAGCAAGTTGGGACCTCTGCTAAGTCTGGGCTTTGGAGCAGCCTCAGGGAGCCCTTTGCCAAAGCTGCGGTTTTGGGCAGTGGAAAATCCTTGTTCAAGTGAGAAGAAGAAGTGAGCAAGAGCAGCTCACTGAGGGGCCGAGTGCCGGGACCCAGACATCGAGGGCAACAGCCAAAACCACACGTACTTGTCCTGATACACAAAAAATGCTGGGAACTCGGAGTGGCTGGAGTACGTGACGTGTCTCACTGCTATTTGGGCGTGAGGTTTTGGTTCCTCTGCCTCCTGGAGGCTGAAGTTTCCCATGGGTCTCATACTTGTTCTCGGTGTGTAATGCAAAAGGGGAAGAGAGGAGGGCCGCTCTTCCCCCACACTCGCGCTGTTATAGAGTGTCAGGATATATACAAACATGCAGAGGGACGAAAGAAATCAGTAGTCTGTTTCCCTGTGTAGCCTTATTGATGTAGGCCTTAAGCAAGAGGAAGCTGGCTTTAATCCCTGGAAATCACAGAAACAGCAAACTGTTCCACCTCCCCATCATTCCAGGAGGATTTAAGCTTCCGCTTCCACATACCTCAGCATGCCAATAGGAGTATTTTTCCATATCTGTGCATCTATGATTCTATGTCTCCCTGTAGCTGCAGTAATGAGGAATATTAATTTCCCCCTCCGTTTTAGCAAAGTAACTCTTAAAATCTTAATAAAGATCTGATTTATCAGGATAATATGACAAAACCTGTTGCTGTGTGTATTTTCTGCAGAACCAGGTGATCCTTTTAATAGGTGTAGCCTGAGCAACATCCTGCAGAGATGAAACACATTATCTTTTATTTATGCAGCTTAGCACTCTATTGACTTACTGCTATAGCAATATACTGAATACCATCTATCATGATTTATTACCAGCCCTGGCTCTCTTCCTATTTTCCGTCTCATCTTTCTACTGTTTTGCTTGATTTACCCCAGTGAATCATCAGACAGTTTCCATTATAAAAAAATCAATTACTTTGATGTACAATGGGCAGCACATACCTAGCTCCACATTTTGCATGATAAGTAGGCATTTTGGATGCCGGATCTTGGCAATAACGAATGCGTAAGCCAAAAATAGCTTACTACAGACTGTTGAGATTCAACCCCTTTTCTTCTGCTCTGGGAAGAGAGATCTGTGCCACGGGACCTTCAGTTATTGCCCCTTCTCTCTGAGCAGGGCACCCAGCGGGCAGCAACCCCGCCTTGCTCACAAACACTGAATACCGTGCTTTTACCTAATTTGTGGGACTGCACTGTTTTTCCACCCTGCTTGAAGTGTTTCCCATTAGTTGCAGCATTCACCCCCCATCTGGTTTCAGGGCTGTCCTGGTTCACCATGGCTGCAGCCTGGGTAGGGCAGTTCCCAGTGTAGATGACGGTGCAAGGAGGGTGGGTCAGTTTTATTGAGGTCTCCTGAGTACAGGGCTGGCCCATAAAGATTAGCAAGTCCTACTGCAGAGTAGCAATAACGATGTCCCAGGTAACAGGGCAGAATTGCTGCTATCCCTGGGGAGGAGCTGAGGGCAACACTGGCAAGTGCCAGTCCCACTGATGGCAGCGCACCTGCACCTCGCTTGGGAAGAATACTCTGGCTGCGAGGCGTACTGGGTGAAAACCATCATGGGAGAGACTTGCAAGTTGATGGAGATAGGATTCACAGGCATATTTGCTTGCTTGCTTCAAGCCAGAGGCAGACAGTTGGGAAGAAGACTCATCACGAGCTGCGGCTTATTCTGAATGGGGCTCAAACCTGCATGTTTGCAGACAAAATTCAAACAAATCGGAAAGAACTTGTGTCATCCTCTGCACTGGGCAAACACTTCTGAAAATGGTGAAAGCTTTTTCTTATGGGATGAGAAAACAGTTTATTGCTCAGCTTTAAATGCTTGCAATATTTGTAGTTTGGATTAGTGCTGAGCATTCATGCTCAATTAACCTCTTAGGGATTACGTTTAGTTTCATTTGAGCACTGCCTTGGTGCTGCATTCAACCAGGATAACTCAGGCAAGGGGGGCACAGACCAAAGTCCTGGATTTTAGGCAGGTGTGATCCTCAAATGAAGGCGTTCTGGGTTTTAAAATTCAGTCTCTCTTTTCCTGTTTCAGTTGCATACCTAACAGGTTTCAGTTGCTCGCTATGGGGAAAAAGGACCAGCTCTCAGTGCTGTCTTGAAGGTCAGCACATAAAAATATCCTCCCAGCAGTGCTGGCTGGGCTCTGAGCACAGAGCAGGGCGATGCAGCAGGAGCTGCAGCTGCATGGCAGCCAGCAGCCATGCGCCGTGCCCGGCTTGGCTCAGGGAGAGCATCCCCTCTCCCACCTGGCAGCTGTGCCTTAATGTGAAGGCAAACATTTCCTGGTGAGTGGGTTATAGCAGGTTTTCTTGCAAGGTGCTGCCCAGCTGAGCCGCGGCAGGCAGACCGGGGATTTGCAGTATCCAGAGCATGCACGGATGTGGTCAGGACACGGACACAGACCCTACAGCTGCTGGGGGTGAGATGCATGTCTCTGGAAACCAAGGGAAGGAGTAACTTCAGTCCTAGGGGTCTGTTCCTCAAAAGCACACTGCATTTTTCTCCTGGGAAACAGAGAGGAGCAGAGCAACTTTTGACTTGTTCTGGCATTGTAGGTTTTACTTTTTTTTTTTTTTTAAAATGGAATCTTGCTTTTATGAAGATAAAAAGTAATTCTCTTGCATTTGTGTTCACAAAGAAAATGTGACCTAAATGTAACCTACAAAGTAATAGCTCAAGGGTACTGACTGCTGAATGGATTCCAGTGGGTATTAATCCCAGCGTGGATGGGAGTTTATAAATTTGATGCTTAATGTCACTATTCCCTAAAGAGAGCAAGTTTGTTATACATGCCTTCATTCCTCCTCCAAGTGATGGCTCATGTTTAACTTTTAATAATGTGTGGTGGGGAGAGAGTATGTTTGTTTTAATTTTCACAAAAGGGAAAGCAACTTTCCAAAATGTGGGAAATGAATCCTAATTTAAGCCCTCTGGGGAAGTTGCTGTAATCGCCAGGAGAACTCCACGCAGCCTTTAAGGAAGGCCAGGTGGGATCCTGAAATGAAACCTAAGTCAGATCACGATGACAGCCGAAGGAGGAGCAACCTATATTCCTGAGATGTCAAGATGAAAAAGACCTATGATTTATTCCTAAAATACAGAGGACCAGATTCACTCCTGACGTGAGTCTAATGAGGTCGAAGGATCTGTACCAGTGAGGAACATACCCTGCCAACTACTGAATGCAGCTTTTGAGCTATAAGCTTAACTATATATATAATTATTTGCAGGGTGCATAATAAATGAAGACTGCCAGGCTTGACAGGACTAATATTAGTGCTACCAGCTGTGTTTTGGCTTGTGGGCTCACAGGGGAAGGTAATTCTGTCTCTTTACTTGGCCCGTTTGCCCCATACATGTGAGCCGCTGTCTGCTTGTGTTCAAAGGAACTCTACTTCTCAGACAAGTCTTTACATTTCCTACCTCAAGCTTTCCTTGCGATGGTTACTAGATTTGTGCATGTTTTTATTTAACTCTCTCTCCAAACGCTTAGCGCTTGCGTTCATAACCACACAACCCCGTAGTCCCTTGATTCATGATGCAAAACCAGGCTTCACTTCGTCTGTGAGCAGCAGTATTACTGAGAGGAGACGTCTGAAACCATAGTTACCAGCTCCTATCTGAATAACGACTCTTGAAAAATTCCCAAATCCAAGGGTATGTTCTTGCCTACACCAACTGCAACAAGAAGCCAAGAGTCTCCTAAAACGCTTGAAATTAAATTGTAGGATTTTCTGTAAGCCATCCAGCTTCACAGTCACCATCAGTCCCAGAAACAGAGAATGGCTCTTTGCAAATGCTCGATTGTGCTTCACAGGGCCAAGAATCTTAAATCCTGTAAATTCTGCTGTTATCTTCACCTTGACTTAGTACTGCATATGCCTTTCCAAGGCCATGTGCCTCCTTGCTTGACTGCAGGGCGATAACATCAGCTCTGGGATGTGTTTTGTTCAATTTCTCTCTTCTTAGAAAGTGTCCCAGCTGCGGGAGAAGGAATGCTTTCTGATCTTACTCTCAAGCAGTCTATGGATAACTTGGAAAAGAGCCAGGACTTTGTCTTTTCCTGGAAACGTAGCTGCAGGAAGAATGAATCACCAGGTTGAACCTGTATAACCAACTGAAAACAAAAGGTCAGACTTCTGTGTCTCACTGCTGCAAATAATGGGGGGAAAAATAGGCATCCTGTTTTGAAATCCACTACCAGCTGACAGGACAAAAATATTGCACATGTGATTGTCTTTTGAAGCTGACAAGTAACATAAGACTATGGCCATTTAAGGGAAAAAGCCTGAAGCAAAATGGTAGTTAGGGAAATAGAAATTTCCAGTGTTTTCGGGGAAAAAAGTAACCAGCAAGGTTGTTCAGAACAGACTGCGTGGATATTTAGCCACTCTAAATTTCACACTTTTAAATCATCTTCTGTCCTACCCTTGGCTAGTGGTGAATACGTGCAAACCACGGCTAGGAGCCTGTGTCTCATAGCATCAGTACAGACTGCAGTGCTGGTGTCATTGATTAAATCTGTCCTTTTGCCTCTGCAGCAATCTAAGATGTCATTACAGGCAACGCAGAGGCTTCTTGGCTAGCATGCGAGCATCTGGATCACTGCAGGGATACCAACAGCACAAACATATGGCAGTTACCTTAACTTCTCTTTTCTGATCCTACATTCATATTGCCTTAAGGAAAAATAAAACTAGCTTCACAGCTATCAAAGACTAAGGTAGAATTAATGGAACCTTAATACCTGAAAAGAGAATTTGAGATGTGCCGAAGCCAAGAAAGACAGAGGCCTGCAAAGCTGTGCTTTGTGCGCTCTTGGGCAGAGGGCTAGCAGAACTACTATTTTGATGTACCGAGTGTTAGAAGTAGTTGTTACTGCAGGTCATGGATACAAGTTTCCTATGAGGAAAAGGAAAATGAGTTCCAGTATTTTAACACAAACATTAACATGGATGCGTGACCTCATTCAGAAAAGTCAAATTGCATTCATAAGCCCTGCAGTAAGTTTGTTTAGGGCAAACTTCTGAAGGTTTAATTCCAGCCCTGGGCCACCAAAGCCTGGAAGGTGGCTCTAAGGAGCCCTTCCTGTTAGCCTTAAGGTACCTGAAATTGCTTAGACTTGACTCTTCCTTCTTCTCCATTGTCTGAAGGATTTTCTTTCTAAGAAGTGAAGAGAAACACTGCCAATACCATTACAAATAACACTAAACCCCCCATATTTTTCCTAAACTTGGATTCTTCTTGGTTTTAAAAGGGTAACCTCTGCACTGAGGCAGATACTTCCACATCTATATGAACGCTATAGCTGTTGTCTGCCTGTCCATATAACCGTTTTTAAATTGTTTTACATTAGTTGTTGTTAACTAGTTTTAAATAAATACAGTGTATCACTTGCACTGTACTTTCCTCTGCAATTATATAACACTGCACCTATAGAGGACATCAGAAATTTGGCCACCTAACATTAAGTCTCTATATCCAGACTCAGACCCCATAAAAGGGAGTTTTTTGCAGCATTTTTCCCTGCCCCAGTATCCCACACGCCAGACACATGCGTTACGCTGGCCTATGTCCGCCAACCAGCTGCAACGAGTACAGCAGCTGCTGGCAGAGGAGGGCAATCCCAGCACCGCACTGCCATTTCCCTACCACAGCCCCGCGCTCACAGGAACACGGCCGGAGCAGCCCTTCCCGGTATCCACCCGTGAGCGCACCGATGCCTGCTCACGTGTCAGTCGTGCTCCGGTGGGTTAGGGACTTTCCCATCACGAGACCTGACAGGTGGCGTCTCATGGCCTGGAAGACGTGGGTAAGGCTGTAGGTCTGTGAACATCCGAAAGTGCAGCAATAAGTGGAGGAGGCTTCCAGCAAATGAAGTGCCGCTGGAACTGCAGTGGTTGCTTGCAAAGAAGAGCTTACTCATTTTGCTTTTTGTTCCTTAATTAAAACTTCAGAATAATGTCAGCTTTCAGACCTGCAAGGCCTTTGAGAGATCAGTCACATAATTCCACTAAAAGCTAAGTGATCTTTCTGTAACAAGACATTTTAATAAACGTGGTGATTATGTATGACAGTTTATCAAGATGCAAGGTTGAAGGCGTGAATGTAATGTTACTGACGGGAACTATTCCCTCTTCAGAGGCTCCAGAAACTTCCTGTGTTTCAGCTCAAGCACTTATGAAATTACACATCTTCATATTTTTGATCATTACTTCCATTGTTTAATGTAATTCTGTGTGTAAAGGAAATGACACACTAGATCAGACCATACATTTACTTCAATATTTAACATTTTTTGCAAGGATCTTGCTGAAGCAGCAAGTTATAAGTTATCTACTAATAACCTGTCAGTTTCTGCAGAATCTTAAGTTTTGGTTTTTAATTCACCCCATTGGTTTCAAAGATGATCCAGATCAGTTCAAGCTGAGGCTGTCTTGATTCTGCAACGGCACGCTGTCATCAGCCAAATTAATCTCTGGTTTATTCCCTTTGTATTTAACAGCAAGTGATTCACCACCCCATCTATCTCACTGGTGTGGAGAATCTGGAAGCTACTGGTGAAGATGAAAATGTAAAAATTGTTAAATCATTTCACTGCTAGTCATTTGAATGGCCACTTATGGCAATACCTAGGGAAAAAGACTGCTTTCTTTTCCAGGTTTTCCTCCAAGCTTTGTGTTAGCTCATGTTCTTTTGGTTGATGAAAGCTCTTGGCAAAATAGATATTTGTCCAAACTTTACTTCAAAGACAGCTTTTGTATTTCAGTGGAATGGCAACCAGAAGTAGCTGCTATTTATTTAGAGAGGAAAGGACTAAATGTGTACGACCAGAAGTTTCTACACAAATGTAGAACAGAACCATTTGGAATAAGGCGTTGCTGTCAGAGGGTTATCAACAACACAGGTTTCTAGATAGAGTTTAAAAAAAAATCAGATTGTTTCTATTTATACCTGCCTTTGCCTTGGTAACGAGAGACTGCGTGAGGGATGCAGCATTTTCCCCACATCGTGGATGGCTCCAAAATCCATGCGCAGCCAGGCCGTACATGCAGTGTCTGCAGAACTATCACAAGGACTGTCACATTCATTTCTAAGAGAGGATTTTAAATATTAAGCAGGAAAGAGAAAATTTCAGAAAGGGAGGTATATTAGTATAGCTTCAAAATAATTTGCTCTCATTCCTGTCTCATCTACTTGATTCTTTGATCTTCCCAGTATTACAAGGACCATTGCTCTTAAACACTTTCTTAATTACCCCAGGCAGCTTACCTGCATCTGAGGTAGTAGGATTTACTTATAGCTGGACACATTATGCCTTTTCTCTATCAAGCAGTTGAATGAGAATGGACTTGAATCAGTGTTTCTTTATACTTTAACTCATTCTTGCTTAAAATCAGCTGTTCCCTGCTTTGCAAGTTTATCTGCAGCTTAGGTGTCCTTGTAGCCTTCTGCAGTGTTTAAAAGCTGAACCAGGCTATGTTCTTGCAACTTTATTGTTGTGCTAAGCTCCTGCCCTGCTGGGAGAAAAATCATTTCAGTTCTGGGCAACTGTTTCAGACATAATTCTTCATTGCTGTGTTTACCTTATGCTTTCACTATCAGGAAGGGTGGAACAAACCAAGTCTCTTTCTCTGTCACTATAATACTTGGGAATTGTACCTTCTTAGAAAATGGATTTGGAGAGAGGAAAAGCACGTAAATAGAGGCTTAGAGTGAATATGGGTAATCAGGGCCCTTACTGAACTTCTGGTGGACTTGCTTCCCTCTTAATAGCTTCACTACCCAGTTATGATCTGGAAAGTAATTTCTGATCTCCTGTATAAGGCTCACAGAAGTCAGTGCCAAAGTAACATCAGCAGGGAAGAAGTGGAAATAGTTCTGGGAAGTGGAGCGGGATTGGTAGAGAACCTGCTGTGCTCCAAAGACATTCAGGGATATCTGACTTATAAAAACATGCTATTGGAATAAAAGCACTCACTGCATTATTGTCTTTGAGAACAAATGTATAAATTTTCACATACAGCCTTCCTTCACTTGAGTTGCTCTTTGGCCAGACCCTAGGTCCTACGAAATACTGCAGGGGAAGAGAACTGCTCTGGGTGGTGGGGGCGGGAAGAGGAGGGAGTTGGGAGTACAGGATCCCTGCTGCACTCCTCCACATCTCCTCTGCCGGAGATCCCAGGGCTGGCATGCGGTGCCGGAGGTGGAGGCAAAAGCTTTGTGCCATTTGGGAGTTTCCCTCCATTTGCCTGACGGTGTAGTTTAGGCACAGCATAAGTGATTCTAAAACTCATTCGAGCAGAGTTCTCATTTCAAGTGTAATCACTCTCATTGTTTTTCCCACACTGCCTGTATAAATAATTAAAAAAATAATCGAGATAATAGCACAAGCAGTTTCAAACTCTCAAAAGCAGGAGTAGTGGCAAGGGACCAGCACTTTAGGACATAAAACCACAATAAGCTGAATCATCGCACCTGCTCTGGCATGTTTATGAGGAGAAGTCTGAGTTGCCATAAGACAAGTATGAACTGGTTTGGGGCAAGTGAAATTCTGGTTTCCATTCCCCTACAGTAGCAGAACCCTAAAAACAAGCTTTAGTTCCTGCTACCCCTGTGCAGCCTGTAACGCTCCTCCACAAAGGCTTTCATGAATCTTGAGCCACCCTGTTGAAATCAACAGCTTTCAGATGTAACCACATTTGCTTTTGCCTGCCAGCCAGATTTGCTGCTCCCTGTGGGAAAGAGTGGGGATGTTTTCTGGAGCTGGTTATGCTCCCCAACCTTGAGGGCCAGCCTCGCCCTGTTTGTGGTGACCCTGGGAGCTGCCGAGCCGCACAGCCACTGGGGATGGGTGCAGTGGAGGCACGCTGCTCCCCTGCCACGGTCCCCCAGGTGTGGTCCTTTGCACAATGAGGCCTGGCCCCTTGCAGAGGCTGAGGAGCATGGCTGGAGGTCCTGCACCTTTTTGTGGAGTACCTGCAGCAGCGCCTCCAGGCAGCCAGAGTGCAAGCACTGCCAGGACGCTTCCCCAGCCCTCCCATGGCCTTTAGCAGTCTTTGGAGGAAGTTCAAGTAACTGGAGATGGAGGCACACAAAGGAGTGGAGCACTGTGTTGTTTTGCCAAACGAGATTAAACAGAGCCAAAGGTGAAGAGAAGCCCATGCACAAACAACACCGCAGGAGCGTTACTGCCACGCTGCCACCCGAGAGCAATTTTGGGTTTACTGGCTTGGCCAGTGCTCTGACCAAGACGCACAAGAAGTGTTGTGCTTCTCCGATGGTTGCCCAGTTATTGAGGGGCTGCTTCCAGGCTGGTGATGAGCGCTTGCAGAGACAACGTTCACCGTGCCGGCAACGGAGGACGAGGCCGGTGCGCTGGACAAACTCCTGTCCTTTGCAATGACTTCCAAAACCCCCTGACACAAAAGCCAGGTGCCGGAAACGCAGAGAGGCTGCGGGGACAGCCGTCAACGTCCCACAGGGCGCTTCGCGCCTCGTACCGTTTCCCGTGGCACGTAGGCCTGGGGACGCGAGACGCGCGCAGGCCCCAGCCCCCCGCGGGAAGCAGCGCGATGCTTTTCCCCGCCGGGGTGCCCCGAGGACCCGCCGGGGCCGGGGCCGGGGCCGGGGCCGGGGCCGGGGCCGCCCTCACGCAGCCAGCGGCCGTGCCCCGCGCTGCAGAGCCCGCCGGGCGGCCACGGCTTGCGTTCTGCCTGTCCCCCCGCCCTGGCTGAGGGCAGGAGCGCCGCCCAGCCCCAGCCCCAGCCCCAGCCCCAGCCTCGTCCCTCTTCACCCGTCATTCGATCCGGCCCCGGCCCCGGCCCGCCGGGGGAGGCCGCTGAGCGCCGCCGGCCCCGCCGCCGCTCCCCAGCGCGGAGGCCCGGCAGGCCGCACCCGCCCCGCGCTGCGGCGCAGGGGGCCGGGCCAGGCCGGGCGCTCCGAGGCGGCCCCGGGCCTTCCCCTGCCCTCGCTCCCGCGGCTCGGCCTCGGCGCGGGGCGGAGCGGGCCCGGGCCCGGCGGCGGCCCGAGGGGGAGCGGTGAGGCGGCGGGAGCGGCGCGGAGGCGGCGGCGGGATGGCCTTGGTGCCCTACGAGGAGGGAGGCGGCTGGGGAGCGCGGCAGCTGCACAGCCCCTGGGCTGCCTACCGCTTCGCCAGCCGCACCATCTGCCTCCGGCAGGACTGGCGGCGGCTGGGGGTGGCGGCCGTGGTCTGGGACGCGGTAGGTGTGCGCACCGAATGAGGTGTTCCTGTGCTTGACGGCTTCCTAGATTTATCACCGAATTAAGGAGAGGCTTTTTTTCTACAAGAATTTCTTTTACAAAAAGAAAACGTTAAACTCTGCTCCCCCCCCCCCCCCCCCCCCCAAGAGATCCCGGAGGGCTCCGGGGAAACCCTGCTCGGCCGGTGCCAGGTGCGGGAAACGCTGCGGGTAACTCACAGAACTCCCTCCCGTTTCTTCACAGCGGCCCTTCGGAGCACAGCACGGATCCTGCTGCTCGTAGCGTCCCGCAGGCTGCTGAGAGACCTTACCCTGGGGATAAGAACCCTCCAAAACCGAGGGCTTTGTGGCGGGCCCGAGGCTGCGGGGCCGTCGGTCGCAGCACCGCTGTAGCGATGCAAGGGCTTCCCGTCGGTCGGGTCTCTGTCCAGGCACAAATTGCACTTTTACCTCTAGCTTTGAAGAACGAGTGTGGCAATTGTAGCAAACTCCTCAGCTGAATTGGTGCACAGGGCTGTTGGTCCTTCCCGACATCAGCTTTGACCACTTGCTGTGGAGAGCGCTCCTTGTCAAGATTTCTGTAAAATGCAACACACATTAGATGCAAACAGAAGTGTTATTGCTTTACCTTCCCTATGCCCTTCCTGATGGCATGCCAGTGTTGGGCAGAAACCTTTTGAAATACCACACAAGATACTATGAAACCTTACTCTGGACTTTTGCAATATTGTGTTCATTCAGCAGTGTTTGACACCCCCCAGATTTTCCTTTCCAAACGCAACTTTTTCTGCCTCCTCTTACGTTTGGGGATTCATGAAGCAGCGTTGCTACATCCGGGTTGTTGCCTCCATGGTTCTTTTTTCCTTTTGCCTGTACAAGTCTTCCATAAAACTCATAAGAAGACCGCATGTGCACACAGGAGGCAAGGAAGGGCTGAACAAAGCCTTGCTGCAGACCTGTGCCTGACCCTTCCCATAGCCTTTTCTCTCAGCGTAAATCAGAAATCCAGTATTCAGTATGACTGAAATGAGCCCTGTGCTTAATTGCCCTTGTCTCTTGGTTTAGGCTGTTGTCTTGTGTGCTTATCTGGAGATGGGAGACATTGATCTCAGGGATCGGTCTGTGATTGAGCTGGGAGCTGGAACTGGATTGCTGGGAATAGTGGCCACGTTATTAGGTAAGGGCTTTTTTTTGTTTGTTTAAAGCAATTTACAACTGCAGTAAAACTAGCACTTTTACATCTACGTGCCTGGTATAGAAGTTAACACCAAAGCTACATATGCGAACTGTGATGTTTCCTGTCTGAGTCATCTTCCTTTCTTGTTAAACTTCAGAGCCTGCAGCGTTATTTATTGTAGCGATGGTGCCACTGCAGTTTACTTTATGGTGGGACCCTGTTAGGGCTGATGCCTGTTACTATGGTATTCAGCTCAGCAGCATTAAGTTCTGCAGCTATTCTCCCCCAAGGGAGTGAGCGCCGTGCTTGCGGTCTTCCACTTGTCCTCGTATGCAGCACAGATAAATCTACAGACAGAAACCACTCTCTGAGCTTGTGTAAGCCTTGTTAGCCTATCTTGCAGACAGGGAAACCAGGGTCTGGAGAAATGATTTGCCTGTGATCTGCCTGTGGCTGAGGCAGGGACTGGGTACTATGTTAAATTTGCGCTATCTGTCCCAGGTTAACTTTGTAATTCGAAGCTCTAGTGGCTGTGAAAGGTGCCTACTGAAATAATAAAAACAAAGCAGTTGGACAAAATGCAATCATGCCACGCAAAATCACACAGGCAGAACTTTTGTCTGACTGTGAAAGAGGCTCTCTAGCTGCCTCTCTCCTACTGAACAAATATGGAATTGGAGCAGGTTAATTGTAACGATCCCCGTAAGTTATTCTGTTGTCACCTATGGAAAGGCAGAAAGTAACTTCTCTACTTTCATGCACTAAGAAAAAGCTTCAGAACACACTTTCTGTTCCCTACACAACTTAATCTTCACGTGGAGTATACTTTGTATTCTTAAGTGACTGATGAAGGGTAGGATGTATGTAGATAGTGGGCTTTTTGCTTGTTTGTTCTTTTGTTTGTTTGTTTTTAATCAGGCAGCTCAGTGGAGTTGTTAATGTTTAACAGGAACTAAGGAGCCCGCTTGACTTAGAGCATTGTATTCCAAATGCTGCGTTTATGGACATCAACTGTATGTCTGAGACATATACTCCTCTACCACTTAGGTGCTCGTGTTACCATGACAGACAGGGCGGCAGCACTGGAGTTCCTGGAGTCAAACGTACAGGCTAACTTACCTTCTGAACTACGCCCGAGAGCTGTGGTGAAGGAACTGACTTGGGGAAAAGACCTGGGTAACTTCCCTTCAGGAGCATTTGACTTCATCCTGGGTGCAGACATCGTTTATCTGGAAGAAACTTTTGCAGAATTGCTTCAGACGCTGGAGCACCTGTGCTCAGAGCAAACTGTGATTCTTCTTGCCTGTCGTATCCGCTATGAACGGGATCACAAATTCTTGAAGATGCTGAGAGGCCGTTTCTCTGTAGATGAAGTCCACTATGATTCCAGTAAGGATGTTCATATCTACAAAGCACAGAGGAGTAGTCACAAGGATGACTTTTGACTCTGTGCTTTGTTAGTAAACCACTGATGCTGTTCAATCCTCCCCTTCTTTCTACTCAATACACTTGTTCCCAAGCATATAACTGCAGTTGTGTTATTTAACTGGCGTCTTGTTCTGATGGTCTTGTCTGACCACTTGGTCTGATACAGCAAGGATTGTACTTCTGTTCTGCATGTTGAACCTCTGCTTCATTTCTCAGTAGAGCTGTATAGGGTTTTCCACTGGCTTTTTATCAAATGTAATTTTCAAAACTGATTTAAGTTGCAGAAATCTCCAGGCATCAAAAAAGTCATCAAAGGATCTGTTGTTCAAAATCAAACCACACTTAATTTCTGTGGGAAACTTAGAAATAGAGTGGGGTTTTTTTTCCCCCTTATGACTTCCTTAAATGTAGAAAAGTAAAAGTGGATGAAATACAAGCTAAGACTCCAGCTCTAAATGCTTTAACTCTTCAGGCCTTCTGCATCTTAAAAGTTGTGGTCAAAGAAGCCACTTAAAGGGCAAAAACAACACAGGCAGCTGCTATAAAGTTGTATTGCTGTCACTGCTGCCTTGAAGAGGCATAGGGAAACAAAGAACAAGATCTGCGTAGGGGGGTGGGTTGGGAATCAATATTGCGGAGTAAGTCAACTTAGAAATCAGTGGTGTTTTTACCTGACTTGCAAGGATGGAGGCTGCACCTGCGTTACCGAAGCCCTCGTGGTTCTTGGGTTGTCCCTAAGAAAACTTCCCCTCACACAGATCAAGGCTCCTTGGAGCAGATACACATGCACATGTGCCAGCAGGGAAAGTGAAACAGGGAGACTCAAACTGTTCTTTAAATTTCAAATCAGTTCTTGACTCTCAAAGTACCGCTAAATAATGTTCTACTTTCTGTCTTTGTGGCTCACCGTCTCTGAGAGCTGCTGTTCAGGCGACGAGGGTGCTGCTGTAAAGTCTTTGTAGCTGGGGGAGTACTTATTCTTGTATTACTTGGGACCTTGGGGCAGTGTCTAGATTCCGGTGTGCTTTCTGTGCACAGTGGTAGTTAGACACTGCTTCTAAGTAACTGATTTCATACCTTGAGCTTGTAAAAACACCTGTGTGTGTTTATCCCGCAAGATCCTAAGTCAAAAATGCTGCAGCCTGGAATGCAGCTTGCACCAGCAACAGACTTCCTTCTCTTTCTGGTGGTGGAAGAATGAAAGTGGTGAAAACAATGGCCTGACAGAAGACAGCTACACTTCTAAATGCAGGAATTACTATAGTATTTTTTTTTGGTGGATGTGGAACACTTTTTTTTCTTTGAACTTAACTTACAAAGCCCCAGGTCAGGTTCAGGCTTTAAGCGTGTGTGTGTGTCTTTGGCATGGGCAGCAGCAAACACCAGCAGCTGCTTTGGGCCCTGGACGTTAGGAGCTTTTTATCGCTTCTGCTTCCATCAAACTTCCTAACTGGAAAAGATGCAGAGGGTCTGTGGTCCAGAAGTGATGTGCAGACTGTAATCTGGAAATGACACATTTATCATTACAGCTCCCATGAATGAGGAGGCCCAAAGGTCTTGTGCTTCATTCCTGATGCGTGTCTCATGTGTTTTCAGCTAAGTTCTTTGCTTGGCTCTGGCCTCAGCCTGAGAATTGCTGCTCTAGAACACTTGCTTACAACAGTATCCTCAGAAGCCACATGGTGTCACTAAAACAGTACTTACGCAGCTGGCTGGGAATCTGCAGTCTGAAACTAGAGTTGAAGTCCCTTTTAGGGAAGGAAAACAGCACCTTTAATTAAAACCAGAACATGATAGGAGCTTTAATATGCCAGGCATGGCTTTTTCTGTCCTATCAACTGGTTGAGCAACAGTTGAAAAAAGTTACGAGCTCTCCCCACTCTCTGTCTGGCTCTAGTTTTTGGAGTGCGGCTCTAAGTTCTCAGCACTCCTCTTCCTTTTCCACCCCACTGGTGTTTCCTTGTCTCCGAACTCATCTGTGGTCACTATATGTTAGGCTCTCCGGAGGCTGGAGCTGGCAGAAAGCAACGTGCTGGTGCTTGGGCTTATAGGTCCATGTGACTTGGTGCGTGGGGAAAGCCTGCTACCTGGCTGTGCTTGGCCCTTGCAAGAGGCTGCAGCTTGCAATACTGAGAGCCTTAGAAGCTCGTGTTGTTGCCATACTAGGAATATGCTTAAAAAGCCTGCTTAAATAGCACAGAATAAAGCCCAGTGTAGTACAGAATAAAGCCTAGTGCAGCAAGCTACACACTTTTAAGAAGGGGGCTTTGCTCCAGGCCTTGCTTCGATGATAGGAAAAGTTTTGTACTTTTAAAACAGATCAGTTTAATTGCATCTCTTTCTAATTGTTTAGCAGCTTTCAGTGTCTGTTTTCCCACTGCTGCTGTTACAGCCCGTAGCCTTCCTGTGAGACCAGGCATGTGCCAGAAGAGACCAGGGTTGGCTTTTTTTTGTGTTGTGGTTGCACAGCAGCTGTATGCAAACCTGAGGGAGTACGTTTGAAGGCTGAAGCAATGCTACCACCCATAAGTAAATACTTGTGGAGAAAAGCGTGAGATGACACTGGCAGCTCAGGTGAGTGCCTTACCCCTGACCTGCAGAGGTGAGCTCTTGCTGGTCCCTCCCCAGCTCAGCAAGTGGCACCCCCCCAAGGGGACACCTTCTCTGACTGCTGCTGGGGTGCGGGCACTCCTTTAGATTCAGGAGACCAGGCCCAGGAATACTGCAGTTAGGCCACCACCAGAAGCACATTAGTTCTGGTTGCTTTTTAAGCTACAGTGTTTAGGGGCAGGCACCAACCATGAGAACGTAACTCAAGTAAAACCTACAGCCAATTCCCGCTGCGCAGTGCTAACACCCACCTGCACCAGGCAGTGAGCAGTGCCTTCTGTCATCCCAGGTTGGGCTTCACAGCTTTTTTATGTTCCCATCACACTTAGCTTCAGGGAGACGTTGGGAGCAAACCATGCCACATGTGCAGGACAGAAGCAGCAGAGGCATAATTGGCCAGTGAGTGAGCACACAGACAGCAGCCCTCCGCAATGACACCTGCAAACTCTGGTGTCCCGACCGACTGGTCCCAGGTAAGCTTCTGCTCTAGTACAAGATGATGCATGGTAACGCTTCAGCACCTGTCTGGCAATTACACAAACACAATGCCCAAGCAGTTTCTGACACCCCGTTCATCCCAGCACTAGACAAGTCAGTGTGATTCTCCTCTGGGTGGTTCCATCGCATGGGTCCTGTTTTGTAACAGATGATGTGGACTCATCTGTAGGGACGATGTGTTTTGGCATGGGTCCCTGAGTAGTGGGGCAATGCATAAACAGTCTCTTGAGAAATAAAATACTCACCCTAGGGAGAGGATCCAAGTCACAGGGAAGTGACCAGATAAGATGTGAACATGCTGTGAGATTGTGAAACCATCCCTGAAACATGCCATTCTGCAAGGGAACAAACTTCTCTTCTAAAATGTCATTGCAACTAAAGTCATGTTTGATTAATATTAAGACACGGAGTATGAAGTTCAGCTCTGTATCTTATGGCCAAAGAGCTTCAAGGTGCAGCAGTGTCAGAAGAAGCAGATTTACCAGCTGACCTACTGACTGCACAGCGGTCTGTGTTAGCTGATTCTTTTCAGCGTGAAAGTGAAGCCAAACTGGATTTATACCTCATGGACTAACCCCTGTTTGGGATTCTCCCTCGTTAGTGAGATGCAGATTTTTCTGCGCAAGTACGTGAATGGCATTAGGAAAATGCTCAGTTGTGAAAACCACAAAATCCCAGCCATAATGAGCTGACCTTACTGCTTCCCCTTGATTTCACTTGGAGGTGTGTTTACCTCAGTGCTGAATTTGTTCTTCTGGCTTTCATCCCAGTGTTTGGATCCAGCCTTGCAGATTACATAATGGGGTTGCGATCCTTGCAGTGTTTGCTGCCTTCTGTTGTGCTCTGTTATTAACATCAGTAGTACATGGTTTATAGGAATGCTTAAAAGTGGGAAAGACAGCATATTTAAACTGTGAAAGGGAAAAAAGTCTTTCACACATTATTAAACAACAGAAGTAATTGCCACCAGAATGGATCCTGGAAAGCAGGTTTAAAAATATCAGAAGTGGAAGAGGAACTCTTTTTCAGGACTTAACCTCTCGCTAATCTAATTAATTTTAACTAAGATTAAAAAAGCCTTCCCTTTGGGGAAAACATCTCATGAATACTTACAGCAGGCCACAGATCATGAGAGGACACCATAGTCTGCTTAAAATATGCCTTTTCCCATATTCCGATCTAGCTACCATTTGCCACTAAATTAGTGTAAATGGAACATCCTGCTCAAAAAAGAGACTTTGTAGAGTTTTTTAAAGCATGTTTATGTGACTGCACATAAATGTTTGTGTAAAAAGGGAGTTATAACAGTTTATACCACAAAGGTTACAGTAAGAAAAAGCACTTCTTTATGACAATAATTCACAAATTCACAAGAATCACTTTAATATACAAAGCAATTACTACCATTCTGAAACACAAAGCAGCTAATATGTACATAGTGTTAATAAAATGCATTATAACCCAGTACAATTTTTTTAAAACACAGATAAAGCACAAAAAATTAAGTAAAAAAAAAAACAACAAAACAAAACAAAAAACCAAACACAACAGGGATGTTTCTAAATTTTGGGGGAAATGTAAATAAGAATTTATTTTCCCCCAGTAATGGATTTTCATTTAGTCTTTTAACTTCCACAAGTATGTGGGAGTCGAGCTCAAATACCCTGTTCTGTGCTGACATGGTTTGGGTAAAGAATCAGAAATGCAGATGAGGTGAACTTACTCTTTCCAGCTTACATTACAAAAGGAGAATAATAACTCTCACTCTGGAAGCTTCCCTGAAAAACATTGTTCCAAAACAATTTCAAATTATAAATCCAGAGTAGAAACAACTCATTTTTGAAGCAAACAACCAATCTGCGGACAAGTCTGTGGAGGGGTTGGCTGCCAACTAGCACCTCTTCTTGCCCTGTTCCCCATCCCAGCCCTAGAAGTCCATATCAGCAGCACAGTTTCAAATCTCATACAAACTCGAAGTTCTAGATCTTTTTAAAATTAATGTTTTAATATAAATAAATGTCATTACACACACAAAAAATGGAGTGGCACCTGGATAAAATACAACTTGTGGAGAGCATCCAAACATCCCTAGCTCTTAAGAGTGGCCATTTCCAGGTAACTAACTGGCCCAAGGCCTTCCTTCCCCGTGCTCTCACTCAGCTATCCCCTAATTTAGAGAAATAAGTAGCTGGGCTGAGACCAAGTGAACCAACTGCTCCCAAGTTGTGAGTACAGTAAGCGGTCAGCTTATGAAGTGAGCCAACCGCAGATCGTTACAGCCTGTCCCTGTCCCTTTCCCTGCCAGCACACAGCTCCTGAGGACAGCTGACTTCTCCTGCCTCTCGCTGGTGAAAGCGAGACGTGAACTCACCAGTTACACAGCAAGTCACAAACTGCACTTGCAGTACCAGAGCGCAGACAGGTCACCATCTTCAACTTGTGCTACACAAACTAGCCCAAGCAAGCCTCTTTGTGGGCCAGAGCTTAAACACATTTAAAAAACACCTGAAATGCGAACCCTCTTACCAACCGGATCTGGCTCCTTTTCCCCAAAGATGTACAGATTTAAGCCATATCCATCCACAGACCTGAACCTGTCACAAGCACACAGTAGATAGGATTTCAGCACCCTGCTTCTCTTCATCAGTCTGGCTCCTCCCAGATCAACTGAGCTTCATGATACATTCAGGTTTCTGCAAAATCAGTGTCTTTTACAGCTAGCAAATTCAAAAGCTCAGGGAAACGAGTTCCCAGGCACAGCACAGAGAACTGTCAATGTACTGTATGCTTTTAAAACCTGCTCACAGTGACAGATTTCAGGGTTATAGCTAAATTATCATTGTTCCTGCAAAAGACAGGTGGTTGTGCTTTTTTTTAATCTTTTAAAGCAGGGTGACACATTGTCAATATACCTTTACTTCCTGGTGTCAAAGAACTGGAAAGCCTTTTCATTTATTTTCTTGGGATGCAGCTTGTAAAATTTGCAGCCAAATCTCAAATTAAGAAAAGGGGAATAAAGTGGCTGAAAAATAGTTTAGCTTTCCTTCCAAATTAACCTTCCTTTCCCACCGGGGATCACTGAACTAGTTCTGTTCTAAAAATAATTTCACATCCATCCTGTACATACTGCTCTGAGACACCACACACTTAATTCTTTCCAGTCTTCAGTACTGCCAGTTCAGATCTCCTGCCATTTTGAAGTAATGCCTGCTGGATGCCAGGTGCTAATCAGCAAGTTAAATTTGTGGGGGAGTCAACTGCTGTGGGGAGAGGAGTGAATTGTGTGCAGGCTGCAGGATTACAACAATTGTGCCAGGGAGCTTCTCAAGCAAAACTAATTGCTCTTATTTTTTTTGTTCTGTGTTTTTTTTTTTTTTTTTTTAAAAAGTGCACATTTTAATTAAACATTTACAAAGAATATAGTGTAACAAAAATAAATATGTGACCTTTTGGTTAGATCATTGGCAAATGTTACATCACTAACCAGCTTCAGGATGAAAAAATGACAATAAAACAGGGTCTTAGAAAACCAATGAAATCCTTTATCAATTGTCATAGATTTGCAACCACTGATAATGAACTTGCTTTGATGGGGAGACTTGTCTTTACTTTAACCCACAAAAAGCACTGTCTGTCATAAATTAAAAAAATGTAAGATAAAAAAGCAGAGGCCAGTTTTTGCTAACAGATGACTACTTGCAGCTGCAGTCTACTGGAAGCCCAGATTTAAAAAAACCTGTAGTACAAATTTAGATCAGAAACTATCAGGGCTGTTTTTCCTTATTAAATCTAACTTTTTTTTTTTCCTGAGCCTCTTAATGATTCCAAACACCCCACCAATTTTCTGATCAACCTACAAGTACCAGAGAAGACAGTGGTCTGCAATGCAAACGCCAGCTACAGAAGAGCCAGAACCTCCAGGTGTCTGTACCGTCCTGACGAGCATGGCAGGCTAAAATTGTGCTTTCAGATACAAGCAATGGTGCTGGCAACTACCTGATTCTGGTGAAATTTTTGCTTAAATAAAAATGCATCGCCACTACCCCAGTAGGAAAACAGAAGTCTTACCAGTGGTTCCCTTAGAAAACACCACCTTAACAACCTTTCCAATTGTTTTGCCTTTGATATATAGCTGCCAAAGAGAAAAAGCACAAAAGTGAATTATTCTGGGGGGTGGTGGTTGTTGTAAAACAACTGTTTACATAATTTCAAAAATCTCCATCAATAAAAACCAAAACCAAACCTCACAAAAGCCATGAAAGATGAAATAAAATTATTGAAAATGAATAACTGAGAAACAGTACAAAACAAATCAGTAATAAGCGCTAGAATAATGCAGCCCAGAACTACTGGGGCGGGGGGAAGCTTTCACACATGCGCACACATCCACACACACCCAGACACACACAGAAAAGTAAAAATTTTTTCTGACCTCCATATACTATAATACTCAGCATTCCTGACTTAAAAGCTCTCAGAGCTGTAGATTATATACTGTGTGTATATATATATGTACATATATTATACATATGTATTTTCCAAGAATATCTAAATTAAAAGAGCACCTCTGACAATATCTTAACTGCCTGATCGGTGCTGTTATTTTGCAAAATAATGACATTACAAAAATTATATTTCAAATCAATTCTTGTTTATTATGAACATAATGGATCTAGCCCTTTCTGACCCTCTCTTCAGGTTAAACAGGCTATCAGTTCTTGAAAACTCACAACCGTGAGCTATAAAACTAACCCTCCCTCCCCTCTGCCAGCATAATTTCCGTCCTACTTCCAAATGGCCTTAGTTTATAGAAGCTGATTACCCCAACCTCACTACTTGGTAAATAACAAATGAATGGATTCCTGTGTCATATTCTTTACCTTTCTGGGTTAATATGAATAGTAAAGCATGTATGGGTAACCCTAGCCAGCCCTGTACTTGGTCTAATACATTTTTTATTGTTGTCATTTAAAATTTCCATTAAAGAAATTCAAGTCCCTAAATCCTCAGTGCAGCATAAATAAAGATTCTTGCATATCCCTATGTACTTTAAAACAACGTTCTTTTTCTTAGTGAAACGATGGTTGCTAATGAGATCTAGACTAGTAACACTACAGGCTACTCGCAGACCACGCACAGACAAACTGGTAACACAGTTCTCCTCTCACTGCTGCATAAACTTAAACCAACCCTGTATTAGAAGAGCCCCGTCCGGGTACCGGTTTCGGCTCCCCGGTCCATTCAGTTCCCAGGCTTTGTGCCGCGTGACTATCAGCAAGTGCTAGACAGTGCTCATAACCCACTAGGAACGGCTCTCGGATCACGGCTAGCCTCATTCAGGTTCACTGCAAAAACTCAAGTTTTTGCAAACAGATGGTTCTACAAAAGAACCAACCTCAATGTAGGCATGTACAGCCTTTTCCATGTTTCTCAAAGTTGGCGGAACTATTCTATATAACTGTGTAAATGAGGCCATCATGAGCTTCATGTTTTACACGAATGACTCCTGCGTTATCCACACTTCTACTTCAGCACTAGTTCTGAAAAACTGGTAACCGTTGATTGCATTTGTATTCTTTAAGAATCAGACAGTTTTTATAAAAGCACTGCTGAGAATTTAGGGTCTTCTTTAAATTTGCATTGCTAAACTAATAAATTCATCTTCCATTAAATAAAAATATGAAAATCAGTTCTCTATGGCAGATAAAAATAGACCACTTATAAACCTCCTCAAAACTTGTGAAAATGAATTCTTTCATAATTCTGATACTTATGTTCTCTTCTTGAAATACAAACATAATTTCAAATTATTGATAACTCTAGATTTAACAATAATGCTACAAGTTTAATCCTGCTCCTTTTGAAGTCTCTTAGAAACTGAATGCCCTCTCAAATGAGAAAACTAGAACTTTTAATACTGCTTAGCTGTTTGAGACTCACCTGCCCAGAGTCTTCCAGATGTTCTTCCTATAATGTTGCATTGATTGTGTATAACCTTTTAGAAGCTCGTGTTTGAAATTTATCTTAAAAACAGATAGAGTGAATGAGAAAAAAATACCAGCTAATGCTTCGCTAGGCAAGGCTTTGGTACAGACCACAGTCTTATTCATATGTCTCTATACATAAAAGTTTGACCATAAGCCCAAAGTAAACTTAGTCCATCAAATGACCCAAGTTAATGTATCAACAGACTGGCTTCAGACCGCCAGTTAACAAACAGCACATGATTCTTTTTGACACATTCTTTTTGACGACTTCTTGACATTCTTTTTTGGTTCTTTTTGGGCATGATTCTTTTAAATTCCTGATGCTTAGTACAGAGCTGTTTTTAAACATGAACTACCTTTTTAACAATGTAAATCTGGGAAAGATCACATTTCCTCAATGCACACAAAAAAACTGATCTTGCAAACATCTGAGGCACATGAGTAACTTTACTTACAGAAATAAATTACTCGGTAAATCTGACCCTCTACATGAAAAAATCCTCTGAATAAATTAAGAACTTAGCTAGCTTGGCCAGGTTCAAATAATTAATATTGTCCCTTGAGAAGCAGAAGTTGGAATATTTGTGTTTGAAGTCCTCTTCAATATTTGAGGTCGTCCTGGTAGTTGTCATACTGCAATTTAATTTATGCATGGAAGGCAGCCTCAAAGTTTGAAAAAGAATGTAGCAAATCAGGCTGATGTTTCCACTGAGCACAATAATTTCCATTACATAAGACAGTGGTAGGGAAGTAGAAATAACCTCATTGCTTGAGAGGACTTGGGACACAGACTATACTGTCATCAGGGAGTACGTATGTGGAGTTGGCCATGCTTCAACTGCTTAGTTGTTCTGCATACAAATAGGTAGTGCTTTCATGTGTTACCCTTGTTTACTACGTGACTGGTTTCTAAACGTCACTGTTGTACTTTTTTTACTCTGAATTCCTTTCCCATCCAAATATCATTTCCCAACCAATATCCTATGAAGTTGGTGTTAGCTTTTCGTGCATTCAGAATGCTGAACACACTTGCACACATAAGCTTTGAGAAGCAACAACTGACCAGTGAAGCCCATTTCAATGCATTTGTTTCTGAGGTATGGAGAAGTTTTTACTAGTCCAGGAGGGCTTAATACAGATTACAAATCAAAATCCCTCCTGGGCTAGTTTGAAAAAGGTATGTTATCTCCACACCAAGAACGTGTCCATGAAGCGCCCTTTCATTTGGCATGCCGCTTAGCTGTGTATTTTTATAGTTCATAACGAATATGTGAAACCAATTTGGCAACCATTGCTTCTTCATTGCACCATGCATGCTCCACGTATGTGGCCCACAGTTCTCTGGACCAAGAGGCTGGGGTGGTTCTGTCTCTAAGGCAATGGAAAGAGCTCAGCACAAATTCTTGAAATCATTACAAAAGGACCCTCCCCACAGTAACATCTCAAGTGACCACTGTTACTCCTTGAAGAGGATGGGGAGACGAGAAAGAAGCCTGTTCTTCTTCTTCACGCTGAGACAGATGATGAAAATAATCTTGTAAGGGGAGAAGAGGAGGCAAGTACTTGAACATTCACAGTTTGATGCAAAGCACAGATGAAGTATATTCTGTAGTTGCTTCAGGCAGTTTTGCGCATAGAAAAAAAGAAATGTTTAGAAAATAAAAAGTTTACTTTGTCTTTCTGGATATAGCCAGAACCAGTCTCTATCCCACCTGGACAAGTGAAAATGGGAATCCAAAATTAATCTGATTTGTGGCAGTAAAGGTCCTTAAGTGCTTTCAACTCCTCAATCAGTGTCTTGTTTTGGTTTTCAAGCACAGCCACCCGATTTTCTAGACATTTCACATACTCCTTTTTCTTCCTGCGACATTCACGTGCTGCCTCTCTGCAAAGCAAAAAAAGCCATTCAGATCCAGAACAATTACTTGCAGACACAGGCTCCTTAACTATTCAGGTCAAACCTTCACCTAGTACTGCCATGTTTAGAATATGGAGGAATTGTTAAGAAATGCAGGTCAGGAAAAAGGCTGAGTTCATAACAATTGCTTCTCACAAATCACACACACTCAAGATCCACAGACCATTTCAACATGCAGATCCCAGTAAGTCAGCACCAATAAAATTCTGCTTCTGTGAGAAAAGGATCCTACTCAATGACAAAATTCTGCCTGCAGGATTTACATTAGAGCCTTTAGGCCAAGTCGAATGCTGCTGCAATAATTTAATTGATTTCACTGTAATAAATAGATATTACATAGAATAATAAAACCATGGATAAGACCAATGTTCATCTATTAACCTCTTTATAGTCTTAACTCTTCCCTTTGCTGCAGTCCAACCAAATACTAATGGTCAGGATGTCCAACCGGTGCAAAAAAAGCTGCATTCAGAGCATTCATGTATTTGGTCTCAAGCAATACTTTCATTTTATTAATAATGTCTGCATCACTCCAATGATAATATAAACGACTCAAATAAATAAAAAAAATCACAAAATAAACAGTCACTAGCAACCATATCATTCTTTAGTCCTTGTCTGCTGTGCTAAGAACACAGCAGTGTTAATGTCCTGAGGCAGATCTCGAGACAGTCAAACTTTTAAGGCTTGCTTGTAAAGACTGAGTTGCCTGTAGGTAACTTGGTAACATACTAAGAACGCCAATGAAAAATACCTGAAAGGTGCTAATGTGCTGGTGAGCATCCCGAAAGCAGTAACTCCAGGCAGAAGCTACCCTGCACAGCAACAGTAATGGTACCAGTGTGCAAAGTGAGCACAAGGCTAAATGCCACAGATGGACGGGAGTCCAGGCAGAGGGCTCTCCTCCTGCAATGCAGCTTGTCAAAGCAGCACACTGCAGATATTTGTAAACGTACGTGCTCATTTGCCCTGCCCCTTTAGGTGCAAAGCAGAGCAGCTTCAAAAGGAGAGTCTGAGTGTCCTTTCATTGCAAATACTGCATAGATTGGTGATACAATCAATGTTCTGTTAAATGAGAGGACAAAACTGAACCCAGTTCTTCCACTTATTAGGTAAACAGTAGTTGTAGTACAAAGCAAAAAAGAATGTCTGTTCCAACACCTACCTGGTAAGAAGACTCTAAAAGTAATTTTTGAAATTCAGCTCCACAAATGAGATAGGATGAAGAAAACCTAGTTTGTAAGCCCTGAGAGGACTCAGGTATCCACTTGTCACTCCTACAAATACAATTTCACATGCTTGCAGCGCTTCAGTGGGCCATGAGCAACATTTAGAATTTAAGTCATTTTGGGCTGTTACTTGTGTCACCAAAAGATTAAGTACTACTGGATCAGGAAGTGTCTCCCAGTGCAAACTACTAACCTGTCTTCTTGGGTGACAACTTTTTCTTTCTTTTTGTGATTTTTGTGCCAGCTTGGGCTGTAGATTAAGCCACCTCAAGTCTGCGTGCATTAGTTATTCATTATGAACAGCTAGAGTTATACTGAATTACAAGAGAGCTTTTAAAATGTAAAATTTGCACAGAAAATTTGCACAATAATATCTATGAATATTTACGCTATAATCCTCCAGTAAGTACCACCTCACCATCTGCCTCTCTATATCCCTTTTCCCTGCTTTGCTGTGGAGCCTAGATTTGCAAATACCTATTAAGCAGGCAGGCTAAAAGCACCACATGCAACATGATACTGTTGCAAAAGCTGTCAATTTAACTCAAGTGGGGGTAATTCCCCATTGTTTTTCTTGGCTTTCCCAAACACAAAAGCTTTCTTTTAATGAAATAAGACTGCTGACTAAATGAGGGGATTCAGAATGCTAATTAAATTTTTCTCAAATGCAGAGCCTGAAAGGGTGACATCTACTATTCACTGATATCAGAAAAATACATAAAAAGGGGAGATGGGTGACATTCTGTACAAAAATCTTTTAAAAAAGTGAACTCTGCTGTTCAGCATTATTTACTTCATTAAAGCCCCTCAGACAAACATTGGGTCTGCTCACTTAACTTTCCTTTGTGTTCACAGCTTAGCAATCTACAGAAGATAAAGGCACCTGTACAACATAACAGTTTTTCAGACTGCCAGATGTAGTAAACAGTGCTTTCACGGGGCTTCCCCTCCTCAGAGGGGAGGGAACCACTGCTGTTTTCCCAGTGGCACAGTGTAACATACAGGCTCGTATCTGTGCACGGAGTTCAAGCTTGGTGTGGTGGGTCAGCTCAGGCCCATGCCTTCCCTCTCCCACAGCATTAGGCTTAAGGAACATCATGCCCAACTTCGTTTTCCTGCTCCCTTCCTTTGCTGCCTCCACCAAGCCCTACTTCAGTAGACTTGGCTGTTCCTCCTCAAACACTAAATCCTACAGGGTCAAGTCTCCTCTCTCTCTCTTTCAGCCCCTCTGCTGCCACTACTGGCTCCACAAGACATGAAAAGGAGTAGCAGCTCATTTAGCCTTTCCTTGAGTCTTTCTGTCTACAGACGATAAAAGTCGAAAGGCAAGCAGCTAAAGAGAACAAGTGAGACAATCAAAAAAGCACTCGTGAAGAGTGTGGGTGGGCCAGCAGCCAGGAGAATGCATGCAGAAGGCTAAGGAAAAAATCCAGGAAAGGAAACTACATGAATGTATTAACTCAAAAAAATCAATTCACCTCAGTGTTTGTAAGAACATGTCTGCAGTCATAGAAGTCTCTCACCAATGACTTTTCTCCTTATGGCAACAAACAAATTCACATACCTCACAGAAACCTCACCTTTACTTAAGGTTTCATAGTCACAATACATGGCATTAGCAGGTATGTTTCTTTGCTTTGCATCTTTAAATAAAGGCAAATTCTTCAGAAAGCATTTCATAAAATGACTAAGAAAGATCAGGATTCTTAGTGGTTAACACTCTAGTTCTACGCAGAGCCAACTGGAAAAAGAGTGATCTAAATGTACGTGCCTGTTCTTCATTAGACGCACTTCTCTCTTCCGTGCGGCCTCTTCTGCTGGCTGGGTTGGAAGTGCTGGAGAGGATGCCATGACTACACCTGGTGCAATGGTGCTGGTAGGGGCGGTGCGAATCTGGTAGGTCTGCACATCTCCTGAGGCAGCTGAAAGAGACAAGGGAACATCATGTCAGTTTGGTGACAGCGCTGTTAAAGGTGGTGCAAGGATCACCTAGTCATCTATCTAACCATGCACTCTGGGCTACACTACAGGAGGGATGACCATCATCTGGGTCATCGTTGCTATCTCAGTCTTAGTTTATTAATGTATGCAAGGTTTGGGGCATTCCTGCTGAAGAAGTCTTCCCTTGTGCTTGATAACTTGATTTGTCTTGCTGTACTGCTGTGCTTCTTTCTCCCTTAGTACAGTTCTTTTTATTTCTCTGTTTTGTGGGCAGTTTTAAAGAAGATGAAGGATGGCAAACAGTATTTCTAGCTATGCTCCAAATGTCTATCTGCAAAAGAAGAAACTGCATGCATAAGCATTTGGCACAGAAAAAAGGGTGTAAAACTGTAGCATTTACTCCAACAAGAGAGAGACAGTGCAAGCTAGGCACTCAACTTCACTAATTCTCTAGAATAAACAAGGTCTTGGGTTTCTTTTGTTTCTTTACTGTAATCTAGGAGTGTGTTACATTTGCCTGAGTTCAAAAAAAAATATGATACCACCTAAAGAAATCACATGTCCTTAAGAACACAAAAAACCAGAAGATGAATGCAACAATAGCATTTTTCTTGGCTATGTATCTTCACTGATGCCTGGAGACCTCTTCACTGGATAACTTTCAAATCACCTGCTTTACAAGCATAAAAGCAGGGGTATGTTCTTCTGTTATTTTTAGCAAACAGATTTTTAATACCTCCCAATTTTTAATAGACCAAAATGTATATTTTAATATAATAAGCCCCCCCAACTTATTCTAAGATGAAGTAGCCCTGCTTGCTCTAAGTGGAGGCCTAGACCAAACTCTCTCTTAAGGCACTTCCCTAAATTATTCTATGATTCTAAGACTCAATGATTAAGTACTTGGTGACTAGTTACAAAAGCCACAATAGGAAGAAATTATGACTTGCAATTGAAAAGGGGAAAAAAATTACTACTAAATTAAAGTGTCCTTATAGAAAGAAAGTATCAAACAACCTTCTTTCCTAACTTTAATGCTTAGCTTTAAATTTACTATTGTTGCAGATGACTATCTGGGAGAACTCAGAACTCTGAAGTTGTATAAGTTTTTGCAGGACGTATGAAATAAAAACGTGTGGACAAAATGCAGGAAATACAGCATGGAAAACCAAAAATAAATATATTGTTTTAAGAATTAAACCCAAAATACCCACAACTTGACCAATCTGAAGGGAAAGTCTCCAAGAAAATGTGACAGATAGCTTTGTCCAGAATTTCCGTTAGTCATTTTGGAGACTTATTTGTGCCAAATCTGTTAATTCTGTTTCCTGACACATATGAAGGAGTTAGGTTGGCAACTTATATCTGCATGGAGAAAACGTTCTACAGAATGACTGGCTGTTAAGTTTCTCACCTTGTACAACAACTTGGTTGCTGGGTACAAGTATCTGTTGTCCATCTGTGGTCTGTGCATATTGTAAAATGGTGGTGCCAGGTTGGGTTGCAGCTGCGTTGGTCATAGTCAACGTCTGGAGACCTTGTACTCCATCTGTGCCATTGTTAGACAACTGTATTGCTCCTCCTTGGGTAATAGCAACTGACGAGAAAAAAAATCAACACAGCATTTAAGACACTAATTTACTCATTAACTTATAGTATTAAACCTAGATATGGAAGAATACTGGTCTGAGTTAAATTCCTTGAACCCTTATACACCCTCAAACCAGACACATGGCTTTAATGTACATGACAGAAATCATGCTTTGAAAATAAGTTTTCCATTTTTCATGAGACCTGTTCTGCTGGTTTTGGCTGGGGTAGAGTTAATTTTCTTCCTAGTAGCTAGTACAGGGCTATGTTTTGGATTTGTGCTGGAAACAGTGTTGATAATACAGGGATGTTTTAGTCACTGCTGAGCAGTGCTGACAGAGTCAAGGCCTTTTCTGCTTCTCACACTGCCCCACCAGCCAGTGGGCTGGGGGTGCAGAAGGAGTTGGGAGGGGGCACAGGCGGGACAGCTGACCCCAACTGACCCAAGGGATATTCCACACCATATGACGTCATGCTCAGCATATAAAGCTGGGGGAAGAAGAAGGAAGGGGGGGGACGTTTGGAGTGATGGTGTTTGTCTTCCCAAGTAGCCATTACGCATGATGGAGCCCTGCTTTCTCGGAGATGGCTGAACACCTGCTTGCCGATGGGAAGGAGTGAATTCCTTGGTTTGCTTTGCTTGTGTGTGTGGCTTTTGCTTTACCTATTAAACTGTCATTATCTCAACCTACAAGTTTTCTCACTTCTACTCTTCTGATTCTCTCCCCCATCCCACTGGAGGGGGGACACACCCATATTTTTTGGGGGCCAAAAAACACAGCCTAAACCACAAATTAGTTTCTCTGATAAAACAGCATCACACTGAGGAGCTACAATCCTCCCCCGGGGAATACTTTTTTATTTGTTAGGTAAGATTTTCTTCTTGGTTGGTTTAGGTCTTTTCCTCAGTCCTTGCTTTTTTCTTCTCATCTGAAATTCCTCTCCTCTTCCATGCTTTATGCCCTTCAGTCTCCTCTGCTGCTATTGATATCCATTTTGTGTTTCACTTTCTTCTTGCTTTGGCATTTTTTTTCTTCTGATTGTGTCCCCCCTTCTCTACAACTTCCTCAGCACCTTCCTAGCAGTGTTTTCTTTCATAAAGGTCCAGTTTCACGCATTTTTTTTTCCTTCAAGCAGCCTTACTTTGTTGGTTTTTTTTTTTCCTTTCTTTCTCTCAATCCTGTCCTGCAGGTGAACTGAGACATCACCCCTCATTCATGATTCCACAGAATTTCACTGTGTTCCTATATACAGACACACCAAAATCTCAAGTATCTGCACAAGCAGTTATTTTACAGTTATGGTAGGAAAGCAGAGTTAACCACATCTATTTCAATAAAATTAAATAGGGTATTAGGCAAAGTGGCTAAGGAGTAAAGAGAGATACAAAATTTTAAAGAAATTTTAAGAGAAACACGTAAACAAGTAGTTCTTTCTCCCTTTTGTATATTTAATACTGCATTTGTTTGTGTGAGACAGTGTGTGAATTCTAGCTTTACTGCTGTAGCCTCAAGCCTTTAAGTCAAAGCATTGTATCTATAAAATCTAATGAATAAAGAAAACACAGAAACATATATTTATTACATGTTTTAAATAGGGTTGCTGAAGTTCTTATTTTTTCAGGACTTTCTAAAAATGTAATTGCAGACTGTAATGTTTTTTCTATCATTGAGGTTATAATTTTGTGAACCAGAATTAATAATCTGCCAGGAAAAAAAGAAACTTCTGAATTACCTTATCTGGTTCCTGCAGTTAAAAAGTTTATAACAGCATGATGGTTAATTCATATTTTGCCTCATGATGCATTAGCTGCGCTAACCAGCAAGCACTCCCAGAACGTTAACTGAACATTTCAAATACTTACAATAGGAATGTGTTTAAAAGGCATGGTTATCAAACAGTCAAAGTAATCTTATTTTCACCTCCTGCTTTGTCCTAGTCCAAACAGTTATAGAAATAATAGTTCTTCATCTTCTCATCCCCACTTACTAGCACCACTGAGAAATTCAGACTACATACTGTACTGCCCACTGCTGGTTTGGTAAATGGGAGTTGGCACCGTAACAGTGGCGATGGCAGGTGCTGCTGTTTCCTCTTCAGACTTTTCTTCTTCAATCCTTGGCACTCCTGGGGCGTCTGAGGACAAGTCATTCAAAATTTTTCTGGCAAAGACAGTGTGTTGTAGAGATTTTAATAAAAATTGGAAAAAAAAAAAGTCTATTTGATACATAATGCTGGAGAAAACTGAAAAGTGCAGTAAGCCAGCAAGGAAAATACGGGTGCAGAATAAAAAACCCGCACTACCTTCAAACTGTTATTGGAGAGGATTGTTCAAAGCGCCATGCACAGATGGGCAAAGGAGCCAGCACAGAACAGCTGTGCTTATCAACACAAGATACAGGTGCTTCTCAACAGGTTCTTCTCAATCCAAAATACAGCTATCAGAACCTTCCCTTTTTCTTAAAAACATGTTTCTCTCTCATCCATTTTTACTTGTTTCCTGCTTTTAGCCACATAAAGATTTGAAGAAAGCAAAAGTATGTAAAAAACCTATCTCCTCACTTAGATCAGGGGAACTGCTCCGTTTCAGAGACTGTTAAGGCCTCAGCCAGAGAGCTGAGTGTAAAGGAAGTTAGCAGAAATGCTTGTAAAGGGCAACTCGTTTATAATCTAACACCTGCCTGGGAGACAATGCTGGGTGTTTGAGTGAAGTCACACACTTATGTTTACAGATGCACTGCCTGAGAAAGCTGTGAAATTAGCAGGGGTAAAGGAAAGAACAGTTTGTTTAATTGCTTTTATGGGTTAATTATCCAAAGCCAAAACTCTTAAAACATCACTGCTACAGGTCCCACTGAACATGACTCTAAGACTGACCCTAGCAGCTACTGTAATTTGCGTCACTTAGACCAATCACTGTCCGTCAGAAGACTCTCAAGCCCTTTTCACTGCTGGCATATTCTATTATGTCATTACAAAAAGCTACTTAGGTAAAGGGCAACATTTTTGTAATTCTCATATGTTTTCCTGTAGACTGTCACTAGAACTCGAAGTGTGATGAAGCAAACACAGCTGTAGACCCCAAGCTCCAAGACAACACTCATTTCTTAAATAAGGCTCCTAAGGCTTTGGGAGCCAGAACATCTGTATGGAGCTATTTGGGGAGAGCAGTCACTCTGCTAAGCAACTTGACAAACAGAGCTTTGCTGTTCCTGTTTTGACTCTGCATGCATGCAGTAACCCCAGCATTGCACAAGCACTCCACTGTACCAAGCATCACTTGGACAAATAAAAAATTCCCATCCAGAGAGTTTGCAATCTAGGTGTTACACCAGAAAAACTAGTGGACAAAACAGATGAAAAAATATGGAGAGAGCAGGGAGGATGACAAACAAAACCCAAGAGCTCAGAATAGAAAAGAAACTACAGCTCGCCAATTTTTCTCATGTCAGGTATGATCTGGTGGTTAAAACCTACCTTTGCCATCATAAACATGGGGTTTAAGACAGAAGGTAAGGTGGCAGCTTTACAAATACAGGAGCTGACAAACTGACATGGGGAACACAGGATGTACTTCAGTAGCAGGATCAAGGTGGAGATTCTGAGGAAGAGCTATAGCTCTTCAATTCTGTGAACCTATCTGCACCTATCTTGTCTCTGGGGCCAGTTAGAGCAGCTTGAATAATGCCAACTGGGAACTCACTAAATACAGCTGTAGTCTGGCTCAGCCTTTCTGACATGACCTCTAAGCCGGCCCAGAGTCTGAGCTGCATATACAAGTTCTACAATCACAAATTTTTGCTGAGTCACCAGGATCTGGTTTGAGGACAGAGGCTGTGGCATGGCATCAGTGCGTGCAAAGGAGTTCATCTCAACCAGAAGTCAGCATGCACAAGTCCTTTCTTCTCAGTTTTGCTGCTTGTCTACTTAGCTCTGTTGTCTCACGATATACAGCCATTCTTCCATATATAGTAAAAGCAAGTGTCTCACTGCAGAAGCAGACTGCAAGGAAGTCTGTGGCAGCCTTGAAGTTAGCAACACTGCTCCCTCACAAATAAAAATATTTTCCCAGATCTATTACAGCTAGGGGTCTTCAGCAATGATTTCCACTATCTTCAGCAGAACAGCCCTGAAGGCTGCTGGAGAAGGTAGAAAATAATCTGCAAGTGCTAAAAAAAAATGAGTGAGATATGCTCAGGCCTAGAGTCTAGCTTATATTTCTAAGGCTATGCTCATAAAGAAAAAAGGAGCATCTGAATTTTCTGAAGCAGCAGGAATCCACAGGTCACTTAAAACCTGCTGAACTCCAGAGTTGTTCCTTAACACCATCTAGCATGTTTTAAGAATGAAAAGTGTGATTTAGTACAGCCAGAAAAAGCTGTGCAAGGGCTTAATTAATAAAGTAACATATGACTAACACCACGTGGAGGAGCACCTCAGTTGGTCTTACTGCAGAAGCATTTGGCATGACAACTAAAGATCCTAGATGCTTATCACTACATTCAACTCATATCCTGACTTCTTGAACTTCAAACATAACCGATTTTGCTCAAGCAGAAATTCTCTCTAAGCCACGAACACCACATGTTCGTTGAAAGTCTCATGGGAGAAAGGAATTAAGTTTGATTGCTGCTAGCATTTCAACAATAATGAAAAACAATAGAGTTGGTTTTTTGCAGACTACAGATTATACAGAAGCCACTTTCTTGCAAAACTTCAGTGTATGTCATGTATTAAGTATCCATTAAAGCTATCTCTAAGGCACTTAGCACAATGATCTCTCAGTGTTTCACAAATTTGGCAATTAGCTTTTTCTCAGGTCATTTCTGTCTTAACTGAGTGTAACAGCTGAGGTCTCTTCCTCCTCCTCCTATTTGCTTGTCTCTTTACATCCTATTCCATGGAAAGACATTGCAGAATAGAGATTTCAGTTAAATGGTAAATCTAAAAATAACTATACAATGACACTGTTTGTCTCCCCACAAGAAGAATGCATTCGTCAAGCAAAATGCTTCCGCTTTTAACCGCCATACCTGTAGGAGGGTCGTCTGGAAAGAATTTCTCTTCGTTTCTGTGAGTCTGTGACACTGTCTACCGATTCCTGTGAATCTTCACTTTCTGCTATAGTGGAGATCTGTAAATAAGAACAGCAATCAAACTTAACAAGACACTTCCAATGTCTTTATTTTAAGGAAATGTTGACATCCTGTGAAAAACACTACAATGCAAGTACTCTACAGTGCTTCTACCTAGGCAACAAACAGAAAGGGCAGACTGTTTAGTAGCAGATCCAGTGAAGAATGACCACCTTCAGTTATCTACCTGTGAGAATGTCCTTTATAATTTAAGTACTCCAATAAGAAAATATAGACAGTAATTCCATACAGTTTTTGCTTTCCGTGATTCCTTATTTCCATCCATTTTAAGGAAACAAAGGAAGATTTTTTAGTAAAATTTAGGGAGAGAAAAGTTAAAACCAAATTAAGACAGAAGAAACATTTGGAAACCAAGAGCAAAATACTGAAGTTGAGAAACATCAATTTATAAATAATTGGGTAGATAAGTTATAGAGAGATTGTCTTTTGCAGGGGGGAATTGTCAGGAAAATGTCATACATGAAGATGCTAAGAAATAACGCAGTGCTGCAATTCTGAACATCTGTGCTAAAAATAGACAAATATTTAGGAATGAAAGCTAAAACGTTTGTTGTATCAATCATATTTCAATAATTTTAAATTTGAAGTGTGCCAAAAACATAAAAACATCTCCAATACATAAAAACAGAGACTGTTTTCCAGAAGACTATAATCACGTGACAAATATACAAAAGCTAACGACAGTAAAGAGAGAAATGCCTGTGTGAGAAACAGCTCACAGCCTGACATTTTATGCACTGTAGGGAAGATTCCTGAAGGCTCAAAAAGCTTGCTGGGCCCAAATCTCAGTTATCAGATGGAGGGCCTGAATAGGTCCAAGGCTGACTGTGAACGACTGGGTTTTGAATATCACAGCATTCCAAACAGGTTCTGGCTTTGCACTGAGGCAGGTGAATTCCAAGCATGGTTTCATTGTCAGTCTCTTATCTTCCACCCCTGGGCTAGTAACTGGTGCACTTCTCTGAAAACTGCTCACCTCTGATAGATTAAAACTCTAAACTTTTGACTCCAGTGGCTGAGGAGGGTAGAGCCTGCCAGAAACTCAGCACTAAAGCTGACAAGGAGTAAACAAAGATTATTATCAGAATGGCCTAGTTTTAAATTATGCAGGCCTTCTTATTTTTTAAAATAATATCCAGCTAAATATCTGTACCAAATAGTTAAAATGTCTACTTTTTAAAATTAAACTTTATTTGAGCTCAGTGTACTAATAGCAAAGGAATGATGTACAGTCCTTGCCCTGTGTAGCTGCTGTACACCAAGCAACTTCTCCTTCTGCATTCACTAACACTGGGCTTAAAGTGGTTAAAAAAAAAAAAGCTACCGGTTACCGGTTTTCAGACTACTTGTCTCCTATGTCTTCAAGCTGCCTCATCATATCGCATTATCTGTCTTGCTTTACAGAAGAAAAAATGCTAAGGCTTTACAAAGGAAACAACATTCAACAGGCAAATTTTAAAACCATTTTTATGAGAGGACTGATAGGTTTATTTTAAGGACCATTAACATACAGACATCTGTTTTGTAAACCAATGCAAATATTTTCTAAGTAGCAAAGACTCTCATCCCAGAATATCAGCCTCATTAATGATTAAAGATTACATTATAAAAAAATCCCTTTTGTTCATTCCAGAATAGTATGAACTCTTACTTAATAAAGATGTCTGAAAACACAGTAGAGAGAAAGGAGAGTAATACTGTAAGAAAAACCATGAAGCTGTTAAAGTC
Organism: Morus bassanus; assembly: GCA_031468815.1. Classification (NCBI taxonomy): domain Eukaryota; kingdom Metazoa; phylum Chordata; class Aves; order Suliformes; family Sulidae; genus Morus; species Morus bassanus. The sequence continues at coordinate 30,283,591 of CM062574.1, read as the reverse complement.
ACCAACCAAATTCTAGAGGGAAATGAAACTCAGCAACGTTTGAAAGTGAAAAGTGGTTAAACCAGAACAGAAAAAAAGCCAGAGAGTAGCACACACTGTACAGTTTTTGCCTTCAACATGCTCTTAAAGTTTATATAAGCAAAAACACAATCCAGGACACAAACACATTAGAAAACAGTGAACCGGCAGGAGTATTCAAAAGGCCGAATTCATGTAACAGGAATTTTCTTCAGTCAGTACCTGAACTGTCTGGACCTGTGGAGACTGAATAACTGACGGCTGGGCAGCCTGAATTACGCCATGCACTTGAACCGTCTGCCCATTGGGCAGCTGAACTAAGGTCACCGTGGGCGCAGAAGACGTTGCGTGAGCTGCTGGCATAGATACCTGCAAAGAAGAGACAGTGAGCATAAATTAGGTTATTGTAAAATCTTCTTATTTCACTACCAAGAACACTTTTTGGTGGAAGAATTATGTCTCTTCTAGACCCCAGTTAGATGACCCAAATGTTTCAGTGTAATATAAAACCCCCTGAACTGCCTAAGCCCAACATCTGACCTACTTTACAAATTAATCTAATGCAGAATTTCTGCAGGCTCAAAACATCACTTGTAAAATCACTGACAAGAATGAGAAAAACACAACTGTCTCTATTTTGAGGTAACTTAATAAAAACACATTATTACCTTTCGCTTACTTCAGTTAGATATTGCTAGGACTTGGGTGTACTCCTACAGACACTGCTAAGTCAAAGGCAGAAACATATGCAAGTGGAGCTATTTTTGTTCTCACTCAAGAAAATGCAAAGTGTTTGCCAGATGTAAGAAGTTAAAATTTTTAGGGAGTCATATCTTTCAGACTTTCTAGAGTCTAAAAGATATTGAGTAGTTGGCAAAGTCCATTTAAATAAAGGAAACTGACCATGTGTTCAGACAGAAAACCCATGGGTTTGCAGTGGAAACAAATGGTTTGTAGGCAGTTACTGTATTTCAGTGTTAACGGGTCAACACAAACTCTAGTCTTAGAGTTCTTTCTATGAGGAAAAATGGCCCACATTTTAAACCCTCAGTTCTACACACAACTTTGTTTCTCCAGCACAGACCTGTAGGCATAGAGGCTATGCGAACAGGGATACGCTAATGACTTCAGCACAGTACGTTAGCATGTCCTGCGCAGGGACTCAGGCTCTGAGGACAGCAATACCTGCACAAAGCTTGCGTCACGCAGGGAAGTCTCACTGTGACAGGTCACAAGAACTATTATGGGCGGCTGAAGGGCCATTCACCAAGGTTGCTATGTGGCTGGACAGATGCCCCGGTGCACATCCAGTACTCAGCAACTGTCTGGTGACACAATGCACGTGTTCACGCCTGGAGGGCTCCTGAAAGGCAGAAGGGTGCCAGGGCTGCCGAACCAGCACATGTGGCCCTTGGTTTGCACCTGACTCACACCAGCGCAGCCCTCGGGGAAGGACTGCAGGCAAGCATGAGCTGCTCTGGCAGACCTCTGCCAGGTCATGAGTCGCTGACTAGCCAGACTTCTCCTAGACACCCAAGTTTGGAAAATTTAACAATCCTCCAGTGTTCAACAGCATTTTCAAGAAATTCAATCCATGTAGCTACAATGTGAGAAGGGGCTGCACTGCTGTCCTACCTGATCTCAAAGAGCTGCTATGTACCGCATGCAGAATTAAATCCTCTGCTGCCCCCATGAACACGTAGTTCTCAAAGACGCAGTAGCTGATCTCTGAATTTCCATAAACATCCGCCACTTACAAGGAAATCTTGCTTAACAACAAAATTAAGGGGAATTACACGTAGACCTCTCTCCTCCACAGCTGTCTCTCCCTAATCCATGAATCTGTGTTTGCCTTTACCTTCCTTTTTATGAAAATGGTTGCAGCATTACATGGCAGTACATAACGCACAGCTGAGAGAAACCGGGGCTGAGATTAACATGAGCACACTTTCCTCTGGCAAATTATATTCCTTTACTAAGCAACCTTTTTTAATAATGCATGTCTGACTAAAAAGTCTTTGGCAATGACAGCAAGGCTGATCAACTGGAGGCCACTCTGCAGTTGGATTAAGCCAACAGCAGAGTGTAACTTCCGCAGATGTCTCTGACTCATACCTTGTGGAACTGGAACGAGTTTCCTTTTGACTCTAAAAACTACCCTGAACTCACTAAAAATGCAGCAATTAAACTAAGCTTACAAGAGGGGTGACCTTACAAGAGATAATGAAAGAATTAAACTGACATAATTAGTTATTTAGATTTGCCTAAGCCTCTGAGGGCACTCCCTAATGCCAACATTGCCACTTCACATATTAAAAATATCATAATAACGTAACACTGATGTGAACAAGACAAGGAATTATGTTTAGACTGCTATATCACTTCCACAAGGAGTATAAAGCCTGGAGAAAAGCTAAGGTGCAAATAATACAGTGAATGACAACAGAGGAAATTAGGAAAAATATAACATATGTCTTTGTGGTTCACATGAATTTTAACCATAGCTGTATAGCTTTGTCTTACTTGGAAAAAATTCTCATTCAAGTACTGGGGTAATTTTGCCCAAGTAAAGTGCATTCAACCCACTACGTCGTCGTATCTGTAAGTTCAGCTACCTGGAGGTTAGTATGTTAGCAAATGAATTTAAAACATTCTTGCTTCTCTGGACTAAATCTTAATGCATACCAAGCGAGAAGCAGTTTACTGGTTTTGCAAGAGAAATAAACTACTTCCACACAGTTCACACTGAAGTGTTATTCACACCACCTACATCCTGTGCCTAAGTTAGACAGCAAGAAAACTGCCCAAAGAGGCAAGCTGGTACAGGGCAGCTGGTGTCCTGTAAATTCACGCTACAGCTTCACTGAACAAAATCACCCTATGCATTTCAACAGCTCCAATCCCTATACTATCACTTGAATGGAACTGTACTACTTCTGATTTACCAAAAGGTGTAGTGACTTTAAAAAGACACTAATCATTTATAAAATCGTAAGTGATTTAACACTTGTGCCACTTAAAGACTCAATTCCCCAAACTAGAAGATCTAAAAAGCCTGTCTGTTCTTTGCAGACTGCAAATACTTTTAAAATGAAATGGTTACAAAAGAGAGCCAAACAGATTCTGTACTCATTTACACAATGGAGTTGCTTCTGCCAACCATCACTGTATCCAAGAATGAAACCGGGTTCCAAAATTAGAGATGTAGCTGGGACTGCAATTCTTGTCTCTCCAAAATAATTTGGGGATAATAAATGATCTACTACTGTCTCTCTAAACAGCCAACAATTCTGTGAAATTCTGGAGACAACAGGATAACACGAGCTGTCAAATGCCAGGTTGTTTCACTTGATTATAATGTTTATAATATTAATCCCATCTGATAAGATGTTGAATTTGCTGCGTTATTTATCTATATTTTCAGCTTGCCTTCTTCAGAATTAAACTGACTACGATAGACAAGTTTCTAAAAGAAAACATAACAGCAAAACAATCCAGTCAATATAAAAAAAAGACAGTAAATTACATGTTTTGAAAAAAATACCTTTCAGTGGTATGGTTGTGGTAAAGAATGCTAGAAATATTTTTAATGCATTATTCTGTTAACATTACACAGTTTACACACATACAGTTCTTCAGAACTAACACAGCCTAGTGTGATGGGAAGTTGAAAATCTCTCCTGCTTTAAAAATGTGAAGACAAATATTAAAGCAACTGTACATCGCACCTGTTTCAGAATTGTATCAATGGAACCTTCTCTCAGGCCCATGAGCAGACATTATCCCTCTTAAAAAAGTTATCCAATAGGTAAAACTATTACACCGTATGATTTTATACCTGGGCTAACGTTGCAATCTGTGGTTGTGCCTGTACTGTCATCTGTTGGGTTTCTGCCTCTGTAACGGCTGCATCTCCACTCTGCTGGTTCTCTGCTCCAGATTCCATGGTCATTTAGTTACCTACAATCACAATATTTGTCGTAAGTCTGGGTTGGTATGCAAGTCCATTATTCTTGGTGGATCTGGTAGCAATCACTGCAGCTGAATTCCCATTACTACATACTGTTTTCATTTGCTTATTAAAATGTTGCCAAACTATTAGCATTCAGGCAAAATTTTTTCATGCCAGGTGTCTGCCTCAGGTTGATTTTTCTGTGTGTAATGTTTCTGAAAAACAGGTCCAGTCTCCTCCAATAATGAGATCAGAAAAAACACGTTTTGCTCATCTTAAAAAAATGGCTTGAGCAATTGCACTATGATGATCTAGTACCTCCACAATTCGGAATAACGACCGGCAGTTTGTCAGGAAGGGCACTCCTTCAGTGCCAAGGTGACAATATGCCCTGCCACAGCCCTCCCTCTCCCCCGCAACTGCAGTTTGCAGATAACCAATAGCAATTGCTTCTGTGTTGGGCACTTAGTTTTCAGCCTTCTTCTGTCTGAACTAAATACGCAACATCTCCATGCAAATCCTTTCCACAACCAGACCGTGTATGGCCCTACATCACAGCAACTTAGTCTTTTCTACTTGGTAGTTTTAAAGTCAGTATACATAATGATGGAAGCCATTCTGCTTGAACTTTACTGCAAATAAATATTTTTATATTTAGAGGTACACAGTAGTTTGTCATGACCTAAGTTTTGTATCATATATAGTTTCTAATACACTTATATTTCTAAGCAATAACTGAGGAAGCCTAGATCACCAAAATACACAACTCTGTAAAAAGAGGTTGCAAAACTTCCAAAACCATGCACATAGGCAGAGTGCAATGAATGTTAAATTCTGCACTGATCTGTGAAAATTATTTTTCAGTTCTTTAAATACTGATACGAAAATATTTTACATATAAAAAAGAACTTCAAAATACAAAGAAATGCTCCCAATGGTGATACAGCAATACCACTCTATTATACAGAACTCCAAATACCAAATATTAAGAATGGATATTATCTCCATAGCCACAATACTAACTCTGCGTACCACCCTGTGCTGCCCAATCAACTCAGGCCTCTGGCTACTCTAAGGCAGCACACCTCTCTTCAGAGCTGGAGCAAAACAACCAGTAGAGCTTTTCTGCTTTGGAAAAGGCCTGGAGGCAGAGGATGCTCAGATCAGAAGAAAGGTGGAAAGAGGGAGAAATGCCCCTCTCCTTGCTCAACTTTACTGTCCCCCTGAGGAAAAGACTTAGAAGTGTCAATACAGGTGGTGGTACCATGACCACATTCAAGACATTTCATTTTAAACACAAAGTCAGAGAAACTTCCATTTCAATGCAAACTATACTTCAGTATTACAGGAAAGAGAATACTCTTTGGAGACATGTTGCCTAAAGCAGTAGAGTCACACTTCAGCCCTGACTATAAAATGAAATTTCTGTCTTACAGTAAATGATTGCTAATCAACAAAGATGAAACAGCATTTCAAAGTAGTAGCTGCATCTCACATCAAAAGAAAGGAAGTCAATGTATATAAATCAAAATATGTATATTTAGTATTGAAAGCGACTGTTCAAATGAGCTTTTGCATTTGTGTGTGTGTGAACATTGAAATGTTTAAGTACCAAATATGTAGTTCCAACATCAGTTTAGAAACTCTTAGGAAATGAAAAGAATTAAACCTGATTTTCCTTAAAAACAAAAAATGAAGGAAAACTTAAAATTTTTGGAAAAAGCAAATTAAATTCTTCTAAGCACCTGGAATTTTGTTATGCCTCTCCCTGTTGCCATGATTTTTGTCCCACATAAACCAGGTATTAGTCCGACAAATGCTCACAGATAAAAAATACTCTACCTATATGTCTATACTGGTAAACCGGCCATAAAAGAAATTAATTGTAAACTCACTGCATTTTAAGTAGTCTAGATGTTACGATTTTTATAAGAATTTCAAGAATGGCCTGTGTCCATGCAAATGTAATAATCCCATTCTTTCCTACAGTACCAAGTCTTCTCCATGTTGCATTTCATCTTCCAGAAAGCACAAAAGAAAACCCATGCACTATTACTATTTGTAATATACATTACCAAACAATTCTTAAAGACTTCATTAATGACAGCAGTTTAAGTGGTTTTCTATCCCAACTTTAACACACAAGTTATATTCTAACAGTATTAGTCCTCCATGCTATACGCCCAATTTTTTTTGAGTATTCTACATTTTCAAAAGTGCAAACTACAAACCAGACTCCCATAGGTTTCTCTTTGATTTTACCATTTTTAAGGAGGTATCTAGTTTTATCACTTTTTTGCAAGTATCAGCCAGTTTGTCCACGGTATGCAAATCAACAATTTTCTCCCAATTCCTGTGCATGTATCATGGTGACTCCAGCCAAAAGACTACCTCATCGGAACCATTTTCAGGAGCAGATCTTGTGCATCAGCAACATCTCCCAGCCAAGTATCTGGAAAGAACTTTAAAAAACAATTTCCCAGCTACAAATGGAAGTATGTTGCAAAACTAATAATGCTTTTGTTTGCTGATAGAAAACGTGACCCCAGTATGGAGTCAATTGCTACACAAATGGGATTAGAATAGATGAAATGTGCAAGTGAGGAGTCTCTTGAATCAGGTATTTATCAATGTTTGCAAAGGTAGATGCTGCCAAATTCCTGCTGATAAATGCAATGTTTTTCTAGGAAGAATTTCCAGTCCTCTCATATGCTGTTCAGCAAAGGACCTCTGGTTTTACAAGCTTGGTTTCTATGCTTGCATCATCTTTTGCATATGTAATCAGCAAAGCATTAACTGTTTCAGGTGCCCGCTCCTCTACAACACCAGCATTTCAGAAATCAAATTCTTAACGTGACTTGCAAACACCTAAAAGGAATGTCCTCATAACATACAGTAAGCACCAAGCAATGCAGGAAGCTGCCTGCAAGATTTACATCTTGACACATGCAGTTTAAGCAAGTTTCCAACGTGACTTGTAGCTTCTACAAGCTCTTAGTCTACTGTTATTTGCAGGTTCTAAGTACTCTTGAATTTGATTCAATTTACCTTGCACTTGTACATCACAGTATTTGTATTCTAACACCTTCACTACTACCTTTTACAATAACTTGTGAGAAAAAGAAGGAATCAGATTTTTGAGCACCATGACATCATATTCAAGATACACCGATTACTACGTTGTTTCATGTTTAACAGTATGGTATGATTAAGATTGCCAAGATATACAAGACCAGGCACCTAGAATATAAATACTTATTAAGTTGTGTGTACGGGTAAGACCATGATGGCTGAAATTAAGGCTGTCAATTCCTATTAGTTCTTGCAATTTACAAAGTAAGAGATGAAATGTTCGGTTTGAAACCATAACCTCCCCACACACAGAAATGAATGCCAATCCCTACATCTCCTTTTTAAGCTCTCATATATCCCTAGTCTAGACAAGCTTTGCTGATCAGTACCCCGCTATCCTGTTCTTGTGGGTGCTCAGGCCCAACCCCGCCACCCCATCCTTTTGCTCCTCCTGCCCCGTTCGCAGTGGCCCACTCCGCTCCCTGGCACTGATTTCCCTGGCAGCCACCACACCAGGACTTCTCAAATGGAGGTGGGGATCTGAAAGTATCCTGGTGGGGAACAAGTCTCTGGGCAAGGGAAGGAATATGGGAGCAGAAGGAGCACGTTTTCTTCTCATTCCTCTCTTCCCAGGCTACCTTCCATCTTGTCAGGAGAGGACACACACCCCCACTTCGAGAAAAAATTAGTAATTGCTGTAGTTCATCTTGAACCAAGTATTCTAAATGAAACTAACTGGAAAAACAGTTAGCTATTACCAACCAGAGTTGGAAAACCAGAGTCCGCTTGCCTAATACACCCCGGCTATGAACTCTGGACGCAGGTTAAGAAAGCTGGTGAGATTACCTGGTTAGAGACGGTTTAACTCATAACTTATGCAATACACAGTTTTCTTTACTAGCTCAAAAGAGTTAGTGTTATGCTTACTAATACTTTCTTAATAACATACTAATGATCTGAAACTCCAGAGGTGAAGAGCCAAACAACAAAACATTCAGCTGACACCCAGTAATTTGCTTTAGCCAAATCAGGACTGGGAGAAAGTTGTTCAGCAGAAGACAACTAACTGTACTTGCTGAATTTACACCGTGACAGCAGAAGGCAGATGCTAATACACACAAACAGTTGCAGAATGCAGGGGAAACTGAACTACACACACTGTAGAAAAATCCAAATAAACCTGTCTCGTTAGTTGCGTAAACCTGGGAAAGGGGCCCGGGCACTACTGCAGATAGTTCACTTCAGATTTCTGCTTAGCATGCATCCATGACAAGAAAAGTGAAGGTGCTAGACTGTAACAGTAATAAGATACAGGGTAATCTTTAAAAATTATATTTGTATAAATGAACCCTATACATCAGCTGGATTACAGTGCAAAGGTGGTGAGCCCACCTTAAGAACGGGTTCTGTGGAATTTGGGTGTTCAGATAAAGCAAGCATTTGGGGCAATGAAAACCTGTTGTATGAAGAGACTGGATAGAATTGTATTATTTACCCCAGAAAGGAGAGAAATGCTTCAAACACTAAAAAATATATTTAAATTAGTAACAGGGTAAGTAAACTAGAAACATTCACTGCCTGATTATAAGAACAGCAGAGCTGAAAGGTGGCAAATTTAAAAGTATAAAAATGAAAATTTAAAAATATCTATTAAAAAATATGAAAATTGATACTTCATGTACTGCACAAATAGAGCACTGATGCTCCTGACGATAAGCAATTTATCAGGATTCAAAGAGAGGTCAGACATGCACATGGATCACAAGAATATGCAAGAATATCCAGAATTAGTGTGGTTATTTCATACCAAAAAATGTGCAGAACTGAAAGGAAGATAAAACCTCATGAGTTAGGATTTAAATCAATCTCTAATCCTTAAGAATTCAAATAAAGATTTTCATGAGGGGGGAAGATTATGTCACATGTAATTCTTGCAGGTTGCAGTAGTCTTTTGAAGTACCTACTGATCTTCAGTATCTTAAAGGCAGGATGCTGAACTGGGTGCGCTACAGGTAACAGTGACTCCTGTAATCTCTGTTATTTGAAGTGAGCATCAATGCTGTGTATTCAGAGCATGAGCAGAGTTTACTGCCCTTCCCATCTGCTTGCAGAGCCAGGAAGATACAATTCTGTCTTCCCACACCTTTCATATGATCTTCACTCTTCAGTACCCACCTATTGATACGTCTGTTGTCTCCCTGGTATATCTTGCTTTCTTACTTCTTTTTCTATCTCCTATCCCAAATATCCTCATGAACTCCAGCATCTCTCCTGAACATTAGGCTCTGCTCCTTGGTTTCTCCTTGCTCACATGAGCCATAGAACTTTCCTGCTCTGCAGACAAAGCTGGCTTTTTGTCTCCCAGGACAGACTGGAGAAAAAAGGTGGAAGTTCCTTTCCCAAACACCACTAAATCCAAGAACCAAAATACCTCATTGTGGCTGTTCCAGCGGATATAGCTCCATCCACTTTCGTAGGTAAAGGTCCTGAATGCCCCAAAGCTTTCTGTGCTTTTCAGTTGTACCAGCTGGCACAGTAAAACATACTACCTCTCCCTGCAAGCCTTTCTTTTCTTTGTCTTTAGTAATGCCGTGGTGACAATACACTGTTATCAGTTAATGCTTACGCTGACAGTTATTGGCCATACAATATAACTACACCTTGAGGCAACACAGTGTGCTTTACACCTCAGACATACTGTCACAACCTGCTCACAAGCAAGCACAGCTTTACCAAGTGGCACGCTTTGATGTCTCCCTCTCCTCCAAGCCAGATCGTGACTTCTGGTTTGATTTTATTAAAGTACACACCCAAATTCTGAAGAACAACATGACAGCCTCCAAAACCAGTGCAGAGCAGAGACCCAACAAACCTATGCCCATTTTGAGCCCGACTTGTGCCACATCCAGTGAGACATTCACCCAGCCATCACCTGCAGAGGCCAACTCTACTGCCACATTAGGTTCCTGATCCAGTTCAATAACCAGCCACCCCAGCTGCTCACAGCAGCGAAGGGCCGGGGCAGCAGGGGGGGTTGATGGAAGGGAAATGCCTGTTTCTCAAACCCTGTATTTGGATTTATTCATAGCAGGCATGCCTGTACGATTGTTCAGGAAGCAAACACAGCTCCACCACCCAAAGTTCCAGGAATTTGACTCAGTCCATATTTACTATATGTGGCTTTATAAAGCCACAGATCCACCACGGAAGCACTGAAAAGGTCATCAAACACCGTTCTTGTACGCTATTATTTGTTTTCACCTTTTCAGTGTAATTACTGAGGACATTCATATGAAATCTGTAAACATTTCCACTGTTACCTTGCAGCACGGCAGCCCTTTCAGCCACGGCTCAACAGCTGCTTTATGAACTCCATTCAATGGCTGCCAGACTGAAAATGTTCAGAGAAAAATAATTTTATTTACAGCTAACACATGGGACTTCAAATAACCAGTAATAAATGCTCAACAGGACAAGACAGGCCCATAATTATCTCTCTCTGTCGCTAATGACTACAGTGGGTTGGCACAGGAACTGCAATTTACACCAGAGCTTCTCTGTCATCCCAAGCTGGCACTGCCCCTGCTGCTGCCCCCGGGTGTTTGCTCCTGCCTGCCCTCTCCTTTGGGTGACAAGACTATGCGCCATACTATTAACACAACCTGCGTTTGCTGCCTTGTCTTAAATCTACATTTTACCACTCCTCTGAATGGATTCACCCCACAGCCACTCGATGATCATGCCAGCTTCTGGGTCAGGGCAGTGCAAGGGCCAGGCAAACGAAGTGGAAGTAGAATAGTCTCAACAACCACCTCCACTGAAAATGCCAAAAACGGAGAAAAGTCTTCAGATTATTTGCATTCAGACATAGCAATCTGCCAGGCAAACTGAAGAATAAAAAGCTGGAAAAAGTTACTGAAGTTAAAATACTTGATCTTGGATTTACAAGAAAAATTGAATCTCACTGTAAAGAGATCTTGCACAAAGCAGAATCAGACCATCAGCTGAATGTAATACCTGTAGTCCCACTTCAGTCTACATCAATATGACACTAGGAGAAGTGTCTGAAAACTCTATGCTAACTGAATATACGCTGTAACAGCCAATGCAAGAGAGGCGAACAATGTAGTACTTTCATACAGATCACAGAAGAAATGCAACCAGGAGCCTCGAACTTTTCTGGCTCATGATTTTTCCAACAAAATTTCTAGTGCAGTTGTAGCTGCACTTCCAAAGTCAGTGAAAATTTCTCATACTTAACAGATTTAGATATGTAAATGATGAAAGTATTGGAACAAATTACCTGTGTTGCATGCTCAATCTCCCTTTCAATAAAGAAAAAAGCAGAGGCAGATTTTAAAATAAGGGCAGAAGACCAAAAATCTTATCTCACAGCTACAGCAGCGAGCACCCAAATCAGCAATCATTTCTAGATTTTGTTTTTTGTTAGCATAACACAAGAAAGCTGACATTTACCAGGCAGATGGTGGATCAGTATGCACAGGTAAGGTGTGTGAGGGAAAGCTGCTTAAACACTCTTCAATGCTGGATTTTCCTGATTAGACTCCACACTCTTGGCATTGTACTAGTATCTAGTGTTTCTGCCTTCAAGCTTCTTAAAAGGAAAAGAGACTCTGACAGCAATTAACTGCAATTTATTTCTTGTATCACAGATTCTATGAACAAATAGAAGAGCATCCAGCAAGCAGTTGGTACACGCACATAATTTAATTAAAGTTTGATCTATACTGCCTTTTCTTGCTCAATACAGAATCACCAAGGGACCTAACTGAATTACAACCTTTCCCTTCAAGACTGTGAATTGGGCACTAAAAGTAAGGCTGAACCCTCCTACCCAGTTTAAAAAAAGCCAACCTACATATTTTAATTTTACTGATAATATACATACATATTTAAAAAAAAAACCCCACAACTTTTTCCTCTTTGAATTACAGTACCTTACCTAATAGTTGGGATAGGTCTTATGTGAATACACCAGTTCTGCAAAGAGCCCAGTAGAAGGTGGGGGCGGGGGGAGAGACCAGAGCAAGCATTTCCTAAGGCATTAATGATGAAAAGCAAACAAATGTCTCTCCACTGTCTTACCCGCTTTGCATTCAGAAATTCCCCCAAAATACTGTCAGACTTCACTTAGACAAATCAAAATGTCAAAATAAATCCCTGAAAGGTTATAAAGTCATTGGGTAACTATTATTATTGAAAACATAATCCATAAATATGTTCTATTTATAAATGCTCTGTCCTCATACTGAATGCACTTAGGGTATTAAAATACTAATTCACATGCTTTACGTCCATGCAACAGAATTGTGGTAACTACTTATAAACACCATTAGTGAGTATGTGTAGAAAAACAACAAAAAAACCACCCCAAAAGATGTCTGCAAACTGAATTTTAGAGAAAACAGAGATTTTAAAGAACGGCCTGGGCAGTACGTACAATCTATTCACAAAGACTTCATGAGAACTTGCTTGTTTCTGAGAATTCAGCACATCTAGTTCTTACACATTTGTTGCCAATATCGCATTTATGCAGTGCATTTACATACAAACTGACCGCACTTTGCCACAGCTTACTGTCTTTCCTCTGATATTATTTTTAGAACATAAAAAGCACCAAATTTTCAACCTATGCTGATTTCCTGTAATTCCTACTAACTGTAGAAAGAAGCTTTCCTTTCACAAAAACAAAACCATGTGAAATTGTCAAAATACATGCCTCTTTCCTCCTTGTGTCTGCTGAAAGTACTGTGGCTCACTTTGCGATGTATAGCTGCTGGCTACTTAATAAAAATTATCACAACAATGTATCTGAACAGTATCATTTGTATGCAGATATCTTTAACGCAACATAAAATATGGGCATCAAATGATTTTTTATGACAGCATCTGGGAGCTAATGCTCCCACTGAATACATCATGAACTCCAGGAACAAGCTCTTTGCAATTGGTACAGGCCTTGCAAATTAATAATCAGCATAGCCACTCATGACGAGGTTTAATTTCCGGTCCTAGTCGAATTCTCCTTTGCCTTTGACTGAAACAGCAATGGGTGGAAAACTGAGGAATAAACGACTCCATGAGATTTGAAGCTGACTTCTCAGCACAACTGACATGAAGCCAGCCACTTCTCGTATTTGTACTGCTAACTTCCGTGCTAAACTGTGACCACACACTAGTCTGATAGCAGTTTTTAATAAAAAAAGAAAGATATGATTACATCTGTACTAAGACTAACAAGGTATCTTTTTGTGTGCGCACTTGCGACTCCAGAAGGAAGCCCCTGTGATGCTACTAGATGCTGCAGTTCACCAATAGTGCTCACTTCTGCAAACAGCAGGTACCTCACACAGCAAGGTGGGGACAGCACCTGCTCAGCCCGTGGTGAAAGCTTGCTGGACGTGAACCAGCACCCATCTAAAAGCCGTGGGGTATACTAATGCAGCCTGAACCCACGTAACGTGAGTACGGCAATGGGTACAATAACCTAACATCTCTGTTCTGCTAACGAGGCCCTGTGCCCATGCAGATACACCCTACCTCTTAGTATGGGTTGTCAGCTTGGGCACAGCACCACGCTAAAGCAGCTACATGACCCCTCCATAAGTAGGTTGTACCTGGCTGGCACAGTGAGCAATTTAGAAACAGTGCTCTGGAACCACCCAGCTATCTAGATATGCCAAATAAATAATTTATCCTGCTGTGCTGGTCAACAAGCAGAATATTTTGGACCACCTCCTTTCACAGCAAACATGGGCATGTGAAGGTGTTCCAGCAGACCAGCTAAGGCAGTCCAGAGTGACAAAAGGAAAGGTAATTCTGCAAGCAAACAGAGACCTTCTTCTTTCCCAGTGACAGGGTGAAAATGGGAGATGATGTTAGAAAGGAGGACTGTGTCCCTACCAACAATGAAAGGAATATTCGGAGTAGAAAACGATGCCAAGTTAGCAAGGTTAAGATCCATCTAAGAAGGTGCACATGTTCCTTTTTTCCACTGGGTAGACCTGTCAGGACTTGAGATTTCCACTTGATCTGCCAGAGTCATTCAGATGGATCATATTTGTTCTCCTCCATATGCATTTCTGTGTCTTGTGGCCTTTTACTGCCCCATCATTCATTCTGCCAGAGTAAGACCCACCTAAATGCTGCATGGAATATCTGACAACGTTTTGATATGTTGTAAGGATCTTTCTCCACGTGCCAAGCAACCTTTAAACATCCCAGGTCAGAGGCCTCAGCTGGAGGAACTGCTGCAATCCCAAACCTGTGGCAGCATGTAACTCTGTAGGCAGAGACTTGTATTGTATTAAATAAATGGTTATCTCCGAGGTGGGGAAACTACTGAAACTTGTTCTCTGCAAACAACTACAGGAGCGATGACTGACTGCTTAACAGAGCTGCTCTCCTAGAGAGAGTGAAATAGGACTATGATGTTGTTAAGACAAGGGTATTTAATAACTGTGCCTCCTGCACAGGCTTTGCTCTATATATGTGGCACAGAGATTTGCATAGTCTCAATCACTGGGTCCATGACAAATGCTTAAGTGAACAAAGTTAAAGCTACTTTGAAATTATATAAAAGATCAGCCAGCTCTCTTTTGGTGCTCGGAGAAGACCAGGAACAACTGATTCAAAAATAAAAATAAACCCCAGAGCATTACACAGACTCATATCAGTCTGGTTAACCTGAGTGCTCCAAGCCCAAGGGCCAAGAATACAACATATAGTAATCTCACACCTGTAAGAGAGAAAGGAATCACCTCCACAGAGGTGGTTCCTTACCTGTAATAATTCATATTATATACCAGGTATGATTTAATGGAAGCATGTGCAGGAACGTGATAAAGACAGATAACCATATAAACATGTTTATTATTACCTGAAAACTTTCCATTCCAAAGTAATTTGTTTCCAGAGTCTCTGTTAATTTTACAGTGTGAAAATATTAAAAGACACATCACATTTATCAGAATAGCGTACTCTAAGACTGGACTGAAGGTTCTTAGACATTACACTGATAAAAGATGACATTCTAATGTAATATGAATGTAAATTTATATTCTGAAACTTAATCTTCTGGAAAGTCCCAGAAATTCAGGGGACTTTCCCATGAATAAAGCAAATGTTTCCTTTCACATCCTATAATGAGGGAGGGCAACTGTCAGTATTTAAAGTTCCTTCTTTGGTCTAAAACATTAAATTGGGTATCTGAATTTCATCATCCATTTGTTTTGTTCATGTAAAAATTTAAAAAAATGCCTGAGGTTTGAACACTGTGGGTCACCTCAGCAAAATACTGCAGATTGAAAAGGGTCAGATATTGGAATCCCAAAGTGATACATATCACACTTGTTTTCACATCATTCTTCTCTTTCAGAGAACTATCAAATCACTTAAAAAATTCAGGGTAAGCATGGAGTTTTAGGTATTATCAGCAGCATACTTAAATTTGACGAGAGAATTTTAGGTAGAATTTGTGTCTGTGCTGAGATTTCGTCTGTTGGCGAGAAGGGACAGCTCCATTGCTAATGTTTCTAACCCACTTCTGAATGTCAGTGGCTAAAGGATTAATTCAATAAAAATGCCACTTCATATATTTATGTTGCAAGCTTTGTAGGCATAAACTATTTAAACAAACACTGCTCATTCCGTTTGATGCTTGGAATGTATGTGGTATTTCTAGAGTTCAACCCATGGTATAAGAGCCTGAAGTAATATAACTCAGTTTGTATCGGAAAGTCTTGTTTAAAAAAACCACAACACTTCTAATGAGTTCAGAAAGAAAACACAACAAAATGGATGTTTCAGACCAATGCTTTCACTGTTTTATTAACAGATTATCTTTAGAACTGGTCATCTGAAAGTAAGATAGACTGAATTATTTATACAAAGCTGACAATTACCAGATATAAAGTCAAATGTCTGAAACAAATTCAAAATAACCTGTATCTATACAAGTAACATACTTTCTGTTATGATTTAAGAGCTTTGTTTCTTTCTTAACAGGCAGTATAGGTTATTTTTTGCTTCAGTGCTCAAAAGTAAGTGAAAACATTTGAATTCTTTCTGCAGTTGGAGCGCTACGGTAGAGTATGCCCAGGTATGCACAAGAAAAACAGCAATTCCTTACAAACCTTGCCCTTGTCCAACCTCTGAATGCATCCTATTCACAAAATTTATTGCAACATTAAAACCGAAAGATTTGGGGCTTAAGCCACAGCTCAGACTTGGAAATATTTTACATCCTAAAATTGCTGTGGCTTTACTAGTTATATTGAAATCATCGTTGCCTGGTCAACTAGCACTAGTCTTGAAGCAACAGCAGACATATTGTTTTGCTTAATGCACTAAAATTAAATCTATCACCCACCCTCTCCCTAAAAACCAACTGAAACGAAACAGTGACCAAATTTTGTAGTAAAATAATGTTGGCTAATGTTATCAACCGGTGGATTCTGCTTTATTTTTCCTGTATTTTTATATTTGCCTGGATGGTGCGGGAGAGCTTCTTAAATGAGAAAGCTCTCTCATATACCTGTCAGGCAGATCTACCCTGCAAAAGTATCATCTCCAGAATGGAGAATAATTTATCTTGGTTCTCAAATACTTAACTGGAGTTTAAGACCTGCATTACCTGTGGGCAACACAGCTGTCTCCATGGAACAGAGATGTGACTTGCTGGTAACGCTGAAGGTCAGAACAATGACCCTGAGTAAGCAACGGGAGCCATCGACGAACCAGAAAGGGCCAGAGAAAGAAGCAGAATCCGTGTTTTGCATCGGTGTGTTGCACACAAAAGGAACTCTCCATTTTGCTTTCTGCAGCTACAGTCTTACAAGCATTTCTGTTGGCAGCACTGCCAGCTCAGGCCCTGCTTTCCTCCGGATTCTTTCTTATTTACACCTTTACAGCTGTCTGTGAGGCTGCTAGGAAATGGGACTGGGCAACCAATTTGCTACAGACAGATCAGAAAACGCAACTTATTTTTATCCTGGACCAGTTCTCCAATCCAGTTCATGTCACTGCCTCACAGACAGCCGTATCAGCGGTACTGGCACAGGAGCAGGAACAGGGAAGGTGGAGCAGAGTCTACCCTGCTGCAGCCAGGCCTGCCAATGAAAGCAAAGTAGATCAAATCACGGGTATAGGTGTCATAAGACTGCGGGAAGTCATCAAAGATGCTGAAGAAAAGAAAACATCTATATTCTGTAATTGGATTATTATTGTTTTACTGATGACTCTGCTTAAGAGTGGGAGGCTGGAAACAGGATGATTATTTTTTATATAGTCAACATCAGTTTTCTGAGGCTTGGGCAGAGAGATGCATTTTTCAAACAGCCGCATCGCTGACAAAGCAGTTGTTTGCAGCAGGTAACATACTTCTTCCTTTACCCAGCCCAGGATAATGTGCACTGGTTATATACTCCACATTAACCTTACGCTACAACTTTCATGCTAGTAGTTTCAGCCACAAACATTATTTTAAAATCAGGAAGACAGGCCAAGGCATCTATCAGTTTGTAGTAACAGTGAAACTGAAGTGAGCTCATCGCCCAGGTGCCTTGGGCCAACTGATGGGATTTATACCAAGGTGGTGGACCTGGACCCCTTCTGGAACTCCATCTTTCACCTTGGGCTTAGTTCAAGAAACATTATATGTAATTATCCCCATCTGACTGGGCTCCTCATAAAGGAAGGGACCCAAGAGTTACACTGACCCAACCTCTTGAGAAGACTGAAACCTGCCTCCGATGAGGAGTAGCTAGTTCAACAACAAAGGTGTCACCAGGCTTTCAAAAGAGGGAAACTTTCCTCGTTTTTTTTTTTCTTTAACTGAGACACTTAGAGTGTTCTAGCTTTCCTAACTGCAAAGACAAACTGACGTGGCTCTGATCACCATGGACAGAGCCTGACGACTCCTTTTACTCCAAATCATGGATGTATTGTAGTTCCCTGAGATGGGTCTGCTGACCCAGCTCTCTGCTGCTGAAGGGATAAAGTTGTGTCCCCCTCCTTCCTTTCCCTACAGTCTCCCTGCAAATTTGCACCAGTGTTGGTGCTAAGAGCATCTCAATCACCAACTGATTCAGCTCACTCACGCAGAAGAAAACTAACCTGACAAAAAAGCACGGTTTTCTCCTGGGTTAGTGATTTGAACTGGCTCATTAGATTTTACATACAGTCAACACTACAGCCAATGTAAGGGATGGGCGAACACCACACAACCAGAAGGAACAGGAGAGAAGGAAGGAGTAAGATGTCTGTCTCTTGAGAGCCACATACAGTTGTATTAGCTCAGATGAAACCACAGCAACAGACTACTTCTCCTAGTATTGTGCTGCGGCATTAGTATGCACTGCCCTTTTTCACATCTTCCCTCCCTTGGTATCTCCCAGAATTTTCCTATCAGCACAAAAGAGAAAAATTTGGATGAGTGTCCCAAAGTAATGCCCCAGGCTTTTTTTCAAGAGAAAGCTCTCTACAATCTACAAAGGCATAAATTCACAAACCCTTCTCATATTGCATGTCACTTGGAGGAGTGGACAAGCACCAGCAGAGTTTGAGGCCGGGCCAGCTAAACAGAGCCAGAGGAAGAGTCATCAGAAAAAGGCAAGAAAATAATGCTTCCCATCCATTATTCCATGCAGTGTAATAGATAAACTAGATGAGAAGAGATTTTACATTCAAACCCTATGAAAGGTGCAAGGGAAAGCAAAGTCCAATTGATATTTGAATAACAGTAGAGAATGAGAGAAGATTTAGGGTAGCATCTATCAGAAAAATGCATGTAATATTGGAGCCAAAATGTCACAGGAGGTTGTAGAGTTGCTGGAGAGATGATTAAGAAGATTGCAGCAAAGAGCTGCAGAGAACGGCGGCAGGAGGTTAGAAGTTAGAACAAAGCATGTGAGAACAGGACTGAGGAAGTGAACATAATAGTTGTTAAAAAAAAGCACACAAAAGGTGTTTAAGCCAGGGAAATAAGTAGCACAACGAACAGTATGTATACATGATATTAAAATTTGGGAACAGCTGCTGCTCACGTTCATTTGCTCAGATTTAGCACACATAAGAACTTAAACTTAGCTAAATGATCCAGCGCTGCAGCAAGAAGAACCACAACTGGATCTATGCCATCCAGCTTAGTTTTAAACACAGCAATAATTTAAAAATTTTTACGCAGGCTGCATTTTCTTATTTCGCAGCACTGCTGTTTGAGCTGCCCATATCTTCCTGCTCATTCCAGCCCCATCCCTTCCCCTGATTATGCTGGTATGGCTACTGTGGAGCCATGCAGCAACCAGGGCAGGGAATGAGCCAGGTGAAGAATAATCAGGGTCCCCACCCCTCACCCTGCTGGATCATTTCCCCAGTCAGGCCCATGCAGTAGCCCAAACATTTGTGCCAGTGCAATGGAGAAGACACGAACAAATCACCAGACATGGAGGTTGCTTCAGCCAATATTACCACCAAAAAAAGTATGTGGAACTACAGTTTCAGTCCATCAGGAAGTAGATAAACTTCAGAAATTCCTGGATTTTGCAGGCTACCATTTCTGGTTTTTTTTGAGTCTGCTCAAGAAAAGAACCTGCTCTTTTCTAAATTTAGAAAGCTATCTGAAAAAGTTTCTGCCAGAAGACAAAAATACAACCCAGCTTTACAGTTCTTCCAAATGCGGGGAAAAAGGTTTTGCTGATAACCTCATCGAACAAACAAGCTATTGCTGGAACAACACTTAAGAGGATCAGAGATTTTACACATCGCTTGAACTCTCCCCTCCAAAAAGTGTGAAAACCACAAGGGTAGACATTTTTGTTTGTTTCCTGCATGAAGGTAGCTTCAAAATAGTTCATTATAAGGCTTCCTGCAGCTTTGTCTAAACTAGTTAGTGTCTTCTTGTCTCAGAGACCAATTGAAAAGTAATGAAATCCAGAACAGCAATTGGCAGGACTCTCCTACCTTTGGAACTGTTTTTCCATCTTTCACCTAATGGGCTTGATTTATGACAAACATCAAATCTCACACTACTCTCAGGAGAAAAACAGGTATGCTTATTATCTTAAGTGGTAAAAGAAACCCTGCACCTATGCAGTTTGCTCAAAACCATTGGGAGTACCTAACAAGCATCAGTGCTGCTTTAAACTTGTCCGCATGTATATATGTTTTATATGTTTTACGTATACATAAATCTAAATCCAGCACTGCCAGAAAAAAAACCAGCAGCAGCACGAAATGAGAAAATCCTTGTCCATTTTCAAATGCTTTTTTACCTATAAGACCAACTTGACCCTGGCACATCTTCATCTCCTGCACAGCTGACAAGGCTGTTTTAGAAACATGGCAAAATGGAAGGTGTTGTATTTGTTCTCACTCACCTTTTCAACTGCGCTACAACCAAGCGATTCAAAAGTTTTGAAGAATAAAATAGGCATCAATGCCTTCATGCTGGGAGATGTACAAAGATCGTTAACCACAGATTGCTCAGGTTTTCATCATCACCATGAAATATGACCACACAGACTTCAGATGAGGCAACAGAATTTTTGATTCAGAGAAAAATCACTGCCTTGTCATGAAACTTTAACTGTATGCAGGCAGGGCACCAGAGAGCTCAAACCAAATTCAGTAGGGTTGTTTCTGTAGATGAGGATTGCTGTCATGTCCCCTGAAACTAACTTTAGACTACAGGCAGAAAGCTAGCACGGCCTTCTCACTGCACAAAAGCTTTGAGAAGTGCAGTGTGAGTAACTGATCTCCACTTGCTTCCAGAGATCCGAAAATAGAGGTGAAGTGTGAATATCCCATTTGTTTCAGAAGGGTGTCAACAGAAATTCCTAGTTAGGGCCTTGTCTACTATCAAAATCTGCACCTACAGAGCTGTAGCTGCACTTAAGCAAGAAGAGGCTGTTTGCTTCTTAATGCAGCAGAACAGCTACTTTCCAGAATAAGATCAGCTACTACAGAATATTTTATATTTGACATCAGTACCAGCAATAGCTATGCCGGTGCAGGCTTCCAGGAAACAGACAGATCGATGACTTGACAGTCTAAATGAGACGATTCTAAATTTTCTGTATCAACAGACCCCTCTCCCTTTTCTGACCTTTGGGTTCGGTTTTTTTCCCACCCAGCACTGCAGACACCCTTATCACCAAAAGTCTGGGAGGAAAAAAAAAAAAAAGACCAGATGCAGGCCATTTATTGCAGATCCAGAGGCAAAGCTGAGAGTACTAATCTAAACACTGATGTTCTGTCAATGAAATTAAAGCATTAAAAATTATTACACTTTTCTTTCCTACATGCAAATATTTCATTTTAGGTCACCTGTAAGTGATACTTAGCAAATACACAACCACCTCTCTGCTCCCTTTTCTCTCTGATCTGTGAGGATACAAAGCTGGTGAGGAACTGCAGAGACCTGTGTTAGAAAATATGGATCTGAGAGTCCTCCACTCTATTATGAAATAGAATAAAATAAAATAAAATGTTGTGTTTCTAAAGCTACAAAAAAAAAAAAAAGCAAGGATTTACTGTCACATTTTTGTATTTGAAATGAAGTGCATATTCCATCAAACCAAGAATGAATGAAACACACCGACGACTATGCTCTCTTTAATCCCTGTGAATAGCTACATTGCTTACTGAAGTCCTCAGATGTCTATCAATCAATTACAACTTTAGAAACCCTCTCCTCATGTTGGTATTATTCAGAGTGATGTGACGTAGAGCACCTTTGGCCTTCATTTCAAAAGAAGTAGTGGAAGTGACAGAAAACAGAAATTCACATACAAGGAAGGAGAGGCCTATCTACACATGTGAACCACAAATATCCATCTTGAATAAAAACTTATTTCAGTGACTTCACATTTTACTGTAAAAATCCACATTCATTGATACAGGGAAAGGAAGCAAGTGGAGCCTCAAAATTCCTGTATTTTGAAACAGTGTTTGGTGGTCACAATGGGACTGAACAGAGATATCTGATATTCCTAAATAAGTCTCTAGTCTTTTATTTAGAAATTAGGAAACTTGTTTCTAACCCCAAGGAAAAAAAAAAATTCACGACAGGTGTTATTCCAGAAGCGGATTACATGCAGGCATCTCAATATTTAAGAGGGAAAAGAAAACAAACAAACAAAAAGATTTTAAAAAGTGTTTTTGGGAAGAAAAGTCATACGACCTATTAAAAATTTTTATCCTTGCATACATTTGAGAGGTGTAACAATCTTTGGTTAAAAGAAGGGGTTTTTTTTTAAGAAGACTGCCACATCATTTCTACTTATTGCTGTACGTGAAAATGCAGATATCCAGATTTTGAAAGTAGAAAGAAAGTCAAAATAATGTCTTCTATCCTAGGCAGCAAAATGGAAAAAAAGCCCCACAGCTGCAGCAAGGCAAGGCTGGCGTAAGGTGTTTGAACAGTTGAGCGGACGCTTGCTATTAAAGCAGGGATAGAGGTCAAATCCTGCTCGCCGTGCAGCACCTAAGAGTCTGTGAAAAAACTGGCAAAAGCAAATCCCAGACGAGACTTACCAGCCACGGCCAGGCTCAAGTTCACTTTGGGTTAAAAATACTAACAGGAAAGAAAGAACGCAGCGAAAGGGAACCGTATCTCTGTTACGTGATCTGCGCACCGGGCTTAAAGCTCTTCCCTCCGATATTTCCCGGGAGCGCGGTGTTGGGTGACCGCGTACCATTACCCGCTTTTACAGCCTCCTGGAGACGGCCGTGCCCCACGCTGCAAATAAAAGCAAACCACCAGACCAAGCGCTGGCCCGAGCTTCCGTGCACAGATTTTATTAAAAACTTCTCGTTACAGAGCCTAGGAGCGTGTTACAGAGCCTAGGAGCACCCCACGTACTCGCTTCCATCACGGCAAGAGTTTGTTTATTTATTTACACAGCGCACTCGGGTCACCGGGGAAGTGAAACTCTCCGGGCGGGCGCGGCGCGGCGCGGCGGGCGGCCCCGCAGGAGGGCTGCCCCGCAGGAGGGCTGCCCGCCCGCCCCGGCCGGCCCCGCGTCCCCGGAGCCCGGCGGGGCCGCGCCG
The DNA here is from genome assembly GCA_031468815.1 of Morus bassanus. Classification (NCBI taxonomy): domain Eukaryota; kingdom Metazoa; phylum Chordata; class Aves; order Suliformes; family Sulidae; genus Morus; species Morus bassanus. The sequence continues at coordinate 30,260,478 of CM062574.1, read as the reverse complement.
GCCGGGAGGCCGCGCCCGGGGCCGCCGCCGAGCGAGGCGGGCAGCGCCGGGGGGAGGCGGCGGGGCGCCCGGCGGCGGCGGCGGGGAAGCGGGCCGAAGCGCAGGCGGAGGGGCGGCGCGGGGAGGGGGCGCCCCGCCGCCGAGGGGGGCGCGGGTGGGTGCGCGGCCGCCCCCCGCCGCCGCCGCCGCCGCCGCCGCCGCTCCCCCCTCGTCGTCTTCCTCCGCCGCCTCCTCCTGGGGCCGGGGGGCGCGATGCCCCTTCCCCGCCGCGGTGAGCGCCGCCGCTGGCTGCCGCCAGAGTCGCCGCCGCCGCCCGGCCGTGGCGGCCGCCGCCGCCGCCGGGGCCGGCTCCCATCCGCCATTATCCTTTGTTCGCGGCGCGGCGGCGGCGGGGATGTTGCAGGGCTCGGCTCCATCTTTAAAGCGGGCGCCCCTCCCGCGGGCGGTGCAAGGCCGGGCCCCCGCGTCCTGCCGCCCGGCGGCTCCCCTGGTCCCCGCCGGGCTCCATTTCCTTCCCTCCCCCCCGCCCCTGTTTGCTGGGCGCCTTCCTCCTCTTACCGGTTACCAGGCTGCTCCGTCACTGCTTTCGTTCGCGCCTAGGATCTCGCCGCAGTTTTATTCTCTCCCCCACGTAACACACCGCGTCAAACTACACCTCCGCCGCGTCACTCACACACACACAGGCGCTCCCAGCCCGGCGACAGGCAGGCAGCGGCCGACTGAGGAGCGCCAGCCAGGGAGCAAGCGCCGAGCGCGCCGCGGCCCGCACGGAAACCGCCGAGCGCTCACGGAAAACGCCGAGCGCCCGGCAGGCGGCGGGAACGGCCGAGCGCGCCGCCGGCCCCCGCGGAAAGAGCCGAGCGACCGCGGAAACGAACGAAGCGCCCCGGAGGGGAGGCGGAAAGAGCCGAGCGGCCGCGGGAAGGCGCGAACGGCGCTTCCGCCCGGGGCGGCCCGCGCGGGCGGCGGCCAGCGCTCGGCGAAGGGGCCGAGCCGCCCCGGGGGAGGGGGGCCGAGCGCGGACCCGTCTCCCCGAGAGACGCCGCCGAGGGCGCGGGGCCCCCCGAGTTCACCGAGCACGTCCCCAGGCACGCACTGGCGCCGCGGGGGACCTGCCGCCCCCCGGCCGTGCAGGGCTGTCCCGTGCCCCCGCCCAGGGGGTCCCCTCCGTGGGTGCGCCGCTGCCGGGGCGCCCGCCCAGGCCCCCTTCCTCAGGCCCCCGATTCTCGCTCCCAGACCCAACCACCCCTTGCCTTCACCGGCACAACGTGGCGGGTGAGGTGAGGCCGTGCCGCCCCTTCTCGATGCCTCCCGGCTGCCTGGTGTCCCCGCCGTCCCCTCACCCCGTGCTGAAGCACTCGTGTCCTTCAGGTCGCTCCTCCGCACCTTCCCCTACCGCCTGGGTTTGTCTCCAGGCTGCAACTCCCATCCCGCTCCCTGCCCTCGCTGGCCCTGCGGCCGGCCCTGGCAGCCCAAAACCAGGCACGGGGTGACTGCTGCTCCAGCGTGACACAAACATCCCTGTGAAATCCCCCAGCCCCGAGCAAGTGGCCTCCATCGGTGCTGGAGGGACAAACCTGTTTTGGTAGAGGTGCAGACACCGGGCACGGAAGCTGTAAAACCACAATTTTCAGAGCAGCTGTGGCCGAGGCGGCAGTCTGTACCCATGGCGCCAGCCCCGTGCTTCGGCACCTCTCAGGAGGGACAGGCGTTGTCACGACGGGGCAGGGGATGAGATAGGGGTTTGTGTCCTGTCGGAAAAGAGGAGCAGCCACATGCTGTGGCCCTCAGCCTCGTCTGCAGTGCCAGCATGATGTCCGTGGCTGGGTTTTTAAATGTTGGGTAGGTGAACCTTTTATAGGAAAGGTTTTTCAAAGAGTAGATGCCACCGTTGAGCAGGGAACAAGCTGTCTGGTGCTGCAGCCGAGTGAGTCCAGCCCTGACTTCTCCAGTTCACAAATACAGTTGAATGCACCGGATCATACACCCTGAAGAATGAACTTCTCAAACTACAACCACATAAAAACTATACATAGCCTCGAAGAAAGTAATTTTTGTATCACAAAACCTCAAGATGGCACTACATAACAAGATTTGAAGCTCCAAATCTGGTTCATTTTTGCAGCCTGCCTGGCACTGCCACCCCATGAGACACCACTGCGAGGCCGTAACTGCTGCAGGCACCGCATCGGACAACAGTGGTGCATGGTTTAAATTAGTTTTGTTCTTGTCTTATTATCTCAAGAAGGTTGAACTGTTTTTACTTATGCTGAGTTTCATCTAACTCTATCAAAAATTACAAGAGATGGTACAGAGAGCGATTACAGGTGTACTGTGCCTTTGATATTGTTGAATACAGTTATTCTAAAATAAACTGAAAAACCCCACTTTTGACATTTAAAAAAAAAAAAAGGCAGCTCAAGTTAAACAGAGAAAACAGTGTTTTATTGACAACACATACCATGGCTTGGGCCACAGCTCATTTTCTGCTTCTGCTGCGCTTTTTCCCTCTGACCTGCCTGCAGACAGGAGCTCCAAGGTTGCACTACAGCGTAGCCTCAGCTGCCACCCTTCCCATGCTCACTTCTCCCCCTGGGTGTTCTGGACCTGTGCTGTGCCTTTGGCTCGTACCTGATCCTGTCTGCAGCATACAGCTGACATAATTTTTGGAAATTATTTTATCTTTTTAGAGTCTGCCAGGATATGAAAGCTTGATCCACTAAATAAGTCTTTTACAACTCTTATTGGGAGCAGAATTTCTGTGCCATTTAAAGCTTTTGAGACAGGCGAGAAATCTAAAATCAGTGTTTCTAATTTGGTCTAGTCATTGACAGTGAAAGGAAATGCTTCTCACTCCAAATCACCAGTAGAGGTGCGAAAGGCTTGTCTCACAATCACGTCCTTAGAGCTTGGACATTTGAACTCTAGCCCCATTGCATAGAGTTTTAATATTTTTATGTGTGTTTAATAAAGTATTATCTATGCATTTTGTTACCATATACAGATGTAAGTCAAAGTAGGTAATTAAAAAAAAATGTTTTAATTCAGCTAAAACGTGGACATTTTGCTGTGTGGATTTTAAAGTTTGCTAAAACTCCTGTGTTTCAAGGAGTGATTCTGAGATCAGAGTGTAAGGGATCAGCCTTTGTGCTCCTCTTAAGAGGAGTAAAGTACTTTCTGTGAGAAAATACTTACAGTGAGCAGAACAAATGTAGTCATCTGAGTGTCTCTTGTTTGAATCATGCATTTCTTTATCTGTTTTTCCATCCTTCTCTTTCCCCTTTGTGTTAACGTTTGTGTTGCATCAGCTTCTTTTGCTCCCCCAAATGACCGAAATCATATACATTCTCCACCCGTGCACGTTCCCCAGAACTGGATTGCTCACCCTTGTGCAGCAAGCCTGAAGAATTACAACAATAAGCCTTTAAAGGAATAAACTCTGGTCCTCGAAAGGCAACTAAAATGCACTAACCAGATCTCAGTGAACGGCTGCCATCAGAAATCTGGGCAGCGCTCTCAACCTGAGTGATTAGAGTGCCGCTGGTGGGACTGAATTACAGTCTGTCCTCGGGACTGCCCTCACTCACGTAATTGGGCAGCTCTTTGCATGGCTCTGTTCCTGTGGCCCATTTAGGGCATGGCTGATACTCCGGCACCCTGCTGATCCTTGCCAGCCCTGCTCTCACTCATAGCTCCCTGGACGGCTCCTCAGCACTTCTCTGAAAGTCTGTCAGCTCCCTGATGAGTTTGCAAAGGGCATCATGCGGCACTGGCTACTTCTCTGCCAGCCAGTGTAGGTTCCCCATATAACAGGCAACTCAAGAGAGCAATTTATCTCAAACTAAAACAGATGCCTCGGATAGGCCAGATGCCTGAAGTGATTTGAGATTACGCCCAACGTTGTGTGTCTTTGGTATCTTCCTCTCTTGCCCCATGGCTGAGGCTCAGACCATATGTGGATGGGAGCTGGATTCAGCCCTGACTCATACCAGTTCAGTGGCAGGGCTGGGTGAAGATCTCATATACAACTGCTGTGAAACCTTCTGATGGCTGTTTTGCACGTTCCTTCTTCCCTTATAGGTTTTCTGGGTTTTTTGCCTCTCACCAGATCTGAACAAAATCGGGACACTAAGCAAACCCAAAACTTCTTTGGGAGTGGGAGTGCAAGTCTGAGCTGCAAAACCCCCTTCCCTCACTAACATCTATGTGTTCCCTTCACCATTTCCTCTTGGGGAATCTGTAGAAAATGGGATAGTAGTGATGTGCCAATTACCCACAAAGTCCAACAAAGTCCAACAGGGAGAGGTTGACTTGGGGAGTGAACTGGAATGCTCAGCAGTTTTCTTCTTCATCAGCAAAAGTTTGCTTGATGATGCGTGAAACCCAGCAAGATTAATTACTTTTCTTACAATTAAGCCTCAGAGGCAAATTCATTAGCTTTGCAGCTACCAGGCTGGTTATCCTGGGCAGTGGACTCCTTGCGTGCAGCATTGCAGGTTGATTGCCTATGGCCCAGGGTTCCAAGAGGCTAACGGGTGATCAAGAAAGGTTTGCACTTGGCTGTAAGGTGTGGCAGAGCCGCAATGCATACACTGCAATCTGGAGCAGTCAACACTGCTGACACTGGTAGCATGCAAGATAATATTTATTGTGGAAACAGATACACATGCATCTTCAGTCTACATGCCACTGTAAAAAGAGCAATGCAAAAGCATTTTTTACAGGCCATAGCCACCTCTGGGAATGATTTATAACAAAATAATCTTTCAACATCAAATAATTCCTGACAATTTCTAGAGGACCAGTGTGGTGTTGCAGTGCAGGGACAGAGAGAGGGTGTTTTGTACAAGTACAACATTAAGCACAAGTATTGCTGAGGAGAAAAGAAGGCAGGGCATGCTCTGGGGCTTCGCAGCTACATTCGCTAATGGATATTCTTCCAAGGAAAGGGAGAAAAGGAGAGTATTTGCAAATAATGGATGTGGAGGGGGACAGATGTTACATTAGGTGGTTAGTAAATTGTCCAGCACTTTTCAGTGTAAGGAGTATTGCATTGCAGTTTCCATTCTATACAAACAGAGCAACTGATTTTAAAGCAGATGTATGGGAAGGAAAGGGCATGCCACCATGCCCCTGAGATGGTTGTGGGCATTCAGTAGCACCGACAAAGCACTTAACTGATGATGACTTTCTGAGAAGATGAAGATAATAAAGAGGTGTTATTCTGAAACCCAATGGCAAAGGCACGTCAGTCCTCCATTTCGGTCTCTGCTTCTGAGATGGATGGAGGCTTAACTTCAAACTCCTGTACAGAGCAGTCTTCTATCATTTCATAGCCTCTCAGGACCAGCTAAAACTGCTTACTCATCAGGGTAAGGACAAAACCCTACAGGTTTAGTATCTGCCACAGAGAACAAGATTCATTGGACTCCCTGAGCACTTTGTTACAGAAGTAGGTCTAAATTCACAGTTAACTCAGAACAAAGTAACCAAAAATAGAAATGGTTTTTCAACATCATCCCACTTAAAGTTAATGAACTGCAGCTCAGGTCTGCCCTCATTGGTCTTGGACATTCATCATTGCTAAAAGTAATAAATTTTCTGGCCAAATACAGGCTTTACAAGCAGGCAGATTGCATGCTCAATTAGTCCAAGGAAATTGGTCACTTTGCCTAACCCCTGCCGTTTGAAATATGGAGCCCCGCTGCCACACCATCCTGCCGGGGCAGAATCATGTTTCTTCCACTAACGGAGCAGCCGGGGAGGGGAAATCCTCCGTCCCGAGCCTGGGACACAGCCTCACCTTGTGTGGAGCACAGGAGCTTCCCCAGCTCGAAGGCTGCCACAGCAGGATTTGCCTGCTCTGGCTGGTGTAGCAATTAATTTCTGAGCCCCGAACACTTTTGGTTATATTCTCTGCTAAATAACAGCCCATTTCTGAATTCTCAAATATCATCCCCCCAGAAGCAGAGGGGATATTTCAAGGGCAGGAGCACAGGAACAGACGAGCGCAAGCAGCTTTTCAATGCTTTGACAATGTGCTCTGTTTTCTAAGCATAGCCAGTAAAATACATCTTCTGGCTCCCCGAGCACACTGCAGCATGCCCAGCCTAGCCCACTGTCTGAATAACCCCCATGCAGACTGGGGAAAAATCTAGGCTTTTCCTTCAGTTCATGAAAAATGCCTCTTGAAAGTCATTGTTTTCTTGCCACTATAGCTTCACTTTTCTTTGTCTTCCACATTAAGCTGAATTTCTTCTCATTTTGCTTGACCCCTGCTTAATCACTGCTTAACCATTTCTATTTTTGGTTACTTTATTCTGAATTAACTGTGAATTTAGACCAGATTCTTCACACAGCATCTTCTCATTGCAGAGACACACTGGCTCACGTAGTCCCAGTGGCTCTTGGGAGGGCACCCACTCTTTATCCAAAGATAAATGATGAATTATGTTCCCACTAAACACCCTTCCCACCAGCCTGCCTCCTTTGCCCCTATCTCCATATCTCCATCCCCACCATGACTTAGCAAAGGTGTGACTTTGCCGGGGCGCTGCAGTGCAAGCTCAGGTACGGCCTATTGGCCTCCCTCCTCTGTGCTGCTTTCCCTGCCTTGGGATCGGCAGATGACAGCCCTGCAGAAGCTTGGTTATTGTTGTTATTTTATCTTACGGCAATTCCCTCATGTGCCAGATGTCAGCAAAACTGCTTTGGGCTGAACCTGTAAAGGTCACGTAAGCTTTGAAGAGCATCTTGTGTTTTCACGTGACAGACTGTCACACAGAAGGAAGAACTAAAATGAATTGCTGACCAGGAGGGGCTTAGACATGCTATAAATACCTGTTTATGCTCCAAACAGTGGCGACTTTTTTCTTGTCTGTTAAGCCCTTTTGTCACATACTTCATGGCTTGTGGCCCTGGTATACTCAAAAACTTTCTGTTGCTTTAAGAGCTAGAAAAAAAGGATGACTGATATTATCAGCACTCATTAAAGTACCAGACACTGCAAATGTAATATGAAGGGATACTGACCTGGCATAGACAGGTGATGCTGGGACCCTGCATGCCATGAAGCAATTGCTGTCATAAGGCAACATTGGCCGTACGCAGGAGGGAGAAGGAGTTTGGGCTTCCCAGTAACCCACCGCTTGGAGAGCTTTTCCTTTTGAATGGGAAAGGGATTTCATCTGTTGCACATGGAGGAAAAAGCTGTTGCATGAGGCCCAGTGGATGTCAAAGCTGAAATGAAAAACCAAACCAAGCCCAGTAACTGCTGTCAGAGTGAAATGGTGAGGAGGAGGGGAAATTGTTAGGGAATGATTCTTGGAAATACCCTCAGCTTTGGCTCTGAGTGCCCATGTTTTAGCTTAAAGGCAGCTGCTGGGGGTGGTATATTCTACATCGCTCTGCTGGTAAACACCCCATTTCTACCAGCACAGCCCGCTGGTTTTGAGTCAGTTCCTATCATACAGAAAATATTATTTAGACTGACTTTCGCACTTAGAAAAAATGAATCTTATGCTTCCCTAGCTGACTTTCCTCCATGCAAGAAGCTAGCAAACACTAATTTGGTGAATAATTTTGGTGGTGGCAGAAAGAGGGGAGCTTGCGTGTGATGCTTGGTTTCAGGATCACTATCTCACTGTCTTGGTTTAACAAATGTCTACGTATGTCGAACAGCTCCAATTTCTAGCATGTCTGTTTACTATAAAGTCAGGTCGCAGGAGTTGTGGGAAAGAGGGGGAGGTAGTTCAGAAGAGAAAAAACAGTCGAAACACTTAAAAAGTAGTGCAGGTCAATCTGAAGCAAAATGCGGGCAAAAAAGAGCATGGGTAGAAGAGAGGAATGATTACCATTAGCCTTCTTCGGTTTCCATCTCAGGCGTGTGCTATCTATTACTAATTTAGCTGCATGAGGGAGCCACAGTTTCTTTAAAACATGCCAGGAGTCCGGTCTGTCTCTCAGCCTGTAATATCCAAACAACAAATTGGGTCCCAGCTGGGCTGTGTTTATCAGCTTAAAAGGAACTGATTTTCTCTTCTTGCACAGTCAGGAGGAAAGCATTGTCTGGCAACACGAACTGAGATCGACACTCTCTCTCTAACTCCCTGCAAATGGTCAATTTCAACCATTTGGTTGTCCGGGTACTGATTTCAGCTCTGCAGGCTTTAACTGTGCCCTGTAACTGGTGGCACATCCCCATCATCCATCCCCATCCCCATCATCCATCCCACCGGCAGTGTCCATCATCACCTTTTATCCACCACCACCATCTTCTGCACAACTAATTATGCTTTGACCGCTCTGGCCAGATGCACTGGCTTAAATGAAAATGACTCTAAGCTGATTTGAATTGCACTTAAACAGGCAAGCAGGAAGCCTTGGTTCAAATAACTAGGTTTAGCCTTTTTTTGTGCTTGTTCTTGCCTATTGTCTTTCAGGTCGATTTTCATGGACTGCTAACTATTAAAGCACGGTGATTTGTACGATACTTCCACTAACCTTGCTATTATGTGTAGGTAAGAATGAGATACTGTATCTAATCACAAGTATTTATTTATCCAATTATATAACATATTTACTTCTGTGGCTATATAACATATAATTTAATTTGTTATATGAAAATACTGAGCCTTCCTTACTAGATTTGTGTCAAACCATCTGAACATAAATTGGGATTCAAATAAAAAATCACATTACTTTAAAGTATTCTTATTTAACTATTGATAAAATAGCTCAAATGAGCACAGTGTAAATGACGGTAAAATTGGCGTTTACAACAGACCTATTAGACAGAAGGGAATTGGACTGAGAAAAACAAATCGATTTTTTTCTACACCAGGCTTGAAGTAAAAACTGCGCATAGAGAAGGGATCTACTGATTTAAAAAATCTTGGTCGGTTGATTGGGGGACAAATGTTTGCTTTCTCCCTCCGTCTCTCCCCCTGGGGGTCATCTCCTGGGGGTAGGTGAGGGCTGTGGTGCGAAGTGACCTCCAGCCCTTCCTGAGGCCCCTGTCTGACTTGGTGTCCCCCTCTTTGGGACGATGGCCCTCAGTCCCACTGAAGTGACCCCCACATGCCACTGGCTGGGAACTCGCTCAGCAGCATTTTCAGCATTGCCCAGGGGCTCCTGATGTTGCAACATGCACCCGCTTTTTCTGCTGCTCCCAGCAAGCCCCAGTGAGCCGCTGCTGAGGGGTGGGGAAATGGCCCCAGGACTGTCTGCATGAAAATCTGCACGAGAAATTGGTGTCTGAAGAGCAGCTCCTCACCTGCGGCTTAAATACAAAGCTGCTTTTTTTTTTTTGGAAAGCCTCTGTTCTTACAGCTGTGGAAGTGCACGCTCCCCTCCCGTTCTGCTGTTCCTCCCAACCCTGAGGACTACAAACCTTTCGTGTTTCCAACCCACAGCCACGACCAACAGCCCTGAGACGCTTGCAGTTCCTGCAGAGCCACAAGGCAGCAACTTACTGCAAAGCCCTCTGCAGGCAACTGGCTGGCCTGCGCCACCCGCTCCGAGGATTTGTATCTCCTGGCCAGCTTTGGTTGCACAGCAGTGAGCTTCTCGGCGTGCTCACCCTGGCTGGGCAGCAGGCAGCCTGTGCCCGGATGAGCTGTCACTCTGGCCCTGCCCATGGGAAAAGGGGAGGCTATTGACTTCAGGTCTCTTTGGCAAGATAACTGTTGATTGCCCTCCTTTCCCCCCTCCCTTAACTGGTAAGATTTGATATAAATGAGTTGCCATGCAGAGCTATATACAAAAGGATATTATACAATGGGGAAAAGCCAAAGCCAAGCAGTCGGCTGAGTTTAAGCTGTTCTGTGCCTTTCCAAGCACGATAAAATTAACAGCATTATCTCTGTGTGTGTGCTAGCACTTTCAGAAGGCTAATGATGTCAAGACGGCAAAAGAAAATGAGAACAGGTTTGGGAAGACAGCAGAATGTTATCCCTAGAAGAGAAGATTTGTGGTTTAATTTGAATAGCGTCATGTTAGAAAAACTCTGCCCTGGACGGAGAGTAAGTTATTCTGAGAGAGGAACTCTCTTGCCCCTTTCTGTCTGTAGGAAGAGATTAAGAAGGACAGCGGCAAGGACGCTGCCAGAGAGCAGCACATGGGGACCTGAGGTTGCTTAGCAGAGAATATTTCCTCACTTTTATTTAACTCTGGGGCATGGGTGATCTCTAGCCCTCTGCGCACCACACCTCTCTCAATCTGCCAAATACATTTAGCTCTTCTGGGAGCATAAACAAACAAATAAAACCAATGCAAAGATCCATGGCAACAGTTTGGTTTCATTCATGGATGCTTTTAGCAGAGAAGGAACAAATTGGACCTGTCTATCCAGGTTTCTCGCTGAAATTTGGAGTTTCCGGTGAACTGCATCTGGATGAATCTTGATTTCTGCAAAGTGAAAATGCAGTATAGACTTTGTAGCTTGCAAAGCCATAGCCAGGTCTGACCTCCTTCCTGATGTCTCCCACCGCAGATGCTCACGGTTGCAATAAGACCCCTCTGAGTTACAGCAGGTTTTGTGCTCCTGAGCACCAAATTTCATCCTCCTCTCATTCTCTGGGTTTGCCTTCACTGCCACTTCCATCATGGCTACAACATCAACTACAACATGTCAAACAAGAAGGTGGGATAAGTATCCCAAAGCTGCTTTTGGCTTTGAGGCTTGGCAGCCCTTACTATTACTGTGATTTGTGAGGAATGGGAGGGATCATGAGCTATACAGTGAGAAAACAATGCAGCACGGTACCATTTCAGTGCCAAATTTTCATGGGTTGGCTGACACAAACATCTCAGCAAGACAGAAGCATGAGAGCCACGGAAACCCGAGAATGCAACAGAAAGCACAATGCTACAGCACTAACTCCAGGGAAATGCTGTTTCTGTAAGCACAGCACCGCAGCTCTATTAGGGCATGCCAACCCCAGTCCAAGAGGAATAACCTTGGGTTAAACAGCTATGAAGTCCAGATAGCCTGGGGTTAGCTTTGTCTGTGGAGGGCACTGGGCTGGATGCTGGTTACTTAACCAAGTTAAAGTTTGGATGATGGTGTCTGCTCTATTAGGCTAGTTCACATGAACTACCCCAGGTCAGCCCTCTTGGGTACAAGTCTTTTTTTTCCCAGCACTGATTTCTTTGCGCTGTCTCCCTGCTTGCTAAGGACACCTCACCCCATGCAGGCTGCTACACAGCCATGAGCCCGTCGGTGCTTTGGAGCAGTGTCTGCCATGCCTACATTTGGAGTCACAGCTTGGCTGCCAAAAATCCTGATAATAACATTCTTTGATCACTTCTTTCCCCATCATTCCTCTCATGTCATCTCTGCGGGGAGGTACCTCAAGTGATGAAAGGTTTGTAGGGAGAGGTGATATTTCTGATCTGAACAAAGGATGTCGTTGGGAAAACCAGTCGGACTTTGGGCCAAGCCCTTCTCCGTGCTGCCATGCAGTGTGGGGCAGGGGCACCTGCTGAGGGGCCTGTGGGAGGCCAGTGGTCCCAAAGCTCGACTGTCTGCTTTTACTGCAGCAGCAGGTCCAATGGAGGGTATCACCTTTTCCTGCAGATCTGGTCTTGCTTTTGGGAGGGCAGGAGTGGGGTTGAAAGACAAAGCCCAGGCAGAGGCGGGACCTTGCTTCCTCCAACCTTCCTGCAGCCGCCCCCATTCCCGGGGCTGGAGGAGCACCTTCCTGCTGGGGCTCTGCACTGGGTCACACTGCCCTGCTCTCCCTTGAAATGCCTGTGTGAATGCCGTGCCCAGTGCTGAGCGGGATGGGGCTGCTACCCTGCTGGGGCACTGGCATGATCTCCCTCCCCAGCACCATGAGATAGCTTCTGGGAGACCAAGATTGTTTTTTTTTTTTTTCTCCTTTTAAATCTTCTAAACAAGAACTTATGCGCAGCCTAAGCAAAAAGTCCTGAGGCTGCAACTAGCAGAGAAAAGAGCTATAATGACTGTATATGTTTAATGGCAGATCATAAATGACTGGTGATGTGTCAGCTGGAGGTCTTCAGCAGAGCAAGACTTGATCTTGAAATGGTAGCTGCCACCCGTTATCTGCAATGAAACAAATGGAAATACTTTTGTGTCTTTGCTTGATGCCTTTTTTATGTTCCAGGTTGGGAGATTTTCCTTGTTCCTGTGAAGCAGACTGTGCTGACAAAAAGGAAAATCACTTGCAGCCAGCTTCTGTGAGGTGACTCGTGCTGCAGCCTGAACGCTGCCAGGCTGCTTTCTGGGGCTTGCTGTCAGCTCAGTGTCTGCTGCCCTGCATCCACTGCGGTCAGGAAAGGTGAGGGCCTAGGGACAGAGGCAAGCTCTTTCACCTCTCACTCATTCACCTCTTGCTCCTTCACCTCTTGCTCCTTCCTAACTCCTTGTGCGGACAGTACAGTCCCAAGGGGATAGCACTGGCCAACAGTCTACTTCAATGAAACATGGGGACCGGCAATGGCATCTGCCGTAACCTTGGTCAGCCCAGGTTATCTCTGTTCCCTTTATTTGCCTTCCTACCTTTGACGTTACCCACCTAGATCTGTGCTCCTAAAGAAAAGAGTGATTTCTTACACAGTCTGTGGAGTCATACAAACTGTATTTTCTGACCAAGTCAGGGAAAAAGATGTAGTTCAGATCAATCCAGATTGTTTTGGCTGGGACAGCCCCTCATGGCTGGAGTTATTTCACCCTTTCTAAAAAAATTCATCTCTACCCAATGCAACAACAAATTAGTTTTGAAGAAAAATCAAAATATTTTGATGATTTCCCATTTGCTCTGTCACTGTGAATGCTCTATAGGAGTCATACAAACATTTTGGGACTTCAGACACTTATTTCTCAGGCACTGATTTTGGGGTGGTGTCTGACCGGTGCAGGTCCCTGGTTTGGCAGCCAGCACCCGCTCCCCGGACAGTGTGGAGTGCAGCCAGGATGGGATCTGCCTGCGGGAGGTTTTGGCAGGCTGTTTGTTACCCCAGCACGCTGCCCCACGCAGCCCCGCCGCACATGCATTATCGGGGCAGAGCTGAAGATGGCAGCAGGATTTTGGTTTCCGTTACTGCATTTTGTCTCCTTGGGAAGCACAGCTGCACAAGGGGCTGCTGTGGAGTGCAAATGGGGCTGTGATATAGGTTTAATTACATGACTCCTGAGGTCACTGCAGAGAAAGACAGACTTTCCTCCCCTTGCATTTAGCCCTATTTCATGCACAAAGAACACTGAAGAAACCTAGAAATCTCCATGTTGATCTTGAACTGAGGTGATCACCTTTTCTAGGGATCCCCCATCTGGTGCAGGTACCGTGGGCTGTACCCCCAGGCCCACAGCATGCCTGCTTGCCCGTGCTCCTGACCGGAGCGACATCTCCATGCTACCTCCGATGGCTTTCAGGAATGGGCACCATGTGGGTTTGCAGTGCACAGCTAGAAAAACAAAAAACATTTCAAGGTAAATAGGCATTTTGAATGCTGGACGCCTTGCTCACAGGGGCTGATTGCTGAGGGGCTGGCTGCTGGTGGCTGGGGAGGGGGCACTGCCAAGAGCCCTGGGCACTGGCACTTTGCTGCTATACGGAAGGGGGATCGTGGCATGAGATCTGCCCATTTTATAGCAGTAGGCAAGAGAGGGGTGCCTGCTGCTCTGCCAAGTACACAGTCGGGAGTGCTTGACTCTCGAGCCAACAAGAGAGAGGCCAAGGAAGACAGCAGGAACTTTACTCTGCATCTAATTTATAGATGTTTCCTTAATCCTCTCACAGACCTCATCTGTTTGAGAAATCAGGTTCATATGTCATCTGTAATGTCTCCTTCCAGACAAATAGCACCACAGCATCTGCAATTTCCATAAGTGTGTTGCACTTTGAAGACAGAGATACATGGGACACTTCAACATAGCTTGCTTTTAAGTGCTGCAGAATTTGCCTCATCAACATGAAGGTCTATTTGCCGTTCAGTGCATGCCAGTATTAGTTTCAAGTTGCTCAGATGCATCAAGAGCAAAAGAGCCCGTTGGTCCGGGAAAGGCACTGTCAGCTGATGCATTGCCCAGATCCTCATTTAGAAGGTAGAAATTGAGAGGAGGCCTCAAAAAATGAAAAAAAAATGAAAGAAAAAAAATGAAAGAAAAAAAAAGCAACTCCATAAACTTTACATAATTTCCTGGGTTTCATTCATTTTGCTGTAATTTTACACATGTCTTCACATTAAGTGCTTATATTGTCAGAGGAGCACTCAGGATAAGTAATGTCACTCAGCGAGTCACAAATGGAAGCCATGTCGGTTGGCGTTGCAAAATGGATCTATAACTGGCTTTTTGTCCCTCAATTTGAGATGATCTAATTCGATTTCTGTGATTTACGGCTAGGAGGAGGATGCTCATGGTCCTCCCGCTCCCTCTGTCCTCCCAGGCTCGATGGCTTCCCCTCTTCTGAATATCCTCGGTTTTGGAGGTAATTCGTCTCTGAAAGGGGAGTGCACATATTTCCTGCCTAAACTGATTTGTATACCAGTAACTGGAAAAGGGAATTGTTTTACCTGTCCTTGCTGACAGCCCAGGAGAGCACGTATCACTTGTGCCAGCCCTGAATTTGGAGATCACGGTGGAACTGCATGTATAAGAAAAATGAGTGAGGCGTTTGAGTTATGGAGACCTGCAAGAATTTACCACCGCAACAGCGACAGTGCCTGGTACCAGCCCAGGCTGATGCTTGAGAGCCTCCTCTCTGCGTGTTTATTTAATCACCGTAGCTCTAACACAAAACCTCCCGTGTCTGTGTGTTTCCATGGGTTTCAGCAGGTTTTGGATCAAAGCTGTGACATATAAAGATAAACTGTCTATAAAATCTCACAAGCTACTACTCGGGCAAAGAAGGAATCGGCACTTACTGTACTATGTCTGATTTAGCAAAAGAGGTGTTGCACCTCAGTATCAAATATGATTAATATTGAGATAACGATGCTCATATGGCAGAGGCCCAACATACCCTCTTTGTGGACATAGTGTGTTAAGGTCCCCGTAGCCTGGTGAGGTGCTCCCACTCTCGCTGGCAGGCAAGAGGTGGCAGCCACTGATAAACCCTGCAGACCTGAAAGCTGGGGCTCTTCCCAGCGCACCCCAACAAGAAGCCAGAGCATCAACGTATGAAACCCTTTTGCTTTAACAGCACTTCCTCCCCCCATGCCGGTCACTGCACCTTCCCATCCGCTCGAGCACAGCAGTGAGCCCCCGGCTTGCAGGCTGTGCGTGGGTCTGGTGTGCAGGGCAGGGGGGCAGTCGTGGGCACGCAGGGGCTCTGCGCTTGCTTGAGCACTGCAGTAAGTCACCCACGCCTACACGTGTGCACATGTGTGCACGCATGCACCGCTCCACCAGATTGACCCCCACTGATGGCCCTGTAGGGGTAAATCCACTCTGCCAACCTAAAGCCTCTCTTAATATTTGCAATCTGCAGCTTTCTCCCTCTCTGGTGTTGATCTGCTACAGGGTGCTGGTACAAGCTGCTGACCAGCCACGGGGTCTCAGTGGTGGCACTTTCAGCATGCAAGGGCCTCCCAGAGCCTCCAGTGTGGAAGGCACCCTGTGAAAGGGGAGGTGGTCACCCCTCGTCTTGCTCATCTCACAGATGCTCATGTCGCTAGCTCTGTGAACAGCCTGAGGTAAGCTCTGTTCTGACCTCGTGAGCCAGGGTTTTGGGAAGAAAAAGTGCAGGACTGCCTTTGTGCACCCTGTGCCCTGGCTGCTCACCAGGCCCCCATGCAACGCTCCCCTAAAATCTGGGTAAAATTTACTGTTGGCTATCAGTAATGACAGGACAGACGGACTCCTGCCATGGCCCTGGCAGGTCTCTCATGGCTTCCCGGCACCCTCTTCCCTCGCTGCATTGCACTCAAGTCATGAATATATGTATTAACTACAGAATAGTCTTAAGCAAACATTTATCTTGCAGAGCAATGGCCATTGTTAAAGACTCCAGGGATGGATGTTTAGGAAAACAAGCCCATTCGAGCGCAACGCTGGAAATGAGGACGTTCTCACAATAATTTTTTCCTCGGGTTAACAGTTTCCAAATAAGCAGGTGAAATGGTCTGAGGTGATTAAAGCAATAGAGAAGATTAGTTTTGTTATATATAATCACCTTTGCTTCTCTTTTATGTGTGGAGTGATTTTCTCAGCAGGATGTGTTATCTATTTTAGGGAACACTAGACTTCTCTTTTTTCCCATTTTTTTTTTAAATGTAAATCAGGTTTTTAATCTTTTTGTGTCAATTTGATAGACTGTAATAGCAATTCTGTTTGGTAGTAGTTTCCCCCTTCCCCAAGCACTTCTTTGCCTTTAATTGCCTTAATTGTTCTAATTTGAATAAATCTGGGATCACACCTTGGCTTGTGGAAATTTGCTGAGGATCTGCAGTGTTCTGCGTGGAGCCGCTCCTTCAGACCTCTCTGTGAGCTCTCACAGGTGGGGTGTTCAAGGTAGGTGGGAGACCCAGGCGGTGCCTGATCTTGGCAACAAGAGGGTACAAAGGCTGGACCTCCTCTAGGATGGGTTATGGCTTCAGCTCAACTCTATTTCACTCCTGCTCCAACAGGGAGTGGACACCTCCTCCTTCCCCTATCTTCTCAAAGAGATGAATTTTTGGGTTAAATGAGGCAACTCTCAAAATACACATGCTTTTTTTTTTTTTGACCATTGCAGCTTTTTCTAGTGGTAGATGCAGTGCTGGGACGCTCACTTCTGCGGGATTTCCTCTCCCTGTGCCTCACATGAAGGCACCAATTTTAAATGCTGATTTTAAGTGGCGCAAAGCAGCAGCAGCCTTTTTCAGTGGAGCTCAGCTCTGCTGCCCTCAGCTTTCTCCTCACTTTGCGGGGAGGACACGGCTGCCCATAAGGGGACGTTCCCATCTGAACCCCTCCACTGCTCACTGCCTTGAGGACCTGCAGACCCTCAGCTGCCGCTCCACTTCAGATTTCAGCCAGAGAGAAGGGAAAGGTGTAATTTGGCATCGTCATGCATTTTATGGTGAGCTGAGATAATTCTCTCCATCAATCCCCAGGCCTCAGTGGGGCATCCTCGCCAAAAGATGCAATGTGGAGAAATGCCTCCACCAATACGGAATGTGTTCATGATGGCATGTGAGCCGATACAGCCTGTCAGGTACACGACAGGGTGCAGAAGAGCCTGAGAAATGATTTCATATAGACCACTTGGAAAACAGTCCCTGGAGCCGCCTGGATGAGAAGGGCTCCCTTGGGAGTGCTGGGAAATGAGCATTCATCTGGCAGGGATGTCTTTAGGAGAAGGTGGAGACGGCTGTGGGCTGCCTTCTGCACTTCCCAGCCCTGACAGGAGGACCTGCAGATGGGGACGGGTCCCTGTGTTTGGGATGCTGCCCACACTGGGAAGCTCTGAAATCAGGGAGGAGGTAGAACGGGGATTTATTTCCAGGGAAATTGTGTCGAGAAGGCAAAGGGCAGCCCAGAGAGTCAGTCCTCCTTGCTCAGCCCCTCTCCCCAAGCCCCCCAACCTGAAAGCTGCCAAGATGGGGGGTGTGTGTGTGCTCTTTTGATTAAGCTGCCACAGGGGCACTCGCCAGCTCTGGGGTTGCTGCCTGCTTTTACAGAAAAGTTAAGCGTTATTGGGACATAAAGAAGGAAAATGCTAGATGATTATCAGGGAGGAAAAAAGGTTACAGTAAAAAAAGGAATTAGGAGAAAAATAACAAGTTGACCATTATTAGGGAGGGAGATGCAAAGAGATAAGGGGCGGGGGGGGAACAAATATCTCGTACAGTATATTAGACTTTGGTGCGGATGTAAGTATAAAATGCTCCACAAGTCCTGTAATTGAGAAAATCCATCAAATGTCCTGACAGCTGTTCCAGCATTTCCAGAAGCGATAAAACTTGAATTTATTTCACTTCTGGAAAGGGGGCAGTATCACCTTCTGGCGGCTTTAATGAAATGCCATAAAATTCGAGGAAAAACTGTGCTGTAAAGTAATAAAAAAGGGCAGTCGGCAGCGGGTTGTTTGGTGAAACACTGTCAGAGGGGATGTGGCGGGGCGGACCTGCTCCTGACAGCCACGGCACCCAACCCGTGAGCCCTGGAGAGATGCTTCGTGCCCCGGCCCCGCTCCCCGCAGCTGGTGTGCCTGCAAGCGGCCAGAGCAGAGCCCAGCACGGCTGGGTCTTGGCCCTGGCCAGGAGGCATGGAGGTCATGGAATAACCAGCATGTGCCAAGGCTCAGACAAGGCTACAGAGGGCCTGGGAGAGGTGTGTGTGACTTCTACCCGCTGCCGGCCAACCCAGGCACCTGGGCCAGCTCAGAGCAGAGGAGGGCTGCAAAGTGCCGCTGCCAAGGAAATTGTTTTAATTTTGGGTTTTTTTTTAACTGTATCATTTGGTGACAGGAGAAAAGGTCATCGCTGCAAAATGCAGCGGTAGCTCAAGCTTATGCGATACCTGCTAGGCAGTAAGCTTGTTTTCCTATTTAATTTGTTAATTGAAACTAAATTTGTAATACAACGTTTAACTTATTTGAAGACTCACAGACTCTGTAATTTAGCCCTAATTTGTTGGCAGGAGAGCACACCTTTTGCATACATTTTTCTTTTTGGCTTACCATCATCTCCCACATAATTGCTGAGATAGTTTCCTTCCATTGCCTAATTTTGTGTAAATGCCGCAGGCACCTTGGGAGGCAGCATTACTACCCCCAGCTGGCAAATATTATGGATCTAGGTAATATGTTTAAACAAGAGTGGGAGGAGACATCTAAAAATAGAAGAGGGAAGGAGCGGTGCTGGCCGTGCAGAGGGAGCCCTCTCCTCCTCCCTGTTGCTGGCAGGGGTCAGGAACAGCGGTTACTGGTCACACCTTGCCTTCCCTGGGTGACACAAGGGGAAAGTTGCTGGGAAAGCAGAGCAAGAGCCACTGATTTGCTCCCAATTCAGGCTTAGTAATGTAAAATCTTCTGTGCCAAACAAAAAGCTCAGGGTGAGGCCATAAAAACGATTTGGCTAACACGTGCCCCAATCGTTACAAGCAGTAAAACACGCTGTGTAACACTGGTTTCTGCTCCGTGACCCTCTGTGCCGCTGGCTGCATGGCCGTGGCCACTGCTGTGTTTCTGCCAGTGTCTCTCACTCTCGGACACCTCCTGTGGTTGATGAACCTATGGGGAGTAACTGGGACATCTGTATGGGATGAGGAGTCTGTACTTTGGTCAGACTGTGGTTTCCAGTAGCTCGGCTGGAGGATGAGTTACGGGAGTCATGTGGGAGCAGGAGTCTGCTGGAGGGGGCTCAAATCAAGGGAAGCATCTCCTTGCCAGCATGCACAAGGTCGGGTTGCTCGTGCTCCACAGAACACCAAGCACTTTCCACCACAAACCAGAAAATAAAGAAAGACAAAAAAGGGTGGTCTCTGAAAGGTTTATGAAATTCCTAAGTGGGCTTGTCTTTTCACACACACTGTGTATATTGGTCAAATTGGAGAGGCTGAGCCCTGCTGATAATCTGCATGCTTTATTCTGTGTTCCCAGCCTGAGTCCCTGCTGCTTACAGAGGTGTTGAAACAAGCAAGGGAATGATCGCCTTCAGCCCGTGATGTGAATACGGAGCCCTTTTCCACCGACGGGTGAAAAGCAGCTCGTGGCCTCAGCTCTCTCGCTGCGCGCTGAAAGCCCGGTGGTGTGTGCGGGGGGAGCCAGGGCCGGCGCGTGGCACCCAACCAGGCGTCACAGCCGTTTCCTAGACTGCTTGTGGAAAAGAGCTTTTTCCACTATAAGTACTCTGAGGCTGCCCATGACTTCCAGTAGGAATTATTTGAGTTTTAGGGAGGGAATTTCCCAAGACTTTGGTGACAGCATATTAGGGGCTGATACTAAAATACGCTTGGGCATGAGCACAGCAGAGCTAACCCCTTCAGTGAGGGGCAGTGCTGTGCTGGCACTGCACCAGGGGGAAATCCGGCTCCTGCCCAGCCGTGGGAAGGATCCTTCTGATTAACCCAAAGTCCGGGTTTCTGCTTGAAGGTTCCCATGGCAACAGGGCTGCAAAGATTAAATATTTAAAAATATGGAAGCGATGCTGATGTGTGAGGCAAATGCAAGAACTTTGGGGCAAGTGGTGTCCTGCTCCATCCATCTGGCCACGTCATGGTCAACACTGGTGTCCTGCAGCACTGCTGCTGCCACCTTGCCTGGCGAGGCTTCCCCAAGCTGGGAGCAGCCGCCTTGCCCATCACACTGCCCGTTGCCCTGCACATCAGCATCACTGCCCAGAGCATTGTGGGGCATCTCCCCCATCTCCACAAGATTTTCCGCAACAGAAACTGCAGGGCACAAGGCCGGCCCCTTTCAGCAATTGCTTCCATTACTATCAGGGCTCCTTAGCAAAGGAGGAGGGCAAATAGAATTTAAGTGAAGACCAAACCTTCCCCAGGCCTCTGCCCAGTGAAATGGCATTTCTGGAGAACTTCAAATTTGTTCCCGATAATTTGGGGTGGGGGGGAGCAGACCAAAGAGCACTGCTGATATGCCTTCATTTTACAGCGCCGCTGTTGGAAAGCACGGTTTAGTGAAAAGCAAATGCTCTGTGGGAGGTGATCAGTTTAATAACATTTTGATAGAAAATTTCTAATCCACTAGAAATTAGTAATCTGTTTTGACCTTCTTGTTTTGTTTCTGGCATACAGCGCCAGTGCGTTGCTCAGGTGGCACTGGCACTGCTCACAGCAGTAAGATCATTCTTCCAACTCGGATGGTACCTATCCTACAGTAAACCAAAAAATAACACTTACAGCAATGCAGGATCTTCACTGATAGTAGCACATTTCAAGATTAAGGTAGTCACCTCTTTTCCCACCAGTCAACATTAATTTATTGATACAGCGATTGAGTAATAGCAGTAATACTAAAGGAAGGCAGTGCCAGCATCTGGGCGTCCACAGAGAGGTACAGATGGCCTCTCCAGACACAGCGGAGCTTTAATGGCACCACAATTTCAGCTCCCGTCTCTGGAAAAGAGATATCTCATTTCTGAAATCACCGGAAAGTTAGGGAAGTTGAGTTTTTAATGGCACCCACCATACCTATATCCACGTTTAACATTTCAGCCTTGTCTCTAAGGTAAAGAAAAGTGAGGCTCATTAGAGCCCTTTTTCTAATTAGCTGCTGCAAACAGATTTTCTTTTATAAATGCCTGAATGTAAAGTTATTTGTGTACCTAATTTCTTTTTTATGTTACATTTATTCTTAAGTGTAATTCACTAAGGCTTAACATTTGTAATTCTTGCAGGGGCATTACAACCAACGATGCACATTTATTACAACCCCTTAAATTGCTGCATTTTATTTCCATATGCTTTTGAATTGCTCTTGAGCTTGTTTTGTGCTCTTCCCATCGTTAAAGTGTATTTTTTTATTGTACATAAATGGTAAATAATTGATACCTGCCATCTGGTGCCAGCCCTATGTCTCCACCCTGTCCTTTTATTCCTTGTTAGCTCCCCCCGATCAGCTCTTCCCCTTTCTTTCCCAGTTTTCCCTGCATCTTCACCCCTTTGCTCTCTGGACATGCTTGCAGCAATGCAGTGCTGAGAAATGTGCTGCCCTTTGCCTCTGCTCAGCCCAAAGCCTCTTCTTCCTTCCCGACACCTTTCAGGGGAGGTGATTCCCCCTGGGAATGCTCATCCCCCGCTCCCTGCCCAAGGTCCCCTCATTGCCATGGTCTGGCTGGTCCTATCACGCGGGGACCACTGGGGATCCCCCACCAGAGCCGCTCTGGCCCAACATGGCTGAGCTTTGCTGCGTGGCTCCTGCGGCGCACGTGTGCCTTATTACTCTTATGGAGGCGGCAACCTTGCCAGCATTTTCTTCTGTGTTAGCAGCCGTATGTACAGACCCACGTGAGATATGCACGCCCAGCTGCGGTGCTGGTTTTCTTTCAGTATAGACTGTGCTGGAAAAAAGCAGCCAGACATTACGGTAGTTAATGGCAGCAAACCTCAAGTGCTGGCGGCTCCAGAGAGAAGCAATGAGCCAGAAGCCACGGTGACACAATGCTGTCACCACCTCCTGCCCTGTCAGGGAACAAAAAGAAGTCCCTCCAACCCCTGAGGTTGCTCAGCAGTGAGTTACATGGGCTACGTATGCTAAGAAACACATTTGCCAAGTATCCAGTTGTCAAAGCCAAAGTAGGGAAAGCCCAGAGCTGCCTGCAACCAGAGCGTGCTTTCCATGAGCAAAGCAATTTTTTTCTCTTAGCTTGAATTAAATCTTTCCAGACATAAAAACACCCCTTGGAGGCAAATTCTTGAGATGGAGAATTTGTGTCTAAATGGTTAAAAGTTCGACAATGCTGTGAGTGACCAAAAGCAAGGTTTTATAACGGGAAATGCCAGGGAAAATTAGTAGCCAGCATTATTACTAGCCCAGCCGATAATAACAGTTTGCACTGTACAGAAATGTGACCATCCGTGCTGAGCTAATTGTTGATAAATTCCTAGGAGTTATAATTAGCCCCGGTGGGACTCCTCGCGCTGCTAAACTGAAGTGTGTGCCTCCCTGTTTGCAGGGGGGAGCTGCAGGGCAGGGTGGTAGCCCAGCACCCCCAGGGTGCAGGATGCGACCCAGCGGTGCAGACCTGGCTGGGCAGTGCTAGCCCTGGAGGAGGGGAGGATGGGGATGCTTGGGGGGGTTGGAAATAAAAGAGCCAGTGCTTCACCCTGTCCCCTCTTCCCCACCTTTCTATGCAATGGTTGAATTGGGCTGTTATATGACAATTTTGCCATCCTGCCCTTGTTGGAGCATGTGCCCTCTTGCTGCCTTTACTACCTGTGGGACTAGGAGGTTTCAGGATGCTGTACCTGTCCATCCGTCCATCTGTCCATCCTGAGCACTGTATGCCAGGCACTGATACGCAACTGCTCTGGGCAGCATCGTGGGTACAGGTGCGTAGCTGTCTGTAAGTAGTGCCCGACCCCTCCAGCAGCCCCAGGACAGCCCTGGCAGTGTCCCTGGGGATGGGGCAGAGATGGCCTTGGTCCCCCCGGAGGGGCAGGTACCAGTGGTTTTTGCCTCTCCTGCAGCTTGTATATGTGGGCAAGCCAGGCTGATCCTCCTGCAAAACCCCCGAGTCTTTGTGTGGCTGTGGTGGGTGCCAGCCTGTGGGGACTGCTGGGGGACAGGCCTTCGTGGTGGCAAAGAGGGGCAGCAGAGGGGCCGTGGGTGGGAGGGAGGAGGTGCAAGGAGAGCGGTGGGAGACGGCAGAAGAAGGGGAGAGAGGTGGAGAAGGTCTGTGTGCCAGCGCTGGGGCTCAGGTAGCCCAAGCTCTGTGAAGGGGAGGTCGCTGCTGGCCATGGGTCAGAGGCAGCAGTCTTTGTCTCTGAATATTGATGACCAGTGGTCCTAGAAGATGGGAAATAAGCTGAAGGTTAAAGGCATCCCTCCTGAGGGACTGATGCCTGCAGTATGTTTAGTAATGAACTGAGCTCCTTTCCATACTGCCTCTATTTTAGTGCATGGGGACCAGCCCTACTGAATGTGCCTCGAGCAACTAACTCCTGGAGAGATGCAGATGGGCTTTACTCTGTCCTGAAACCCCCTTTTTGGCAATCTTTCTTCACTGGGGGACCAATTGATCAATAATTAAAACATAGGATAATTAAAATCTCATGAAAACCTTCTCTGAGTCCTCAAACTGAAATATATCAGCTACTCCACTAGCTACATTGCTTGTCCCAATTTTGCGACATCCCCCATGCACGGTAATCCGACCATGGCATCTTGCTGCTGCGGAGAGCTGGAGACAACAGCCTTCAGGAGTACCAGTCACCAGTGGCTCCCTCTGGGACCCTGATGCAATTCCAGCATCGGTTGCATCATTTGCAACATGGGTGTGTGCAGGGATGTGGGCACGTGCCTGCTGGCTTTTGTTTGGAAACAGGGCGGTTTTAGCTACTTACAGCCACCAAAAACTGGAAGCCCTGGGTCACCTTGCGGCTGAGCAAATGCACCCACCAAATATGAGCAAGAGTCACCGTGAGAGTCCAAAGTCCAGTGAAATCCCACCATGACGCAGGAAGACTACACGCATTTTACCTGTTTACTGCCAGGTAAAAGGTGACCGTCGTAAGAGTTGAACCTGTAAGCTGGGGCCTTTTTTGTGTGTTCATAAATCTAGTTATGACAATAAAATGGCAGTTTTCCTAAAGAAAACAGACTTTTTCTGGGCATCTAAATGTTAAAATATATCAGGCAGCCTTTATACCCAGAGCGCTCCCGCTCCCTCTGGCAGAGCAGAGCCCCTCTGCCTTGGGATGCTTTCCTGGGCACATTTAGGCCTTTGAAACACTCTAGCTAAACAGCATTAGTAAGGGGAATTTCTTTAGAGAAAAAAACCCTGTACTGGAGCCAGGCGCCATCAACGTGTGATTAATAGCAAGTGGTGGGGTCTGCACTTGCCAGCGGGGGGGCAGAAATGCTCTTTCACTCCCAAATGTCTTTGGCACAAGCCTTGGCAGCTCTTTCTAAGCTTTTTCTGAAAACTAGCCATCTTGTGGGATTAAAAAATGCTGCTGTGTCAACAGCTGTGCTTATGGGTGCAGGTGAAACGCAGCCCTGACATTTCCAGGTTGTCCAAGCAAGAGAGTTCCTGACTGTAGCTTTGCTTGGATGCTAATTTTGGCCACCGGACCACATCCCCTCCATCCCCCAGGCATGCAGGGGAGCGAGCTGCAGAGTGGGGGGCTGCCATCCGCCTCCAGCCACCCAGCCACAAGCCCACCTCTGTGGGTCCACCCTGCGCCGCCCTGCAGCCTCCACATCCCTGCAGGCCACGAGCATCTGAAGAAATGGCTGCCACTGCCAAGGCTGCCGGTGCCCAGAGCTGGCGCCGAGGCTGCAAATGTGTCCAAATCCTCCCACGCCCCCAGCAAGGCTTCGAGGCTGGCAGCGGAACCCGCCAGCTTCGCAGCGTGCTGCGGCGGTGCTCGTGGGGGGGGGGTGGCGCATGGTGGCTCCCAGGCCTGAATTTTCTCCCTCATGTCTGACGGGCTAATTATTATTGATTGACATTTTTGGAGTTTTTGGGGCACTTTGGGGGAAGAGCAGAGTGTGGGAAGAGGAATATGTTGACAACTTTTTCACATAATCCTTTCCAGCCCCCTCATTTTTCAGTCAGCCATGGAACGCGTCCAAATATCTGGGATTTTAATGAAATTAAAAGCAAGCGGACCAAAAAACTCTTGAAAAACACAAGAAAAACTACGAATGGCTGTTTCCCTCCTCTCAAGCCCCCATGTTGCATGGCTGGGATGGGTGTCCAAGGAGGTCTGGTGGTGATGCGGGGAGGCTGCTCTGGCCCTTGCTCCTGGCCCCGCAGTGGGGCAGCACTCCTGGCCCCATGGCACCACGTGCCCACCCTGCTTGGGTGCTCGGGTAGCTTTTGGTGTGAGCATCTTCACCTCCCTCCATGGCCTGCCACCAGGTCCTGCGATAAGGGGTATTTATATGACTGTCCTCTGCCACACGCACCCTCAGTCCTTTTACAAGGGAGGGAAACAGTGGTTTTGGTCCAGCACCCCTGCACACTGAGCTGTCTTAAGCAACGTTTCGAGACCCATAGCTGCTAGTGTGTATTTATCCTAAGCCCCGAGCGAAACCCCACCGGGAGCCGCACCTCAGCACATGCTGTTCAGGATCCCCAAAGGGCTTCAAGCAGGTTTGTCACAGGAAAAAAGAAGCTGTTTGTATTAATAAGTAACAATCTGCTTTAGCTTAACTGAACTGAAGCAAGCAATTTTTATTGCATATGCTAGAAAGAGGCAGTTAAAGATGGTTACAAGGGACAAATGATTGTGCACTGAACACATGAGCATTGACACATGCAACATCTACCTCAGCTGCTTTAAATGCATTTGCACAAGTTTAACTACTGCTGCTGGAGGTAACTCTTGTATTATATTATGTACAATGCAAACCGGTGTACAGTAAATACCTAACTAGCAAGCTGGATTTTAAACTGGCATCAAATTTTCCTTGGAAATGGCAACCTGAACTACCCACGTGGCTGGGAGGCATCACTGCATCCCCACTGCCACGGCTGCTGGCACCGGTCAGAGCCAGCACGGCAATGTCTCTGAAAGATGCTCCCATTCCGTGCTAATACTGCGTAGGTACAATCCAGACACAGCTGGAGCTCTGGCTCCTACGAGATACTCAGATCTCAGCCTGCAAACACATACTCTTTGTATTTTCCCCGGGCAGCCTGCTTAGCCTTTAGGCTTCCTGGGTTTTGAATTGACTCTGCCTTTTGAGTGGGAGTTTTAAGAAAAAAAAAACCCAGCAGGTTGAAAGCAAAGGAACCAGCTGTGCTGACTAACCATTTTGATTTAAGGCAAATGTGGGAAATACCAAGGGGAGAAGCAAAGCCTCCACTTTGTGAGCAGCATATTGGCAGTCAGCGGCACCATGCACTTAAAATGGATCCTGATACCTGCCACCCTCCATTTAAGATTATTAATGTTACTTAACCTAAACAAGACCGGACAGGAGGATTTTCCCCCAGCAGGGATTAGTGAGTCAGGAGTAAACCAAAATTCAGCAGAAATCCTCTTAGTCATTTTTATCAGGGGTAGATTTTCACATCTGAATCTCAGCTGCCAATTTGCATGGATAATCTCAGATTAGCTGTAGTCTGTGGTTTATTTTTTTGTTTCCCCCCTCCTAAATAAGTGCACTTTTGCAGCGACAAAGAAGATGAACAATTCTTTAGGAGAATGGCTGTGACATCTAAATAACAATGATAAAAAAAAGTCCATCTAAAACGAGCAGCTCGGCGCTTTTGGCTCCCCCCCCCTTCACTATGCATTATTCATAGTAGACAACAGGACCAAATGTGTACGCTCCCTGTGCAATTACCAGGAGAACATATTCAAAGACATATGCTAGTGCCTCTTAGTGAAAGGAGATGTGCAAGTACCCATTATTTACTAGGCACTGTTATAAAATCTGCAAGTTTGACTCCAAGGTTGCAGCTTAATTGACTCCCCCTGGTAGCTCTTGTCATCCATCTAATTCAAGCCATGCGAAAGCGTGGTTGTTGTTTTGTGTGTGTACAATACGCTGGCTGCTTTGGCACACGCTGGTGGAAGAAATGTGGTTTGCATCGATTAGCCTTTTTTATGGCAAGGAGAGTGGCTGAATGACAGGGCATCTGAGAAGTATGTAAAACTTCAGTGCTTCACTCAAAGCAAATCATCACTGAGGTCGTCTGTGTTATCATCACGGCTGCCTTTGGCCCTGCTCCTCCCGAGCACAGAAGCCTCGATAAGGATCATCTGCTCAGTTTATTGCCTTCTTGATCCAATAAATATATATCCTGTGAGAAAACCCTTCTGAGAGATTTATTTAAATCAGCCTCCCCAAATTCATCTTTGCAAACTTCCTTCCTCTTCCTCCCACACCGGTTCTCTCTGCATGCTGTAAGCTGCAAGGATCTCTGCACTGATTCCTTTCCATATCCCTTTCCCAAGCAGGCAGTAACCTCTGCGCACATGGAAATAATTTACCTCCAGTCATCTAGAGCAGTCCAGCTCTTTCTTTCCCCAAAGCATGTCCCCTGGAGATGCATGCCCCTTTAGAAATGATGTACTGGGGGCGGTGGAATAGAGGCACCACCAAAAGCACCAGAGGAGGGTGCTTTCCTCCATCCCCTTTCACAGTTGAGATGAAGAAATCTGCAGTTATTTATTTTCAGTAGAGGTGTTTGACATGGGTGGTATAACCACCGCCAGAATAAAGAGCCAGGCAAGGGATGAGGAGCCTGGTGGATAACTAACGGGGTGAAAGCCACGTCCCCCAGTCCTGCAAAGCTTCAATTTTCAGGCTCTGAATATCCCCAGGAAGCTGCCCCATGTCCCAGGGCTGCCGCTGGCGGGGCTGCACCCCACAGGGCACCGAAACACTCCTGCCCAGGCTGGCGACAGGGGCCGTCAGTCAGCGATCCCCCAGCACAGGTGGGGAGCCTGCCCTGGAGCGCACTGCTTTGACACTGACCCATTGGGTGGGCAGGAGGTGAATCGATCCCAATGTGGAGCTGGGGAGGGTTTGGTTGAAGTCAATAAATAGGGATGACAAAACTTCCCTGGGCAGGGGATTGATGCTGACAGGCGTCACTGAAATGAAAGAGAGCAGCAAAGTCCTTGTTGTGCCGCCTGTGCCGGGCGCTGGTGTGTTTTAGGCAGCTGCTCCGGCTGGGAAAGAGCTCTGCAGCAGTGCTGGGTTCAGACCTGACCAGGAAGAGCTTTCCCATGTGCCGCTGAGGGATGTCTAGGGCGGCCTTGAGGCCAGGAGCTGCAGCACGACCAGTGGCAATGCACACCCTGTGTCATCGCTGCACCTTGCTGTAATTTATCTGCGGCTCCTCTCCTCTTTGCCCTCCCGTTCAGTCTCGCGCCAAATGGTGTTTCCCCCAGGCTGCCGTCTGCCAGGGGAGCTGTCCTCTGGTGATGCTGGCACGGCAGAGGCCAGGGATCCCACAGCACCTGGCTCCAGGCAGGACCCTGGAAAAAGCAGCAGCAGACAATGTGCTGAGGATGCGCAGGCATGGAAATGTGGCACCTCTTTCCTTTTAAAGTGGGAATGCCCCAAAAAAGGAAGGTCAACCGTTAAACCAAGTTTTGGGATGACAGTATCGTACTGTTCCTTAACTGGTCAACTAAACATAAGAGTCTGTATGGAAATGCTCATCCTAATTTTGAATAAGAACAAATTCAATTAAAGAGGCATATTTTGGAGCATTTTTGTGAACTATGCACACTTTTTTTAAGCAGCCCTGCTCTCTGCAGTGCTGGTGGAAGAGCAAAAGCATCACTTCCAGCTTGCGTAGACTGGGAGGAGTGACAGAAGTGGAGATCTGGTGTGCTTTCCATGCAAATCCTTAATGTAGACATGCTGCAGCACCGCAAAAGGGAATTGACTTAACCGCAAATGAAGCAAGGCCTTAAGTGCTTTGTTGAACAGCAGCCGAGCTTTTTGGTAATGAACAACAGTGACAAAAGAAATAAAGAAGCAAGCCGTGATAGCCTGATGTGGTTGCAGTGGAGTAGCTGTTCTGATGGTTGCTGGCGTGTGAGTTGACATGTGAATACAAGCTATCTCCGCATGTTGCTGCAGTCTTTCACCAGAGGCTAGTTTAAAAACCTTGAAGACTTGGCAATTAAGAGGACCTCTAATTGAAACAGAACAATGGTAGCATTTTAATTGCCATGCAGCTCCCCTCCGGAGCATCATGGTCTAGCAGAAATCCATGGTTTCTACAAGCAGGTTTAAAAGCAGGTTTTTAAAATCATACAGAAACAATGCGTCATGCAGGTGCTTTGCCCCAAGAGCGGTTTGCATTGGTGGGGAAGGGATTAGTTACTCCACAACACCAGGGCCACATGTAGGTGGAGAAATACACACTGCTTCAATGGGTGACACTTGCCCTGGAAACCACTGTGTTGGAGGAGAGGGGAAACTAGATTCTGCAAGCACCGGGCAATTTAAAATGCATTAAACTGTGCTCTGGAGCCCAGAGTTGAGCTTCCTTAAAACAAACTATTGGCTGCTAATGATTAGCAACTGGACAGAGACAAGGAAAACTGGCATTGCAGACACTGGGATGGTGGTGCTGTGATGTGTCCTGTGGAGGTGCTGCAGAAGTTCAAGTCTCATCAAAGAGAAAAACAAACAAAAAAACCCGGAGGTCAGGATATTCTTTCCCATTACCTGTGTTATCTTTCGGTTTGGCACTATTGACACGGAGCTCTTCAAGGAAGGGACATTCATTCCTCCTGTAGCTGGGAAGAGAAACACTACAGGTAATGCTTACAGTGATAATAAATGGGATTACAGCCACAGTCACCCCAGCACAGAGTAACTGTGACGCTGTGTGGACGTGGACCCTTTCGGGAAGGAGGAAGATGCTGGAGGCGCAGGGAGCAGTGCCAGAGTCCCCTGTGCTGGGTGCCAGGGCCCACACTGGGCAGAAGCCGCTGGCAAATATATGTTGCAATATATTAACACACTTTTATAATTTCTTTCATTTCCAGGAGCCCCAAGACATGCCGCAGCAGATAATCCTGCTGATTAGCCGAATCAAAGCTTTGTGAGCAAAAACTGCACACTATTTAGGGAGCTGTGCAATATGAAATCAATATATTGAAAGAGCACTGTTGACAGTGCGCGCTGCTGATTCACAGCCCCGTGGTGCCGAGGGGAGCAGCACCCCACAGCTCCCCCTTTGCAGCGCCCATCGGGGGGCACCACCAGCACCCTTGTTTTCATCTCCCCCGGCCCCGGCAGCACTACGGCAGCCTGTCGCTCTGCCGCGGGAAGGACCTATTAGATAATTGACTGTATCCCCTGCCAAGGCAGGAGGTAGTCTCCTGACAGAGGCTGTAACAGATATTAAACATACTGCTCTTGATCTCAGCAAAAAAAGGCCACTGGAGTAATTTTTTTTTAACCCGCTAAGTAAAAGCTTTCTAGCTAATATTAATAGGTTTTATCTGATGAAAATGGTATATTCATCAGGGAAGACCTTCTCTTTTTTTCTTCCCCATTAAACTTTCGAAGAAATGTTTTAATTTTTTTAAGCTGTCATTGATTTTTTTGTAAGCAAAAATGGACATGTTCAAGCAGAAAAAAAATCCATTTCATTGTAAACCAATTTTCATTTAGGAAAGTATTTCAACATACACGTTCCAATTTGGTCTTGTCACATCCTCCTTGTCCTTGTCCCACTGTCCCACAGGTCAAAACATTACTGGAGATTGAGAAAAGTGCAAAAAAGCCAGCTTGTTTTAGCAGTAACCGGAACTTTTATATTTGTTTCCAGACAGTTTTGTCTTGCTGTTTTACTGTTTTTATATCAGCCCAAGAGGCTATAGCCCTCAGGTAGCTGCATGTTGGTGCCAAGCCCATCACGGGGAGATTTGTCCTTCTCCCTCTTCCCATTTCTAAATGGCATCCTCAGTCAGACACAGAGTAAGACCCATACTCAGGTGAGCAGGCACCAGCACCACCACCGTGGGTCACGACCAGTAAGTAATTCCCCTGATAAAACCAACCCCCTTGCTGAAACGTTGCCTGTCCCACGCCCCCAAAAGCCTTGGTGCTCTCAGCCTTGCCCTGCTCCCACCTGCCCGGCTGGGGGTGTGCGGGATGTGGAGCGGAGCGGGAGCAGTGCGGGGCAGACCCCCGGCGGGGTCCTGCTCTCTCCAGCTCAGAAACATGGGGTCACTAGCATGGTAAGCTGCTCCGTTTGCCTGGATAACATCACCCGCCAGGCTTTTGGATATTGCAATGGCCCCTTGGTGCCGGTAAATACTGGCAGTACCGGCGGTACCAGCGCTGCACAGCAGTGCACCCCTGCCTCCCTTTTGGCTCTGTGCACCTTGTGGCCTCATTAGCCCCAAATTATGTACAGCCAGGGCCACGTACGAGCCAATCTCCAGCAGCCAGGGCTTCCCGCTGCCAACTTGGCACCTCTGCCTGCAGCCTCAGACCTGTTTTGCAGTTGTCTCTGTCTGGTACCAACTGAAGGAAAAGAGGGAAAAGGTGAAAAGCAAGGAAACGGGCTCCCGCATTGTTCATCTCCAAAGGAGGGAAGGAAGCTGCTGCTACAGCCCGCAGGGGCACCGTCTGCCGTGAGTCAGCAACCAGCCAGATTTACTGCCGATTGATTAAATTAACATTTGTTATAAGCCAGGGAAGGGAGGAAAGGGGGGGAGAAATCCTCTTCACGGCTCTTGAATTATTTATGCCCTGGAAGCCTCCACGCCATGCTCGGGTCAGGCAGCACCGATGCAAGCTGCAAGGTCCTGCACACGGGGACAGGCTGAGCTCCTGCAGGACCTCCTGTCCCCTGACAAATTATAGCAACACAGGGTGGAATGGGGTGTGCAAGATGCACCGCTCCAGAAGGCATTTTGCTCCTGTTATTTTGGCTACGAGCTCTGTTTTCCCAATAACAGCATGACGGATGGAAGTAAAGTGCCACTGTATTTTTAATGCCCTCCACTAAGTCTTCACTGACTGGCGCAAGCGCGAGGGCAGGTTTGTGTGGGCAGGGGCAGGCAGGGCTGGCTTCACTCCACTCCCCTGGCAGGGAGCCAGGAACGGGAAAAAACCCAAGCCGAATTCCTACCAATTCGATGTGATTTTTTTTTTCCCAGGTGCCGATAATGAATCTGGATGGAGTCAGCTCTTAGATCTCACTGAAACCTGCCTCCACGTGCAGGGTGTGCATCATGAGGTGCTGAATTTGGGACTGGGCTTGTGTCCTTCCATGGGGAAGGACTCCTGGGCTGTCTGGGCTCGGCATATGCCTGGCGGGGAGGGGGAGAAAACGTGGCGGCACTGCCGACAGACGTGTTACATGGGCAACGCCCGAGTGGGCTGGACCTGCTGGGAGAAAACATCCATCCCAATCTGGGCTCGCAAGCTGCTGAGCCAGTGAGGAGTGGGGACTGTGGGTCTTTTGTTCTCGTGGCTCATGTTGGGTTTCAGAGCCAGCCAGCCCCGACACAAGACCGTAGCCCTGACCGCAGTAGCCATCTATTTGCAGAGTTGGCAGCCAGCCTGAGTGAGAAATAAGGCAACTCTTCCCTTTCTCCCACAGACTAATGTCCTCCACGCAAACACCATCAGGATGCATTTCCTTTCTGCCAGCTGACCTGCCATACGGGGATGATGCCGTGAGCCCCTTGTCCCCTCATAGGGTGACAGGCAAGAAGGGCACTCCCTGCAGGGATGGGGACACATGGCGGGGACAGGAGAGTGGAGCAAGGAAAGGAAGAGCCACCAAGGTGTGCAGGCAGCAGCAGGGGTGACACCAGGAGCAGTGCCACCTCCTGTCCTCACCAAGCCTTCCTGAAGCCCAGCCACCAGCTGTGCCTTTGCAGGGTCTCACCCCACAGCCCATGCTGGCATGTGGAGGCTCCCTGGCCCCCGTAGCCCTGTGCAGCACCCCCAGCCCTTCCGAGCCCCACGCTGCCGCACAGCTCCCTGGTATCAGCAGAGCAGCCACTGCGCCTGTACCAGAGAATAAATTTAGGTATTTAAACTCCTTGTTACAGCCAGCCATCAAATATTCATAGTAACAGATAAACAAGGAGAGGAGGGGCGAGCCTATTGCATAAGGGCTGAAAAGGAAAATAACTTTTTACAACCAGCTGATTAAGTTATAAATCTAGATACATCCAGGATTTATTTAACGTGCTCTCTGGATGTAAGCACGCCGCAGTCGCCAGGAGAAGCCACAGCTGTGGGTGAGGGCAGGAGGCCTGCCGTTTGTCCAGCCCTGGGACAAGAGTCGGAGGGGGCGGTAAGAGGAGGGAGGGTCAAGGAGGAGAACAGCCTGGTGTTGGGGGTACGGGCAGAAGTCAGTGAGGAAATTGAGGAATTGCGCAGCCTGCAAGGGGATACGGGAGTGCATGGCAGTGGCGGGTGGCAGCAGGGCTGGTGCCCAGCAAGCTGGGGCACCAGGCAGGTCTCTCCCCTCACTGCCCAGCTTAATCCAACCTGCAGGACGCTACAATCCTACCTGCTGGGATTTAAACTGGGGGCTCTGGTTGCTACTGCAGCACAAGATGAAGAAGGTAGCAAAAGCTGAGAGGTAGGCTCAGGCCACTGAGCCCCTTCCCACAGGTGCCCGAAGGGCCATTGCCCAAGGACCATTTCCCACCACTGTCAGCTGGGAGGCAAAAGGCTTCTCTCCCCAACTTCTGCTGCAAGCAACAGCCCTGCCATCCTGGTTTGCAATGGTGTGTCTTGAAATATTGCAGGGAAAAAGCCACGTCCTTGACATGAGGGGATGAGACATGGCACCAGGGGGGACCACATCTGCTGGCACCAGCTCTAAGATGCCTGATGCAGCACCTCTGGCCCCAGCTGCACTGTGACAGTGGTTTGGGTTTCCCTTCGCCGCCGAGCGGCTGCTCAGCCAGAGCACAACCTCCAGCGCATGGAGAGACGCTGGCAAAGAGCTGTTTCAGCAGATTTTCAGTTACCAGAGAGAGAGCAGCGCACAGAAGGAGCTCCCTGCTGCCCTGCTCACTGAACCGCTGGCAGGCAGAGCTGCCCAGCAGGTACAGGCAGCCCCAGAGGTCATCAGCAGATTTTCCCCCATCACTGACAGAAAAAGGGGTGGATGGGGTAGGAAGGCTGCTCTCTCGCTGCACACCCCTTAGCCCGAGCCCCCTCCTCAGACCCGCTTTCCCCTATGGCTGTGCCCACTGCAGGGGCACTGGCTGGTGCAGGAGCCCCGCAGTGAGGAGGGGCCTTTGCAAAGCTTATTTCTGTGCAAGGATTTTCCCTCAGCCAGGCCAGGATTTTCCTAACCCCAAAGGCCCAGCATTGTAAAGGTCAGGGCGTATCTCACTAGCACAGCCCATCCGGCACGACAAGCGGATGCCTGGACCCTCTCCCAGCGGCCGGTGCAGATTCCCGGACAATATCGCGTTGTGAAGCTCCAGGTTTTCTGCATCCCAGGGAGCAAAGTCGGCAGGGAGTGTCAGAGGCATGCCAAGGGGAGTTCAGTCACTGATGAAGTTTCCAGTCATCTTCTATTTTAATGTTGAGATCCTCCATTTGTTCAGTTCTTAAAGGTGACCCACAAAGGAAAGTACAATTTGGGCTCATGCCCAGTGTTCCCTTCCCTGTGCTGAATAAAAAGACCTGGAAGTAGGTATTTTTATAAAGCTGCTTTTTGGCATTAGAAATGTGGATCCTTGCTTTACCTCAAGACTCTGGGGAGGCAAAAGGACTTGCAAACCATGTGGTTACAAAAATGATAATGATGTGAGCTGAGCCACTGAGGTGAC
Source organism: Morus bassanus (assembly GCA_031468815.1). Classification (NCBI taxonomy): domain Eukaryota; kingdom Metazoa; phylum Chordata; class Aves; order Suliformes; family Sulidae; genus Morus; species Morus bassanus. The sequence goes on along the minus strand of CM062574.1, from coordinate 30,225,596 downwards.
CGGAGCAGGCTGTTTGCTGTCTGGTGTTTCTGTTTGTTTTGTTATTAACATCACTTAATTTCAATGACCAACTGACATTTTGGATAAAACGCCTTTGTTAAAGCCTCAGCATCCTTCCCCCTGCTACAGTACGCTTTCCATGGCTTCATCCTCCATCTGCTTCAGCAAAACATATCGACTATCACTTCCATCAGCTAAAACAGCAAACAGGAAAAATCTTTAATAGCTTTTCCCCTCCAGGACTTCCGTCATACAGAAAAGATAACTATGAGACAGCAACGCATATAAGAAAAACCTAGTCCCAGGCTCCAGGTGCCCCCAGGGCTGCCCCAGCTGCGTGGAGCTCTTTGCTCTTCCACGAGCCACAGGCGAAGGTGAGTGCTGTTCTCCCATGAACACATCCCTTCCTCAGCACAGCTACCCCCTGCACCCCATTTTGGGGCAGGATTCGTGGCTGTCCTCCTGTTGGAGGCCACTAGTGTGAAGCCTGTACATCTTTGTGCAGGCTTTTGTCTCGATCTGTGTGCATGTCCTTGGAGCCGTATCCCTGTCACCCCTGCACAGACACCTCCACCCCTCTCCTCTCGCCTTTCTCTTATTTCCAGAGCCACTGTTAAGAGCCGGGGTAATTTCTGACCCTGGGTGTATGCCTACAGAGTTGACAGTAAAAACACTCAGGGAACTTAATCACTAATAGAAATCCACTCCCCGTGGGGCTGACACCGCTCCTCAGTGCATTGAGGTTTTCCTTGTGATGCCCCCACCTTTTCCAGTCCTTGCTGTCAGGCCAAGGCTACTGCCAGTCCTTAAGTGCTTGCCTCTGGGTGGAGCATGCCAGGCATGCTGGCAGGCAGGAGGAGGGCAGTGGCGCAGGGCTGGGGACACTGCTGCGGCTCTGCCTGTGCTGAGTCACGCCCGCCGGACGCTCCTGCAAATCCCTGTTTCCTACACCGCTGGAAAGGTACCAAGAGCATTAGCATTGCAAGCCCAATCTCTGCAAAATAAGACACCAGGATCCTTGCAGTAGCTCCTGTTACAGCCCACAGCTCCCTCCCCCTTGTCCTCCAGCCACCCGTCTTGCCTGGGTCAGGCAGCCTCCCTTTGGTGTTCAAAGCAACATCCTTGGGCCTTCTCCAAAAAAAGCCTCCAGACCTGGTAAGCTGCTGCCATAGGTTGTTTACAGCCTGCTGTTCCCCCTCCCGTGCTCCTGTCCTCCAGCAAGTACAGTGATGGCTCCCGTCTGTTTGTCCCATCCTGCGGCACTGCCCGGCCATGGGCATTGCTACATCCATGCAAGGACCAGAGAGATACCAAAGTGGCCTTCAGCAACTAGAGGCCAGATGTTGAGACTCAGATGTTGGCCTTTCGTTGACACTTGCAAGCACAGGGGAGGCGAAGGCTGAGAGGGACTGGCCTGCCCTGCACCTCGGGAGGGTCACATCCCACAAGCTCCTCTTCCCTTCAGCTGCAGGCAAGTGATTTACGGCCTCTGTGCCTCCGTTTCCCTGCCTGGGACCCAGACGTGCATCCCTCCCTCTCCAGGCTGCTGTGACAATGGCTGTGTTTAAAGCCTGAGGTTCCTGGACACTATGGCAACGGGGCCATACAAATACTTAGGGCTGAGCCACCCTTTGTTTGGGGTTTCTGGAGCTCTGCTGTGACTGATGAGCTCTCACCAGACCAAAACCATCTCAAGCAGGCTCTGCTGGGGCCAGGCTCCTCTTGACGTCAGTAGGATTTGGACCGGGGCCCATCTTTCAGAGGGGGAGATGCCAAAGCTGCTTTTAAACATTGCTCCTTCTGCCAATGGTGGCGAGGAGAGAGCGGGGTGCAGGTCCACAGTGGCCCTGGCGGGATCCTCCAGGGATGGAGCTCGACCAAATCCACTCACTTTAGCTGGCTGTCCCCATCCAGCCTGATGGGTGGCTGCTGGGACCACCACCTTGCCCCTGTGTCCCCAGGGCTCCTGGCATGGGCAGCGGACCTGGCATGCTCCCTGGCTTGAGAGCCCCAACTGTTGGTTGGGAAGACAGGGCTTTCTCTGCCCAGCTCCTCAAGCATCACCCATCATCCCTCCACGTCTTCCTTTCCAGCAAGGTTTCCTGAGAAGACAAGGTTACTGCCACCAGGCTGTGCTGACACCTGGGGACTGAGGGGGACTGAGAGGCTACATGACCGGCTCTGGTTGGCATTGACACTGTGGGAGACGCCAGAGAGACCAACTGCAAGACCCCATGATCCCAAAGAGGTCTCTAAGGCAATACTGCAAATGCCAAATAACCAGCAGTTCAGGCTGTCCCAGGGGGTGACCCCTTCCTGTTGGGCATCTAAGCATCTCCCTCCCAGTCTGGGTCCTTACTACAGTGTCAGAGGCAAGGTGAAGGTCTGCGGACAGAAAGCAATTCCTTCCATCCCCATCATGTCTCCCCACCAGCTTATCCTCCCCGTGCCCCAGGGCTGAACTGCTCCTGGCTGTGGCTCCTGCACTCCAGTTTTTGGTTTATATGAGGGCCAATCTGGGCTCTCCCTTACCCAGAGGCTCCCAGGGTCACCAGCCCATCCCTTGGGCTGCCAGAGGGGCAGTGGGTGTCCAGGAAGGGTGCCGACCTGCAGCAGGGAGCCGAGCATCAGTGCTCCATAGGAAGGGAGCACTCCTCTCCCAGCAAGACAGCGTCCCCAAAGAGGTGCATGTCCATATGCCTGGTGCTCGCTTTTGCTCTCCCCCAGCAGCAGGACCGCCTGTCACCCCAGTCCTGGAGGCACTGGAGCTCAGTGCATCCTGGTCCCCCACCACCCGGGCAGAGACCACACCAGCTGCAGTGTGCAGGGGGCCCGTACCGTCCCTCTGCCCTGGCTGTCTTCCCCTGGGAAGGAGGGCACAAAGGGAGGGGAAGGGGGCAGTGGGGGTATGAAACGCCCCTCTGGCAGTCAAGATCCAGCCAGGACAGGTGCTCAGAGCCAGGCTTTGGGCACACTCCCAGTGCCCTGGGACAGGCAGAGCCTTTGCTGGTGCTCTGGCCCCACTGCTCCAGGCGCTCTGCATGAACGGGTGTTTGCCGGTGGCGGTGCTCGTCTGAGCACACTTCCCAGCACCCACTGCATGGGCTGCTGGCTTTGGCTCTGGGCTTGCCACGTGCCTGGGGTCCTGCTCCAGGCTGGAGGTTCCTGGGCAGGACGGCAGCGTAATTAACTACTAATCTTCCTCCTCCCTGGATTTGTTCAGCTCCGCTAGGTCTCCCTGCCACTGCTTCCAGGCATTTCATTGTCTCCCGGCTCATTCACTCTCACCCTTTTCCATCCCAGGGCTGCTCTCCAAAGCCACCAAAGCGGCTTCTTGGGTCTTATGCTAATTTTAACAGAGGCTCTTCCTTACCCTGGGGATTTTGCTAGTGTCTCTGTCAAAGCTGCCTTTGAAAGCTTTGCTACTCATGCTCACTAATAATTTAGTGTTTGGCTTCTGCACGGCTTCCCGCTGTTCTCCTGGCTCCACCGGTCTCCCTCCTGCTTCACTCGTCTTCTTCCTCATGCAGGTTGGGAGCAGGAACCAGTTAATATTTGATTTCCCTCCTGACTGCCATGTCTGGGAGGCATCAGGGGATCAGCCACAGCCACCCAAGGAGGGAGCACAAGCCCCCCTAGAGCTATTCGCAGTCCTCCCAGATGTCTCACTTCGCTGCTTTTGTGCCTTGTGATGCCCCGTCCCCTTGTCCCTCCCCACCCCCACCCCCTGGTCTGTTCTCCCTGTTGATAATCCATTATCTACATTTAATGCCTTGCTGACGTCCTCCCCTTTGTCTGATGGTGAAACCCCGACCAGATGTGAAGCTTCTTCTGTTACTAATGGCAAATCCTTTTGCAATAGCTGGTTGGAAAATGGGGAAACCGTTTTCATGAAATAAAAATTGAAACACTGGACTCTTTTTCATTCTGCGGGCTTCACAAAGGAACAGGTTTTGTTTGGCATTATTTCCATCTTTCTACAGAAACTCACTCTTTGGAACTGTAGCTCAGAAGATGGGTTTGCATTGACAATACTCATGCTGCTAAACGTTTCCTTTGCTGTCCCAGTCTAGTCACTATTGCTCTCATGGTCCATTTTGCCTCTGAAAAGAAAAAGGGGAGCTAGACAGGGAAGAAAAAAATGCAAATGCTCTGTTATGTGTTCAGACCTCAGAAAACTGAGGTCACTGGTAACATTTCCAGAAACAAGATTTTCATCTGTGCGTGCTGAGCATGCCTGGGGTGGATGCATAGATGGGCTCCGGGAAGGGGGTGAAGTGTGGCTCAGAGGAAGGTCTCCAGTTAACCCTCAAACTCTGTTTTTATCATTTCGCGTTATTTCCAGAGTGCTTCTGCAAACTTCCTCGCTGCTATAATAAGGTGTTACGTTGTCCCATAGTACCACCCCACACTCAAAGTTGCCCTCAACCAAATTATTATCAAAATATAGCAATGTTGCCTGCTACTCAGCAACAGAGCTTTACAGCAGCAGCAGAGCAGCGGTACCCAAACAAAGCCCTTGAGATCCTGCAGACGGAGCCATGCCACATCGGGCCAGCATCTGAATGAGGACCCCCAAGCTGGAGGGATGCAGATAAGGCATCAGTATGTGCCCCCTTTCTGGCGCGCCAGGACTAGCACAGCATTTTGGTCTTGCATTTGGGCCGTGTGTGCTGGTATCTGCACCATCTTTTTTGCTGAGACAGGTGGTAAGAGGAGATCCTGGACTGCAGGAGCCACAAGCACTGCCAGCAAGCTGGGAGAGAACTGTCCTCCTGACCGAATGCTTATTCCCATCACTACAGATGTGCCTATCTCTGTTTTTCCTTCAGATGCAAGCATTCATTTTTGCAGCTAGTCAGAAATTCACTGACAAATGCCAGCCTGAAATATTTCATCTCCTGTTCAATGAACTGTCACTGAACCAAAAAAAAAGATCCGCAAGGACATGCCTGGGCTCCTGGTGGGTCTGCCCAGAGCCAGGATTTGAGGAGCCTCCTAGACTTACTCATGACATTCTTCCAGTTGAAGGGAAATCTACCTAGTTTTTAAGTTTTGGTCTAATTCCGAAGGATTTTTGCTTTTAATTTCTGGATATGATGGCATATCCTACGAACTGGAAAGCCTGTGCACCAGCAAAGTAGTGCGTTAGACCTCTAGAGTTTCTTCTGTCCTATCGATTGGGATGAAGGAGTTGAGGAACTTATCTGATACCCCAAAGAGTTGAAATAATAAACAGAATATGCAAACCACAGCCACACAAGGCAGCATGAACACCTATGCTGCCTGAGAGATTCAATGGGAGCTAGTGCAGCAAAGGCGCTGGGTTACGACCATGAGATGGCTTGGAGCAGGGAGACCAGGCAGACAGAAAAGCTGCAAAGGATGGCTGCAGGGAAGTGCAAGAGCAAGCAGCTGAAGGGGGCTGAGGAAAAGAGAAGAGGGAGATGGGCGGGACCACACAGCAGCAAAAACAGCCCTGAAGTCGTGAGCAAAGACATTTTGCCCCACGTGATTTTTCCCAGGCGCAAGGAAACGTTTCTTTGTGAAGGTAGAGGTCGGCAACAGAGGTGCTTCCCTTTGCCACCGTTTTCTCTTTCCAAGGCCCGGAGCCTGCTGGGTACTGCCTTTTCTGCTCACCACCACCGCCAAAGAGAGATGGCTGTAAGAGGAGCGACTGACCTCAGTGAAGCTGTGGTTCATTGAACCACCTGGCTCAAGACTTTTGACCTGGGAGGAAAAAAGCCCTGGAAACGGTGACGGCATCTTTACCTAGCTTTTACCCTGAAGCTGAAGGCAACAGCAATGAACACAGTGATGGGAACAACCAGGGCAGCCCCTTCTGGGCCTGCCATCCTTCAGTCCCCTCACCTTGGCTCACAGCTGTACTTTGCCCTTAAGAGCAGGGCTGGTGGGTCTCACAGGGTGAGAGGGGCACTGCTGAGTGCACAGTGTCAGCAGGAGGTGTTCTCTGCTCCCCTCTTTTTTTTCCTTCCCATGCTTTTTTTTCCTGGAAGGTTTTGCTGCTGAGGTGCCATCCCAGTCGGCAGGGGCAGAGCCATCCTGCGTGCAGAGGTGCTGTCAGCACAGGACATGTGCCGGGTGTTGCTTCACCACAGTGGGGTTAAATAAAAGTAGGTCAGGAAACTAGGTTTGTCAGAGCTGAGGACTGGACTGTCACCTCACTTGCCATCAGTGTGGGAACCGAAAACTGCCAGTGCCAGCCAGCTAGTGGGCGGAGTGCCGGGCAGAGTGGACAGCCCCTGCCCTCCCAAAGCCACGGCACCGTACATGGCCCCACTGCTGCACTCACCTCTGGCAAAGGCTGAAGATCTCCACAGGGAAGCTTTGGGTCTTGCAGGTTCCCCAGCCAACCAGCTGCACTCACCTGATTGATGACTGAAGCAAATCTCTGAGCCCAGGACAAAGGCACTGATTGCAAATACCCACTGCCTCCACTGGAGCGGCAGGACAGCGCTCTGCCAGCCAGCACTATGCTCCTCCTTGCTGGAGGGGTCTGCCACCGGTCACAGATAGAGGAACAGAAATCACCGCATGGGGCCCCCAAATACTCGAATTTGCCTGTTAGTGAGCCAGAAAATCACCCACGATGCTGCTGCCTCCCACAGCAGAAGGAATGCTCCTTTGTTTAAGACAGTTTCTAGTGGATGAGCTGCAGAGCCACCACATGCGTTTCTGTGATGCCCACTCCAAAAGTCCTCTGAATATTTGGAGACCCCAGTACGCTGGGCTCTGGGATGGGACTAGACTTTGCGGGTCAGGGCAGCAGAGAGGATTTCTAACTACCGAGGGAAGGAAGATTCAGGCCTTGTGACCTGCAAAGCAACTCAACCCTTGGAGACCGTGGCTGTATTTTGGCAAGCAGGGCCCTTTTGCGTCAGGTAGGGGTGGCAGCGGCTGGAGCTGGGCGGGAAGGAGCAGGACAAAGCTCCTGCTCCCTGCAGCAGCTGGGGCAGGCAGCCAGAGAAACATGGAAACCTATTGAAACCCATGTCTGTGGCTGCCCCCCACCCCACAGCTCCCCCGCTGCAGCTGCCCGTGCAACTTTTTGGGGGCTAAAACCAGTGCTGCTCCCTCCCCACTCCCGGCTAATTGCTTTAATGCATCCTGAGGCGCCCGCTCTGCCTCCCTCCCACCAGCGGCTCATCATTTATTCACAGGGCTGAAACCCCCCGAGCTGCATCCCGCTGGCCGTCACGCTGTGGGAGGCTGATGCGGGGCGGCTGGCCGGCCATGGAGAAGGATGACATCATTTTCGTGCCCGGAGCGAGGCGCGTGGGGCCGGGGGAAAGGCTTAGCCCACTTATCTTCCGATGTACACCTGCAATTTTCCCTTTCAATCCCCTTCCAATCTGGCTACTCCCACGTGAGTTACTAATATAGGACACGCAACGGGGCTTCTCCCCGCCTGGCCTATCCTCATCTATTCGACTAATTAGCTCAGTTTCGCTTGGGGGGGCATGGGGGTAGAGAGGGGGAGAGGGGAAGAAAGGGGGGGGGGGGGATCTTGTCCGAAATCCATCCTTCTGCTCCATCTTCCCTAAGCCCAGGCTGGTCAAGCTGAGCACAGCTCTGCTGATGCCAGCCAGCAGGACCCACTGCAGGGCTGGTGCTCATTGTCTCTAATGCCATATCCCGTGCCTTGCAAAACTGGGGGGCACATTGGCCCCTTCCCACCCGCCCTGCCAAAACACCTGCCCACAGCAGAAGCCCTGCAGGCGCTGGGGCAATATTGCCCCTGCCCTGGGGAAATTATAGCCCCCGGCCAGCTGGTGAGGCAGGGCAGGAGGGGAGCAAATAGCAGAAGGGTACTAATTTGTTTTCCTCCTGCCCCCTCCTGCAGCCTGTCCCCATGGTGGGTCAGAGACAGACAGGGGGCTTTGGAGGATGTTCCCCCCTGGAGTGAGTCCCTGACCTCCCCGGCGCCAGAACCCACCTGCACCAAAACTACCCACAGCTAGACCTGTGGCATGTGAGAAGCTTTACGAGTCGTTCGGCGGGGAATGAGTGGTTAATTACCATGTGCCACCGCTGTTAACCTCTGCAAATAAGTCTAATTATCACAGATTAATGAACAGAGCGCAGGCACATCCGAGGAGCCGTCGCTGAGGGTCTTTCCAGGGCCACATTTCATTATCTTTCCAAGCGCTGCCATCCTGCCTCCTCCACTGCCCGTGCCCCCCCAGCCATGCGCCCTACCGATGCTCCAGCTGGTCCCTGAGAAAGGTGGCCCCGCGGCTCCCATGCTGCTGCAGCAGTGGATAAACCCCGGGGGGTGTGCCGGGGAAGACATGAAATCAGGCTCCCCGACGGCTCCCAGAGCTTGTCCCATGGACGTCAGCATGGACCTACAAGAATGCTCGCATATCAGGGCCATCTCCTTGCACAGTGTTATGGGGGGTCCCATGATGTTTCGGTTGTACCTACCTTAGAGGCCCCAGTTCTTGCGGATAAATAATCAGATGAGATCCTCTTGTCTCATCGGGAAAGAAAAAAAAAAAACAAACAAAAAACCTAAAGCATGTCATTAGCTCTTGCGGTCACAGGGAAAAGCTCAAGTGAATCTCACAGGCTGAGAAAGCAGACAAAGGAAAAAGAGACCACAGCTATTGATTTTTTTTGTTTTTTAAAGCCTATTCCTTCCCTACCACTGCCTTACGAGAGCCCGTGGCTGGGCAGAGGGGAGTCCTGGCACCCGCTGTGGGATGGGCAGCGGCGTGGGCAGCCACCTCGCAGGGCACAGCTGCAGGACTGGACTCAAGACGGCAGGAATGGCAGAAGGCTGGGGATGGTATGGGATGCAGCCTCAAAGCAAGGAGCATTAATAAATGATAAGATTTTACGATCATGTCAGGAAAGCTTACACTTTCAGCATTAAAATAAATAATGGAACTTTTTTTTTTTTTAGCTATTCTGGCTTATTTTCAGCACTTGCTGAATGGCTGATGCTTTGTTATGGTTGCTTACCCAGCACTGAAGAGCATCCTTTCAGATTTGAACCAATTAGCCCATGCTCACCTCGACGAGCACTGCTACAACGCACGCACATGACTGTCGTACTAAGGCTCCCGTGCCAGCAAATCGATGGAGCCTTTTTTTGTTACCCTGCCTGAATTTAAGAAGTTGCTAGCCCCATCTTCATGTGGTCTGACGCTGGAAGGGGTTTGCCAGTGGAGAAAGGAAATCCACACAGGGGGATGTGCTGCCTTTGCAACCAGCATCTTATAGCCTTGCAGAAGAGCCCCGCTGGCCTTGGCCGTGTTAGGACTGAACGTGTCCCACTGCCTCCCTTGTGGTGGTTTTGCTGCCGAGCACAGCGGCTTCGACACACTGCTGAGGGGAGGAAACCAGCAGATGCAGAGGAAGCTGAATAGGCAAATGAATGTTAAAATAATTGGAGCCACCATTTCAGACTTGATGAGTATGTTGCTCAAATTACAGCTCTGCCTTGAAAACAAAACAAAACAAAAGCCCCAATGAATGTAACATTAATTTAATAATAGCGAAACTTGTAAATAATGTAACACTCATTTAAATGGTTGCTCATGCGAGATCTCTTGAGAGGAGTGTAAGGGACTTTATAATTTTGGGGCTGGGATGACACATGTTCTGTAAAATGCAATGTTTTATTCATCAGCTCCCCCAAGAGCTGGTGGGGTGGTGGGGCTGGCAGGGCTGGGGCCCAGGCGCTCACAGGCAGCCCCCAGCCCTGCCACCGGCCGTGCGTGTGCCCCCTCCTCCTCGCCAGTCCCTTGGGTTTCCCCAGCACCGTCCCTCCTCATGCCCAGGCACTGGCAGCTCCTCTGGGGCTACCCCAGCCTGGGGCCCATCTCCCCCATCCCGTGGACATTTGTGACACCCACACATCTCAGATGTCTCTCCTCTCTTCACTGCAGCATTTATTTAAATGTTTCTTTTATCCTTCACCCTCCACCACGAGGTGGAATTAAATTCACAGAAAAAGAACAATGCAGTCCAGGGCCAAGCTAGTAATTACCATCAAACCCAGAGAAAACAAAAGCAGAGATACTCAGTTTGACTCTGTCCCTTCCATTTTTTTTAAGTTGCCCTTTTTTTTTCCTCTTTTTACTGCTGTAACAGCCTATTACCAGTGCCTACAACTTCCTTTCACCAAGGACCTTTGAGTTTTTCCCTTGCTTGCTTCCTCTGCTTTATTTATTGACATATTCAATAATTCAGAGAAATCTTATTTTAAATGCACAGGGCAGAACTCGCCCCCAGGTTTAAAAAACAAATCCCATCACATTTGGCAAACAGCTGCACACAGAAGGCAGACATCAAACATATATATCCAAATATGTAAATTCAAAGAATCAATAGATAACAGCATATTCTTTATTTTCATTTTTCATCCAGAAATAAAAGCTCATGTGTAACATTATCATAATATTGCCGTATTGATTTCCTTGCGGTAAGGAGCATCCTATGAGACGTGCCCCAGGAATAAGCTTTCCTCCCAGAGTGAAGGTCAGCCTGCTGCCACAGGGACTACTCCTACACGACCAAAAATGCTTGAGGGAGAGCTGATTTGCAGGGCTGGGCTCTAACCTAGCTCGACCAGTCTTCCTCCTCCTCCTCAACCCAGGAGGCACCTAAGTGCCAGCTAAGGGAAGCCCTTATGCATCGGGCTTTTTAAGTGTGAGTGCCATGGCACCTAATTGCTCCCCCAGCAAAGACCTGGGATCTGAGCTGGTGACACGGGGGCTGAAGCCTGCAGATTGGCATCCACCACTCATTTGTCCCCCAGTCTATATTGATACTGTGCACTAAATTTATTGTGCTCCAATATGCTATTTGGAAGGTTACCTCTCCTCTTTCATAGCCTGTAGTATACTTATTTTTCACTTCTCCGGTGCCCACCACGTTACACAAACTCATAGTTGACCAGCACTCTCCAGCCATCACCTGCCATGTAACTGCCCAGGTTTGTTTGTAGATAATTGAGAAAGAAAAGTAAACACGCTGAGATGATTAAGATATACACAGCTGGTGTCAGCAGAAATGGGGAAAAAGGAGCAAGCACTGAGTACGCGTGAGAGAGCAGCCCATGCTGTTTCATACTGACTCATCCAGGACCGTTAGCCTCCAGATGATGCCAAAGGCAAAGAGGCTGCATTGCAAAACCGCCAGCCTGTGCCTCTGGGATTTCTTCATGCATTATCATTTTCATCTTGCTGCTGTCGGTTATAAAATAAATGTGTACATCGATACAGTAGTGGCAAGCAAGCGTCTGTTTTGAAGAGACGTTGGCATTCTCTTATAAATGTCAGCCGCTGAACAGCAGCGGGCTCTGTCACCTGCTACTGCTTCTATCGCTTCCCTTTTATTAAAAACACATATAGACAATAAAAGCTCCGGCTAAAAAAAAAGCCCCTCCCTTCCCAGAAGAAAGACCTTGCTCTGCTCTTCTTGGAAAATCTTTAAACATGTGCCCTGCGAAATGACCTTACACATCTTCTCCCCTCTTGTGAATGCCATTGAAGTACGCTTTTAAAACCAGGCAGTAAAAAGTGAGGCTCCTGTAAGCAGTTTAATAGCGATGCCTCTCACAGCCACCGCAGCAGCAAATGTTAGAGCTTTCTAAAATACTGCATTTTGTCCAACCCGCCCACACCCAGCCAGGCGGTGCTGTGCTGTGCCGTGCCATGCCGTGCCGTGCATGCATGTGTGGTCGGTGCTGCACGACACACGGCCCCCTGCCCCATCCCTGCCAAGTGGTGCAGTGGCACTGGGCATGCACAGGGCCTGTGCCACTGGCACTGACACCAACGCCTAATGCTTCTTGCTGAAATTCAGGGGCATCAAATGTGGAGGGCTTTGCTACCCCTGGCAGATGGGAGCCAGAGTGGAGCTGCTCCTGCAAGTCTTTCACTCACTTCCCTGGGTGCAGGCCGTTAGGAGAGGTTGGAAGCTGGGCAGATCTGGAGGGGATTTATCACACACAGCTGACCGAAGCACTGCAGACGGCACTGGTATAGTTTCACTATGATATCAGTTTAAATTATTTTTTCCTTTTTGGTAGGTGGATTAATTTTTAATTGAAAATTATTTTTAAAAATGAAAACCCCTTTCCTTTCTAAGTAATACAGGAGAGAGAATTTAGAAAGTGTCCCATGAAAACAAATGGGCTTTATTTCAACAGTTCCTGCTTAAAACCTCACTATTTGAGTTTCTGTCTCTTTTTTCCTGCTTTCTTGCACCAGGCATCTCAAGGAAAGGAGGCCAGCAATGTTTTAGGAGGGTGGCTAACTGTACACAGCCCACTGGGCACCTCAGACTCTCATGCGTATCTGGGGTTTGCAGTAGAGATACTGTTAAACAGACGATGGTCATGCCTGCAGTTTGCATCCCTTTACACCTCTGTATCAGGCAACCAGAAAGCTGCAAGTCCCAACACCTTCACAGAAACCCCAAAGAAAATACATTGTTCAGGAACACGAGCATGTGAACCCTGCCACATAAATGTCAATCACCGCAAATCCTAAACATTGGCCATTTGTAAACTATCTGACTGCAAGTCAAATTGTTTTATGGTTAGAGGAGCATTTAATATACTGTGAACAGTTTAAAGTTAGCATTTCGTATTCAGAGTGATTAATGGCACCATATTGTATTTCAATTACTATGAGATACTTCCCCGTAATAAACGATGGTAATAATATTCACATTACTTCAATAAAAAGCATCTTCAAAGTGTGATGTATAAGTGCCATTATCACAGCCTAATGTGAAAGCGTCATACAACAAGTTAGCAACACTGATAACAGAAACCCCAGCACTCAAAGGTAGATGCTTGTGTGAGGCAGACGTATTGCCCTCTAGGTCAGGAAGCCATACCAGGTTCCCCGCTGCTTCTAGGTACAACTTCATAAACTCCAGCCTGGGAGCTGATGAGATGGGGACTGCAAGTACAGACATCCTACAGTCATTTCCTAGGCACTACGGCTGATAAGAGCTACACAACAGGTCATACCAAAGCCTTTCATCCTCTCCTTCAATGTGAAACCTCATTAACTGAAAAGGGAAGTTATTTTTGCCCATACTGTTTTAACCTGCTTGCTTGCTTTTTAATTGCTAGCACTGATTTAACTTGAGTGCCCAAGAGCATATCAACTGGAAACAGCTACTTTCCACAGCCTTACACCTAGAATATAGTTGCATTCCCCATCGGGAAGTGGAAAACTAAAAAAAAAATTTTTTTCAAAAACAAGAAAATATTTAATTTCAATAAACAGCAAATTGTTTTTGCATCTTAATTTAATTTTATTTCATTTGACTAAAATAAAAAGACACTTGGCTTAGATGTCAAAACACAACAGCATATATAAAAATTAGATACAGTATTAAGTATCGTCTAGAAAAAAATAATGATACATTAATAACTGTTATGAACAGTATATTTATAGCTAGCAGAAAATGTAGTAAAATGAGAAAGTGGAAGTAAAACATTTTTGCATCATAGAAATGACAGTTCTGCCTCTGTCAAAACAAGACATTTCACCACTATCAAAACAGAAAAACCCAAATGATTCACTTTGACTTTCCTGTTGAAAATTATGTCCAGATTGGCACATTCTCACAAAATGCCCCAATTTCAAAAAAAAGCTGCATGTTCTTTGGATGAAAATTCACTTCTGCTGGGAGACCTTTGCAGCCACACCTGCTGAAGGGCTTGGGAGAAAAGGTGCCTCTGGTCACACTTGGCACCTCTGTCCCTCTGGTTAAGGAGTCGGCCCCCCTGCCTGAGACCCACACACTCCCTCCGCTCAGTGGAGGCTGGACTTAACAGTCCCCCTGTTTCTAAGGTAAAATATAAGCAAGTTTGTCTCCCCACTCCACAAAAAGCAAGGCTCACTCTTTAGTGCTACCACTAAGAAGCAACGAGCAATGCACCAACAACAGTGGTATATCATAAAACTCTACAAGGTATTTTTTAAAGAAAGAAAAAAAAAAAAAGAGAAGGAGCGAGAGAGAAAATAAAACACTTTTCTTTGCAGGTCAGCTTCAACACACCCAGTGTGGGGATTGCAGGAGAGCGCAGAAATCTCAGAGGGAGCCATTATCGGTAGATCACTGCCCGGGCAGACCATAACAGCCTCTCCCGAGCTATTAGAGGCAATTGTTTCAATAAGCATTCGTCCTGCAATCAATGGCAAGACAAATGGCAATGCCCCTCCTGACTCCTGCTGGTCTAGTGGGGAGGACACAGCCCTCAGGCGGTGAGTCCTGAGGGGATGGGAGCCCCTGGCCTTGCCGCAGTGGCCTGGCCTGCACGCAGCTGGACCCGCAGTGGCTGGTGCCCATCTGAGGCTGGGAGGCTGTATCTGCCCGCCGCTGCCATGGGTGCGTTGCTTCTGCAGTCCTGCACAGAGATGTCTCCATCAACAAGCTCTGCAAAGGTACCCTGTACCGTGACCACACAGCTGCAGTCCTGCACTACAGACTGCCTCTGTGATGTTTCATAAATCCCTGACATTATGACCAGTGGCTTTTATTAAAACACTTAGACAACTTAGACCTGGCTAGAGACCCCAGCACTGCCTCCTGGTCCCGCAGCAACCAGGGTCTGCGGTGGTCCTGCAGACACGTGGGGTGACCGTGTGAGCTGAGTACCACGCTGTATTGAAACCCTCCCACAGTGCCTGCCCATTCTGGGGGCTCAGGGGATCTTCACTTTCCTGCAGCCAGTGAGTGCTGTGCCTGGGGACATGCACCATGTCAGGCATAAGGATCAATCCACCACAATAACATCAATGTAATTTTATTAACTGCCTACTCTGCTCTGAATGAGAAAATACCAGTTTCTTCAACAAGCCTGTATTTAAAGTTTTCTTTCCAAAGACTGCTTCATTTTGTATTCCTAGACTTTTCTACCAGCTTGTCCAAAGCAGGAACAAAACATGCATGACAAATACAGGGGCTGTGCGCCCTGACACACACTCTGTCCAAGCCCATTTTAAAGTGGAAATTACTGGTAGAAAACAAAGAAACCTCTATAGTTTATCAGTCCTATTCCAACTAATGCTAATAATGTAGGTTACTAATAATAGTATGTAGCTGTCTTCAACACAAATCAAACTTGTACCGCTTACTGTACGGCTGAGAGATGGAGGCAGACATAGCAGTAAAATACAAGTTGAGTCTCCAGGTCAAACCAGGCCATGCCCTGACCATACTGCTCTTTGCTTTTCAAGTTTCATATTTTCATTTCTTGAAACACATGTTCCTACTTAAGCCAATGGGAAATTTGCCATTGACTTCAAAGGGACCCGGAGTGAGCTCCTGCAGCAGTTGCCCTCCTTAAGGAGAAGGACTGTGTATCTCCAGGTTTGGTACGGCACGAGCAATCCCGCTGGCTTATAAAGTCACGGTCACACTTAACACCACAAGTGCTGGGTGAAAGTTTTTGCAGGAATACTCTGCTAACCTTCATCATGGCAACTTACCAAAAACACACCCGAATTTTCAGAGAATTCAGTGAATAGGTTAATAAAAATGATTAAAAATTGATGCATGCTGCCCTGCCCAGAAAGGGATGAGTCACGGTTTCTCAGGGCACTCTCTGCGGCAGGACTACACACTTGAAAAATGCAAGACGGCAGACGTTCAGTCCCCACATTTGGTTTCCCCAGGTGGTCCCTGCGGAACCTTGGTCTACCCCAGGGTGGAGAAGCTGAAGGGTGGGGAGTTTGTGGCCAGGGCTTTTCCTTCTCATCCGAACAGGGGAGGGCTCATTCCCCCACAGAGCTGTACTGACAGCAAGGGCAAGGCAGCGTTGTATGTCACCTGTCCAGACCATGCAAGCCCTTGTGACTCCCCTGTCAAAAACCCAGTGATGTCTTTGTGCGTTACCATGGAGAAAAGTGATGTCAGAGAGTGAGGCGGTCGCTGAGCCTACTTGCCTGCTTCCAAGAATCTGCAAGAGTTTCTGGAGAGACACACATCTCCCTCTTCCTTCGCTCCTCCAAGGCTCTGCCTCTCCGTCTCTCAACTCCTGGTTTCAGAAATCAGCATGGATCCACGGCGGGCACCTGCCTTCTGCTTGGCAAACAAAGCTCTGGCAGGAATGACGACACCCAGCATCTCTACCCTTGGCCACCCACAAACCAGGTCCCAAGAAAGGGGGTTGCAGAATAAGACTCAGATCTCCTCGCCTACCACTTATCACCCACATGACCTCTTAATTTCTTTCCTCAGAAAGAACAACCTCCCAGCTCGCCTTCTGCAGGTGTTTACCTCCCGTTAAAGAGGAGAAGGGAGGCTGCATTGGTGACCTCCACTTTATAAAATGATTTCCCCCACCCCTTATAAAATAATCTCATAACATTCCCCATGGCTTTAATAGTAACAGCCAATTACTAACGGGCAGCAGGAATTGTTATGGGTAAAAAGGGCAAGGATGACAAACTGCTGGCTACCGTGCCGAGCACTGCCTGAGGAAAGGACAGTTCAGTCGAGCTCCCTCAAGTCCCAAATCGAGGTGGGCAGCCAGGAGTCTTCTCCAGCCATGGAGGGCTCTGAGGGAGCAGGTATGATAGCTACAGGCCAGTCCCTCCACATTAATCTGCAATTTGAGAGGATATGGGGTTTATTCTGGGTTCTGACTTGCTTTGTGACTTCAGGCCAAGTTTCGTCTCTTGCATTTAACCTGTGAGCTCTTGTGCTGTGCAGCCAGGACCTCTGGATGAACGGACCGCTCTTGGTGCTACTGCCTTCCTACCAGCAGCCAGGTATCCATCTGACCCAGCGATACAGCATGCAACACAGGCTGAACAAGTATGAGATGCTCTGCTGAGTGCTGCTCGTGCTATAGACAGAGCCATGTAGACCCTCAAGGGAAATCAAAGCCAAGGAACAAAGACTGTGGTGGGAGAGAGGCCCAAAGGTCAAATCTCCCTCTTGAACAACATCCATTTTCCTTTCAGCAGTCTGCAGTTGTGCAGCAGATGAGGGCTGAGCCCCCAGGAGAGCTTGATTGTAAGCAATTTTTTTTGCAGACTATGTCTGCAGGGCCTTGTTCAAAGATCTATCTTCAAGCAGGGTGAGGGCTGAGAGAGGGAGAAACCCTGGAGATGCAGCTGGTGCTGGGATGGGAAGGGTCTGGCCAAGGGAAAAGCTGTTCCCATCTTTTTTTGTAAAACAGCAGTCCCCAAAGAGATGCTCTTTAGAGGGGGAAATGCCGGGACACCCAGGTGATGCCCTGTGTCATGCCAGCAGAGCCTGACTGATAAACCAGAGCAGGGACTGTGGCCTGGGGTTGAGTTTGGCTCCAGCCTCTTTGTATGAAGCCTGACCACTGCTGTGGGGTATTTGTGTGCTTGTGCCAAGCCAGCTATTTTATTCTTCATGCACCTCTGTTTGGGAACATGAAAAACAGCAGGCGACCACTGCCGGGACGCTCACATGCACCCAGCACAACTCACTCTGGCAGGCGAGCTTGGAACCTTGGCTTCCTTCCCTGCACCCCAGCATTTCCTTATTAATTCACACATCCATACTTGACTGTGAGAGCCATGTCTTCAGCAGCTTCTTCAGGACTAAGAGGGAAACCCCATGAGGATGTGAAAACAGCACAGTAAAAGAGTCTTGCAGCTTCCAGCCAAAGACAGGCTTTGCTTTCAATGCACTGCATTTCCTTCATCTGTGAAAAGTCTAGGGAACAAAACCCAGTGATGCTGCTCTAACCCCTGCTTTCTGGAGAGCCCTCTCCTTCCCACAGGTGCCAAGTGCTGCGGGTGTTTGCTGCAGTGCTGCAGAAGAGCTGTGCACAGCAAGCCCCCCTTGCTGCATGTGCTACCTATGCTGCGATGCCAGCTCTTCTTAAAAGGGTTCTTGCTTGCTGAAGCCAAGACAAATCTACATTTTGTCCAGAGTAATGTGTGTAATAACACAAGCCAGTCCCCGGTTACCATCTGCTGAACCATGCCAATATTCTCCTATTTTATTGTAAGGTTTCCTATAAATTACCCGAGTGTGACCCAACTCAGTTATTAAAAGGCCACCAACCCAGAGACGCAGCACACAAATGTGTATTTCTCATGTCTGCTGACAGCCGCACAGCATCTCCCAAGGCTGCTGGGACCCCTTTCCCAGGCCACTCTTCAGCAGCATTGCTGCACTGCTAGCAACAGCAGCCCAGAAACGTCTACAAAGCGGACACCTCGTGTGGAAGCTGTAAGAGTCCAGCCTGAGCCCAAGACTCAGAGGTCTTCCGTGCAGCTCATTATTATTTATTATTTGTACTGTAAAAGTACCTGAGAGCCTACTAATATGATCAGAGACTGTTTATGTCAGATGCTGAACACCAACAGAATAGCAATGATAACTGCCCTTGCCAATAGGCTCAGAAACATACAGATCACTTTGGGCATAAGGGAGGACTCAAAAGACAGCAGAGGAAGCAGTTAGATCCAGATGGATTCAGAGCTCTCGGTGGGACCCAAAGGAAATCGCATTTCCCACCGGTAATACCAGGGTTGTACCTATCTGCCTCTGGAAGCTTTGACCCATCACCATACTGCTCTGAGTGTAACTGCAGTGCTCTCCTGGACAGCACGGCTTTGCGTTCTGGCTTTGAAATCTGGGAAACAGAGATCGATCCTAATGTGAACAGCCACAGTCATAAGGTAAAAACGATTACAAGAAATATGAAAACCCTAGAGCACGTAAACAAACCACAGCAGCTGAAGACTCCTTCCCCAAAGTGGAAATGCAAACCTGTTACATGCTGAGTGTGCTTGGTGCCTTTTCAGGACAGGGGATCAAAAGCCTCCAGGCCAGATCTGGATCAGGCCTGTTCAGCTATGATTTATAACCTTCCTTTGAAGCATCAGGCTATGTTTTTTGTCTCAGCCCAGAGAACTCGGCTAGATAATGTTTCCACTTCAGGATGGCACATCCTGATTTCCCATCAAACATCATTTGCATCTGGCCAGTGATCAACTTGCAAAGTCAACTGAGACTTTTGGATGCCCTAAGCTATGATTATGGGTTAAACCCATTCATCTCTAATCCTGGAGGGTGTTTGTTGCTGCCTTGCAATTATACCCATTGCAATGTCCACAGGGCACTGATCTGAAAAGGAAGGGGAGCCAAATGGTGCCTGCTTTTAGGAATGAGGCGAGGCAGGGGAACCTGCTGTGCCATATTCTGGTGTCCCTTTCCATCGCTGCAGATCTGGGGAGCAGCTTGTGGCTCACTGGAGGCCAGGAGGCACCTCCGCCCACACAGGCCCAGCAGGGAGATGCCACCACCTTGCTTCACAGCGTGTCCCATCCAGGCTGAGCCAAGCACCGCTGAGGGTGATGGCTGCAAGCTACAGCCATGCTGCTCACCAGGATGGAGATGGGAAGAGAAATCACCTCCATCCTCTGCACCCTTGGGATGCTGTTTCTGAGCTGCACCTGCCAGAAGGAAGCATGAAATACTAAGCTACCCTCCAGGTCACTGAAATGCTGCTGTGCAGGGATGGGAGAATGACGTGCGGCCAACAGTAGAGGCCTTTCTCAGGAAACTGAGGTCTGAGGAGGAGGTGAGAGGGTGGGAGGTAATGAAGTAGAGTAGGGGAACCAGGGATGTCTGGGGCCTGCAGAGAGATGCTTCACACTGGGAAAGGAAGCTGTCTCCCTTTTGGCTGCTTGATGTTTGTTGGGATTTTGGTTCTCATCAGATGTGGACATGGATACAGATGCACAGACACATTTGGGTATCAGGAAGGGACAACTCTGAACAGCAGGGTGGCTTTTGAGCTCTCCTGCTGCACCTCTGGCAGCCTCTTCCAGCCATGCCACCTGGCTGTAAACCACCACCATGAATCCTCCACTCCCCTGGCAATAGCTTTCTGCATCCACTCCTGGAGAGGGTGCAACTGCAAATCCAAGCATGCTCCAATAGGCTTCTCAGTGCTCCTTCTCCCCTTTGCTCTTTGCAAGGCTTTACAACCAGTGGCAACCTCAACCCTACCAACCTGCAAGCACCTCTTCCTCTCCAGGAGTGACACTGACTGAAGAACCAACACCTCTGATCATCCCTGACACAGCCGTATTAACTGTATTAACTCTTGATCTGAGACGGGGGAGAGGAAGGGATGCAGCTGGCAGTCTAACATGCAAATATGATGGTAGAAGAAAACTGGTAGCCTGGACACCCGGACCAACTTGCCCCTGCAGGAGAAAGTGCTTTAGCACTTTTGTTGACTATGGAGGAGACCATGGGGTTTAAAACTGCATCATGAGCTGTGAACAGGGGATCTCAGTGTAGCTGTTTCATTGGTACCAAAGGAGGTATATCCAGTGAAACATTTAAACTATAAATTGATACACTACCCGAGGGCCTTATGGCACCTTGTCGCTGTCCAAACCAGATCAATGAAACACAAACTCAACACCCCAAAGTCCCCTGCAAATCAGCCTTCCCTGTGGGTTCCCACAATGCACCACTTGCCATTGCTCCTGGGGGCAACAGAGCTGGAAATATCACAAGGGAAAGCAACCAGAGCAACCAAAATTGTGATTCTGTGCACACCAGTAGCTGTAGGGACCCAGCCAAGCACAGTGGGCGATTCTGCACTCCCACCTTGGAGAGGGTAGAAGAGGTTGCTGCCAGGGGTCCTGTGGCAGGCAATGAGAAATTAAAGCTCTTCCCAGAAAACAGTGAAGTCACCTTTCTTCTTTCTCTGGAAGACCAGAAGGAACAAGGGAATGTCTTCTTTCTTTTCACTAGGACTAACCACTCCTATTGCCCCTTGATGCCAAAAATACAACCCTTTCCCTCTTCCCAGGTGCCAAGACCAATTGGCGCTATTGCATAACCAGCGCACACCACCTCACTGCATTTTCCCAACATTTCAGCAAGTCACAGGAATGATGAAGTTTGGGGCTGGCCTAAAAAATCCTCTCCCCATCCAGCCTATTCTTTTTACCCATTATGGGACAAATCTGTGCTATGGCTGAAATGCCCATCCTTACTCCCTGCAGGTCCAGCCTGCACACTTTGCCTGCATTTTTGTGTAGTCCTCTGTGCCCTTGAGCCCAGCTGTGTAGCAGTGGGGAGGTATTGCTCCTCCTCCACGTCCGACCGCGTTGCTCTCCGTGATGGGTGGTGTGGTTGGGCCGGAGCAGGGAAAGTGGCTATCTGCCAAGAGTAAGGTCAGTACAGCCTGGGAAACAAAACAGAGCTGGGTAGAAATTGCCTTCCATTACCTCCGGGTTAGCACAGGTAGATGCTACCTCAGGTGCTGGACCGACAGCATTATACCCAGTGTATTACCACATTCATTTTTTGTCTTGACTTTTCTACTTCTGCCAAGTGACAACCCCATTCTGCTTTCTCGACTGACCTCCAAAGCAGAATAACCAAGACAATAAAAATGCAATGTCTGCCTGGAAACCACCCAGGCAAGCGGCCAGATCTGTAGCCCAGCTCTTCACCTCAAGGCTCCCAGCCAAAACCCTGCCCTCAGACACAATTCTTCCTGAAGCCAGCCAGAGCAGCAGACCAGTATCTGCTCACCGGATCTGGCCATCAGTTACAGTGCAACCTGGGCACAGGCTGGGCTCTTCATCGGTGTAAAGCAGCCGAGCTCCAAAACTGAGAACAACCTTCACCATGAAGGTGGAAAAGTGGCTGTTCATACAGGACATGCGTTCAGCAGAAAGTTCAAGATAAGATCGACAAGTAGATAGATTTTAATTTATTCAAATAAGAGCTACTCAGTAGCAAACAGAGGTGACTATCACAGCAGAGGGGACTCCTGGGCTGCCTGTACACACCAATCTTGACAATAAACCAAAGCATGAGCAACCCACAGCTTGCACAGGCCAGGTCTCCTCTCACACCAGTGTCAGAGGGGAGCTTGGACATTAGAGCACTAAACTTTCTACATATGAAAATGGTAGTTATGCTAAGCAAGGCCAGAAGTATAGGACCAAAATGTTTTTCAGCCACAGGAATTACAGAATTTGAAGACAAAGATGTATGTTTAAGTAGCTCATACCATAAACCTTCGCTGCTTTTGTCCGCTATTTTTTTGCCTAGGTCAGAAAAAGCCCTGCATATGCATATGGCCTTGTTCTGACAAGCTCTTAAGGATAAATGCTTATCGAAAGCTTTTTCTGAGACAGGTATTTCTTGCATAACCCTTTCGGTACGGGAGCTGTGTTTTGATACCCAAGTGCTGCTTCTTTCCAGATCTAACCACGTAAGTCCAGCTGTCTCCTCTCCTGTCTTTAAGTTTTCCCTTCCCAAGGTGCCCAGGAAAGGTGTCGCTTTGCCAGATTGAGGCATGCTTGGAATTCGTAACAACAGTCTGTAAGACCTCTCCAACAGTGCTTGCTGCGTTAACCTTCCCTCTCATCTTTCCACTAACACAGACATTTACACATTTATGGGTATATTGATGAGAAAGAGCAGTTTATTATTCACATCCTGTCTCACACCTAGCTTTCCTGCTAAGCTAAAGGTGCCAGAGATGGTCCTGTTTGCGCCAACCTATGGCTCCCTAGGTGAAAACTGGGAAACATGCATGGTTTTCACAAGCAGCTCACCGGAGAGCGCCATCTTCAAGCGTGCGGCCCCTGTACTGTCCAGACCTGCAGCCTCAGGGTCAAAGCCTAAGCAACAGCTCCCACGAGCCACCCTGCTGCTTCTGCAATGCAAGCACCCAAACAAAAAGTGGTTTTGCAGAGGCGAGACTGTTTATTTCAGAAAAGCGCCTGTGCCCAGTCTCTCTGGATTACTGCAATTCTTTCAGCAACAGCTTCACTTCCCCCTTTCCCTCTAGATTTTGACTCCTCAAACTAGAGTGCAGGGCTTACTCTGCTTTACTCTAAAGCTACAGCAGTGTTGCTTGCCAGCACCTACAAGAATTCGGGATTGATGCAGCCATTATCTGGGCTTTATTTAGAGGTTTATTCTGAGCAGCTTTCTTCAAACATGGCTTTCAAAATTGTTAACATGGACCCAGTCATGGAAAAGGCAATTTGTCTTCATCACCTAGAAGGAAAACAGACCATGAACTAATTAGCACTGATTAGTTTTGCTGCATCATACTTTCACATCAATCTGAGTGGGACACCCGGGATGAGACCTATGTGTACTAGTGGCATTGCAGCAATTTACACCAGCTGAGGCCTGGCCCAGGCACTCTGGTTGGGGAAGGAAGACAATAGCAAGTAGAGACATCTTAGTCACTTAAGGCAAGAAAAGTGCGATGCAACCCTGGCAGAATCTGCTTGCCCTGATACCCAGCCCAACTCACACAGCTGACACCCTACCATAAAAGGGCACCAGGGGGACCTGGTGGCTAGATACAGCCCTGGCAATGCAACTGACAGGACTGCAGGGCCCTCCAAATTTGAAAGCAACAAAGAACATATTTCTTCTATTACTGGACCCCCCTCCCCATCATCCTTAAATGACCACACTGTTCTGCAATCCTTCCAAAAGCAGAAACGCAACCGCACGTAGTGCCAGAGCAATTTTGGGGAAGCTCAACACCACAGTAACCATTTAAGGTCAAACAGCTCATTAGCCAACCCAAACTAGCTCTCAAAGAGGGCTCAGCTCACAGCTAAGCCTGGTTAAATGCCACAGTCGATGCCTTAATAAGCACACGAGCATTTCTGGAGATAGCCCGGCTGGATTAACGGTCAGCACCGCCTGCGCCTCAGAAGCTGGGCTGTTGTGGTCTCCACGCACAGGCGCTGAGCTCCTTACACTGGCTGCCCCCGCTCAGGGCGTATTCCCACTCTGTCTCCTTCCAATACCCCCATCAGCTGCACATCTTTTCCCAGCCACCTGCAACTGAGAAAAAAAAGTGCTTTTCTCGGTCCGGCCACCCTCGGCCCCCGCGGACTCGAGTGCCAGCGGCTGGAGAGAGGCGCACGGCTGCGGGCAGCGCGGTAGGGGCAGGCTGCTCGGGCTGCACCAAGCGCGCAGCCCCTTCCCCAGCGCCCGCGCCTCGGCGGGGCAGCCCCGCGGCCGGCGGCGGGGAGAAGGGCAGCCGCGGCCGCCCCGCGTCCCCAGCTTCTCAGGAGCAGCGGTTTTCCGCCGAAACCGGTAACTGCAGCGGGGCCGGAGCGCGACCGGACCGCGCTCGCCCTCGCCGCCCCTCAACACGCCGCGCTCTGCCGCCACCCCGCGCCCCGCCGCCCCCTTATATAGCGCCCTAAAAATAGCTCGCCGCGCACCGCCTCGCGGGCCGCGGGGAGGAGGCGGGAGACGCCTTGGCGACCAATCGCCGCCGCCGGCGGCGCTCCGGCACCGCCCCCCGCGCCCAGAGCGGCGCCGCCATTGGGCGGCAGTGACTTCAGGCGCGCCGCGGGCCCGCCCCTCCCGCCCCGCCGTTTACCCTACATGGTCACGCGCTGCCTGAGTGGGCGGGGGCGGGGCGGCCGTGAGGCGGCCGTGAGGCGGCGGTGGCGGGGGGGGCCGGGCCGGGCCGGGTTTGCCGAGGGAGGGTGAGAGGGAAACCGGGGGGAGGGGGGAGCTGGGGGATGTGGTCTCCCGAAAATAAAGAGGGGAGGGGGCGGGGAGGGCGGGCGCGAGCGCGCATGGCCGCGGCGCGGGGCTGCGCGGTGCGCGGCGGCGGCGGGGACGTGCCCCGGTGCGGCGGCCGCGGGGTGCTCGGTGCGCGCCGCCGCCTCTCGCCCTCCTCGGCCCGGCCCGCGGCCCTCGCCGTCCCTCCGCGCTGATTCTCTCTCTCTCTCTCTCTCTTTTTTTTTTTTTTTCTAAAGTGTGACTGAAACAAAACAAAGCCAAAGGGACGCTGGATCTATCATTGGTTGATTTTCCTCCTCCTTTTTTTTTTATGATCAAAAACAACCCCCCACCCGAGCAAACAAACACACACAAAAGCAGAAAGAAAGGGTCTTGCTCAGCAGCAGCATGGATGTCTTGGCTAGTTATAGTATATTCCAGGAACTCCAGCTTGTCCACGACACCGGCTACTTCTCAGCTTTGCCATCCTTGGAGGAAAACTGGCAGCAGGTGAATCATTTAAATTACTCCTGTAAATCTCTTAAGCGCAGACAGTCGATGCATTGGGGCTGCATTTCTGACTTTATTTTATTTTTATTCTTTAATTCAGGGTTGGTTTTTTTTTTTTTTGGTGGTTCTTTTTTTTCCGCGTGGGTAGACCTTTAAATCTCTGTATTTTTTGCCATGACAAACCGAGCAGTCCATTCAAATCTGTCTGCCTTCAGTCCTTTCTGAGCACGCCCGGCAGCACCTGAGATCCGGTGGCGTTCTTTAGGGTTTTGTTTTTATGCTGACTACTATTTTTATTTTATTTTTGAGCTTAGATTTTTTTTTTTGTTGTTGTTCTTTTAAACGAGGCTGATCACTTCCAGCCAGTGCTGACAACTGGCAGCTGGTGGAAATGGAATAGATCATTCTTATTTTCAGGTAATTAGTATATGTCAATAAAAAACATAGCTTAAATCAGAGATGGGGGTGGGCAGGTGTGTGGAAGCACTAGCAAAAGCTTTTAGGCTAAATTCTGTAACTAGGGAGGTGACTTATTTTTCATTCTTTTTTTTTCTTTTTTTTTTTAGAAGGTGGGGAGAAACACACACTTCTTGCTGTATCTTAAAACAATGACGCCTTAGGCTGGTTCCAGTAAACCAGTGTGTTTTGTGGCACCGTAGGGTTAATATGCAGACAGAATTAGGATGCTTTAAAGATGGAAATCAATGCATTAAAATGATGACTGGTGGCATGAATAAATAAGACCAAGGAGAAGAGTAGGTTACAGAGAAAAGAGTTCTATAAAATGAACTATGAGCCCAAATGCATAGATCTATAAATAGTTATCAGCTGGGGGATACTGAGGGAAAAGGAAAGACAGGATTCCTCGTTATGGCAGGACATTGTGAGACAATCCTGTTTCTTGATGTGGTTTTCTGGCAGAGGTGATACGCCAGGTGAAATTCTGGAAACTAGTCTCTTTAAAAGAAAAAAAAAAATCTGCTGGTGGGTAGGGATAGTGGAGTGTGGCTGGGATGACATGTGGTGCTAATGCAGCGCACGGACCCGTGGCACTACTGGTATAAGAATAACGAGCCGCTGGATTTCATCTTGCCAGCATTCACCTTAGTCTTGGCTAGCGTAAGGGTAGCGCGTGTTAGGTCTCTAGTAAGTGACAGTTTGGGATGTTCATTTAATTTTTCCTCGGAAGTGTTTGTGGGGAGAAATATGGATGGTAGGGCTTCAGGGGAGCACTCGGGCTGTAGCATTGTCATCCAGCTGGACCGGGGCTGGATCTTTAAAGATTTACCCTAATAAAATTGTTTTGGCTTCAGCTTTGTGTGCATATGTGCACACACACGAGAGGTTTATTGACAGCTACAGTGTGAACACATTCAGGATTTAATTTGCAAAATGACCGATCCAACTTTGCTTTATCCTTCGAGGGGGAGGGGATGCTTTTTGTTATTAATATTCAGCTCGCACATCCATGATGGTCACATCTGCTTTTCTTTTATATTTCTAACATGCTAATTAAACTGAAGAGGTTAATATAATTTCATTTAAAAAATTAATTTCATAGCATCGTTGTTGTTGGATCAGTTGCATATTCAGTTGCATATTAGTAACAGTCCAGACAGTCCAAAGCGAGATAATCTGTTGACATAGCCAGCATGCTTTAGGCAGTACTGTGTGTGATACTCTTTCTCCTGCTGCCTTCTTTTATGCGTGGAAGAACAGCAGTTTGTTTTATGCAGTGCAGTGTGCCTACCCAAGCCCACTGTTACTATTGCGAAATTTAAACTCGCACTGTCCTGGTTAAACCCCACTGATTCTCCACATATGTTTGAAAAGAGAAGTTGAAAATAATTTATTACATTTTCCCTTATTTCCCCTCAAATCCTCCGACCAGTGAACCAGTGCCTGATGTTTCATAATACATCCTGTATTTACAGTTTGTTTTTATTCCCCTGTTGCTGCCTGAACTATCCTTGCAAACAATGGGGAGCAAAACTGATGTATCAGTGGTGGGAGCAGCTGAAGCTGGCTGTACGGAGCATGCTGTCATGCAGGCTTGGCAGACCCACTGACACAGAGACCCCAATTTCATTCTTCTGAATCACTTGCAAGTGTAGCCAGGTCTTGGGAATTTATTTATTTTAGGCAAACCGTAGCAACTTTGGGACAGGGACAAGGGATGTGTGTGCATGTGTGTGTGTGTTTCTAAAGGTATCCCTTAAAACTGTCAGGCTGCAGTCGAGACCCCAGGGAGGAGAGCTGACAGGGCAGTGACTGATCCCTGCGGGAAGTGTCAGGACTGGGAAGCAGCAGCTTTAATTTTGAGTGAAAACGCTTGAATAGGTCTTGCCTCTACTCCCATGAGGAGCTCTGGTGCCGTATCCAAGCTCCACAGAGGCTCCAGAGCAATGCTTCTCCCAGCAGCAAAGCAGCGCGCTGGGAGATTACTTCAGCCTCTTAAAAGGGGGAAAGTAGTTGTGTGGGTCAGGAGCAGGCTTCCTTATCATGTTGTGAGCTCCATTTCTTTTGTGATTAGCAGTTACTCGTGCTTGGTTTGGAGAGGTTAGTCCGTGCCAGTTCCAGCTCCTAGAAATGGTGTCTACTGTGATACCATAAAAGATGCACTTGCCCCACTGAAAATCAGAGCACCCCTTGGGGTGAAAGTGTTGACACAGTCTTGTCTTCCTTTTCTCCTGAGTCCGGACCCCACTTTTGTAGCTGCTGGCTGAGGACTACACCGCAGGGGCAGTTGCTCATATTTCCGATTGTGAAACACTCATCACTCACGGAGGGCACTGATGGTGCAGGCAGGTTGCTAAATGCTTGCACGCAGTCAGCTGATCTCTCCCTTTTTTCCTTCCCACTGCAAGAGAAATGTGAGCAAGTTTGGTATCTGTGCTTTGACAATTAGCATTGGAGTTGAATGAGAGCAACCCAGCAATAGGTACAAAACAAACAGGTTTTGTGTGGGAAGAGATTGTCATTTCTTGTGTAGGTTTTTTTTTTTTTTAGGAGGACAAAATACAAACAAAAAACCCCTCACTCCATCCTGGACATAGTTTACATTGTAAAAGTGGAAATACCTGAAGCGGAAGCTGGAACTGAATCCATGATGTGTTTCACGTTATTTTAAAACACATGTTGGGAAGGGAGGGCTTGGGTTTTAGGCAGCAAAAGCTTAGTTCACTATGTCAGCTTTGGGTGTACTCCTTCAGGCAAAACACTTTTGAGGTCAGGAGGGTTTTTTTCTTGGAGTGGGGGGGGGCAGGATCTAATGAGTAATTCATAGCACAACTTCATCAGGAGAGAGAGAACTTTGTTTAGTCTTTGTTTAGCTTCTCCAGCAGTGTTGAGCTGCCATGGCACTGAGAGAGATTAAAGGAAGAGGTGGGCTCTGTGCATTGGAAAATGAGGCGTTCGCTGTACGTCAGCTGGCTGGTGTCTCAGCATCTGTGTGTTTCAGCTTGGCGTTTCATCCTGGCTCCGATTGAGCCGTCCTAGTTGCTCTCTGTCCCTGCAAGCTGACTCTGCAGTTCAGGACCCGGGGCGGGGGCGGCGGGAAGATTTCAGCACCTGCGTGGCTGCTGTGGTGCAGCGGGAGGACCTCTGGCCACATATGCTGTTGCTCAGGGGTAGCCGTCTGATGTGGCATCCCTGAGATTGGAACCAGACTGCTGGGAGAGGCAGCACGAGGCCGAAGAGCGCCTCGTTACTCTGCAGAGGAAGGAAGTGGGTAGGAGGCTGTTTTCGAGGGAGGTGACTGTGAGGAGTGTAGCCTGTGCAGCTGCACGTGGTCCCACTCTCAGTGTGCCAGGCTGCAAAGAGGGGGAGAGCAGGGCTGAGAATTGGAAAGGGCTGGACATGGGGCTTCAGTCTGTTCTTCCTGTTGGGCCTTCACAATGTCATTTGGGGGGGTCATTAAAAGATCAATGTGCAGAAGGCATCTTTTGTAGTCAAATATGTCTCTTCGTAGGGGTAGCATCTCAAACCACCCCTATTATCCTTCTCCATAGGCCCCTTGGAGGACTCTGGAGTCACCATCCTTGTGAGGAGAAGGGGTCTGATCAGGAGACATTTTGGGGCTCTCTTCATATTCTGTGTGGGCCAAAGGGCAGCCTCTAGCATGGCAATTACCATAATGTCAGAGCAGAGGAGCACAAAGAGCAGGTAGATGCACAGGGACACCATGTGTGTAGCTGATGCAGGTGTAGAAAATCAGCAGGACTTAGGTGCCAAATCCTGGTTTATTCTAAAAGAGCCAGCCTTTCCCACGTGTGTCATTGGGCAGAACACGTCTAATTGGCTGGCAGAAGTGGAAATAGCATTGTATCACTTGCCTGATAACCATTGCCTGATAACATTTCCTCTTGCCTTGGCTGACCTGGTTGCTCTCAGCTGCAGCAAACAATGATGCTTCCGAGGGAGATGCATGTTTCCTGTAAAGCATAGGATCAAGGAAGCCTTTTTTTTCACTCTTGACTCTGAAATAGAGCCTTCTTTGCATATTTTTAATCAAGCCTTCAAGTCTCAGTTTCCCCCTTTCTGAAGTGACTGACAACAGTGATGCTAAGGTATGGTCTTTGCGGGGTGGGGAGGCTGAGTTTTGACCCATTCTGGCAACGTGCTTTGAGATCCCTGTGCTGTGTGAGAGCAGAGTATCCCGAGGTGACTAATCTAGCAGAACTCTTACATCTTAATGCTGACTTCTGTTTGGCAGACAGGGTCATTTTCAGGCCTATAGGAAAAATTTCCACTGCTACTGGAAAGGAATAAATCACACTGGAGAACATTCCTGCCTCCCCATCGTCTCCATTGTTCTAGTTTAATGGCATAGTTGGCCACTACATAAACTAAACCATCTCTTTTAATATTGCTATTTCATCTTGGTTCCAGTCACAGTGTAACACATTTCTTAAGTGCTTATAGTACATCATGCCTCTTGAGAATAACTTGCAGAAATGGTTGACTTCCAAGAACAGTCACATGTGTAAATGCAGTGTATTTCAGACTCTGAGTGCCGGTCTTTTTGTACCTGCAGGCTCTCTGCTTGCTCCATGTGCTGAAAGCATGCTCCTATCACCTTACAGAAAGAGATGGAGAAAGAGAGGAAAGACAAACTTGAAACTGCTGTCTCTATTGTTTCATGATTCCTTAATTACAGAATCCGTTGTTATAAGTGATTATTTCTTGGCATTATGAAAGTGTAGAGAGACCCACAATCCACATTACAGGTCTTAAATAGCTGATTATGTGCGTGACTTGTGTCAAGTGATTTTGAAATGGGGTGAATACCTTTAAGCAATGCACAGTCATGATGTGGGTACTCAACTAGAAAATATTTTCTCTTATTTGTTTGGGATGCTTTAACCTCCCCTCCCCCAAGCCCACACATTTCTGTATGTCCTGTTGAATAGGCAATGCATAGATGAGAGTAGGCTACATAAAAATCATGATATATAGCTAGTCTGCAATGTGATACTTCCATGTGGAAATGGCAGAAGGTCTTCAGTTCCACGCAGTAATTTCACACTTAAGCGCTGCAGGGCGGAGGCAAATGGTATCTTCTGGATACTGTCATATTTTTTGAGGCCTTGTCAAGTGACTCTCTACTGAGAAACATCCAGTGTGTTGCTTCTCCATTCTGCACCGGGAAACGTTATAGGGAAGTGAGAAGGAAGCTGCTTCTGTTTGACTCTGTAGCTGCATGTGAACAACCTTGATTGCAATTGTCCTCATAAAACAAAGAGATTTTGCTCACTGGCTGAGCAGCATTGGTGTTCAGTACTTTAAGCAATGGGGTAATAGTACACCTCATCTCCTATCAAGTTTGTCAGATTCTGCAGAGGGGAAAAAGAAATTGTAGGCTTTTGATCACCACGCTCAAAACCTCATAAGAAGTTATTCACAGGTATTGTAACTGGTGGTGGGTTTCCTTTTTGATGGTAAACCTGAATTCTGGAGAGCTAATAAAGGTGTTTTCAAGAATGGTGCTGAGTCCCTCTTACTTTTCTTTCCGTTTTCCTGGACTCTCAAGTGCCTCGTGCCCATTCCCTTACATACTCATCTACAACGCCCCCACCACTTCCAAACTCCCAGCGACACTCAGGAGCTGGGAGTGCCATTTTTGTGGTGTCTTTCAGGCTCAAGTTGCAGGATTCACCCACCTGAATTGCTGAATTTCTTCTCCCCACAGGTTCTCTTTGTACTATGGGTGCTTCTGCCTTGGTCCAAAAGGATCTGGATTCATGTGAATTGCAGGGTTCAGCTGATTCTGTAGCAAACAAACAAAACAAACCTGCCAGGGAAAGAGCCTCCCCTCCTCCCAAATTTTCCTGGGTAGAGAGCAGGCTTGGAATACAGATGTTACACAGGTATATTCCCCAGCTTGATGCTGTTGTGTTTGAGACCATCCCAGTTCTCTTCCATTGGCTTCAGTCTTGATAGGCACTGCACATGTTTTGAGTGTCTGAGTTTAGAACTCTCTTGGCTGTGTCTCCTTCCCAGCATTGCTGCTTTGAGTTAAAAAATCATGTGCCTGGTTCCCAAGACACTGAGATTGTCTTTAAAGTCACAGGCTTTTTATTTTTTAATTTGATGTTCTTTTTACTTTCCTTGCTTCTGAGCCACGGAATATTTATTTTCTTTTATTCTCAAAAATAAAAAAGCTGGGATTTCCAACAGTTACTTGATCCAACAGCATTAAGAAAATGCCACCATTGTGGCATTTTGAGAGCTGGCAGTACAGAGATAGGTGTGTATGTCAGAAAAAGCTCGTGTATTGCTGCATTCACCAGGCTGTATTTGCCATGCCTGCTCTGGCAGCAGCTGGCAAGGAAGGCTGCCTGGCTGTTCAGGTCATTAGGCTGCCTGTGAGAGCAGGGTTCATGTCTCATTTCCCTTAGAAGAAATCATTTCAGCCTTTATGCTCAAAGATAGTTAGACATCTTGGGATTTCATCAGGACACCAAACCTTTGCTTCTCAGCTCTTCCATTCTTATAGGGCTGCAGCAAGGATTAATATTATGGGTTTGCAATGCTTAGGTACAGCGGCTGGAGCAGGAGAGGGTTGCACTAGGCTATGGGGAGACGGGTGGCCAGCCCTTCTGAAGCTGCTGGCCTAAATCCTGCCATGCCAGCTGGCAGGTGCTGAAAGCGCAGGACAGCTCCTGCCCGGGGAGCCCTGGGCAGGGTGCGGCATTGCCTCTCCAAGAAATGAAAACAAGGATCCAAAAGGTAAGCTTAAATCCCCCTTCCCAGAGCTCTGTGTTGTCTTTGAGGCAGCCTGTGCATAGCACTAATTTGACTAATTCTCTAGGTTTTTAAAAGGTGTTGGAGTTGGGTATAGGAAGCTCAGGCAGGAAGGCGTGGATTTTTTTTTTGTTTAAAAGGTGTAGTATTTCAACTCTGATATATTAAGCTGCTCTGATGCTCTTAATCCTTTTAAAGCAGGTACCCATCCTCTCCCTGTTCTTACACGTGAAGGATCCTTTCCAATCCAGAGCATTTCCGCTCAGTGCAACTGTGTATTCATTACATGTGTTATTGTTTGGAGAACTATTAAGATGCATGTGGTATACTTTACAACATACACTAAAGAGTCTGAGTCATTTAGGCACAGACTGCATATTAATGCTCGCTGAAGGTCCAGCAGGCATACTTATTTAAGTGTCATAACGGTTTTGAACATGGTGCTTATAGACCATGTCTCACATGTCCTAATCCTCTTGGTTATTTCCCAGCATTGTGGACCTGAGTGCAAAGCTGGGGTTTAAATAATATGTGGGGGGTCAACAGCTCCTACTCTGCAAGGGACAGAGAAGTAAGCAGTGACACAGGCGAGCTTGGGAGACAGTGTGAGTGATGGGGAGGGATGCAAAGGAGAAGGACAGTGGCTTCTGAGAGGCTCTTCTGAGACATTTCAATTAGTGTCCTGATTTACAAATCCTGCCCTTAAACCTGCAGCCTCCCAAGGTCAGTTTTAAAGGGACACTGGCATAGGGTTGATGTTTGACCATGATGGACCTTTGTAAACCAACACGTTCTGACAGAAACTGCAATCAATGGAAGTATCTCCATCTATATAATTAAAAAAGCCCTGGAAGCAGCATTTGTGTTTTTTGGACAGGATTGTCTTGCCCACCTGCTGCCTTTGCAGCTCTCGCACTGCAGCATTCTGCTCGTGCAACTAAAGTGAAGTGACTGGAAATCAAAGTGCAAATGACTGTTTGTTTGGATTGTATGGTGAGGAAAAATGCATGCGGCATGACAAATAAATTAGATTTAGAAAATGCTTTCACTGCTAATAGGCTACTATGCTGTTAGGCATTTGGTTTTAATCCTGACTCTTGAGTGGGCAAAGTTCCTTTTCAAGCATAAAGAAGGTTCTTGGGTTTGTAAACATTTGCAATTTCTGCTGACTTGACTTTGCTCCAGCCCAGGAGGGGAATCAGCATTGCGCTGAATTGCTTTGTGCTGGTGGGGGTGAAGTAGGGAACTGCCTTTAATCGTCTGCCTTTATTCTCCACCAGGGCTGGATAGAAAACAAAGGTTCCAGCAAGCAAAGGCCATGGTGAAAAATGGTCATTGGGTGGAAGAGTAGAAGGGATTAGAGATGCTCCTGTCTGCTTGCTTTTTACACCCAAAATGGACATTGGCACCACCATAGCACTTAGGTGTGATGTTAGAGACCCAGATTTAAGTCGCTGATTCAGGTCTGCCCTTCCAGATGACATTGTGGATGTGTGAAATTTCAGTGGATGACATGGTGGCTCCAAAACCAATATATTCCAATAAAACACTTTGGACAAAAATGTTATTTTTTTGGAGAATGTTTGGTAGAAATATTTCAACCAGTTCTACTTTCTAGAAGTTATCCTGAGGGCCTGGCCCTGTTTTCAGTGTGAGAGACTTGGTTTGGCTAACGTCTTCAGCTTTGTTTTCAATTTTAGCTTTCTGTTTCAGGGCTTGAACCCCTAAAACTTGATTCCTTTTTCTGCTTCTGCTAGTAAAAGGTATCCAGACTCTCTGTATCCTGTGACTCTCTTGCATCTTTTGAGAACTGCAGTCACAACGCTACGTGATGCAGTAAGCGATGTCTGGTTATTTCTGGTCTCTAACCTGGGGGCCTGCTCTCCCTCCCTCTGGGCGAGGGTCTGGCAAGGTGTGTTGATGCATGTGATGCACAGGAGCGGTGCAGTCACACGTTTTTCTCTCAACTGCTGGCCACTCTTCTCTCTCCTCTGCTCAGCTGCTGCCAGTGAGGTGCTATGCCAGTTTGTTTGTGAGGGGTCAGTGCACTCACCTTCCCTTGGCACCTCTGGCTTACCACTGGGTGTGAAGTGCCCCACATCCCAGGGTGCAGGGCGAGGTGAGCGGCTCGGGGGCTTTGTTGTTTTCCTGTGGCTGCACAGCGGTTTGAAGGGTGCCAGCCCTGCAGAGCTTGCTGCCTGCTTCAAGCTGGTGAAAAGTACTAAATAGTCCTGTTTTGGGGTTTGTTTTTTTCTTTTCTTTCTTTTGGCCTCCCCTGTCAGCCTAGAAAATTTATGCTGCTCTGAAGAAAACATTCCACTCATCTGCAAGCTACTACAGCTGCCATGTGAGTAATAAAGTATGGAAAGGAGGAAGGGATAAGGGAGAAGAAAGATGGGAGCTGGTGTTTCATATGGAAAGCATCAGCCCAGAAGTGGCTTTGTTTCTGACACGTGGACAGTGGAGAGGCTGCGTTTGCTGCTCAATGGAAAATCTGTGCCGGTGAAAAGAAACCTCCCTCATTAGTGACTAGATCAAATAGGGAGGGACTTCAGTGTCTCTTGCTTTTATTTTTAAATTTGTCTGCATTTTAAAATAATAAGGGAGAAGCAAAGGGCACTGGACTGACTTGATTTAAGAACATACCCAGTTTGGGCAAAATAGTTCCTTTCTGTCTCCATCTGACGCTGCTCTCCCAGTTCACTCTGGTGGTGTCACAGCCCTCCCCCAGCTGTTCATAAGCTGTGCCAGTACCTCAGAGTGGTTTGGAACATCAGAAGGTTGCTGTACATCAGGTTCTTAGCAAGGTGCATTTTCCTTCTGTTTTTGGTTTCTGATCTTTCAGGTAGTGTAAAGTCATGTTTGTAGGCCTTCCTGCACCATCGAGGAAACCAAGAGCTTGGTTCTGGTGCTGAGAAAGGTGGTTCTGATGTAACCAGAAGCCTCTGAGAGTTGGGGCTTTAAGAAACATGTGGGGGTTGCAGTCAAATAGTGAGAGTAAGGGGTGTTCCTGTCTGATCGACCAGAAGAAGGAAGCACCTACAGTTTCGGAGCTCTCCAGTATCCTGGAAGAAGAGGCAGGCTGCTGTAAGTGCCGATGTGACCCAGTGAAAGAGTTTGCAAGGTGCTTCTCTTGCAGGTTTGAGAATTTTGGGGTAGTGGATGTCACCTGGGGTAGTTTCCTACTGTCTACTGCAGGAAAACAGTGTTAACTTCTCTTATAGGCACATCCCTTAGCTGTCCTGTGTTTAAAAAGTGAAAAGAAAGATTGTATACTGCATTTGAAAACAGAAGTGCCTGGTTTAATCTGTGACTTTTTTTTCTAGAAGGAATGAGTCTTTTGGTGTTTGACTGTACAGTTAAGGTCAGGAGGAGCTTTACTGTTTCTTCCATTAATTACAGGATGAAACCTTCCAGACACAGGCTGAAATCTGTCTTCCAGTGCTTCCCTGGATGAAGATGTTTGCTTGAATCAGTGCCTCAGGAGCTGGGGTGATTTGGGGGTTAAAGAAGGTAATGCGGGGGGGTCTTGCTCTGCTCGGTTCACATGCCTCCCGGACAGCCTGGTCCCATGGCACCACGCTGTACTTCTGAGTTGCCTGCAAAGCTCACGCTCTCTCTTTAGGCAGCCCTGTTTTTCTGCTCACTCAAGAGAGTTTTGTGTTTTCTGAGAGTGACTCCTTTGTTAATCTTTCTTGGATGCTGGCAAATGAGTTTCAGGGTACCCAGTTTAAATACTCTTTACTTGTGCCTAGCTCATCTTAGGCTTTCTGAGCTTTGGTGGTTTAAAACATTAATAAGCCCCAGTTGATTTAGGGAGAACAGAAGAATGCCAGTGCAGAGTTACTTTCTGGTGTGAAGGACCTGGTAAATGGGTGACTTCCCAGCATAGTTTCTCAGTGCTGAGAAGAATACCAGTAGGTGCACAAAGTCCTACAAAGGCTGCATTGGGATTTCTTTCTCCTGACATGGGAAATTCATGTTGTATTTCTTTGAAGAACACATTTGAGGGAGAGCAAGGGAAGCAAGGTGTGGGTTGTTTCTTACTCCCAAATACCTCCAGCACATGTGACTTCTAGAAAATGCTGAATACTCCTCTTCCAAGTCTTGAGTGCCTGTTGAGATGGACACTGAGTGGATGCTCTAGGTTGAAGACTCCTCCTCACTGGGACCATTTCACATGGATTATCTTTCTGCAGTGAGAGCTATACCAGCTGCAAGGCCTTGTAATTCAGTCAGTGTTTTGTTTGAGCGAGCTGTATCTCTGGTTAGATGTTGTTGTGTTGTGGTATAAGATGGAAATTTCTCTCCCCATTTCTTTATGTTTAAGTGGAAAAGGTCAAGGAAACCTTTGACATTCAGTTCTGAATGCTTTTTCTCCTTGTAAATGGGAAGAATAGTACCCACATCATGCTGGGGATTTCAGGTCAGTCAGTAAGTCAGATCCTGGGCTGGTGCAAACTGATGCAGAGCTGCCAAAGTCACAGTGGCAATACACGGATTTACACTGGCCCAGTGTCCACAAAGTCACTTGACACCTTGCAGGAGAATGGTCTATACAAATCCCAGGTCTTGTCAGGATGCGGAATAAATATCAGGATGTGGGCAGAAAACAGCACACCCATTTTAATTATTTGATTAAAACAATATTGCTGCTCTATGGCTCTCATAAATGTATTTCCACTGGTGTCGGGGGGAGGAAATATTCTCAAGTGCCATAATGAGAGAGTACATTTTTTAAAATGTTGCACAATACGCCACTAAGTTGTGCTCTAGCTATATTGGCTTATTTCTGTTTTATAGTGAGCGTCGCCGTAGGCATCCTATAAATACCATTTCTCCCCCCACCTTCAGCTAATAAATAATGGAAACTGTACCGGAAAGAAATTTTCTTTCCATGAAAGAGTGGGAGGTCCTGAGTTGCCCTCTATAAAACAAAGGATGTAGCATGATTTGTTTTCTTTGGTTCTTCAAGTGAAGAAAATGTGGGGGTGGGAGGGAAGAGAAGATGTTTCTAAGTGCTACATCTGCTTCCCCAACACAGCAAGGTGGGATGATGTCTGGTGGGGGCATTGCTTCCCCCAGGACAGTAATACCAATCTGTGAAATGAAGACAGATGCGAGAGGTTTCTGAACAGTCTCAGTGCATGGGAAGAAGGAAGGATCCCATTCTGATTTGCCCTCGGGCTTTCATATCCAGCAGTGAAACCAACCTGAAAGTGGGTGTAAATGAGCATCTAAAGGAGCCCTTTGTGTAATTCAGTGGGCTGTGTCGTCCAGGGGTCAGACTAAATTATCAGAATGGCCCTTTTTGACCTTAAAATCCACTTCTGTAAGTAAGTCCCCTTCGAGACCTTTTTGGTCTGTTTTAATGATGTCAAAAAGCTGTAGTGTAAATGTGAATCATGAAGGGTCCCTGCATGTGCACGTATAGGCGGCCAGACATGTTTCATTTCAGGAATCCATCACGTGTACTGTCTGTCAGGTTGGACATGTGTCTCAAAGGAGAGACCAGGTTTGTGGAGGTGGGGGATTCCTTCTGCACTGACTAGAATGAAAAGCGAGTCTCATGTCATGTCATGTCATGTCATGTCATGTCATGTCACAGAGAGGGCGTAAGGCCACATTCTGACAGCAGCTGACCTCTAAAGTTAGAGAAGGGTCAGGGAAGACCTTGTGTTCAGCAAGGGGGTCTTACTGGCTAATTTTGAAGGCAAATGAGGTTCAAGAGCAGGGTGCACATGATGAAAAGGCATTTTCAGTCACTGCCTTCATCCAGCAACAGTAAACTGTGCGTATAAGCAGATCTGGTCAAGAAACAAATAAGCTCAGAAATTAGCACTGTTACATCATGAAATTCTTCTGCCTAGGTGCCATTTCTTATTGTATGCCTGAGTGGTGCTTCCCAGTCTCATTTGAAATCCAACTAGGGTGAGGCCCTGCCTTCCTTGGAAGCATGTGCTAAAACCTAATTTAAGGGAGGAATATCTAACAGGCTGTTCTGTCTCCTGCCTGAGCCTAATTCCTCCCCCTCCCATATTCTGTCTTCTCCGTCAGCAAGTCCATTGCTTTGTTTGGGTTCACCCTGTTCATAGCTGCATGATCTGTGACACTTTTTCCCATCTTTATCTATATTAACTCTTTCAAGGATTTTTATTTAAATGTGAAGTGAGACCCCTGCTCATTGACTGGAGATTATAACACTGACTGTGGAACAGACGTGATAAATAGTAATAAATGTGCATGTCCCTTTCAGTTTTGTCATACTTGCCATCTGTGTGTTCCTTCCAATTTTCCTGTATATCAGATGCTAAGAATGTGTCCTCGAAGCTGTATGGGTCTTCTCTGTGTCTTATCTGTTCTAAGTCTCTTTTCAGCCTTACTGGATCTCTGCTTTGTATTGGGCGTGCATGTTGTGTTTCTGTTTCTTCCATAAATGCATGAATTTGTCTTTTTCCAAATTCAGTCTCAAAGATTTATTTCCTGCCCCTGTGTGGTTTTCTTTATATGCTGCCTCTCTCCACTGGCATCACAAAAAAATTTAGCATTTCCTCCTTAAGCCCTTTTCCCTGCTTTTCTCCACAATGAAAGCTTTTTATCAGTTTCCTTAGTTTCCCGATTTGTTTTTATTAAGCATGTTTTTATAGTGAGAGCTGCGATCCATCAAAGTAAATGGAAACAAAGAAATTGATGCCAAGTTTTTGTTTGTTTGTTTAACAAAACAGATCAGACTTTAAATGGGATGAATTCAAATTGGTGCTGATGACTCGACTTGATGGTAGCTGTTTCTGAGTGCTGGCTATTGACAGTGAGTGAGTCGTGGAAGATCTCAGCATTCTGAACAGCCTAAAACCACAAATACAACAAGTGGGGTTGAAAATCATGTGGTGGTATTAGTATTAGGAAGAGCAGGGTCCCTGTGAGTTGCTGCCCTTTGTTCGGGAAACAGTATCTATATGCTGGTTAGTTAGTTAGTTGAAGACCACTGGTTTTGTGGTTGATGGATGTGAGGTGGGTGTTTAATGTGGATCATGGTTAAAGGGTAAAAAGCCCCTTGAATTTTGGTGCCCGCCCAGCACACCTCTGCCCTTCTCTTCAGTAAGGGGAGCTGCTCCGATGCGGGCAGGAAGCAGGCCTGCCCGAAATGCTGCGGGGTCAGCGGCGGGGTCCCACCACCGTCCTTCCGGAGGGTCCTGCCCTCTGCCACCACCCATCAGGGTGGGTGGCTGTGGTGGCCTTGAGCAGGGGGGCTCCCTGCCACCCTGGCCCCACCACCTTAAGGGAGGATTTGCCAAAGCTGTTAGCATAAGGCAAAGGACCCTGCCTGAGCAAGGGGGAGAGTTAGCTGCTCTGGACTGCAAGGCGCTCTTAGGTTCGCTTGATGGGTCACCCCGGGCTCTGGACCTTCCTGCTGTGTTTGTCCGCTGTGCTGCTTTTAACCATGTCCACTCCTTTGAGTCAGCTTGGGCTGTTTGCATGGCAAAGAAATATTTTCCCAATGTTTCAGAAGATGGGTGATTCCCTTTCCTTCCTGTGCAGGGGGAAAGCTGCTCACCCCATACAGGGTCTGCTGGGGTTATAACAAAACAGCGGGGCCTTG
Organism: Morus bassanus; assembly: GCA_031468815.1. Lineage (NCBI taxonomy): Eukaryota > Metazoa > Chordata > Aves > Suliformes > Sulidae > Morus > Morus bassanus. Next base: position 30,185,722 of record CM062574.1, on the reverse strand, counting down.
GCAAATAGCAATGAGGTACACAGCTGGCTGCGGGCGGCCAGGCTCTGCTGGTTTCTGCTTGGTTCTGCCTCTGAAAACTTCTCACAGGAACTGTCATCTTTCTCCCCTTTATTCAGCAAGCTCTTAAGCTGTGGGTGTCCATGGGGATTTTGTGTTGACTATGAGGACTGTAAAGAAACAGGTCCTAAACCATGTGCTGTTGCTAATGATCCTGCAGACCAGCATGTAAAAAGCCAAATGTTTTAACAGAAAATAAGGAGTGAAAACAAAGAAAGGACCTGCTTCAGTGAGGCACCACGTGGCACCATCCTTATGACTTGGTGGTGTGATTGCACTGGTCTGCATCCTGGGTGTATTCTTCTTTCTAAGGACTTTGTGGAAGAGTTGAAAACAGAGGGGTATGCAGAAAATCCGCTGTCCATCCAAGTGTTAATCAGTACAAAAGTTGAAGTTCAAAAATAAAATATGAATGAGAAAATTGTGGGAAAGCAGTGCTCCCTGTGCCTACCTCTGTTTCAGTACCAGGGACTGTGCTGACAAATTTGTGCAGTCTGGAGCAGCAAAAACCCTTGGCAGTACCCCGATAAGTCAGAGGACCTGACACCTACAGTCTTGGAAGCAAAAGATGCAAGTTGCCTTTTTGAGGCTCAAATTTTCCAAGAGCAATGACAGAGCTGTTTCAGCAGAGAAAAATGCATACCCTTTTATTCAAGATGCAGAGGCTTAGAGCATTCAGATGTCTGTTTGATTTGATGGTTGGGCTTTGAACAGATAGGATGCTTCACAGCCATTGCCCTTACAGAGCAGGGAAGCTGTAGCGTGCCCATTCTACAGGCTGGGAAATTGGGACGCCCAAGTGCTAAGTTGTTGGAGAGAGGAAGTCACGAGCAGAGTTTGAAAAGGATATGAGCTCCCTGATCTCCATTTTAATTAAATTCTTTCTGCAATTGTCTTCCCTGGCAGTTTAACTGGTGGAATGTGGTCTAGCAGAGGAATTTTTGGCTGCAAACTTGACAGGAATATTTTTCTGGGCCAGATCCTTGCTTAGTGTAAATTAAGATGACTCCACTAGCTATGATCATGGTGCTAGCGATTTACTCCTCCCTCTGAGAATCTGGTCCTGGTTTGCAGACAGTGGGCAGTGTCATATAATTTGTTCTTTTTAATTTTAGTCTGTCTAGACACTTTTGCAGCACCCCTTTCTGGGAGGACTTTGTGCCAGCAGCTCTGGAGCAGCACCACACTTCGCTGGTGAGAAATACTTAGCAAACACAGCATGGAGGTGGCCTGGTGTGCTCAAACTCAGCATTGCACCTTCCTGGTGCAGAGTTTGGCTTTGATAGTCTCGGTGTTTCTTGCTGGAGAGGTGGCAGAGGGGATTCACGGCAGGATTTCTTCTCTGTGGAGTGGGAGCAAGTCTGTCATTTTCCCCATTTTTGACAATGTGGTGTTCCAGCTGAGTGCTGGAGAAAGATGGCTAGTGCCGATGCAGCGTTTCTGTGGTAGTTTTTCTTTCCAGCAATGGATGACATACCTCCCTTTGTGCGTAAGAAGGTCTTTCTCCTGGTTTTAAAGGCCATTTACTGGTCTTGTGTTTATTATTACAGTCAGTCCTTCCTCCCATGCCGTCAGTATTTACCATTCAGCCTTTAGCTTCTCTGCTGTTTTCTCCCACACTGAGCCACCTGGCATAGGGGTGGTACCTCTCTAGCCTTCTTCAAACTCATCACGAGGCACGCACAGGACCTTGTTTTCACAAAATCCTCAGATTTGCTGGCCATGGTTAAGCAGGTGATGAACTAGGACTGTTCTTTTTCCCCTTCCATTCTCTTGCAAGTTCCTGAGTTACTCACCAGGATTGTCTGTAACTGTGTTTGTCAAGAGCCAAACACAGAAAGGCCATGACTCTGGCTGGGGCTCAGAAATGGCAGTGATATATATACACGCTTTTACTACCATTACTTCTGCTTGAATCCAAATGCACTTAACCCCTAATCCTCATAATCATTTTACAAAATTTGCTACTCATAAAGTCCTGCCTTCTGTTGTTAACCACCTACATTTATGTGTCTGTACCCAGTCCCCAAAAGGAAGGGTCTTCATGGCTGCAGAAAAAAGCCTGAAGATAGGGATTCCAAAGTCATTAAAAACAAAATTTCTTTCTGAGAAAAACATAAAGCACACTCTAGTTCTGGGATTCCACCTGAGCTTGATCAATACTAACGAAGCAGAGCTCTCCCAAAAAAGCAGCTTGCATGGAAATGGGTAAGAGATTCTTTGTGCAATCTTAATGATTTTGAGAGAGACGTTTCCCCTGTGAATTGCTGTAGGGAGTTCGCACCCCTTCCCCCACTCTCAGCAGAGGCAAGAACATATGACTATCCTCGTGTAAGGTAGTGCAGTGTTAATAATGCTGCTGTATTGATCAAATTGGGCTGCTTTGTCACCAGGGACATCTGGGAGGATTTATTCTGACTCCTAAGGCCATGCGTCCTAAAGTACATTTTCCTTTCACTAGGCGAAGGGTGTGTTGTGCTTTTTGTCTTAGCCTGCAGGAGCGACACTTTCAAAAGATTTCATGGTGTCCCACCATCCGCTGCCTCTATCATTTCTGCTCTCAGGGCTCCCACCTCACTCCCACTCAGAGCTGGACATGTCTCAAGTTCAAAAATGCATTGCGGTGAGATCCAGTTGTTTGCCCTTGGAGAGCGGCTGGAGGAGCAGCCGCTGGCTGCTGGAATGTGGATAAACACAGGGTGACGGGAACAGGAGAGGCTTCCTCTTTGCTTAGAAAGTGAGCAAAACATCGGTAAGAAAGCAGTGTAGAAGGGAAAACATGTGCAGGGTGGTTTTGCTCCTCCCCTCCTCCCCCAGCTGATATTCATGACCTTGTTAAAAAGACTGGTCTGCTTCAGAGACTGCACGTGGTCATTTTTAAGCGTAGGGAGAAACTGAATGTGGCTTTTATTTTTCCATCTGATAAATTGCCAATTGCAGGTTTTACTTACAGAACACTCTGAGTAGTCTGAGAAGAACACCATCACCTTGATATTATATTCATGAGTAAAAATGGTATGAGGCAAAGAAGGCTCTTAGCTTGCGTGTAAAGAAGACTTCTAATGCAGTTTTTGCTTCCAGGAATGCACCATTACTCGTGGTGGGGGAGGGACACATTATCAGGCTTGACAGGAGGACTGAAATGCCCAGGGGCACTCAGGGGCTTGCAGGGGCAATTTGACATCATGCTTCTTTGACAGGTGTCGCGAGCTCAGTGCTGGGTAGTGATGGGACATCTGCAAAGCGGGGAATGGTTAGAGGCATTTGAAATGGAGGAAAATCCCTGAACCTTCCTGTGGTGATGGTGGGAGCACCTCTGGGGCGCTCTTGAGCAGAACCCGTATGTACAGGAGTGCTGCGATGTATTCTGCAGGGGCTCAGGGTGGCAACCAAGTCACGAGTCATGCCTGGAGAATTGTTTCCTGAATGCGTAGGCTGCCAATAGTGCCAGCTATAGCTATAGCTTGAGTGCATTTCTCTCCCTTTCTGAGTCCCAGTTCCTGGGCTGCTGAGTCTGAAGCAGATCCCTCCAGCAGCCCTGGCCACCACAAGGCATTTTGGCTCTTGCTTCAGCTCTGATATCATGCAACCATTTGGGAAGTGCAACCACTTGGGAAGCGGAGCCGGCTGGAGGCGAAGCAGCAAAGTGCTCCCAGGAATGTTCCCTGCAAAGCAGAGACTCAGCCTGTGGTCTCTTGCGCGGCTCCTCCTCTCCCAGCATAAAGGTTACCTTTGTATGTTTATAACCAAAATAAAATTGCAGCTCCTGAAAGCTATAATTTGTACTTGGGGGAACATAATGTTTGCGTTTAGCTATTGCAAGGATTGTACCAAAGCACAGTGACAGAGGTCTTGAAGTGTTTGGGATGACGATAGCTGGCAGCAGACTCTGCCTTTGGGGACTACTAAAAACAGCTTTAGTTAAGCAGAATCAATGATAAACAAAATGCCAGGGAGGATTGGTTGTACGGTGAGGAAGAGGACCCCACTCCTGCAGCGGGAGAGGCTGTCCTTCCTCAGTTCCTGCTCTTCCCCTTCCCACAAACCGAGCCAAGAGAGCCTGGCCACGGCCTTTCAAGCCGTGACATTGGAGACTTCCATCCCATCTCAGAAAGACAATAGAGGGAAGGAGGGGTACACAGCCAACCCACAAAGGCAGGCTTATCTCAGGAGATGCTATATAGGCTTAAATAGATGTGGAAAAGGGAAATTGGGGAAAATAGGACACTTAAGGTAAACTAACTACATTTTTTAAACATCTGAGTTGGAAATGTGCCAGATAACATGTCCACTGTTGGGATTATAATGACTACAATATGTTTCCTCTTTTCCTTGTTGGTAAGTGGGTTTTGTTTGTTTGCTTTCTGGAGAGTGGTGAGGGACAGCAGTTCCTTGCAGTGCATGTTCGGCAGTGAGCTGGAGCTGTCTATGGCGGTTTAATGGGTAAGGCTGCAGTGCTGTGAATGTGACATCTTCCAATTCCTGGCATCATCATTTGGGCCTTTTCTTCTCAGGGAAAGATGCAGTGTTGAGTTTAATTTGGTTTACTCAAAGAGGATACTTAGGAATGGGTCCGGAAAGCTGAAGGCCTTACGGAGAGCCTCTCAGCAATGCGGATGCAGGCAGATGGGATGCTAAAAGCCTTGCCAGCAGAGAGATGCCTTTGTCTAGTATCATCTCTGCAAGGTGGTGCTGCGTGTTATGTTCAGTGATGCACCTGGAATTAATTTGGGAACACTCCCAATTAATTTTAAAGGGAAAGGTGCCAACATAAACTTGAGGCAGGGTCTGGCAGTTTTGCACAGTATTCTCCAATACGTTTCTAGGGATATTTTGCCAGGAGAAACAGAAGGCTTAAGAGAGAGCATGAAAAGGGACACTGACCTTCCTTGACTGCAAGGCTCCTGCCCAAGTAAAAAGTGTTGCTGAGGAGATGCAGCATGAAGAAACAAGGGAAGGAGAGGGTACTTGTAGGGAAGAGAGTCTGAAAAGAAGAGCCTCTCTGAGGTCCTGGAGCCAGACAGGTTTCTGAGCAGGGTTCAGACAGGTCCCATCCCATCCTCCGCCTTCAGGAACAGTAGAGGTTCTCCTGGCCTCTGTTTCTGCTGATGCTTCATCCATCACAGTGCCCAGCCTCTGCTTTTCACCAGCCTGCTTAGAGTGACAAAATACCACTCTTTGGGCCTTTCTGCATTGAAGTCTGTGTAGACTTGTGAGTCTGCAGGTACCCATACAGGGCATTTCTATGAAGGCATGTCATGATGGCTTATCATATAGTTAGCTCCTCTAACAAAAGATGGTCTTGTGCATGGAAACATTTTGAATTAACCATTGTGGCTGCTTGGATCCTGGGAAGTTGTCGTATCTTCCAGGAATACCAAGACATTGCATTCCTTCTAGGCTATTTTCTGGCTTCTCTGCTATTAATAACTTTGTCCTGAAATAGCACTTTCATATTGCAGCATGTTAAAATCCATAACAACTGGGTGGGTGTCCACAGTCAACAGACCAGAGAAAGTGAGCCAGTGCAAGAGCCATGGTTGTGTAAATTGGCTCACAGAGGTGTGCTGACTCTGAGCAGCTGGTGATCTGACCTGCCGAGCTTTCTCAAGTCAATAAATGGCAGAGCTCTTAATGGGATCTCTTGGCTTCCCATGCCGTGCTGCAGCTGGTAGCCATACAGCCTGCTGGAAACCACACTGACATGAGACTGATCTTGTGATCCTTTCATGAGGAGCGAGCAGTGCCTCATCCAGTTCTGACAGCACACCTTAAGTTGCTAATGATATCCACAAAAGGCCCTGCCAGATCTCCTTTTTGTTTGATCCTCAGAAGCCTGTGGGGCAGCTACCTGGGTTGCTGATGAGCGGTTGAGCCAATATTGGCAGGTGCTTTACCAATGTGCTCTAGCAAATTGCTTTTAAAGAGGACCGTGCTGCTTTTATCAGGGTGCATGGCAACCCCAGTGCACTGCCTGTGAGATCTGAGGCTTATCAAAATCCCTGGTGGCTAGAATTTTGGAACAAGCGCTTTGGCAGAGCAGCGCAGAAAAGAAAAGCAATGGAAAAACACTCTTGGCTGTAAGGTAGCATCCTTTGGAGGGCACCTGGCTTTTGAGTAAGAGGCAAGTTTAGCTGCAGTGGGACGTTCAAGCGCAAAGACTGTTGTTTCTGTGCATAGATGATGGAAACTCTGGCCTAGAAGTGGCAGAAACCAGTTTGTGAATACCTCCATAAAGACTGCCCAAATTTAAAAAAAAAAAAAAAAAAAGAAAAAAGGAACAAATCCAAATATCAGGATGTCTGAAGTTGGTGGTGTTTTTAAATTCTTCCCATTTTTCCATTTGGGTAACATTGTTCCTAATAACGTAGATGAGATTTGTAATATAAAATAACCATCTCCAGCCGTCAAAGAACATGTCAGATTCTGCTTCATGTAAGCCAGAGTTAAATGGCGCTAATCAAGAGCAGAATTTCATGGAGTTTGAGTGTTGGCAAGGTCCTCAGCTGATGTAAACAGGAACCATGAAATCAGGGCTGCTCTGTGCTGATTTACCCCAGCTGAGAATCCGTTGTGCTTCCCATCACTTTGTTTCTAGTCAGAGTTTTTTTTCTTGGTGTGACGGTGAAACTCAAGTCTGTTGTCTTCTCTTTTCCTTGCCCAGACTGGCATATTTATCGCAGTAGCACACGCATCTTCTTGTTCTCGTAAGATAACAAATTGCCCAAATTATTTAAAAAAAAAAAAAAAATCAAAGAAAAAAGCAGCACATGGCTTTTTGTAAATGTGCTTGGACAGTTGCTGTGCTCATGTTAAAGTTTAAACTTCAGCCAAACAGCCCACTGCTCCCTGCGTAGCTGGAGGCAGGCTTTGGTCCTATATGTTTATTATCATTTAGAAATGGTATAAATGCTCTTTTATTCTTTTTTGTTCTGACCTTATTCTACAACACATTCCCCTCCTTCCTCCTGCTTCCTGTTTCCCAGGCAAGTCCCCACCTCTTCCTCCCCACAGCCAAAAATAATACAAAAGGGAACATACAAAAGATTTTTTGAGCCATGAGATGCGATAATGAATGGGCACCATGTACAGGGTAGATACAGTAGTCCCAGTGCAAAAATGTTGAACTTGCAAAGTCGAGATGAGGAATCACATGTTTTTGGGTTAGGAATTCAGTGTTATGCATCCTGTTGTTTAGTATGTTTTTAGGTCAGAGCAGAAGAGATGACTTGCAACCCAGGACTCTTATGAAAGGTAACACAGATTGAGTGTATTGATCACATACTTCTCCAGGTTTGATTTAATAAGCTAATTGTGAAGAATTGTGCTTATGAATATGCTGTTGCCTGAGAGTATGAGAACACAAGTGGTGTATATGTTTGTGTCAGCTGCTGAGGAGGAAATGTTAAGCTATCTCTGGATGTTAATGAAACATCTCGAAAGAGTACATTTTTTCATTCATGATCCTATCCAGAGTAATTACAAGGAATCCAATTCTGCTGTGTAACCCCACTGCAATACTTTGTAAGGATGAATCTTAATTGAGGATCGAGACCTAAAATATTGCTCTGCTTTGTATGTTCCACAGCCGTCAGGATTTGCTCTTGCATATCCATTTCCTGTGAGAAGTTTATGACACTCTGGGGCATGCTTTGAACCTGGTCCTTTGATTTCAGTGGGAGCTAGGACTGGCAATTCAAGGAGCTAGTTGTGCCTTTTTGCTATTTATAATGCTAAGTTAAAGCTGCTTCCAAACCGGACACAACAGGTTAAATACACACTTGAAGAAGTTTGGGGAAAAGTTTGCAGTGAAGGCCACTAGCCAGCTCACTCAAAGCCATCCAAGGTTGTTATATAAATAAATGATCTCTTCAGAAAGATTTTGAAACACACTTATGCTACATATATATAATTTCTCAGATGGTCATTGTATGGCTACTTGCTGTCTGGATTGCATGGCAGCATGCAGGGCATGTGTTGGTGTACAAGCACGCATGGTTTTATCATATTTTGATACTAGCACAATGGGCTGCCTGCACTTTTGAATTCTCGATTTGGCTATCCTTAATCCTTTGCTGACATTGATGCTATTTTTTGTTGTTGTGACTCGTTGTAGATATTTTTTCTATCTTTATTAAACAGGCAAAAAACAACAAAAGCCCTCCAAAGCCCTGGTTCGGTGTTTGCAGATTTCTTTCATCCTTTTTTTTTTTTTTATCTAGATGCCTATCAAATTCAGCCACGCTTAGCTGCAGTCCTTTGTTCAATATCTCACGACCAGAGCACTGAAATTCTCTATGCTTAGAGCCCAAATACCACAGATTTTTAGTGAACAACTTTGACTTGTCCATTTAAAAGAATATTTGTTAGATAAGATATATTTCATTATCACTGAATTTGGGAACAAATCTTCATTTTGACTCCTTGGTTAGAGTTATAGGTTCAGACTTTTTTTTCTGTTTGAGACATTTGTTTTACCACTCACTTCTACTGGTGAAAATTGCTAATTTATGGCAAAACTGGTTTTGATCCTTCATGCTTTAAAGGCTGATCAAAGTATTTGATAACCCTGGTTACATCATGCCCCAGAGCAACAGGAAAATGGCTTGTGTTTATATGAAGGTCCTTTATGTAAATTCACAGAACTTTTTACATTAAAATATATCTTTGCTGAATGTGGTTGAGGCTTCTGATTTCAGCATCTTTTATGCTCTGAAGAAAAATGCTGTGGAGAACATCCAGGGAGAAAGCCATCTGGGTCGTGGTAGTGGAGTGTTTGTTGAGAGTGCTGTTGTGCATGAATGACAGTGAACGGGCTGGTTTGGCTAAATACATTTCCTTAAAGGTTCATTTGCTGGGCTGAGACCAAGGGGGAAAATGGACATAGGCCATTATTATATTGAAGAAACTTGCAAACAGAGGCTTGAGTCCTGTGTAGCATAGCCAAGAGTTAATAGACTTGTCCATTACAGGCTCTGGTGGCTGATGAGACCTGTTCAGCTGGTGTTAGAGAGGACTAGCCTGACAGCTCAGGCATATGGTGAAGTTACCCCAGGAAAACAAGTCTTTGCCTGTCACATGATCTTTGCTGACCATGTGCGTGCCTGCTTTTTGCTCTTGGCAAAACCCTGTTTGTTGAGCATACAGTTAACTTGATTTGTTTCATATATACAAGGGATTAAGAACATGCATGCAGATATTTACCACGAGTTAGCTGTCATTGTGTCTTATTGTTGTACCTGAAAAGTGGTTTTAGCTGTCTTTTTTTTCAATTAACTATACAACATGTAGGCGAGATGTGCTGGCACATGACTAGGAGTTTTGTCTTAAATCCTTTGCAATAGAAATTATTTGCTATCACCCAAAACTTTTTCTTACTATTAATTCATTTCAGACTGCAGTTTTCCCATTTTCCCAAGTGTATTTTGTGAAACTACTTATTTTAATACTAAAATTCTGTTTATTTTATTGCTGTCCCAAATGTTAAGCTTCTGATGTGCTGCAGGTTTTTGACAACTAGCAACTGCCCAGTGGAGGTTGCCAAGAGGAAAAGCTGGAGGTTTTGGCAGCTGGGTGGGAACAGATGACAATCTTCGAATAGATGGGCAAGAGTATTGGGTTTTGTTGTTGTTCAGGAAGTAATGAAGGCTTTTGGCAGTGAGAAGAAGGTGCATCTTTCAAACCTTGTTTTAGGGTTAAGGACAAAAATAGCATGGCATTTCAGGGAAGGCAGGTGGCTTTTGAACCTTTTATTCCTCTTAATGTCAGGGCTGACCCACAAAATCCACTTCGATATCTGCCTCTGGCATCAGCAATGCAAGTGCCACCGTAGCTCAAAGCTTTCACTGTTCTGCTGAAAAATGAAATACTGACACCAGGCACTGGACCTAGTGCCACTGTTTGCTCTGAGCTTGAGTGAACTGTGGTGGCACTGACCTTAGAATTATTGTTTTGGGTTGCCTTCAGGTTGAGGATGCTTCCTCTTCCTTTGCAGTTTCGAGACTTTCACAATTATGTAAAGTTAGAGATGAGGCCCCTTTTTTACATGCCAGTGGAAAGCAATGAGGCCATGATGGAGGTTGGAATTTGACCTTCATTATTGCATGTATAATGCTGCTTTGCTTGTATAAATTATGCTGCAAAGAGAATCCTTCAAGTATTGTAAACAGAGCTGGTAGATCAGACCTGCTTGTCAACCACATTCGACATTTTCATTCTCTGTCACAGCCTGATCTAAGTATCCAACTTCTTAATTAGGTTTTGGATAACTTCCAAGATCGGTGCTTGATGTCCAATTATATGTGCAGTAAAATGGCACTTAGAAGTAACTAGCACTTCCAGATAAGAACTTCCCATGATCTGCTAGAAAAATTCAAAATCAAGACGTTATAAAATACTTCAGCATCAGTAAAACAGAGGAACCCAGTGAACATGTTGATAAGGTGTCTTCCCTGACTTTCTGTCTTCAAATCATTTTACGTGTTTGGGCTTTGTTTTACCCTTGACAGAACTTTGCTGTTGCCACATTGTCCTGTCTTTAGCTGTGCAAAACACCCAGGCGTTTGAGTGCTGTAAAGACTTCAGAGCATAGGCAGGTGCTTCTGAAGTGACCTGTGATTTTTCAATACCCTGTATGTATGGGTAAAATTCTGATACACAACATGCCTGCCAATGGAGACCAGTTCTTTGCAATTCATTGGAGCAAGTTTAGATTTATACCCTGGGAACTGAGAGTTCATTTTGGGTCATAGTTGGAATTAGGTTTTCCAGAGCTGTCTGGACCTGAACCCAGATGCCAGACTTGTGTCCCTGCAGAGGCTCCTGGCCTATGGGCTTGTCTTTCCCCCATCATTCTCTAAAGGGGAGACAGAGACATCGGGTACCTCCACTGCCTTGAGGCTTGGCACATTGATGACAGTGGTGGTCCCAGCTAGAGCCTTCCTGCTGGTTGCTCTCTGGAGGAGAGTGATGAAGTCAAACATCAGCATCACGACTCCAGCTCCTTCACATCTGGATTTTGAATGTTCTGGGTTGCACTTTACCCTGGACAGCTGACAAGCACCCTAAAACTTAGGCCGTCTGAGCCAAACTGAGAACCAGCAAGTCTGCGAGGGATTGCAAAGTCGAGTTTGTCTTGTTTTTGTTGAAGTTAGCAGCAAAACTGTCTTGATTTCTGCTGGCTGGAGAATTAGGTGAGTGCTGAGCGCTGCTTAAAATGGTACACATGTACCACATCTCTACTATCAGAGGCACACGCTGAGTTTCTCTTGCATTGTAATTCACAGTGGTGAGCATAATCAATGTGTTTGATAAATAATCTTTACTTTAGTAGATGATGTTTAGATGTGCTCCAGAGGTAAGAATACAGATAGATTAGAGGTCATACCTTTCTGAATTGACAGACGTAGTGAACACTGAATTTCCCTGGATCAGTGCTACTGCAAACACTGAAAGGACTAACAAGTAAGAAGTAGGTCCTTACCAGGCCTAGGGCAGCACTATAGTGGCTGTCTTGTACTGTCTGAAGGATCTGGTGCTGCATGTGGAAGTGTCATGGTGTGCAGTTTACATGTATTCTGCTGCTGTATGTGCCCCAGAGGACTGAAATGATAGTGTAATTGTGGGGAGCGAAGAGATGTTATGAATTACCGGTGCAGGAAGCACACAGTGTTTCTTGCAGATGCTGGAAATGTGCCTCTGCTGGGAAAGTGAGCCTTTTTGCAATTGTATCCAAAACTGAAAAATCAGACTGAGGCCTTGTTGAGAATGTGCACATGCCAGACTTCCATCCCTTCCTAGCTGGCTTTCTGCAAGTATGTGGGGTCTTGCAAAGTCACATCCTATTATTTGTCAGCCATGAATCATAATTTCTTTAAACTGGTTAAATTGAGGAGCAAGGTGCAAGGAGAATGACCCTTGTTAATCAGGGCAGATGGATTGAAGTAGTGGGTCACTTTTTCGCCCTCGCCTGCAAAAATGGCTTGACAGCAATCAGCAATCTTATGGATCTTCTTCTTGTGTTCCTGGAGGGAGCCATCTTCCTCTTCCCATTGCAATTTGCAAAGTCTTTATTGCTGTAAATCCTACAGGGACTGGGTAAGAAAGTTTAATACCCACCAAGATGCCTGCAAGGTAACAATCAAAGGATAGTCAGACTAAATGTTGCATGTGACATGTATTACATCCATTACACAAAGCTCCCCCTCTCTTGCATGAGTGGTTAAAGAGAAGCTGGACATCCAACAGAACTATGACAAGAGCATGACAAGAGTAGCTCGCTCCTGCCTTAGGTATCCTTCAGCTATTTTCCTACCAGGTTGGTAGTGGAAGTAAGAGATCTACAGGGGTTCACCAGCATCTGAATCCAGTAGTTTGGGTTCATATCTCTGGGGATAGTGGTCAGTATCCTGCTGCTCCCACAAAAAACTGGTAGTTTTTGATGTGCTCGTTGGCAAATGACTTTGTGGGAATGGCGACCAAAGAACTCTCCTGCTCCTTCTGATGGTCCACCAGGCTGGAGTGGGGACCTGGGTAGTGTCAGCCTGACTGGTTTCTCCAGCTCAAGACGAGGGGGTTGGCTTAGTTGGCCTAAAAACTAAAAGTCTGGCCAGGGCAGGAGTGAAGAAAGCAGGCTGGTTTCAAAACCCTGCCTCACCACTCCCTGGGTGATTTGGGCCAGGAGGTGCGAAGGTCGGGTAAGGTACTTGGCACAAGCTGGGAAGTGCATACGGGGAAAGACGCTTTGTTTCTGCCAGCAGTTGCCTGCCCTGGCAAATGCAGCAGCAGGTAGAGCCCTGGTGGGGGGTTAAAGGGAGGGCCGTTGCCATAACCCCTCGCCAGGCTTTGTCTGCCATGCAGATTAGGTGGAGGGCTTTTCTGGCTCAGCGTTGCTAGGCTCTTCCCCCCTATTGACTTGGTGGAGAGGCTGAGGGGGTTGGGAGGGAGGGACTGCATTACATTGTTTCTTTGAGTTGTTTTTTTCCCCCCTCTATAGGGAGATGGGCTTGATCCACTGGTTTTGGATTTCAGAGGCAGAAGGCAAGACATGACCAGCTGGTGTCTTGAAATGGCACAGGTGCAATGGCTGCGGGAGGGGGGAGCCAGGAATAATTACAGGTTTCTGAAGCATCAGGCTTTGCCTGAAAAGGGCTCATCGAGAAACTGCTCTTTATGGAAAATTAATGGTGAAGCTGGAAAAAACTGTCAGGCCCACTATTGTTGTTGTGGGGTAGTGATGCCTTAAAGGAGCAGCACCTCCTGCTTGCCTCCCCTCCACGGGCAGCCCAGAGCTGGCACGCAGCTTTCTGATCCCACAGCAATTGAAATTTCATGTCACTGTCATCAGATTTAATGGCCTTGAGTCCTTGTCTCTTTCTTTTCTTTTTCCCCATTCCATCCCTAATTTGTGATTACAGTTGCTCTTTCCCTTGGAAGCCTTTTATTTTTTCGGCCCCTAAACCTGTTTCTGCCCCACTGGTTGAAGGCTAAGTGGGCCAGAAAGCCCAAATCATATGATGTGGGGAATTGAAAAGCATCGCCTCTTTTGGTGAGGGGGGTTTCCTGAAAGACTGTGGAGCTCATCAAAACCTGATAGGATTCATCAGGGGAGAGACCAGATCCCCAGCTAAAGCCATTCCTCACAGTCCCAGAAATGCACTTTAAAAAGAAAATTGAAAGGTTGCTTAAGGCAAGAGTACTAACTGGTAAGTGTCCCACCTCCAGGGCTGTGTGCAGACACATCATATATACAGTGTCATGCCTCTGAAAATAACCTACACGCTAAAGTGTAGCATGTCTTTTGCCATTTTATTGCTTTTTGTCCAAGTCCATCTCTACAGCTCAGGTCTATAATCAGCTATTATTTTAAAAAGAAACAACAGATGACTGTCTGACAAATTCAGTTCTGAACTCTGAAAGTCATCCCAGCAAATTGTATCTGCAACCAGCAGTGCTGCTTCCTGGGTACATTGAAAGTAATAATCTTGAGTTACCTGATAGCTCCTAGAGAGCTATGAGTGGGGCCTCTTTACACTGCTGTGGATGGGACCTTTGTACCCAGAAGGCAGGAGTCTTTGTCTCTCCTCTGGTCATACGAATCTTTTGTTTCCTGATCAGATGCTGGACTCTCCAGGTTGCGATGTAGTTGGGTCGCCAACTCCCATAGGCTGAAAACTTTTGCCTAAAATCCCTCCCTTAATATCTCTAGAAGTGTTCTCTGAGGAGTAGTTTTTAGAGGTTTCTAAAAAGTGTTAGTTAGAATGTCTGTTTCTCCAAAGTCCTGTAAAATTGCAGTGGAGGTGTTAAACCAGCTAGCCTTTCAGGCAGTGAGAATTGAAAAATAGCACTAATAAACTCCATTAAAAGCTCCTGAAACTACAGCAAACGGCTTTCTATAAACAGTAAAAGTTTATAATGTTGGTTATGGAGAAGACTAGGCAGCATGATGGTGCCTGGAGGCTTTATTGGGGCTAGCTCAGGGCACTTCATAGAAGGTACGTTCAAGTAGGAGGCTCACCCCATCCTCATGCTGATGATCACTGCTGTGGAGATGCAGGAACATGTTTTTATGTGGCAGCCTCTTTGACTGCATCTTCCCCTCCTTTTTAGTAAGGTGTGTATGTGTGTTCGTGTGTAGGTCTCGTGTCTTGTACACAGGAAGCCCAGTTTGACTGGATGTACCGAAAACCCTCTCAAACTGACAGTAGGTCCCTTTTTTCTGTCACATCTTTCCTTCTCTCAGGCCCTTTAAACAAGCTGTGGTGTCACTGGAAGATTTTCCCTGTCTCCTATCTTAAAATGCTACGCTTCAGAATTATGCTGTTCTAGGAACAGATTGGGCCCCAGCCAACTATGCTGAGTTAAGTTTGGAGTGAAAGTTAATGTTTGTGATGGAAGAGGAAGCAGTTCTTTGGAGAGGTGACTTTTTGTTTGTACATGGCCAGACAACGGGGCCATTAGGATAGTTTCATATGGAGGTTACTGTTGGCTAGATTATACTTAAAATTGGGAAGGGCCTGGTATCCATGAGACAATGTACAGACTCATGAAAATGCAGCGGATGCTTTCTGGTTGTCATATCTTCACTTCTGCCATGATATCCGCTACCATATGTGGATATTCCCACTGTCTGTCTCGGAGCAGCATCAAACAAGTGCCGAATCCTCATGTCTCCCAAAATATGACCGTCTCACGAGAAGGTGCTGGTGTGCATGAATGCTGTCTCTGAATGCCACTGGACCACGTTGTTCTCCTGCCCTAGGTGGGAACTACACTGTAATCTCTCTCTAACAGTGGTTTCTCTCCCTTCCCTCTCCCTTCCCCTCCTGCAGACATGCCTGGAGCTGGAGCGATACCTTCAGACTGAACCACGGAAGATCTCTGAGACCTTTGGTGAGGATTTGGACTGCTTCCTTCATGCCTCCTCAGCCCCAGATGCAGAGGACAATATCCGACGGCTGGACCCCATCCTTTTACCAGTGGAGACAAGTACATGTGACAAAAACGCCAACATGGACATCATCCTCTCCCGGGACAAGCTGCTGTCTGAGACGTGCCTCAGCTTGCAGTCCACCAGCTCTTCCACAGAAGGCTACACAGCCGTCAACCAGGCCCAACTCAATGCAGTAACCTCATTAACGCCCCCTTCCTCTCCGGAGCTCAGCCGCCACCTTGTAAAAACCTCACAAACTCTCTCAGCGGTGGATGGCACGGTGACGTTGAAATTGGTAGCCAAGAAAACTTCACTCAGCTCCGTGAAAGTGGGTGTAGCAACAGCGACCGCGGGGACAATAAAAAGCGGGCAAAGTGACAGCGAACAAGGAGGTACAGGGGCAGAAGCATCCCCAGAAAACAAGAAGAGGGTTCATCGCTGTCAATTTAATGGGTGCCGGAAGGTTTATACAAAGAGCTCCCACTTAAAGGCTCACCAGAGGACTCATACAGGTACTTCTGTAGGATGCTTCTCTCATCTTGTCCTCCCGCCACCTAACCGTAACCATCTCCTTTTATTCTCATTTAGAAAATTAAAAAAAAAATCTTCTGAAAGTCCAAGCTTCTATCTGTGAAACAGGGCAGTGGAAAAATATGGTAGGCCAGCAAATGTACCCATTATTCAATAGAACAGAGGAGTTCACCATCTATCATTCACCTGCTGGGGTTTCATATGTCTTATGGGGCTTGATGCAGAGTACTGTTAGGATACCTAAGGGATGTAGATGTATCATTCATGTTAAAACTGTGGGCACGGCAGTTTGGGTTTTCGGCACTCAGTTCCCCAAGACAGCTTTAAAAATGTTAATTTTAGTCAAGTGTTAATTGCTTCAAATAGAAAATAGCGTGGGTAGGTTTTTGTTGCCTTTTGTATGGGGGAAAGAGAAAAATATGTTTCAGATCTGAGATATGTGGTTTAGGAATAATGTGTGCATGAGAGAGCATGGGTGTAGATGCAGATGTGTAGGTACGCAGATGCACATACCCTTGAGATACTCACGATCTTGGACTTCTCTAGTGATAAAATACAGTGAGAACAAATAAAAGAACAGCATGGAGTTTGAATGGAATAGTGTAGGTAGAGAGGGAATAGGATGTATGGAAAGATGTCAGGCTGTTATTCTGGGTTATATTTACTAATGTTACATATAAGGTCCACTGCGTAAGCTTCTTGAAGCACACCAAATTGACTTAGGTTTGGCTGTTCAGGGTCCCCACTCTCCTGTCATTTGTTCAATAGTCCCTGCTAGCTTTTCAGCTGGTATTCATTGGCAGTAATAGCTGTGCAGTTCGTGTGCATTGCTGCTTTGTTCTAAGCTTCACATGTGATGAGAGATGATAAATTCCCATTAGCACTGTCTTATCATGTGATTATTCTTGTTTCCAGAGGGATTGCTGTAATCAGTTTTCTCAATTTTACTGTAAAATGTGTGGTCTCTTACGATAACTGCACATTTAATTCATGATCTTATCATGCAGGCAGATTCCTAGAAGCGAGGTTGTTCTTGCAAGGTAGAAAATAACATGTTGGACTAGTGCAGTAAATCAAACAAATGTGTGGGTTGTTAAGAGAGCTGCATCCATCAAATACTAGGCAGCCCCGTAAAAGTTACGTGGTCTGAAGAATAAATCATATTAAGACGTAAAAGGCATTGGTTTTGATCTTTTTATATGGGCTTTCTAGTGCTTTTACGGGGGATAGCCACCTTGCCAGGAGTGACCTCACTTGTGATCCAGTGATTTGAAAGCCAGTGAAAGTAGTGCAGTCGTTTTAAAATCTGCAGCAACATGGTCAGGAGGCTCCTTGTAGCACCAGGGCTGCTGTGAGGCTGGCCCCCACCAGGGCTGCCTGGGGGGATGCCCCAGCCAAGGCCTTCCAGCAGGTGACATGGCTCCCGTGAAGGCACAAATGCAGATCATGAGAGCTGTTGATGCAGTGGTCTTGTCTGTTCAGATGTGACCCTTGCATACCTCCTTGAGCTGGAAGTGATGGGTGTACACAGCTCTTCCTGAAGTTAGTCAGGGATGTGACATGATCACCTAGAAAGTGTGAACTTGTGGAGTTTTTCTGGTTTTGTCACCCAGTAGGTGGGGATGTGGACAAGGAGTCCTGAGAGAGCACTTGCAAAAACCATTACTCTTTCAACACCTCCACCCTTTGGAGTAAAAATCTTGTAAGATTTTGCATGCTTTTGAACCCAGCCTTAGGTCTGGTTGAATTTTGTATCTGAGGTCAAAACCTTTCCCCTAGTAGCATCAGCATGTGAAATCTTACGTTTTACAATTAATCCATGAAAAGAAACATTTCTCACTGGCCGTGTGATACTTCTGTTGAATAGCCTTAGACTGTACATAGTGCCATTGACGTGTATGTGTCTGCCCATCCACAGCAGTACTCAACATGGTGAGAAAGACAAGTCCACCTTTGCTGGCAGATGGGGAAGACCTGTATCAAAAGATGAGAATGCAGCTGCCCGGGTGCAGTGCCCACACCTCCCACTCCCAGCACCTCACCTAATGGGTTGAGCTACCCCTCTGATCTTGCCGGTTAAACCATCAGTGATTTAACCAGCCCCTAAACCATTTACTAATTTATGGGAGTGTTCCTGTTTCCATCCACCAAGTCCTAAGCAGATAGCATAGGTTGTTGGGAAAGCAGGAAGGCACAAGACAAGAGGGAATGCAAACCTGGGTGAGGAACTCTCCTGTCTTTGCAGCCATATAACCACCCTGCACCTGACCACGTCCTAGCTGTGCATAGCTGTGTAGAAAGCATGGTTTCATTTTGCAATGAGGACTGGATGCAGTCTTGTTGGTAGAATACATACTTGATGCACAACCTGGGAGCAGGTAGGCTCCCATTTTTTTCTGTGGAAAGCAGATTGTCTAAATACCTTTGAACATTTACATCTTGAGAGTGATCTGAGTGCTCTGAGGGGCACTCTGTGATAGGCCTATGTAACTAGCCTATTTGAGTCCAAAGCAAAAAGTCATTGAGACCCCTTCATCCTGCTTAAGTGCTCTGTTCCCGTAAAAAACACTGACCATTGGATGCCTTAAATCAGAGCTGGTACAATCAAGATATTAAATCTGTTCGTGCTGACCTCTACAGTGGGGTTTCCCCTCAGGGAGCTCCTGCCTCCAGTAAAAGAGAGGGACAGAGGGGAATAGCTATGGAAATTTGGGACTGAACTATAAACGGCAGGGCTGCCTCCTTTCCCATGCACGCCTTCAGGGCTAGGGACAAGGATCCCTTTTCTCCATCGGTGCTTTGTTTTTTTCACACCATGAGCTGACTGTGCTGTGGGTTGCGAATGCACCCAGCAGTGCCAATGGCTAGTAGCCACTTGGCTTAGTCGGTGGCTGAGCCAGAGGGTCTGAAATGATTGCGAGATATTTTCCTTTGGCTGGTAGTTTGTTAGTATGTCATGCAAGAGCAGTCTGCTGGTGTGGACTCTGTGTAAAAGGGTGTGAGTGCCCTGACAAAGAGCTGTCAGTGTGGGGTTCACAGGCAGGGAGGCACATGCGGGCTGGTCATCCAAATTGCATGTGCAAAGTCCACTTGCTGGATCAAAGGGATTTACTGCAGTGCATGAAAACAAGAAAACCATGGGCTGGGGAGCTGGGGGGTGGAAGGCAGCGGAAGGAGGTTGCATTCCTTTCGTCCGTATGTAAGGCTGACCAGACAGATGCTGGCTGGCGTTCCTCACTGCTGCATGATGAGCCAGGCTGGGCTGGAGGCAATACAGACTGATAGCAGCTTGCTAGATTGGAGACGATCTTCTCTTAGGGCTTTACTTGCTGGGGAGCCCAGAGACAATCAGACCCCGCATTGCACTTGGTGCATCCCCCACATTACTCTCCTGCATCTCATCCGTAAGAGAATCAGGATAGCGCTGTAAGGCCTATCAATGGTTGAACTGGTTATGAAACCACCTTCTGGATGACCTTTGGAGAGGGAAAAATAATCATCTGTGTGGGAAAGAATTTAATCTGGAAGGGAAAGGGAAAAACATTGTCTGGATGGAAAGGGAAATGAAAATATTTGACTGAATTCAAAGTAAGCTGGGGCATCTAAAGTGAAGGGTGTGTGAAGGAGCTAAGACCAGTGGTGGGACTGACTGTCAGAGGGCAGCAAAGAAGCCACTGAGGGGAGAAATAGCGGCTGGGCCTGTAAACAGGAGGAAGAGGTGAGCTGTAGGTTTGGAAGGACCATGCTGCCAATGTGAGGGTGAGGTAAAAACATCTAAAGAAGGAGCCATCAGGACTGGCATGGTAATCCAACCCTAGCACATTCTCTCACAGTTATTCATGGAGCAAACATCAGTGCAAACAATGACATTTTGTCTCTTTTGAGAGAGGAATTTTTGTCCAGCCTTCACACATGCATGGAGATAAATTGCCAATGTAATGGAGAGTGGAGAGGGAAGGAATTTGAATGAGCGAAAACCCATGTATAGTCATCAGTACTAAATTAGAAAACAGGATATTGCTGGCGAGTGTCTGGATGCAAATAAGTCTAAGGGTGAGCTGGCCTGTGACCTATGGAAAGATTAGTCATGGGACATGGCTGTGACTCCCAGATCAAAGACCTCTGGAGGAGATTTCTACCTCCTGACAAAACCGTTCATATCAGCCTTGCAGTAACGTACAGGGGAAGGTATGAGATGGCATGGGTGCTTTCTGGACAGAGATAAAGCATCACATATAAACTGACCAGGAAATCCTTAAGATTGGGATAGTGATAAAAAATGTCCCTTAGGGGGTTCTGCTGGGGTTTGCATTTTATGAGTATCAGAAGGTTTTGTTTTTTTTCTTTATCCATCTAAAACCAGGATCTGATACAACCTAAGCTCAAGTCTGAGAAACAGCAGTTGGGCACCTCACATCTATATTTAGGTTTCTAAAGCCTAAACAAGTGAGAAATACCCATGTAAATAGATGATACAAGTCTACATGCAATCTTAAGATAGCACTTATTTAAGTGGAGTTTGTTTCACATTGTTAGGACATCTTATTTTAAATTATGTAGTTCTTTGATCCAAAGCGCTGGGTGAGAGTAACTAAAACAAACAAATCCACCCTGCAGGAAAACAAATTACTACATTTGCAAGAAAAAGATGAGACACACAAGAGTATTAGAAAGAGCATTAATGAACAGGAAGGTTTTTGAGATGGGATTTAAAACAACAGAGAAGAGCTTTCCCAAAATGTTGGAGATGGAAGAGGAAACGTCCAGAATTTGGAAATGATCGGAAAAGACCAAGTTGAGGAGAGTAGGCTGGATGATAGATAAAGAAGATTAATAAAAGTAAAGGAATAATAGAGGAAATAAGACTATCTGTGTTAGTGATACCACATGAATGGGAAGCTGCTTTGCTGTACTGTGTTAGTGTGGTAGCACCCGTGAACAGAAAGCCAACGAAGAGAAAGAAAAAGCAAATAGCCAAGCACAGCACCAATTCTGCAGGATGCAAGATTTTGAATAATGACTTAGGCAAAAGCATTTGGGAGAACAGTATAGGTAGCACAGGAGAAATGAAAGCCAAAGCCCAAGATTTTTTATTGTACAGAGGCCCACGGCTTCATAGCAAGTCCCCAGCTCTGTGCGCAGGGCTGCAACTCGGCAAGGGGACACGGAGGGACATGGAGGATGCTGAAGCTCCCATGGCAGCAGCTGAAACAACAGGTGAATTTGCCACTGGAAAGGAGAGCAAGGGCATTGAGGAAGGAGGGGTGTGTGAGGAAGACCTTCATTCAGAGCCGGATTTGTTTTGGGGTACAATTGCCAAATTGGAAAGATGTAGTTTTTTGTGAGGTTGGGTTTTTTTGGAAGTTTTTTGGGTAAAAACATAACAAGAGTTTATCAAAGCTGATTAAAATAAGCCCTAACCTGGTCATGAGCTCTTTAAAACTTCATGTTTTTGAAGCCTTTTAGCCATTTGGCAAGTTTGGAGGGGAGTGTTGTGATTTCACTGTGGAGGGCCAGAGCCTCACTTCATTATTACAGAGAGAGCTTAGGTTGAGGAAACAACCTTTGTGAACCTCCCGGGCAGGAGGAGGACGGGCCCTGCCAAAAGCAGCCCTTGCCATTTAAAACACTGGTGGTGTTCATCCGTTGCTTAGTTGCCAATACCTGGGTTCTCAGTCCCATGTTTCTGCTCCATCATTTGCCAAATCAATAGCACAGGACAGTCTTACTGTTTGGGTTTGAAAATGTAAATAGGTATTGTTTGTTTGTTTGTTTGCCATGAGAGATGATTTTTGGCACAAGGGAGACCTAGGAAGTGATGTTTGCTGTCTGTTCAGCAGCTGCAGGGGGGAGAGTGCAGGCTCCTCCAAGTGTTATGGCAGGCTGCCTTGGTGAGGCTTGGAGGAGCCATCTCTAGTTTGTCATCTAGTGTTTTCTTTATACCCATCCACCCCTGAGCCCCTGTGAGGTACCTGTGAGCAAGTGAGCGAATTATCGGGATCACAGAGAAAGACTCAAAACCCTCGTCTTCTGCCGATTTCCCTTTGTGTTGCTGCTGTCCCACACTGGATAAAAATGGCAGGTTAATGACAAGAAGCTATGATTTTCTTGTCCATTAGTCCAAATTCTGAAGTATTTGAGGTCACACCAGACCTGAATCAGAGATATGTGCTCAGAGATGCTGTTTTAAGCTAAGGTGGACAAGAAGGACCTGAGCAGGCTGGGAGAGCTGAAGTGCTCTGGGCAGGAAAAGCCAAATGTGCTACCTCTCATCCCAAAAGCAGGTGCTGGGTTAGGCTCTTCCTAAGCACAGTATGGGCATTTGAGTCTGGGTCACATCTGGGCAAGCAGTCAGGAGACTGGATGGACCTCTCCTAATCCAGAGCCTGCCTTTCACACCCCTTGCAGACGCAGTCCCGCATACCTACGTACCAGCAGCAGCAACTTGCAAGCAGGAGTGGATGAACTGCAAGGCTTCGTGGAGGCTGACCTAAATACAGCGGACCTAAATACAGCATTCACGCTTCTGCCAAGGGTGGTGGGGTCCCAAATAAAACCGTGGGCACCGTGGTGTAGGTGGTGCCCACCATATAGCACAGACCAACTGCAGGCAGGGAGACCAGCCAGGCCTGCATTAGCACTAGGAATAACAGCCTGAAAAAATGTACTTAAAAATAGCTAAAGGACAAGCTTATGATGCAGAGAATGTAGGGTGGATTTCATGAATAAAATTGCCTCTTTCTGTTTTGCTGGAGTTTAGGAGAACAAGTATTTGTGTCTTCAGAAAACAACTGTCTAACACCACTCTAAAAAGCCAGTTGGTTACCACATGTCAAGCAGTGAATGGTAATGTGCTGCAGTAGGTTGAAATGAATGAGAGACAAGGACTTCAAGTGAGGTTTAAGTGAGTTTAAAGACTAGTGCAGCTATTTTGGAAAGGGGAGGACAAAATGCTGCATGGGACCTGCTTTATCCACAGGTCTCTGAGCGTCCAGAACCTTTGTGTCACTGCAGAACCAAAATCTTTCCATAGGTCAGCTTTATATATGATAAGAAGGCATACTAAGAATGGAAAGCTTTTAAAATGTTGCAGGCCAGTTCACAATCCCAGCAGTCCCCATTTGTAGATAGGCACCCAAATGTTGCATTGGGCAGATTTGCTCCTTGTCTGGCCTTCAAAACCTGGGACTGAAAGCTGGGACTGCAAAAACTGAACGCTGAAAAAACATTTGCAGGCATGCTAGCTAAGCTAACAATGACAAGCATGTGTTTCAGGATAAAAGCTGATTCCCATCTGAGTTCTGAAAGAAAGGTGTCCTCACTGTATGGCAGTGCACATTCAGAGGTTTAGTGGGGATTTATTCCTTCCTCCTGTATGTTTGGACTCTTACCACTGGCAGAGAGAACTTAATAGATTGGTTGGACAATTTTGCAATGTCATTCTGGCTTTTTGTGATGACCGTAAGCAATCACTAGCGCACTAGAAGCCTGTTTTAGTTCTTGGAAATGAATGTTATAAAAATACAGGCATACACATCTGCATGTACTTTTGTTCAATATGTAACTGCATGGAACTGTATTGTAGTTAATTTTGCATAAAATTCCACTTGGACACCTTCTGGTTGGTCACCTGTAACTTTGCAAAGCTTTTCCTTCTTCAGAGTGAAATTTTCCACATTTGGTCTTTTTCCAGTGTGGTTACAGTTTGTTATTTTTAAGTTGAAGGAAAAATATTTGGGTTTTAAGAGAATGTGGCATGTGTGTATTGGTGAGGGGCAGGGAGAAAAGAGCTGTCCTCGGTGTAACAAGTTTAGCTAAAAACTTGGCCTATGTAATGGAAAATGGTCTTTGAGTAGAAGACTTCTAAATGTGAATATCTGGGTAAAAATTAACTTGAATGGACTAAGCTATGATCTATTTTAAACTGACTTTCATATGAGTGTGGCACATGTGATACAATTTTATCATTAATTCTTTGCAAAACCCATAGAATCCCAAAGGTGATTCTTTTCCTGGACTTTGTTTGGCTTTGAATGTGTGTTAGGAAATGTGTTTCATACAGAAAACCACTTTATTTTTTAAAATTTTCTCCCTGAAGATGCAGCATCATCCAGCAATGGAATTTCATAGTTACACTCATCTGGCAGCATGAATGACCTGGGTGGTTTCCAGCTGGGTGCTTGTACCTCCCTTAGACCTAAGGACAGGTAATCATCTGTGCCTTTTCCAAAATCCAGATGAGGAAACTTCCTAGCCGGTAAAATTAATTATCTTTACTCACTGCCTTGTGCTCTTGAGACCAGGCTGCTTGGTTCACCAAGGTTTGCCCAGCAGCGTTGCCAAGACCTTTTTACCGAGCCCTGCTCAACGTGAAGCAGAGAGGAGCTCCCGCACCACCAGGCACAGCCTGCCACCTCCAGCCCCAGGAGAGGGAGAAAGCATCAGGGAGGACGGGATCTTGCTCAGAAACATCACATGCCTGCCACCGTGTAGGTAGCCCTGCCCTGACACCAGGGCAGCCTTCACTGCCAGAACTTGCCAGTGTATTTTTTAAGCCCAAGCACAGTTTCCCTTCCACCTCCACTCCCAGATCAAATCCAGTATCTGAATGAATGAAAGTATCCTGGGTCTTGTTCCATTTTTCTTTTTGTTGTTGACAAAACTGGGAAGCAGAAAGGAATGTATTTTATTTTCCCCTTGTGTTTTATTCCTGTGCTGTCTCTGCCAGTATGCATCATTTTTTTTGGTCATCTTTCTCCAATTTTTCAGTGGCAAAAGGGAGAAAATGAAGTGATACTTAAATGGTGAAAAACATCAGCACTGTAATAGTTTGAATAAGCAAAAACCCACATTCATTAGCAAAAATACGGAGCTAAACCATTTAAAATGTTAGCATTGGGTAAAGGGGGTGTCTGTTCCTCTTAATTTTTTTTTATCAGTTGTACATTGGTACATGTTTCTTATATTTTGCCTGGAATATTTGCCTTTTTATTTTGCCTGGAATTTCTCAGAAACTCTTGGCCTAAGACATGGGGGTGTCCAAAGAGCACATCTTTGATACAGTGCTCTGGATTATGTAAATATGCGCCATGGCCCATAAAGGGCTGTCTTCATTGTTCACCCTCTGGGATAACTTAGAAAAAACAAAGGGAAAAAATATATTTCAGGGTCCTGGAAAAATCTGACCCAGTGAACTGCTGAATTTTTCTCCTTTTTCATCTGTTCCTTCTGCTGCTGCTACCTTGCCTTGCACCTTTGAGCTCACAGACCTCCACTGAATCTGAAACTAAAAGCCCTTATTAGAGGAGATTTTTTTTAAAGTTCTTGCCGGTCCTCTGGGGACCGAAGTAATGGCAGCTTGAAGCAGCAGAGAATGTGTAATTAGGGCAAACAGCAATGCCTCGCATGATGGGGAGAAACAGGAGGAGAGGAGGGGAAGCGCGCAACAGCCCGGTGTGCACAGGCTGTTACTAGGAGACCCCGGCACGAAATGCAGGGTGCTAATGGGCCAGCCCGCCGCCTGGGTACCAGCCCGACCTGCTGCACAGCTGCTTCTGCCCTCCCGTTGCCAAGCAACTCTATCCTTATTTTTTTCTTTTCTTCTTTTTTTTTTTTTTAAATTTTCCTCCCCCACCACCCCCCCGCCCCATTCTGGAGGCTTAATTGGGTAGTTTTGCTGCAGGTGTTGCTGCCGGGTGCCCGCCTGGGCCTGCCACTCTGCTGCTGTCCCCAGGGCCTGGGGTTGCGGGAGGATGTGCTGGCAATTAATGGGGCAGAAGCGCGGTTGTGTGCCCGGGCTGGCGCCAGCGTCTGTCCCCTGGCCCTGCTCCCCGCCATCCGGGAGCTTCCTTCGGAGAGGAGCTACAGAGAAGGGGTTTGAAAGGGGAGCAGTATTTCGAAGGCTTTATCACTCTTGATGGGAGCCTTGCATAGACCTGAGGAGATAAAGCACGGCGTTCCTCCCCACCTTCAGTGCTCGGCATGTATGGGAACGAGCATTCATTAAATGCGTCTCTTAAGTAGAGTAGAAAATGAAAAATTTCCATTTCTTTGAATGTTGCTACATGCTTTGCTTTTCTCTGCTTTTCAGCTAGGCAAGTGGGCTTTGTGGATTTGTTAGGTGCTTGTGCGTGTAAGACATAATACTGCAAAAATTAATTTCCTTTCATGTCCTGAATGGCTACATGCCGAAGACCACTTCTGTCTTGATAGACAAGCTTTGGCAAGGCCCTTAGGGACTAATCTGGAGTTTTGAAATTTGTAAGAAGACTGACTGGACATTGGATCTGGTTCTTAACCTCTTTTCCCCCATCTGTAATATAGACATGATCAGAGCCATCTCTCTATAAAGGCACTGCTGACCTTTTTGGATTAAAGGAGCTGTACATCGTTCATGGAAATGTACTGCTTTTACACTTGATCATCCCTGCCCGTCTAAAAATAGGTACAACCTTCTCACATTGTGTATTTCACAATCCTGTCACATTCCTCTTCTGCCCCATACTGTCCCCTGCCAGCTTTTCTCTTGTGCTTTGTCACCCTTTCAAAGGCTTTTCCATCTTTCCAGCAGGTGGCAAAACTGTGAATAAAATGCCTTTTTTTTTCTTCTGTTTTCTCTTTTTGGGTAGAAAGCAATGGTGAGCCACTTAAGCACTGACCACTGCCCCCCCTTGCATTCCTTTTTAATAATAAAAATAATAATTAGGCTTTCTATTCTCCAACAAAAATCAATTAGGAGTATATTGAGGAATGAAAGGCTCAGAAAAGTATCTGAAATTGATTTTTGTAATTAGTTTACTGGTTGATGGGTTGCATGCACATACGCTTAGATGTTAGCATTGATCTCCAGAGGATGTGTGTATTAAATAGCCTGCTCTTCCTTTTTGCTAAAGAAATGAACTTATTAATCTTAAAAAGAGGGTGATGTTGTGTGCTGAACTGCAGCTGCTCACTAGCTTTTCTGTAACCTCACCAGCAGAGCAGCTGCTTGAGCTATGTGATGGTAACTTGCTGAGTCTAGTGTGAAAGTAGGGATATTTAACAAGTAGCAGGTCTTGGGCTACTCCTCTTCTGTGTCTAGTATTTGACAAAGTGTGTGTATGTAATGAGGGAGGACAGGCACGGGTGTTAAGGAGACCT
This sequence comes from Morus bassanus, assembly GCA_031468815.1. NCBI lineage: Eukaryota > Metazoa > Chordata > Aves > Suliformes > Sulidae > Morus > Morus bassanus. The sequence continues at coordinate 30,158,565 of CM062574.1, read as the reverse complement.
GTCTGGTTAGATTTCATTTTTTCAGGAGTCCTTAAAACTGAATGTCCTTCTGCAACATGCTTCTCTGTTAAATATCACATAGCTCTTTCCATAGGAAGAGAGGAGTGACCAGTAACATTTTCTGTTGTGCCACGTGCTGTGTGCTGATGTTCAGCTAATTAGAAGAATTATGGCTCGGCTTCATTGGTATGCCACGTATGTAGCTTGCAAAGCTCTCAGGGACCCTTGGAGATGAAGAGTGCTACATAAATATAAAATATTGTTAATGTGATGTTCCACATTAGGCGTCCCATTGTGCTGTGGCAGACTTTCATAATAAACTGCAAAGCAAATATGAATGCCTGCCTGGTGTTTCTCTGCAAGGCGATCTGGGGGGCTGCTTCTCACGGAAAACCGCACTGGCTTCTGGCATTTCTGAGCGACTTGCATCTGCACCAACAACTTCCCCATGGGCACCGGCCTCTGAAGGATGCCTTGGGTTGTCCCACAGTGACACCGTTTCTCGCTGCAATGGCACGGTCCCCGTCACCAGCCTGCAAACAGCAGGTCCCAAAAGGATTTCTCAGAAAGGGTGGTGAGGAAAGTTATTAAAACACTCTCTTAAAAAGCCAGTGGCGCTACTTGATTCTTCACACATTTCTTTGCACAGCTCAGGCCCCCAGAGCTTCCTTACAGGAGAAATCCAGGCAAGAAATCTTACATTTAATTCCTTCTTCAGTTGTAATTTGCAGTTTGTCTGGTTCTCCAGGAAGACCACTTTTGGAGCAAGCGTAGCTAAAGCTGTCTTTCAATACATATTTTTAGACATTGAGGCTTTTAGAACTAGTTTCATTTTGAATAGTTTTTAAATCACAGATTTTAAAAAGGAAGGAAATGTTTTGTGTTTCTTTCATAAAACTTTTTTTTTTTTTTTTGATCCTGAAACTGTATCTAAATAATTCACGGTGGATTAGAACACATGGTGATTTTTAAGGGGATGTTTCTGTTGTTTTCTTAACGACACTTTTGCATGCTAGTTTTGTGTAGTTACGTAACATGATACTAAGGAGCTCTTAAAACATAGTACAACAAATGTCTTATTTGAATGGCCTTCGAAATGTGCACACAGACAGGATTTGGATTTTTTTCTCTCAGTTTCTTTAAGCATTTTTGGCTAAATCGGTTCTACTGACAAAAGGACTCCCGTGACTGTACCACGTTTTAGCACGGAGAGATACCAGCAAGGGTTTTGACTGTGATTCTTCTCGAAGTTCATTGCAGGACTGGGGGCTTAAACTACTTGATTGTTTTACTAAGTGCACTCTAATCAACATATGTTTGTGGTGTGGTATTTAAGGTGGGGTGCAGGGGAGGGATAAGGAAATAGGTACTGATGAGTAATCACAGTATCTTTGTTGACTTTTAATTCTGTAAAGATACAGGGTGAAACTTAAGCCTTAATGGGCATTTTTCCAGTGACTTTGATGGAGCAAGGATTTCACCCCACAGCATTGCCAACTCTGTGATTTTGTCATGCACATCCCAAAATCTGGAGGTTTTTCTTCCTAAAGTCCCCACTCTTGAAATCCAGGGAATAGAGAGCGAACTCCTTTCTCTGTGTTTTGTAATAAATGTTTCTAGCCTGCAGGGCTCCAAAGACAAGTTTAAAATCATGGCCCTAGATTATCTACAAGGCAGAAGGTAAATGATCTCTAAATATTGCTGTTTTTTCTTTAAAATCTCATTATTTCTATGGGAGACTAGACTCATGACTTTTTAACCCTTGCAGTTGGCAATAAATAATGCAGATATAAGATGTATAATATGCGCAGGGTCCATTGTGTGCTGTAGTTTTGTGATCATGACAGTGTCCTCAGCTGATCTCGGTTCTGTACCTCTGTGTCCTGTAACCTAATGTTTCTACTAATCACTCTCTGTTGAAACAGCCACTGTGAGATGTCTGTAGCAAGCGCTGCCTTACTCCTTGTACAAAAGAAATATCCCCGGGACCTAGAGGGTGCCTGCGGGATGTAGCTGGAGAGGACAGGGGGTCTCTGGATTTTGAGAAGAGACAACATCCCCACTGCTGTGTTTTGTGAGGAAATATTTATCGTGAAGGCTTGTATAGGGTTTACAATCTAAGTATGTGTTGGAGAGAAAACCTCATGTTCTCTGTTTTGTGCCTGGAGAGCAAAGATACAGCTGCCTGCAGCTTTGCTGCTTGCCTAGCCCTCTGTACCATCAAAGGAGAGAAATTCACCTCCGATTCCAGTCTGACTGGGGTCTGATGTGTCACACTCCACACATGCCTTTGCATCTCCATTAACTTGAAAAAGAGCTGTAGGTAGCTATTTCAGATGATGGCTTTCAATATCTGAAGTTGCATGAGATGGAACTCACCAAGACTGCCTGAGGCTGGAAAATAGAGGAAGTCTCAAGGACCAGTGCGGTCTCTCCATTGCAGAACCAGCCCAGCTCTATCAATCATGTTTTGCTGGGAACCTGGTGCATGTTTACCACAGTAGTGTTGCTAGGATTGTGTGCTTGGCTCTTTCATATTTTCAGATGATAAATTTTTGGCTTTCAAGAGAAAGCTATACCAACCATTTGTTTATTTTTATAACTAGGTGCCTAATATTTAGAGTCTTGCATTGTCTGAGACACCAAAGGAATAGTCACCCGATTTCAGGGCTGCCAAGTCTGATGGATTTTTGCTATGACTCATAAATTCTAGCTTCACTATTGCATGTTTCCCATGAATTTGCAAAGACCTCTGTCCTCCAGTTGCCAGATTGGTCCAGGCTGGATAAAATAAGGAAGATGGAGGACCAGGCTGTATTGAAGTGTGCTTTGGAGGTACTTTTAGAAGAAGTGTGAGGTGCCATAAACAGAAGTGGAACAGGGAGCATCCCTGTCTCAGGGTATGAAAATATGGTCCAGGAAGATAAAAAGATTAAAATTGGCTATGGACCACAGGGCAGAGCCACAATGAAGAGAGGCTGCTTCACAGAAGTATGCAGTCATGATGGACTGAAACCCTAAAGCATACCTGAAGGGCTAATAGTGTTTCTGTACCACTAGCTTTTCTGATGATAAGGTCCTTCTAGATCAGTAGGTTTCAGCACAGTGCTCTGTGCGCTTGCAGGCATATGCAGGCCGCTTCTCGGGGGTCCTCAGCAGGCAACTAAGGATGTGTCTATGTGAGTGTTTTCTGGTGATCAAGTGTCCCCTTTTGAAGTGAGTCTTCTGGTTGCCCCCATTCACTGTGCTTTGGTTCAGCCTGGCCGGAGCACACACGTGGTTTTGGATGGCCTGTCCTGAGAGGTGCTCTGCAAGTGCACAGCTGGCACTCTTCACCTACAGATGGGTTCAGGCCACAGGACCAGGCTGTGGCTAGCCAGAAATAACACCCTTCAAATGCACGTGGTGTGGATGCTGGGTCCTGCGAACCCACTGCTTCACTCAACAGCTCGCCTTTACTGCGCTGCACTGCTCTCTGATGCACATGCTGCCCAAGGAAACTGGAGTGTGGTCAGTAAGCTTGAAATCACTAGGTAGCAGTCTCCACCTCCCAGGGAAAAAATTAGAAAAAGCTGAAAGCCACTATTCTGGGTCAGTTCTAGAAGATTTTCCATAAGCAAATGGTACATTGTTTTAACAACTAGTGCTCATCTCAGAAAATTGCATTATTCGCTGCTTGAACGTGTGTCTGCATTGCTGGCTGCCTGCCCTTCCCAGGTGCGTTTGTGGATGTGTGAAAGCTGAACCAGCCCCACAGAGTGGAGCACGTTCTGAACTGAAGCAGCTGCATATCGGGCTATCGGCTTCTTTTCGGATGTGCATTGGCTCCTCCGTTGAGTGCATTTGTATAAATGTGGATTTATGGATTTGTTTAAGCACTGCACAGATCCTTGTGTTGAGTAAAGGTGACTTAAGGAGTAGAGCCTCCTTCCTGGGAGTGACTCGCAGGCAGGAGTTTTAAGTGTGGTTATTAATTTTGGGGAATTAGAGCCTGAAAAAATCAGTGTGGCACAGCTCCGTGATGTTCGTTTTTTTAATTGGATTTTGAAGCTCATAATTAATTTGTTAAAAAGGAGGAGATCCCGGCCTTGTAGAAGTGAGTGGGAGTTTTGCCATTGCCCCCAGCAGAGGAGGATTTCACCATCTATCCTTTTATTCTCGCTAATCCTCTGCAACAACAGAAGAGCAGCCTGGCACGTGGAAAGGATCCTTCCCATTTCTTCTCTCTGCCATTGCCAGTAGTGAGGTAGGAGGCCCCTCCCCCCCTTCTCCATTCCCATGCTTCCTACATATGTACACCTCAGCAAGATACGCTTTCATATCATCTTCGGGTAAGGTGAAAGCAGCCATTAAAGAAGCAGTTTGTTCTTAGTGCAGGGCTATGGAGCTCTCTCTCCTCCTGCCATCTCATATTTTTGAGTAGCCGCAGGAAGGCAGGAAGTCTAACCTCTTTGAGGTCTCTGGGTCAAGGAGCCGTCTAACATGGCTTTGAAGGTCACCGTGCTCCTTTGCATTTATCTTGTGCCATGCAGAGCACTGTATGCCAGCCTGCTGTCTGGAGCACAAAGAGGTACTGTCTGACATTTTGTGGAACGGGGCTTGGGTTACAGAGGAATAGCATCTGAAAACAAAACTCAGCTGAGGGCTGTGCAAGGCCAGGCCAGGAACACTTGAGAGAGGAGTCCCTGCAGCAAGTAACAGAGATATGTGGCATCCCATGGGTTTACCAGTAATCATGCTTGGCATTTCTGTCTCTCATAACCTATATATAGCACTGTTCATTTTCAAAGCTCTTGACAAATGTTAACAAGCCAAACTCGGCTTCAGTCCTAATAGCCCGTGTTTCACAGAAAGCCCAGGATGTTTTTCCTTCACCCTTCTGCTCTGTAGGCGACTGTATCCTTCAGACTGGCTGTACCTGCCAGATTTGGCTGAGCAGTTGTCTTCTGCATTTGCTTTGCAGCGTGTGTAGCAAACATATGCTGCAAGGCGGTTTGTCTGCCTTGCTGTCTCCACTCTAAGGTAGGCACTAGAGAGCGTCAGAGAACTGAGGAAGCTGAATTATCATCGAGGCTTGTTTACTGACAGCTTTTAAAAATAATGCATGAACTGTTCAGACAAAACTGGTGCACCATCATAGACATGACCAGGGCTGGGGAAATCCCTTTTCTCTGCGAAAGGGAGAGCAGGTGCAGTGTGCCAGGTAGGATGTCAAAGGCTGGGCAGGGGGAGAGTGCTGCAACTGAATTGAATTCAGTGCTTGAATGACAGTTAAGTAACCAGCACAGAAACAAGACAGCAGCACTTGGCTCACTAACAAATAGTTTCTTGCTTTTTTTTTCCCCTGAAGAAATCCTATTAAAAGAAAAAAAGAACAAAAGGCAAATCTGCAGAGATGGCCAGGCAGGCACAATCTAAGTGGGGTGGTGTTATTGTTGGCTCAGTCCATTGTCCTGTTGGGCATTTTCCCATGGTGGACTGCGGCACACAACAGAGACATCCAGGCTGGTCTTTCTGCATTCAGGGACTGAGGGACAAATGGATATTTTGGCGAAGTCTTGCTGGCTGCTGCCCCCTCTTCATTGCTTCACCCCAATGAATTCTTTAATTGAGCTACTGAGCCAAAGAAACTTCTCAGAGGCCAGTAAAATGGCTCAACTCCAGCCAACATCTCAGCCTACTCTGCTGTTCTCTCTGGGGTGGATGACCACTGTGCAACAGAGCTGCCTGTGCAATAAGATGTCTGCAGAAACTCACCAGAGAACAGCTTTTTTTCCCCCATGTATTCTGATGCAATTCTCTTGCTCTCTTCTCTTTTCTTACTCTTTTGGCCTCTCCAGTTTGTCACCTTGAAATACATAGGTCTCCCATAGTCAGATCTCACTCCTTTACTTGCTGAATGGACATGTTAAATACAGAAATCTGCGTCTCTGCACTGAGAAATTTGTCTGTGATTGTTTCATGTGACTGGCATGGAGAGGTCATACAGACTGCAACTTCAGTTTGGTCAGTGGTAGGATTTTTAAGATCACTTTCTTAGCAATTTTAAGAACACATAAATAAGTAATAATCCCTTCTCTGTTTGTAATTCCCAGCTTAGAAGCTTGGTAGTGAAAGTGATTTCTTGTCTGTGTTTTATCTCAACTCCCTCCTCTTCTAATGTATCCATACAGTGCTGACTGCGTGGGGAATAGTGACATGGAGTTTATATAGGAGGAGATGCACTGGAGCATTTGTTCTGGGGGGACATGATAAATTTGCATGCACACAAATAAATGTGCACTGCATAAGAAAAGGAGAGGCATGAGGTCTTGGAATTCTCCATCAGAAGGTGTTAATGACTCCATGGATGTTACACCGTGTCAGACTTTGATCCACAGAGACTGGTTTGCATTAGAAAATAGGTAAACATAAATACAGCAAACCAGAATCTCTCCTGTCTTATCACTGTACCGTTTCACTGCCTTCAGTGGTATGGTTAATATTTCAGGGCAGAATAACAGCTGATAAAGGTGTAGTGCAAAAAACCTGAAGGACCAGCTGATTTAAAGAAGAAAATATTTCTCCTCTTGTACTCACTGTTCTGATGCATAATTTCTTGAACCAAGGAACAGTTTTTGTTGTCAGAAGTAACAAAAGAAGGTGCAGTCCTAGGGGGCAGTGGGCATGAAAGCTTGAGGGGAACAGATGTGAGTCTGGCCATGCAAGGGGTAAATGGCAGGTGCGGTAAAGCATGCGATGCAGTGGTGGTGGTCACTCTGGAGTGGTGCACACCTGCAGTGTGTTCAGGTGTTAGTACAGCCACTCACAGGTACCACAGTAATTCATCTGGCAAGGGTAGTGTGAGCTGAAAAGCTGACTGAAAGTCAGGCTCCAGCCACACAGCAGGACAGGCATTTGGGGACATTCTAAGGGCTTCTTTGAAGAGTAGTTGGCTGGTTTTGTTAGAAATGGGAAATAAAGTTGTGCAAGAATTTTAGCAGTGGTAAAATTTGGGCTGGATCCATTCTCAGTACAATGCATCATAAGATCTAAGTTGTTTCCATCCCACACTGGCCATGAATTGTGTGACGGGCTAACCTGCCCGAGTGGGACAGAAGTAAGGTGGGAGGACACAGGGCTTGCAAGTTGAGTGCTTGGTAATCCTGCTGCCACACTGACTGTTCTCTCCTCCCCTCTGCAGGTGAGAAGCCTTACAAGTGCTCGTGGGAAGGGTGCGAGTGGCGTTTTGCACGGAGCGACGAGCTCACAAGGCATTACAGAAAGCACACGGGTGCAAAGCCCTTTAAATGCAACCATTGTGACAGGTAATGCAGCCTCCTAACATGGTGTTCAAGCAATATGTGGACTTTGTGAGTGGCACGGAGCTGCCAGCTCCCCGAGACAAGAGGTCTGGCTCCCAGCAGAGGGGCCCGTTCTGCCCTCCTTTCCCACTGCCTTGATCCCCGAGCCAGGGAGGGACCCTCCACTCTGCCCCTGTCCTGTTTGCCTCAGTGGCCAGGCAGGCTGGCAGAGGGGAATACTTCCGAAGCAGCCTAAGCCATTTCCATCCCACAGCACAGAGAAAGGTGAGGGACCAGGCACAGCTCTGACTGAAACCTGCTGGTGTCCATTGCGGGCACAGGATTTGGTCCATAGGGCAGCTGTTCTTAATACTCTCGAAGCAGAGAAGTCCAGAGGGCCCTAGACCGCTTCAGTGATGGACCTCCCAACAAAGCATCTCCACAGCTTTCCATCTCCTGCTTGCCCTCACAAAGGCAGAGCTCTCTCTACTGGCTCTGTTTCAAGGGCTACCCCAAGCACCACCACTGGCTGCCTGCATTTCGGCAGAGTGGTCAGCAGAAGCTGATGGGCCCCACAAATACATGGGTGTATGGTTTGGGGGATGGGGAGCATGTGTGGCTGTTGCACCACAAATCTATAGGAAATGTCTAGGAGAAAAGCACTTAATTTTTGTACGATCATTGTCTTCTCTTACCATTGAGTCCAGGGCTCCATGCTTCTCCAGATGAAACAGGTGAGAGTCAATGAAAGACAGCAAAGGGCTTCATTTTCAAAAGCACAGGAGTGATTTAGGCACATCTGACAATTCAAGTTCATGGGGTTGTTTTGTGTAGGATCAGTGATCTCTGCACATTCCTGCTAATTAGTGAGTCTTTTCCTACAGTTTTAAATCTGACCCTTGACATCTGTTTGATGTAGGAAATACTCTGCACCTTGATTCTGTGTGGGCCCAGATTTAAAAGCTTGGCAGATGCCCAGAGTCAGGGTTACTGAAGAGCCTATCATGCAACAGTCCTTCTCTGGGCACTCAGAAATGAGGGGCCAGTCTTGCCTGGTGAGCTGAACACCCAGCAGCTCCCAGTGAGAGCCATAGTTGCTGCTGCTCATTGCCAATTCCTTTTTGCAGTCCTGACCGCTTTAGTTGCTTGAATGAATGATGAGTTCATCTGAAAAAACTGGTCATCCTTGCTTGGTGCTGAGCATTTTTGAAAGCTGGGTTCTCTGAATTTAGAAACAAAACCAAAAGAAAACTCTCCTCCCCATCCTCAATCCGAATTGATAAGAAATTAGGGTGGAGCTAAAGCAATTACCTCTGTAATGACTCTTGACAGCACTGCCAGGATCGAACAATGAGCACTTCTCCCCCTCGTACCCCCCCAGCTGGAGATTGGCAGTGCCCTGGGTGAAACCTGGATCCAGTATTGAGTAATCAAATAATGTGCTTGCATCTGAACATGTTATCCAGCTAATCCTATTTATATATATTTTTAAAAGAGGCTTAAGAAAATTACCCATCTTTTTAATGCAGCACTAAGGTTCTCTGCTCTGATAAGGAAACGTTTTGTAATACAATAAAGGCTCTAGGAAGCCTCTGGGTACACCAGACCAGCAGAGAACATGTGTGGAGAGAGGATGTGTGGGACATAAACAATGGACCCCATCCTTTTATGGGAAGGAAATTTGATCATTTTCACATCCTGCCTTTCCAAGAGCTTCATCTCCTTGAGTGCTCTTCCCCCCTTGTCTCCCCTCTTCCCGTGCCCCTTCCGCCATGGAGGGCTTCCTCTTGGATTATCTTTTGTTTTATCCCTGGATTATCTTTTGTTTGCTCAGAATGAGGGACAGGATAAACCAAGTAGGGACCTCTGGAGTTCTGCTTTTGTATAAGCACCTCTGTGAAGGAGAACAGTTATATTCCCATTTTAAATGTAAGGCATTGCCTTTCTCTTTTCTTTCCTCTGAAGAACAAACTAACCAGCCTGGCCCCACAAACACACACATGCACACACACACACACACACGAAGCCCCAGGGTTTCTGTGTTAGGACAGACAATATTTTTAGCAGAGATCTAAAGAAATACAGTCAGTATTTTCAACTCCTCAGTCTCTTTCAGCCCTTTGTTAAGTATTCATTCTTCTCCCTTTACATATTATCCCTTCCTACCTAGGTTTTTTCTTTGGCAGCCAACTCAGTCACTGCAGTCAAGAGATATATTTCTGCAATCATCTAATGCATTTTCTGCTCTTCAGCTGAATCTGTAGACGAAGGAAAAATATTTATTAATAAGTTAAGAGTGCTGGGGATTGTGCACTGTTGAACTCCATGCACACACCATGTCTATGTGGTAGGAGACAGATTTGTCATTACTCTCCCAGTCAGTTGTTGCAAGCTCGTAGAGCGACGGTGCCTGTTCTTCTTTTGACCCACTCTGCCATACCATTATTTTTCCTTCTTTTCTCCTTCACAGATCTCTCTACTACCACCTAATGCAGATGTCACCTCAAGCAAGCACTGAAACATGTGCCTAAATCTGTCCTTAGCTATTTAGGCAGACTTTTAATGTTAAAGACGCTCCTTCCTGAGCCAGGGTTCCCAGCTGGAGAACAGTTTCTCCGTATTTGAACTGCTACCCTTTATTGCACCCCCCATTATTGACAGGAGTTGTAGTCACTCCCTGAGACATCCTGGCTCACTAAACTTTAAGGAGCCTTTCGTGGTTGCTTTTAACAACACTGACTAGCACAAAACATATGCCTGTTGTTGTTCAGAGGTGAAGGCCATACCCTGGCAATCAGAGCATGAAAGTGGTGATTCAGATAGCAAAGGGGAATGTTGTGCACACAGTCTGGCTGCAATTCACTTCCCAGGCTGTTTTCAGATGCATTTGTGTCTCTGACCTTCTGGCTGACATCAAAGGGATATTATCATCCTCTGTGTACAGGTCAATTTTAAAACAAAAAAGATAAGAAGATGTTGATTCTCTTCTCCTGCTGTCCCAGCCCTATCACAACACCATGCAGCCCACAGATCACATTGTTAGTTATAGCTGGCAAACTACCACTGGTTTGAGTAGCACCATATGTACTGCAAATGGTGTGTGGTTTGGTGGCAGCAGGGGAGAAAGGAGAATCAGCTAAAGTTGTGTGGAAAGCAGTGTACAAGTCCCTAGTGCCTTCTTGACACCAGGGATATGCTGGTTATTAGCATCCCCAGGAATTATGCTCTTCAGAAACACAGGCTAGGGTTATGTTCCTCACACAGTGCAAGCCTTCAGCACTCCAAGGGGAAGAGGATGACAGGGTAGTGGCACTCACTTGTTCTGCATAAATATGTGTTTAGGAGATAGCAGCTTAGTGCCAGACTATTGGGGAATATATTCCTCTGTGTGTGCGTATGTGTGCGCACGCGTGTGTGTGTGTGCATGCACATGGTTTCCTTTTTGACAGTAAGCCAAGAGCACACTTAGCTGGAATGAACACATCCCACAGTGGAGAATCCACAGCTGGTAAGAAAGATGGCAGAGCAATATATTCTCTTCTCGTCATAGTTACCTTCCCTCTTTCTCCTGCAGAGGCTTCAGTACTGAGCAATACTGTGTTACTAAGGAGATAGAGCAAAAAGAGAAAGGAAGGAATCGTGTCTGGGAGCAGGGAATTTATGTATCATGCATCACTGTATGACTTTCAGAATTAGGGTATCCTATTCTGGCATAAACTATCCCTTCTAGGAAGAGCTGGACTAGGGGAGGGATGATGGGGAAGATTGTGATGGGCCCACGTACAATGTGCAGAGCTGGTCTGGAACTGGAAGAGGTGTAGAGCCAGAGGTGTGGAGCAAGGTCTTGTCTCACAGGCAGGACTAGAGACCAGCAAGCTGCTGTTTCTTAATTTGTGAAGAAAGGATTTTCCCTTGACAGCTTATCCTGTGGAGCCTCTTCCACTGCTGCCTCTAGTTCCAGAAGGAAAAAAAATGTGTCCACTGATCAATAGCTTTTTTTTGACAGTGTGATTTAGCTGCAAAATTTTGTAGGAACTGTTTTACTGTTGAAAATAAATGTCCACATCCACCAGCCTTACCAAGAGATAGAACTAACCAAATTAGTCAGCAGGAGAATGTGAAGAATTAGTATTGTACCATTTTATTAGCTATAAATTAGCAAATATGGCACCATTTTATTAGCTATAAAAATATTCTAGGGCTGAAAAATATACTAGATGCTAATACTGTGGTTATTGATGTGAAACAATGTATTGAATCCATATTTTTAACAGATCTTGCTGTGTTGTGACTCAGCATACAATTTCCTGGGTTGCATCTATAACAGAGACAATCGGAGAGGAAAAGCCATGCTTGGGTGGTGGTCTTATGACTAGTCCTAGACTGAAGTGCCAGCTGGTGCATGTCTTTTTGGCAGCCACTCAAGCTGTTGTTTTGTTTTGGCAGCCCTTGTAGCCAGAGCATGCTGCTTTCTCAGTTTAGACTGACGAGAGAGATGTTGGTCCAAGGGTGTATTTTGGCACCATAGGGCTAGAAAATTCTAGCTGTGCTGAGCCTGCTGTGTTGAAAGCCAGGTGTCCATTGTCAGATTCGCGTCTGTCTTGCTGTGCTTCATAGAAGCTTGGAGGAATGCAGCCTCCATCCTATTTTGAATTCTTTCTTCTTAATTTTTGCCACTCTGAAGGTATTAACCCCCTTGTAAGGTGATACAAATCAGTAGAGAACAGCTGACTTGAGCAGAGCTATGCTCATCTACAGAAGACAAGTAGTTTTTCTGGCGAAAGACGCTTCTTATGAAGTTTGTCTTAAAAATGCACCTCTTGATCACTCATCTGCATGTAGGTGCAGATAGATTGCTCATGCAGGGGACTACTGCCAGTGGGACAGAAAAGATCCCCTAACTGTTTAAAATCTCTTCATTTTTAAAGTTCTTCTCTTTCTCAGCCTTTCTCTGCTTAGGGTGTTTATCCTCTGGGTGTTTGCCTTTAGATTGAGTGTTCTTTTTTTTATCTTTGGTTTTTGGCTTTTTTTACTGAGTAGTTCAATTTGTTCTTTTACCTTCTTCTTTCTGAAAAATACAAAATACTCAACTACTGCTTTTTTGGAAATACATTCAGTCCCCATGTATGAGCTGTCCAGATTCTCACAGTAAGCCATTTGGATATTCTTCAGACCGATATTGGTGGCTCCTTTATACTCTAATTCTGTGGGGCAATGAAAAGACATTCCAGGCAAGTTAGTTCTGGAAGTAGCTTTTCATGATACCCTCGGAGCCTACAAAAACAGTTTACTCAAAAGCCACAGATATGTGGTTTTTGTGTGATATTTATAATAGATGTGTTTTGCTGTTAGTAAAAATAAGTGAGCCAGTGTCTTATGGCTTAGGGTGGAAAGAAGGCAAGCCAAGATTTGCAGGGAACTTGGAAACCTCCTGTTTTTTAGTGCTCAGCTTGAAGCATCTAGTAGAAGTCTAATTTCTGAGACTCTGTCGGAGTCCTGCCGCTGTGACAGTCAGGCTCCATTTTAGGGCTTTGGGGTAGGCAGCCAGAACCACTGCCTGCTTGTCCTGCGGTTTTCTCTCTGGTGCCATACTTGTCTTTAACGACAGTGTGATAGTGGGTGTGAAATGGGTGGGTGCTTTCAATCCCATTTCTAATGGATATGAAGTAAAAAAAAATATTCTTGTGCACTGGCAGTCTTGATAAAATGGGGTATATACTGAATGACAGGGAAGAAAAGCACTTGTCCTCCTGAGAACTTATTCCCCTGATCACTCTGACAATATCTTGGTGTTGTGAAGTGCCTGAATTTGGGCTGCTGTTCCTGCTGCTGTGAGTGCCCTGCAGCATGTCTACTACAAGGCAGCTGTTCTCGAATAGTAATTCCTGATTGACTCCTTGTGGGGCTCTTCTCCTGGACTAAGTGTGTTTTACTGAGTATCTTAACCCACTCCCCAAGTGGATGAAGTAATTTCAAAAGGCAGCAGTCATAAGCCTTTAGAGAAAGAGTTAATCAAGAATAGATGCTTCATTTCAAATTCATGCCCTACCTTATTCTCAATTAACTGCATGTTTAGACCAGCCCTAAAACTCAACTAGTTCTCTAGGGTTGCCACTCTAAGTCCGTCTCATCAACGTCTATCTACATGTTGAGAATGTCAAAATGTATGTTTTCTTATGAGATGGAGAAAAATTGCTTTGTGGATAAAGAACAGAAGTTGAAAGCTGAAGTCCTGCCATTTTTTTTTCTGGTTTTACCACACTTCTTGTGTGATTTACAATTTGCTTGCCTTCTGTCTCAGTTTTCACAAAATAGGCATAATACCTTATCTTCTGTCAACATCCTTCAGGGAGATAGCATTCATTAACATCCACATATTACCACCCAGATTCCCAACAGAGAGAAAGGGAGAGATATGTAGCCTGACGGATTGTCAGCCTCCAAACTCTGAACCAGCTTTCCTTCCAGTTTGGAGTGAGAAATGAGAATTCAGCTTTCAAAACTGGCGTCGTACTTCAGTGCTTGTTGCAGGTACCGGGCACTTGAGAAAGATGGTGGTTTTTAAACTGGTGTTGCCAAGTACTTGAGCAAAACTGACTTGTTTTATTTCATTTTTTATATGTACACACACACTTATACTAAATATTTGATTTTATACTATGGGTGCATAGATGAGCACTCTTCCTTGATGTTTGACTCAGTGAAAGAAGAGGAGGGAGAGGAACAGAGAAAGAAGAAAAGTAGTTTATTTAGCTGCTGAGGAGCCAGGATAGTTGGCTATCTGTGGTCACAGAGGTCAATCGCACAGGGTTTGGTGGCGATCCATGGATAATCTAAGGAATGTCTCTAAACCTGGATATATATTTCCTCCTGTACATAAGGAGGAAGGAGTAGGAACCCTGTTTTCCCAAATCCTGTATTTATTTCATTTTTCACTTGCTTTATTTTGCAGGTGTTTTTCCAGGTCTGATCACCTCGCCCTCCACATGAAGAGACACATCTAAATATCAGTCAGCTTGGCATGGATGTCATCTGAGCTAAGTGTTGTGAGATGAAAGTGGAACTCCAGTTACAACATGCTGCCTTGCAGGAGAAGAGAACTTGATCACGTGTAATCCTCTGTACAGAGACCACACGCCCACACTGTCATGCACCTAATTATACTTCAATACGTACATCAGTTCTTTATGCCTTGCCCCAGCTGGATGGGAGAAGATGCAGGCGACAAAATGGTATAGAAGTGAAGCCAATCAGAAGGAACAATGGCTTACAGTACTTCATTCCTCTTGGATTTGTTTCCTGTTTTTGCCAGTGGAAATCAAAGAAAACGGAGGAGGCTTCCCTGCAGGTGGACGGCTGTAGGAGGGGCTTATTTAACTTGCTTCTCAGTGCAACTCAATAGGAGAATATGTCGTCTTGAAGTTGCATATTTGTAGCACTAACTTCCTTTTTAAATAGATGGGGGGAAAACAATGACCTAGAAAACCAAATCCCAGTTTGGTAGCCAAAATTAACCTCTTGGTTCATTTGTTCTTTGTCTGAGAATTCCTAATGTTCAGTGCGTCAGACTTCTCACAGACACTTTGACCTGTCTTGGTTTTGGTTCTTCTTCCTAGAACTGAGTTATTGAGATCCTTTTAAGTCAATACCAGTGGCCTTAATGGCAGTAGACTGTGGAGTGACACTTGTAACACAAATATCCTCTTTTTGGCCTGAGTTTATGTCGACTTCACGGAGGACTATATTTTTGTTGGTTGTTTTTATTTTAATTTTTGTTTTGGCTATTGCACAACATATGCACTAGGGACTCTGGAAGCTGCTGCCATGATGGCTAAGTGGCCAAGGGATAAACCCCTGAGAAACAGCACCTAATATCTCTGTAGGCCTCACCTTATTGCCATAGCTAGGACTTCTAGTTTATTTGTTGAACAAAAAACTTTAAAAGCTTATTTGGAAGCTTAAACATTTTTTTCTCTTTTCTCCACGAACAAGTGATCTTCAGAACTCCTTGTCTTCACCTGGATATCGGTCTGGGACTGGCCACACAGGCATGACTACAGGATTCCTTCCACATCATGTGAGCATGTTAGCCACAACCCACAGTGACTTAGTGATGAATTATGTTGCTTTTTCTTGCTGTTCTTCTATTAACCAATTTAAAACATTAGACTTTTGTTTGTGTAAAGAGCACCTGCAGACGTTTTAATTTAAAGCTAATATTTGTTGAGCATCTTACACACAAAAAAAAAACCAAGCCAAAAATCCTACTCCAGTCTCTGAGTGGGAAATCGAGAACCTCTTCCAAGTACAATGGCTTCATTCTGCATTAGCCTTTTAAAGAAATTATCAAAGTCCTCCTTTTCCATTCATCAAGTTGATGCTGTAGCCCACTCCTATATGAAAAAATGTAACAGCGTGAACGGTGAAGGAAGGGTTGGATTTTACATACAGCAGTGAGGCTTTTCCAAATGATTGGTCTAAAGTATTACAAACCTAGAGGTCCATTTTGGCCTACTGTGTGAACCGTCAAGGAGAAGTGGAGGTCTCATGCTCACCCTTCAGTCCTGTTGATAATTTGATTTCGTTGGCTCAAAGTGGATTAAAGTCTTCATTACAAAAGAAAAACAAAAAAATGTATCTTACCATAACTTGCATTTGAAACTATTTGGCACTGGCCCTGACTCCAAAGACTGCATTTAGGACCATAAAAATGGCCTATGCAAGCAGGCAGGTGGTCATTAGGTTGTATATTTTGTATATTCTGGGACCATCCCTACAAGATGTGTCTAGAAATGAAACAAAATGGCGCGTGGTCCACAAACGGTTGCTGCTCTTTTATACTGTATTAGCCAACTGCCCTTCTTTGACTGTTTTGATTCATTGACTGTTAAATATTTCCCTTAATTTATGTTTTGGGAGGTAAAACTGTACTCTTAGGGGAAAAAAGAACAAACAAGAAACTCGATAGATGTTTAAGAGCCGTCACCGGGATCCTTGGCACTTGAATTCTCAGCATTTTGCAACCTTTGGTTCCAGTGAGATTGAATTTACTCGAAAGATGCTGTTTTTCCTCACAGTTTTCACAAAACACTGTGACTGTCAACTGAACACTTTGGGGACAGGGGGGAAATACGATGTCTGGCCCATATGGCATGAAATATGGACCAAAATCTAACTATCTTTTAGGGACAATGATGTAACATTCATGGTAAGAGCATGAGAGAGAGCAAGAGAGAGAGTGAAAGAAAGAAAGGATAGAAAGACAGAGAGAAAGAGAGAGAGAATGAAAATTGATTTTATTCCAAAGATTTAAAACTAACTGTACTCTATATGTGTATATATATATGCTTATATATATATGTATACATTTAAAAATTGCGGAGCACTGCTTGCTGACAATCTCGTATTTCTCTACTTCTGTATTTGCATACTTTTTATGGCCATTCCACCCAGCTGTTCCACTGGGACTGAGGGCCCTAGAATCCAATTTGTGTTGGAATATATAGAGCATCCTGCCAGATGTCTAATGGGAACTGAAACCTCAGCTGTGTGAAACTGTAGAGCATCCAGTCAGTGCATTAGATTAAAAAAGGGATAAGAGAATCCTAGAATTTCATTACTGTAGTGTCCTAAAGTGTGTGCTCTCAGAACCACCACCATGATATTCATTGGCTGTGAACCTGCATAAATATCCTCCTTTGACCTCTGAACGCATTTGCCTTTAGACATCCTATCAGTAGTCTACAAACCTTAATTATTAAGTGACAGTTTAAGTACCAGCCTCTATTTAAAATGGAAAAAATCAAGCAAGACTGTTTATTTACTTCCAGTTGTCATTTATGGTCTTGTTGACATCTTATTTAAATATGGCAGAACAAGGGCCCTATGGAAAAAAACATGCTGAAATGTCTTATTATTTTGTTCTAGAGGCAGGCCTACATCTAAATCATGGATCCAGATAGCCTAAAACACATAGAGAAAAGGGGGATAAGAGACTTAACCAGATTTCAGATTTCTCAGGCTCTCTCTGTAGCAGGTCTTGAACTCTGAAGCCAAATTTTGGGCTTTGGGACCATCTCTTCTGTTTTAAAGGGAGATATTTTTCACCTGTGTACATGGTGTACTCAGTCAATCTCTGGACTTCAGTTTTTGGGTGCTCATATGCAAGTGTCTTAGTCATTACTAAAATTTTGAACCATAGCTGGTATTTTGTAGAAGGAGTCTCCATTTTGGAAAGGCATAATTAGTGACACATTCCAGGATTCATTTTTTACAATGACAAGTTTTGTTTATTCGCAGATATTTTAAGCTGTGCACTTCAAGCTTGTGTAATCTGTTATAGCTAGATCCTTTTTTTGGGCCTGTGTCTCCTTGCTAAAGTTGTACAGTTGTCCTCTATTTGTAATCTATTAGTAGAAACAGACTAATGAGGAAAAGCTAATCCTCTCTGTAAGACTTCTTGGAAGCAAACCCATAAATAGATGATTTGGTGACAATTGAGGACCGAGTTATCCAGCTGTAAAAAGGAGAAGCTTAACCTTATTTCCTTCATGCTAGATTTATGCCTATTTGCATAAGAGAAGCCATTATAAGAAAGTCAGATTGTGGTTTCCAAAGCCATGGAATTATAGGATGAGAACAAACTGAGACAAAAGCCTCACAAAATAGTGTACATAGAGGAAGCAACTAAAGGAAATGTGAGGTTTTGTGAATAGCTAAATAATATTTTGGAGCAGAGCAGTCATCATAGAATCATGCAGGTAGGAAGGGGCCTCCAGAGGCCATCTTGGCCAACCTCCAACTAGAGCTGGTTGCTCAGGGCCATATCCAGCTGAGTTTTAAATATCCCCATGAATGGAAAATCTACAGGCTCTCTGTGCAAGCTGGTCCAATATTTGACCACCTTTATGGTAAAAAAAAAACCAAAAAAAAACCCAAAAAACCCTAAAACCCCCATGTGTCAAGTAGGAATTTTCCATGTTCCAACTCGTTTTCATTGTCTCTTCCACTATGCACTTCCAAGAAGAGTCTGGCTTCTTCTCTATGCCCTTTGTTAGGTATTTGTAGACAGCAATAAGATCTACCCGTACCCTTCTCTTCCTAAGGTTGAACCATGTCTCTCAGCCTCTAGTCATCCATCATGTGTTCCAGAACCTGATCTTCATGGGGGCTGTGTGCTAGACTTGCTCCAATATGTTACAGTGTTGATATAATTTATTTATTCTGGATTTTCCATTATCTAATTGAGACAAGCTATACTCTATGACAAGATTCTATTTTGAAAACTGGCTTATGAAAAACCACTTAGGAAGCACCAGTATAAAGAGTTTTTCTAATCAGATTTTCTGAATCTGTGTATAAAAATATGCTTATGGAAATATGGTTTCTATACTGCCAGCTTGAGGCCTGGCAAGAAAAATTCTGTTTTTCCAACATAATCATTGCTGTTTTACCTTAAACTAAAAAAATGTATTGTTTCATTCATACTAAATCAAATATGAAGATACATGATGCTGTATTTTAGTCACTTTTAGACCAAAACAACAACTTGCATCTTTGTTCTGTTTGTTTTTCCCCTTAGGAGATAAAGAGCAACCTAAAATATCACATGTATTTTATAAAGATTGATCTAACAGAAAAGGGGATTCCAGAGTCCAGAGTATTTTTCATTATCCCAAAGTTGTTCTTTTTCAGTAGCCAGTACTCAGTCTAGAAAATTATATTACTTGGATAAATTGGAAATGAAGAAGAGAAAGGACGGACCGAAATCTTAGATTCTTTCAGTGTCTTGGACAAGGCCCTGAGCAGTCTGATCTAACTAAACTGTTTTTTAAACAGAGGATTGAATTAGGTGACCTAGAGAGGTACCTTCCAACATTAATTTTTCTGTGTTTCTATGATTAATTTCAGAGCGCTCAGTGATTAAATGTGTACTTCCCAGTCTTGTGCTGGCAGAACAGACTGCAGGACAGGTCTGTAGGGTTTCTCTCACACTCTGATAGCTCATCCTTATTAAACTTTATAAGGCTTCTTCATGAGGGAGAGACTTAGAGAGGAAGAAATCTTAAAAAAACCCAAAACCTTTAGCAAACCAGTTTGAAGCAATATCATACCATGAGATGCATCAGAGCTGCAGGGACCAACCAGATATCATGGAAACAAGTTTGCTAGCCTGGAAGACCCATGTGATGTCTCAAAAGTAGTTTCCTGGACCTGAAATCTAAGCCAACATATATTTCTACAAAGGTGAACATTAATTTTTTTTTTTATTCATTCTTATTTTCCTCAGATGTTTTGAAATTGGGTTTACTGTTTTTTTAGGCTAGCACATTTTACCTTAATACATGGAAAGCAGTGACCAAACACAGTTTGAGAAAAAGGGCCTGAATGCAAGAGGAGCCCCCAGGTCCTTGCTTTTGGAACTGTTTTAACATCAGGAGTAAAAAAATAACTAATCACTAGGGTGTGTGGCTAAAATGGAGTTGATCAATATGCTAGTTGCAGTGATTGAGTGTATCTTATCTGTGACCTTTCTGATATCTACAGAATCAGACTTTCTCCCTCATTTTTACCTGGCCCTAGACAATTTGGGCTATTTAGCTGTCTCTAACACAAAGGTTGCTCCTCCTGTTTAACGTAGTTTGTTTATCTGTGTACAAAAGAGGTCATAATTGGTGCTTTTGACAAAACTGATGAAAATCCAACTTAAGTGTCTCCTTTTCTCTGCCTCTTCCCTTAATGTGTCAAAATCTGTAAATTTAAAAAATAAAAAAAGAGGAAAAAATTGTAAATAATTTAATATTACTAGGCCGGCACCCAGTGGATCAAGGGCTTCTATTCTTGATTTCATTCAGGACTTGGCACATCCTGTCATTCTGTCCAGTAAGACTGTTTTTAAGCCTTCATATCCTGGGTGACACCTCTAACCCAACACTCTTTTGAAGTGCTTTTTGCTGATTTCGGATAGAATTGCACTTGCAGAGATCCCCACATACCAAGAACAAAAACAATGCTTGACAATAACTCTATTTATCTCTGTCTTGAAAAATGAAAATTATTTCCTCCCAAGATACTACAACTACTCATTGATAAGACTTGCCTGTCTTTCATTAGCATTAAATCTACGCCTCCTTGAATGATCATTTCCAGATCAAGCTTGGATATTCTTCCTTTTGTCACATTTGTGTCTCTTTTTATTAATAGTTTAGGGATGACTACTGCAGTCTTTCTCCTCCACAGCTCTACACTGGCTTCAGTGGCAAGATTTAGCATGGTAAGAACTGTAGGATCTGGCCTACCAGGTACTAAGATCTGTCTCGTAAAGCTGAGATTTTCCTCATCTCTTAGAGGAAGAAGTCCAAGACATACTCATGCTATATAAGTTATATATATAATGATATAGTTGTATATATAAATTATATACATAATAATATGGAGATGGGGGTGTAGGCTGCTTTTATCACCTCAAGAACGGGTTTCCCTACCAGAAAACTTTCAAATGCAGGCATCATTTTTCAAACAGGGTTTTTGTAGTTTTCCTTAATGCTTGTTAATGGCATTTTTGGTGTAATAATTGAAGTTGGAACTCTTCACGATTTTCAGAATGAAAGCTTTGATGATTTTTTTTAAGTGCTTTGGTCTTAACTTCTGTATACTGCCAGAAAACAGGTTCTCCACCCTGTCTCCGTGTGGGTGTGGGTGTACGACAGTATACCGTACATGCCTACACAGAAGAGGAAACTGAGCTACTGACTTACAGTTTGTAGTAGCCAACCGTGCCTATTGCTTTGATTTAGGGAGGGCACTTGCTGTTGCCACTGCATTTTAGGAATCATGTCAGCTTCTGTAGGAAAGTTTTCAACAATGCTGGGAAATACACGTTGCTGTGTACTGTGAATGAGTAGGCTGCAAATTTGGGGATTGGGAGGGGAGGTGGGAAGGGAGGGGAATGAGGGCTTAGCATATACACACTAAAAGTGAACTAGAATGGACAGAAAGGTGACAATTTTAGCCTTTATTGTTGGGCTCTCGGGGAAACAAAAAGCTAACATGCAGTCCCTGGAACGCCTGATGGCTGAAGGGCTGATCTTTCCTCTATATTTTGCAACAAACATTTTACCTGTCACTCTGTATTTTAAACCCCAGGCCTGTCAGATTCTGGAAGTAGATCAAAACACTGGTGTAAACACTACTTTGTTACCAAGGCCATGTCTCTACCAGAGAAGTTGCCCTATGTTAAAATATCAGTCTAGTTAAAATCACTTTGTAGCTGCACCTATTACTTGATTGCCTGGATTGAGTTTCCATTGGCATTCTATGCAGTTAATCTGAAGTGTAAGAAATGCTTCACCCAATTCAGATACCTCTACAGGAACGTTCTTGCACCAATTTAAGTACCTGGTTTTGAAATCACTGCATATAAACCATGACAGCTTTTCTCTTAGAAACAAGGCCTTAGTTTAAAAGCACGTCTACTCATCTAGTTGGAAAAATAATAATGCAGGCTGAGATTTTTTTTTTTCTTGCTTTGCAAAGTGGCCTGTTTTCTTTCTTGTCCTTTGAAAACTTTCTTGCTCTCTACTACACATTAGATTTTTTTGGGGGGGGGGGGGGGATTTTTTTTAGCAACAACAAAAAAAAGTATGAATGCTCCCTATTTAAAAAAAAAAACAAATAACATTGCTTGAAGGACTTTCATTTTGCACTATAATTTTTATTTTACCAGATGTGTCTGACAAGTGCATTTTGGAGATGCCCTCGGTCACGTTCTCTCAGGCCTACTCTGGTATTTCTAATATATCACAGAAGTACCCAATCTTGTAGCCCTCAGTTCTGCCTTTTTTTGACATTTTATTTTTTTTAAGCTTTTTATATATATATATATAAATATATTACTTTGTCAGTTTTTTTGCTGTACAAAAAGTCTTAAGATTTAAAAATATTATTTGTATTATATGATGGTGGTATGTTAATGTTACAAAATTATTAATGAAGAAAAAATTTATTTTTGTTACTGGTCTGTTTCATAATTCTTTTTTAAATTGGTATATTGTAAGATATCTATGCAAAAATGTTATGTGACGCATTTTTATTTAAGAATGTAATATGTGTAATAAACAGTAGAATGTGTTTGGCCCGACAGTGTTTAGTGTGCCTTGTATATTATTTCTTTATGAAAACTTCTGTAAACAGTGAAGTGGCTTTTGAGTATCAGTTAAGGCTATGGTTCTGTAAACAGTTATTGACATAAAATATGTAACTTCTCAGTATGCTTTAGCTTATCAGAATGATATTTTTTGATTTAAAGAATTTCTTTTTTTTTTAATGTATTTTATAACAGTTCAAGTGTTGCTTATATTCATGCCGTATCACATGTTGCTTTTGGAAACGATGCTCAAGAAGGAAGTTCTTATTCTTAAAAGATGACCGGATTTGGCTTGTAATATTGCTTCTGTTGGAGTCAGTGACTTTGTTATTTGACAGTTTACACTGGCTGAAATTTCAGCCAGTATTATTTTTGTAAAAGGCACAGAGAACACTTGCATTGCATTTTCCATGCCTAGCTTTAAAACGTTTGTCAGTCAGTGGTGAAAATAGTACTAGACTTTGAGGCTCCTGAGCACTAGTGCTATGCTCTAGTCCATGTATCAGGCTGTCTCACAGGAGTGCAGTATTGTTCTCTTTCCCCTGCCTCAGTCATTTAGTCTCCCTCTTTAATGTCTGCAAAATTGCAAGCACAATTGAATCCACCTGGATGCTCAAGTACTAAAAATGTATTTCGGCAGTAAAAACAGTCATTCTGAGCACAATTACTTTGCAGTGTCATGACATAAGGTGAAATTACTTTTTCAAGTCACGCCAGTATCCCTTTAGGTTTTTGCTGTCTTGTGCTCACACACTGCAGCAACCTCAATGGGCATTGCATATGAACATCCTATAGGGCTCATTTGATGCCAGCTTGCTAGCTTTTATTTCTGGGACAACATGCCTCACTTGCCCTGTTGGGAAACCTGTTAGGACTGTTTATGTCAGACAGACAGAGGGTAGGATTCCCCTCCTGACATCTGCATCTAGAAGCCAGATGATCATTCTAACCTACTCATTTATACTCCCTCTGTAGTTAATGAAGAAAGACATACCCAGAGGTGACTCACTCCAGGGGATGAGTTGAATGAAAAAGGAGCTGAGGTGATGTCAAGCATTTCTGGAAAGCCACATGGTAAGTTGGAAGACAAAAGTTCCAGTGATGCCCGTGGCTGCTCTGGTCACTCAGATTGTACCAGATGTTTGATGATGGACATAATTTGTAGTGTTTGGGTGTATGTTAATGAACAGCTCTTAGGCACTGGAAAAGGATTCAGCACAGGTCAAAATTTTGGGCTTGTATTCCAAATGGTCAAAACCATGCAGTGCTCTGGCTGCTTCAGTGTGACAGTGATACCTTGGTGTCACTTACAGAGCGTGAGTGAGTGAAGCAGTCAGTTGTCAGAGAGTTTTTGGCATCCTACTGTGAAAATCCAAGGCTGAAAAAAATGGTGTCTGTTGTAGATTTAAGTATTTGTATGATGTAGGTATGAATGGAGTTATGTATGACACAGAATTCTTTCTGCAAATAGAATTTTGACTTTATAGCTTTTTTCTTGTAAAGACAAGGTCCAGGTTCCTTCACTTTCTCTCTTCCTTGAAAACCTCTGGAAGCTTTCAGCATCTCACCTACCTTGAGCTTTCTGACAGTTATATGTCTGTATGTCTAGACAAAGATACTTTTAGTATAAATTAGTCCTCTGCCCTCCACCTGTAAGAGGGACTTCCAGAGAGCTCTGGAACAACCTTTTTGAAGGGAACTTTGGGGCAGCACAGCTGGTTCTTTGGCCTGTATTCAACTGGCATGAACTGGAGGGAGGATTATCAATTACAGGTAAACATATAACCGGTTTGTTTTGCAGGAACTTTCAGAAAATACAATGCTTTACTATCGTACACTTCCTCTTAGAAGCAAGTAGGTTATTGTCACAGGAATAGCTGTCAGACACTTCCCCAGGCTGGAGGCTAGGGAAAGAGATACTGTGAAAGAACTCCTTCCCTCTGAAATTGTTCAGGTAGCACAGTCATGCACATGCACCTTGGGCAACTCCCACTGTCAGGGTGTGGAGTTCTCTAGCGAAAGAAAAGAAAAATGTATTCACTTCTAGGGTTAGACTGCATATGACCATCCTATTGAGGTCGTCTGATGCAGACTCATCATGTGCAAACTTTGCATGACTTTTCAGACATAGTTCCTCTCCATCAAATGCATTTCAGCTGAGGCAGAGAAGGGCTGAGGACCCCTTTCTCAGGCTGTAGGAGGCTAAGCGAGCTCAGCACTGTCTAGGCATGACTCTGCAACACGTGGCTATTTGGTGGACAGCTTACTCTAATGGAGGAGGTTGCCAGATGCATTAGTTTCCTCAAGTTTCTTCTTTTCCAAGCTACTTGAGCTGAAAAAAGAGAAAAGAAGAAAAGAATAATGCTTCCTATGAAACTTATAAATGTAGTTCCCCCCCCCCCCCCCCCCGCTTTGTTTTTAATTTTTGGCTTTACCTCACCTTTTCCTAGTGAGAGTAAATAATGAGAGCAGAATTAAAAGTGAATTAAATTAGGGTTTGCCACCAGAATTATGCTATTTTAGTGCTTTTTACAAATCCTTGTAATACTTCTGGCTTTAATTTCTTTTTAAAGATGTCAGTCTGTTTTGATATGAAATAAACAGTTTTTCATTAACAATTTCTGACCACTTGGCTAGAAATCTTTCCAGAGGCCTGGTTGCAAGCCATGTCTGCTGACTGAGAGCTCGTGTACCTCTGTGGTGCTGAGAAGGTTATTGGAACTATTGCTTCTAGGGGCCCTCTGTGTCCATGGCTTGTCCATTGACTTCAGTTTTCTGGAGATCCTTTGTCTGAAACCATAAAGGGGACATCCTATTTTCAGAGACTCTTCTTCACGTACCCCTGCACATGGTTTCACATTCATTGTCTGGTTATATTCTGGCCTGTTAATGTTCAATGATGGAGAGGCAGTAAAACTGAGCAAGATGAAGCTGTGCTGTACCTACTTGGTCTTGAGTTTAAAATTCCTTAGGGCTTTGGAGGCTTTTCCAGACTCAGCTGGATTTCCCCTGGACTTTTTTGAAGTGCAAAATTCACAAAAGCATCTCAAGCAGGTGAAACAGGGTAGTTGTATCTCAAATTCAGCCTGAGTTCCCCAAATGATATGGAGTGTGGACTAGAAACCAGAGTCCCAATCCAGGCAAACGCCTTCTGGTCTGAGGCTCCTCTCTAATATTTCTGATTTACTGAGGTAATTAGAAGGCATTTTTCCCCTCAGGATCCAGTCTAGCTGGTATTAGCAAATCTAGGACCAGTACTAATCCCATAAGTAAAGAGAAGTATAGTTGAGTGATACCATTTAGAAAGTATTTTGGGATATTCAGGAACGATCTTTGAGAAATAGGAACTTTCCTGCCCTTCAACAAAAGCCTCTTACCCTTTAGACAGAAAACTGCAAAATAAATACAAGTTCCTAAAGTTCAGTGCTGAGAACCTTGGCCTTCTGAGGTGAATATTTTGGTCCCTAAAATATATATGTTTCCACCTCTTTCCTGTGACCCTGAAATACTGTGGCTAGCTGATGGTGCAGAAAGAGCTGCTACAAGGAAGGTAATTTGGAAGAGGAAGGAGGGCACAGCCCTCGTAATCAGAACAACTCCTAACACTCTGGGAAATGGCAAGAGCTGCCAGAGTATAACCTAAATATGGTTCATGAGCTGTGGCACAGAATGGAAGGTCTCAGCTACAGATCTTTATCTCCATGTAAACTCACGTGAGTAGCTGCAAGGCATTGCCACAAATACCCTGAAATCCCAAGTAACCGTTATTAATAAATCTTAACTGTTTCTCTTCTGCTTTTTTTTCCTGAAGCATATCTTGCAAACATTTCCCTAAATCATCTCAGCCCACTCTGAACCTCCTCACCTCTCTCCTTTTTCAGGTTTTTATGCTGCCAGGTGACAGTTTCCCTTCTTAGCCCAAAACCATCATCACCACTTTACATTTAACTGATTAATTGATATTTAATGATTAAATTATTATTAAATGATAACTTAAATTTTCTTCATTGTGAAGGATGAGTTACAGGGAGCTAAAGTGATCACTGTTCAGAGACCCAAGAAATAAAATTGTGGCTGGGTCACCGTGCACCTCAGAGAATATAACTACTTACTGGTGAGTCAACAGTACGACATTCAAGGAATATATGTACTTGTCAAGTATAGTCCTCCCCTTGCCCAGAGAACTCATTCCTAAAAAGCTAGGTAGGTGCTGCGCCCGGGCCCTAGCGCAGCACGGCCCGCGGTAGGAGAGGGGAGGCAAAATGCTCTCCCCAGCCCCTGGAGGACGGTCTGCTGCCCTTTGGACGGGCAGGGACCACGGCAGGGGCCTCTCGGGCCACTACACAGCCGAGGCCCTGGGGAGAGGCATGGGGGCCATCAAAATGGCGCCTCTCTCCCCTCAGGTCTCCCAGCAGCAGCCTGTCTCCTCAGGCACCTTTTGGCATTGGCTGCAAGTGCCAGCCCTGCTCAGTGCACCCTGACCAGCTGTGGAGGAGCAGGTCAAGAGAAGCTATGTATGTCCCTGAGCTTCTGGAAATGGTGGCAGTGACAGCAGGAGCTTTAAGATTGAAGAGAAGCACAGGAGGAAGTGTTCTCCTCCCGTCAGGTGGGTCCTGTCCTGGTATGTGGAACCTTCTCCTGGTACAGCGATTCTGTCACCCTTCTGTCCCCGTCCCATACTCCACTGTTTTGGGGTCCTTCTTGCAAAGCTGGCCAGGCTTTCTGCTGAGCCATGAAGGCTTTCTTTTCACAGTGCTGGTAACCAAAGAATTATAAAATGCTGCCATGTTCTTCATGGTGGGGATTGCTATTAACCCCTCATCTGCTTTTCTCTCAGCATTTCTGATGCTGGGTGCCTGCCCTCCTGAGCCTGGCACAGATAAAAATCAGCCACCTAGGCATCCACGGGCTGTATTTTTATTAGTAAACTCAACAGGACCATAGCCCAGTTGTCCGTACTGTTAAATTACTGGTATGGCCCCATCAGACACCCCCTGCAACACTGCCTGGGTATGGCTCAGAGCTAGCAGGTGCCCAAAGGCAGCCCAGACATGGGCACTGTTTTGGAAGATTGTGTGGGGACAGGTAAGAGATTTCAGTGGTGTGAGGCATAAGCCATGCTGAGCCAGTCAGCCTCAGGGCCAGAGAAGGCCCCAGGTGCATTTACTTGTCTGTATGAACTCTGCCAGCACTCCCACACAGCGCCATTCCCTCCAGCAGCTGCTGTTGGGCTCTTCCGATGACCACAGCTGTCTGTGAGGAGAGCACTACGGGCTCACAGGAGCTGTGTCACTGTGATCAGGTGTTGCCCAAAATTAATTGATCCGTGGGGTGAGCAGGTAGCTGTGCTGCTCTCTGAACACAGCCCCTGGCAGCCAGGCCGCTCCGGCTTGGTGCCTCAGATACCCACCACGGTGCAAATGCTTCAAGATGGTAGCTGTGCCAGCAGTAGCCAGGATGGCTGCTGGCTGGGCAGGCCTCCTCCTTCCCCTGCCACTGCATGTGCTTGGTGGTCCCAGGCAGTGGGAGGTAAGCGCATGCTCCAGAAAAAAGCTGGGCCCCCATGATGGGCAGGTGAAAAAAACATCCACAGGCTGAGCAATTTTGTTCAGCCCCTGAACAAAAGACCAGCCTCTTGGTAGTTGCTGCCTGACAAACTTAAGGAGGGCAGTTTTCCCTTTGATGTTAGTGGGAATTACATTGTACACATACCAGTGGGAGAATGTGCCCCTAATTAATTGGAAATCACTGGCAGCGAGTCACTGTGTCGAAAGGGTTTTGGCCTCTTGTCCCTCACTCTTCAGAAGGGCCCAATTTCCACACAGGGAAGGACTTGCTTGGAAGCAGCTTGAACAGATGAAAAATAACAACACTGAGAAAATTGCCTGTATGTTTGTGTCAATTTAATAGAGAAATATACACTCGGATTTAAATGCCTTCTCGATTTATTTTTTTAACAGAAGAGAAGAAGATGAAGAGGACACTGAAGAGAAAACACGCAAAGAAAACCTCAGCTCAAATTTGGTTTTAAATAGAGCAAGATGTTAGTGGAGCTGTATGGCGAGGAACGGTACCAGGATTTGGAAGTGCCAGATTGCACCTATACCACAGCAGACATTTTAGGTAAATTTAACTAAATATCATCATCTTATATTGGCTCAGTTTTAGTGATGTGCACTCCTTTTTCCTCTGTATGCTCCTATGTAGCACAAGTATAGTATGCCCGTGGAATTCACTTGCTCCATGGCTCTAGCAGGCACACAGCAAGGTGTTCTTGTCTGTCTAAGGCATTTTGCCTGGGTGATTCTGCTTTGAAAGGCTAATGCTGGTTTCCTCTTTCCATGGGGAGAGTAGAGATGGTCCACTTAATACAAGTTCAAACATTAGCAATAAGCAGCGGAGAGAGGGTTCTTACTGACAGTAACCAAGCCCAAGGAAGACGGTTTGAACTATCATTTGTTATTACTGAATTCTTTGCTAAATCCAGATTCTAGGAATTTACAGCCTAGTCTGCAGAGGACTTGAGTTGACTTTGACATCAAGTTGGGAAAGGCGTCTCTCCTTGACCAAAACCAAATCCATGTAACTGTAGCTGTTCATTACAATACCCTTTGTTATAAGTACAGCAACCAATTTTCTCTAAGGCATGGAGTGACTTCATTACTCTGTGTGTTGATTTTTCTGAAAAGAATTTGTAAATAGTTTCAGAAAAATCCATGATTGCAGTAGAAATATATGACCCTCAGACAGCTCCATAATTTTCAGCCATCTGATTATGGCGCCAATTATCTTACAGTGTGATGGGACTGAAAAAAAGAAGAGTTTAATGCCAAAATCACTTTCTGTGCATGATGTTTTTGGTTTTGCTTTGTTTGGGGAAAAATTGTGGCTGGTGAAAATACTAGAGAAATCAAGGAAGTTTATGATTCTTCCTTCACATGCCATGTGCCTCACACCTGACCCAGAAGAACTACTTGAAATGGAGGACTAAACCCCTATCTGCACCACTTAAATTCAAGGCTTATTGATTTTAACTGCCTTTTGCTGTGCCAACCATCTCCAGCTGCGGAGGTGGATACACATCTATTAAGGAGAAGACTAATATCTATTCTGTGTGCTGGCAACTGTAAGAGTGAACAGGTAATCACCATCAGCACTACTGCTTTATGTGTTGTCCCCACACATGTGTATGTATTTATACAGGTGTATACACACACACACACATTTAAGGGTATTCAAGTTCTTTTGTTCCCTCCTGACCTTCCTGATGGTACCAAACACAATCCTTAAGAACATTCTCCTACCCCTGCCCCTATACTTAAGCGATGTGAGAGGAGGGGAGGAACAAAGATCTTCTGAGTGTAATACTAGGACGGTGTTAAGAGGCCTTGTCTGCCAAGCCAGATACTCCTGTGACACTGTAAATCTGTCACGTCAGTCCAAATTCACAGGTGGAATTCAATGCCTAAATATCTTTATTGGTACTGGGAGGCTTTAGCCTCCCAACAACTCCATAAACCAGGAATGATAGCATTCCTCTACCAGACGGGGAACCTGCATTAATGAGATTATCAGATTCCAAAGAGACAGAGGCCCCAGACTGACTTCTGCGATCTCACCTGTCTGCTAATCTGTTTATAACACCATGTCATTACTGGTTAATATCGCCTTCAATTGAGTTACATTCTGTTAAACACCAACTTCTCCTTAGTTGACTGCCAAACTATGAAGTGATAGCTTCAGTGGCAACACCATGATATTCAAATACAGTAGGTGAAAGTACTGCAGTACCACGGTTCTCCTCCTTCCCTGCCTTGTGTTCTCTGTTGTATTCTTCATTGGATTTGTGTGAGGCATCACACAGTGGCTGTGTGTATTCTGGGAAGGGCCAAGCATGTGCTTGTGAACTGGATGAGTTCTCCATCTCAGTAGGACTTCTTTCTTTTCATGCAAAGACATGTAAATTTAAGGGAGCATATGTATTTGAGTCTTGGCCGAGGCCATACTGATGTATGCTGTGTGATACTGATACATACTTTGTGATGCCAGGGCACCTCAGCTGGAAAGCAGAAGCAATACCAAAAATTCCTTGTCACGGGTGAATGTGAGGATCAAACGTTTTGAGGCAGGGAAGTAATTGTTAAGAATATTACTTGTTTGGTAGTAGGCAGATTTTTTTTTTCTGTATCCCTGAATCTCTATTGCCATAAAAGACAAAAATGTACTATGGTTCTGTAAGAAGCTCTGAGATCAGTGCTAATACACTGTGACCCGCTTAGGAAAAAAAAAAGAAAATACGTATGGAAGAGGTTGTATGCTGCATATACTTGGGATTGCTTGAGAGCAACAGTGCGTAGGCCAGTCTCTTCCTTTCTTGAAGAATTGTGGGGTGCAGGCACTAAAGTTCATGGTCCATAGATATACAGGGGATGAAAAAGGAAATTAAGGTATTTAGGCAGCAGTCATCCAATCTGATGATTTTGGAAAGAGAGATCATCTCCAAAGAGAGGAAGACGTTAAGTTCCAATATGTCTGAGCAGATAGATTTTTATGGATCACTCTTCAGGGCTGAATACAGAAAAAAATTCCTTTTCCTGAAAAGTTAACCCTAGCATGATGTCTGATCTAAAGACCATTAAAGCTACTAGGCAGGTTTGCAACCTCAATAGAGTTTAGACTGCAACCTTAATTCTCAGTCCTGAGTATAGAGATTTTTGGATTCATGCCAAACTTTTTTATTTTGTCATACAATAAAGTAGATTTTTTATTAAAAAAAAAAAGTGCTAAAAGACAGCCAATCTAATTATAATATTTTTGTCTGCACCCACTCTTTTGGCCCCAAAAGGAGCAGACTCCTGCCATGGTTCTGCTCTTCTGCATGGTTCTGTTTTTAACAAGAGCAGGAGGAGGCATATAGAGAGCATAACATTTTCTGCAGGGGACCAGGCCATGCCTCAGCATTAATAATGTAGCAAATTAACAGTCTTCTCTAAGAACTGCTCCTTTGTATGATAGCCCAGTGTGCCATATTTCCTAGAAAACCATAGTTTATACGCTGGTCAGATGTTATACATACATTCATGTCACAGATTACCAAATGGCAGAAACAATGGAGATATTTTCCAAGCTTTACACAGAATTTTTTCTTTCTGTTTCTCTTTAAAAAGAAAAAAAGTTGATTATCAGTCCACCTCGAGCCCTTCTTTTTTCTCATCTAACCACCCCCAGCCCCCTCCCCACCCGTCAAGCTGTGTGAAATCTTTCCAGCAAGACCTAAAAACATGTGATATCCTCTTGGATTCATGTTTCATGTGGAATCTCAAGCTGAGAGAGGCCTCAGGATAGAGCACTAACTGACAGGGGGACAGCAAGGCAGTCGGGATTGTGTAGGCGTGCAGAACTGAGGAACCGGGGCTGCTCAATATGTTTTTAATGAAACTAATAAATACCACCATTGAATGAATAGAGCTGATTGACATGGGGAGTTCCTAGTTCCCCCCTTCCATCTGCAGCCTTTTCAGTAGCAGAACAGAATAAAGACATTTAAAAGGAAACTGGGACATGTATTTTCAAAGAAATGTTACACAAAATTGCAAGCAAAATGCTGAATAAAAGAAAAAATGTTCTTCTTCTACAAAAAGACTAACAAGGTTTTCCCATGTTCTTTCCACAGAAAAGACTCAAACCCTCTCTCACAGTTTCCAACAAACCAATGGAAAGATCAGTAATGGAATAGCTGAAAAAAATTCAAAGTAGAAATTGTTTTTCATTATCATTTTCGTGACAGGGAAAAAATGGCTAGGAAAAATCAGCTGTCCCACTGCTTTAAAAAAAAAAAAAAAAGAAAAGAAAAAAATAGAAGTGAGCTTTGAAATGTCTTGATAATAAAGAGGGAGCATTTCCAAGGGAAAATGCAGCCCTGATCTAATTACGGAAAGGGGTTTGCAGCCACACAGCTCTGACCTCATCGCAGCATGCAGGATCAGGCAGCACATTGTCTGCACTGGGTAGGATGTGGGTAGTCAAATTTTCAGGTAAAAGAGTGCCTGCATTTCCACATACCTTCGTTTTCCCCCACCAGCATGTTGACTCTGTATTCAGCTCTAAAAGATAGGAACAGGGAAGACAGGTGACCTTGAGGATAACTAAACTGAAATCACAGTGGTATATTGTGAAGTAGGGAGCTAGGCAGAGGAGTTGTTTAAAAATAGGTAGATGGCCAAAAATAAATACTATCAATGTCTGCATACCACAAGCTTAAAAATAATAACAGGTGAAAGCAGAGTGTATGACAGTGGAAGGAGAACTTGACGTAATGGGTATTTCTGAAGAATGAGGGAGTGTCAAAAATCAATGGGATATTGTAATACTTACTATAATCTCTAGAGCAAGGACAGGTTAGGTCACAGAATGAGGGGGAGGAAGGGGACTCTGCAGCTGCAAGACACCGTTAGATCTATATAGATAAGATTTTAGTAGGTGAAGAAAACCAGATAGTAAAATATTTATCTATTAATGGCTGACAAGAAGCAACTATATATTAAGAGTCAATAAAAGGGACCGCAGCATAACTCTGAGCAACCTCCTCTGAGTAAGAAGCATACCAAAGAGTAGCTTGCCAATATTAAAATCTGGAAAAGAGGAATTTTCTTATGAAAAATACAGAATTAAATAGAGAAGCTAGTGAACAAGCCATAGAACTGCAAGTAAGGATATTCAGAGCTGAGCAAGGAGTTTTTTTCTGAGTAACTCACAGTGATCACAAACCCCATGCAGTAGATTTTAAAGACTAGATTATCTAATGCCTGCTTCTCTACCTTCCCACCTCACACCCTAACATTACACTAAATATTTTCCAAGATATTCTTCCTTCTGCTGTTCCCCTTTATATCTTCCTCCCACAAAGCTGTTATAGCAATAGTCCAGCTGTTTTCTTGCTGCTGTGGATATATGCAGAAGACTCCCACATCATTGTGCAGATGATAGACCAGAATGCCTCAAAGCATCCCTGAGCTGCTTAACCTTATACTTCGCACATGCTGAAAACAAGGAAATAAATTTGGGGGGAAGGGCAGGGGGCTACTCCACAGAGGTTTAGGTCAAATATATGCACAAGTCTTTGTAGGGACAGAGCCTCCAAATGTCATGCAAAAGTTACAAAAAAAATCCTGTATATTCATAGTCACAACAAAGACTATTCATATTTGAAAAATAATTTGACCAGAGCCTGACTTGCAGTGGCTAATATTCTTATTCCATAACTAGGTTAGTCTTGCTGGCTCTCTACTGAATACCACAAATATCCAAATTAAACTGAAGTAGTTCAGAACAGATTTTCTGTAACTCTCACTTCTCATTCTGGGTCCTAAGTAAATAGGTGCATGGTGTGCATCATGCCAAGTGGGCAGCAAAGCTAAGCTGTGACAAGTCAAATGCAAATGCATATTCCAGGGTCAAATTCATTGGCATGAATGAAAGTTTTGTCTTAACAGTGAAAGTGTATCAGAGTCCCCTCTGAGCTAATCTGTTGTGAATGTATGTGCTATTGATAGACTATTCTAGGAGGATGAATATTTTTTAAAAGTACAGAAAAAGGATTCAGGAAAAAAAGAAATAGTAGTAGCATGAAAAAATATTTAGTTAATTAACCCTCCTTCCCCAGTGCTTACTTCTTTTCTTTGTTTGAGGGAACCATCTATCTAATCAAGGAGTTTTAATCAAATGAGTGTTTTTTGCAGATACAGGCAATTAGCACACTGCTTGTCACAAATTTGGCTATCAAGTGATACTCTTCAGGATTTATGCCTCCTATGGACTATCAAGCTGGAAACCTTGCAATAGAATGAACCTTCATGAGTAACCCTTATAAGCACATGAGATTATCTTTAGGGAAGTGATTAGACTCCTTTCAAGTATTTCAAGTGAAATACACCCAACCTGAGACCCTCCAATTCATGAATCTCACTTCTAGAATCTTGTTCCCTGGAGCTCAGATCCAAAATCATAATTTCTGCCAACCCTAGGGATGGATTACGTTTCTGTGAAAATCAGAATCATTGCATTGGCTTTTCAGGCAACAAATGCAGGCTCTAGATGTCTGATTAAAATGTGAGACTTATTTATTAAAATATTTTAAAAGTATTTGCAACATGTTTCTACATTTGCAACATGTGGGAACATTTTTTGCCATGGTCACAAACACTTCAAATTAGATGGGTAGTCAAAAGATGTCCTGGAGACTTAGGAAGGATAAAGTTTTGCATGGCAGTTTTATTTCTTCCTCTTTTGTTTTGTTTTGGTTTACTTGCTATTTGTGCGGCTCCTTGGTGCTAATTTATGGTTTTCAAAAACATAGTTAAGTAGTTCATTTATAGAAGTCAAACGTCAATAAAAAAGCCAGGTTCAGTTGTATGTGTACTTAGTCCTCAGGCTTCCAGAGAAATTGAAATGGTTCAGAAGTACAAATTCCTGTTAAAAAGTTGGGAATGTGCTGTTAGTTTTAGAATTTATTCCCCCACTTTATTATTTAAATAATTGCCTCCTCACCCACCCACTATATTTAGGAAAGAGAAGAACTTTGCACAGATGCGTTATATATGACAGGGAAAAAAGAAAAGGGGAAAGGTGAAAAAAAAATAAAGAGGAAATGGGAAAAGGGGGGAAAAAAGAAGAAAGAAAAAGAAAACAGAAAAAAAGAAGGTGCCCATCTATAGAGCTGCAGAAGAGAAGACATAACCTCCAGTTCAGGAAAGACTTCCTGTTCCCAAAGAGATGATTAATAATGTGCTTAAAGTTAAGCACACACATGCCTTGCAAAAATGGGATATAGGAGGAAATTGTGTGCTGAGTAGAACATCCTGATTTTATTTCCTAAAACGTCTTCTTGTCTTTAAGATCTCTGTTCTGTCTGACCAGAGAATTGATAATCACAGGACAAAATCGATCTAGGCTCTGGAGCAACTGATTGCCAGCAGGTCAGCTGAAGCATATCCTGTGCTGGGGACTAATTGGTGGAGTTTTCCAGTTGTTAGGGAATCTGCTGGGGAAAATTGTGAAACCCAGCATATGTATTTCTGATTTTATTAGTACAGGGACAGAAATTGAGAACAGAACCTCATTCTTTACATTCATCCTCGCTTGCAAGTATCTGGGTGCTAGAAAAAAATTAATGGACAGATTCTTATTTATATTCTGGTACCTTTGTATAGCTGGATAGAAGGGCCTTCATGTGAGAATCAAGAAAAAAATGGCACTGAATTATAAAGCGGTATAAATAGCTTTTCTGTAAATGTGAATCTGACCTCAGATATTAGGAGCTCCAGAGTGAAATAGCGTTGTTAAAAAATACAGGGTCAGAGAGGCTTAAGTTCAGGTGTAATTGCTTTGCAAACATTCATCAAGCAAAAACAGAAGGCAAAACCTCGTTAGGAAAAGTAAGACAGTGTGATACATAAAGATGTTTACCCCTAGGTAAATCAGGAGTACTTCTCCTGAAATCAACAGATTGGTGTAAATTGAGCCTGGAGCAAGGTAGGGCTCCAAGATAACATTTGCTCAAGTTACATCCCTTATTATTGGGAGGCTTGTCGGCTGCAGCCACCACGTCTATTTGGAGCTGCCGCACAAGAGGATAAAGGGAGAACGCTTGAGAACTAATTAACAAGTTACCAGCTGAGTGGGTCTCATTATTTTGAAATGTAAATGCTTTTGTTGATTAAATCTGGACCATTAGCTCTGTTCTGTGATAGAGGAAGTTTCATCAGAAGTGAAAAAAGAGGAAGCAAGGAGCTTTGTGGTGTTGTGATGGCTATTGAAATAGCTGATCCATTGGGGAATGTCACAAGAATGTACAGAGAGCTGAAAATGTGAGCTTTTATATTTGAACTTGTCCTCTGCAACTGGAGCTGTGAGAGGCTCTTACTCTCTTCAGATTTTGCAGAAAGGAAAAACACAACTTACACTGAGCAAGAGTTACCAAATAGTTCAATGACAAGCCAAATTCCTATTTGGATCTTGGTAATGTTTCATATAAATGTAAGTTCTAGTGCAGAACAGGCAAAAGTTTCTTCTCAGATCCTTACCAGAGATTTTTATCTACTCCAGATGCCTGGAGTTCCTATTCATGAAACCAAATTTCTACACATGTAAAAAGGCATGTGTAGTGGATTTAGACACCTTTGCAATTGACTTGCACAAGAATAATCACCTAATTTAAACACCCACTGAAAGGCACTTTTTTTTATATACAAGGTCAAATTCTATCCTGATTATAGAGCAGGATGAAGGAAAAACATTGAAGTTAGCAAAACAACCATGGGTAACAAAGCTACCCTTTCAAAACTTCTGGTCCTGTGGTGTGGATTTCTAGGTCTGAAATAAGCAGTTAACTTCCAAACAACCTCTTCATGACCTATGTCAGGGAGCCAAGACCATAGCATTCAGATTTTGCAATCCACTTTTCTTCTGTCTTCTTTCCAAGCACAGCAGGAGACTCCCCAGGCATTTCATTACCAGAAATCATAGTGATCTTCTGTCTACTTTGGGAGAGTGTTATATGAAATGCAGTTACCTATATATTGAATGACCAAAGGGCAGTAGGATCATCTGAAGTATTACTCCACAGCTGTGCAGCTCAGTCACCCTGTCAAAAGTACCATACTCTGTGTACTGCAACTTTCACGTAAATAGGGAACAGAATTTTTCATAAAGTTTGTGGTGAAGGCTTTGGGTAAGCTGGCCAAACTTGCAATTATGGGGTTATCTCCAGCTCCACTACACTGATTATTACTCAAGTTCTTGGGCTACAGGGAAAATCTATGTGGTATTTGAAAAGATGAACCCTGGAAGAACTGGAAGGCCTCATTATATATTGGCTAGACCAGGAAATAATTCCTCCTTCTTGTTTAACAAGAAACCACCATCTACTTTTCTCCTCATTCTGTCCAGGTACACAGTCAGGCTTTATTTTACCCATTCAAGAAATAGAACGCTCACCTCTAACATGAAAACATAGGTTTGCATCATGGTAGCACCAAGAAGAACTAATTAGGGGCAGGGTGCCCATTACGCTAGGTGCTGCACAAACTGCTGAAGGAAACTGTCTGTGATAAAGACGTTGACTTCTAGTTTTAGAAGGAGGTGGGGAGTTAGGGAAACGCATGGTTATAGAGACCAGCTTTGAGAATGTAAAATAGGTAAAGATTTTGAATTCTCGCCCTTTCTGAACCTAAGGCCCCAGTAATGGGATACCAATAGGGTAGGTAAAATTGTATTCCTTTGAAATACCTTGTATTGTCTTCTGGCTTTATCAAGTTGTTTTCACTGCAAACTAAAACAGAAAGTGGAAAAACCACACAGTGAGCATACCAGATGCTTTTCATCTGTGTTTAATACAACAGTAGTAGAGCATTATCCCAAATGACTTGTACCCTCTCAAACAATGATAGCTCTAGGAAAAAGCAAATATTGGCACTCCAGTAATGTTTGCCCAGCAATCAGTGAGTGGTATACAGCACTTAGTGCGTCTTTGTCACAGGAATCAATTAGGAAACTGGAGAACTGAGGTCCTCCAATTAGAAGTATATCATAAATGCTGACATTATTGAAAATGTCCACCGTGCGAATCTTTCTAAGCTATGCATTTATCTGCTTCTCAGTTGGTACCACTTGAAACTCCCACTCCAGCTGACTACCTCCCAGTATCCATACCTTTCATTTTAATGTTATCTCCCACATGTGAAAACAGATGTTTGTCACCCTAGATCCACACAGCATCCACCTGTTCTGCCTCCAAAAATGATCAGTACCAGCTTTATCAGAGGACATAATCCTGCCGCTGAGGAGATATTGAAAATATGCTCCCAGGGAATGTTTTCTCCTACTCCCGTTAACTGCACGGTGTCCTGACATAGACTTCATACGCTTTGATTACATGACATCCGTCTTCTTCCTGCATACACTTGTTTCCTTCTCTCTGCTTGACTGATGCTAAGGTTAGCCTTCCTGTGTACCAAAACACTGAGATTTGAAATTAAAGGGCTGGAGTCTTGAGTCATTCTCCTTTGCCCCTTTCTACCACCAGCGAGGCAAGGGAGTCAGCAAGTCCCTCTTCACACAGTGAGGACTGGGTTCCAGCTCTTCTGTGTCACTGAAGCACTCCAAGCAGTTAGAGGAGATTA
The DNA here is from genome assembly GCA_031468815.1 of Morus bassanus. Classification (NCBI taxonomy): domain Eukaryota; kingdom Metazoa; phylum Chordata; class Aves; order Suliformes; family Sulidae; genus Morus; species Morus bassanus. The sequence goes on along the minus strand of CM062574.1, from coordinate 30,119,959 downwards.
GGGACTTGAACCCCAAATGTTCAGTGAATGAAAGGTGGTTCCAGTTGTTTGTGTCTGCAATCCGTGGGGTAGAACTTCTTATGGGAGAGATTCAGCAACCACTCTAAGTGACTCCATCAGGGACAGATAGTTAGTCTATTTCATGTATGCTATTTTCTGATTCTGTTAGCATTCACAAATGTCTCAACATCTAGCATTTTTCCATTACAGCCTCTACAATTTGTCACTGCTTCTCCCAGGACAAATATTTGCTGTGGAAAGATGAATCTGATTGGCTTGTTTTTAAGACTGTAGCTTTTTCTTTTCCTTCTTTTCTGATAGCTTCATTATTGGTTTTGGCAGCTGAATCACAAGAATATGTTACACAAAGGGTATTTACAGTATAATGAGGTTCAAAGGAGTTGAAAGCTAAAGTTCATTAGCCTCACCTTTAAGACTGTTAGAGCAGAGAGGCTGTAGTGGAGCATTGTGTTTGTCATTTGCACAGTGTTTCTGAAAAGCAAACAGCATAGATTCTCTGGACACTTACTGGCTTCCTTTCTAGCCTCCCAGCTGATTTTCATTTGCAACAGAGTCCAATATTGCAGAATGGAGATTGATGGAACCATTCAGCGCAGTGTCAGCAAGTGTATGTAACCTCTGCTCTGACCATCACCAAAGTTACCAGGGGAATGAACCAGAAAGGATTTGAGCAAAAGATGGTGTCGGTACCATAGTGACCGTGCAGTTGCTAAGGATGTGATTAGCACTCCGATTGCAGTAACAGGAGTGTTAATTGCTATGTCCTCATTCCATTTCTCTAGGGGAATACCTGTTTGCCAATTCTACAAGACAAAAAAACCTCCACCTCTTGATTTTACAGCATCTGAAGCCAGCACCTGTTTGACCCTGAACATCTCCATTATGAAACTAGAATACATAACTTTTATCCACTAAGTCCAGCACATGCAATGCTAACAATTGCCTTTTTTTTTGCCTTTTTTGCTATATTTCCCCCTCCTGTGCACAACATGCACTTACTTGCTCACTTCCCTCTGAAAGTTTGAAAGCCTTTTTTTTTTTCTGTAAGTCTGAAATAGAGCTATTAAGCTGAAGAAGACTCAGGGAAATGAACTGAAATGTCTAGTGAGAAGAAAAATGGCACTGTAAGGATGGGATAAAAAAAAGCTCAGGGTAATAGAGATTGATCACTCAATCTGTCCATGGCCTCAAATAAAACAGAGTGAATTTAACACGTTAGGTTACAGTTAAGAAGCTGAGTTGTTTCTGTGGCTATAATATAGTTTCAGATTATCATGGGGAGCCATTTATTTATTTTTGCATTTGTGAGTCATTTAGGCAGTCTCTTTATGTGAGTGAAAATATGTTTATTTTCCCACTCCCTGCTGTTGTGTGTTCTATTAATATCACACTAGTTGAAATAGATGGGCACACTAGAAACTATTTGGTGTTGAATTTTTTTTTCAGATTTCTTTTTCTTTTCTTTTTCTTCTTCAGGCAGCTATTTTTATAAACCAGTTCAAAAGCCCCCAGGCACTTTCAATACAAGATTTTCTCAATTTTTAAAACACAGGGCTTAACCCTGCAATAACAATCCACAAAGATGCAGGAGCCTATGTGAGGTCTGTGATGTCTTTTATCCCTTTCAGACAAGCTGGAGGTGACACTGGATTTCCCTAGCTTTCAAAAACAAAGCATCAGGCTCTCAGAAGTGGCCCTAGTTCCAACTGCTTCTATCTGATTAAAATAAAAGGAAGAAAGCTAGAAGCTGTCAAAAGAGAAGCTAAAGTGAATAAAAAAGGAATGTTGCTGTGAGATATACTGGTCCCTGTAGTTCACCAACAACCACAATTACCGTCACCCTCCCTCAGCAAGGACATTCCTGGTAGCTGCTGCCACAGATGCTGTTGCCCCTCTCCTCATGGCCGAAGCTAATGGGACACTGGTAAATTTGACGCTATTTATGCTCCCCATAACCTCTTGGATTTGTTTCTCTTTGCTCTGCCCTTCCTCTGGCTCTGTTTGGATTTTAGTAAAGTATGGGCACTCCAGGCAGGAATCTGGTGCCATGTCATGCTTGGTGCTGTACATACAGACTATAATGAGGATACTGAAGAGCTTATTATCTAAAGAGATAAGGCACAACAGGTTTACAAAGGAAATCAGTGGAGAAAATGAATGTGAAGTGTTCTCAGCTGAGCCAAGCAGTTCCCAGCTGAGGGAGGTGACAGACGAGAGCTCAAAGTCCAAGAGCTGGAGCCAGGAGACCTCACTTTGAAATCTGACTAAGCTATTTCAGTCGTGTTGAAATGATGGGGGATTAAAGCACCCATACTTGATGGAAGTGCCCTCACCTTGATGGAGGCAAGGGGATTTTACTGGGGGCTCCAGGCAGTTGTCTGTGGGATCCTGAACTCACATAAGCTGAATTGTGCTATTACTGCTGTCTGTAACAGAAGCAGGATGGCATTGAAAATGAGATCCTCTTCACACCCTCAGCCAGCATGACCCAGTTAGCTTGCAGCAGACATCAATCAGGATGTTTGCCTCTGCCTGTGATTGAGCAGCAAGCCTGCTCTAGTGCCCCTGGCTTGGCTCTTGCTTTGTCCCCCATTTGTCTCCCCATTATGTGTCACTCTGTCCTTGTGCTGCCTACTGTCTAGGTAGCAAGGTATGTGTGCTGTGGAAGAGGTGGCGTCTTTGTTTTAAATGTCACTATCATACCTTGTCCAGCATGGCCCTGACCTCTTGATATTGGTCTTAAGAGCTACAGAAATAGAAATTAATACATAAATCCTCCCACCTTAACGATAAAGGAAGGGTGGGCTGGTCATGACCCCATGATGCATGTTCCCACACTCCCTAGGAATCTTCAACCATAGTTTGTCACTCTGTGGTGGAACACATTACGATCTTTTGAATGTAACCTCACCAGCTTCCTCCTTGTGGGAAAGTGCCTCTGTCTCTTTGTTCTTTCTTGATCATATATTTTGGTTCACATACAACCCATCTTACACCCTCGCCTCTGCCAGTGGGAGGACAGTGATTTTGGAAGGGCATTAATGGTCTATCATTTTGTACATGCTTCAGATAGATCAATGAAAGTGCCAGCTCTTCCAAAGATACTGTGGACAGTAACCAAATGTTATGTAAAGGTGAAGAGCTACATAGACTGCTCTGCTGGCTTAGGCAAACAGATATGAACAAGATTCCCAGAGAGGGAATCTAAAAAGACCAATCACAGGGGGCAAGAGATAGGAACAAGAGGTTGGAGGAGAAAGCAGGAAATTAAGGACAGCTGTATTGGTGTCAGTCCCACTTTCCTAAAGTCCAAGGGAGATGGGTCAGCGTCTACAAATAAGACCAAGATCAAGACATGAGAACTTATCCCCCCAGTGCCTACCACTTGCATTGAATATGCTGGTATTATCTACTTTCTCAGTCACTCTATTCAGCTGAGGAAACAAGCCTGGTAAAACATGTCATATGTCTTCCCCAGGAACAAGTCCGCAACATCTGAGTGTTTTTGATCTAGGACATAATTTTCCTCTGGTGTTACTAGCAAAATCGGTGGTATCACCTTATGAGTCATCTTGAACAGCAGCAGTTTTTGAAGATGTTCTGCTTTCTAATGCTGCATATCTTTCAATAAGTCTTTTCCCAAAGTCCTCAGGCCTTGGGAAGCCAATTTATAACACATCTTGTTTTAAATACATGTGCCAGAAACCCACACATTCAGCATGCCAAGCACAGGAGCTTGACATTAAGTTCTTAAACCTGTGGCTGAGAGCCTAAAAATAAGCACCAGAATTTTAAAGAGGGATGAAATCTAAAGAGCTTCAACCCCACATCAAGAAATTATGTATTTGGTCCTTTTGAAAAGCCAGGAAAAAACAAGAGACAGGCCTTGTAATGCAGGACTCATTTTCTGTGTGAAGTGTTTTACAGCATTTTACACTGGTTTCTCTTTAGAGTGATAACCATCCATTAGAGGACCGGACAGGGTCCAGGAATTTTCAGCACTTCTTACTGTTGACCTGTTCTGTTGGCTGCAGTTTCACCTACTATAAAATGAAAGGTGGGAAGGGAGGATAAAAATGTAAAGGGAAAAGAGGAAATTATGGTGACTGGATTTATGAAGCAGATTGAGATCTCCTGATGAAAACGGGACAGAAGAGCCAGCAGTTGTTATGGGTCACCATATTCATACAGGACTACAATGTGTACAAATAGGCTTGGCGGAGCCTCCCCATGAAAAGGAATCCCTGAATTTGTCCCTATATTTACACAGGATTGTAAGTATAATTATTATAGGACTGCACAGTCCTGATGTAATGACAGGGAAATTGCTGCTCTGTTCTATGACTCTGTCATGTAACCAACCCTCTGCCCCATAAATCATTGCCCAGTTACATTGTTCTGCTGGAGAAACTTCTGTTACTGCCCCAAAACCATAAAAAATAAACCTATACTACCTGGCTTTTGGAGAGCAAACAGTGGCTGTGCTTGGAAAATTACTTCCCTGGCAACTCTTTATACTAACAAAGCGTGTTCCTTCTGTGCGGGCAGATCCAAGGAGGCAGGAGCATTCAGCATTCCATAACTTGGGATCATAGTGGCAGGACTGGGCCTTGGGGTTTTTTTATTTTTTGTCGTTTGTGGGTTTTATTTTTTTCATGACTGGCAGTCTCCTAAGCAACAAAATGGGTAGGAGGAAAAATAGCAACTAGGCTAATAACAAAACTAGGGGAAATCCCAGCCTGAGTCATTGCAGGAAAGGGAATTAGCAGTCCCCTTGAGCCTTGTGACACTTATTCAACAGAAAAAGTTGTTCAAGATTGTCATCCTGTCACCTGATAAAGATGCGGGATATGTGCTTAACGGGTCTTCCTAACTCTAGAGCAAAACTTCCTTCTTGCCTTGCCTTCTGCTTGCTTTTTAAAAAGCACTATTTTAACAATTGAAGAGTAAGACAGTCCTCTTTTCAGCAGGAGCTAAATTCACATAGAAAACAGATTTTGTTCCCAGATTGGCTTTAAATGGGGAAAAAGCCTGGCATTTCTACAGGCTTGCTCGTGCTTTTCAAGCCACAAATGGGAGCAGAATATGACTCTCTAGTCACTTCTGTAAGGGCAGCCCCTGCATAGCTTATAGCTTCCTCATTTCTCTACACAGGCCTCATCTGACATCTCTTCTGAAGGATCTGGTTTTTTAGGACTGACACTTTATCTCTAAGCATTTATGCTGATGGTCAAAGCATATTCCTACAAAACAGGAAGTTGTTCAAGTGTGTTTCTAGAGAGTACAATGGTCAGTTCTGAGTTAACACTTCCACAGGAAGCTGCAGTGCAATAATAAGGTGGTTTGGTTTGTCCAGCTTCCCAAAGGATCAAAGAACTCTCAGAACAATCTTTGGCTGAACTCAGGTATGTCCAAAAATACACACCAATTTATGTAGGTACCACCCTTGCTCTAAATGCCCTGCAGGTTCTTTCCTATTTTCAAGGGCTTTCAGCATGTACATTATTTTAATTAACGTGCTGTGTAAGTTGTGTGCTGATATTGGCTCTTCTTGTGTATGACTACATATTACATGCCTTCTCAGCATTCAAGCTTCTTTTCTCATGATCCTCTTGTGGTTTGGTTCAGGCCTTTTCATGTTGGTAATGCAATTGAGTCAGCTATGTCTAATTCCTCATCATTTTCACAGAAAACAATAATACAACCAAGCAGCGGAATTAATGAAGTCTAGTTTCCTCTGAAACTGTGTCCCCGCCCACACACAGTCTGTAACCTACTTCTCCTCAATTTCCATCATAAGTGTGCCAAAAACCACCCTCAATTTCCTCCACTCTCCTCTTGGAGAGGCCCCCCTGCTCTTTTCAAACAAGACCTAATTACTGACCTCATCGCACACCCTTTTCCTTCTTAAAGGCACTAATGTGGGGTCTTTACTCCACACAGCCACCTTTTTTTACAGAGCTTGTAGGAACTTCTTGCTTTTGTGACCTCTTTCACATTGCTCGTTTGGCTGAAGGCAGCCAGATGGCTCAGAAGTTATTAAGGAGAGGCTGAGAGATCAACAGTATGATCTCTCAGGCCTTATTTCTTCAGGAAAAGAGGATAAAACCAAAAGGTGATTAGAGCCCAAGTCTTTATATCTATGGACCTGCGTTTTAAGAGGTGTCTTTATCCCACAGAGCTGGAGATTTTTTGAGGAGTTATTGTGTTTACTGCTGCATATTATCTAATCATTACATTTTACCATCATCCACTGAGGACAATAGAAATGGTTTAGTATAATAGTTAATTTGTCTAGTTGGCTGTGAGAGACTGGGGACTGCATTTAACCAAGGCAACAATTCCCTTCTTTTTTAAACAGCTTGGAAGTTTCCAGGGACCTTGTCTGACTCCCGATTCCCCTCTTTTACTGTTCCCTGTCTTCTAAATTGGCACGTGTTGCCAAAAATGCCTGCTGCCCAAGGAGTGGATGGCATGGCTTCCTGTCGGGCTGTCAACATAGTTCTTTCAGTCAGTCAGAGATTTGTTGCTGAATGAAAGAAATCTCCCTCAGACATCTTTCAAGTGAATGGTCTCCACAGATTTCCCAACCCAAGTTGCCGTGGGAAACTGGGTAAAAAGGTTTTAGAAATCAAGCTCTGGTCTCAAGCATGTTAGGATTTGCAGGGTCAGATCCAGCATTGCTAAGGCCAGGGGGAGTTTGACTATGGACTCAGTGAGTGCAGGATTAAGCCCATTGGCACTTAGCTACCATGGTGACAGAAACCTTAGAAATTTCTGAGACATTGCTGGTGGGCTGGACTAATTTCAAGCTTAAATTTGGAATAGTCTGTACAGCAGGTTTAACACTGCCATTTAAATTCTAGTCAACCATCTTTTCTCCTAAAATGTATTAAATAATATATATATTTACATCTTGAAGGTACATTGTGGTTTTGCAAATTCTTTTCCTTTTCATCTAGAAAAAATGACTGCTCAACAAAGAGGATGATTTCCCTTTAAGCAACTTCTGTTTCCACTTTCATGTTTGGAAAACGCTGCTGTTCTTTTGTGAAGAGCCCTCTGAGACACTCTGGCTTTCTGTGAGGTCAGAGCTCCTCACCTGCTCACTGCAGTCTGCTCCTGGCACATCATCATATTAATGTTCCTGGTGGGTTTCTCTAAAGTGTCTGTGTGTTTTGAAGCTGAGGAAGAGGTGGAGTCAGTAATTTCACAGAGTACTATAGCACCATGTCAACATTTCAGTTTAGTCCTCTAAGTAAAACCTGCTGCACTTCATATAGAAATCTAAAGGTCTCTCTCAAAAACCCGTGACCTTTAAGCAGGGTGTATTTCACTAGAATACCTGATAAACATACTATCAAATGCTTTTCATGTTTTTTCTGTAGAAAAGCAAAAAGAAATTTCCACTACATTGCTAAAAATACTGTGTAAGAGAAAAGTGATAGGCAAAAAATATTTATTAGCTCTAGGATGCTGTGTGTTTTTAAAGTAGACCTGTGCTTAGAAATAATTTCTTTTCCTTTGAAGCCATCTTTCATTTTAAAGCTCTGTGGCTCAGTTTGAATGCTACAGGGTTGTGAGTAGGTAACCGACCGAGACTTCAAAGATCCGGGCCCATTCTGTGTTCTGCAGCCCATCTTGCTAGGTACCCTTATGCAAGCTGGTTTTCTTTCCCCTCAGTTCGCATGTGCTTTGTTGGCTAGCTTCTCTTGCTACTGAGAGTAAGATTTTCAATAGGTGTGTGGGCCTCACTGTGTTGGCCTCACTGGAGGTACTATAACATAGAACTATAACATAGAACTCCAAAATAGTTCTGCAGTAGGTGTCGTTGTATTTGATTATACAGGGAGGTGAAATAAATGGTGTATATCCCTGAAAGTTTACAGTATGGGGAAGTGCTGGTTTAGCCTATTGAGAAAATAAATAGCTTATTCTCTTCTGGTCACTTTTGCATCAACATAGCCCCTCAGAGAGGACCTTCACCTGGCAGAGGACTGAAGAATAACAAAGCTAGATCAGTGGGGCTGACCAGACTGCCTAATTGAGTGATCCTGACCATGGCGTAGGTGTAGGTTTAGAACAAGCTTTGTCTCAACAGCTATCTTAAGCTAGAGAACTCAGCTGGAGTTCCTGGTTTTCCTTGGAAGATAGTCAAAGAGCTCAATCTTCTGCTGCTATTGTAAAGAAAGTATACAATAGATACAACATCAGATTCCTGGTAAGCTGGACAAAACCCACACATTACAGCTGAAAAAAGCTTCAGGACCATCTTATCCATACAATCTAAAGGAAGTGACAATTTCTGGAACTTAATCTTTTTCGGTCCCTGGGACACTGTGGGTCACAAGATAGATAATGAATGGGTGAAGCCAGTGGCTGTCTCTGGATCCTTGAGAGTCCATGGGATCCACAGAAGTAACTAAGACAAGTAAGGATAGCTAAACAAAACAAATATATATATAAAAAATACATATATATTTGAAATATATATTTCCTGTGCTGAACAGAGTCATAGATACTGGAAAAGGCTGAAAACTGAAGGTAAAAGTACAACTCCACAGTCTGAAGGAGGACACAGAAGAGGAGAGCTTGAGACTTTAATGACTCAACTAGACAACCACCCCCAGAAATGTACCCCAGAGAGCAATACTAGGAGACAGATAGTCTTTCATTGGCCTTTTTTGTCATTTCTAACTTCTTTGATTCTGCACATTTCCATGTCCTTTAAATAGAACAGGGCTCCTATCAATCTCTTGATCTGTTCTCCTGGCACACACAATGACAGTCCTATGTGCAGATGGAGCCAGGGGAGTTTTATTGCCTTTTTTTCTAAAAAACATGTCCAAACTGCTTTTGGATTCACTGCTTCTCCACCCCCATCATTCTGCTACCTCTTCCCATTTCTTTGCTGCTTACATTGCATGACTTTTCTCCCACTTGTAAGATATATGCTTTATTTTATAACATTTCTCATGCACTAAAAAAAGTGCTAAGTCAAGCAGTTACCAGAGCTGGAAGATCTAACCTTCCTCCAATTGGCACAGCCGTCATGTAATAGCCATCATGTTAACTTTAAGTATAGATTATTATTATTGAGCTTGTATTACCTTGGCTGTTTGCCCAGCATGTCCTTGATAACTCAGGGTCACAAAAAATGAGTAATACTCTGGTCCTACTCAATAAGACACAGGATCAGCATGATGAAAATGGCCTTAGCATTCAAGAATCCTTTAAATTTGGCACACCAGATTAAATTAAAAAATGGTTTAGATTGCTTTCCATGAATAATTGCTATTAACCCTTATTCCCCTTCTCGCCCCTTCCCAAGACTATTATTGATTCCCAGTTGCTCGGATGCTAAGAATATCCATGGATAATGTTTTGGAGATTTAAGGCACTAACGAGTTTAAGAAATTAATGGGATTCTGTAGGTAGCAGACAAAAGACAGCTGGATAGATTTCTCCATGCACAAGTAGCTTGACTCCTGCCTCTGAGATGGGAGCAATGCCAAGTAATGCATTTTGGCTGTGCACTCTTGTGCAATCATTCCCCCAATAGAATTATGTTCTCCTGGTGTGGGATGGTTTCTCACCCCTGAGCATGACCCTTTTATAATATTTCCTAGTCAATTGTTTGACACAGAGCTGGCTTTCCCATTTTTCTACCTCTAGGTAATGATTAAGTGTTTTCAAAACCACACCATAATTGGTTCAGGTTGATGTCACAGGTAACTGGTGAAGCAAACAACAGTGAATTCAGACAGTTCCAATATCACAAGTGTTTGGCCACAAGGGACATTGCTTATCCCAAGGAAGATTCATTTTTCAAGTAGAAGCTAAAGCATAAGCCCCCCAAAACCAAATAACACACACACCACCACCCCCCCCCCCCCCCCCATTTATTTCTAACTAGGTGGCTTGGGAAAAAAATGCAACATGCAAATCCAAAGAATATACAGAAACAGCAACTGAAGTGAGAAGAGAGAATTTGGAGTAAAGTGGCTTTTCTCATAGATTCATGTATTTCTGGTTTGTGTTTAGAAACTAGGAACACAGACCTTAAATACAAACTTACATTTTGTCTTGTTAGATGATGGCAGTGGATGGGGAATCCTTGCTACAATCAAGTTGACTGACCTGCCCTGCCACTAGCAGTAAATGACATTAAAGCCTGCACTGCAATCTCAGGATGGAAACTTCTGTTATGTGACTCTGGCAAATAGACTTTTACACCTAATTATCACAGAGCATGCTGCCTACTCATGCGTTCCTTGCTGCCTGGTTATGCTTGTGCTCAGTATCTCCCTCATTAGTTTTAGCCCTTCTGCCCTGTGCCTCACTAATCAGAGCTAAGTAACATTCATTGGTAATCCTTTTCCTCCTCAGGCCACTCCCAGGTAAAGCAGTATGGGTGTTTGAGAACAGGAAGAGTTTGTATTTTCAAAACAAGGGCTGTCTCTCTTGGGCACTCATGCAGAAGAAGCTAAAGCTAGGAAAAATGGCATTATTAGTCCATCTGTGACCTACCCATTTCCTCTTTCCTACTGCTAAAGCCAGCATTACTTACATCTTTGTCAGTACAATAAATTTCCATCATTTTTGCAAATGCTCTCACTCCTCTAGGGATTTTCCATTGCAGTTGGAACTATGCAATCCTAACCACCTCTCCCTAGATTACATTGCCTTAATTTGAGGCATTCCCACACTACAGAATGCAGCTGTGATGGGATGTACCTTGGGTCAATATACCAAGGTGAATTAAGAGGTGTGAGCATGACACTGCGTTTGCTCTTTCTGCTTGCCACTGGCTGCCTTGTGAATAGCACACTCATATTGTTTGCCAACTTGCAGAAAAGAAGCTGGTTTTATGAATGCCTACTATGCACATAAACAGACACCGTGAGATTTGGCAGACAGGAGCAAGTGATGACAGGTTGTCATCAAATTATTCTGTTATATTTTATACCAACAAGGACCATCCAGATTCATTGGAAGGAGGATGCAGGAAATATAAAATGCATTTTAGACAACATTTTCATTAAGAGTACCCAAGTTTGCTAATTCTAATGCCCAATCATAACCTCTGTTTATTTTTTCTTATTATTGGTCCCCTCTGCTTAGTGGTAATGAAAACAAAGCAGCCTTGGCCAGCCATTTATGTGGAAGAAAATTGTGAGCACAGCATGTCTTCTCAAAGCAATGGCTTCTGCTGTGTTTTTTGTGTATGGTATAACTGGACATCCCATCTAGTCAAGAAAACCCAGCACTGGATGAAGCCAAAAGAATACAAAGCTTATCAGGACCATGAATACTTACAGGTTGTAGTCTGAGGGAACCCAAGACCAGCTCAGGATACTTTAATTTCCATTCAGAGCCTGACCATTTGGAAGTGGGAGTTTTGGCTAGAGGGATTTGGGACACAAGTGGCTAGGTCTCCAGCTGTCATAAATCAATACATTTCCATTTACAATAATGTCTGGAACACACTGAGAACATCTTTCCATGTTTCTGAGCAGGCTTGTTCCAGTTAAGACTGCTTCCAATTTTCATACATGGTCTAAGATGTTCAAGCCTGAGAGCTTTTTGCTTGAAATAGAATCTGCACAAAAGAATAATGTTTGAGTGGATTTCTGGAGCATAAGCAGTTTATCAGGAAGTAGCAACTTGCATTGCAAGTGCTTCCCCAGAAAGGTCAACTGACAGAGGTGTTTTCCACATTCCCCTCAAAACTGTAGGTTTTTGCTCTTCCATCATGTGATGGTCTAAGAAATGAGGCTACACACATTCATATTATAGTTCCCTCGTGATATCTTCGCTTTCCATAATGAGGGCAGTGTTGCTAACTTGTTAGGAGCCTGAGGACTGTATCAAATTAACATAGCATGGAGGAGAAATTAACAGAGAGAGGAGCTCCTTGCATGAAACGGATTGAGATCACTGATGGCCCTTTCTTCAATCTTTTATTTTTGTATTACAGACAAAATGTTAACAAGGATAATATAGAACACTGTTACTCGGAACTGGGATGCCCTTGTTTCTATTCAATAACCTGAATGACCAAAAGTAATTAATCCTTCGCAATACTAATTATATAATAAAGCAAGCATGATCTGAGTGTTTAACTGTGAGAAAGAAAGGGAAGGGGCATGGGTCCTGGTAAAATTATTGGGGTGAAACAACAATGAATAAAAGAATCTTTTAGTTTTGCATGATAACTTTTAGTTTTGCATGTGTTTACACATGAGTAAATCAAAAGTCACACTGTTGTCTCTATAGGATAATGCTGTGCTTCTGCTAACATGCAAGAAATCAGTATGCAGCTCTTTCCATACTTCATCATAAAGCAAAACCTGGCAAGGGTCAGAGAAAGCAACAAAGGAATGCAGGAGAGAGAAAGCCAGGCCATGGATTCACGAAGGGGAATTTCAATAAAGACCTCCATACTATGTTTTTCTTTAAAATTTTTCTTTGCAAACATTGTTGACAAAATACACCCTCTCTGCAGTCATTTTTGTCAGCCATACATATCTATGTCTACAGCACAAAAGGTACACACAGAAGTCAGCAAACCGGAAGGGTGTATGAAATATAGAGCCCATGTAATGTTTGTAAAGATCAATTTGCTGCAGCCTTGGCCTTTTAGTGGTTGTGGCTTGCTTGTGCAGTGATCATTCCTAAAAGGGGCTGTAAGCACTCATTGCAGGACATCTGTTCTGCAGTAGTAATGGGGGCAAGGTGCTGCTTCCACACAACCCTCATTTGTGGTTTCACTATGCAAAGTGAGTGAGTCATTGCTGACAGATCCAAGGAGCTGTAAGCTCAGGCATGATCAGTGTGCTGACAGCAGCAGACATTCTTCTAGATAATAATTATTGCCAAATATCTCATTTTTTTCTGGTGAAGTCTTCCTCTCCACTTCCATGATTCTTGAATGCTGGGAATGCTGGAGGCAAAAATCTCCCCTCATCCCCCTGCCTGGGTGCCATGTGCAGGGACATGCCTGATGGTGGTTATTACAACAAGAGGAGCTAATCAAGGACTGAGCCAGTCCACAGAAACCTGCTAATTAACTTTGGGACACACCTGGTTATATCTTGTAGTGGTAAACAATTTATCAAAAGATACCAAGATCAGCAAAACCAGCACCTTTCTTGTCTGCCTCTAGGTGTACAGGCTGTGCAATGTCTCTGAATCCAGTAAAGAAGCCCTGGCCAGCAGCATTTTTGTACCAGTGTAGTCATGGGTTAGTTTTGGAAAGCACTTGGTGGCAGCCCAAGCTTGGGTTGGCTCTGGCAAGGTGAGTGTGTGGGCATCAGTCCCCAGAGGGCATGGCCATCTGCTGCTGGTGGTACTTGGGAGCTTCACTGGTGTTTGCCAGCAAATTGGCTACAAAATACGTGTGGTCAAACCCCACTTGCTTAAAGACAGCTCACAGTCACAGGCCAGATGGACTTGTCTTGCTTCTTACAGTTCCAGAGACGCAATATACAAATACAAATATAAAGAATTACAGGTCACTTCCTAAACTAAACATAAGTTTGGGGAGTGATGCTCCTGTGGGGAGAAGTGCTAATTAGTGACACCTTCTGCTACAGAGCCCAGTGACAGACGGGCCTCACTTAAATGAGTGGTTGGTGTGGAAGGACTATGCTCTGGGGAACCTGCAGGAGTTAGACAGCTTTAGCTACACCAATTGGTAATGATCTGTGGACAGTGAACACAGGAGCTAAGATTTGTCAACTAACAGCACAGACAAAGTGACAATAAGATGTGCTTTGGAAAAATGATTGCAAGTTTTTATCTTTTTTTTTTTTTTTTTTAACTGTACCATGGCCATGTGATATGCTTCCTTCTCTTGGCAGCACTGGAAGAGAATTGGACAAAAGAATTTTCCAGGTTCTGCCACAGACCGTCTATGACATCTTAGTCAAGTCACTGAGTCTCGCTGTACTTTATAACTTGAGGACAGTAATATTTCAGTCCTCCCAATGTCCTTTATCTGTGAGTTTTCTGGCAGAAGCTCTTGATCTGCATTTGCCATCACTAGCCTTCAAGCAGTCAGGGGGAAAAAAAATCATTCTCTTCCCCAAAGTTGGAAATATTTTGTTGAAAATCTCTGGCTAGAACACTTCCAATTTTCAAGCGGAACCTTGAAATTTGCTAAGAAAATCAGACATTTCATACAAAATCTTCCCCCCCCCCCCCCCCCCGACTCTTAATTTTCTATCAGGAAAAAAAAAATCTATCCTATTATGTGTAATAGCCAAGCCTGGTAGACATATTTCTGGGATGAGGGACTACTGCATTCAAAAGCAGACAGAGTACAGGTTAAAATAGGTCTTCTCTATTTCAGTGAATGCCCTGCACCCTCTGGTGTTGGCTGTAACAACACAGAAGCTCTTTCCTTGGTCTTTCCTTTTTAGTGTCTCAGGCGGAGGGTCCCTGCTGAATGTGCTGAAACGTTTCCTTTTCTCTGGCACTCCACTGAGCTTCCAGCTTCGCATGAGGATCCCAGGCAGGTCCCTGCAGGCTGCAGGCTCTCCCAAGTGATAGAGAGCCACACAACTGGGCCCCAGTCCTGCAGAGTCAGCGCCAAAGGATTAAGGTGGTTTGTAAGAAAGGCACCCCTCTGTAAATAGACTTTCTTTACATAACATCTATAATGAAATCCCTTAGGAGTCTGACTTTAGGAGAATATTTGTTGCCACCAGTCACACAGTTTTGGAAGTTGAGGATGCAAAGAAATCACTCTCTGGTCTGCTCTGTAGGAGTAGCACCCCATCCTCATCTTCCTTATCCCCTTCCCTTTTGGATTTTTGAAGGATTTGAGCAGTTTCTATCTTCACTAATATGACTGCATCTAAGTGACACACCTCTTGTCTGTCCCCACATGCTTGCACCAGCTCAAGTCTTCAGCTTGTTTCAGGCTGCTGTTGATGGTTGCCTGATTATGACCTTTCACCAGCTTTTGAGGCCCTGTATTTTCTGGTAAATCCCAGTGTGACAGCTTAGGGAAAGAAGGTGGATATCAAGGAAGCTGTCCAATTCTCTGTAGTGGGAATTGGGGACATTTAAGTCTCCCAGGCATCCTGCTAATGCCAGCAAGACCCAGGAGTCAGCGAGGTCAGGCAGTGGGGAGAATTGTGACAGAGCAGGACTGTGGCTGACAGAAGGGCTGCACAGGCCCAGGTAAGCCCCTGAAAACGTGCTTAAGAACCAGGGAGTAATAGTGCTCTGTCGCCATGTGTATTCAAGCTGGCTTCTTGCAGAGCCAGCAAGTGAGGCTTGGGAAATTGCCACAGCTCTTCATCCTTTCTTCCTTCCCTAAAACACAGCTATCAAAACCACAAGTGGATGCTTGTATTTTGTGGGATGAGCCTTTATTGAAATACTTGACATTTAGTTCCTCTGCTCATGTAATTTTGTCTTTTCAAAGGGACAGTACACTTTGCATGGGAGTGTCTTGCTGGGTTCTCTAAGCTGTTTTTAAGAAACAGTCCATGTAAGTACAACACTCAGGCAAAGGCTCAGGACCAGGCTGCTGGAGGTCAGCATCACAGCCCCACCTGGGAAGTACTTCTGATCAACATAGTCTATGATAGTTGTCACAGCCAACATAGTCTCCTCACATGTGGGTTGAATCTGGTCAGGGGGTAAAACAAATCCGTAAGTACCCTTGTCTCGCAGTTCAAACGTGTAGGAGAAAGGAATGCCAATCATGTGAGCCCAGTCCCGTGAGGAGCCTGAGTTACTGTCTGTGAATTTAAAAATAGAGGAGAGATATATGTATTAAGCACGGTTGTTTGAAAATACTTCTTGCTATAGTTAATGCAAGATTATACCAGAATCCCTGAACTAAGCAGTAACCATATATCACTGTGACATGGAGAGCAGAGTTTCTCGGTGCTGCAATTCTTAATTATACTAAAAGTCTTCCATGGAGTTTCCTAACTAGAGTTTCCTAACAATCCTCCATAAGATGATATTGTACAATAACAGGAGATGAGGTCCAGGGATTCTGTGTTTTTAGCATTTTACTGTGATTAGTGTGGGGTACAGGATGGATTGGCCATTTTTCTGTTCCGGTACTTCATTTCCTACATTGACACTGCCTGGAATTTCTTTGTGTATTTGTTTTTAAGCATAATTTTGGTCAAGTCTGAAAAATTTCTGGCTACTCCCTGTACGACTGTTCATCTGCCTTCTGGATCTTTTTTCTTACCTATTCAGTATAAGTACAAACCCTGGCAAAATGCAGTCCTAGGCATGGACAAGTTACCGTATACTTACACCTCATTGCTCATGGAGTAGGTGACTCGTGTGACTTGGGGACTGGCACAGGCAGACACTGTGAATATGCAAAACCACATGGGTACTGGAGCCAACTACTTACTGTTCTGAGTGACTAGCGTGACTTATTGCTTGCTGGGAAAACATTGGGTTTACCAGGCAGTCTCTAGGGCCCTCTAGTCCTCTGTGTAAAGGCTGTCAGGTAGTATCAGCCGTGATGGTGTGTTTGTGATGTGGCTATCTGGTCTGTTAGGAATGAGACTGACACCAACATATTTCACACAGAACTGCAAGCAGCTGCCATGTGATAATGTCTGATGGAGTAAGTATAGACCTGATTGGGATTTTAATTTTTGCTTGACTCCAGTGAAGACAAATAGGAGTTTTGCTGCTGACTTCAGCAGGGTCAGGATGCTCTGTCACCAATCTCCTTCTGTCCCCTGTGATGTATCTGTGAGGAATTCATGTAGGAACTAGATTCTGATCAATGCTTCCTTCCTTCCCACAGTCAGCTTTGTAACGTACAGTGTTATCTTGTATTCAAATGACTGCTGCTTAGATGTTCCACTGAACCAGCCCATTAAATATTACTCAAAGAGGAAACTCAGCAAAACAGTACTTACTGATGCCTGTGACACAAGACTCTCTTCTTTGAAAAACAGAGCAATCAAAGGGAAACATAAAGAAACTTACATAAAATTAAAGAGGTTGATCCTACTTCATAGCTGGTCCCATACTTTCCCATCAGGGCAGCAGCTGCTTTCTCTGCAACATGCATCTATAAGTTCAAAATAGGAACAGCATTGTCTTCAGTGCCAGTACCTTTGGCAATTATTTTGAGTGGACCAAAATTTTTGTCTCTTTCAGCTTTACATTTACATATAATCAGCTTTAAGTTTTGATACTATTAGTTCAGGACTTTAGAGAAACCCTTTACAAACATTTGGGGAAATTGTTCCTGATTTTGTTAATGCAAATTATGTTAAAATTTTAAAAATTATACTGATATTAGGTAGAGAAGGTATTTGCTTTCTTGTAAAATTAGAGGGCTGTATTTTGGAGAGTCTATGCTGTATAGCATACTGATACTGACTACAGCAGTAATTGATCTCTTACAGCTGTTATATTGCCATAGACTCTGTATCCCACCATCTTTAGAATCTGACCCATGGACAGACTAAATGACTTCTCCAATGGCTCATATGAAGTCCGAACCCAAGTCCCTCATGCTCTTGACCAGTGCTCCAGCTACTGGAATGTTCATAAATACACATGTTAATGAACTCAGATTAGAACACTCAGAAACTGAGGGAAGAAGTAACCAAGAAGTAGGTGCCTGTTTTGCTCCCATTCTAGTAAGCACATTTGGAATACCCTTTCTGGACACAATCGTGATGACCATGTGTGTATAATGTGCTGGCATCCTGAAGTGCAAACACATTCTTGTATGCAGCAAGAACTTGGTGCTCTTTTCCACTTACCTTGCATTGCAGTAATCCTATCTGTAATAGTTCAATTTTCCTGATTTAAGATGAAGGATTAGGATTAATTCTGAGGCAAATAAACCTTGCTGACACTGCACGAAGTGGCAGTAACTCTGAGAGCCAAGCCCCTGAATAAGCCCAGCTCCTCTGAAGGAAAGGCAAGAGGGCAAATAGAGTTGTGCCACATGCTACTGCCTGTACTTTTTCTCTACAAGTGTAGAAGATGAAAGTTTTGCCCTACCAGTTCTTCACTGTTACTTGGAGGTTTAGTAGTGGAACCATATGGAGTAAGGATGTACTGTCCGTAGGAGTGAATTGTTAAATAGCACAAAATGTCACTCTTCTTCCTTTCGATAAACTGAGCCACAGCTCTTGTCTCAGGCTCTGATTCTGGTCCAAATCCACAGAAGATTTCACTGCTGCAGTTATAAGAAACACCAATACCTGGAGAAGAATACAAAAAGTGAATCAAAGGAGAGACATGTAAACACCAGTTCAGAGGGAACAGGGAAATTTACTTTGGAGTGTTAAGGCATGTGTTTATGTGGGCAGGGAGACTAGACAGCTCAGTGGGACTTTAACATTTTACTCTGTTGGTAGCAACTAAAATTTGCTTCAAGAATGAAATATTTAACGCACATTTGCAGCATTGGCTGCATGGCTGCAGCGAAAACACTCTGACACCACTACAGTGTACCACCTGCCAGGGAAGCTTTGGACACTCCTTGAAATTCATGGCAAACACAAATACTGGCTGTTAAGTGACTAACACCTAATATTGCTGCCTAGAGCTGATGCTTGCTCCTGTAGTGAATTAGAGGTATAGTTATATAAGCAGCGATTTTCTGCTCACAAAAATAAATGCCAGTTGAAAGTCAATAACTTAATATTTTTAAAAACCAGGTTTTTATTTTTACATATGTCTTGATGACAAGATGAATATTCCTTTCTTACAGGACTTCATCTTATTTCAGACACTAGTTATTACTCTTGCCTTACATTTATGTTGCTGATCTGAAATACTTGGAACTTACTGCCCCAGGAGGAATTGAAGTTTCGATTCAGATCTGTCCCATAGCAGGTGCCGTTCATATGGGGGGAACGGTTTTTCCTCCACAAACGATCCTAAAAAAAAGTAACTTCAGTTACATAATAAGAACTCAATGATCCATAGGGCCTGGTGGTAATATGGTGTAAAGACTCCCTTATTTAGACCTCTGCATTCTGAGTAACTCTTGCGTTGTAAGAGTGCAACTCTGTGTGCAAGAGTGATAAAGCTTAGTGATAGTACATTTTATCTACTACAGCCAGGCTGTCATATTCCATGAGCCTGCATGCACCTTGAAATGAGCCTCCTGAGCTCTAAGAAAAAAAAGTATGCTTTTTCTGTAGTACTCAACTGCTTCCATGCAGTGTTGCACTCCTAAGAAAGACTTGGCATTGTGAAGGATACCTCTGTGTCCAAGAGAACTTATGTTTGTTTCAGATTCAAGAAGATGAATGCTTTTTGTCAGCTAATCTTACTGCTACTCCTTGGTTCCCTGCTATACTCACTGCTATATTCGGTTCTCTGCAGACCTCACTGCACTGTCTGTATGAGCTTCCCAGCTGAATTGCCTGTGCATCCAAGTGCAATGTGTGGTATGCCCCAACCTGCCAGGGAGCAAGCTGGGAGACAGCAGGACCCACATGGCAGTAGGCTGAGCCTGTTGGACCATGCTGAAGTCCTGCATTAAAGGGAGTTTTGACTGGGCTCAGGAGCCTGGAAGCAGTTGCTGAAGACCAACATTTTGCATTATCCTCCATATCAGAAAAGAAAGATTATGTGGGAGGGAACAGCTATTTCAAAACCAAATAGCCCAATATTTGACCAGTTCTCCTCCTGTATCGTGCTGCAAAGGTGCTTAGACCTGTCTGGTAGTTGAGATCTCTTGTGAAGAATGACTGACTCCTCCAGACATGCTTAACTCCATCAACCAAGCCTTGAGTTGTTAGCAGGGAAGTAAGTCCATCCTCAGAAACCCAAAAGCAATTGATCCTGTGGTTTTGTCCTTCTCTCTTCCCAAGGCTCATGACATTTGCTAGGAATTTTCAGTCCTGTAGTCTCAAGTGACTGCTGATTTACCAGAAGAAAAAAAACTTCTCTGCCATGAGAGGATTTGTGTGAGTAATGGTTCTGTCACTGCTCTCTGTTTAAATATAATTGCTATGATTGTACCTAAAATTAACAAAACATGCTGTGCACATCTAGCTTTCAATCTAGTTCCTGGATTTTCACTACTTACTTTTTCCCAGGAATAGATGTAGCCATCAATATTGAGGACTGGCAAGATGTAGAGGTCCAAATTCTGCAGAAATCTGCTTATCTTTGGGTCAGATTTGTAATTTTGAAGAATCTGAAAAGGAAGAATACAGAGGACTGAACAGAACATCTAGTGGTAATCACTGGAAAGAGCTAGTTTAGAACTATGATCAGGGAATCACTCACTCCTGGATATCACCATGGTGTCCAAATCTACATGATCCCCAGATATGTTGAGATATCTACCTTTTGCCATTAACAAAGTGACAGTGTATCCAGTTATAGTGTAATTCATATGGATACAGTCTTGCAGGTATGAAAACTGCATGATAGCGTACCTGTGCACCAGGTACTTTCAGTACATGTGGAACATTGCTATAAAATATCTTAGGGTTGCTTTATTCCAGGGGGACTGTGGCTTTGTGATGCAGAGAGGCTTAATCCAAAAGCCACTGTGGGAAATGGAGAGATTGCTATCAAGTTCAGTGGCTTTGGAACCAGTTCAGGTGTAGAAAACAATGCGCTGACAAATATTGTCTCATAGCTCACCTCAAATTGTGATTTGGACTTACATCTCCACAGGTATCTGTACTATGTACTGATTTTGAAAATAATATTTTAACAGAAAAAGCATAACTCTTGGTACCATGATAGAGAACTGAAATATCCAAAGTGCTATGGTTTTTTTTATTATCTAAGTGGAAAAGTGAGGACTCACTTCTTTCACAAACCACTGGCAGAAAGCTGGAGAGATCCATTCTCTGGCATGAATCCCACAGTCCATCCAGATGATCTTTTTGGTTTTATTTGATGGTTGACTGATCTGAGAGAGTGTAAAAATGATCATTTGGAAAACAGTTACATTACAATAAAATAGCCTAGCATAATACAGAAAGAAAAGGATGAGCCTTGATATGCCATTGAGCCATCTGAGATTATTATTATTACAGACATCATTATGACAAACTCTCCTTCCTAATAACCCCATCTCTGTAGTATCACAGGGCAAGAGTTTTAAAGTGTCTGTTGAGCAGGAGTGTCAATAAAACAGTTTCTTTTTCATTTATATTAGTCATTCACAGGACTGGTTGTTCTTACTTTGAGGTTCTTTTTTTTTTAGAAGGGGAAGGCCGAAAAGGCAGGGAATCTAATTTTACTCAATGATAGGAACAGATTAGATAATAACTAATCCAATTATTAAGACTGTGGTTTTTTACTACAGTGTCTGATAAAGAATGTCTGGAATACTCCTAGCAGGAAGGCTATATGCTGTAAAAAGTAATAAAAACAACAAAACAAAACTCTTTATCCTCACACACAGCTGTTGTCAAGCTAGTTTCAGCTTGATTTGTATTTCTAAACAAGACTTCAGTTAAATTTGTTGTTTTCACTGCATAATAGCAATAGCAATGTTGTGGTGATAGTGTATATGAAAGTTGGCAAATCTTACTGTACTGTAGAGGAATAAAACTATCTCCTGTTATTTCAGTGAATTGGGATGAGCACTGTCTTAGGAAAGATCTGAATCCTGTCTTCTCCTGTGCACTTTTTTGTGAAGATACCTTTATTAATTTTAAGAAGGTTCCTCCTTTACCTGCAGATAATACATTGTTCGATTCTCGATTGTCTTCCCCAGGTAGTGCTGAGTCACCAGCTCACTGTTGCTCTTCTGGATCTGAGTCATCCATTGATAAATCTGAAATAGTCACAGAGAATTCTTGGTCCAAAGTGGGAGTTTCCTTCTCTTTCCTACCTCCATTTCCAGATTAAAGCATTTTCTTTTGCTTAGACAAGCAACGTTTTCCTCAGGGCTTATTTCAATCTATGATATTACTTAACACTCATGGAAGGCCTTTCACTTGCCTCGGAGTGAGACTTGCCCATATCTCACTGGGTGTTAAAAGATAACATCACTGCAATACAACATGGCTACTCTATTCTGGATCTCATGCAACACTCCCATCCTATTGGGCATCTTTCTGTTGACTTCACCAGGCATGGAGCCACACCATCAAATCTTCAAAACGGTATCACAGTTTCTTCCCTGTCGGTACTGATTTTCCACATCTGAGTTCAGCAGCAGTCACCCACAATGGGTAGCTCAAACAAAATAAACATGAGGATTGACTCTGCTTTCTCACTCTTATTATGTGGCTAGGAGGAAGAATACCACCATGCTCTGCCTTTGTCCAGGCTTACCCACTGGTCTGTGAAACATTGCACCAAGAAGTCTTCACTACCCACCCTCATGACATTATTCTCTCCTGAATTGTGAAAAACCTATCCTTAAATTACTTCTACAGGTGTCCCACTGTTCACCTCTTCTTCCTCACTGGGATTCTAGAGACTGCAACAGTCATTACACTTCACATTCATCTCAGCATCAAACATACCGGGACTTAAATGAATAAATACTAGAGATAATGATAAAGCATAATAGGGTAGAAAGGTATCAAACCAATCAACTAAACCCCAGAATATTATTTGCAAAACAATATGGCTGCTTCACGCAGGGCATTTAGCTTCTGGTCAGGGAAGAATTGAGGATTTAATCAAAATCAATGGCAAATTCATGTTCAATTCAACCAGACCAAGATTCTAGTCAAAGAGTGAGGACTGATTCTGCAAAGAAGAAAGCCAGAAAGAGCTCCACTGACTTCAACTGAGCTTTCTGCAAGCACAGAGTTACTTGCTGTGACATTTACAAAATAGCAGCAACAAAGAAAGCAAGCAGACTTGGGTTCCTCTTTACCTCTTCCATTGGATGATATTGGGTGTAGTCATAACCTTCTGGGACCTGCCTGCGGCTGCTCTTCTCCCTTTGCATGCTCTGATCCACAAGTTCCTGCACCTCAGGTATTAGGACCCTGAGTGGGGGCGGGGGGAAAGGGGGAGATAGAAAAGAAAACAATCCCTAATATTTACTGCAGAATTATCATGCTGGGTATATTGATAGGACAAGAGGAAATGGCCTCAAGCTGCGTCAGGGGAGGTTTAGATTGGATATTAGGAAAAATTTCTTTGCTGAAAGAGTGGTCAGGCATTGGAACAGGCTGCCCAGAGAGGTGGTGGAGTCACCATCCCTGCGGGTGTTCAAAAAACGTGTAGACATGGCACTTAGGGACATGGTTTAGGAGGCCTGGGGGTGTTGGGTTGATGGTCGGACTTGATGATCTTAGATGCCTTTTCCAACCTTAATGATTCTATGATTCTATTCTATGACTGCTTACATCAACAAATGAAAGGATTTAGCCTCTTCTGTTGTGGACTGCCTGGCAAATTCATCACCATCAGCATAATGGTTACTTTCATGTAAGAGAAAGTTCAAAATACTGAGATTTTTCAATGGGTGTTAACAACAAAGTAATTTACCAGATTTTTTTTTTAAAGATTGACAATTTTCTACAAAAAAATGTTCAATATCTTTCTTTTCTTCACCACTGCTACTTCTGGTCAAAACTTTAAAATACCACCTTTTGGGAAAAGGCGGGAAAAGTGAAAAATTTAAGATTAGTGTGTCATTGTATTTTATGGAGACATTTTCAATTTGCAAAGACTTCACAGAAGTATTAATTGTAATTTGCAAAAATCAGAACAAACCGCGTCTTTCCTTCAGAAAGCTCTTCTTGCTTTTTAGCTACAAATTAGTTCAGAAATGAGTATAGCACAGGCATGATTCCATGATCAAGGGAGTCAATAAAAAATTTTCCCTGGCTTCAGAGGACTTTGGATCATACACTGTGCTTTCTTACTGCAATCAGCCCTGTGTAACACTATTACAAATCCATGCTTATTGTAAACCCTTGTGAGAAGACAATTGCAAGGTAGCTTAAACATTTTTGATTTCAGACACTGTAAGTGCTAATAGGCTATTCTGCTGACAGTAGCACTGATCAGCGTTGCTGGAAACTGCACATAAGGAACTTTTAAGAGTAGTTACAGCTGAGTTTCACTCCAGGCTTTGATGTTTATTCACATCTGAACTTCAAACTAAAATTCAGGCAGTGCAAATTCCCATGAACTGAAACCACACACGCAAAATGCCTTATCAGAGCTCTGGAGAATTGAAATCCCAGAGTCTGACACAGTCAGAATATTGATGTACTGATTATAATTTGTCATTTATGTCTCTATCATTATATACCTAACTGTCATGTTACCTTCCTTGCATGTCAACTGCCTTCTAAAAGGTGGTTCCTGCTTTGAATCTGTTATAAGAACTTTAACTCTAACATTGCCGTACTTATCTCAACCCCTTTGCAATACAAAGCCAAAATTTCAGCTTGGCTATTCCATTACCCACCTTATTCTTCAGGACCCTACACAAGGTGGATACAGTTCTGGCCCCAATCCAAGGAAAAAAAAAAGATTAACCTGCTAACTTCAGTTTAGTCTTTAAATTTCCACCAGAATCAGCAGAAACAATTAGAAAATGAAGAGCCTTGATATAAGTAAGAGGTTAAATATCTTCTGTAACATTGTCTAAGTCCTGAATACCTAAACCTGCTGCTAGATCATTTGCACTGGCTCCCACCTCATCTCTCTCCATCTCTGGTTGTCAGGGCATCACACTTACTAAAAAGAATTTGTCAGGCAAGATGCAGGATGTCAAGATCAGCTTTAACTCTAAACAGCTTTGAAGTGGCACCAATCCTCCTTTAATTTATTTTTGATTGGTAAATGTCAGTGTATGTCCATAGGCCATTTGTCACCAGCCCTGAACGACTACAGGATTGTTTATATGAAATATAGATAGTTACTGGTTACCTGAAAGTCAGTTCCAAATGGGAATGGGACTGTGTGAGGAATAGATCTTGTTTAATCCCATTTGGCTTTATAAACACTCTTTGTATCTGGATTAGATCTTTTGGTTGGAAGCAGAAGTGTGGCAGTTAGTGAAGGTGTGTAGCAGGGTAGGTGTGATAAAGCATCATGGGCCATTTGCAGCTCGTGTCTCCCAGTTGTGTGTGCAGTGAGGACCAGCCACCAGGACCTTTGTCCCAGGCTGGGATGTCTCTGTTTGGCTGGATGGTGCCAGGAAATTCTCACCAGCCTGCTGGTGGTGGGGATAGGGGTAGGAAACTGCAGCTTTGAAGAAACTGGCTGAATATTCACTTTGAAAGGGCTCTTCTCCAAACCAGAGGAGCAACAAAAGACAAGGAAGGGAAAAGGAGAGCTACAGAGACTGCTTCTCTGCAGTGGCACTGATTAAACCTTTGGGCTCTCCAAGATAGGAGGGACCCTGTGTTCAAGTATCCGTGCTTTCCAAGAGCAACGCATGCTCCTAAAGATAGTGGTTGTACCAATTTTGGCTTCCTGACTTTAGACTAAAAGACTGAGTCATATATCTGAGCGCCACCCTCTGCCACTGAGAAGGCAACAGCAGGAAACAAGACAGATTAGGCTGTCTCAAATCCTAGCTCCAAATTCACAGTCCAGGCTAGTTGGAAGGTGAATAAACAGGGCACAGAGGAATGTGCTTTTAAAACTCAAAGGTATGTATAGCATCTGTGCATTGGACAGGTCAAGGTAAGTTGGAAGCACTTGGAACAAAGGTTGGGTCCTATCATCAGTACTTGCTGACTGTTCATTGGAAAGGGCTAGGTCCTTTTGTGATAGCAAGCAAAATTGTTAGAGCCTGCCTTTCCCATCAGGAAATTAGAGGTTGTACTTGTAAGAGATCATATGCTGATCTAAGCTGTCTTTCACCTCCTGCACCAGAGGGGCTGGGACCCTTATGTGCAGGTCTTCTCCAGCCCAGATGTCTTCCAGCAGCTGGGGCTTCCACAAATCCAGCTGTGCAGAGAAGAAAGAGATGCACAAATCAAGCTCTGTTTTCAGAATGAGAAAATATATTTAAGGTAGATTATCTGCATATCAATAAATAGAAGAAGTTTTCCTTCAAATTCTCCCCTTAACTATTCTCCAGTCATCTGTTCATAGAGCGTGCAGCACAGGCTTAGTGTTTTCATTGACTCAGGCACCACTGGTAAGGAGCAGCACCTTCACAGAGCCATGCAAGGAAACTAACTTCTTCCCATAAATTCTTTCAGGTGGTGGAAGGGCAATTCCACCCTACACTAAGAAAAAAAAAATTATGTAAAGCCTTTTCAAGTTTACTTTAACCTTCATTCCTGTTCAAGGTTACATGCAAATCTGTTTTACAGCCCAAGACCCTGCTCTGCTTTTTGGGCACATATAGTTATTCTTACCAGTAAAGTGCCGCAAAGATGCTGAAGATGCTGGACTTGCTGAAATGTTTCTGGCACCATGTGCAAAACCTGATCTCTGGAAATTCAGCAGAGAAACAAGACCAGTTTTAATGTCTGTTAAAGTATCCATGATTTCATAAGTCAAAAGGAGATATTTTGTTATGTAGAAGGAAGACAGAGCATGTAACTGAGTGCTGTTCCAACAAAAACATGTCTGAGTGATGAACTCCTGGAATGTTTTAGCTACAAATAAAACTAAATGATGTGAGTTTTCTGTTGCTAGAGCATTAGGTTAACTCTGCTTCCTTGCCAGTGACAATTCTTTATTCACCATACCAGCTTCACTGAAGCCAGCTGCTTGCATGAGCCCTGGTGTGTGTTTCTGCCGTTGCAAGACCAGGGCCAAAACAAGATCACTGGTAATATATAATAAACTATTTATTTGATAAGATGTCACTTTTTATTTTTTTCCTCCTGTTCAGGAATTATTCAATTATTCCAGATAGAATTGGTGCTTTGCTGATCTACTTCAGCATGCAAAAACATTAGACAGCCATGATAAATGAACATTGCTAAGAGCCTGAGATGTTCACAAACTACTTGTCATGAGAATAGCCAATTTATTCTACAAATAGTGAATAGTGTGGTCTCCAGAATTGCATATTCTTATTCAATTTGCAGGAAACAAAAATTTCTAGTACAGGATCTATCATTTTATATTTCTGGAAAAGACATGCAGATCCAGTATCTGAGTATATATTTTCATGAGGCCCCATGACTTTCATTTACTACAGGCTTAATCGGAAAAAAATATTGAAAGTTTATAAAGAACAAATTAAAAAGGTTGGAAATTCAGAAAAAGCAAATCTGTATGTTCTATTAAAAACCCTTTGTAATTATTTTTCTAGGTTTTTTTCAGTGTTCGTTCAGATCAGCTTTCCAGGACTGATAGCAAGTGTGACATTTCTAATGAAAGGGTTTCATAATGAGGAGTGGATTTTGACGACCACATTACATTACTCAAAGGTGAGATATCAGTTATCCACTACTGATATAATAGAATGGGGAACTCAAGAAATGTTCATATTTGTTAGTAACCAATAACTATTGCTTCACAGTCTCCTCCAGTGACCTCAGTGGGCCTTGGAGCCTTTACAGGACAAGTAAAAAAAAAGAACATTTTACATTTTAAAGCTTTTGTAACAGAAATTCTTGTTGCAAAAGCCTTGCGTGGCTTTTTATTAAAGACATGGTCATTATGGTCATCAGTATAATATGCTCTCATCATTTGAACTGCAACTGCTATCATTTGTGCTTCCATACACAAATGTACAATTATCAGCTTAATATACAAGCAAATAGAATTCACTATTCATTCACATTATCCACTGAAAAATAGGGAGTTTTGGGGTTTTTTACATCGCTCTTGAAAATATCATCTTTGCCGATAGAGAAATGTAGAACTTGATAGTTAAGATGGGCTGTTTACTACTGGTTCAGGAGATGCTGTTAGCATATAGGGCCCTTATCTATGGGGCAAAATGATTACATTTGCATTGCTAACGATTTGGTACAACAGCCATGCTATCTTTGTAATAAACCTTGTAGATGCAGGATAAACATCTTTGCTAGGAGAATAAACATCTCAGCTGCAGTTTGGAGTTTGTTCTCTCTAAATGCCTGGGCTTGCTTTGCTCTTTGTCTATCAGGAAGGGAAACAATATCCTGTAATAACTTTCTATCCTCATTGACATTATGTCTTAATTACACCAAATGAAAGAAATGCCAGACAGTCAGATTGCTGCCAGATGGCCAGCTCTTATTTACTGATAAACCTTTTACAATAGCCAGTGAGGAGACAAATCATTTTTAATAGTAAACTAAGATTAGAAAGCACACACTTGTTTATGATTATGGACTAGGATTCTCAGTGGAGAAGTGCAAAGTCAGCCCATGTGACCATGTGAGAACAACAGTGTTTTAAATGCTACAGTTAAGCTTTCTTACCAAATTAAAGGACTGTTCTCAGCACAAACTGCATTTCTTTGGATGCTCATAGATCAGATATTTCATTTAAGTTGTTGAACAGAGCAAATGACAACTAGAATGGGCTTTTCTAGTCATTTCATCTTTGTGCAGGTGCTGCCCACCCAAAGTCACACTAACCATTCAATTAAGCGTGTTTTTAAATCCCATGCAAGTACTCAAAAGGTTCAGTCCTGGACAGCAATTAGAAACAAAAATGAACACTACATTACCAAGGGTCTGTTGAGTTCTATTCAGTGAAATCGACAGGCTCTGACTGCATCCCTGATACAAATCTAAAGACTAAATATTATCTGAGGGAAATAATACATTTTAAAGAGAGAAGTAATGACTCTGTACGCTCTGCCAAGAGCTTTGCCAGCAGAGTTGTTGTACTATGAAGGAACTTACTTGCAGTAGGTATTGCTTGGTTTTCTCTCCTTTTTAAAACTCTATTCTGGGGATATAATTAGTCTAGAGGCATTCAGCACTGGGCTACTTTCTCTGTTTACTTTAGAAATTTCCGTGTATAAAGTTATATGAGGATGTCTGGCCTCCACACTATATTTGTGCCCCTACTGCAAATCCCAACCACTGTAAAGGCAGAGTGACCTATCATTCCTTGTAAAGTTGAGGCTGAATGAAAAAAAAAATAGTTTAGATAGGCAAACAGCATAATTTTATATCACTCATTTTCTTATGAAGCAGAACTGAGAATGGAGAATACAGCACGAGACATTATATACTTTTCAAAAACATTACTCAGTAATAAGAAATGTGTTAATCTCATTCTCTGAACACCTTGGGGTGAAGACTGTCTGGACCAACTCCATTAGCTTTTTTTTATTATTGTTACAGATTTCCAACAGGGGTTCAGTATCTGAGCTGCTTTTGAGACACCATCTTTTTCACATAACCTCAGCTGTCTTTTATTAATGGATATAATTTTACTCAGTCATCCCCCCCCTCCCCGCTTTATACTCAGAAAAGGCATTTTATTCCTAGAGCATCTGATTTGAAAGTTCATTATGAAATAGGCTAAGCTGAATTAATTTCAGCTAATGCAAGCAGAGCATCCTGAGGTGCATTTGAGAGGCATTCTGTGTCTCCTACTGCTGCAACCATATCTTTGTTGGCTTGGATTTGGTTCACTCTTTCTTCATGTCCCATCTTTATGTTTCCTTTCCAAATCTTACAAAGCGTAAAGCTTAGTAATCATATCTCCAGGTTTTCAGTTCATAATTGTTATTATTATTCTTACACAGTTCCTGGGAATTTCACTGCATGCACAATTCTTCATGATACCCCGTTTACACTCACCCGTCATATTGCAATTGCAAGCTGAGTTTTCCAGGAACTAGCATCCCCAGAGAAAAGGTGATCCCAAGAAAAAGCCACATCTTTGTGCAAAGAACCCAGCCCCGACAGTGCAGGACTAGAGAGGAGGAGGATAGATCTGGACAGAACAATTTACTTGCAGAATTATAATATATAACCAGACTTTTCCTGGAAGGGAACCTGCCCTTGTTGAATCATTAACTTCACTTTTAAATAGTTCTACTTTTTCTTAATTCTCCAAGCTCTCTTCCACATCCCAAAACACAAATAGCAATGTTCTTGCTGAAGAACTTCTAAGAAATAAGAAGATTTTTCTGCATGTCACCCTCAAATCCTTGAAAATGCTATGTGACAAAGTTGGTAGTCATTGGAGAAAGTGTTACTTGCAAAGACCATGGCAACTAGTGAAGATTAGCTTATAAAAATCATAGCAATGGGAAGAACGAGAGAACAGTGGTAAAACAAGCTCCATCCTTGCTCTCTTCCTTCCTGTGTTTGTGTCTTTCTGGAGCACTTCTTTGACCTCTTAACTGCAATTCCATCACTTGCCTAGCCAAAAAGAGGACATGAAAGAAACAACCAACATTCATGTAAAAGGGAAAGATGGGGATATCAGAGTCTCATGTAAACCACTTTCTGTTGGACCAGATCAGTCTCTGGCCACAGACTATTAACTTTACACTGTCATAAAGAGTGCTTTTGTTACATACTCAAAACAGTGGGCTGGTTACTATCTGAAATATTTGATTCCTTGCTTAGTTCATATATCAAGAGTAAACAGTTGAATTCCTTCATTAATAGACTACAGTTAGACATATAGCACAGTTCTTCAGAAATAAATTGTTTCACCTAGCTTCTGTCTTAGATTAAAGCTATCCCATGGTGAGTTAATGCAGAAAACTGCATGGATTTTGGGTGAAGAGAGTCCAGTAAGTCAGTTTGCTTGTGTACACATGCAATGGACATTAACTCTAATCATGGTACCTTTGTCAATCTTTCTCAGCAAAGTATGAAGTCCTCTTACATTACTACCAAGGCTGTCATCAAGGAAACAGGCAGCAGAACTGTCCCAGTATGAAAGAGGAACAGCTTAACTCAAAAGTGTGTTCTCACAAAACCAGGCTGTGTGCAAGAGAAGAATATCTTCTTCTTCATAAATTGCACCAGACCCTTCCCATTTTATTGCCACATACTGTAACCTGCTCAACAGCATGAACCTGAAAATGGTGAATATTTCCCTCTATGTAGATATCTAACCCACAGTGACTTCCAGAATTGCTGATGGAAGTCCAGTTTACAGGATTAAAGGCAGCTCCATTTGTGAGGAATCAGAAAAACAAAGTCATGTCGGAAGACCGTATTCCGTATTGACACTCAGGACATCTGCTCAGATAACCTTTGCTTTTGCTTCCTTTGTCTCCACCACTGCTATGAGGTGGACTAGTGTTCTGAAGTTTTCTGCAGTGCTGTCAGTGCCTTTGTACCAGATCTGGCTTTGAACTGGGGTTCAATCCCTTGACAGGAACTCAGAC
Source organism: Morus bassanus (assembly GCA_031468815.1). Classification (NCBI taxonomy): domain Eukaryota; kingdom Metazoa; phylum Chordata; class Aves; order Suliformes; family Sulidae; genus Morus; species Morus bassanus. Next base: position 30,088,752 of record CM062574.1, on the reverse strand, counting down.
TCTAGGAATAAGAAAAATGGAGGCATAGAGGAAAAAAACAAAAGGCTTCATCTTTTTTTTTTCTCTTGCAAAAAAGATAGGCACAAATGGAGCAAATAATGATAGATACACGTTAAAATTCAACTCCAGCCCAAAGCTTACACCTCCATGCTGAAAGCAGAAGCTGTTTATTCTGTGGCAAAAACATTACTTCTATGATGCCAAATAGTTATGAAAATAGATAGGGTCATTTTGCTTAATGGGCATAGGATTCAGAAGAAATGACAGTTGCTTGCTAGGTCTTTGATTCAAATTCCTTTGAAGTGTAGTTGATTTTAATGGGCTTTAGATGAAAGTCCTGTGCAAATAATCATGGACATTTCTCACTGATTTAAAAAATGGACTTGTTTTGGGACTTCAACAGAAGACAATACTTAAGTATGTACTTAACGTTCAGCTTGCAAGCAGTACTGCTGAATTCAGAATAAAAGCCATTAGAGATGTTTTTCTGCCACCAATGCAAAAATATCTTGGGAGGAACAGTTAACTTCGACAAGCCTATTGCCCTCTTGGGCATAAATAACGTCTCTCTCAGTAATAAAGTCTGTTCTTTGGTCAGGTTCTTACTGGCAGCTGCTTATCTTTCTAGCAAATGTGGAAGGCAGCTTAATCCATTTATTCCCTCCTTGAAAACTGTTTGTGAAAAGGCATGGGACATTCTGGGGAGAGGAAAGGTCGTAAACATGTGGCACAAACATACCATATGAAACCATGCAGTGTCCTTTCTTCCAAGCAAGTTTACTTTGCGTCTTTTCCATACATTCTTCTTAGAGCTTCTGAGCATTTTTTCAGCATCAGTTTAGCCTCTCAACTGCCCTGTGAGACAAGCAAATATTATTTCCACTACTTAAAAGATTAAGAAAAAAGGGGAAAAAAGTGACTCCCCAAGGTGACACAGGAACACTGCTGCAGAGCCAGGAATAGAATTCGGATCTCCTGACTCCCTGTCTGGTGCTTCCCTAAATATATGACCATCTGCTCTCCTGCTGGAAGTATAGATACTATATGCTGACTCCAACAAGCTGGCTGCTAAGCCTGTTAGTTTATCCTCTTTTTATCCCATACTGATATCATCTCATGCTAAGCTTTTGGCCTGGAGTCGTAATGATTTCCAGTGTTTGAATGATTCGACCTGCTTGTTATTGTTTTAACCTTGCACCACACATATGCTCAGCTATTTGTGACTTATCTGCATACAGTCTGTGTAGCAACAGCCACAAGCTAGAACTGTTTTGTTTAAAGATTCCATACTGAAGCATACCACATGTTTTAAACAACTATCATGTAGCAGTGAGTTTGATCCCGGTAGCTGCCTGCACCCAGATTTCCTACTGAGCTGCATGTAATTTTCAAGGACAAAGAGCTTATTAAAAAGACAAAGAACTTACACACTTGTGTGTCTCCACAAACATCAGTTCATCATGTCAAGCTTTCTGAGTTCCACAGCTAAATTCTGCACTGATTCCATCTGAACTAAAACCCAAACTAGAATTGGATGGAATTCAATATGATCAATGTTTTTTAAAATCATCACCTTGATTCTGAGAAAATCATCCTCCTGTAAATCTCCTTCTCTCATTGCTGCAGAAAACTCATGGTATGTGTCCAAGACAGAATCACCGCTCAGTAGGGTCAATACAGTAGCATGCTGACTAATGTGCCTTAAATCCTAGTCTTCTGCTCCACTGAAGAAGGGGGGTGGATAATTCAGCTGTTTCACTAAGATATCCTCTGGTTATCACTGTAGCTTTACTTGGAGGAAGCACAAAATGAATTGACAGTTCTGTTTCCCATTGACTTGTCATAGGAGATAGCTTATTCTATAGGTATTGTCTTTTTCTATGAGTACTAAAAGATATTTCTAAGTAATGTTCAAAATATTCCAATTCATTCTACAATATGAAGTATATGGTCTTAATTCTGTAGCAAATGAATATTCAGCAATATGTTGTGTGGTCTGCAATGTAAGTCATTGTTCCTCTCAGTATGCCAAGTCTTCAGCTTTCACAGCTTTGTTAGAGAAAGGTTTTTCTGAAATTTTCTGGACTCCATTGTGATTTGACAGTGCTAAAAGTTCTCAAGCCTCATTAGCTCCAGCAACAATCCTAGCATAAGTGGGAATATACTGGAAGCTATGCTGAGTTATGGCAATTCTCTTCTAGAGTAATCTTGCTGAGTTTTCCTCTCTCTCTCTGAGATTACACTGAAAACACCCCATTGACCTTACATTTGGGATTTTAAAATAATCTTAAACCAGAAGGAATTCCAGCCAACATACACTAGATTAGAATGACATACCTAGCAAACCTTAAAATAAGTTCCATTAAGCCAACCTTAAGTGTCCTGCAGATCATCAAGTGGCATAGGATACTTAAGCTATAGCTTAGTGGAAGTAATTTGACGATTGATACCTGATCTGGTAATTTCAAAAGATACACATTTACAGGTGCTTTGAAGGATTTCTCCGTAGTTTTTACAGCATTTATACACATGGATACTCACATATTTTGAGCCAAAACTGGAAATATCAGTGCGTTGTGTCAGTGTGGGAAATAACATCTGCCTTTTCTCCACAAGTCCCATGATGCAGTTTTTTAGACAGCTTTGTTATCAGAGAGGAGCTTCAAGTACCCGTTCAGTAAGCAGTTCCTTATGGAAGTGGGCTGAAGCAGGCTGACAAAATCTGTATTGGTTTAATTAGGCTAGCAGAGCAGCTTCCTCAGACACCATTTTCTTTAACCAGGAAAGGAGAACATTATTAGTGAATTGTCTTTCCTTAGTAACAGGCGGCCTGGGTGGTTATTTTTCTTTTATCCTTTAGCCAGCCAAATGTCACTGCTAAGGAACCTTGAGCTGGTCCTTTAACATACAATCTGAATTCAAGATTATATTTACCACCTGTTACTAAAAGGTAACAAACACTATTGGTTCAGTTCTAGCAGTTAAGTGTGATCACCTTTATGAGGAGTTGTGCACAAAATTCTACAGTCCTTATGTAAACACAATTCCTATGGGAAATTTGTCTGCATAAGGATTGTGTAATTTAACTTAAATGAAATACTAGTAGGTGCAATGATAAATTGCTGAACCCACAGTCCACACTTACAAGCCGGATGCAAAATATTGCCCTTATAGTTTGATCAAAGGAAAGATTCAATTTGCTGACAGGTTTTAATGTGCCTGGATCCACTGTCAGAATGACCAGTTACATTTTCTCACTCACCTTCTCCAGTCCTGAAAACTTTCCTTCATAAGAATACCTTCCGATGACATGATAAGAACTTATGATTTCAAAGGTATTCCTCTGGGGGAAAAGGATTTTCAGTGGTGTTTGATCCTATATTGATGTTCTGAGTGGGCAAAAATTAGGCAAGAATCCTTGATTTTGTGAAGAAACAAAATTTCTTGTAAACCTTTAGCTGTCAAAGCAATATGCTGTTTGTTTTAATTAGGCCTTTTTAAAGATGTCACATAACATTAAAAGCCTATCTTGTATTTTTAAATAAAATAATTACCTTTGTAAGTAAATAAACTAGTATTATTTTATTGCTAGCAGAACTGTAAAGGATGGCACGTAAGTCTCTGTTATTGCTTAATGGTTAAAAAACAAGCTTACTGCACTGTATTCTCGAATAACCAACATTATTTTTAATGATTTCTATTACAAGCACTCAAATACTTTATGATTAGATGTGAATATGCTTGCATACGATTTCTTAGACCCAAACAATATACACTATATTCACTTTAACGTAAATAATTAGCTTTTACAGCTATAAAACATGTTCATATTAACCTTTGGCCTCTGTTCTATCAACAATAATACACATACTTAGCTTCCTGTTTAATACCAGCACCACTGACCTTGCTTGCATGCAGTTATGTTTGTATGTCCATGCAAGGTGAGTAATACTCCAAACCCCTCAGCCAGCATGAGGATCTGTTAAAAATGGTTATGATGTCCCTGAGGAATCTCAGTGATAATTAATGAAACCAATAGTACCTGACAAAAGACCTCAAAGCAGATCTCATCTGAGCCAAACAAGTCCATTCTACGTAACTTAGTAGATTTTCTGGTGTATTTTTGCAAATGAGCCTTAAAGAATTTATAAGCCAGGTTTGATGTGTGCTGTGTATGTACGGGTGTGACATGCAGTAGAAACAGCTTGTGTTTAGGTGTCTGATTTCATTAAAAGTCTTTGTTGCTAATAGTATCTGGGGAAGGGACTGGGTAGTGTAACTTTTAAGTGCTTATTGTGAGAGGGCTGGGTAGGTTTGCAGTAAGGCTATTGACATGGCTTGCAGTGGTCACAAGTTTTGGGGTTCTTCAGCGAAGGAAGCTGTTTCTTTTACAATTAGCCAAGTCTTCCTCCACTCTCATGGCTGAACTGTTACTACTCTTTGTGCAAGGAGTGGATCTGAAACATCAGCCAGCTCTGCCTGGGATAGCTTACGAATACAAGCAACTCGACGGGGGGACATCCCCATTATACAGATGGGGAAGACAGACACCTGGATGCACTGGGACTTTACCGCTGCTACCAAGCAGGGCATTCCCTTGCGTCACAGCACTACCAAGATGGGTGCAAACACCAGGACTCTGGGAGCGCCACGGGGACCTCCTGAGCATCTGCCCATGAGCAGACATGTAAGTGGTGACAAGCAGGGAGTTGAACTCCGATTCCCCATGTCTCTGTCTAATGCCTTAGTGTCAGATCATCTGTTCAGAGAGAGTGGTTTTGATACCTTCATTGTTGTTCTCTTTTTTTCCCCCCTTCAAATACTGAGTTATTAGATTCAGCAAATTAATATAAAACCTACTACTAGCAGTGGAAAGTTTGGAAAGTTCTCTTTTTATTCTGCATCAGCAGAAATCAAACCAACCTTCATCCTCCTCAGTACTACTTTTTGGGGGGGTACTGCCTACTGAGAAGGAAGTCTTCTTGCTGACCTCAGTGAAGCATTCGCCATTTTGTACTGTTCCTTGAGCATAGACTGATACAGAGCAAATCTCCAGAGGCACATGCACACACACATTTTTTTGCCTGCTTAACTTTTCAGATCTCCATCAATTTCCTTACATTTATACAGAAGTGACCCAGACTAAATATTCATTTAGGAAATGGCATGTCCCTGAGACAAATAGTTCAGTGGCAAAATGGAGCATATTCTAAAACAACAGACAAACACATCAGCAGTATTTACCCTCTTCTTGCCTCATACACTGCAGCGTACAAGGGGTTTAGGTTGCCTTTGTATTTTCCAGTGAATTCCCTGTGTCAAGGAACTGTCTGTTCTACTAAAGCTGATATCTACCTGCTGAGCCAGCACAAAGGGCAAGTAACAACCCAGTATTGGTCTTCAATATGTATATTTAAAAGGATTAAATAGTCTTTTATTATGTGACTGACATTTCAAATGTGGGCTCCATGCTTGGTCTCTTCTCCCTCCCTAGCTATTGTGTGCAATAACATCTTAACATACAAATATATAATCTCCTCCACAACAAGCCGCTGTATATTTCCTGAATCTCATCTCATCTGTGTCAGTACACATCAAGACTTCAGTGACAATTCCCACCACTTACACCAGCCTCTGTGCAGTCAGAGTCCAATTCGCTAGCTGTTCCCTACTGCAGAAGAAGAAAACTGGGCTCGCATAACAGTTCAAGTTTTCTCCTTTGAAGCTGTAGAGCCACAGCCTCAGCCAATGTATATTGCTGTAGTGCCCTGACTTTAATTTAAACCAGCTGATAAGCCACTCCCCCTTTCTCCACACTCCCCACACAGTTCCCCACCTTTCTAAATGGTGGTTGAGTACAGATGACATCTTATGTGCAGCGGAATCTGTACCATGAAAATCAAACAGGCAAATACAGAAAATTTAGCAAGTGCCCTTTGTGGGTTGAACTGTTAGGAGTTTTCTATGGCACATACTCAGGAATGACAAAAAGTGTTCAGTAAATTGTCTCTGTCTGGAGCCATGGATAGATACCTTTACCTATAGCAGTGAAAAGTGAAAAGAAATTCTCCTGTTTATAAAAATTTGCATCTTGCTACATAAAGCAAGAGCATATCTGGGTTTTGATGGGTGCCATGGCAACAATGTTACTGGAGTATAGCATAGGAGCATTTTCAGAGAGAGGGAACAGGATGAAACAAAAAGCTCACTGCTTTTCTGTGGACTCAAGGACTTTTGCTGCACACTCAAGGACAGATTCCCCTTCTTCTTGTTTCTGGGTGGCTATTTACAGTTCCCACCACATTCATACTTTATACTGCAGTTGTCCTGAAATAATGAAAAAAGGGAAAAACCTGCTATAACTAGAAGGACAGTCCTTAAACATAGTTCAGAGTTCCATTATATCTGTATCACTTAAAAGAGAAGAACAATGCAGAACTACTAAACCCACTATGGTTACTAGCAAAGAACAGAACCCCAGGATTACATGTGCAGTAAAACCTATGCTTAAGTACCATAATTGCTTTAAAAGTAGGCATGTAGAGAACAACAGATAATCATGGTTCTGCTTTTGTTCTGGAATAACTAATTTCAGCACATTTCGCCTAGGAGTGAATGCTCCACCTTTTTTGAGATCTACAAAACACCTGCAATTCTTTTTTAATTCAGATATTCTAGTGTCAGTAAAGAGGTATTGAAACTGGAACCTCATTCATGCAAGCTTATGTGCTCTGAGGTTTGTGTGCAAAGAAAATAGCTTAACATGAACAAATGGCAATATAAAGTAATACCTACTGCAATGGCTAAGGAGAGGGGAAAAAAAAGCATTAGAGGGAAGTCTTCGCTTTAGCAACTGACCAGAGCCACATCTCTAGGTCTCTGCATACAAAGCATTATTCAACCTCCTGCCTATGCAGAAACAGTTGCAATACTGGAGAAAGAGACTTCCATTCTCTAGTTCCAAGCTCCAGTTTATTTAGATTCTGATTTCTTAACAAAAATCAAACTCTTGCAATGTCCCTCTTTCCCAGTCATTTTTGAATATCTTGGCCAATTTGAGAGCAAGGTGCGGGTTTTAAAGAGTTCCTGGCTGTTTCTTGTGAATGGGTGGCTGGAATATTTCATACCCTGAGAAGGCTGGAGTTAGGGCTCAAAAGTGGGTTTAGGCATAAGCAAATCCAAGCAGGAGAGAACTACAGGTCATCAGGGTCTGCAAATCCAGCTGCTCATGGAAACAATTTGTTTTTCCAAATGCTCACTGTTCTCATTCGGCATTACTTCACAAACTTTGTTTCATTTTTGCTCCAATGGTACTAGTTTATTTTCTGTTCACACAAGAGCCTTCTTGACCCTTGCAGCCCACATCTTCTGCCATCCTGTTTCTTGCTCTCATTTTAGATCTGTTCACACATCCTGCAATGCTTAACATCATCCTTGGGCCAGTGAAGTTTGCTATATAACTTACATTTGTAAATCCTTCTCACAATATTTTCTTATTGATTGTGTGATATATGACAATGATTTCGTCACCCTTTTGTATGTGGGTATCCTTCAGATGACCTGGAGAATTCAAAGGATAAACAGTATATGCATTATTCTCAAGGAAAAAATTACCAGATAAGCCAGCTTTATCATGGCATTTTACTGTTTTGTAATAAGATAAGATTTATGAATCAAAAAATGTCTAACAGCAAGCAGCATGTAAAAAACAGGAATCATAAAAGGCAGTATCTGTTTCTTTGAGATTAGCAGGACAAATACTTAAGTCCAGTATTTCATAGCTCAGAATGAAGGGAAGATTTGTATGGATCTACTTTTCAGACTTCTTTGTGGCCCAGGAATAAAATATGCTGCCTTCATACGAGAATCTGGTCAAATATATGGTTGCTCAGTGCAGCTGAGTCCACTGTCTTTAAATCATAGCTACGTAATTACTCTAAGCCCTATACTTGCTTTATCTTCTTTAACAAGTCTTCAATTCATTGAAGATCCTCCCCTCCCTTAGCAATTTAGTTTACTTAATAAATTACCTATTTTCACTTTACACAGTATTGAGAACCTTGGCCTTGCTACACATTGGACACACCTTTGAAATACCTTTAGTAAATCAAACACCACAGCAAATGTCTGCATTCAATCTGTTAATAGGATAGGCCCATGGGCTGTATGAAATAAAGCCATATTCAGATTCCTGGTTCCTCACTCCTTGTTCAGAAAAAATTTCCAGCCACTGCACCTACAAAGTGTTCCAAGTGTCAATAAAGGTTAGAAACACATGTTCCTGAGTCTGCAGGCAAACTGTGAAAATGGTACAGAAAGGTGCAGCTTGCACCTCCTGTTAGCCTCACTGGCAGGTCAGCTAAAAATATCTGTTTAGTATCTGTTTTGCTTAAGGGGATTTTGCACCTTTTGCACATAGCGATCCATGCAGTGACAAAACCCACAATTACAGGAGCAAAACAATTATTGTTGATCTTCATTGTGAATCTCCCACTAATTTTAATAATCATGATTCAGGAGAGAGAGAATGGTATTCTAAATACAGATTGTAACGCACAAAACAGGGGATTAGATCTCCCTTACTACATGAATTGGACACCTGAGAAACCTGGGTTTCTTTCAGACATTGCAGCAGAGTAGCTTTTTAGCAGATGTAAAGATTCAAGAAAGCCACAGCTCTGGAGTCTTTCTGGCAGCAGCTACATACTGCTTGGAACTATGAATCAGAATAGGTGACATAGTAACGACTTAAATTCTTGAGGTAGCATAAAGCAAGATATTTTAATAAGCAGAGTGATCATTATGGAAGATTACTGTACTTCCATATTGCTTGTCTAAGTTTCCACCTACTCGTAAGGTGTTTAAAAAAAGAAAGAAAAGACGGTGATCAGCGAATTTAATGTTACGTGCTATGCCATTTCGTGCCCGCTGGTGGCTAATTCTGTCCAGGCTGCTGGCACCCAAGAGGACAGTATACTTCCCTGCCTGGTGTTTTGTCCCTGAAGAGATGGGAGCTAAGTACCTGCTACTGAGGACCTGACTGAAAAGCTCGAAGCAAGAGGAAGCAGTTCCCCAGCCCAGGCAGGAGCCGCAGCTGACACTGCACTAGCTTGGTTTGCAGGGCTTCCGCTTTCAACAGCACCAAATGCTTTCTCAAACATAGCTCTGAGCACTCACCCGGCTCTCCAGCATGGAGTATTTCAGACCTCCCCCAGCACACGCTGGGACCGTGAGTCAGATGGCCAGCTCAGAACATCGGAATGGCTCTGACCAGTCTGCTTCACAGATGAATTTGTACAGACAGTGTTTTCTTAAAGTAGCAGATCTAAAAAACGGACACAAGAAACTTCTCATCAAGTCAAGGAGATGAACTCTGCTCTGGTTGTTAAGTTTTACAATTGCATCAAATCTGTTTTTCTGCACATGCTGCATTTCAGAGACTGAAATGCTGAACAGCTCTCTCTGCTTTTTATGCCAGACTGCTGTGACAATGCTTCTTTGGTTGCACAGTTTCCACCACATTCTGTCTACATGTTCTGCAAGAAGTTGGGCAGTGAATTTTTTTTAAGCACATTGTTTCTTTTCACCTTATCTCATCACTGTAATACCTTTTTTATCTCATCATTGTAGTACCTTAACCATGTGTCCACGCTACTTCAGAAAGACAAAGAACGTAGTGCTTGTAGCTTATCAAGTGAAGCAAGGGCACCACCGTTAGGTAGCACACAGTCACTGTGGAATGTACTGCCGTTTCCCTTCACGCCGATTGGGCTGTGGCTATGGTACGGCAAAACTGTGACCGAAGATCCAATTACACCACAGAAACAAGCAAGCTGTTGTTGGCAAATGTATGTATTTTGAGCATTCCAATGCTCTTACTAAGTACTTCAGCAACTCCAGCACAACAAATGGATTTTACCAGTAAATGTTACCACAAACAGAAAAGAAGTACCAGTTCTCTCTGCTCCTTCAGCTCAAAGGCCCAAAGCTGCTTTGAACTTTGAGGACTCTTGCCAACATTATCAATTCCATCACTACAAAACAGGCCAGTGGTGATGCATCATAGTATGTAATGAACAAATCTGAGTATTGCAACACCTCTTTAAATAGTTGTGGAGACACTAAATTCAGAAACAGAGAGCAAGTCAGTTTATAGACACACGAGACCTGTGTTCTTGCAGCGAGAAGTCTCAAAATCTATTACAGTAGCAGTGAAGCAAAAGGTTCAAAAGAAAAAGCATACAGCTAACAGAACCATTATTGGCCTGAACTCTGAAAACTGGGTGACATTGATTTCTTCAGAAACTTTTCACGTAACTTTGGATTTTTTTAATATACCCCTCGGTCTGACTTATTTACTGCTTTACCATCTATAGTTCTGCAAAAAGAACACGGAGGATAGTGGGGGGAATCCTTCTAGTGCATATTTCTAGACCAGGTTCCAATAGCACCTGAAATAGTCACTTCCTGTCCTGGACCCAGCTCAAGAGAAGAGAGAAATTTGACTTGGGGCACGGGGGAGGGGAAGCAAAGTGAAGATAAAATCTCAGATTAATCTTAAGAAATTTCAACAGCAATAGATGTCAGGATTATTTTTGGATTAAGTAAGTAGTTTCTCCCACTAAAGAAAACCCACTCCCACTTCAAAAAAGAAACGCCCCCACTATCAGCCGACATCGTTCACTTTACAAACTTTTCTCAACCTGTAATACTTTGGAGTAGGCAGTTGTGTACAAAACTGCTTATCTCTTCTGTTAAAACCTCACATTAATTACACAGGAAAAAGAGAGATAAGGAGACCCAAACTTGTTAGTTTATTTTAATTATTATCCTGCACAGTCACTTCAGAAGAAGGCAAAACATTTTCTGAATAAATTTTTCCTTTCAAAAACTCAACTGCATCTTCATTCGTCATTTCCTGAAACTTCTTGTTCGGGACCTGGAAGAAAGGAAAAGGAAAGGGTACATTAGTTATACTATCTTTGGCAAACTACCCTGTCCCACAAACCAAGTGCTCAGTGATGGGAAGGCTATAGGGAGTGGCTGTATTTTGAAAACAAGTTGGCTTGAATCATTCATTCTATAAAAATCAGAGAATTAAGCCAAAGTCACAGGGTTTTTAAGTACAAAGCAATTCAGTGGCTTGATTTTTTTTTTCCTGAACTATGATTATATTTATTTTGTTGATAATGATTAAGTGGTAGCTTGTCTTTGTCTTTTAGAGTTCCTCTGTCCTTTCTCCCTAGTGACACCACAACCACCTTGTAAGTAGAGATGATATACAATTACCACTCTAGAGAAGGCTCACCATTCCCTACAAGGCCTGTTGTACCAAACAAACATACTCATCACTATGCTGATAACAGGACCGAAACACAGTGAATAACAGGACTCTTCTTACCAGAATGACATGATAGCCTAGTTTATTTAGATGCCGCTTCTTCATTCCCAGCTTCCCTTGGGGGTGTGTTGTACCCACACAGAAGGCAGCCAGAGGAACAAAGAGAAAAGCCAATCTACAACCAAGAAGAGTAGGGAAGACTCCATTGTACAAATGCAGAATAAGCGTTTTTAAGACAATGATACAATGATGTCCTTTAATACTACAGAATATATAGCTGTCTTTCTGGTAGGCAAAAATATCAGGATGGCACAAATTTCATTATCCTTTTCCTCCTCCAGACTTAAGTAATTTAGTCCCTCTCTTGTTCCATGAGCTTTATGAAAGTACCAGCATCTACCCAAATACCTACATCAGAATTAAGTCCTTAGATCTCCACCTCTCCCACAATGAGGAGGAAATAGATCAGTCAAAATTCTACATTATTTTGACAGCTTCTATATTTACTTTGATCCTTTGCTAATATTCAGAATCAGTTACTTCCTGCCATAAAAACTTACTTGGAAGGGTGAGGAAAGCTGAATGCCTTGGAAGCCTAAACAGTGAGTTTCTGTTACACAATTCACTAGCTCTCCTTTTCCCAAAAAGCAAACTATACAAAATACACTGCTGTGCAGTGATCCAGCACACAAATGTGAAGTATTACCCAATTCTACTTAAGCGTTACTGAAATGATATATGTCCCACTTCAGTTACTGAGAGGTCATTCTTCTACAGAAGATTAAATTAATCACCTAAAATGTGGATATGATGATCCTTTTTATTCAAATTATATTTCACCAGCTGAATTAACTGCCATAACATACCACTGAGATGCACATTTTAAAGACTTAAGAGAAGAACTGAATGTTTAATTGGACACACAAATACTTGGAATTTTAAAACCGTAACTTAGCAATTTTTTGGAAGGCATTTCAGTCATACTTCAAAACCTGTATCCATTACAAGAGTATCAGATTACTGTGATGTTTCCTGCCTCTTTCTCTGAAATGTCAAGTTTTAGCCTCTGTTAGAAGAAGGTAGTGAGCTGGGTGAGTTGTTGCTCTGAACTGGCATGGCAATTTGTGTATATTTCAGTGAGCAGAAATAACCAGTTAGTTATTGACTTTGCTTCTGCAAATCAGTGAACCACAGAAGTAACTGGATGGAATAAATACAAATAAAACTAGCCTGCTAGAAAAAAAATGCAGTCAAAAAAGAGACCTTTGAACACTTGAGTCAGCATGATCATCTGTTGCAGCTATTGGGAGCACTTTCTTTCTCTCTGAATCCATTACAATTTCAAAATCTGAAAACAAAACAAAACATTTAACATTGCAAGAGGTTACAATTAATGTTCTCACTTGAACATTAATTGTTTATACTGTTTTCGAATGAACAGCTCATTTGAAAAAGTTAACAGACACCATCACCGCTCTGTTTCTAATTGCTGTTCTCTAATAATTTACATATTACTGATGGCTTTTCCCTCCCTGCAACCAATATAAACAGCTATAGCTTGCACATCTCCAGAAAATAAACATTTTTTTTTTGGAAACTGTAGATATAACTTTATGGGAGTCAAATCATAGTTTAAAGAAACTAGTCTTGATTGCAGTCTGTCACACCTACTCAGATTTTCCTGTAATCCGATTCCTCATTAGAAATATTTAGGAAGAAAATTATTACAAATACAGAAAAATTGGTAAGCTGGGTGGCTGGCAAAAAATACGCAGTATCAAAATATAAAAGAAACCAAATGTTATGAAATGATCACCTGTAAAAGAAGGTCATATCCCATTTCATAAAGGCAAGTAGAACCCAAACCTCAGCCAGAGCTTCAGAGAAGAAACAAGTCAGAGAACAAAAGGCGGCTGCTGTTTGGCTTTGTTTCTAATGTGATTTAGTGCTAACATGTCAACTCTCTAAAATAGTTGGCCATATTGGATTTATGTACAATTAACATCTGCTCGCTGATGCTTAACAAAAAGTCCAAAGCAGTTTTGTAAACAAAAGCAATCATAAAGTTTTAGTAAATTGACTTAAATACTCTAACAGAAGCGTCCTAGAAAGCAGATTCACCAATCAAGGACATAATTTGTTAAAAGACTGTGTCTCCAAAGAGTTACACTTTTAATCACTTGCACGCTACACAGATTTGTTACCACCTTATTATTTTGGGGATTATAAATCTACATTAAAAAGAATACAACCAGTGATTTGGCTTCATACCAATATGATATTTATATGGCAGCTGAACGTTTTGCCGAAACATCTTCTCATCTCCCAGAAGCTCTATCAGTGCCTTCCGAGCCTTCCTGAGATTAAGAGATACTAATGAGGAGAAATTCTCAGTCAGCACAAACGCAGGCTTTGTGAAGGAAGGGCTATCAAGTTCCATACATGCTTTCACACAGCGAAGCATCATTTCCTTTTGTTCTTTGTAAAGACCATCTGAAAAAGGATACAAAAAATATTACATCCAGTGTATCATCTCACAGAATTTTTCATTTTATTGTCATTTATAGTCTGTTCCGGCAGAGGAATGGATTTCAATATAAGAATCAAAACCCAACTGTTTTCTCACTGAATATTATTGAATATCTTCAATATATTGTTAAATATACACCATCGATTCACTAATTATGATATTAAAGTCTACAGCTGGGACCTGCCCATTTATCCAGTTTTCCCCGCTACTGTACACAGCTCTGTGCATGCTATCATGCTACAGGAGACATAAGGAGAACAGGGAATGAGAGAGCATGCATAAAAACCATTCATAAAATCCAGACAACTAGAAGGCTATTTATAAAACAAAGAAGGGATATCAGACTAGGCCATAATTTTGCAACTCTACTTTAAGAGTACTAAGCTGCGCAAACTCTGAGCAGTTACAGCTTTACAGCTTTCAGGTTCGGTCACAGCAGGCTCAACAGCAAGACACAGTGTTTTACTCTACACTGAATTTCTACTCTGCTGAACTACTCTACTGGCTGTAGAGAATTGTAACGTGGAAGCGAAATTCTACTACAAACCATTCCAAGTGTCTCATTTTAACTCAGAGCAGTGAAAAAAACCTTTTACTCATGAATCCAGGTACTAAAGTTGGTTTACAAAGGTTAAGACTTCCTGTGTTTTTAAAAATGCCTGAACATCTGTCAAAGCTAGAACCCCTGGCTTTTACACATTTCTACCATTTCCACATTCTCATATTCACCTCTCCCCATGTGCACACCTACTATTAAACTGTTGCCACCATGGGGCCCAAGACAGTAAGCCTGATGCCCTAATGCAGAAACAGATCACTTAGATCACCATCACTACATTAGCTTTGTCTTGAGGACTTCAAATCATGTTTGCATTCTTTAATTTCTAGACTTTTAACACAGTTACAACATATTATATACAGAGGCAGACTATCCCTTTTAAAACAAGAACGTGACAAAGTAAGGCCTGACCTGACAGCAGCAGTTCATCCCTGCTGTCCTTTTGCAGCAGCTCATCAATTGCACGATGAGGAAGACATCCTAAGATGCAAAGTGCATACACTGCCTTCAGCAGTTCTGTGTCTGGAATCTGAGGGAGGTACTTATTCAAGCAGCTATGAAGAGTCTCAAAAAACCTTTTCCAAAAGCAAAAGAAAAAAATCTAAATACACAAACAAGACTATATAAAATACAAATTTCAAACAAAAATACAAGTTAGAAATCTTTATTATCTTGTATAACCATATGTTCTGTAATCTAACATTAGCTTTTGATTCTTCTTTCAGGATACAGCTACCTATCAACAGATTTAGTAGCCTGGTCAGTCTCAAACCAAGGTCTCCATTTTCAATTACAGAGAAAAATTCCTATGTAGAAAAAATGTGAAAAGACACAGCAGATTTACCTTACAGATTAATAAAACAGAATTATGAACTCTTGCACAACTGAAGTCAAATACTAGTTGCCATACATTACTCTATAATGACTATGTAATGTATTATTAGGCATTCTAAATGAAAACCTACAGATGCTTTTGGCCTCTGGGAACATAGTTGAGTCGTGAATACACTCGGAGAACAATCAAAAGGTTTTTCAAGTTGAGGAATTCAGGGTCTTCTGTCACCTTCTCAGCAAAAATATCCATCAGCTCACTAGGCTGAAAGCCAAGTGTCTCGAAGGTAGAAAGAAGAAGGATAATCTAAAAGAAAAGATAGTTTTATAAGGTCAAGAAATCCAGTAAAGTGGATCCTACCTGTTGATTTCATAAAAGGCATTTTTAATGAAAGCACATTTTTCAACCGTAACACCTCTTCTATTTCTTATTTCTTTATTCATCAATAAACAGAAGAGCATTTTAAAAATTTAACTCTATCAACTTCATCAGATTGGTACTCCTAAAAAATCTGTTCTCCAAAGATCAAACACAAACACAAAGAAAGGTAAGATGGACAGCACCAGATATTCTACTAGTGCCACTATAAATTATTTGGTCTCAAACTCACTTGTCTTTTGTCCCAAAGGCAGGCAGTAGAATTAACATAGTCTGCTAATGCTGAAAACAGTTCTACATTACGGTACTGGAGATTGTAACAAGCTCCCAGAATGAGAATTAACTGTCGAAATGGAGCATCCTGGACATTCTCTGTAACAGAAGTGCAAAAAAGGACAAATGATACAAAGCAATGGAAGCTGTAGGTTGGAGACATTGTGGGAACAGCTTGGCTAGGGGATGGGGGGTGGAAATCAGATAAGGAACAGTGGAACAGACTGAGAATAGCTAGGCGAAGTCAACTGAGCTAAAACACATGAAGAAACTGAGAGGTAGAAGAAACCAAACTGAGTCAGGATCAACCTAGAAGGGATAAACCAGCAAAAGCGGACAAATTAACAAAAGAAGCAAGAAGATTGTGTTCCCAGAACATCTTCTGTTCCAGGATTTTTGATTTTCAGCACCTCCCTGCACTCAGCATGGAAACCCTCAGGCTAGCCCCTTTAGTACTGATTGAGCCTTTGGGCTGTCCACTTCACCATGTCAGCTGAGGGAGTAACAAAGAGGTGGATCTAAAGCTGCTGATTAATCAGATATTAGCACATGATGAAATTTACATTTTTCTCCCATTTGGTTTTACAAAACAGCAAGAAACCAAAAATATGAATCTATGTCTAAAAACCACTAAAGGCTGTCAAGCACTAAAGCATTAATGTAAGCCAAACGACAACAGACTTCTGCACAGGACTGATGCTTCATTTGCCACACAAGATGGACCTAATCCTGAGATGAAAAAGATTCAGTACTGAAGAACAATGCTCTCTTGAACAGCCCGCTTCATTTGCTGCAATGAGGGGCATACGTGTCATAAAAGACAGTGACTGCAAGAGAAAAGAGTGTAGTTACAGTAGTAGGATCAGCATCCATCAAAACTAGACTTTATCTTTTCCTCTGCTAACAGAATCTCATATTACTGGACACTTTGATCTTAATCACTCTCTTCTGCATAATTAGAAAATGAATATCACCACTGGGTCACTCCCTTGCTGCTGCAAAAATTAACTCAAGAAGTACCTATGAAGTACATAGCTATTACCGTTCTGGTCAGGTCCCCAGATATGGGTGAGGGGGCTACTTTCTTGAGAGTCCCAGCAACAGCACAGGACCTGGAAAATCTGCTAGAGAATTCCTTTGGCCCATGGGCCCCAACGTGTGCCCCTCTCTCCTTTTCCTATTCCATCTCCAGCCTCTGATAGGGGTCATTTCTGTCCAGAAATTAATCACTCTGTCCCCAGAGCATCATTTGCACGACGTGCAGCATGTGAGTCCTGAGAATATGCACTAAAAAAATGCAGGAAAAAGTACTGAGTAGCTGCTCACTCTGTGTATGCCATCTAGCCTGTGTACTGAGTGTGGTGAAAATCCTATGGGCGAAGCCAGTACATGTAAAGACCATGTCCTAACACATATGAACAGCCAGGACAAATAAGGGCTGTACAGGCAGCCCAAACACTCCCGGTTCCTTTATGTTAAGAATGCTATTTTGCTGTCTTAATGGTTTTTTAGACACAAATTCATATGTATTTTAAGTGTGAATCAATACATACTGACCACATAACCTTACGAAATGTATTGTAAAGGTATGGAGGTGAAAGCACTAGCTTTCATTTAATTTTTTTTCTGGGCTGCAGCATGACGTCAGTTATTAAGCAGCATTCAATAGTTAAATCCAGTTAATCAGGGAAACATGTTCCCTTTAGTTTGTCAACTAATCACACTAAGCCACCAATCCATCCTCTAAGATGTCCGCTTCCAATTCAGATTTGTTTTAAAAGTTTATCTGAAATCTATATTTCTTGCTAGAATTCAATTCTTTTTCCTCAATTCTGCATGCAGAAAAACGCAAAGAAAAATACGTAATTCAGGTAAATGTTAAGAAGGCCAGAGACGACAAGAGCTATTTGCTTTCATTATCGATCAGTAATTTTCTGTCTTGCTACTTGTCAAATGGCTCCACATTACTATAATATCCTGTAAAACAAAGATGTTTCCTGAGTTTTAAAGGAAATCAGAAAAAGGAGATGAGACAATAATTAGGAAGAATTTGGCATAAGGAAGGGAAATTTAATAAACATTTTTCTCTTACCCTGGATCTTTTTACTGCAGGCGTTCAGGATTGGAATGGAACAATAATTCATTGCAACAAGAGCAAAAAACAGACGCAGAGCATTCGGGTAAGTCAGATGGTCTATTTCTTTCAAAACTGCGATCTAAAGTGAATTAGAGTTTATTAAATCCTTCATTCTTCAGGTGTATTATCACTGCTTTCTGGTGAAGGCACTTTCACCAAAAGTTTTCCAAATTCCTTAGCCTGTTCAGACTTATACGAAAGAAAAAGGAGCAACAAACAGCAAAAGCATAAAGTAACTACTCTCAATTTCTGAATACACACTTATAGCAGACCAAGTGTTCTACAGCCGTGTCACTATGCAAGTTCCCAGCAATTTGCCTTTATATGCTTTTTTTTAAAAGAAAGAAGTCTCAGTAAAGCTCATTTCCAAATACTGTGAATATGTATCTTCTATCAAGTCTTAAAAAATGTAGCAGAAATATAATTGGGACAATTGACTTATTTAAAAGTACTCCAATTACTGTTCTGGATGTGCGTGAAAGCTGTAAGCCTTCAAAGTGATCCCAGAGCACAACAAGTGGCATATCTTTAATACAAACACCCAGCTACAAAAGTGGACTGAGGCACAGGTCAGCTCTGATGCCACAAAAGAGACTTCATTTATCGAAGTAGTAATTAGATTGATAGAAGTGACAGCAAAAATGAGACTACCAAGTATATTGGCTACTAAAATGCAATATTCTTGCTGCATGTATATCAAAGGTTAAATACAAAATGCGTCTACAATAGAAATTACACAGTATTAAAAATAGCGCCCTGTAGGCTCAGAAAATTAAGAGCTCCCTTCAGTTAACAAGTGGAAATGTTACTTTCCTCTCAGTTCCCCCACATTTTCAGCCAGTTTCTCACCATCTTGTAAAAAGTGGTACCTTGTCCAAGGTTTTACGATTACATCTAACACACTGCATGAGCCCCCTGCACTGCTCTACTCTTGCCCAGTTTCCCATCAGTGGTATCTTCCCTCACATTTCCTCATGAATGCTATTACAAGCAGACCTCAGAGCTCTTCAGCTATGTGATGAAAACACTGGCAGGCCCTGTTTGAAAGGAGGTTTCAAAAAGTGTCTTTAGATCAGGGGATGAAACCCAGTATGCCCTGCCATAAAACCTACAGCCTGCTCCCAACCACTGTATTTCTCAGGGGACCTTTCAGACACACAGAAAGATAAGGCCATGAGCTAAGTGAGTTCTCCTGGCGTCTCACTCCCACTGGTCCTCTAGCCCCATACCGTTACTGGACACAGCCCCATCACAGACTAGTTTTGTGTCTTCTCATGTTCCAGCCACAAGCTGGGCAAGGGAATCAGGGAACAGTCTGTAAGTGCTTCTATGAAATGCCATGTGGTCAACCCAAACAAGAGGTGAGGGCACTGCTATTTTACTGCCTCAGTTCCTTTTGTACCATCTCCACTGCTTTCTGCCCCCTTTTGTGGTGGGATATTCCCAACTTCCAAATTTAAGTGCTTCCTGCAGATATAGCTGGACTATGATTCATATAGCAAATGCAGTTAACCCTTCCATTATATTTTCTCTTTGAGTGTCTGGAAAGAACCATACACAATTTACAAATAATGCAAGAGCACAGGCTTTGTGGAAGTAAATATGAGCCTCCAACTAAACTTACCTCCAATTTCTTTTTCAGAAAGACTGGAGCATCTTTTCCCATGCATTTCATCAGGTTTTGCAGTATAAAGATGTCTCTGATACTTGGAATGCGCTGCTCCACTAGCAATCTGATGAAGAAACACACACAAGACTGGAGCTAGAGAGAATAGCTGTTTAATAGAGCTTTCCTCTTTCAGCAGTAACAGGTAAATACCCCCATTCTCCCTCACCGAGGAACTCCCAAGTGAAAGCTGTAATTCCCTGCTCCTCTCCCACCTCCTTTTTTGCAAGGCTAATAATTCTGCATGATGTAGCTGCAGCACAGATATTTTGCACATGGAAATAATTATATATGCTTTCTTAATGTTGTCCTGATAGAGGAGTCTTGTTGCTGATACATTAATAGCAGGGGCACCTGACCAGACTGCACATGTCACTGGGCAGGCTCGAGTGCTGTTAAGCCTCAAGAAATTAACACTCTTCTGCAGAAAAAAAAAAAAAATCGCACATTTTTATCATAGAATCATCCACGTGCAGGCAAGTTCTGAAACAGTTAGGAAACCTGGGAATGGACACTGACAACCGCTTGGTGCAAGTGAGGAAAAAACCCAAACAAGCAGTGCTGTGGGCTGCAAGAACAGAAGGGGATATCATAACACAGAGGGATCATACACACAAGATGAAGGAGTTCTGCATTCCCAGCACCTCCTTTTCTGCCTCAGGTGTTGTAATTGTTATGTCTGAATCACCCTTAAATATACCTGCACAGCTACAAAAATATGAAATGTCGCTTCCTAAGGCAGTCCACTGCTCTGAGAGTCATCCCTGCAGATGCAGCTTCCTGCAAATGGGCAAGAGATACAGACACCAAGACAGAGAAAGAGCTGTAGATGGATCTCCTGCTTTCTGCCAACTTACAAGAACTGTGTACCTGAGCTTCCAGGAGAACCTGGTTTTTGCATATCACTAACGCATCCACCTTCTCAGAGCAGGACCTGACACAGGACCAAAAGTATTAATCCATGGCAAGTTTTGTGACAGCCTCAGTAAAAACAGTCTCATGGGAGTGAGCAGATTGGTTACCCACGTACATCTCAGTGGCCCAGGAAAAAATCACTACAGCCAAAGAAGTTATTCTGATAAAGCACTACACAGAAGGCCTTGCGGGATACACAGATGAAGTCTAAACTTGTCTTCCTCTTAATTTTTACTTACTAAATTAAAAGAAAAATATTCCCTGGCTGTTAAACAGCATTTTTCATCATGACAAATCAAAATACTTCACGAAGTAAGCTAGTCTTATTACCTCCTTTCTACACACGGGTAAAACAGAGGCATAGATATGTGAAGTGACCTGATCAACAGCATAAAAAAACCACAGTGGTGGAGCTGCAGTTAGAATGTGAATCCCCTGCAGAGCAGTATAGCACCCTATGCCATCAGAAGCCTTTATGCTTGAAACTGCAAAGACAATGCCAAAAATCACTGTCTTGTACAGCTGTTATCTTGTGATCATTTCAGTCCTAAAACCACAGTATGGCTTTTATGTGCAGACATTCCCTCCATGATTTCTAAAAGACATATAGTCAAACAACATTTAAATGTGAAGAACATGTGAAAGATATATTTTTCTCACTGTAATCCAGCTTGAAGAGCGCTCACATTCTTGTCTTTATCCAGCCCTGTCAAAGTAGTTGCCAAAACTGAGATACATCGGTTATCAAGTTGATTGAGCTTCTCCTGTTAAAGAGTTTTCACAATGTCAGATTACTTCTGACCAGTAAAAGTTTCAGAAAAGAAAAACTGACCACTTTTAATCTGTACCTGCCACCTTCTCTTTCCCCCAGAAGTCAATTCATAAACTTTAATTTTGCAGTGACCTACAAGGTCTCACATCAGTCAAATCTAGTTGATGTGAAAAGGGTAATGATTTTTGAGACTTCTCCTCTCTGTTAAACCTGGCTGAAATCAGGCAGTGGTTTCAAAAATGAAGGAAATTAGAAGTACACACAAATTAACTATAGGAGCCCTGTTTCCATGGAACATCAGACTAAACCAGGGAGGTAACCCAACGCCCTGATGTTGCACGGCCTCCCAGAATTAGCCCCAAGGTTTCAGCCCAAACTCAGGAGAAGAGGGATTTTGATACTTACTTGGCACACTCGCACCAAAGTCTGGACTAGGAGAGTGTTCTGAGGAACACCTAGGTTCACCACAGCATGCAGACTGAACACCAGGTCAGCTCGCGTCATCCTTCTCGAGTCCCGCAACAGCTTCTGACAAAGCTTGACAAAAGCTGGGTGCTCAAAGATCAGCTGCTTCTCGTAACGCTGCTGGTCTTCGGAGAGGTTTTTGAAGAGCCTCCACACTGTAGTTAAACAGTTTGTGACGTGCTTAATGGAAACCGCAGACTCTGAAGCCAATTCCAGTACATCACAAGGACAGGTGCATTTCTGGAGACTATTAAAGAACGGCTCACTATGGTCCAATACATGCCTCGCTTGGAAGCTCCCAGAGTCATCCAACTTTTCAAGTTCCAAGGAGCTCTGGGGAGCCTGCTCACTCACCAAAGCCTCTGTACTCTTCTCTGGTTGTATTTTAGCACCTGCACTAAAAACATCTGTCTTTTGAGACAGAAATCGAAGAGATGATCCCTGCACACAAATATTTAAAAATAATTTCCTGAAGTTCGCATTTTCCAGGGGATCCCTGTATCTGCCAATCCATAAAATGCATTTTCTTGTTGTGGCTGAAGATTTGGGAGTGAGCACAGAATTGCACCTATGCATGCATCTAACAGTATTTAACAAATAATTTATTTTATTATTCATTTTTGCTTATGTCGCATGGATAGATTTGAAATGCCTACTCAAAGTAAGGGATCCGATGAAATTCTACCAGTGGAAACAGTGCTAGAGAAACTGCATAAGATCACTTATCTGTAAAAAAAAAATGAAAATTATGGATTAGTTACCAGACTTTCAATTCCTAAAGTTTCAAGTACCAAATCTATGCAAATCTTTTACAGGAGAGAGAAAAAAGAAAAAAGAAAAAAAAAAAAAGATTTTGAAAAAGATCCCTGGAAAATGATTTGCCGAGGGACTTTTACTGGGTCTCCTACGTTTTAGCCAGACATCTCAACACAAGGCTAACTCATCCTGGGTGTCAGCTCTTTTTCCTCTTTGCTTTTTAAGCAAGAGCGATGCCGGCAGGGAGAGCCTTTTCCGAACCGACGTTTCCCCAAGCCGACGCGTCTCCCGGCAGGGCTCTGGCGGGTCACGGCCGACCTTCAGCCCCGGTTAACAGAGCCCTGCCCGGCCGCGGCCACAAACCCCGCCTGCCGCCGCCCCGTCCCGCGGGCGAGCCGCCTGCCCGGCGGCCGCGGCACCCCCGGGCGCGCTCCCCGGGCAGCAACCCCCGGGGGGGCTCGCTACCGGTGGCGCGGGCCGGCGGCCCGCCGCCAAGGGGACAGAGGCCTTTCGGCGGCTCCGCGCCGGCTCGGAGCACCCGGGCGCAGCGGCGGGGGATCCCGCGGGAGGGGACGGGACGGGACGGGACGGGACGGGACGGTCGCGCACCAGGTCCCCGCCGCCCGCTAGCTGTTACCTCGCACGCGGCGGTGCCATGACACCCAGAGCCCCCCTCCCGGCCTTCTCCGCGCGCTCTCGGCGGGCCTCGCGAGAGGGACGGCGCGGGCCGAGGGACAAACCGCCGTGGCGCGCGGCGCGTTGCTGGGCAACGGGGAAGCGGCCGTTGGCGGGTGCCGCGCGCATGGCCAAGCTGGTGCTGGCGGGTGAGGCGGGCGACGGGGCACGGCGGCGGCGGCGGCGGCGGCGGCGGGGCGGGCCCGCCTGCCTGTGCTCGGGGCGGCCGCTCCGCGCTGCGGGGTGCCCAACTTTTCCCTCTTCCAGCCTCTCTTGAGAGCGGCGCCCGGGCGGCAGGCCGCCTCGGCCGTTCCCCAGTCAGCCTTCTCCGCGTCTTACTCCGTCGGTGAGGCTGCTGCCTCCCTCTGATACCGTAAAAGTCGGTAAATGAAACTCGCTAAGACTCATTCTTTAGAGTTCTAGAAAGTGGGCATTTATTGTGGTGCCGGGCACGCAGGGAATCACTCCACCTAATGTGCGCACCGGCCTATTGTACTGCAGAGATTGTATACGCATAAAATTTGCATATTCATTAGATTTCTGAGAAATTATTATAATATTTATGCTTTTATTCGAACTCATTAATATATGCAAATGTCCTTGGTGCATGCGCATTCACATTCATTGGTGATCTAAAGTCCTCCGGTGGTCGTGGATAGTCTTCCGCACCGTGTTCGCTAGTTGAACTCAGTCTTCAGGCATGCTCAGTCCCTTTCGGCTTGTTTTCAAGGTTCTTCCATGTGCTTACTTAGCAAAATCAACTGATTAGGGATATACTATTCCACAATGCGATGCTAGGTCATGTTATGGATATACTGTCCAAGGACACAATGCTTAAATCATGTCCAAACTCTTCCTGTTGTCTAAATATAATGACTTTCTAAGCTTTTCTTGCTTGTAAATGTATCATTTACTCAGGTTATTTTGGTTAGACAGAGGCCAGAGGTTCCAGCCAGTATCAATCCCTCCTTTTCTTTTGAGGGTTTATAGTAAATAAGCTATAACCCTCACCATGTAATATTCTACTTCTTTCAAGTAAAGATAGAAAAACTAGAAAGGCAATTACTACACAATATCGTACAAGAAATCATGCCTATGATGATAACAAGAATAATGCCCCAAAACAATATTCTTAACCTCGACCAATCAGGCAACCACGGGGTTCATCTATGCCAAATTTCTTCATATCCTAGGGATGTGTCATCCCCCTTTACTCGTTTAACTATGCTGACTTGTTGTTTAATGATTCCCCAATCAGCATTCACTCATCCTGTTTTGTCAATGTACACGCAGCAACTAGAATTAACTACTGCACGTACTCCGCCGTGGGAAGCTAACATCATATCTAGAGCCATTCTGTTTTGCATAGCCACTTGTGATACCTCTGTTACTTCTCTCTGTAAAGTTTCTGTAGCATCTAAGGTGGCGTTTCCCATCTTTTCCATGACTGCTGATATATTAACAATGGCATTCTCTAATTCACTAACACCTAGCCATGGAATAAACCACCTGGCAAACGAATGAAAGGCCGTAGGCTGAATTAATAATGGATTTGGCCTATAAGCATCAGGTGTTTCCCTCTTCTTTCTTCCTACAGGAGTCTTCAACCATACCATCCCTCTGAGCTCTGCCATTATTTTAATTTTTGGGAATATTACCCCTAGTGTACAGGAACCCAACCACCAAGGAGGCAAGGCTTTACGAGCCTTATTTCCACATAGCCAGTACCATCCTGTCCCTTTTGGTACTTCCCAATATTTTCCCAGATACTGCTTTTGCCTCCTTTTCCATTGTAACTGCATGTACCAATCACACTGTGAGTAATTTCCCACCGAGAAGTTCCCAGCATTAATTGACTTACAGTCTGTAATACACTTGACTTTCTGTAACTTGGGAGTTTCCGTTTCCCAAACCTGGGGGTCTCTACTGTAATTCTTAAAATACGATTTTGTTTTTTTCCAAAGATTATCTCAAGTAGTGTTAAAAGGAATCAGAAGGCATATTATAGTAATATTGGTCACGGCACCATGTTCTGGAAATTGCAAGCAAATCCAACAATTATTTGCATTAATTGCAGAGGCGATTCTTATTACTGATCACACATGGACATTCTCTTTCCATAAAGTCTCTAGTCCTTGTCCCACGACTCCAAAACTTACAGTTAATACATATACCACAGTTATCACTGCTTTAGAGTAAGCTTCAAAGGGGCCGTTTCTTCAGAGGTCCATGGCTTTGGTGCTTTCTTAATTCGAGAATAGTGGATCCATGGTCCTTTGGCTTCTAACTTGACTGCTGTATATGTGGTTAACAAAACCTGAAATGGTCCTTTCCACTTCTCTTGTAGTGGTTCAGAAGTCCAGGATTTGTCGTACACCCAGTCTCAGGCTGGAATGGATGTGCTGGGGAATCAAGACTTAAAGATTTATTCAAGGCTACATATTTATTCAGTTCCTGCAAAACTATCCCGAGAGCAATTAGGCAATTTCTCATATCACTCTCCCCTTGTATTTGCATCTGTCCTGGTAGTCCAGGT
Source organism: Morus bassanus (assembly GCA_031468815.1). Classification (NCBI taxonomy): domain Eukaryota; kingdom Metazoa; phylum Chordata; class Aves; order Suliformes; family Sulidae; genus Morus; species Morus bassanus. Next base: position 30,062,917 of record CM062574.1, on the reverse strand, counting down.
GTTTGATATGGTCGTCCATACATTAACTCATATGGGCTGAGATGTTGTCTGCCTTGAGGTTGGACTCTAATTCTCAACAAAGCTAAAGGTGGAGCCTGTGTCCAATTCATCGAAGTTTCTTGACATAACTTGCTTAACTGAGTTTTAAGGGTATGATCCATTCTTTCTGCTTTACCACTAGACTGGGGTCTATAGGGGTATGCAAATCCCAAGTGGTACCTAACAAGCTACGTATTTCAGTAACTACTTTGGCTATAAAATGTGGACCTCTGTCCAATGGCACTCCTAAAGGTATTCCAAATCTTGGAATTATTTCTTTTAACAATATTTTTACCACATCTCTTGCTTTGTTGGTGCGGCATAGAAAGGCCTCAGGCCAACTTGTATATGTATCCACGAGGACCAACAAATACTTTAGCCCTCCTTTTCTTGGCAATTCAATAAAGTCTATTTGCCAATATTCTCCAGGTGCCTGTCCCTCCGCAGTTTTTCTAAACTGATTTTTATTCCGTGTTTTTGGATTGTTTCTACAACGTATTTCACACCTTTCTGTGACTGATCTAATGGTTTCTACCATGTTCCTGCTAATAACCGACTTCTGCAAATGCTTTAACAAATTTTCTGTTCCCCAATACACAGCATTATGTTCTTCCTTCACTAGACTATTCATAAGGGAATAGGGTACTATCACCAGGCCTGAGGCTGTAACTGCCCATCCATTTTTCACGTTTCTCTGCCTTTAAAGTCTCAATTATTTTTAAATCCTGCTTATCATAAATAGGGTTTTTCTGGAGGGAGATTTTCTTTTCTGGTACTATAGCTAATACTTCCTTCTCTAAGCCTTTTTCTGCAGCCTGCTTTGCAGCCAAATCAGCTAGCTTATTTCCTCTTTCTTGAGTGTTTCTTCCCAATTGGTGAGCTTTACAATGCAACTTCCTTCCCATTTCAGGATTTTCCCACTGAAAGGCAAATAATTCCTGACTTTCAGGATCAAGCGGGATGCAGAAAAAGGCATCTTTTAAATCTAAGACTGTAAACCACCCGTATTCTTCGGTAAGAGCAGTCAACAGTGTATACGGGTTTGCTACCACAGGGTGGAGATCTTGGACAATTTGATTCACTGCTCTCAGATCCTGAAGTAACCTATAAGATTTCCCGTCAGCTTTCTTAACAGGTAAAATCAGAGTACTACTACTAGATTCTTTCAAAAATCCATACTTTAAAAATTTCTGTATAATAGGTACTAACCCAATTTTGGCTTCTAACTTTCAGGGATATTGTTTCAATCTTACCGGTGCCGATCCTGGTTTAAGGTCTATCCTTACGGGTTCAGCTCTCTTTGATTTCCCTGGTACCTCTCCTGCCCAGGCAATGGGAATCACTGCATTCTCGATTTCAGCTGGGATTTTCTTTTCCACCTGCTCAATTTCCTGCAATAACAATACTGAAGCTTGGACAAATTTAGACTCAGGGTTTATTACTTCCACTCCCCCATTTTTGAAGTTTATCTCAGCTTCTAATTTTTCTAATAAATCTCGGCCTATTAGAGGTTTTGGTGCACCTGGCAGATACAAAACCTGATGTGTTACCCATTGCTTTCCAATTTTAAATCTCATAAGTTTAAAGAAGGGCTGTGTCTTTGCCTTTCCTGTCACACCAATGATTCTTACAGTATCATATCCTAATTCATGTCTCTTTGTATTTAAAACTGAATAGGTTGCCCCTGTATCAACTAAACATTCTATCTCTGTTTCATCTTCCCCAGCTTAATTTTAACCAAAGACTCTGCTGGGGGACATTCCTCCAGTCTCCCTCAGTCCCTAGCTTCTGTAGCTACCATGGGAGCATCTGGTTCCCCAAGTTTCTGCAAAGATGGGCATTCTCGCTTCCAGTGCCCCTCCTTTTTGCAATAAGCACACTGAGTCTCTCCTACTAGGGATTTTGGGAATCCTCTGCCATGTCCTCTTCCTTGATAACCACCTCTAAATCCACCCCTGGGTCCTCCTTGAGGGCCATAGGTCCCTCCTAGTGCAGCGATCAGTCTGGCATTCTGCTTTTCTTTCTGCTGATCCCTGTTCCTATAGACCACACCAAGCCATATCCAACAATTTTCCCAAGTCTCTGGCATCTGCTTCCTGTAGCTTTTGCAACTTTCTCCAAATATCATCAGCGGACTGCCCGGTAAACAAAGTTGCTAACTGGTTCTTCCCTTCTTCTGACTTGGGATCAAGGGTTGTATACTTCTGGGCAGCTTCCTTCAATTTATTTAGGAAATCGGTTGGAGATTCTTTTCTATCCTGCTTGATTTCTTATAACCTTGACCAATTTGTCGCTTTTGGTATAGCATTTCTTATATCAAACAAAACCCACTTCTAATATTGTGTTAACAACAGTTTATCTCCATTGTCATTAGGGTCCCAACTGAGGGAAAGTGGTGTTTTAACTGCCCTTGCAATACCCCTGCTGCTACCTGAGCCTCAGCCTGAGTCCTTGCAGCTTTACGAATCATCTCCCTTTCCGTATTATCAAACAATACTTGCATGATAACTTCAATATCTTTCCAGTCTGGATCCCAAGTTTTTATCATCATTTCAAAATCACTAGCCACCCGATCGGGATCATCCCTATAGCTACCAGCAGCTATTTTCCAGTTATTTAAGTCTGCGATTGAAAAAGGCACTTTCACCACAAATGGACCATCATTCCCAACTGCTTGTCTCAGGGGGGCTTGCAATGCAATTCCCTGCCAGCTGCAAGTTCTCTCCACCACCGGAGTTGTTCTTAAGACACGTCTCTCGAATTCATTGTCCGATCCCTCTGTCCTGGAGGTCTCAGACCCATGATTCTGAGGTCTCTGTCTCAGCCTTGGAGTCACTAACATCTCTACATCATCTTCCTGCTCATTCTGGGTCAATTTCAAACATCTCCGTCCAATACTATATGCTGAACAACAGCTTTTTAATGTTTTCCCTTTATCTCACTCTCGCCTATCCTTTCCTAGTGCTAACACCAGGGGATTGGTTGGGGCCAAACTCCACATTTCTTTTGCCACTCAGGATGCTCCCTTAATGTAAGGAACGTATCAGCATACAATACCTCATCCCATTTTCCTTCCCTCCTTAAAAACATTAATTGTAACAAGGTATTATAGTTTAAAGTACCGTTTACTGGCCACTTTTCTCCATCTTCCAATTTACATAGCGGCCACCACTGATTACAGTACTTAATTAAATCATCTCTTTTTGTGACCCCTCCAGGGGGTCCAGCAATTTGTTTCCAATGACTCAGAATACAGCCCAAAGGTGATTTCTTTAAAACTCCCCCACCCGTAGATGATCCAGTGCCCATTTTAATTAATACAAGGTATCACACACACTGGTGAACTCTCCACACAACACCAACAACAACTAACTAGGACAACAAATAAACAAACACTTATAGCAACCACAATCACAGTAACATTTAACATTTATCTCACAATTTATCTTACATGTACCAAGTGGGGACTCTAACCCCAGCCCAGGTCTTTAACCAAAACCCTGTGGAGCTTTCACTGTGTCTTATGGGCAGGTAATCAAAATTCCCAAATAAATGCCCTGATACTCACAAAGCAGTGATCGTTGCTTGAGAGCTCTTTGGTCCGGGGATCAGGTCCTCCCCGAGAAATCCTTGGTGCCGGCTGAGGTCCCACAATCCAAGGCACCGTCAAGACTCAGGAGCTTTGTCCCATTTGGGTCACCAAAACTGATACCGTAAAAGTCAGTAAAAGAAACTCGCTAAGACTCATTCTTTAGAGTTTTAGAAAGTGGGCATTTATTGTGGTGCCGGGCACGCAGGGAATCACTCCACCTAATGTGCGCACCAGGCTATTGTACTGCAGAGATTGTATATGCATAAAATTTGCATATTCATTAGATTTCTGAGAAATTATTATAATATTTATGCTTTTATTCGAACTCATTAATATATGCAAATGTCCTTGGTGCATGCGCATTCACATTCATTGGTGATCTAAAGTCCTCCGGTGGTCGTGGATAGTCTTCCGCACCGTGTTCGCTAGTTGAACTCAGTCTTCAGGCATGCTCAGTCCCTTTCGGCTTGTTTTCAAGGTTCTTCCATGTGCTTACTTAGCAAAATCAACTAATTAGGAATATACTATTCCATGATGCGATGCTAAATCTTGTTATGGATATACCGTCCAAGGATGCGATGCTTAAATCATGTCCAAACTCTTCCTGTTGTCTAAATATAATGACTTTCTAAGCTTTTCTTGCTTGTAAATGTATCATTTACTCAGATTATTTTGGTTAGACAGAGACCAGATGTTCCATACGGTATCACTCAGCTGCTGTCCCCCCCTGCCCCGGGCTGGCCCCCACGGTCCCTTAAATGCCAGCTGAAGACACTGTTTTACCTCCGAAATTATCATTCCTTTGCTGGCTCATGTGCTTGTCCTGCCAGTTTCTGGGAACTCACGGGGCATTGGTTACAGAAAATTCTTTTTGAATTGGAACAATTAAAAAACGTTTGGCCTGTTAAGCCCATATCAGTCAATGTCACCAAATCTTCCATTTGTGGCGTTGTCGCTGTGTTCACAGGTAAGGCAAACTGTCCTTACTATGCCAAAGCTGAACTCCTGGCTGACTATCTCCAGGCTAACCTGCCAGACTTCAGGGTTCACAAGATCACTCAGCACCCTGACAAATGGGAGGTAAGGGTTTGTAAGTCAAGTCGTTGGTAGATGCCCCAGTGCTCTGCAAAGCAAGGAATGTGCTTATCTGTAGTATGTCTTTTCTTGTCCTGTATTAGCGTTTTGATATGTGGGTAGGGGTGCTCCAGAAGCAGTTTTGGCTGTGAGAGCCAGCCAGAGGAAAGGTTTGAATGTTGTGAGAGACTGGTATTCTCGTGGATCTTACCACAGGAGATGGGCACAAAATGAGGGCCAGCCTAAAGCTGTATTTGTCAGTAAGAAGTTCAAGTTTGTTGGATTTTTATTATGTATAAATGGCTGCTCAGCCTGTAAATCTTTTGCAAACTTGTGATTGCATATACCTTCAGAGTTGTTACTTGTCAAAAACATTTCTGGCTTCAAGGGCTTTGAATTACAATGGAAGTATGAAATTAAATCTCACATATTTGTTTACAACGTGGATGGGCCTTTCTGAGTACTTTTGCTGTAGACATGTTGCCATGTCTATACTGTAGTTCCTATAAGGAACTGAAAAAATTGCAGTATTACTTCATGAGATAGACAGTACTATGATGTTCATTAGCTCTTATCTTTTGCTTGACACCTCAGCCAAGTAACTCGAACAGTTAAGTGAATAGCAATTAACCTCTGCAGCTTACTTACCTTCTGCAGCTAAATAGGGATCCTCAGATTACTTGCTGCTTCACAACATTCCTATCTTTAGTACTGCTAAGATAATTGAGCAAAATTACAGCAGTAAAATCAAGCAGAAGTAAGACCTGTTGCTCTTTTGCTGAGGTATCACAGTGTATCACCACACCTTGCTTTGTGTTGTTCCCCCATTTTGCGCACACTGGTATGTGAGTAAGATGTGAAGCACCTTGTAATTATGTATTGAGAGGAAATAATAAGAATGTTTTAGGTGTAACATTTAAGTGTTATCAAATATGAAAAAGCATTGAAACATTTTGGCGGGGATGTTTACATTAGCAGTGGCTTCATGACATTTGTGAAATGAATGGATGGGAACACAGACAGTCTCCTATCATTTGGAGAGAACTGTTGGACCGTGGAGGGAAGGGTCTGCTTCTGGGAGGAGTTAATGATTTTCTGCAATATGCGCAGGTAATGAGCTGCCTTTAATACTCTAAACCCATATTTTACATTTTCTTATAATGTTGTTCTTTATTACTCCTACAAATGTAAAATAAAGCTATCCTTTCTAATGTTATCTTGCTGTGTTTGGGTTGTCGTGTGATTAGAGATCACCCTTTTTGTTCTTAGCGGTATTACGGCATCACCTCAACAATGTTGAGTGACGAAATGCTAGACATTGCTGAGGAGAACCTGCAGGCACAAATTGAAAATGAAAAAGAGGAGGAAAGGATTAGAAGTCTTATCAAGCCTTTGCAGATCTGGATCACCAGGTGAGAGTAAAAAGAACATCTAGGAAGTTTCACTCAGCTTCAGAAGAATGCATCTTTTCCTGTCACGTATAACAGGTGTAAGCATCTGAAGTTATACACGAATCCCTGTAATTTGCTGATTTGAATTAGGTTCTGCGCCCCTCACTATGAGCATTCAGTGTATAATTTACGAATTATTTCTACTTTTGCACCAGTCTAAGTGAGGGATGTGAACAGGCAACGTTTAGACCCCAGACCACCCTAGGGAAAAGCAAGTATTTACAAAATAAGTTAGGAATTTTGTAGTGCAACTGTCTTGCATTAAGTGTTTTTGGAAATGTTTAAATAAGGAAAGAGTCTCTTGCAGTTCTAGCTTTAGAAATTTCTGCATTTCTGTTAGTCCTAACAGAGCACCTTAAAAAAATTGCATTTCTTTAAAGACACCAATTTTTAAGTGACAGTATCTCCTGAAATGTACAGGATGGAAAAACCTTCAAATGAAAGGAGGACCCAATGGTTTTAATTTTTAACCCATTAAAATGACAGAAAGAGCACTAAAGGATCCAAGCTAATGGTCTATTTAAACATAATGAAATACAGAAGAAGGATCTTTGTGTTTATTTGTATAATGCTTCCAAACAATCAGTGGTTAGTGGTTAACTATAATTTTTCTATATCCTTCTCTTATCAGTGCATCATCTTCAATCTGTTATCAACTGATCCCTCTGTTGGCCAGTGGAGAAGTGTTTGGCATGACCACAGAAATCAGTATCCATTTGCTTGACAGTGACCAGTTTAAGGACGTTCTTTGCGGTATTGTAATGGAAGCTGAAGACATGGCGTTCCCGCTCCTCCGTAGCATTTCAGAGCACACTGAAATAGATGAGGCTTTTATTCAAGCCGATATTATCATTGTTCTTGATGATGTCCTCTTAAACCATGAAGTCCAATCCCTTGAGAACTGCATCAGAGAAGTGAGTGAGATCTGTCAAGTGTATGCTCCACTGATTGAGAAGAATGCCAACAGTGGGGTCAGAGTAATTTCATCAGGAAAAACCTTTGTAAACCTTAAGGCGATGATGATTATGACATATGGCCAGTCCATTAAGCCTGAAAATGTCATTGCCGTTGCGACATCCTGGGAAAGTGCAGCTAAAGCCATGCTGGCCAGGAAGCTGAATATAAATGCAGCAGGTGAATATTTATGTGTTCTGGTAGGATTTGGGGAATTCAGTGGATGGACACCTTCGAGAGTACATGTTTCACTGCAGAACACTGTTGATGTGCATGCAGAAATGCAAGCACAGCAGTGCACTCACTGAATTGCATGGTTGTACAGAATGCCGGGGTGTGACCAGCAGGTGCTACCGTTCTCTGTGCTTACCACTATCTGGATCTGTGCCTAATCCCATGAAAGTCAGTTCTTTCGCTAACTCTTGGATGCAGCCCTGCCATTCTGGTGTGTATTTCATGTGGAAATATACTAAGAAGGACTGAGCTGTGTTGCAGATCACGAACTAGGACTTCAGGATTGCATTTGCACTCTGCAGTGTGTTGTTATTTTGGAGACACGCAAACTATCTGTGACTAAACATGACAGCATACTGCTGTGCAGATAATGAGAATATAGTAGAACTGTATTGTAGTATTATTTCTGGGTTCATTAGCTTTCTTTCTCAGGTCAATTGTTATAGCCTGGTTATATTGGCGTGGTTCTGCACTGCATAGCAAAGGTCTGCTCCAACAGCCTGCTCAGCATCAGGATTCTTTCAATGTTGCAAGGCTAGGAACTGGTCATCAATGACAAGTCTAGATATTTTGGAGCCTAATAAAATAGAATAACCTATCAGCAGGTTATCTGAGAAATTCCTGAGAAATTCCGTTTGCATGGAAGCAGGTAGATTTTTTTTTTTTATTATTTTTTACTGTTAGGCATTCTGTATTTGCATGTACAGGACTTTAAAAGGAGCATTGCTGTATGTTTGCAATATGATTTGTTTTGGTTTTCAACAGCTAAGTATTTACTAGGTTTTGTCTATTATATACAATAAGATGATATAAATTAAAGTTCCTTTTTCAGCTTGTGATGAGGTTTCATAAGTTATGGAGAATCTTGTTGCTTTTTTCAGATCAGATCATTTCTGCTATCAAGGCAGGACACTGAATTGAAGAATAATTAATCTTGAAAGGGACGTTTGAAGGTCACCTAGTCCAGCCTACATTGTGAAAGTATTTGTCTGTCTTGTCATTAATCTATGTATTTTCCTCTGTTACAGGAATTAAAGACGTGATTGTTTGGGGCAATATAACTGGCTGTAACTACATTGATTTGTCACATGCAAAACTTTATGGATATGACTGTGCTATTTGGGGCCCAGCTAATTTTCCACGTCCTTTGTTGAATACGATTTATGATAGGTACAGTACAGATTTGTTTTTTTAAAGGGAAACTAAATAACTGCTTTTAATCCATGTTTATCTGAACTGTGAAATAAACATCTAGAAAGGTTTTTGTTTTCAAGATTTGTCTTTACTGACTAGCACTGTACATAAAGGAAAACTCAAGCTGAAGTACTCAGTCTGCAAAAGAAGTTGAGTAGTTCCTAGTGCTCTACATAGTTTTGACTCTCCTGCCAACTTTGTTTATAACTAGATTTTCTTACATATTAAGTGTGTTTCTTTTCTATCGTATCATGAGCAGCCTATAAGAAGTAATGAAAGTCCAGATAGTGACTTAGATGTCTAGTATGCATGAAGAAACTTTGAAATAATACTAAACATGCGTCTGCATCTTCAAGTACCTGAATTCCATTGATCGGCCGGAGTGCACTAATGTTGTCGGTTTCCCAAAATAGACATTTGTTAACATATGTAAAAAGGTCACCTGGCAGCTAGATAGCTTCTTGTGGAAAGAGAGGTAGCAGAGAAAGGATGAGAGGAGTGAGTGGGCAGCAGATGTGACATGCACTCAGGCCTGGCAATATGGAGCTCCCACTCTGGTCTAAACCTAGCATTTACTGGACAGCAGACATTTCTTTTCTTCTATGCTTGTCCTGTGCCCAGCACAGGGGGATTATGATTCATAGCTGGGTTCTTACATAAAACGGTAATAACAACAACAACAACAACAACAATAATAATACTGCTACTAATAAAAGAGGTTATGACTTGAGTAAATGACCTAGCTTTCATAGATAAGTAGTGCTTGTTGTTGCCTTTTGAGCCACTTTTTGTTAGGCCCTATTTTTTTCTGTCTTTAAGTGCCTTGCCTTCAGCAGTGAAGTTTGAATAAGTTTTGACTCTTTTCTTCCCTCAGGTTTAGTTCTTTTTTCTTCTAGAAAACAACTCTTCCTGCAGTCATCTTAGGTTTTTCTTCCTTTTTTTTTTTTTCTTTTTTTTTTGTTGGTAGCGAATGGATCCATTCAGAATTTCTATCTGCACAGAGTTCACTGAGTTCCCGGGTCTGTCATTGTGTAGGAATGTTACCTGCTCATGCGGTAGCCACTGTACTGAGATACTGGTACCATGACTCTCCTCCTGGGGAGATCGTTTCTGTGGGAATACTTACTAAAGGTAAATCTACTTTTGTTTCACATATTCTCTTGTAGCTTTCCACAGTATGTATGATGTTATTTTTTAATCAAGATTTTTAATTTAATAAAAACTTGTAAAACAAATCATGATATAATGGGAGGGTAAGGGTTTGCTTCAGCATAAGAACCTCCAGATCTAAGCAATTTTGCTCTCCAGAGCTTGTGATTTGATACTCACTTCTTACAAGCATCTCTTAGGTTAATATTGTCTTGTTGCAGATTGTCTCTCAGTCTTTTAATTTAAATGCTTTTCTGGTGTATATGTTTTGTGCAAGGACTCCTTATAGTCCTTAGAGCCTAAGCTATAAAAGCATGTTCTTCTTGTGTGGTTATGTGGTCCAATAAATGGAACGTTTCACAACAGCCATTTAACGCTTGTATGAAATAAAAAATGTAATTTTTTCCTTTTTTAAGATGTAAAATCGTTACATGTACATCTAACTAAAATACAAAGTTACAGTAAAGACGCTTTAGTCTTTGTACTGTACATTGAAAAAGGCAGTCTCCGTTTATTCTAAGATCTCACGGTTGCAGACTTTTGCAAGTCTGTACGACTTAATCTTGACACTCTTGAAGATGTGTTTTTTAATCAGAAATAATATGTTTGGGTCATTTTTTCCATCTTCTTCAGGTCAATTTTCCATTCCTGAAGGGATTGTCTTCTCTATGCCAGTGAGGTTCCAGAATGGTAGCTGGGAAGTCATGACAGAATTAGAAATTAATGAAACTACCCAAGAAGTTCTGGGACGCTTAGCCCATGAGCTGATTCAGGTGATGATTTCTTGTATCTAAAAGTATGCCCATTCTGCCACCTATGGGTGCATTGCGATATAACTTTGAATACTGAGCCCTTTACTCCAAATGTCACACGTACAAACTGCACACATGCACTTATGCATGATAAATGCCAGGTATTTATAAGTGTAAAGTAGTGTTTATATATTGAAATGAACAGACGACTGTACTGTTGCCCAAAAAGGAGATAATAAAGTAAGTTTACCTATATAAATGTAGAATTTGCACCCCCAAGTTCTGCAGGCTTTGTGCAAAACAGAAATATTAGCCTTAATTTAATGTTTCTACATTCTATGCTGCTGGTGTTGATTTTGCTTGTGTGGCATTCAGAGTAGTTTTATATGCCAGGAGACGTATCTTTTGGGATCCTTATGGCTGTGACTCTGCATGAATGAAGGCCAGGGTTTACTAGAATTAGGTATTTTAAGAAAAAACAAAATCAGTGAGCAGTAATTGCATCATGAACTTCTTGTTACTTAGTGAGACAAAAAGAATTTAATTTTACTAAATATTAAAATACTAAAAAGACTGGTCCCATACTCTCCATTCTAGATTCAGTCAGATTTTGTGATCTTCAGTCATACTCGTAACACATAAGGATTATTTTAATTTGACATATTTTGAGTTTATGCTAGAAATTACAGTGGATGAAAAGAATGGGTGATATTAAAACTGCTTGTTTTTTTCCATTCAGGAAAAGCTCATTGCACTAAAGGAAATAAAAGAAATGCATCCATATGGAGCTGATAAAAACAGTAGTAAAAAATACTTGCGTCAAGGTGGGTTTTTCTCCCCGTAAAAGATGAGATCAAGTTTGAAGTGAGAATTTAAGTACTGGATTCTTATTTTATATCCCTTTTGTTTAAAATGGATATTAAATCCTTCAGGAAAGAACATAAATAACAAATGCCTGTCCAATGTATCCTGGCCGTGCCTGGGGCATGGTGATAGGAAGGGCAAGCCTGCACAGTAGCAGCCTTGTTTTGATACGTTTCTATTGTGTCATTCACAGATCATGAATATAAAAGCTGAGCATAAATAATAAATTTTGCATGACACATTTTATCTTAGCTTATTAGTAAATATAAAATCTCTTTACCAAGTAACTATTATTAGAAAAGCACTTTCACCTAAAGTCCTACTATATATTTTTGAAGCTATTCTTTACTATACTTTACTATTCTTTACTGTCTAGAAATAATGAGTTTAATTTCTAACAGAGAAAAAAATACTGTAAATTGGAACTCAAACTTCTCATTTTTCTGTTTGTTACAGTACTAAAAGTTAATTCAATATCTTTGGTCTATAACCCAGTCAGAAGAATAAAAGGTTGAGACACCCAAAGACAGCAGGCTAAAAAATAGAGATATTCCTATTTACTATAGAGAAGGCAATCTCGGTAAGTGGCAGCCACATCTGCCACTTCTTCCAATTACAGTAGATGAAGGATCTTTTAGAGATCCCTACATTATAAATTATTAAGCCATTTTGCTTTCTTTGTTAATGGCACACCAAATTTATCATGACTTCAGTTTTTAAATGCACAATGATACAAGAAATTTCAGCTACAACTCTGTAGAACAACACCAGTATCCCTTCCTAATATTTAGGAGCATGTGGGAAGGCTGTAGGCTACAGGATGTTGCCATGGCAAAACTCCCCTGAATCCACAACCTACTTTTCCCTTGCAGAATAAAAAAAACCCCACATCTTCTCACAAGTCTTTCTGTGCTGCTTTTCTTACCTATTTGCTTTTCAAGTTCTCTGTCCTCGTAAGATTATATAAAGGAAAGAAGAATCATTCCTCAAAATAAGAACAGATTAACTTTAAAGTGTGTTTTATTGTTGTTTTCTTACTTTTTCCCTCTTCTCAGGGTTCCCAAATCCCTGTGCCTTCCCAATATTCTAGCCATTTCTTTCTACTTTTAGGTCCTATGGGCCTTTTCCCTTGTTAGTTTTCTTTTTCCCTTCCTTCAAATTCTTTTCAGTACTTTTGTATCAGCACTTACCATCCTATGAGCTGTTCTTCTGCATTAAGGGCAGGCTGAAGAATGGAGAAACTGTTTGGAGCTTGGTGCCCAGGGCCTTTAGTGAGCACATATGCTTTTGGTTATCTGTTCTTGTTTCTCAGAAAAGGACTACAGACACAATAAGATTTTCTTGATAAATGCGGAGTTTAATTATTACACTAATCATGACCTTGATTAACCCAGACAGGAGATTCCCAATTAGACAGGACTGTCCTTCCCTGTCTGCTCTCTATTCGTATGGCATTGCTCTTCTGTAGAGCTGTCCCATTCTTCTTGCGGCTGCTTTAAACACTAAGCAGAGGGCCTTTCCACTGCTAGCAGCTAACTGCTTAGTTGTGGCCTACTCTTGTGACATTAGTGTCAAGTGCCGTGCTATTCAAGGATTACGTAAGTGTCCTGCTTATCTGCTTGCATGTGTAAGTGTTTTAGGAGGTTGGCAAAAATGTGTACTGTTTTTGCTTTTCTTTTTTTTTTTCCAGAGACAGAAACCTTGCCTATTGACTCGCTTTAGCCAGAGTTGTCTGGAGGAGAAAATGCTGAAAATTCCCATACTAAAACAATGTTTCCATTGCTCAAAAGAGCAAACTACTAACTTTTACAGTATCTTCCTCATCAAAAACCTGGAAATCTGTAGGCAGAAAAATATTTCAAAAACAGTGTGAATATAACATTCTTAATCTGGAGACCAAAGCAAAATTCCTACTGACTTTAATGAGTCTAGGATTTCATTTACATCCAACAACTTATTTCTTCAGACCTATAAACTGTTTCAAAAACATTTTTAATGTCTAAAATGTTTATATTAAGACAATTTTGAGCAATGTCACACACAGAGTGCCAGTTTTATAACTCCAATTTCTTGTTTCAAATGTAATGGAACACAGTACTTGTGTAAGAATGTATATTCTCAGGCAAAATTGATTTTTAACCTAAAAATTTAACTGCATGCATCTCCTTAGTGACAAGATCATTTTTGTCTCCATGTTTTTTATTTATTTCATGAGTTTCAAAGGGACTACTCATATGTTTTAAGTCAAACATGCAATTAAGTCCTTGTCTAAACAGAGTTGTTGAGGAACCACTTACACTTGCATGTCTTTGGTGTCTTAAAAGATGGAGACTGTGTTAAATGAAACACTATTGTACTACTGTTCTTTGAATCAGATATGGTTGGAATAAATTCATTATTTCTGTTCAAGTGGAGGTTCAAACTCTGAACAGGAGTAGACTTCTTATATAAGGAAACCAAGAGGAGTTTATTTTTTATTTATCAGCTGATGTGGATAGAATGAAGAGGGGTGTCTCACTGGTATTAGAAAGAGGAGCTCAGAAAGCTGGGGTATCACAAGAGAGTTGGAAGAGTGTAGTTTCTTATGTGAAATGTATACGGGAGAAGCAACATTTACAGGAACTGAGGTATCACTGTTACAAGTATCTTCATGGAAGAGTTCACATGGGAGTTGTAGAGGTAGGTGGCGTAAAAAGTCTTGAAGAAAGTGGTTAGGAATCATTCATTTCATGAGGAAGTGGTCTCCAGGGAATTAGTTTCTAGTAGTGTATGCACAGAAAATTGGCGGAGTCTCTGAGGAGCATCTGGAGGCAGGTGTCTCAGGAGAGCATAGCAAGGAAGGATGCTACCAGTATTCTTTACAAACTACCTGGTTTGTTCCATATCTCCTTCTCCAAGACAAGAGAGGAAAAGTTAGCTTCTCTAATGTGTATTTACATTTGTTTTTTTCTGTATGGAATATGGTTTGGCAGTCTTTTACTCTTTGAATTTTTTTATTCTACCTGTGGAGATAATAGTTCCAACAGACTGCAATTCAAGCACCAGTGCTGCACAGCTGTTAATAAGAAGGAAATTAACTGTTTCTGCAGGCTTACCAGACTTCTGAGTCACTACCTGAAAACCACGGGCAAAGGATTTCTTCTCAGAGATTGGGAGGACAAAGACAAAACAAATGTCTTGGATGTCTCTTGTATCCTAAATTATTCTAATTAGGTTTGCCTAGTGACCTGCTGGGAAATTCAGGTCTTTCCTCATGGAAGCATAATGGAATGGAAACTAAAGTTTCTTTTCCTAGCGTTTCTTTAGGAGAGAAAGAATAAAAATTATAGGAAAGCTAAAATAGATAACATATTCAAGGTTGGTTACAGTTGTAATACTGTGATAGACTTAGTCATCACTAAATTTGGGTTTTCTATAAGTAATAAGTAATTTCTGGTACACATTTTCTCACAAGTTACTGAGTAATGCTATGTATGCAGGGTATTCATTGCACTGATGAATCCTACTACCTGGGTGTCAGAGTAACTGTCAAAAATTTATGAAAAAGGTCTTTAAGATAAATCTATGTGTCTTACAAGTGTTACATATATTCTGCATAAACCCTAGTGTTTGGGTGTACTGAAGAGTGTGTAAGCTTTCTGGTTGGTCTGAACAATTCTTATTCTAGGACATTACCACTAGGACTTACTATTTTTCCCCTTTGTGTAGTTGCACCAACTGTTTCTTACAGCAAACTGTGCTTTCTGCATTATTGTGCCAGCTTCCACCTCATTTTCAGTCTCTATAGCAACACTGTTTCTCAGCAACTGGGAGATGCTTAGAAAAGGCCCCTCAATTTAGAAATATTGCACTCCAACCATAAGAAAAAATTGCTTTGAAACAAAGATCAAAGAAGTTTTATCTTTAATAATTTAGGGTATTTATTACTAATTAATTAGTGTACTCTGTTTCGACTGCTTAGACAATCACCTGATACTTTGATCTGGGCCTTTGCCAGGCATTTGTTGTGAACAGCATTCATTTAAAAGCAAAACCTTTAGAACTGTATCTTGAAATCAACTTTTAAGTGCTATAAAACTACTGGACTTCTCTGGCAGTGTCATCTGACTTCTGGGCCTTTAGTAAGTAGCTGAAGAAAGGTAAGCGCCGTTACTGTGTTTCAGAGGAGACAATAATTTTGGCCTTTGAACATGACAGAATGTTTTCACCCTTTGCAGGAAACAAAAGTAATTGTAGTTTATTTTATACATATTTAAAATGTTGATCATATGTTGTCTGATTTCAAAAGAAGGAAGGCCTCTGTGATCAAGTCAAGTGATCTGTCGGGAGATTTCTGCCTTACTTGATTTGGTTTGTCTTTCTCTGTACTTTAACTTAATTATGTAACATGTTTAAAAATGCATTTTATTTGCTGACATACATATTCTGAGAACCTGTGTAGGCAAACGAAATACATATAGGTAATCAAATGTGTTACTTTTCTTGCACATTCCAGTAGGATTCAAGAATAAGTCTACTCTTGTTCTGCACATAACAGTATTTGTGTTAATGGGATCGGAGTTTATAGTTGTAAAAATTTATTTCCTGTACATTTGTAATTAATTTTAAAATTATTTTTTGTTTTGTGGAAGAGTTTTTAATTATTAATAAGGGCACATGTAGCTGAAATACAATACACTGACTGAAACAGTGTATCAATGAGCAGACTTAGTTCAGATTTTATGTTTTGGCAGGCTGCTTCTACTTTCATATGATGTTCATTATAAAGTAGATGTGCTAACACTGAAGTAGATCCTGTTCATTTCACCCAAGCACTCCTACTGCAGTCAAGATCTGGACTCTCCCCAGAGTTTTGTATATAAAAATGTAGACTGTACATATGTTAGTAATGCCTTTCATAACTTTTTGGAGGGAGGGTTCATGGGTAAGATGTTATGATGTTGCACAATGACAGCCAGTTCAGTAAAACACAT
Source organism: Morus bassanus (assembly GCA_031468815.1). NCBI lineage: Eukaryota > Metazoa > Chordata > Aves > Suliformes > Sulidae > Morus > Morus bassanus. The sequence continues at coordinate 30,046,641 of CM062574.1, read as the reverse complement.
AAACACATACTTAACTTTGGGACCATGAATACCCTAGTACAAGAGTATAGTGTGCTTATCCATACGGGTAATGTAAAGGTTAGACATTGCACTGTACTGGATAGAGAGGTTGTCATCTTACAGTAAGTATCAAGTACTAATAGATTATGCATGCTGTATAACTCAGTGACATCAATGGATCTGTTCTTATTTGAGTGGGCAAATTCTAATAAGCGAGTTCTAATTTAAGTGAGTTTAACCTGTATATCTTTACATTCATCCTCTTGCTTTATTTTATGCATCTTTGGTGGAGAGAAAAAAAGGAGGAAAACATGAGGCAAGCTGTGTGTGTGTAAGTCTATCTTTTAGGTTGCTACATGTAGCTTTCACTAAACACTTATGTTTAATTCATTGCTTAGAATCTTCTGATTTCATTGATTTCCCTACATTGACTTTTCTGTCAAGCTATGCAGAGGCATATACTGCTGCCCCCATTTTAGGAGTAATTGTATAAGCAAATTTACATGCCTACGTAAATGTTGGGCAGAACTGCAGTCCTACAGAACCTAGGGTTGAGTCCAAGCTCTAAACCTTAGCAAGGAAGAAAATAGAATAGTGAAAAAGGAACATAGTGGTATTTCTTTCAAAGAAGGACTTCAATAAAAACCTGTGGCATTGTAGTCTGTCATGAAGAAGTTATTAAAGCAAATCTGTATCCCATCATTTTAAATATTTAAACGTTATTTAGAGACTGAAACACAAAGTTGCAGCTTTCACCAATTAAAATGGTGAGCAGCACATTTATGGTAGACTCAATAATTATAGATCATTGAATACTTATGCTTCATAATTGGCCAATATTCTGTCATGTTTATGACAAATGATCAATGACTTTCACTGGAAAAAGTAATAAAGTGAAAGTTTGGGTAAGTTCAGATTTAATACCAAATTTATTGTTTAAGTTTTAGATGGTTTCCAGCTATTTAATTTTTATTTATTCTAGCAAATTTCCTTTTTTTCCCCTGCTAAAAGCCATACATGTGGCCTTTGGACTCTCATGTAACTTAGATCTGTTATACCTAGTGTTTTTCAACTGTAATATTAACTGAAAGATAGTTACTATACTGAATTAATATTTATATTTTTATGTTTAAAAATATAATGTAGTTTAGAGCATTAATGAAATAAATCCTGAGGGGAGCCATTCAGTTTCTATTATTATTAGGAACATAATTACTTTTGCTTTCATGGCTGTGTAAAGAAATAGATTCATGGTTATGCTTACTTTTTCCCTTCCTTCTCAGGCCAAAAAGAAATTATGTCAGCTCAGCTGAAAACTCTAGTTCAGTTTGAAAATTTTAGAAAATAGACTTGTGAGCAGTTGCAATCAACGAAACTTGGGAAGAGTCTGCTGTAAAGGTATGCCCTCTCTGGCCTGAAATTATACACTATGGACTGTCTAGTAATCCTGTATGTAAACACTGGACTCTTCAATAGTGAAAGATCCCATTTCCTCTATGTGAAACTGTTTTGGGGACTGTTTTCGCCCTGATACAATTTTTCAGTTACTAGAGTTACTCCTAGAGTTTATCCTGAGCAGAGAGCATGCAGAGCATGCACTTTTCTGGAGTTTCTCTGCACTTGGCACCAAAGCTATTATGTCATTTTATGTAATTCTGTTTAATTTAATCTCTGAAATGCATCCAGTAAATTGTTCAGATTAAAAGGTTTGAATGGTTTGATATGCCTCTGCCTAGAAAATGCGTTTTACACTTCAGTTTTTTTCATTATAGAACACCTAATGCCATCTGTTCATTTCAAATGGATCCAGACTTGCAGGGTAAGGATTTTTCTCATTTTTTTTCCAACTTGTCTCAAGAGACATTTCTGTGTCTGTTAGACAGAAACTAATGAACTGTAGTGAAGTCACACCACTTTCGGAATCTCTGTGCTGTAACACATAAATGACAAATTACACACACAGCTGTGCTGTCCTACCTTTATTTTTAGATCTGTCCTGACACCATCCCCGCCATTATCACCTTGGCTTGTGGAATGGTCAGGCGCACAGGGGTCATGTTCCCTAATTTATGATATAGGATAAAGTTTTTTCACATATTCTAGAATAGGCATGAAGGATGGCCATACACTTCCTTTTTGAGTGCAAAATCTTAGTGGATACTTTATCTGCTACATAACAAGTAGTGCAAAATGCTGAGCTAGCAGGTAACCAGCTGGAGATGTTGGGAAACAATCTGCTGTTTTCTATATGTGTAGGAATTCCTTTGTCAGCTTCTCAATAAACAGCATTTATGAGTCTTGAGGTGAAATTTGACCCACTGCAGAATGATTACGTGCTGGTTTTCTCTCCAAAGGGGAAGCTCTATTCCTATAGGAAATGAAAGAGTTTATTGCCCCTAAATGGCCTCTCATAAATAACAATTGTAGAATATTTTGTATTTTATGTGGGCTTTTTTTTCTTTGTCTGCTATTTTACTTGTGTGCTCTTGCAAGGTAATTCTGGAACTATTGCTTGACAGGCAGAGAATGCCCTACTTTGAGGCCACATTTTGTCTGTCAGGATGGACTTGAAGGGAGTAGCAGATGGCTATGAAAACAGATTCCCTCCACTTAGAAAGTCATCTTACACATGGAAGGTGTTTGAGTTGGATCATGTGTCTGTTTCTAGCATTTGTATTTGAAAATAAGCATTTGGAATTTAATCCATACCCTACTGAAAACTGTGGGAATCTTTCTGTTATTTTCAAAAGAGTTTTGGATCAGTTTACTGAAGAAGGAGAACTGATGATGCATGGAACTCAAAACTCATTTTTCACATTGTGTGACATGCTACACTGCATATCCAAATAATATCACAAAACATAGTATGACAAGAGCAAGACTAAACAGATGGTATAGCAGATATTAGCTTATTTCTCTATCTTTGGCAGCATCTGGGAACCAGCAGAGCCCATAATTTGCTCACTATTAACATTAGTCTGGTACGTTTGAGGGAAACCATTGCACACAGATTGGCTTATTTCCAGACTAAACAGCTAGATAGTTTTGTGAGTTACTTCTACTCAGTTATGCATAATTGTTGCTTATCTTTGACCTTAATCAACTGTGAGTAACTCTTCTCTGAAGTTCAGGGAGAAAGAGTCTCCGAAGACAGGAGGAAAACTGATAAATCCCCTTCTAGTTTCTAAAGCTATTGTGAGCAAGCCTTTTTTTTTTTTTTTTCTTGAAGTTCTAGGTATGTGTGTAAAGTACCAGGTATAGGTCATGTTCAGAAGCCCTTACTTCCCACTCAGGAAAACATCTTTTAGTCATGTCAAAGGAATGAGCTGAAATCATGTAAGGGTATGGGATTTAGTTGAGCAGTTTGAGTGGGATTACTAAGCAGAGATGTCAAAAGCCAGTTGCTCCGGTAAATTGCTTATCTTCTTCAGAGAGGGTCCCAGATGTTGATCGTGACAGAAAATTTGTTCAATGCTTGAAACAATATGCATCTAAAATAATAACTGTGCTGTGCAAACTGACAAACTGTTCCTTGTGGAAGAGCATTTCTGATCAAGAAACTGTTTTGCCTGAAGAAATATTATTTCATTGTGATCTTGGCTAAAAGTATGCACAGTGTATATCCTTTTTTCTGGTCCATGAATAGACTTGATTCCCAAAGAAGCAGGTGTGCTTTCTATGTTAAATACTATTTTTACGACTTGTTGTGTCACTGGTCATAACAGACAATTGTCCCCACAAAGCTATAGGGGAAAAAAAGAAATTTTTTCATTTTTTCAAAATTTTCCTTTGATCAGGTCCAAATTTGGTTACTTTGATTTTTAGTTAAACAATGTTTTTCTTTTTTCCTTTTTTTTTAAAATGAACAACTCTATTGTAATATGTGTTTGTTTTCTTTCACAGAGGCTTTCAATGATGTTCAGAGCTCTGTCTACAGAGCAGCCCTAAAACTACGCTCCATACAAAGTCTGTGTCAGTGTTAGTAGATGAAGAGAATCTTGTGCTTTGACAGGGAGAAGAATCTAAAAATTTTGTGTTGCTGTCACCATGAGTTTTTATGCTACTTAGCTCTCTCATTTTCCACCTCAGAATCTCAGATTGCATTATGAACACCTAAGAGCTAGACAGTACTTCATATACAAATGGATTTTTTCCCCCTTTTGAATGTCAGTGGAAATACATTAGTAAAATTCTAAAGGCATGGGAGAATCAAATTATTATTGCAATCTGCAACACTGCTATGTAGCCATCACTGCAATTATCAATCTTTATTTGTATATTATTATTCTCGTTAAATGTCAAGTTCTCATGTGTTTCTTAGGAGTTGATTTATTGGAAATAATTGTGGATCATTGAAAATGCATTGACAGGCATTATTATTAATACTATAAGTATTGATGAAAACAAAATAAAATATGATAGACCACAAAACCCCTGGCTAGCACTCATTCTCCCTGTCTTTGAAGTGACTGAGAATTCTGTGCAAGCAAAGAATTATGGAACAAAGCCCTGGTCAACTAGCTTGCTTTGAAATTACTGGATGTAAATTCTATATTGAGCTAAAATGCATGGAAATCTTGAATTTTCCACCTGAAACAGTCTGTTGCTGAAAATGTACAACATTGCAAGTGAGGTCTTCAGGACAGCACAGAAAAGATGACCAGTTTGTTGGCCTTGGCTATATTTTTTCATTTGGGCATGCTCTTCTGTGAATGTATTTAGTCTGATCTCAGCCCCGATATGGTAAATCTGCCTGGTGCTATGTGTCACAGCATGGAAGTACCAACTCACACAGGTACTGGTTTTCGTTAGCTCTGTTGCCTAGTCCTCCATGCCTCCTCTAGGCACTCAATAGCATCTGTCCCAGTTACGCTACTCCTCTTTGAAAACTGGTGACCAGAATTGCACATGGGTTTCCAGATTGAGATTCTCCAGTGTCTCACACTGATATTTTCCCATCTGTGCTGAAAAGACCGTAGGTGACATATTCTAGGTCCTCTGCTTCTTCAGCAATCTACAAATTTTCAATCTACTACAATCTTTCTCTTCTGATGTTAATTCTAATTGATCATGCCTCTGCAGTACTGAATGTGACCTTTAAGAAGCCATAGCTCTCTATTCCCACAGGTATTAGTTGGCACATTTATAACACAGCCTGTTTGCCCCTTTCTTGGCCACAGTGCCCCCCTTCTCCTTGTATTTGTGCATGAGGAGAAAAGCCTACATCAAAGCACAAATTGTTTCCAGTCCCAGGTGAGCTTTATTTTGAAGTCCTGAATGGTGCGTAGTTTTATACTATTTATACATAGAATGAAAGTGAGGTCCATAATTTGGATGCAGTTAACCATGCTGTTTTCCTCTATAATTTGGATGCAGTCAATCATGCTGTTTTCCTTCCCTTCTATCTATCCCAAAATCACATCCAGGGAATTTTAGTTTAGCTGTTCTCTCTTTGTAGCCTCGCAAGTTTTGCTACATCCATAAACCCAGCAAGACCTTTCCCAGATTATTTCCTTTTTATGTTGCATACTGTTTTAGACTTCATTTTAGCTTAGTCTTTAGCATTTAGCATTTAGTCTTAGCTAGGCACTTCTAATAAAAGAATGTCGAGCTTCCATTCATGAAAAGGCAGGGATCCTCATTCATTTCTCCCTTCATTTTCCCGCAGTGGATTTGATTGATGTTTCTCTGATTCAGCACATCCTATCAAGTGAACAGAGCCAGAGGGAAAAGCAGGTTTCTCTGAAAGTGCAGCAGATCTCTGGAATGCTGACAGAACTGTTCCAAAGGGTGAGATTAGAAAAACCAGGCCAGGTAGATCCAAGAGCTGCTGAATTCACGTTGAGCCTGCTAGCTGTCATGTACGACAGGTGAGAGGAAGTACAAATGTAAATGCATTGCGAAGTACTGCCAGACCAAGTCTGTTTCTACCACTCTTATACCATTTCTGTATGAAACCCTCCTATTTTGATGGTATTTTGCTTGGTATACACAATGGGAGTAGTTCAGCTATCGGAATATGAGGCACAAAGCTTTATCAGAGAAACAGTGGTCAAATGTTTCCAAAATCACCTGGAAGTCCAGATGTCTGCCAGTCCATGCTAACTTTCTCTGAGAACAGCTTTAAAGAGAGTAGCTCTTCTTCTGACTGCCGAGATATTTTGATACACTCCTGAAAAAGAACCATATTTGCCTTTGAATGACAGTATCCATGCACAGGTCAAGAATTTGCCAGTCACTTTTCATTATTCATTTTTCTCCAGTTTAAAAAGTTCATCAACCAATTATGAAACAAAACTACTGTCTCATAACTAAGCTGATCAGCTAGTTCCTGTGAATATCAAATAGTTCCTGGGAATAATAAGGAAGCAGCTTGCAGAGTGTACTTTTCTCATGTATTGTTCTTGAATAATGAATTAATTCACTAAAGGATTGGTTTGTGATTGTATCAGATTTAAAAGACAAAGGCTAAGTTCACTGTAGAATTTATTCATCACAGGTGAAATTTATTCCCTTGTACATCAGAGCAAAGTTTTTTACTGAAAGTGAGTGAGATGCAAGTGGTCTGCAGGACCTTTTCCTGAATCGCTGTTAATTAATGATATGATCACTATTGCTTAAGGTCCCTTGTTATGAATTTTTTTGTACTTAAAAAAATCAATTAAGGCTAAGAATAAACTGGTGTATTACAAAACAAAGCTAGAAACATTAAGAGTACTTTGTAATTTGTGTGCACTATAGGGAAGCATTTAGAAGAGTCTTCTTAACAGGACTATTTTGCTCTTTTTCTTCTGTTTTCTTAGGACAGTGTGTCATTTTCTTTTTGCTGTAATTTCTTTTTAAAAAAATTTTCACAAGTTTCTTACCATGTATATAGGATATAAAAAGCTTCTTATAATTTTTTTTCTAATCATGTTTTCTCTGTAGAATGCCGTTCTCCACTATCAACACTGAAAAGTATTTCATGGCAAGAGCACATAAGGGCTTTTCCATGTTTATGTGGTAGCTTACTTAATAAGCTTACATAAACCATCATAAGGTTTATGTACACTTTAACTTTAATCTTGGACTTTTTTTTTTCTATGAAAGTTCTGGAAAAACTAAACGTATGATTCAAAATCTAGAAACTTTTGACCAACAATTTCCCATGCAGCTCATACTTTAGAGACTATATTGCAGCTTTATGCAGTTTACTCTTTAAAAAAGCAGTTTATCTAAAGATTCTTGAAGACAATTTTATGTAATGATATTCTGAAGTGCAATATGGCTTTGCAAAACTGCTATCTTAAATACAGAATTCCAGAATTTCCTGATTTATGGCTTCCAATTCATGTCTGCTTTGTCTTCACACAAAGAAATGTTTTTTCATTAGGTGCTTATGTCACAGACTTGGGTTCTCAGTTAAGCTACATGCTTTATGATCTAATGGTCAAAACTAAAGTCCTGCTCCTGTATATATCCTTTTGATTAAAATGAGTTGCAGTGAAATTAAAGGGAATCAGCCCAAGAGGAGCTCAGTACAGATCTGGGGCCACAGTGAAGCTGCCTGATGATATAATACAAAAACCAGATTGTAATTCTGCTTTTTCTTCCATATTCGGGAAGGCTTTCCAAAAATGAAGAGCAGAATTTTTTTAGGACATGTCTTGTAAATGTAAAACTATATTTTACTTGGAATGTGAGGTCTTTGGAGGAGATGCTGTCTTTTTGTTTTATGATCGCATGGTATCTTGAACAGTTAACTTGTAGTTATGTTCAGTGACAAAGGGTCCTAGACATAAAATATCACTAAAATGCGACATCAGTTATACACATCATATAAAAGGATATGAGTTTTGAAGTTGTCTTCCAATATAGCAATATTTTTTTCTTTGGAGGTTTCAGTTTTCACATTCTCAGTGAATGTAGTGTAACTTATTTTATTTTTCTAGATCTGGAACAGGTTATATCAAAACTAGATCGGCTGCAGCTGCCCTAATTGCCCTTTCAGGAGACACTTTACTGGCTAAATACAGAGGTGGGAAATGTATGATTTTATGCACTGCCTATAATACTGAACACTGAGAAAAATAGCCATTGTAATTTTTTTACTATAAAAGAGAATACAGTGCTGCCATGCAAAAAGTAAATTATGTTGACTGCCTGGTTGTAGAGAAAGCCTGATGCAGAAGAATACTTTTCCATCAATGTCCATAGCCATCAATGTCCATGAAGAGTCTCAGAACAAGTCATAGTGAAGTTTAAGATAATTAGAGCTTAAAAATGAAGGTCAAGTTCTTTTTGCCTAGCAGAAAACAGAAAACCCCTAGTTTTAAATTTCATTGGATTAGAAAACAATTTTATATATTTGATCCAGGAAGCTTTTAGAGCCCTTTTAATATTATGCTTAAATGTTTAAAGAACTAAGTATAACAGACAAAGGTAGCCCAGTGCAATGTGCAGCACAAAGATTTCTGCCTGAATTAAATGCTCAAAATGGAGAACAAATGGACCACAAGTGGCATATTGGCCTCATACTCTCCCATTGCCTATTGTGTATGTGCTTCCAAATTACAATTTGGAATTAACAATTCACAATTTAAATAGGGCATATCTTGTATAAATATATTTAAATATTTTTCTTACAGCCTTGAAAATGAGCTCATTGTTTCCTTCATCCTTACCTGTCTTAACTGCCAGGAATAAGGAATTGCCATAATTTCCTTGCCTTCCTTCTCTTTCCCCTGCCTGTAGGAAGAAAGTATTATCACAGCAGTCACTGAGTGCCTGTTAGATAGGCAATAAAGGGGAACTTTGTTGGGAAGTTTATTTGGAAGGCTGCAATGATCATGTAGATAGTTTGAGAATAAATAGCTAGAAGACAACTCAGCCTCTGCCAAGATTCCAGTTTCTTTCCTCTGGTTGTTTTCAGCTTTCTTCCAGTTCTATGCTGTCCCTGATGGGAAGGTGGCCTTGATTACACGTAGTGCCCTGAGAAGCCTACTAACAGACTTAAATCAGGTAATGCCACTGCAGTGCTTTTACACAACAGATCTTGTAGGATTATCCTAATCAAGGAGAAAAAAGGACATGGTTGATACATTTTATGTTTGATGACATTAAGGGAACTGAAGTCAGTAGGGTACTCTGTGAACATAGGGAGCTACCATGCAAAGTGGGTAAAAAATCAAATTCTGTAGCTTTTCTCTGTCAGAGTAACCACTCACATCAGTGCCTCTGTGCATTCATTTTGCCTGAGCCTATAAGTCTTGGGAACAGCTGCATACAGCTGTTGCTAATGCGACTCCAAACTTCAGATGTCTGCACTCACTAGAATAGCTTGCAGTTGCAGAAAAATGCCTTAGCATACAGGTATTTCCAGCTGAACTGGCACTGAAAATGAGATCTGAAAATGACCCCTGAGGTTCAAACCCAGTGTCCTTCGGTATTCTAGTATGGCAACATAGTATGTTGATCCATTTCAGTAAGTGAGCTGGAAGCAAATCATTCTGACACATACTGAACAATGAAATTGCATACTGATGGTATGAATATGAACAGGTTTTCTTCAGAACAGTATGTAAAATGGCATTTCTATAGATGCTTCACCATCTGTGTGCTGTCACCATCTTAGCAGAGCATGATGGGAACATCTGTTTTTTATTGAGGTGTTTCTGAGCGTTTCTTCTTGATGCAGATCCCAGCCATTGTGGGAGAAAGCTGCACTCTGTCTTGTGTGGAAATTGCAACTCACAGCTGTTTCCATGGGGTAAGTGAAATTCTGTTGTCCTGGGAAATTATTTTGAATGTTGCTCTTTGATTAAAATTGCAAGTGTATCACCATATAACACCCACCAGTATCTACTTTTAAGGGGCAGGACTGTTTGTAAGTCTCACAGTATAGGAGGATTTATACCTATAGAAAAGATGCTCAGTAAGATACTACTGAAGTGTCTTGCATTATCCCAAAACCTTTGGAACCCAGTAACATCTTACATGAATGGAAAATCTATGCTAGCAGAGTCCAACATCAGAGCTTTTATTAGGAACTGTAGATGAGACACCAGTTATTTTCAAGTAAATGGCTGAACCTGAGACATGTATTTTTTCCAGGTTCTGAGCTCAGCAATTGTTGAAGAAAAATTCCTGGCTTGGCTGAGATCGGAGCCTGCTGTTCTCCTGTGGCTCCCTACATGTTACAGATTATTTGCCACAGAAATGGTTTCTCACCACGCTAGATGTAGAGTCTGCAAAATTTTCCCTATTACAGGCCTCAGGTGCGTCAGTAATTACTGTAGTCTATACCATCCACATATATATTTCTTACCATTGTTTGCATACCCCAGAGGCTCTAACTGCTGTATTAAGCAAAAAACTTCAGACAAAATCTAATTTAACAAGTAATATAGGTAAAAAGAGAACCATCACAGGCTAGTGCTCAAGGCTGCATCCTGTTTCTCTTTAGTTCACTAGCACAGACATGATTATGGAGACTTACTGAAAGTAAACTGGCAGTTCAGTGGTAAAGCCAATTAAACCTGTGTGTCTCTTTTCTTAGTTCATTGTCCTATAATCAGGTGTATTAACTGGCTAGTTAAGTTATCCATCTTAGCATCTTATTCATGTAAGTAATGGTATAAAATGGCCTAATGGTATAAAAAGAACACTATCCATTATGTACTGACCAGAACGCTCAGAAAAGCATTTTACTGTTACTCTTTTCTCACTAATAGGAAGCTTGCAGGTTTAGTTTTTTGCATTTATTTTTTTGCAAAGTTGCAAATCCTGCATCAATAATGTAGTGATATTACCGTTCCAAGAAAGCAGCAAACAGAGAGAAGCTGGTGCATAAGAAGCATATGAAGATGTAACTGCATTCTCAAAAATGGTACTAGAACAACTGTTTCTTTCATGGATTTAATTTTGATGCAGCAAATAAATAATATCAAAATCATTAGTGGGTTCTGGAGAATAGTCCACTGTCATTTGGACAAAATAGCTCTTGCATTCAGAGAATGCTGAGGAAAGTCATTGTTCTAACAAAGGTGATTCTCTGCATTTCAGAACCCAGGGATCTGGATTTCTCAGTAATCAAGCTCAATTACATGAAGTTCTTACTTGTGGGGAAATAACTTAATCTTTCTGCTTCCCCTTACAGGTATCGCTGTCTGAAGTGCCTCAATTTTGACCTTTGCCAAGTCTGCTTTTTCACTGGCCGTCTCAGCAAACCACATAAGAGGTCACATCCTGTTGTGGAACACTGTGTGCAGGTAAAGTCCCATTGTACTGATTCATTTCCCTGTACAAACTCTTCATGTAGGCAAGTAGGCAGTAGACTCTTGAACTACCTTGATTATGAAATTATGTGTGTACTAGCCATAAAGGCCGTGACATATTAGCATTATTAATCTGGGAACAATGAGTCAGGGAAAGGAAAAAAGGGGACTTCTAACTTTAGGAGGAGTGTTTTGTTCTGAAATAACTGAATAGAGCCATGAAATGTTATAGTGCAAGTCCTCTTCCCAAGGAGTTTTATGGCAAGTTTGACATTTGCAGATCATCCTTAAACCTGTGGAAAGGGCCCTCAGTGTGTCCCAGTGCTCCTTCCTCCCAATCCCAATGCAGACTCATTCAGAAGTTAATTCATCCTAAAGTTGTATGAACTCCTGCGTGAAATTTCCTTTATTACAGAGCTTTTCCACTTTATTGTAAACCTTTTGGACTCATTTGTCTCTGTCAGTTAGAGATGCAGCACAAAGAGGCACTAAGCTCACCTACGTGGGCTCCATTACAAGTGCAACTTGTGCTTTCATCACACTAGTGGTGAAGTTCAACACTGGGAATTTGTATTTGGAAGATCAGCTTCTCCTTTAAGCAGGAGATTCCAGATCTTGGCCACAGCAGCACAGAGGTTTTTTTGTGGATCTATATAACAGTATCTTCTTATGTTCCAGTAAATGAGCTGAAAAGCATCCATGAAAGTTTCCCTAGTAAGCTGTCCTTCATGGTCTCCTTCCTGAAACCCTGCACTTAACATGAAAGGTATCTGGGTAGCCAGTGTCTGCACCAAAACTAAAGAATGTTAGTTAGACTGCTCTTGCAGTCACCCTTTGTCTGGCGGTGCATTAAATTGTAGCCACTTCATTGCTCTCTTTCTGAAAACCAAACCCTATTGCTAACACTGTGAGAAACTATATCTGGATGCTCAATATCTGCATTAAGAGTAACAGATAGATGTTCATTCCTCCAAATATTCTTCCTCATCCTCCATCTGTGAGAAATTAGGAGAATCAAATGGCGACTGATGTCTTCATGTAGAGATTTCTAATAGAGACATTAAAAATCTGTGTGAATGAAGAGTGAATAGGAGTGTGTGGATGTGGAAGCACCAGAAGGAAGGGCAGGAGGGATATAACAAGGCAGGAGATGATGCAGCCTAGATTAGCTGGTCAGCCAGATCACAGCACTTCCACACACAGCTTCTCAGGACAACTAAATCAGGAAAACAAAAGGTAGCCTGAAACAAAGGACAAACTGCCATTTGAAGATGCCATCACAAAGGATGATGATGTGAAGGTAAAGAACAAGACCTATATGTATAAGACACCCAAATAAGGAGGCAAAAGATCACAATCACTGCCAGCTCCTAAAGGAGCTAAAAGCACATCCAAACACCAGCACATGGTCACACTAAGAGGAACCCAGGAGGCTTAAGGAGAACTGGCATCTCTTGTCCTCCATGTCACTGTAAGTCATCATGGCCATACCATGTGTATACACACACTTTGGTGTGTGAATGCTGGAAAGACTACTTGGACACATGTGTGTTAGTCCTCGTGACTGAGTGAATGTGAGTGAGTGAAATCAGTTTTGTTTTACAATGAAGTCACCTTCCTCTCCCATACTGTCTGACATGGAGCTTTCCCACTTTGTTGCTGCAATATTGCAACTGGATCACTGAACTTAGGTTTCCTTTATGAAGCCCTACTCTAACACTAACCCTGTAAATATTACTTTTGTGGCCAAAATCTATACCAAAGTTAAAAAGACAAGCTACTCGCTATGACAGCCACCGTTTTTATATCCTTTGTGTGGGACATAAAAGAATCAGTAGTGAGCCGCTCTTCTCATACCTTTCACTCTTAGCAGATGCTGTCCTTGGCTGGGTAAGTTTTCACATTGTCTTTATCAGGGAGTGGGCTGCTGAGTGGGGATTTGAAATATCAGCACTGTTTTTCCTTACCATGCTGACATCTTGTGGTAATGTTATTACCATGTTGAGAAACAACTAGGAGGCATGCTGAATGTTTTTTGTGTGTTTTCCTGCTCAGTCTGTCAGGGCTCACCCCATGGTATGCAGCAGTCACTTCCCGGGGCAGAATTGGTTTGTATCCTCCTATAATACAGCTACTGAGCTTAGTCATTGTGCCTGAGCCTGACACTGCTGTGACAAATGGAAGCGTGGTTTTTACTGTATTGTATGAGAGGAGGACGTGATTCACAGAAGGCTATTAACACTTCATACAAGTATAAAAGTACTTATTCCCTTTGATCAAGAGGGAACTTAGATCCTAGTCGGGCAGAATTATCATTGTGGCTGTGAGCTTAATCATATTAACTGCCAAAATCCTGCATTAGGCATTTCCAGGCCACCTGAATTTGGCCCAGGCAGAGTGTTTTGCTTACCTAACAGAATTGGAGCCGCTCTTACCTGTGGTCCTGCATCATCATCCACCTCAGCTCCCCTTCTAGGGCTCAGACAGCAGCCATGAGCTCCTTCAGTTGTTGAACAGGTGGACCTTTGCTTTCTTATGTCTTGCCTTTGCCTCGGACTATGTCTACTTCTGGTCAACACCTGTTTGAAAATTCACTCCTTTCTTTATTATCCCTCATTCCAATAGATGTCAGCAAAGGAGAATGCAAAGCACTTTCTCCGCACCATCAGGAACAATCTGTTTCAAGAGCGCTGCAGAAGAAAGGAGGCTCAGAGAAGGAGGGCTCTGGAGATAGTAGAGGAGAGGCACTTCCATATTCATGAGAAGACTTTGTGAGTTTCTGTTTCCAATGAGCTTATAATGTCTGAATAATATGTCAGGCTGTGGGATATTACTTGATTATGTCCTTTGAGTAAGTGATTTTGTTATGACAGACACCATGTCATGATTTTTCCATTAAAAAGGGAAAGCATAAATGGGAAGTTGCTGCACATTGTTCTGTAGCTTAATCATGACTACCATGCTGACAACCTAATGACCAGTTGTCTTATAAAATATAACATGGTTGTGTCTTCCTTCCCTCCTTCCTTATGTCATCTCTTTCTCTCCTTGCCATTTCTTATGCTCAGTCTAGGGTCAAGCATTGCAAATATTTAGTACCTGTCACAATTGCATGGGTTTTTAAGCACCACCTCTGTGAGAAAATTCTTTGGAAATTAACTATGAATACTTTCCACATGTGACCCACAGTGTGTTCACTGACAGTCATTCTACTCAAGTCCTACTGAAATGCAGTCCTGTGGGATTACTCACAATAGTGAGTAGCTGATCTCACCGTTCCAGTTCTTTCAGAACCATTCTTTTTTGTGTGCTTTTAATTAATGTGTAAATTCATCACTGTATTTCCACTGATCACAGTGGTTAATAATGAGCAGTGGAGGTCATGTTGTGATTTTCCCCATAGTTTCTCCTTCCTTGCTCTGAGATTTTGGTTGATATTTAGGTGTAGAAACTGAAGGGAATGATTATACGAGATATGCACTATGAATGTACAAAGGGTGAGATTCCTTCCTAGTTGTATAAAGACCTAGCAACTCTCTTGCATCTCACATGTTCTCCAAATGTGGCTTCAGTGAGACTGAAATAGGGAAAAAATGGTCACTCCTTTCTAAAAGAATTAATTTCATCCTTGTGCAAAGGAGGAGAAAAATCTGTTTATAAAACTTGATTGTGCTATACTGCTAGGTAAGTACATTGCTATTAGAAACCAATTTGTTATATACAGTAAGACCAATGGATGATAGTTACAGTGATTCTCTCAGAGAATATTATTTCAGTGTTTGTTTTTTTTAGAATGTGGTGAAATGCAAAATGTTTTCCATTGCTAATATTTCCCCACTTGTATTCAGCAACAAAAAATATTTCTTCATTTGGAATGTCATTTAATCCTTCTGTGAGCAATCAAGATTCCTCTGTAATTCTGTAGCGTTTTGCTTACCTAAATCTTGGGTAGCAATAAGAGCAAGAAGAATTTGGGGTTGCCATTACAGGTGTCACTGTGGGGCTGATAGGTATCTGGGCTTTTCCTAGCATAGAATGGACTGAACAGGAGGATATCTGGCCCTTTGCTACCTTTTTGTAGTTGAATTTCCCAATATATTTAGCTCTTGGCTAAAGGAAGCAAGGGAAGCAGCAAACTGCACTGATAATAAATGGGTGGAAAGAAGAACCTGTTGTTGAGATTTTGTTGAAAGAGTGGAATTTGTTTTCAGGAATTTCATTCTTTCAGCCAAAATATGCCAGCAGGCATAGCTAAATCATACTTCTTGCTTAGTCAATAGCACAGCTGTCTGTCTACTTAGAGTGCATTAATTTTATTTTGATCTTTCTGGGTACTAAAGCCATATAAGGCTTGATCCTTTCTCTACTCATTATTTCTCTGTTGGTATACAGTCCCCCTGCAGAATCCAGTGCTTCACCACTACCTGGCCCTGAAAACCTGTCTTTCCCAGTGGACAGACCTGTCCTGGAGTCACCAAAGTTCATATCTGAAAACAGAACTGTAATGCAGAAGAGTGAGAATAACAGCAAGACACCAGAGCAAGGCAAGACAAAAGCTCAGGTGAGCAAAACATGAAGCTGTAATAGTGCTAAAGCTGTGAAGAAGACTTACCAAGTTAACTATCTAATTGCCTTCTAATTACCAATGAAAAAGAAATGTAATGGACAGCTTCACCTTTCTTTTAATTTCTCACTTATGGAAAAAAACGAGGAATCTGAAAACTTAGTGAAGCTTGAATTTGATACTCCCCCAAGATTAGTGACTAACTCCTTGACTTCCATGACCTTCAGAAGCATTTGTAAGAAGATTTGCTCTGTTACTTCCTTTTTTGAGTTGTCTTAGAGTAGCACATTAAAGACTAAGATTGGAGTCCTCTCTCTATTCTGACAGTAAAAAATGCCATCATGTCCTCCTACTGCAAGCAAATGTCAAGGAAGGATGCCTTAATTCTTATTAGGCCCAGGCCATTTTTGTCACCATGGCAATAGCAAGAGGACAGAATGGGCCCTTCTTAAGGATAAACCCAGAGTAGTGTCCACTCCAACTAAAATAGCTCATGCATAAAAGCTCTCCACTAATCCATTTCCAGGTTCCCTGCATAGAAAAAATGCTAGAGGAGTGGGTAGGACAGTGTAGATAAAAATAAGTACATAGCAGTTTTTTGTTTCTATATTTATTTGAGAGTTTGGTAGCTCTGCACATACTCAGAATGTAGGGAACACTGGGTTGTGTTCAAACCAGTTTGTGTCATCCGTTCATCTTGTTCTTCCGAGAAGCCAAGGGTGCAGTAACTGAGAACTAGCCTCTGTGTGTCAGGTCACTCCTTTGGCTGCTACTCCTGTGCTGCCCTTTGGAAGACCTGTCTTTTAGGACTCTGCTACCCAGCTCAAGGTATATTGCCAGCCAGCATATATCTGCAGGAGAAGTTGTGGGCAGACATTGCTTAAGCATATAATTTTGGTGGCTGGCATTTGTTGTTTTTAGAAGACATGTATTGCTCTCTTGTTAATTTTCTTTCTGGGCTGAGAATTCTTTCTGAGCAGTTTTATACTGATTTCCAGCATCTTGTAGCGCAGATTATTTCAATGTTGCTTAAAAAGATGGAGACCATAAGTCCAATGATAGCTTTTAATAGAATCCATGAGCTTGGAGGTCCTGAGAACCCAGTTCTTAGTCTCATAATTTCCTGACAGCCCTGATTCCAGCCCAGCTTATACCATGCCTCTAAAGCAGCTTACCTGGAAAGTGTTTGCCTCCCTGACTTCTGGGCTACTGTCCCCTGCATGGCCCAGAGACTGCTACTTCCATTCAAAGACCAGGAGTTTCTCTTCTCTCTTCTACATCCAGTCTGTCTCCCTCCATCTCCTTGTCCCAAAGCAGTTGTGTGACTTGGGACTGTTCCCAAATCAGAATATTCCATTTTGCAGAAATTCCAGGGAATGAAGTTTATGTTCTAATTTAAAACAAAACAAATTCTCATACACTTAGAATTTGTCATAGGACAAAGAATTTGTTATATAGATTTTCCAGTCCATTCTAATAGCCATTAGAAATACTTCAATGCATCAGTTGATTGCAATCAGTTAAATAAAAGAACTAGTAAATCTGTAAAACAGACCAAATCCTAAATTTGCCATGCCCTCTTATAGCAAAATTTGCATAGAAAATGAAATGTTCTTGCTGATAAAGTTATGAACAGATACTTTTGTCTTCTTTATTATAGGCAATATCCTCTTTTGAAGCAGACATGTTAAAAATGCACGAATCCATCAAAAGCATTCACAATGAGATCAGGTAGGTAAATGCTTTAGCACAATGACTGAAGACTGTTGGGCAATGCCACTCCGGTGAAGAGCTAGAAGACAAATAATTTTTCCTTACTTCAGAGATTTTGAGATTTAAAAAAAAAATCCTATCAAATGGGGATGAATGATAAAAACTCAGCAACAAAAATTGTAAAAGAAGATCACTGGAAAAACAATTTCTGGCAAAGGAAAACATTTTGGATTGCTTTCGCCAGCATTTCTGCAATTGTTAGTTTACATTTCTAAAAGTAATTTTTAAGGGAAAAAATGTCCATTCATATAAAAATATCAGAATAACATACTTTTTCATATTTTTCTCTGAATAAGGCTTAATCAAAACAAATTTCATAATTCACATGAAGTTTTTAAATTAAGGTAGGATATCTTTCTAAAAAATATGCTGTAAGTCAAATAGAGACTACAGAATACAGTAACTAGTGGTAAAAGTTCCACAATTTAGATTATCACGGAAGTCCCTTCTGATGTTCAAACCCTTGACGCAATAAAATATTAATTCCTAAACTACAAATTTCTTGGGTGGTTTGTTTGTTTGGGCTGGGGTGTTGCTGTATGGGCAACCATGCCTACCTTTTTCTTTCACTTTCGCTTTCCCCGCCTTCATTTTTGTAGTTCTGTATGAATGTGCTGTAGATATAATCCTGTCTGTGACCACTGAAACCAATGGAATTACAGCGAAGTGTAGAATTTGATCCTGAATCTACTCTCTTTATTTCCTTCAGTATGTTCAGTTCCCTCTGTTCCTGTTTTGTTTCATTCTAATAAGTCAATGTACAGTTACTGCTCCAAATTCACACAAGGGGACTCCAAGACTAGAGCAAAGCAATTGCAGTTTCATTGTAAGTCTGTGTCCTTACTTCATTCTCTGTTCTCACATGGGAAAATAAAGAGATACAGTGTCCTGGTTTAACCCCAGCTGGCAACTAAGCACCACACAGCTGCTTCCTCACTCCCCCCCGTGGGATGGGGGAGACCATAGGAAGGGTGAAAGTGAGAAAACTTGGGGATTGAGGTAAAGACAGTTTAATAGGTAAAGCAAAAGCCGCACGCGCAAGCAAAGCAAACCAAGGAATTTATTCACTACTTCCCATCAGCAGGCAGGTGTTCAGCCATCTCCAGGAAAGCAGGGCTCCATCACATGTAACAGCTACTTGGGAAGACAAACGCCATCACTCTGAACATCCCCCACTTCCTTCTTCTTCCCCCAACTTTTTGTTGCTGAGCATGACGTCATATGGTGTGGAATATCCCTTGGGTCAGTTGGGGTCAGCTGTCCCGGCTGTGTCCCCTCCCGGCTCCTTCTGCACCCCAGCCTGCTCGCTGGGGGGGTGGGGTAAGAAGCAGAAAAGGCCTTGACTCTGTGTAAGCGCTGCTCAGCAATTACAAAAACATCCCTGTATTATCAACACTGCTTCCAGCACAAATCCAAAACATAGCCGCATACCAATTACAATGAAGAAAATTAACTCTATCCCAGCCAAAACCAGCACATAGGGCAAAGATATTCAGCTTTTGTTTAGACTAGCAGTAGTTGAGGGATATCTGGGAAGCCTGCTCCCAAAACACTGCATCATCCCCTGACCCAGAGCTTATCATATAACTGGGTGAATGAATCACATTACTCATGGGAAGCTCTTTGTTCTTATTTGTGGACCAACTTCCAGCATTTATGTGCCTGTTCCCAGGACTGGGCTCTGAGTTAGTTGAAGGTAGTCAGCATTTTACAGTAAAGACCCATTAAATGCTGTTATAAGGGACCACTGTAATATTAATTTTGATTTTAAATGGTCTGACTTGCTGTCCCATTCAAACAAATCTTGCATAATTCCAGTGAAACTGATGGGGCTCTTGTCTGTGAGCCAATGCATACCCAAAAGAAAGTGAATCACATGAACTTCTGGATGTAACTAAGCAAGGGAGATAACTATTTCAGCTGTGTGATATGAAGCAGTTGGTTTACTAATGTAGTGTTAACAAGCTTTTCTGTCTGTCTCCACCTCAGCCGTGGGGAATACAAAACTGTATTTCTACCCTGACTTCTTACAGAAATCCCAACTCTAGAACAGATATGGGTGGTATTTTTGTCATACTGTGCTCTGAGTAGGTAAATTCTAAATCTTCTCTGGTGTGTGTGGGAGGGTGGCACTTTTCATTGCAAAAATCACAGTATCTTTTTGAGGACAAGTGGCCTGTGCGGAAATTATTGGTATCATCAAACAAGTTGCATAGAATACCAGCAGCAAGAAGGAGCAAAGGCGTAGAGGCTGCTTTTACTCCTTTATTGCCCAGGGGGAAATTATGGGAATCTTTTCCAGGTCAGAGATTTGCCATAAGTAGTTTGCTTCTAGACAGAGACTGCTATAATGTCTCTCCTGTTGCAGCCACCTTTGTGGGAAAGGTAAAACCCCAAGATGCAAGGTTCAGTCCTGGCCACAGTTCCACTCAGCATCTTTCCTCATCTAGAACATCCCTGTTCTTGCTAATACCATGGATACAGCCCAGTTCCTGAAATACTGGCCTCTAACCCCAAAGTTGACAAAAATTTCCTGAACTGACAAAGAGGAGAAAGTTTGTGCTACCTTGTTTGCTCTTTTCCATGACTGCATATATTTGTGTGTGTGTGCTCTAGCAAAATTCCCACCCTCCTGTGTCCTTGGCAGGTACATGAAGAAGCAGTTCAACAAATGGAAGGACAAAATGCAATTTCTTCGCAACTGCCAGGAAGACAAAAGCTGCAAAATAGAGGCAAAGCTCCAAAGCCTGAGAGCAAGCCATGAAAACCTGCAAATGAAGCTGCAGCAAATGAAGCAAGAAATAAAGGTATAGTGATAAGTATACCAAGAATCTTCACTGCTATGGGCATTTACTGAACACTAACTACTCCTTGTCCTGCAGACACCACTCTTGACACTATTTCATGCACCTTCCACTTGTCTGCTCAGTCATCTTAGGTTCTTGTCTTCAGTGAAAACAGATAGGCTCTTTGCAGCAGGGATTTTCTTGTCATTCCATATATATTTAGCATCTAGCACAGATATCCATGTCTGGGATGTTTAGATACTACTGCAATGAAAATAATGAGAGGGTATTCCAATAAGAGTGAGAAAATGTTTTCCAACAGAAATGTTAGATACTTCATTGCAGTCTTTTCTTTAGAAAAGAATCCTGTATTGGCATTGCATAAATAAAACACTCTTTTGTCATTCCTAATCGCTGTCTTGCACTGGGATGTAATACAGACCTCTTACAGAAAATATTTTATTTCTTTTCAGTTGTATTGACACTTGTTCATTTAAAGTATCTCTGAGGTTCTAAAAATGCCCTTATTTCACAGGGAATGCATACATATTTGCCACCTACAGCATTTTTGTAGCATTTTCTGCAATGCTGTTTTTAGAGTGTTTTTCAGGGATGATCAAACATAGAGGAAAGCCAGACACATCTGCAGTGCACACTTGGTCAGCTTTGTATTACTTGCACATGGAGTCTGGTATGACCTGGCACGTCATACCATCCTGTGTGTATGCTGTGACACTGGCCTGTCCACAACATGCAGGATTGGCTGCACACACGCAGTTAAGTGTCCAGTGCATGCACAGTCAGCTCAGTGCATCCCAATTACATCAGACTTGGCGTTCATGCAGTGGATGGTATTTGCCATCATAGTTCTGTCTAGAAAATTCCAAGTACAATTGTGACACTAACAACCAACCTAGTTTTGGCATTTCAAATGTTAACAGGTGTGAGGTGTTTGATATGTGTTTAATATACACATATTTTTTTCCCTTAGTTTAATTCTTTTAGAACAATTTTCCTGAAAATTTACTCTTGGAACATTACTATTCCCACTTTTCAATGGCATTAAAGCATGTAATGTCTTCAGACTGGAACTGTGGAAAAAATGGCCACATAGAAATGGCCACAAACTCAAACACAAAGTTTTATTTTAGTGGGGGAAAATATTTTATAGGTGAAAAGAATTTGTTTAGTTCACCAGAAATTAAAAAAAAAAATTATTCTGACCCAAAATTATTTTCCTACCTATTTTAGTACTACCAGCAAACCAAAATATCAATTATTTTCACCATGTATTTTCTGTGTTTTGTCTATTGTAGACAATGTTACAGTCATCAGAGCATCCTTTTGCACAGTGTCAGAACATGATGCCAAGAAAGCCACATGTGCTGCTGAAAAGGAGAATGCAGGGTGGATTAAATCATGCCCAAATAAGGCCTACTTCCAGAACATGTGCAGACTGGAAATCTTTGAATCCCCCCAACTCTGCAAACAGAATGCAGCTTTTACAGACACCTGAGGTTCCCATTGCAGTGGACTTCATGGTCTCAGAAAACTCACTGGAGTCAGTGTCCCTGCAGAGCAACAGACCTTTTATGGGACAGTATGAAAAAGCAAAAGAGAATCAAACATATCTGCCTGAATTGACAGAAAACTCCCTCAGTGGCATCATGAGGAATATGGTTCTTACTCCCACTGCAGTGCAGATACCACCTGATGAGAAGGAAGTCAGTGAGGAAGTGGAACTGCAGCAGCTAGTGATGAAACTGAAGGATGCATTGTCTCTCCAAGCCCAACCAGGTATATGTTCTCCCACTTATCTTGACGCTGTCTTCTCACCTTCATCCAGCTAACTCTCTAATATGGTTCCTAATCATTTAACCCTCAAAGGAAACTCAGAATCTTGCCTTTGCCCTTGTAGAAGTACTCCAGCTCTATACTGTAAGGTAGAACATATTCCTGTAAGGTGGAATATAGCCCCTAATGTTGGACTAATTTGAAACAAAATGAGTCAAGAGGAAATCAGTCTCAGCAGCCAATTAAGGAGCAAACTTATACTGCTGAGGGCACTGGAGGTCTTTTCTGTTGCCACTTCTGTGACACTGTAAACAGCTTCCAGCAGTACAAAATCCCTATATAATCAACAGTCTTACACAGCAGAGCTTTGTTCAACAGTCAGGATGCCTCACTTTTGATAATGAGGGTGTAATAAGGACAATGACTAAAAAACCTGCTGTTTCTACAGGGTTATCTTAAATTAGAGATTTATAAAGAGTTTTTCAGGGCTCTGGCAGCACCCAAATGCTCTGAAAGACTTAAAATCTGTTCTACTTTTCAGCTCAACAGTCTGCTTTGCAGCAGGAGTTCTTCTCTACAGCTGAACATGTTTGCAGATCCTTTTCTGACCTCATCAACCAAGTAACTTCACCAGCTTGTAAATGATGGAAACTACCACTCACCTTACAGCTTTGCTGGACTATTGAAGGTAATTGATGCCATGTCAGACTCTTTAAAGTGTCTCAGATGCTGCATTGGAATAACGCAGCATAACAGATTTCTGCATTTACTGACTTCACCAGGAACCATAAATAGTTGTAGAGAATGATGTTCCTCTTCTATTGGTTGTTTCCAGCTCCTGCACAGGAGATGTTTGCCCAG
Organism: Morus bassanus; assembly: GCA_031468815.1. NCBI lineage: Eukaryota > Metazoa > Chordata > Aves > Suliformes > Sulidae > Morus > Morus bassanus. The sequence goes on along the minus strand of CM062574.1, from coordinate 30,023,608 downwards.
CTGATAAAAATCAGCATGTCTTCATTTATGTTACACTGGCTTTCACAACTGTCCTGCCTTGTCCTCGCTTGTTACTGCTGTATAATCAGTAATGGCTTGTGTTTCAGGAACATTTATTTTTTTATATGAGAGTTGGCTTGAGTCAGCTGGTTTCAGTGATGTATTTTCTATCACATCATTTTTCTTAGACTAAAGGAAGGAATAACTTCAGACTTAACTGTCAGACTTCTCAATACTTGATATTTAAATATTTGTATTTTTCCAAACTACTGAACTCATATTTAAAGGAAAAGATGCTTTGAACTTTTAAAGGAATTTGATTGCTTTAGAAGAGCCTTTCTGTTATTAATTAACTCATACAGTAGTATAGAATGGTTAACAAGAATGTAATTGTGATGATAGTGTCATCAAGTGCATGTTCATTAGTGACAGCAGTTCTGAAGGTTGAGATAATAGTTAAGATATGGCATGTTAATGATTTGCATGTTATTATCAGATGTTGTACTTCTGTGGATTGTTAACTATTTGTTAAGCAACAACGTGAACTAATGGCAAATGTACCAAGTGTGATTCCTCCGTGCAAATGATTGCCCATTTCTGTCTCTTTATCTGTTGACATGCCATGGTTGTGTTACTTCCCTGGAATTGTGCTGTATCTCTTGTTGATGACAGCAATGAGGAAACCATTTTTTTTTTTTCTGATAATGCACAGAAGTATTTTAAAGATCTGAGAAATGGAAATGATTCAGTACCCCTTCAGAGAGAAAAATTGTAAATTCAGCCACTTGCTATCGCTGTTCTGCAGGAGGCGCTTAGAAAATAGTGAATGAGTATGTGCATATGACCTCAAAATCAGTTATGGTTCAAGAAAATTTGCATACTTTAAAGGATTTTAGTTGAATCCCTGGAACTATACCAGCTTTTCAAGAGAGAAAATACTCCTAGTTTTTACAGGAATTTTTCTGTGATTACTAAGAAAATAAATTTGATTTGGGTGAAAGCAAAATATTTTGGAAGCTTTGGGAGAAAAGTCAGGTAAATTACATATTCTGAAGCTTTGTTTCATATATAATCAAACAGGGTTTAGGCTGATGTGATTGAAAAAGCCAATGCAAAGTGTAGTACTTAGGAAAAGCTGCTCAGCAGAATACTTAATTTTCCACATAGATATTCCTGGTCTTATTTTTCAGAATGAATTATAATCACCAAGATAAAGGGACTGTCTGACTTATTAAAATGGAGTTTTAGAAATCTTGTTTTCTGTTGGTAGCACCTCAGCCACCTTCTTGAAAGACCTTACACTGTTGTAGCGATAGTAACAAACATTCCTGGTCCTTTCTGCTAGTTCTGGTCACGGGAGGCCTTAATTACACCTACTGCAAACACTCAAGAATTACAGCAACAAATAATGGTATGCAACTAGAAGCCAACAAGCAGTTTGTCTCTAGCAAATGAAGGGTGAAAAGTAAAGAAACTAACTGAGGGAGGAGGACCCCAGAAAACAAATAGTGATGAGGTTACTAGAAAGTGGATACACCCATATTATCACATAAACAGAATATAGTGTGAGGTAGCAGCTTAGTAGCTTTTGCAATATACCAGTGCCAAGAGATACAAACAACAATCCAAGGAACTTAACAGTTAACAGTTGATTACGAGAAGATATCCATCAGCTTCTGATGAGGCTTTAAATCTCCTTCAGAGTAAGTGCATCTGAATTAAAATTGTTTGGAAACAGTGACAGCCAACAAATACTGGTTTGGTCCCATGCAACATAGAACAACAGGTCTGGAGCACAAATTCTTACAAATAGATATTCCTGAACCACCATGAACTCTTACTTCATGGCAGTGCGTAAAGACTCAAGGAAGTGTTTTCCAATGCTAATAAGCAGTTGTTTAGCTGCCAGGTCCCTATAAGATGAAAGGGACAAAATCCCAAGGCCTTTATTTTGTTCTTACTCAGTTCAGCTGACAATGAAGCAACCTCAGTCAGACATGTTCATCCCATCCTTCTTCTGACACACTCGGACTAAGAAAGAGTAAGCCAGGAACAGCATCTGCAAAACCAATCCTAGCTCACCCCAAGATCTGCCATGAAACTTACAGGGAAGAGTGGTAGAAGGCAAGATCTGTCTTTAAGCACAGGGACATTTTGAATTATTCCTGTACAGCAAATCAGCATGCATCTCATACTCACAGCAGTTGCTTTTTCTTAACACAGCCACCCTATAAGGCCCCAACTTATAGCGAGTGAATCAATAGCAAACATCAGCATCATCTGATTGTGTTTTCATGCAAAATTGTCGGGACCTGGATAAAAGCAAGCAAGATCTAAGTTATAAAATAGAATTGAGCTCCAAGACCTTCAGAGAGAAGAAATTGTCTGAGGTAGGAGTTCCTTTAGGAACTTTATCACTTGCAGGTTTACATGCAATTAATTGCACCCCCTTTTTTATTTCAGCACAATTAATAACACAGATTATTTCCTTTACATCAGCAATTCCCAAATGTTCTCCATGGTGTGACCTATCCTAGAGATTCATCTGTTTTCTTACTCTTTCCTCCACATACTAAGACTTTCCTGCCCATTTCCTCAAAGGCCAAATGATGCTACAGCCTGCTAATTAAGAAGTTTGCTGAAGCAGACAGGTATTGCAAATTTGCTTAAGCTAAATATCAGCTTGGCCTGCAGTGCTATTTCACCATATCTGTTGCTATTTGAAGGGAGGAAGAAAGCTACCAGCAGCCCTTTCCTAGGGGATCCTATTGTTACAGGTGGGACATATCTAAAGTGGAAACACTAGCCTCTTCCTAAAGGGCCCTGTGGAAGACCATCTAAGATAAATGGTACCTGTTCAGGTAATCTGTCTGGTTTTGCATTTTCTAGAGCTTGAGAGCATATGGGAACAGGTAACATCTGGTCTACTACAATACCAGTCCTACTTGGCTGAGGCATTCAGTGCTTAACATGTTCTTTGTCAGTTGCTGGTCTTAATGGCTGTAGTGACCGCGGGTGAACACTATGTCTCCTGTGCACAGCTTTGTATTAACATAATGGGGCTTTTAGATATATGAATATAATTTAGATAATTAACAACAGTAGTACAGGAGTGAACAGACCTGTTGTAATAATGCTCTTGTCTCTCTCCCACATGGTAGCCGAGCACCCTCGCAGGCTGTGGCTGCAGGCAGAGGCAGCTGGGGGAATGTTGCTGAGCACACTAAACTGTGTGTTCCCATGCTCACCCTGCTTTAGTGTTCCCGCCTCTCTTGAACATTTAAATGGTTTGTTGCATGCTTAACTTTAAGCATAAATTCAGTGCCATTGAAGCTGATAGCCTCTTAACAGTTTTTTGTCTGCTTCTGTAAGATCAGGATTTCACCTGAGGGGACTATGTTTAAGCTTTATTTTGTTCAGGCCCAGTAACCATTTTAAGATTTCATTTACACATTTTGCTATCTGAACCTATTTCTGCAAGTTGATGAACACCCAGCAAATGAGTTTCTCTTTAAGCATTCAAAAAAAAAAAAAAAAGCAACCAAATATTGCTACATGCTCAAGGAAAGAAACTTTGAATGAGCAACTAAATGTAGTTGCCCTGGAAAGCTGAATTTTGCAGTTGCATTCAGCCAGCCAGGCAATGGAAATATTTCATTTCACCAAAGCATCAAATGTTACCTGCCCAAAGTTATTTTGCATTAGTTTAATATAAAATTGCCTATTACAGTTATCAATACTGGCCAGAGGAAACTGATTTGTCTACAAAGAACTTGCAAATTAAAAAAGAAGCAAATTCAAGTTATGTATGAGAATTCTTTTGATTAAACACTTTAAGTGAGAATATGTAATATTTTAAGTGGAATTTTTTATAACTAAAAACTTAGTGAAAATACAGTAAAAATATGTGAAAGCAGAGGAGCTGGTAAAACCTGTTAACCCTTTTACTTTTGCTAGAAACTGAAAATGTTTTTTTAAGGTTTTTTTTCATATAAAAATATGTATTACTTTTTTTTAGTAGGATGATGTATTTCAGCAGCAGTTGCTTTGTACAAGTATACAGCTATGCATACAATAGAACATCACCACCTCTAATCCTGTCTTAGAGCCAGTGGAGGTTTTTGGCAACTTCCTGCTCTGCTTGTCTATGTTTTATTGAAGGATAAGTTGTTTCCTGTTTTGGCACCCAAAAGACAACAGCTTGAATAGGTCACATGCATTATAAAAAGCCTGACGTACACACAGATTGAAGTAGGCAACTGCTTATAAATCATGCAGTTTATTAAGGAGACTGAATTCATAGGTAATTAAAAAAACCCACAGGTCAAGTTAATCAGAGATACAGTGCTCATAGTTACAGGCCTTCTTCCACCATGTAAATTAACATCAGTGAGGATTAAAATGCAAAAATTAAAGAGAAATAGTTAAAAAATATCTACAAATCAAGATCTTGGACTAAATGTGCCATTTCCTCTTTTTCCCCAGCTCTCCAATGATTCTTCCAAGTAACATAGATCTACTCTTATGCATGTGGATACCTGATAAATCTTCAAACAAGTCTTTCTTCTTCAGAACTGGTGATCTCTGAATATGAGAAAATATCCCTGAAAAGTGACATGAAAATGCATATAAGTAATCAATTTCAAAACAGCAAAGAGCAGCTGAATAGTCAGTTTCCCACATCTGTTTCCTCCATCTTTAGCTGCTACTGGTCCCCATTTTATCAGCATTTGCCCCCAAACCTCTTGTTTTGGCAATAGCCTTATCCCTCCATTTACAGGTTGCCTTTCAGTGACAAGTTACTTTGATCTTTTCCCCCAACATGGACCTTTTCCTTCAGTCTTCCTATAAAACTCTTCCACTTGTAATTAGCAGAGTCAAAGCACTTCAGTCTGCTCACAGTCTTACTGACTCACTGGCTTGTCATCAACCTCCTCGCACAGTGGATGAGATCTCTCACACTGTATAGTAGCACATTTATTATTTCCCTGAGGAACTATGGGGCATTTTCTTTGCAATGATCTCCAAAAGCCAGCAGATTGGCTTTATTTCTTTTAGACACATTTGTCTTCTGAAAAAGTAACTGTTTAATACAGTATCTGCTTATTTACTAGACCTCAAATGCATAATACAGCAACCTTTGCCCCACTACCCTCCCTCACACCCAGCAGAGCTGGGACAGCAAGTTGTGTCTGTCCCTGGCAGCTGGGCGAGGTGCAAAGGCTGATCTAAGCCCAATTACCTGCACCTGTGAGGGAGATGCACACAGCTGTGGCCACTCTGAGTGGCGAGGTAGCAGGGGGACTGCTGGGTGAGGAGGAAAAAGGCAGAAAAGAGGTAGAGAGGGTTTTGTGTTTGTATTCTTCAGATGTTCATACTGGGGATGTGCTATGTGGCTTCTTGAGGAGAGTTTTCTTGTACAGCTGCTCTTCAGGAAGATCTGCGGTGAGTACAGAAGCTGTTTTCCTTGTGGTTATTAAGTCTTATTTTGGCTCATTAAGAGTTGTTACAACTACAATATGTCTATTATCAGTGTTGTAATATATTGAGAATGTTTTTATGAAACCAGCTTTTTCGTAGTGTTTGGCTTTTGTTAGGGGAAAGGGATGAGCTACTAAAGATACCTTGGTCATGTGATTGTAAAGGACTTTCTCTGCTTGTCTCAGTTTAAAGCTGACTAACACTTCTCTGCAGGATATTTAGGGAAGTTGTAACGCTGCTGGGTTAAGAGGGATGTTGGCTAGATGGAGGCAGTTTGTCAGATAACTCATATACAGGTGTTCTGACCTTCTTGTGTTTTTCACAGATTGTGTGGGGTTTGAAGAGTATCTTCAGACCTGTTAGTAACTACAGCTGGGAGCCTGGTAGGACTAGATTGGTTCAGAAAACAGTGCTTGAACCTGTGGGTTTGGACCTGGGCTACTTCTACCACTGTCTTAGTGTACGCTCAGACAGACTTGTTTCCTAGGAGGGCAAAGTATAGGGAACTGTGGAAGTGCTTCTTAGGTGTGATGGAGTAGTTCTGTTCAGTACTACTGAGTATCTTTACCAAGGACTTCACTAGGTTTTTTAGCTTGGAGGACTTTTCTGGTTTTTCTTAGAAAAGCTCAATTCCTGATACTCAGTTTTCACAATGACCTTATGGGATTTATCCTTTTGTTCTGATACCTGATACTACAATAATAACAACTTAACATCAGCATTTCTGTGCTAAGTTGAGATATCATAGAATCATAGAATGTCCTGAGTTGGAAGAAACCCACAAAGATCATCAAGTCCAACTCCTGTCCCTGCACAGGACAACCCCAAAATTCACACCATGTCTCTGAGGGCATTGTCCAAGTGCTTCTTGAATACTGTCAGGCTTGGTGCCATGAGTGCCTCCCTGGGGAGCCTGTTCCAGTGCTCCACCACCCTCTGGGTGAAGAACCTTTTCCTAATATCCAACCTAAACCTCCCCTGGCACATCTTTTTGCCATTCCCTCAGGTCCTATCACCGGTCACCAGAGAGAAGTGATCAGCACCTGCCCCTCCTCCTCCCCTTGTGAGGAAGCTGGAGACCACGATGAGGACTCCCCTTAATCTCCTCTTCTCTAGGCTGAACAAAGCAAGTGGCTTTAGCTGCTCTTCATACAGTTTCTCCTCTAAACCCTTCACCAGCTTCGTGGCCCTTCTCTGGACACTCTCTAGTAGCTTTATATCCTTAATGTACAGTGGTGCCCAAAACTGCACACAGTACTCGAGGTGAGGCCACACCAGCGCAGAGTAGAGCAGGATAATCACCTCCCTCGACTGGCTGCAGTGCAGTGCTTGATGCACCCCAGGACTCGGTTGGCCCTCTTGGCTGCCAGGGCGCACTGTTGGCTCATGTTCATCTTGCCGTCGACCAGAACCCCCAGGTCCCTCTCTGCAGAGCTGCTCTCCAGCCTCTTGTTCCCCAGTCTGTATGTACATCCAGGGTTGCTGTGCCCCAGGTGTAAAATCTGGCACTTGCTCTTGTTAAAACTTCATATGGTTGGTGATTGCCCAGCTCTCTAATTTGCCTAGATCTCTCTGCAGGGCCTCTCTGCCCTTGAGAGTGTCAACAGCTCCTCCCAATTTTGTGTCATCAGCAAACTTAATTAGTATTCCTTCCAGTCCTGCATCCAAGCCATTTATGAAGAGATTAAAGAGTACTGGCCCCAAGATGGATCCCTGTGGAACCCTGCTACTGACTGGCCACCAGCCCGATGCAACCCCATTCACTATAACCCTTTGAGCCCAACCCATCAGCCAACTGCTCACCCACTGCATTATGTGTTTATCCAGCTGTGTGCTGGACATTTTGTCCAGAAGGATACTGTGAGAGACAGTATCAAATGCTTTACTGAAATCCAAAAAGATCACATTGACTGGCTTCCCTTGGTCAACTACGTGGGTAACCTTGTCATAGAAGGAAATCAAATTTGTCAGGCAGGACTTTCCCCTTGTGAACCTGTGCTGGCTGGGACCAATGACTGCGTTGTCTTTCAGGTGTTTTTCAATAACTCCCAGAATAATCTTCTCCATAATTTTACCAGGCACAGAAGTGCCTATAGTTACCAGGGCCATCCCTGTTGCCCTTCTTGAAGATTGGGACAACGTTTGCCAGCTTCCAGTCAACTGGGACCTCTCCAGATTCCCAAGAGCATTGAAAAATCATTGAGAGATGTCTTGCTATGACATCAGCCAGCTGGAGCAGCAAGTCCTGCACAAGTTCAGGGTTTATTAGGAGTTTATCATTCCCACAGTCATGGTTCTCTAGCCTAGGGCTCTGGGGGTCCCTGAGCCCACTATCAGTGTTGAAGACTGATATCTGTCTTTCTTTTCCAATTCTATGATATGTTTATGGAGCTACAGTGAATGCAGCTTACAAACTGCTCCTGATTTATGATCCTATTTGCAATTAAAAAAAATTGAAATTGTGAATATTTAAGAGGAATAAGATTAAAAACTTCAGTATAGAGCAATACAGATGTTATCAACAGTTACAAAATTAACAGTATAAAGCAAAAAAAAACTTGCTTTATTGTTTGATTTCTAAAACAAGCCTACTGAAAGCTAGTCATACCTGCCCATGTAGATGTGAAGTATACAGGGTCATTCAAATGCCATTAGTGCTGCTCTGGGCCAAGAAAACATCTCTTTACACATGAGAAGCGGTAATTCTATTCCTCATCACTTGCTAGGATGCGATTTCTATCTGCAATTATTAACAATTGATTTCTGCTTTCACCGATGAAACAAGGCAGTACGGTCAAGGGTTACAAAGATTAAAACAGCTGGCTCTGTTAAGAAACTGGGAGACTTAGATGAGAGGTTAGATAGCCTAAATTTTATTTTTTGGAGGAACTGTCACTGCTATAAGCTGCCTGCTACTGACTGATGTTAATCAATTGTACAGAGAAACCAGATTAACTGATTTCTATTCTTTTACCTCTTTTTTTGTGAATTGTAAAGGGGAGGAATCCTTGTTTGTCTTAAAGTGCAAATACTTAGTAGCGTCTTAAGATCTCTCTGTATACCAGTAAACAAAAGTTAGTATTAATCACAAAACCTATAATTTGATTCTTCAGAATACATCAGACTGTTACTCTTAATCTTGACTGGAACAAAAACTCTTTGTTTAGGAAAATCGTAGTGTGATACAGACATGAAAAGCTGGATGTAAACAAAAGGCTAAGGAGGAATTTAGACAGTGACATTCAAAGTTGCAATCCTGAAAACAAAAATGCATCTGGTGCTTTAACCTGACGGGTATCTCAATTTTCTATAGTACTACTGCCTCTTGTGTCTAAAGCTGCATTTGCACCCAGAAATGCTCAGTCTGGTCAGGACTGAGCAACTTGTTGCCTTTGTGATGTCTAAGGCCACTTGCAAACCAGAAGGGCTTTCTGTGCTGCCTGCTATCAGCATATGTCAATACAGAAAAGATCCTCTCAGAGCTACATGATAGCTCAGATTCTTTGCAAAGCAGGATAGGATCCATTCCTCGCTTTTAAAATGCAGATAGTGGTGGTTTGGCTCAGAAACTGGCCCTGCATATGTGAGGAGTTCTTCAGCGTGAGGGGATTGGTTCAAACACAACTTCTATCTCCTAGCTTAATTGCTAGGATACTCTCTGTAGGTAATGGGGGTGAGGATCTCTTGATCCTTCCTGTCTCAAATCCTATCTTTCAATACACAAAACATTTTAAGGTTGGTGGCCAAGATCTGGACTGTCCAGTGGTATGGTGTCCCTGGGGTGGAAGAATCCTGAGTTCAAGTCCCTTTTTTAGAGACACTTTAATGGGTAACTGCCCAGAGAGGTTCTTAATTATTCCATGGACATTCCCCCCAGACATCTTAATAACTAAGACGCTGATCTAGGAAGTGGAGATAAGGGTCTGAATCCATTCAAGTGGAAAGGCAGTTCTGCCTTCTCCCTGTGGGCCCTACGTACTACACCGTTGGTGACAGCAACAGCACTTCTAGCCCTCCATCAAATTACAGCACCTGCCCCTTTCTGAAAGTGGATGTTCTCAAGGGAAGGATGCATCTGTTGGTAGCAGGATCAGAACTGAAGCCTTGGAAGGGACTGAGATTTAGGAAAGCTATGCTGTATATTCCTGCTGGGAATGAGGTGGCTAAGTGACATGCTATCTTTTGCAGAGCCTGCTGTGAGGTGTCAGCTCTCACGTTACCACATACGGAGACACTTGCTTTAAGCCTGGGGATTCTGCCCTGGGGCTGGGAACCCAGAGATTAGGAATTGCAGTACTTAGTGTGATAGGTAGTGTTCTTCCTCCTGAAGCTGTAGCTGTGTCTGAAAAAGCCTGCATGCATCTGAGTCCTAGGTCTGTTTCCATTGTGTGTTGGGCACAGTTACTAGTATGGAAATAGGAAATATCTAGTGGTTAACTACTAGATGGCAAGTAAACATATCCTTACTCTTCTGCTGAAAGACTGCCGTTCTCCCTAGCAGCACCAGTGCGACGTGCTCCTGGGGTGACGCATCTCGGAATGAGGAATTCGGAACTAGCCTGTCCATGGCACAATTGTGGTAAAAATGCTGGTGTGGAAGAATATCTCTGTATGTTCAGTTGCTGAGCTGCCTTCTTTGTTTGAATCCTCCTCTGTTTCACTTTCTGCTGCCCCTCCTCCCCCACCAAACTAAAACTTAAAAGCTGTCATTAGAGTTCAGGTTATTTGGAGGTCAAATTTTTACTGAGATCACTTTGAACATAAATATAGCTCTGAACTGGATTGGGGGGAGTAAGGAGCGGTTGTGCAGCACTCCTTCGTTTCTGTACTATTGCCATATAACACAAGCAGCCTATGTATCTTTTCTTTCCTACTAGACTCCAGTTATTGCCCATGAGACGTATTAAAGGACTAGTAACCTTGGCTTCTCCCTGTGAACTGAGAACGCAGAGTAGCAATCTTCTGTTCAGCTTCTGCCAGCTGCCTTCTTCCTAGGCCATGGGTTCTGGAGAGCACACAGTCCACATAGATATCCCAGAAGAGCTGAGCCAGGTCCCAGAACAGAGCCCCATGTTTCAAGTTCTCTGATGATTTCAGGAAGATCATGAAGTCCCAAAAGCCACTGACAGAGTCAGAAATGCGAGGCTTCCTCATCTCCAGTAAGACAGCTGAGGAGGATTCCCAACACTGGGGGTCTGCTCGCCCAAGAGCTAGTGGATCAATTTGGCTACGGCAGAGGAAAGGTGACACACAGAACGCTCCCATGATTAGCAGAGAGCAGGTGAGTTGCATGTTGCAGTGGATTCTTCCTCTGCTCCCGAGGTTCATTGTGTCACTGAAATGTAACAAAACCGAAAGAAGCTGAAAAACTTCTCGCTGTTAGGTGCAGGAACAAAGCCCTGGTACCTTACATGATATAGAAGGCACTTCAGATGTTGATAATTGTTTCTCTGCTCTTTAAAAATGTGTACACTCTTTTGCATGTATGAATATAAATACTAGTGGAGTTGCATTACTCTGCACAGCAGAAACATGTGATAAAATTTGTTAATCATGCTCAAATACATATGATGAATTCTCTTACCTGAAACTTCTTCATATTGAAAATTTTTTGCCTTCCTTGATTTACAGATCCCTAATCTTTTTCAGTAAAAATCCATTCCTTTTTACAGAGAATTTAAGCCTTTAACCAGTCTTGCTTTCCTCAAAATTTTACGAGCCCTTTAAAATACTCTGCAGACTCACAGGGATCTGTGGACAGCAGGTGGAAAACTATTTGTTGAAAGTCTGTTCTAATGAATTAATGGTAGGTTGCAAAATCATCCATTGACCAGGGGTGTTTTACCTGCTAAAATGCAGAAGAGCTCTGAAAAGAGGGTATAGGAAAGCTACAGCATAGCAGCTGTATGCTGCATACAGCAGCTGTATGTGTATACATGCATATAGAACCATAGAATGGTTTGGGTGGGAAGGGACCTTTACAGGTCAACTAGCCCAACCCCCCTGCCATGAGCAGGGACATCTTCAGCTAGATCAGGTTCCTCAGAGCCCCGTCCAACCTGACCTTGAATGTTTCCAGGGATGGGGCATCTATCACCTCCCTGGGCAACCTCTGCCAGTGTTTCACCACCCTCATTATGAAGAATTTCTTTCCTATATCTAGTCTGAATCTGCCCTCTCTTAGTTTAGAACCATTACCCCTTGTCCTATCGCAACACACCCTGCTAAAAAGTCTGTCCCCATCTTTCTTACAAGCCCCCTTTAAGTACTGAAAGGCTGCAATAAGGTCTCCCCGCAGCCTTCTTTTCTCCAGGCTGAACAACCCCAACTCTCTCAGCCTGTCCTCATAGGAGAGGTGCTCCAGCACTTGGATCATTTTTGTGGCCCTCCTCTGGAACTGCTTGAACAGGTCCATGTCTTTCCTGCACTGAGATACATATGTATAAAAGTACAGATGCTTATTGCAGATCACTGTAACAATTGTCTGTTACGTTAAAATTGTGAAACTTGATAAATAGCAGCTACAGTGGGAGAAATCCTGAGAATGATAACCTTTTGGGGACAGAAAGCTGTCCCCATTAGACTTCATTTCTAGTACATGCTTCTATTGTCCATTTTCTAGCATGTTTCTAGTATTTCATCTCTGATACACATTTCTAATGTGTAACAGGTTTGGGGGTTGTTTTTAGTGTAGCTCATGGTGTGGTGTATGGAGAACCTCCCATATGTGGAAATCGGCAACATCCGCGATCATCTTCTAGGACAAACAATTCTGTTTAATGTGTGTGCTGATCTGTTGAGTATTCATGTTTCTACATTTTTGGTTTCTTTGGAGGGTGTTGCAGGGGAGAAGCTACCTCTATTAATGACCTTAATTTAATAATCAACTTGCCCTTTGTGTAAAAAGTGTCTTCCATGAGGGATCATCAAGAGCACAAGCAATGTTTCTCTGCTACGTGAAGAAAAATGTTGAAGGCAGAATAAGTGTGTGCAGATGGATTGTGTGTGAAAGGTAGCCCAGCCACAGCCAGTGTGCAAGACCAGGGAAGGGTAGGCTGCTTTGGGGAACATATTTCATTGTAGAGCTAAAGGACCTGTCGGAGATTTCAGTCCTGGCAGTGATATTCTTACCTAGCCCCCTATCTGGCTACCTAGTCAGGTTCTGGCAACATTTTGGAGGTACGCAAACTTTACTCTCCAACTGCTTACAGTCAGTTTTTAATCTGAGTTGGGATCTCGTGAGGAGCATTGGCTTGACAGCCTTGGATCTGAACCTTGCATTTAATGAATAGAAGAGGGACAGCTCACTTCCCACACTGCTCTGCCTAGTGGCATGTCACTTATGACAGTGGTGGTGGTAGTAATGGGGTTGTCCTCGTGCTGCTCCCAAGACCTCCAGAAGCATCATTCTGTACCCAAGTGCATAAGGCAGGTTTTGATTGCTTTCTCAGAAGCAAAACCAAAGACATCCTGTGAGTCACTACTGCATTCTTGTTTGTGCATCAGAGCCTTTCCACTGGGTAGCAGACACCTGTGCATATATGCTATGCAATATGCACATACCTATCTGCTTACCAAGGCTTTTTCAAGGGACATAATTAACTTTGTCTACTAAGCTTCTAGTTTTCAAAACAACTTAGCAATCTCAGATATGACCATGGGGAGGAAAACAGATACCTCAAACAAAGGAGTAATACTAAAATTGACTTTTAAAGATGGTTCTGTCATTTGGACAGGGGCCATCTGGTTTGCACTGGTTAACAATTGAACTGATTGCTTTGCTTTCTCTGCCCCCCCAGCCCCTTTGGAAACTTTCTAAGTTACAAAACTGGCTAAGACAAGGACAAGGGTTCTGGATTTGTCCGAGGTGTGAGCAAAGGGACTGCCCTGGGCAGGGAGCTGGCAGGGCATTAATGTGAGGGTGGGTGCCATTTCAGGTGTGGTGTGAATGGCATTGCTCAGGGTCGGTATCCAAGACTGCTAGTCCTTATGGTCTGGTCAAACTTGGGCAGCATTTTGCTGTTAGTCCTCTGCAAGGTTCAGGACTTTTTTTTTTTTTGATGGCTGAGAGCTGAGGGGATGCTCAGGAAATGTCAGTTTTCATTCATTTTTGCCTGTGCTTAGGATGAATGCTTCCATGTAGTTCCCCCCCTCGCCCTCCAATTCTTCAGGTCTTTCTGTCCGTAAATTGTGTGTATGTGTGCTATTTACACCTTCTGACTCTTTTTTTTTTTCCTTCCACCTGCCCCCCCTTCTCGCAGTTTACCCCGCCGTTCTACTCCCCGTCCTGAGTAGTGCCTTACAATAACAATAATAAAAAAGTTAATTAGCTCATTCGTTATCACCATTTCACTTGGTTGGAGCTATCGGTTACGACCAGTCGCTCGATCCTAGACCTGGCAGGTGCCGAGGCCGGTCCCACGGGGCGGCGGCGGGCGGTCCGTGGGGAGCGTCCGTGGGAGCTCGGCGAGTCCCGCGCGGCTCCACCCGCGGGAGCCGGGCAGCGCCGCGGGCTCCCGTCCCCGCTCCGCTCCCGTCCCGTCCCCGCTCCGCTCCCGTCCCGTCCCCGCTCCGCTTCCCGCTCCCCTCCCGTCCGCTCCCGCCCCGTCCCGTCCCGTCCGCCCCGGCGCGCCCGGCCCCGCCGCCCGCAGCCCTTACCTCGGCGCTCCGGCGTGCAGGGCAAGGCGGGCCGGGCAGGGCAGGGCTCTCCGCGCCCGCCGCGCTCCTTAAGAAGCCGGAGCGGGCAGCCCCGCTTCGTTTTTACGTCAGGGCTCGGGGAGAAGCCCCCACCCCCGGGGCTCCCTCCTTCCCTTCGCGGAGCTGCCCCTGCTGCAAGGCGTGCTCCGCTCCTCCGCTCCGCCTGCCCTCCTCTCCCTGCGGACCCCGGCCCTCCTGGGCGCCGGCCCGGCGGCGGCGTTGCCGCCGGCCGAGGGGACGCGGTGAGCGGGAGCGGTGGGAGAGTAACGGACCCGGGCGTTTGGCAAAGCTGCAGCCCTCCCCTTGCCCCCTCCTAGCAGTGCTGCATCGGGAGGGCCAAGGATAAAATGCAAGTCCCTGGAGCTCAAGTCGTCCGGACCTGGCTCAGCCTCCGAGCATCTTGCTTGCTGTGCTTGGCTGCTGGAGGTCCCTCTGCCCCAGAGCAGGGGCCTGTGGGGCACCACTAGAGCTATTTGCTGGCTAGGGCTCAGCCCACACAGCAGCAGGTCCAGCTCTCCTAGAAATTGAAGCAGAAACACAGAGAAAAGCAGAGTCCCAGAACAAAGCCAGCAAAGGCATTAACTGCAGCGATGGCGCTGAGCTACTCGTTGCAGCTCAATTCACACAACTTTAGGTAAAGGAGAGCTGCCTTGGAGGGCTGCGCACACCCCAAAAGGAGAGGGCCCTGGCGGCATTTTCCCTCGGGGCGGGCGGGGGGCGGGAATGTGATCTATTCTATTGTTGCATTTCCTCTCTGTGAGGTTCTCGGCTGCAAACCCTCTCCACTGTAACAGCTTGAAACTCCCTTGGAACAGCGGCAAAACCTCTGTACATGTTAGGGAAATAGGCCAAGCTAGTAGGGAGGTGGAAGGAAGCCATTGGTGAAAGGGCCACCTCCAGGTACTTGCAGTGGCGAGAGGAAAGCCTGAGCTCAGCTCTGCAAGTGACAGCTCTGCCTATGTTCACTGCGCCTGCTGTAGCCAGCCCCTTGCATACATAAAACATACAGCCCAAAGAGCAGGGAGTCCAGGAACAGGCTACTAACCAGTCGGGCATAACTCTTTTTAACACTAGCTATTTGAAGCAAGAGGGAGGGTGAGACCATTCTGTTTTCATAACTCTGTGTAGTCCACAGGCGAAATCATGTAGCACTCTGCCAACTGTCTGAAGTCAGTGCAGCTGCACCAGTCCACACCAACTGAGCAGTAGCCCATTTTTATTCAAGGCTTTTACCGGCAGCTCCCTTCTGTCTTAGCACTTGGAACCATAATTGTTCTCCATGAAGCAACTGTGCTTCAGTAGCACCAGGCTTCTCTTTGTTGAAGTCGGTGTGGCCACACTGGTTTATACCAGCTGGAAAGATGGCTTGAAACGCTGACTTTTCTGTTAGTCATCTATATCCTTATGACTTACACGGACTGGATGCGCAGGAAGATGTAAATGGAGGAGCATGTTCTTTTCCTAACTCATGATATTACGATGTGTCTATGACAATAAACACTGCTGGGTTGGTTTTTTTTTCCTGGTGCTTTATTTCCTCTTCTCAATGAGCAATATATGTGAAAGTGTATTTTGTGTAAATAATGTTACTTTTTTAACAAAAGTGAAAGGAACTTTTTGGGGGTGAGAGATCATCTGGCTAGAACCAATACAGATAACTATATTGTAGGACTTTGGTGAATTTGCAAATGTTCCGTGTATTTCTCAGGAAGTGTGAGGTTAGGAATGGGGCAATAGTGAGCACCAGCTGCTGAAACATTCAGGAGGAACTGAAGAGTGCAATGCCTTGGAAGGACCCCTTGCAACATGGCAGGGGGAAACCTTTTGTTGCAAGTAAGATCTCCAACACTACTTCTTCTCTGTGCTATCAAACACAGACTCTTCCAGCAGACTTCCTTCTTCCTGGTTCTAGGGCTAAAATGATCCTTAGGCTTTTGTTTTTTTTAAAGCCTGCTCTGTAGGAGCTGATTCTGGGCCTGTGTGCTATCTGGAGGCCCCTTGGCAAGTGAGTAACCAGTGTGCTTCTCCTAGCCTCTGTGGTTGGGGGTTGGATTGGGTGAATTGGGTGAACTGAGAGAACGAAAGTGTGCCTGTAAGACATGGATGTGGTGAAGTAACCTAAAGGCAGCTCCTGGGTGGAAAAGGCTCTGAGACTGCTTGTGTTTATGGTTGGCCTGGGTGCAGGAGGCCAGACCAGAGCAGGACTAAGATGCTGTAGGAGTGGTTTTTGCTGACGTTGCTGGGTTTGCGGTGCATTGCTCTAAGGACTCTGCTACATGCTGTTAAGGATAGAGCAAAAGGCTGCAACTGGAAAAGAAAAGGCAAAATGTTTCTTTTGAGTTGATACATTTCTGCCAACCTGGAACCTTTCTGGATTCATTGTGAAGAAGTGAGTTTATTTAATTGAGTCCCCTTCTGAGGAGCACTTTATCTGGTTTTGGATTGAGAACAATGTTGGTTTCATTCCACTCAGAATCCTGCTGGTAGGCCCAAGAGTGTTGAACCAGGGGTTCTCAGAGAAATGAGTCCCGCTCAAGGGAAATACTGCTACAGATAAAATACTCGGATCCACAAATACTTCCTGATCCTGCTACATTCTGTTCCCTCTGAACCACAGCACTTGTATTCCATTTCTGGGAAAGGGATTTTTGATAATTGGATTCATCACCTCAATCTCCTAGTGGAGAGGAAACACAGAACGATTGGCCATCTCGCTCAGTTCTGCATACTCTCCCTCAGCAAAGCTTTCTGTGCCCTTTTTAGGCTATCAGTAATGTCTCTTTCATTGCACTGCATGATGTATTCCCCTGACAGCCAATGTTCACATCTTCAGTGGGTCTCCATATCCTATGAATGAATTTAATTCAGATGGGCTGTAGGTCATACCTGGAGTCATTTGCAAAAGGATATTTTTATCAAGAAAAGTTGATTCCTTAACTCATAGATAATAAGACAGAGGTTTCAGACCATGTAACACTATGGAAATGATGTTACTTCTACCAGAAAAATATAAAAAAAAAAAAAAGGCAAATGTTAAAATAATCAAGCTATAGGAGTAGGGGATGGGAAAAGAGAAAAGTAGGAGGCCATCTCATTGGTATTTGTATTTTGAATAGAGTAAAGGCATAAACAATTATGTGCAGGGTTGCTTCCTTCCTGCATTTGCTCCCTGCAAACCCTCCAATGTGGTTTAGCATTAGCAGTTAATAGGCAATGGCTTATGGTTGTTTGAGCTAAGTAAGCATTTACAAATTAAAAAAAAAAAATAAATTCAGCACTGAGACTGAGAGGCAGCAATGTGTGATGGTACCTATGGTTTGCTTGTTACTTCCATAAGCAGCCACACCTGGTACTAAGCTTTGTAAACTGATCTGCATGGTGAAAGGGACCTGTTTAAGCCTTAATCCAAAAAATGCTTTAAAGACACATTTTTAGCTGAAAGTTTGTGTTTTGCTGAATTGATTTCCAAATTATCCCAGCTTTGTGTGAAACCTGGCTAGGTGATAGCAAAGGCAAAACTTGTGATTCTTAGAGGGGGGGGAAACCCAAAGGTCTGTTAGTTTTTAAATTCGTAGTACATGGCAGAGACTTGATTTTTCTTCAAAGGCCACAAAGGCAAAGTGGGGAATCTAACTCCCATTTATACATCTTCAAATTCTCTTCTAAGCAGGAGAATAAACTGTGCTTAAAATTGGCTCCCTGACAAATATACCAAAGAGCTTCTTGGAAATGAAATACTTATGCTTGATTCAAAGTCTGTTTGGGGATAATTTTTATTATTTTTTAAAATGATATTTCAAGGGCTTTGAGTCAGGACTCTGAGTGGACTCAGTTATACTACTGCCTAGTAAAGAACAATGAAAGCCTCTGAATGCAGAACTTTGTTTGAAAAGTAGTGTATCCGTTTCAGAAAAATTTTAGCTAGGAAATCATATAGGATAGTGAGCAGTCTGTATCCTATTAGCAGGAGACTAATGCTTTGTAAGTGGAGAGAGGGGCAAAATGGAACAAATTCTTCACCAAAAGATTTGATCAGTCATACCCCCCCATCCAGGATGGCTTGTGTAACTCTTGATAAGTACTCTATATCAAAGTACTGGTATCAAAACATTTTTTTACATTTTTCATGTTAAGTCTTCAAACATTTTTTTTTCTGGTGGATTGAGTCTGCAGTCACAAAGTGTTTGATGACCCCACACTGCTCTAAACAATCCTCTGGATCTATTCTGTGTTGAAATGGCCAGCAGGAAAATCAGTGGATGTGATGTGACACTTAACTAGTTTTCTAACTGGTGGAAAGATGTAGTTACTTAAACATAGAAGTCTTCAGTGCTCTACAGTGTTGGTGGTGACCTGACACATCTCCATGGAGCTAGCAGCCGTGATGTGGGACAGGCAGGAGGCCAGTGTATTTCTGGGCCAGGAGCTGGAGCCCTGTGGGGCACCTGAGAACTGTACTCAAGCCCCTGATGACTAACACAAGCTGTGTGGTGCTCTGCTTCTGCTGTTTTCCTCTGCCAGGACATACTTCTGCACTCTGTTGGAGCTCATGGAGTTTGAGAACTGTTGGTGAACAGTCCTCTGGAGGTCTGTAGTTCAAATTTCTGCTTGAAGCAAGTCTAGATGAAGTCAGCTCCTGGTGGAGACTTTTCTCCTACTATCTAGCTTGAGTTTCCTAATTTGTGGCTATTGCTCCCTGTCTGTCTCTGCCAAGAAGGATTTGGCTCTGTTATCTTTGCAATTACTTGAAGGGAAGTTACAGATGTGTTTTAGATCATCCCTTAGCTGCCTCTTTACCAGGCCCAACAAACAAAGTTACCTCAACCTGTCTTCAGGAGGTAGCAGGAGCCCATCTTGGTTGCCGTCTGTTGTTTGGCCCTGTGAGAACACATAACACCACCGCTGTCAAAAGGCTTCAGTATCTCACCTAACAGAGCTTGTTAGTGTCTTTGGCTTGTCATCTTCTTTGGCTAAACCTTAGCCAGTTCTAAGTTGCAATATTCCGGTATTTCTTTCCTGATGCATGCTGTATCTAGCTGTTGTCCTTGCCTATCACTTTAAAAGGCAATGTTTTCATTGCTGTTGAGTCCTACCTTTAAACCGGCCTAGAATGTAAAATCTTGATTAATTTCTAGATGACTTGAATGTATAGATTTTTGTGACACTTAAGTTCAGAACACAACTTGAGTTATGAGCAAGTGTTTGTGGTATTTGTCTGGAATACCGCTGGGTTTTGCCAGTTGTTACTGACTGGTAATTGTGTACTCTGAGAAATGTGTATACAGATCTTCTGACTGCAGCACCTGCTCACAGGGTATTTCATATAAGAAAACCAGGCCAAAGCCCATCTAATTTTTATACAGGATTTCTAGCTCTTCTTGATAAATCTGATGTTAGGTGATTATTTGTGTGGCACGCAAGCCATGCAGTGTGTTTTGTTTTGTTTCCCCACTTGTTAGCAAATGGGTCATATTCCTGTTCTGGTTTCCCAGCTGCGTGGAACATCTCTTGAACTTAGCACTTGGAGGTTTAATTCTTATTGCTAGATCTTCTCACCCTGTTTCAGTAGTGTGTCGGGACCTTGTTTAAGGCCTTTTGAATCACTGGCATATTTTGGCCTTAGTGTAAATGGGTCGAGTGTGTGTTCTTTTATCTCCACAGGTTTCTGCTTCCACTGGAAGGAACTGTAGTTCCTTATTAGAAGAGATCTGTCTTTCTTTAATAGAGAAGTTTTCCTAACTGTCCTTGTGTACTAGCTGTCGTATGTGAGCAATTCTGTCACCAGGGGCATATTTAGAGTGTTTTCCTAAAAGTAAATTTAGGTGCCATTAGTCAGAAGTTTGAAGTGGCTTCATCATTGATGTTGATTTAAATTAATTTGTGAAAGAAGTAACATTTCTTGTGGCAAATGTCTTTAACACAACCTTTGAAAAGACGTTTGGAGCAGGTATTTTACAAGTGCAAACTAAGCAATGTTGGCTAGAAAATTAATACATGTTTTTGAAAATGTAATTTGGTGACATGTGAGGCTATAAATGCAAATTACCTGTGTAAAGAATGTGACCATGAACCTCCTATGTTTCTATCCAGACTGAAACATTCCAAGAAAATAATTAAAAAAACCAAACAAACCCAAACAGATGAATATAGTAGATTAAAAGTTAACTGTTCATGCCCTGTGGGCAGGTTGTCTCACCTTAACCATTCAGTGCAGTTTTTAGAGAGCTTTTGATTAATTTTAGTGGTATCCAGGATATTTATTTCCAGACAACTATTAGTTTTTGAATGAAGGGATTCATTGCCATTTGGGTACTGCAGTGATATCTGCGTGCTCAAGAATAATGTCATTGGTTCTGCCTGATTCCCCCACCACCACTACACCCCCGCCTCCTTCCTCAAGTACCCCCAGGCAATAAAGAAACCCTTCTTGTCTTCAGGCACTTCTTGCAGAAGTGAGAGTCGCCCTGGGTATGTCACAGTTCAAAGAGCAGTTCAGTGACACATGCTTTCATCAAACTGCCATTAACATCTAGGAAAGCAAGCCTGTTATGGGATTGATTTCTTCTAGCATGTTACAGCCAGATCTTCTGGGGAAGAAAACCACTTTGACAGTGGGCTCTTTCTTGAGGATGAGTAGGATTGTAATGTGGTCTTTCCTACCTTCTCTTGCTCTCAGGGTTTTTCTTTCCTTCAGCTTTTGGGAGAAAAGGGTGTTTGAGTGTGCTTGCCTCAGGGCAGCTTCTGTGCCATGCCAGTGTTCCAGCCCTGCCTCTGTCACGCAATCCCTGCAGCTGGGGTGCTCCCCTGGCAGCCAGGACCCGATGCCAGTAGCCTGCACCTGGGGAAACTACTCTGCAAGAGGAAATTGGAGGGGGGAAACAGCAAATTAGGGCCAAGGAATGTGTCACAGAAGGTTCTGGAGAGTAATGGGGATATTGTTGCCTGTGAAAGGGACGGACTTGTGGGATCTCCAGCTTTCTTTAGTCACCTGCTGATTTTCAGACAGTCTAGCAATCTGCTTTATTGTATGTTCTCCTGCTAGTTCTGGCCTAGAGTTCCTTGGCACTCATAAAGTGCTTCTATCTCGCTAAACCTGAGATGTGATGCCTTATACATACACTAATGCTACTGCTGCTGTCGGAGGAAAATGGTTGTTTCCATATAAAAGTTGATCAGAAGTATTGATGTGTTGTCATGCATAACTTATTGGCAGGGAAATTCATCGCCTTGAATGATTTTTCCAAGTGAAGTAGTACAAGCGCTGTTATTTAGTATACTTAGACCAGACAAAACCCATGCATTTTCAGTGAGGAGCAGTGTAATAGAGGCAGATAGAGCATTGATTTTTTTTAAAATTTTTGTTATTTTAATAGGTCAGACCACTCAGCCTTTGAAACCCCCATTTTTATTTCATAAATGTACCCTTTGAAACCTGTTCTCAAAGGAGATGTTACAAAGGTGATACTAAAGTGCAAATTCTATGTAGTAAGTTTGTCTTTAAATCAGAGCTTCTGGAGAGACTGTAGTTTGATTTAACAAGGTCCTTTCTCTTGTGTTCTATTCTTAATTAGGCATGCCTAAACAGCAGCACATTTCAGGAAGAATTACAGGTTTTTTGAATGCCTGTGTGCGGGGTTGACATAAATGTGTCAGCCAACCAGCTCTGCCTAAAATCAGAGCTCCCTGGGCTAGGTGCTAAAGGTCGCCTTTGAGTGAGGCAGTTCCTGTCCTAGAGATCTTACGAAAAATAACCAGCCAAGTCAGAGGAAGGAAAATTGACGCAAAATCTAATGAGATCTGAATCTTTTATCTACCTGTTCAGCCCTCTGATTCAACAGCACGCAGTCAGGATCCTGCTCTGTAAGAGAACTGTTCCTTTCTTCCTGTGAATGAGGCAAGTTTGAGTCTTGAGTTCAGGGCCTCCTCATTAAACAAAGGAGAACTTAAAATCTTTAATTTCCTGAAGCTTTTCAGTGATTGCTGGAGGACACTGTAATAGTTCCAGTTTCTTGGAACTGCTTTCTCATTACACAGAAATCCTAGTCAAGCATGCGTTGTCTGTAAGCTCTGTTATTGTTAACAATATCTGTAAGAGTAACTTCATAATGGAGCAAATCTTGCAATAGCAATACAGGGTTCAGACGTGCCTGAAAGGAAATAGGGGAGAAATGACTGAGTCCGAGCAAGCCTGCCTGCTTTGTGCACTTTACATCCATCCGATTTCATTGTCATGCCACCCTTACTTAGAGCAGGGCGTGCTGACAAGGGAATAGGTCTGGGGAGGAAACGGATGGTCGGAATATGTCAACTGCCTACATAAATATGTGAATGGAGTATGGAGGCTAAGCCTGGGGTCCTTGTATTATAAAAGTAACTTGAGCTTTCTTTTTGAAAGCGCTGATTGAGACTGCTTAAAATGACCATGAGCACTGCTACAGCAAGTTCTGTATAGTCATTCTCTAAGCCTATAGTTACTGGTGTGTTGGAGAAAACTAGACTGCTATAAATTTTGTTTTGGGAAGAGGTCCTTGTTAGGAAGATAAACATCTCTGTTTACATAAGCCGAAGAGATGAGTGGAAGCATACTTTGTGTGATTGCACTAAGGCTGATGTTCAGGCTTTGCCAAATCAAAGTGCTATAGACAGTTGGAGCTTTAAGCGCCCGTAATGCTGCTGCCACGCAGCTCGGCA
Organism: Morus bassanus; assembly: GCA_031468815.1. Taxonomy (NCBI): domain Eukaryota; kingdom Metazoa; phylum Chordata; class Aves; order Suliformes; family Sulidae; genus Morus; species Morus bassanus. The sequence goes on along the minus strand of CM062574.1, from coordinate 30,000,739 downwards.
CGCTGACCAGTGGAAAGCTGGGCAGGTGGTGTGCCAGCATGATCTGGGCTCTTCCTTCAGCTTGACAGCAAAAGGTGCCATTCGGCACAGCTCCTGTCACCTTTGTGCAAGGGTCGTTAGGACACCGTCCATGGTGAGTCAAAGCTGCAGGAGCACAGGAAAATCAGTTGCTGCTGCTAGTGCCGTTTTTCTTCTGTAACCCCCTGGCTGAGGGGACTTCCACTTGAGCAGGTCTGTAGCTTGGTAGCCCCAAGGCACAAGCTGCCCTGGCAGGCCAGGAAGGAGAACGTGGGTCACTCCAGGGAGCACCACAGGTCTCCTGTAGGAGCTCCTCTGTGGTAGCGTGGAAGGCAGAGAGTAGCGGGGTCCTGCGCTCCCCCTGCCTTGAGGGAGGTACTGGCGCTTTGTCAGTGCTGAAGGAAGGGGCCTTGCACAGGGCTGAGCCCAGCAGCCTTCTTGCAGCTCTTGTTGCAGGTCTCTAGCAGTGACTGGGAGCACCTGAGGGGACCTTGCTCCAGGTGGGCGCTCGTACAAAGCAGCTGGGAGGGGAAGGGTGGGTCATTCTTCTCTCAGGTAAGAAACTGCTCTGCTGTGACAAGTACTGTGAGTTACCTGGTTGTGCTGCAGCTCCACAAGGCATCCAGGTGCCCTGGCGCCTGGGTGGGACGCTAGGGGTAGATCTGTTGGGAATGCTAAATGCTCCTTTCTGGGAACAGTAAAGCTCACATGTACCAGTCAGGAGTGTCTCACTGTTTTGTGAATCTGTAGCATCCTAAGTAATACGTATATTGAAGAGTCTCCACTAAAGAGAAGATACGTAGTAGATATTTAAAACCTCAACTTTGACAGTCCAAAGACCCAATCTGTGGAAAACTGTCCTGAATTAATACGGTCAGTGCTTGTTCTGTTACAAGGCAATTGTGAAATTTGTATTTTGGATCTAATGCGTGAGGGCAATGTGCGTAAGGCTGATGATTCTTGTTTCCATGTAACCATGCGTATGCACAAAATACTTTCAAAGGAATCAACTGATGGCTCCTAGTTTTCCCATTTGTTAGCCCAGTGCTTCTTGCAATTGATCTGGAAGCATGTTTAGCCCAGCTGCCATGAAGTGACCGCTTTTGAATTTCTCCTACTTTCTCTTAAATTAAAGCTTACCCGAATAGCACTAGTTTTGAGGTAGCTAGACACTTCTTATTCTTGAGAAAAAAAACTGGTCATCGTCTTAGCTGGAGAAAGGAAACCAGTCAGAGGTACTGTTTGCTTGTGTCATTATTCAGGTGGACGCTGTCCAGGTTAGACTGGGGAGAAGCAGCACATGTTTATGTGCGGGAACGCTTCCTTGCTGCAGAAGAGGGGAAACTGATGTTAGGGAAGCACAGCATGTAACCAGCCTCTAATGTAAGTGTGTCATGTACTCACGCCTTGGTCTTCAGTTAAAAGCACAGCTTCAAGAAGCTGCACTTCTCTCTGAACTTCTCCGTGTACCTGCAGGACTTCAAGCAACAGACAAAGCCACAGGTAGTGCAGAGGAGAACGTAGTGCTTCACAGTCCCAAAAGCAAATTCAAAGCTTTTAATATTTGGTCTTCTGGCTGAGGAAATCGGTCAGCGTATGATATATGAACGGTGAGAGAAAGTTTTAATGTGGTGCAGCGTTGTGCTTATGAAGTCTGAGACCTGGACTTGGAGCAGGAGGTCTGTTCCGTGCTGCCTCTCCACAGTTAAGCGTCACGTAGCAGTGCGTGTCCTAAGGGGGACCAATTCCTGGGTCAGCGCTTCAGACTAAACCCAGCCTTTGGAGGGGACGACTGCGAGACCGAGGCGTTGGTTACGTCAAGGCCGAGAGCAGCAACTTCCTCCGGGTTGTACGATGGGCGCTGGGCACAGCTGTGCCCTGCGTGCAAGGGCAGCAAAACCCACTGTTAGTTCTGTCGTGCTTTGAGTTACCAGCTTTGGTGGAGAAATTCTCGTACGGCTCAGAAAGTGCCACACTAAAGCAAGGCCTGTTATGCTCTTAGTGGTAAAGATGAGTGTCCCGTGACTTGCGACAAAAACAAGCTCTTCTTTTAAAAGACAGTTTTAACAAGAACAACTAGACTGACACTCGATTGCTGGGTTTCTACAAATTGAAGCATTCTGAATTATGCTGCCTTCAGCAGCTCGTGGTTGCTCAGAAATAATACATGTTAAGTGGCTGCCTGTGCTGGTCTGACGTGGACTCCTTGTACCTACCTAGAGGCCACGTGTCCTCTGGCATCACACGCTTCCATTAAACCACTTATTCCACAAACCTACAAAAATGTGAAGAAGTGCTGCTGTGCACTTCTCTGAACCAAATTATAGTATGTACAGCTTTAGGATAACGTTTTTGTGACCTTTTGCTTTCAATAGTATTGGTTTGAGCATCGCTACTACTAGAATTCCTAGTTCCTTATTGAAGTTTTTTTCTTCAAGCTTTCTGAGGGCACTTAAACAGTCGCTATTGTATTTCTGATGGATGATTCACGTTAAATTAATTTTTCAGCTCTTGTGGATAGGAATCTGTAGTAAGTGCATTTGGAACAAAAGATGGTTTTTCAGGTTTGTACAACATGACTTGCTGTTGTGTGTTGGGTTGGTTTTGTTCTTAATAGTAAGTACCCCGGCAAGATCACCCTTCAGTAGTTTGTGCTGTAATTTTGAACGCTTTCAAAAACAATTTCAAGAATTTTTCTTGTTAAATCAAAAGCAGATATGCATCTATCTAGATATTGCTTTTGTATTCATACATTGCAAAAGGCGTAACGCCTATCTTAGGAATGACTGTCTACTATAATTATAGCAAAGTGTTGCACGTTCATATTGAGTTTACAGAGAAATCCTCCTCTAGTCAAACGACAGGAAATAAAAGTGGATGACAGTGGGTCTGTTAACGACCATGCTCCCTCGCTCTATAGTTCTAAACAAGAAACACGCTTTCATATGTAACCTTGGGAGATATTAAGACAAAAGTATATTTTGTTTCCCTGTCTGGAGCTGCAGAAAGAAAAAACAAAAACAAACACACAAAAAAAACAAAACAAAAAACAACAACAACACAATCCCCCAAACCCCCAGTAGTTCCTTGGTAACTCTGTCACCTGTGCAGTTAGTTTTCCCGGGCTGGCTTTGCTAGAGTTAGTCTGGCAAAAAAACCAAAAAGGGGAACTGAGTTTCATACAGTAACCCATTAAATTGATAGCCAAGTAACACGGTCATTATGAGCCCTTCAGACTTTTTGTAATGGTATAATTCAGATGCATACAGGTCTCATTCAGCTCAGTGGCGCGAGCAGAGGGGGCTGAGGCAGGCCCCGCAGCTCTGCTCCGCCCGGGGCACTGAGGGGCCGGGCCCACGCGCGTCCGAGCGCCTGCGCGCGGCATCCTCTCACAGGCACAACCTCGCTGTGAGACGGGACACGGTTTGAGAGGTCTTCAGTAAATGAAAACTCCAGTCGATTGCCACTACTGTAAAGGTGGTGATATCTTGAACACAGAAATGAAATAAAATGGAGAGAATAAATAAGCAAAAAAATGATTGAAAATTAAAAACTACTCCATTCCATGTTCATAACATTTTTAATACTCATCTTGCTAAGATGCAGAACAAGGTCTATTGAATTTCCATTCATTAGCAGCCAACAAGATATGAATGAGTATTAACTTCAAACAAAAACTGATTTATAACATCAAGTTGTGCACTTAAAAAAATAATTACAAATCATTTTTAAAAGGAAGAGTAACAGTTGAAGCAATAATGAATATAAAACATGACTGATTAGGATTAAAACATAACTTCAAGTATTCTATGGCGTTTCCTCCGACATTTGTCTTAAATTTGTTTGTGCAACACCCATCTTTGCATAGTAAAGAAAAATTGGTTCAACTCCAGCCTTAAGTAATCGGTTTCTTTTAACATGCACCTATACAGCTGTTAATTTGCCTAGCGGACTGCGCTTTAGGAGGACGAGATCAAATCAGTGAGCTCATGCAGCAAACTGGAACGAGCTATACAGTTACCGCAGTTCCTTGTCCAGATGAACAGATAAACAATGGAGCAAAGGTATCGTGGATGAAACAGAGGCAGTGCTGACCAGGTCTTCTTTTGACGACGCTTTGTGATGAACAAATTAGCACTAAATGCGTATGTACCTCCCAAAGCGCGGCAAAGGCGGCCTGTAGAAAATCGACACCTACCAAAACCAGGTTTTTGATTAGTCGTCTACCGCCCCAGGAAGCGCTCCTGCCTGTACCTACTGTGAGCTGTGCTGTCACTTGCGCCGCCCACACGCAGGGCGGAAAGCGAATGCGTTCTTCCACAGGCACGCGATGGCTGGTGAGTGGAGCTTAAATTCAGTCAAGAAATCATAATTCCTATGAAACTGCTGGTGTAAACAAAAAAGTTACTCCAGCACTGAACCAATGTACATAGCAGTTGGGGACCACTGTGGTCTGATTTAAAACATCACATCACACACTAACGATGTTGTTTGTGAAATGTTTCTCAAAGGTTTACTATACAGGTAGCTTATGTATATCCAGTTGATTTTACTTACTTTAATTTTTGGTAACCGCTAGTGTTTCCGCTGGGGGTTACACCTGCTTTGGAAGCAGAACCCTAACAACGCTGGGGATTATGTTCCCAAGCAAAGTACTTTTAGAGGACAATAACGCAGTTGCAAGTATTCTTGGCTTGCCATAAAAGTACCGTCACTAACTCCATTCTGCTTGAAGCCAGGCAGGAATTTTTCAGAGTAAGAATTTTATAATACGTATCAATGTTGACTACCTGTGTGCAGCACCTTCAACTTGTAATGTAGTAAGTGTTAATGTGATTACGTTAAAGCTGTTTAAAAACAATAATAACTGTCAACCAAAACAATATATTGCAGTTCTCTTGTGAGATCATAATAAGAAATATAATTAAAACAAGGTTTTGTAAGTCACAGGAAAGCTGCAGCATTTTCTTAATGTTTTGGCTCTTAAAGCCAACTCAGGAAATTGATTTCCACTGAACAAAGATGGAGTAAGTAGTGCAACTGGACTTCCATTGTTGCTAATATCCAACCTTTAAGCTAAATCCAAAATCACAAAAGTTTTTAATTCTGATTATCGGACGCAGCAATGAAATTTTCAGGTCACTTCACTTACATAAACTGAATTACCCAAGTTTTAAATCAAGATGAGAAGGATGAGTCAGACCATACAGCCCTGAGCTTTAAGGGGGGCCAAGACTAGACATCTTGTACCCTTCTCAAGCCAGATACACCCAGGCCAGCCTGGTCACTGGGGGAACAGTGCTGCTGCCGGCTCTTCTCTGCAAAAATCTGTGCTGGTACACAAGGTGCATGTAAAAGTAATTACAACACACAGCCCCCTGAAATTACATGGGATTTTGCACGTCGGTGATGGTAACTAGCTATCAGTAGCCCAGGGTCCAAGTATGAGCTTTGCATTACGCTTTGAAGAGCAAGATGCATCAAAGGGATACAGGGAGTGAGTTAGAAATGTCCGTCACCTTTGCAAGCCAGGTTGGGTAGGTGGGCAGAAGGCAAGAGAAGGATAACTCGTTCCAAGCTTTTAACATTTTGTGAGTAATTTAAGGCTTATTTAAGTTTTTATTTCACAGGATCTAGACAGGAGAAAACAGTAGCTATAGTTTAAAAAAAGAAAACAGCTTGGCACTTCTGTGATTAGTTTGACTTATGGAAAATCTGTATGACAACCAAAAAAAAGTAATCCAGACTTATAGTCAATACATAGATATGCATTTGTACATTTTAATTGTTTTTGGTTTCAAGCATACAAACTTTAGATCACATCTGTTTGGTGTCAGAACTCCCTGCATCTGCATGCTATTATCTGCCTTTTTTGAGCAAGCCCAGAACATCCGCTGTACAACATGCTACAGAAAAAAAGGGGAGCAAAAAAACCCAAAACCAAACCCAACATCAAAAATAGATTTACATAAAGAATAGAACCTTTTTATATGGAAATCCTTTTCTCTCATATATATATATTTATATATAATCTGTGAAAATGATACGTCAAAATCTTATTTCCATATTTACACTTTTTCCTCCTTGGAAGAATTACACCCATCACTCGATAGCTTCCCTACCCAACAAACTCCTGGCCAAAACAAGGTGGACCGCAAGCTCACAGAGCTGGGAACGCTGAAGTCCAGCGGCAGAACGCGCTGCAAGGCTGGAAAAGCTATCAGAGCCTGGTATCTATTGGTTTCCCAGTGGTTCGTATTTATTGGGCTGCAGATTCTGCTTGGGGTCAGCTTGCTAGCTTGGCTGTTTGTACGTGAGCCATGCAGGTTACCCTTTCAAAATTAGCTCCTCATGCCACTGGAGTTTGATAAGAAAAAGGAAGTCATGCGAACTCAAGTGAAGTTAGAGTGCCAGCAGGCTGGGGGAAAAAAAAATCTTCCGCTATTTGGTTGTTTTGGAACAGTTCTCTTATTGCGTTTGGTCTGTGTGTCTCCTCCCTTGCTTGAGGAAAGAAAAAAACCACCTGATTGTGAGACAGTTTGCTTGTAACACTTGTCAGTTAATTTTAGCAAGAGAAAGGTGAGTGGAGGAAGTATTTCGAACTTATCTCCAAAAAGGACAGTCTTCTACCACCTCAAATCCTACCATCCCAACATCGTGTTTATAGTTACTATTTCTCATGTTCTTCCTTACTGATTTAGTTCCTGTGCAGCTACAGCAAAGACATCATACCCCAAATCCAGTAGTGCAAGAAGCAGCTCTTTGAACCGCATTTCTTCAGATCGGGCCTTGTTGACTTGGATCGAACCTTCGTTTTTTGACATTTCTTCCAGGTTGCATCGAAAGGAGATTAAAAGAGAAAAATGCAAGACATTAGTTAGATATAAGAGGAACAAAGCCAGTGCCAAGGTCATAGTAAAGTAAAAGGCTCACACTGAGACAGTTTAACAAGTAACTTTCCCAAGGGGTAACAATTTAAGGAATTTTGGTTGCACGCTTTCTGCAGCATAGTATCACGTATTGGTTCCCTTATGCAGTATAAAGATCATGCTGGCATACAGAATTCAATCGTGTCTGCAGTACTGCAAGCGGTGCTCTACATCTGTAGAAACTTTCAGCCCACAGTTAATGTGTGTGTCCACTAGGCCGAGAAAGCACACGTGTACCTAAAGGGAATGAGTCACACGTGCCAGTACTGCCATCTCTGGCTACACCAGAATTTAGTTTACATATTCCAGTGTGACGAAAAAGTGAGTGTCTCTGTGAGCTCTTACCACACTATTGACCATAACTGCTGTGAATCTTAGTAAGGTGCGAAATATAGCAAAGACATTGCATTCGAAGGAGACTGGACAGTTTTGTAAGTTGCGTGATTAGAATTTAATGTCAACAGTGGATAGCAAGCTGGTTGGTGATATCCAGTCTCCTGCGACACTGATATCCTATGTCAAACAGCAAGACATTAGGAAGCGACAACAAAAGTTGGGTGCAACCTCCCCGGTATCTGGCTTTATGTGGGGCATCAAGCAAGGGGCTCATGCATTTAGTTTTAACATTGGGCATATGCACCACTACCGCCACCAAACTGACATGCAAAAAATACAGAACTGGAGTTCATAAATTCCCTAAAGCTACATACCAACCCCAGGGTTTTCTATTTTCTGCAGCCCTGCTAACTACTACCACTACCACAGTATTTATAAATACGCTGTACACAAGGTTTGCCTGGTGGTTTAAGAGACTAATGGATGTATACAAAGGCAACTCTTCTTTTGAGAAGACTTCCGCAGACCGGTAATTCTTGGGTTTGTTTGTTTTGTTTTGTTTGTTTGTTTGTTTGTTTTCCCCTTGGGTACCAGTGCCTACGCTTTTGCAAGGTGAACACTTAAGAACTGCTGGTTTCTGAAAGATTGCTATATTCATCTTTCAATCGTTTCCCCTCTAGGAATACTGTACTAATGCTCCTTTTGAATTAGGCTGACGTTATTTCAATATTTCAATCCATCCTCTGCTGTACTACAGGTAAATGTGAGATGAGCAAATTATTTTTTCAGGCCAACTTGCAGAACTGCATGACAGGAAGTATGACTATAACGTAACTTGGTTAAATGTGAGTTAAAACCTGCTTTGTGTCTGCTTGTCCTCTCAGTTTCAATGGGAATAGCACAGGTCTGCTTCTCTTCCCCCTCACCCCCACCCCCACCCTGCTTATCTGTCTAGCATACTCAAATCCAAACGCTACTGATGAGCAACTGACTAGTCAGTCCCCTTAAAACAAATCATCAACATGTGTAAAAAATCCAGATGATGTAACTTGTCCTCCTGCTCTAGGGAAAGTACCATATTCCAGTTTGCTTGAAGAGGACAAGTCATTATAACATACCCTGACTTACACTCTGTTACCTGAGCTTATTTTAGTTAAAGAAAGGGACTTTATAAGTCTCAGAACAAGGTACGGAGAAGCAGATGCTATGCCAGCTTCCCAGTACAACTCTTAACAAAACTCTCTTGACTTTTCTCCTATCAGCTCTTTTCTAACCTGATCTCCACCAGCATTGTATTCCAGTAAGAACCATTGGGTTGTAGGACAGCTCAGCCAGCACTCATGCTATGGGGCAACAGGTGACATCTGCCGCGCCCTCGCCGTGCATTCTGTGATCTGTCCAAACCACGTATTTACTCGTTTCCTAGTTTTATCCGGCAGAAATACACACTTCAAGGAATAAGACACTAAACAAACCACTGCCTTTCTTCACTTAGGATATTCTGCTAACAGTGCTGCATAAGAAAGGAACACGTGAAGAACTAAAAGAACATTTAACATAAGAGCCTGAAATGTTCCCTATTTCAGAGACTAGCAGGTACAGCGTCCATAAGGGAACACAGTCTGCATGTGCAAAGCACTGCCAAGAGCCTGCCACATCTCCCTGCTGCGACTGCAGCACTTCAGAGGTAGGCAGTCAGGTGTTGCCCTGCAGGAATTGGAATTCTATTCTGATTCCCTGCCCTGCTTTAACAATTTCATCCCAAATTACCAATCATTTTAATACTAAAATGAAGACAGCAGTCTTACTTAAATCAGCAAATAGAACAAGTCTCTGTCTTCCCCAAGAAAATGACAATAAAAAGAAAGGGAACTAAGTGTGTATCAGGTCCTGGATATCTGCACCTCTCTAGAGCTACGCATTATAGTAGTACGAGGTTCCTCTCAGTACGCCTCAGTAAAGCAGCAAGGCAGGGGGCAGAAGAGTCCTCGATGGAAGGACATGTGGGAGAACGATGCTTTTTCCCAGTTCTTTGTTGTTTTATGTGGAAGATCTTAGAATATTAACTTCTTTTTGCAGTTAATGTTTTAATGCCTCTTTAAATAATGAGGGTCAGTCAGCCTTTCAGACTGTAACCCAACCAGAAAAAAGTGTCTCTAATAAAACCAAAATTATAGGTGATTCTGAATCAAAAAAAGCACACCATGCTACAGCACATCACTGCCTCTGCAATGTGGTCATCTTTGCAAATGAAAAATATTGCAGAAAAGAAAACTGGTTTCAAAAAAGGCTGGATGTATATAAGAAATGCCTTGCTGCAATCCTCTGCTTTTTTTTTTTTTTTTTTGCAGCTAATTGGGAATGTGGTTACACAGTGTGTTACTTGCAAATCTGTGCCTTTGTCTGTGATCACATAAATACAAAGCTTTACTTAAGTAGTATTTAAAGATTTATCCAAAACCAGTATTTTAACCACTTCAAAGAGCCAATGTTTTCATAGGCATTCCTAAAGCATGGTTCAAATGCTGAAGAAGAGATTAAATAAATTACCTTTTGCTACAAAACTGATTCAAATTAACAAAATGAGGCACTAAAATTAGCGCCTAAAATAAGACATTGACCTGCCATTTATTCTAATAGTTTGGAAAAAAGTGAGAGAATCTCACATTTGATTCTAATGCTGGTATCTGTGTAGCGATGACTGCATTTAGGTCTGTGATACATGCTTTACAGAAATGCTGGTAAGGGCCCAAACCGTCCTTCCTCACAAAGTTGCCATTAGCATTCCAAACTTGTGGGGTCTAAATGCATCTGCACAGACCAGTTAAAAACTTGGCATCTGTAAGGACCGGGTAAGTCTTTGGTCTATCCATTACTCTTCCATTAAAGCGACAGAAAACCCTGCAGCACTTCAGCTAAGAAACAATTGCTGGAAGTAGAATTGTGCCTACAATCAACTCTTCTCTGTCAGCCACTTTTGCATTCTGATATAACGAGAAGCAGCTTTTCACATGCATTTCCACAACACTGTTACTAGCATTGCCTCTTAGCAGTGTTGCTTTATTACCAAAAATTGCTTTAATACTGTTAAAGTCAGCAACAAAAGCATTTAATTGGCTTATATTACTGCAGTAGCTTTGCAAAAGTAAGTGAATGTATGCTAGAGAAAAAAAAAAGTGAGCATAGGCCCCTGAAACTGCGACTGCAGCCAACGCACAGAACTACTCCTCTAATGGTAAAAATGTCCTCCCTATAACAGCCCTATATTGAACACTGCGTATTGAAACCCTGCACAGGCTTGCTACATCAAAATGAACCTCTCATTTCACAAACGCTGTGCTTCTGTGCATTACCCAGCAGAGTTCCGGTAGCAGTATGTAGGACTCCCTTACTGCAGTCTAAACACCAACAGCTTTAAAAGTGCTATGCAAGGCTCAGCTGAAGTAAAACCTAATTCTTAACAAGGTTTCCACCCACAACCTTTAACTGTCAGCCACCTGAAATGGCTACTGAGGCTCTACACCCCCTGAAATTGTCAGTCAACTCTCTTCTTTCCTATTCTATCCACACATTAGCTTGATTAGAAAAATTAACCTAGGATTCAGTCTTGAAACTGGAAGGTTTTGTTTTGTGTTGTGTGGGTTGTTTTTTTTTTTTTTTTTTCCTCCAAACTCGCATCAAGCCTTCTTTTACACTTCCCCTCCAAGCCCCACCCCCCCACCTCAATTCATGAACAAAGTTTGCTTAGTTGCAGCTTACGTTTGACATGGACTTGACACCACAGTACCGTATGTTCATATGAACATCTGATAACCTGTGAAACAGAAATCACATCTCCCAGTTTGTAAAGCATTAGCTACCTTCTCTCATAGTTGCAGAGACTAAACATATCACTTGCTTAAAAAGGAAAAGTTAAAATCCTCTTTGTTATCCTCATCTGTCCCTCCAGATATATCTGAAGCAAAGTACGAGAGGGTCTCCGTGTGCTAGCCCTCTTTTGTATGCAAGCTGAAAAGCCTTTTCTGCAGTTCCCCTCTGTCCCCCAGAAGAAACATGCACTTCAAGCTGTGAGCTAGGCCAGGCCAGTGTATTTGAGGTTCTGCTACAGAATAAACATTTGCATCTTGCTCTTTAGAGAATAAGAGCTTCTTCAAGAGGCGCTTCCAATAGAGATCCTCTCAAGGGATAACAAGCTTCTACATTTGGGCAAACGAATGACACCAGGATGCAAAGCTGAACGCTTGTGAGAGCACTCTGAGAGATGTGGAACACAAAGAAGAAATAAACAATCGATTAAATCCTGTATTGTTTCAGACAGGGAGGGGCTCTTCTAAAGATCTGTGTGCACGCAAGTTCCCGAGCGCGGGCACCCCCAGTCAGCAGCCAGGCCGCTCGCACAGGTGCTGCGGCACTGGTGTAAAAGAGCAAAGGTTGTTACGGCACCAGACAGCTTAAAAAGATTCAGAGGAAGAAACTACCTAAAGTTTTTATATTTTAATGACTTGGACTGGCTTTTCAACAAATTACCTTCTGCAATACAAATGTATTATTTAGGGATGAGTACTCTGTGTCTGGAAAGTATATGAATTGCTAAGTAACAGACAAATTCTGATAGCAGAAAACTGGTCTGAAAGTATAATGTGACATTTATTTTTTCCAGTAAAATCTTGCTTGGTTAATTCACATGGGAACTTGCACTATCAATGTTTCTAATATTATCACTTTAAATGTGTGTGCATTGTTGTTCTCAAGAAATCAAAAATTTTAACAGAAATGTTAGCGCAAGCCTTGCAGAAATTGGCTGTATTTACTTAAAAAGCTAACTGCAGTGAAGTGTGGGAGGAAAAACCCCTCAGTTCCACAACTAACTGAAATCTTTATGTATTGTTCATATGCTTTGTTTAGGTTAAAAGACAATTCTCTCCTATAATTCTGCATCTAGTAGGACACGGTAGAAAAAATGTAAATGTACTTGTATTAGTTAATGCTACAGAATATGTCCAAGTATTACAGAGAGTCTGTAAAAAAGCATTATACCCAAGACGAGGCCTTTACACAGAAGAAATCTTTCAGTCCATCAAATGAAAAGAATCCCAATTCCTTCCTGTGTTAACACCACGTGCAAATCCATGTCTGTCACCGCATATTCTAAAATACACGCCTCATTTGAATTTCTGCCTTTGAGGAAACAACATAACAAATAAAAAATGCATAAATACTAAATTATTTTACTGTTTATAAATATGGAAACTACAAATCTCGGCCATATGAGACACAATGCGAAAGATATAGGACTGAATTAAAACTACGTTGTTAGGAGCTGCCCTGTAGTAACTTAACAAATACCGGAGGCTGACCTAGTGGTATTTATTGTACAAATAAGTGCATTTAATTTATTTAAGTGAGAAGAAGCTGTAAGGAAAAAAAATACAGCAGCTCAAGGTAAGTCTATCAGCAGAAATTAAAAAGGCTTATGAAGATCATACACCCATGCTTAAAGACAGATGTTTTGATACATTTTGTATTTAATCTTGTCTGACTAAAGCACCTGGGGAGCGCTGACGCCCACAGCTGATGGCTGCAGCTCTGCAGCTCTTGCCAGTGCCAAGGGGAAGCGCAGGGAGTGTTACTTCTCTCTGAACAAGCATTCAGAGAAAAATGAATGCGGTAGGCACTGGGTCTTTCTGAAAACACTGGGAGTGGCCGGCAGTGCAACAGGACTAGGTAACAGCCTTCTCCAGAAGAAAGGGCCAAGTCTGTTTTCTGTTTTCAGCACGGCCGACAGAGCTTTAGAACTATTTTGCTTTGATATGCGTGTGTAATTAAGGCCACCACACCCTGTGAAAATATAACAGTCTAAACCAGAAGTAAACAAACATTTTCAGGTGACCTTTGAAAGTGAATTAACAGATAAATATGACCTGATCACTACATTCTACTTTGATAGTCTTCTCAATCAATTAGGGAATAATTTTTTTCTTCTCAACTCAGACATAGAATATGAATATAAGCCAGACAAAATATTCTTTGAATTATTTTAAAAACCTGATTGAGGAATTATGGCTTATTGTTGTATCATGGCTTAACCTTGATTCACGTTATTGAAAAGAAATAGCAACTTGAATACCATGAGAAATTATTTGTTCTTGTGCTCAACGCTTCCATGATTTCTAAGGTCATAAACATTGATTCTAAATTTAGATCCTTTACACCGAATATGGACCATGCATGTAGGTAGACTTGAGACTACAAAAAAAAAGGCAAGAATTAAATAGCTCCGTACAAGACTCTCTCTTTGCTTCAATGGTCATAAGCAGAATGACTAGTATGTTACTCTTTGTAGTTATAAAACACTTTGGACTAGGATTGGGTGAGAAATGTTTTCATCTTTCAGGAGACAGTTCAAGATTTCAAAACGTTCTCTCTAAACCCAAATTTTTTTAAAAAATTGTGAATTGATAATTAAAAAAAAAAAAAATCAGTAACCACAAACAAAAAGTTAGCTCTGGTACTTCTGAGTCAACTGTGTCAACACACTTGTTACTGAAAACGACTCAGCTCCTGCCACCACTTACCATTTACACATGAAGTCCTTAATTATAAAAAGGCTTATCAGTTTGCAAGGACTACTGCATTCAGAATACACACTCCCAAGACATGTATCTTTTGGGGGTTTTAACCACTACAGTCAACTTCTGAGAATGACGCTACTAATTGGAGGTAAAGACAAGACCTTGCTCCCTAAGTGTTAGGGTGAACTCATGACAGTTAAATTCATTCCTTTATTGTTCTTCAACTTTGCACCCTGATGACATCTGCTAGTTTCAAATCCATTTCCTCCTCTTGTTCAGTGCATGCGTCATTATTTCTCTTTAAAGCAGTTTGTTATAGTTTGGGGGGAAAGGGGGAGTTACATTAGAAATCTTGTAGCAGGAACTCAAAATTTAGTGATGTAAGCAAGAAATAGAAATGCCATAGCCACTGAAGAGAAGACATGCGGCATTGCTTACTTAAAGCCCCATCCTGTCCCCCCAAGGACAATAGCTGCTACCAGGATGGCACCAGCAATGGAGCCTATTATAAGATTGGTGGCACTAGGACCTGCGATAAAGGATTATGGTAAGACAGACATAAGAACCAACCACTTTATTCACATCAAGTGAAGCAACTGAAGGGTAGTCAAACAATTCAAGGAATATGGACAGCACACAAGGTGATGTCTCTAAACAATTTCAGCAACTTACTTCTCCTTAACAGTGAGAACGAACAAAGCTGTTGGTCTCTGCATTGTGCTATGTTGACTTCTACCGTAGATAAAACTCTAGTGTTAGACAGTAAATTCCATTGTGACTTACTCCATTATCTAGTGAATGAACTGTCAGCTGAGGACACCAAGAGATTTGTGAATAATTCCTTAACTTAAAGGAAAAACTATGAAAGCTCTATGCTTTACGACTACAGCAAATAAGAAAGAAAAAAAAAATCAAAAAGCCTAACTTTTTTCATGGAGATCCTGAAAGGTGGTAGATATTTTAATTTGAGCTGAGAGCATCTAGCAGCACTTGCCAATCAGAGTCCAGACTCCCTACAGTTACATCAATGCTAAATTTACAAACAATTGCTTGACAAAAGCAAGGGATTATATAATAAGGAACAAAAGTTGAAATAAAAGCTGCATTCCCATTAAGCTTTCCAACATCAAAGCATCTCTTCATCATCCTCAAGAAGCTACTTAACAACAAAGTGGGGAAGGGTGGAGCAGGAAAAAAGGAGCAACAAAAAGCAGCAGCACAAAATATGTTTGTGCAATTTTCTGAAGAGGGCAAGAGAACACCTAAATAAGATATTCATAACTGACCCTTAAGTGCTCTATTTACACAGGGTGGAGGAAAACTGACAATAGGCTTGAGTAACATTTTAATTGCTCTGTACAAAAATTTCCTATTGAGCAGTCTTTGATGTAAACCTAATTGCATCTGAGCTCAAGGCAAAATGAAACCAACCCAACAGTTCTTTTGCAGCATATTGCACACTTTTTGTTTAAACATTTACATATTCAGGAATAGCCTTCCAAACCAGTTCTTACCTCCTATCCCAGTCTCCCCAAACCAAGCAACTAAAATTTTCCTATTTTAAATGTTCTGACACTGAGTTTGGAAAACTGTCAGACAGCTGACATAGGAAGACAAAGGAGCACCCAACGATCAGCAAAGGAAAGGGCAAGGGCAGCTGCAAGAACTGACAGTTTTAAGCTGTTAGGTCAATATCACAAAACCTTCTGCCCAGTCCCAGACACTACAGTAAGTACGTGCCCTCAGTTTTAAGATTTACTGCAGTGACCTAACCTCGTTGCATCCATTACATGTTTCCCGTATCAGTGCTTCTGGAGATCAGTTTAGCTAAAAGAAAATCAAGTTTTAAAAATTGCTTGCTGCAATTCCTACACAAAGAGTATTCAGGAATATGAATAAAAGACTTGGACTGAAAAGAAATACAGTGAGCTTTACAGATATAAGCAGTGCACAAATTTGACAACAATAATTAAAAGGTAATTTTTCACAATTTGGAAGAATGTATCTTATTTGGACTTACCTTTAAAGTCACCCCTGGCTCAAATCGACAGGAGTGAGCATGGTGGAAGGAAAATGAATGCCATTCCACAGGCATTATATTCCCACTTAAGGCTTGCTTTCAACAGCAGCCTAATGAGCTACTCTATCTGACTCCGATCTATGGCTTATTCTGGGTTTTATCAAATGAGTGCACACAACAGAAGACTGAAAACACAGCAAGTCATTTATCTGTCATAAATTTTAGAAACCTTGAAAAATTCTTAAGCTGATTTCTTTCTAGTCATGGAACGCTACTTTCCCACAAAAGAGGTACAATGCTTAACTGATAGCAACATAGTCGTAACTTAGAAAAGGAAGTACCAAATCGCCACTTTTTTACATCCCTCTTCTTACTATGTTCCCTGGTTGTTAAATGTTTCGGGGGCGGGGGGGAGGATCTATGTCATGGTACACACCCATTCAACAAGCAGCAGTTCATTCTTTCAATACAGAAAATGAGTATTGGTTTTATTTACTAGAAATATGGAAGAATTCAATCAAAATTTAAACAGAAGAGGATAATATACAAAACAATTAGGTTCAGTTAATAGAAAAGTTACTAAAATTATATTAAATAATGAATGGGTCCTGATAAAAACACTTTTTGGATCTGACCCAATTTTATAAAGTGTCAGGGACTAAAGAAGTGATGTTCATTTTTAACACAACACCACCGCTCCCGCTCCCCCCCCCCCCCCCCCCCAAAAAAAAAAAACCAAACCCAAATGCCTGTGAGCATTAGGCTATCTGCTGGAGAGAGCCTAAGAGCAGAGTAAATGATAGACGGCTGTGGATAAAGGCATGTCCATCCCTCCGCAATAATTTTAAAACTGTTTCACAGTATGCTGGGAGTGGCAGTTCCTATGAATGCAGAGAAACAGCTATTTTTCCTAGTAAAGAAACTGAAAAGGCTACATTCAAGGTAAAATTTCACTGACAATCAACAAGACTATAATCTCATTTCTGACTTCAACATAAAAACAAAGCTGCTGGAATACTATAATTACTAAACAGCAACCACTTGTTTACCAGAATGGAGTCCTCCAATTAATGAATTCCTGTTTCAAAATACAGAGATTTAAGAGGATTACTGGTAAGCCATTTTAAGACCCTAATGGACTGTGCACATAAAGTACTGAAAACAGGACTACTTTTATATGTTTTACCTTTACCTTAAGGGTCTATGCCTTATGTTTTATTAAGCATTATCAAGGAAATTGTTTTATTAATAAACCAGAATTTTGCCAGCAGTACGAAGCCCGCTTTGCATCAGGTCATTTTAGTTAGTGACACTTACGAAGAAAAGCATAAATCACTACGTTTCAGCTAAATAAGCCTCTCTAGTCATTGCACTCAAGATGCTTGACATGCAAACCGGCAGTAAGAGGAAGGTTTTAACAACCACCATACTGTGGGGTCATTTTCCACCCAGACTATCCCAAGATGCAACACTTCTGGTAACATTCATTCTTTCCACCATACTACTGCTATAACCTGCAGACACAGAGGAAGCTCCTGCAACTAACTGCACTGTAACCGCCTGGCGGTTACACCATCCTTTCCTGCAAGGCACTGTCTGCTTTGGCATGGCTATCGTATCATCTCTAGACATCTTTTAGGACCCTGATACAAATCCTACTGAGGTGTTAAAACAGAACACACCTATAATTTCAGTGGACTTCACCCTATGCCCTAAATCTTCATCATCATCAGATAGATTCTACAAGAATTAATATACATTGCTTTGAAACTCTGCTAGTTGTAGAAGAGGCAAGTTTGCTGCAGCTTGTCCTGCAGGTAACAACACGCTGTGGTGGTTTGATGTTTTCTTTTCTTGCCTGTCACTTTGCCAGCCAAATCCTCTGGTTTAAGTTATCAAAGCTAAGTATCCATTTTAGGATGAAATCTGAAAAAAAACGTACTCCGCCATTTTGTCCCCCATGATTACTAAAATAAATTCAGAAAGTATTAAGAAACTAAAGTTATTTCAGCACTTTGAAAAAAGTTTGCAATTCGCAAGTGAAGTGGCGAGGAAGGAGAAAGAAGGGCAGGACCTGGCATCAGGTTGCGATGAACACAACCTCCCCTGCAGCCATCGATGGTAACAGCCACCAGGGCCTGAAGGGCATTGGGAACAGAGAGGGTGTTTGTGTTCCCCATGTACTTTCTTTAAACCAAGCAACAAAAAGTAGCCTTGAATGTACATTTGTATCCAAAGGAACCAGAGGCCAGAGAAGACTGATGGGATCCATGAAAGAAGAATGGATAGAAACAAAAAGAAGAATGAGTCAGGTAGTGAGTGATAAGAGGAGAGGAAAGATGAAGAAAAGCTGGAATTAGAGCAGAAGAATACAAGAGCAAGAACAATTGGTCAGGGACGTTGGTCAGAGCCGAGTGGACTGAGACAGCAGGTAAGGGAAGATAAAAACAGAAGGGTACAAGGCAGAACATAAGCAAAAGGCAAATGGCCCTCAACCTGCAGGTAAACAAATATTCTGCTCCAGAATCTGGGTCCCAAACCTCTACGATCTTCACAGTCTTCAGTTTTCAGCCAACAGCTGTAAAAGCCACCAGTAAAACACAGACGTGATCCTTCTCTAGCAGATGATTATTACCTTCTTCCTTCTATTTGTTTTTCTATTAGTTCTCCTCTATGAGTGCAAAAGTCTCTACTCTTCTGAGAATCTGAGTTTCATGTAACAGTCCAGTTCAGCAAAGGCTAAAAAGGTTCTATCTAGGGCTGCAAACTCAAGACATGCAAAATGCTGCCGACCAGGAGACTGCCTATGCAGCCTTAATTAGAACTGTACACGAAGGCTTTTTCACACAGCCTGATTAGAAATCACAAACTGCCTTGTTACGATTCCCCCGTCCCTGACAGATGGCACTGTCACACGACAGAGGTAATACATAGCATTAGAAACACCGTGAAGTTGGAAATCTCAGAAAAGCAGAATAACAGCAATTTATTCTGTAGTTTGCACAATGAATGCAGAATGAACAGAGTTCTTATATGGGCAATTTTATATGTGTATATATACATGTACACACACAGAGACATATAAAAATCATAGCCACCGTTAAAATTGAGGTAGTGGGCTAACACTGAGCATTACAGTTTCCTAAAACTATAAAAAGACGATAAAAATCACTCATACATATTCTTTATATATGAATTCTACACTTCAGCATTCTACTGCCTTGAGGTAACAGAATCCTGGCAATGGAACATTCAGAAGCTCTACTGTAAAACTAGCTGTCTATACTATTATCATCAGCTTTCATCTTCCTGGCTAGATCGTGAGACCTATTATTGGACTGAAAGCCCCATAGACTGTAATAAATAATTTCTGCGTTTTAGGCAATAGTCCACATTACTCAGTCTATTTTCCAAAATAATCACAAACTTCCATTTTTTCCCCATTATTTTTATAATTTGGCGTAATGGAAACATTTAGACATTTAATTTTACCGTGACAATGTAAAAAATCACAAACTTATTGTTTTATGCCCCACATTACCCCAGACAGGAGAAGGTTCAACACTGCATGAGCAAACCACATGACACAGACACAGTCAAATCACATGACAAATACGGTCACCACATGACAAAGCTAATGGGGTAATACACAGAGGGCTCGGGTGCATACGGTTACCTCACACACTAGGCACCAAACATAAAACTCAAACTAAGAAAAATGCTTACTCTATTCCCCACCCTGTGCCTCCAAAAATCACCCCCAAGGCCAGAATGGTCCCTGCCACTGCACCTATTAGCCTGTTAGTGGCCATGCTCACTGTGTGGAGGGAAAAGGGAAGATTTTTTAAGGAAATGATCACATATATGTCTGCAATGAAAACATGAAATAATTCCCCAAAGGAATATTTTACGCTATAATCCATCATTGGATAAACAATTCAAACCTCCTAACAAACCTTTATTTACCAAATACTGTAGCTTTAAAAATTCTGAAAAGAGCTATATTTGGTTTGCTTTGAACGCTTGCAAATATTTCAGTGAGAAGTTTTCCTGTAAATGTAAAACTATTCCTTTTAGCCTGTGATTCTATTATTTGCTTAAAAAGGAAACATCCTCAACCTACTGCTTATTTAAGCCAGCCAAAATGTAAATAAATCACCAATAAGAAAAATTCCTTTTGATCACCAGAAACTTACTGTATCCATACCATAACCAAGCAAATGAAAACTGTTTGCTTGGAAACAGTTCCACCACAGGAAAGGAAAAAAAAAAACAAACCAATTTTTCAATTAATTCCTTTACTAGTTAGTAATATTTTCCTTTGTTACTGCATTTATCAATAGGACCCTCTATTTATCTATATGACCGAAAGACAGATAACACCTTTTAAAAGGAAAAACCTACCCTGGAAATGTGCTTCAGGTAACACCCTGGAAATTTCAATATGTTGAGATAGTCTCTCAAGATATTGAGGCCTTATTTTTCATTTTTTAAGGGAACTCTTCTGAGAAAAAACATCTATACATTCCCTATGTCAAAGATTAAAAGCTTGATAGATTCATTGAGTCATGACAGACCACAAACAAGCAGTTGAATCCCTGTCTAATGGGAACTTTTCCAAGGGACAAAAACTTCACAGTCTTCATGCTAAATAAAGTCTGTTTTGAAATGGTTTCATAATTTATTCCTGTTCCATAAATATACACAGACACACACACACACGCACATTTGAGACATTAAGTTTTATACTAAAAAAACCAAACGCTATTCCACTAGGCAAACAAAGGCCTAATTCTGCAAATGAAATTGCAAAGGAAGAATCTTTTGTGCATATGGAGTCCTACTGATTTCAAAACTACTGGCCAACACTCTAAAGTAATTCAAAGTTTCTGCAGTAGCCAAAAACTACCAGCAAGAACTCTTTGTCTTCCCAAAACTGCTAGCATGCTGTGTAGGCCTGTAGGTTGCTGAGTTTAGAGTAATTCACGACTCATGTATTAATACCAACATAATTAAGGACCGCTAATTTTTTAAATCCTGAAATACAAAGCCAAAAGCAATTAGATGGATGATGGAAAGGTCTGAAAAGCGCAGGAGTAGCAGTCAATTGTCAATCATCATAATATATAAATAAATAGCAATACTTCCTAGCTATGCATGCTCTAATTGTAGTAAGAAAAATGCTTGGATTTACGGTGTGAAAAATCTTAACTCTATTAGGTGAATTTTCACCTCATGAGTGTTCTGTTTCTGAAATGTAACAGAACTCAAATTTAGGCCTAAGGAAAAAACAAGTATTTTGGTTTCTGTCTCAGACTTGTAAACTGGCATATGACATAGGAAGTACTGGTCATAAGTGGAAAAACCTTAATGGAAACTACTTTAGTACATTGGATCTTTACAATTCAAAACCTACTTCTGTATTCTTCTGACATCTTCTCACAAAGGAATTCCTCTATAAGCACACCAAAAGAGATTATAGTAGCTGCCAGCGTGCAGGCTCCTAAATTCATTTCTAGGTGCTTCAACATCAATAAATTACTACAATAACATAAGTAAAAATAATCCATCTTTTGAAATCATTGAGCCACCTTGTACAAAAACATATTCTGTCTTTTTGCAGAGGACTCCACTGAAAAACATAGTCTAAACTTTGTGTCTGTATCTACCGACAGAAATCTATGCAGATACTATTCATTTAAGACTTTTTCCCAGAATATTTCAGCACTGATGTATTAATTTTCATAAAGGTATTTCCATTCTGAATTTGATGAATTAATTTGAATCACAAAAATCTGACCAAGATCAGTGGACATTCTGTATTGCTTTTCCTATAGACCTTTTTGCAGAGGAGGGAATTATTTCTTACCTACAGGATTTGGAAATAAGCAATATAAGATTCACGTACTCTCAGTGTCACAACTGTAAATACTGCTCTCCTCATCCACACACAAAGAGAAGTAACCAGCTCTATAGTGCTGCTCTCCACAATTTTTTTTAAGACTCTGTAAGCAGCGTTCCACAGTTCAGAAGGTTTTTACGGGAAATGGAATGACAAGTAGCTTTGTAAGACAGGGTACAAACCAGGCAGCTCTACACTGAATAGTGGTGGGGTTAGGAGTCCAGGAAGCACCTGCACAGATTCCCTAATACAAATCTGGACTGTTCTAGAGAGCCTCCTTCACAGTGGTAACTTGGTTTAAGACAATCTCTTCAACAGTTCTTGGTAAAGGTCTACTGGAACCGTTCTGCTAAGGGGCAAAAGAATAAGGCACACAAGACAGAAGAAGAGTCATTCTGGAGGGACATACCAAAATCCTGTCCTCCCTTGAAACCTTACATAATCAGAGTCTGAGCTCTAAGGACTACATTTTTAAACAACTCTTGCCTTCTTTCCATCAGCCTTGTATAAGGGACAGAAGAACCTGGATCTGGGACATAGCAGAAAAATTTTGTTTGGGTTTCTTGGTTGTTTATTGGGAACTTTATCTGTAAATGCATAACCCTGGATAAATACAGTCTAATGTTGGACAACGTCCTGATGACAGGAAAGACGTAAAAAAATTGGACAGCACAATCTTTGGCAGACAAGTCAGAGAGAACCTCAAGTGCTTTTCTTCCTCTTTGAAAAACTTTTTGATGAATTATTTCCTCAGTAGCTCCTTTGTATTTATACTTCATATGCAGTTGAAATACCTACTAAATACATAAAAGTAAGCAATAATAGTCCTAAGAATAATATAAGTCCTTAAAATTTTAATTTATTTCTTTTTCCTCCCATTGAAATCTGATTTCAAAGACTCAAAACTTTTTTCACCAGGGACATTCCACTTTTCCCTTTTTTATGCCACAGCTCTCTGAATTAGCTGAGAACAACTAAGGGAACTGTAAATCTCTAGTGAAACATAAATACTGAGTTATCATATAAATAATAAGAGCTACACTTAGTCAGATTCCAATCGCAAAGAAAATGGTCATAAAAAATAGAGAATAAAGGATGAAGAAAAAAAACCAGAAAGTACATACAATTACCTATTGAAATCTCCCCCAAATTTAGGTTAGAAAAATAAAAGTTTCATCAATTCTTAAAGCAGAAAGAACTACTTCATCTATACAAAGCAGAATTTTACTGTCTGGGTCTAAGCAGGACTGCACAGTATTGTTGTCTTTCTGTATGCTTTTTCTACTACCATGTATCAACAGAAAAGTGTTATGAATATTTGAAAGAACATCAAAACTGAAATCACACAAACCCTTGGGTCCTTCCTCCTTCTTGCTACCAGTATCCCTGATAGGATCATCAATACTGCAGTCTGTCCCAGCCCAGGAGAAATTACAAATGCAAGTGGCTTCATTACTACAAACCTGGAAAAGAAAATAAATGACAGCATTTGGTTTTTAACTGCATTTTATTCAGTTTATTTAACATGTAATGAGGTATTTAATTCACAATATAAAACTTATCCACTTATATCACAATAGCACTGAGTGTTTAGAATGAGTATAATACATCAATAACCTGAAAGTTTGCTTTAACCCTCTAAATACACTCAAATGCTAGGAAAAGCAGAGGTGTTCCCAGTGGTTCCATCACCACTTGCACTACACACCTGCACAGGATGTAAAAAACAACAGAAACTCTCATCCAAAAAAACCCTATCTAGACTAGGTAGATCTTCACTAACGAACCATCTAGACTTCGAGCCTGGATGTCCAGAAGGAATACAAGCATTTGCACTTAAAGACACAGTCATGCTTTACTACCTCTCATTTACAGCTTGCTCCCATGTAGAAAAATAGCAGGATTTGCATTGGTTTTGTCATCATTTTTTTCTAAGCAACAATGAGGAATGCTTGGTTATCTTCTAGAAAGAGAGGGTATAGTTCTTCCTAAGTCTACATTTAGTTGAATGACCTCTAAAAAAGGACTTAGGACTCACTAGAACTGGCAGTACATTTATCAGATACAGGAAAAACCTATCCAACTGACAAAACCTATAATATCAAATCAATAGTGAAAGTTAACAGCTATAAACTTTCCATATGAAAAAAGATGGAACACATGGAATGTGTTGCTAGAAGAGGTTACTATGGAAAAAGCATGACATGAGAAACAGACACAAAACAAAGAATAAATTTTTTATTATGGGACTAGAAGTGAAGTCAATCATTAGGCAACAGCTAATAATGTCTTTTGGACACTGGAACATAATGTCAAAAAAACCAGAAAATAACCTACACACCAAGGATTATGAGTAAGTAGTACATGTGATTTTTTTAATTTAACTTTTATCTCACTCTGCTTCTTAAAGTATTCACTGAAGAATCTTATCTAGGAAGCTGAAGACAAATACATTTTATGGCAAGTTTGATCAACTGAAGTGTTCTTTTAAAATTATGAACTGGAATCATCCAAAGCAAAACAAAAAAGGTAACATAGTTCTCTCAGAACTCATGCCACTCTCCAAAAGTACCAAGACAATTTCTACATCTCCTAGGTTCCTTACTTTCCAATTTTACAATTTTTCTTCTTGATTTTGAACATAATCCTCTTCTTTGAAGCACTCAAATTCATCTTCAATTACACATAACAAGAATTAAAAAAAACCTTCTTGTACTAAGTCCAGCCCCTTAGGGAAGTATTGGTCCACTGAATCCCACAGTGGAAAGGTTTTATCAATACTTTTATCAGTATCAGTTAAGACATGGAACAGTGAATCTGTCCATCAAACATACCTAACGTCTTAGACAAATGGACCTACGGGTAAAATAACAGAATATAACGTGCCTGAATGTAAAATGATATACTTTGCATCTGTTCAAGAAGAACGTGTCATCTCTGTTGAGGTCCAACAGTTTAGAATGTTAATCAAGTCATGAGGTATAACTCCATGAACACAGGACCAACTTTACAAAGGTGTTAGTATGCAGGAAAAAGTTTAACTGAAGATGGCAAGTAGCTTGAAATACGAGTAGTACATTACAGAACTCTTTACAATAACTGATATCAAAGCTCTTTCTTGCTAATAATGAAAACACCATTTTGGATATAACTGCAGAACTAATTTGACAAGTTTGCTTTCTAAAATTTTATCTATGCTTCACAGAATGGCAGTCTTCCCCCGAGTCTAACATTAGTGTTTTCAGATCAACAGGTCTTAGGAACACTTTTAGGTAGAGAACTCCACAGGGTACATTAGGATCAGATACAGCAGAGATAGCTAGAGAAGCTTAGCAGCTAACTCCCAGTACAGACTCACCCCATGACCGGAACAGACTTTTCCATTAGAACCAATGGGACAGCTGCTTATGTTCAAGGACTGAATTGGCAGGCACTTTTTGTCCAGACACATCATGTGAGGTCCACATGGAGCTCCATCCTCCACATAACCTAAATCTGTGTCATCATCTAAAAGAACATGAGCACCACTAGGAGAAATAAGTTTTAAGATACTATTAGTATTATGACTGGAGTTTTCTGAAAATACTAAACATGTTAGTGTAGATACTAAAAGCCTCATACCTTTCTCTCACTCAGGCATACAGACAGACTGAATAAAATTATAGTTTTCTGTCTGGCCACAGCACTGACAAGGTGTTCCAGTTGTCAGACTAAAAAGAAGTCTAGATAATGACTTAAATACTCAAAAAGGGCACCTTAGGCTTTGGGTGTTTTTTAACAGTCTTTGATGGGCTGCGCTTTTTTCTCTGCACCGCCCCCCCCCAACACTGTGAAACATTATTGCTAGACAAATGTTAAAAAACTAACTTCCCATGTGATGACATTTAAATAAAAATACTAGTGGAATCATGGAAGAGTTAAGAATCGTTGTTCATTCAGGATCTAACTATGTAGGAGAGTATTCTTAGCATGACAGCGATGTTGCCAATGTCTTTAAAATACAAATCCAGTATTGTGCACAGTAGACTAAAACCCATTTACTTGCCCTTTAACTGAACTGTAGCTTAACAACTTATCCTGCCACAACTCTTGAGTTTCCTCCCTCTCAGGATTCACTTCCCTACAGCTATTTCTCTGAGGATATAATACTCAAAAGCATTATGTTTAATATACAGGTCTTTGACAATTACAAACTTTTGTGTTCCCCCCCCTGAAAAATATAATGCTGAGCATTAAACTCTGACTGTGAAGTTCAGCTACTGGAGAGACCAGATAGAGTGTAATCAGGAGGATATCCCACATTTCACCCTCTTTAAATGTGGAATATTAGCCTTTTTTAAAAAAAAAAAAAAAAAAAAAAAAAAAAAAAACAGACACAAAAGAAATACCACTCAGAATAATGATTTTGCTGTAAGATATTAATTACCTAAAAATTGTACAATTTTACATTTATGTTTATCTTAATTCAATTAGGTTTGACAAAGCAAAATCATGTTGGAACACTGCATTATCTTTTACCTGCAGTCCACTATTCGTCCTTGATGATAAAAAGAATTTGGGATAATTTCTCCTTGAACTTGACCAACTCGTGGAACTTTAGTAAGATTAGTACAGAGCAAAAAGCCACAGAAAACATCACTGTAAAATGAAAACATAAATCAAAAAGTTACTGGAATAATATGAAGTAAACTCACAAAAAAGAAAGACTAACAATGATGCCGCTGATCACATTAAGTAATATATTACCATAAGCCACATGCTAGACTTTCAGAGTACAAGTCTGGAAATAAAATGGTATTTGATATAAATGACAAGAGGCAGAAACAAGTAATCGTTCATTCTAATGCACCAGTGAATCATAGAATCATAGAACATCCTGAGTTGGAAGGGACCCACAAGGATCATCAAGCCCAGCTCCTGTCCCTGCACAGGACAACCCCAAAATTCGCACCATGTCTCTGAGGGCGTTGTCCAAGTGCTTCTTGAATACTGTCAGGCTTGGTGCCATGAGTGCCTCCCTGGGGAGCCTGTTCCAGTGCTCCACCGCCCTCTGGGTGAAGAACCTTTTCCTAATATCCAACCTAAACCTCCCCTGGCACATCTGCTGACATCAACAAAAAATTTATCTGTGCTCTAAATACAATACAGTACAATTAAGAGGAGCCAAATTGTACAAAGCTTTGTCATATCAGGCTAAATTACATTTTCCTCTCTCTAGCAGCTTGGACGCTGTACGTTAATGTGAAGTTTGAATTTTTAATTGTATTCCATTTCCCTTGCAGGACAATAGACCCATAATAACAATCGTTAGCATGCAGGGTGTGTGGCTGAATTTTGGTAAAGAATCTGCTTTATTTGATATTATTTTATATATGCAATCTTCAATAGAAGGATATCAGCTTAAATCTTCCATCTCTTACTCTAATTGTCCTAAGTCATAGAAGCAGCTGGATTAATGCTGGAAACTGTATTTGTTAAAATTGCAAAAAATTTAAATGGCCTTTCAGCTAAACTGTATTTCTGCATCTCTCTACTGACCAATAAAAGCTTTTATACAAGTGAGGTTTTTAATATACAGAACAATACTATTCTCATCTAAATATAAAAAAAAACAAATTAAACAACTTCTTTGCTTATGATCCTATTTGAAAAGTGAATCATGTAATTAAAAAAAAATGCTACTTGACAAACATCAGATAGTCAAAGAAGGAAAACACCATTCAGAGACTGAATTTTTTACTTAAAAATTACAAAACAGTAAGTAAATTAGGAGAAATTTAAGTCTATCCACTAATGAACATTAACTTGAAAAGTAAATTTAATCATATATTCATCTAGTAAAGATCACATGCAAATGAATCAGCCATTTTCTTTACAGCATCCAAATGTCTAATGGTCCTCTCTGGTCAAAGTAACAGTTGGAACAAACTTGAAACAGCATAATCTGGTATCAATCCCAGAGCATGCGGAAGTAGTGTATTTGCAGCCTAATTTTTCCCTACCAAATCTGAAGTGTTTGTATATTATGAACTTGTGACTTTTTGCTGCCTTGTCCCCCGGCTCCTCTGAAAGAATTAAAGTTACAGTATATTCTTCTGAAAATCTGGAATTCTTTACAAGTGTATTGCTGAGTCACCCATGGATTTTTCAGAATGAGCTATGGAACTTTTTCAAGATGCAAATCTTGTGAGGGAAAGAAGATTCAAAATAATGGAAAACAAACTGCTGAAACATTCATGAAAAAGTAGACAATATTAAACCAGTATTAATCTATTTAAAGTACAAATAACCTCTACCAAGCTGAACTTACTGTTTGCTACACTGAATCCATCGGTCTCCATCCTTTCCACAGTTTCCTTTTTTTGTGCCTTCTGTATTAAGCTTTTCATAACAGAATTTGTCTGATCCTGAAGACTCTGTTGAAGAAGAAAGGAAAAAGGAATCCACTTTCCACTGGCAACATGACAGCTTCAAAAACCTACATAATTTATTGCAGCAGATCTCTGTATTTTTTTTAATACAAAACAGAAATCTAACCACGTGTGTATGTACACAGATGGTATTTTCCAGTGACTACAGCGGGAACCTAGCAGACTGAACTGCAATACCTACAGATGGCTTTTCTAAAATAATGCTCAATGTTCAAAATTTGCTCTGAACTTTTAAAAAAATGTCTGTATTGTCTTCTGCATCTGAATTTATCTATGGTCTAGTTTTGTTCACTTCATAACAGTTGCACATAGATTTAATCTAATTGTTTGCACTGCAGTTATTCCTGATCTGTATTACAGGAGATCAAAGGTTTTATACATGGCATATACCATAAGCATATGTCATGACATAAATTCAATGTTTATTTTCTTTTATTTTTCAGGAGTTCACAGAGAAAACAAGGTTGAACAGCCAGAGTGTAATTTCTACTGCTTTTTAGGAGTAGAAATCTGAACTAATAGGTTTAAAACCACAATTATTTACTAACAAGCACATTTATTTTTTCTAAAAATCAATTAAAAAAGAAAAGAAGAAAAGCACAAGATTTATACAGAGGAAGATAAAATATTAAAGGTAAGGCAGTAGTTTCAGTAAAATCACTTGTACAGAAGACAAACCAAATACTTTAAAATAATATAACTGTGTAAGACACAAGCAAATTAGTTAACAAAAACATCTACTGCCTTTAATATTATCAATAAATGTGAGGTGACAACAGAAAGCTCAAAAAGGCATCAGAAGACAAAATGTTGTCTCCATCCAATTTTACACTTATATAGCATCTTTTGTATTGTACAAGACAAACAATAAATAGTAAAACTATATCCCTCCCCTCCCACCTTCCCTAGAATGGAATGATTCTTCTGCCTCAAATAGGCAGCATCAGCAGTGGCAGTTATGATTAGACAAAATGCACAAGAAAACGTTAAGTGCTAGAGTACAGGACATCCTGATAGTTCTGCTCTGCTGAACTGTCTCAAAGTCATCACACAGAGCATTTAACCCTCTCAGCTGCAAGCAAAATCCATTGCAACTGCAATTCTATTTTACTCAACACCTCTGGGCTTAAATTTGTACTATGTATATTTAAATTCACACCAATGTACTAATTTTCCTGATTTGTAGGATGGTATAGCAAAGAGAGGCAAGGTGGAGCAGCTTTAGCGTGAACCGATGCTGGGATAATGGAACTGACAACTGTCATTAAAAAACCCAAAACCATCTGTTTTGAACTATACAAAAAAAATCCACAAACCCCTTTTTTTTCCCCTGGTAACAGTAACTCAAAGTTGCCAATATTTTGTGTGTTTTCTCACCCAATTCTACCGGAGTCCAGCATTTGCTGCCCTACCTATGTCTGCAACCACATCACGTCACAACAATCGCACTGTCATCACTCCCAAACTTGAAATTTCACTTGGCAATCAAGCCACAGCTTCTCACTGCTGTCTACTCTACTGAGCAGAAAACTTTAACTTACAGTAGCAAGAACAAAAAATAAAAATACTAAAAATATGAAATAAAGGCAGGAATGAACCAGAAATAAAATACATTTAAGGTAGTTAAAGTCAACCTACTAGAGCCCCAGATATATTTGCACTGATTGTCTCTTGTCTTGCATTCACCATTATAGCAACGACCCTAAACAAAAAATACAACATGTTAGCAATGAGAACTGAACACTATTTCATTTCCTTTCCCTCCCCCAAAAAACATCTCATTTTGATTCTTCACACATGTATTGGGATGTATAATAGTTTTCATGAATTTGGGTAGATGGAGTACATATTTTGGCCCAGATTCTCAAAGTCAGTTGGTGCCTAATACACGCTGACATTTCAGCAGCTGCTTTATACCTCCTATTTACATAGTTGTAAAGAAGTTATTAACATGGAGTGTAATAAACGATCTACATGTAAAGTGTAAAGATACCAGGCAGATTTTACTCAAAGTAGAAATTTTTACTATTCATAGAGTGCACAAAGCACAAGCAACATTGATGTCCAAAAGACAACATTTATGAAGAAATATGGAAGACAGGATTAAAAAAAAAACCCTAACAAAATCACTTGTATTTGGTTGATTTCTATTTGCTGATGTGCTGGGATTTTAGAACACTGCATACCTGATTAGAATCACAGGCATACCCATCTTGTTTATGAAGATTTGGCGGACACTGAAAAAAATTAAGAATGTTTTTTTATCATGTGTACTGTAACAATACATCAAACGATCATACATGGAATTTTCCTGGTTTTAAAAGACAATTGCACAACATATAAAGGGGGCAGATTACATAATTAGTGCAGGAATCTTTATAGCTACAAATACAAATGAGAAAATTAATATCTTTGCCAAGAAATACAAGGTTTGATTCTAACTTTCTGCATATTCCAAGTAGAAATCAAGGAGGTGAGACAAAATGAAAAGCAAAACAAATGTGCTCAGTAACAGGATATTTGGTAGCTAATACTGGGGCCATGTTTGCAACGCTGCCACTGCATTCATTTCAGTTCCACTACGAAAGTAAGCGAGCACCTAGTTGTAGCCTACCAGTCTATTGCTTACAGAGCTGTGGTTTTTTTACGATGTTAATTGTCACGTTCTCTTGGCATTGGAAAGTCTTCTGGTATGAACAAGTCATTAGGTCCAGAAGCCTCAGATTACTAAAGCTAGGAGCAGACCATTCTCAAAGCTTTTCCGCATCAAAAAAGGACCTGTGAAGATCTGGAAAGCATATGCTGCTGCAAGGTACCATATTAGCCAATACTTTGAGGGCAGCCTTTCTAGCTTAAGAAAGCCCTTCCCCCTCCTATTAAGAACGCTCCATCTACAAAATAAAAGATTTACAATAAAATCTCAGCAATAGCTACTTATCTGTAAGTGTGGATGTCTCAGATGATAATATAAAAAGAGGTTACTGTTAATTTATTGGCATCTATAATTACAGCCAACGCCCAGAGAGAGACATGATCTATCCTGAATCTTATTCCTTTAAAGCTAAGAACCTGATGCAGTAGATGACTGCAGCAGAGTTATGAAGTTCTTATATAACCTTGAAGCTAAATACTCAGTATTGAAAAGGAGCATATATCACCTGAGGCGTCAAAGTTGCTGTGAAAATGGAAGATGGACAGAATGTCGACTATTTCAAAGAACTCAAGTTAAAACAACCTTTCGGTTACTGTTTATTCCTATACTTTTGAGTATTAGCCAAATGTTTTCAAGACAAATGTATAAGATCCACAACTTTTGAAATTATCATACATATGCACACTCTTAAAAAACGTAACACTTCTTACAAGTCTTATGAGGAACAGTTGAGGGAACTGGGGTTGTTTAGCCTGGAGAAAAGGAGGTTGAGGGGAGACCTTATCGCTCTCTACAACTACCTGAAAGGAGGTTGTAGCGAGGTGGGGGTTGGTCTCTTCTCCCAAGTAACAAGTGACAGGACAAGAGGAAATGGCCTCAAGTTGCACAGGGGAAGGTTTGGATTGGATAGTAGGAAAAATTTCTTTACCGGAACAGTTGTCAAGTACTGGAACAAGCTGCTCAGGGAAGCGGTTGAGTCACCGTCCCTGGAGGTATTTAAAAGACGTGTAGATGTGGTGCATTAAGGACATGGTTTAGTGGTGGTCTTGGCAGTGCTAGGTTACCAGTTGGACTCAATAATCTGAAAGGTCTTTTCCAACCTAAATGATTCTATGATTCTATACTCAATTAGTTGTAATTTTCTACATTTATATTTGAAACTATTTTATTTCATAAAATCTTACTGTTATTATCTTTGAATCCATGCACATTTACAGTATATTCTTAGCACATAAACTATAGATCAGGCAAAGAGTAAAGGAGGATGTCTGACACAAATACTACACAGATACAGAAAACCCCACAAGTTTTAAAAAATAAACCTACAGAAGTCATATTTTGAGTCCACTTAGATTAATTTTTTTTTTGAGTTTATGATAGTTTACTCTAATGTTTAAAAAATTTTGTTAGGATTAAAAAATACACCCCCGCCCAGTTATTTTGGGTATATGAGTGTGCAGTTTGTTAATCCAGATTTTCCTCTTAAATTGATATAAAAATGAGTGCAAACAAACATCAATAGTGCAAGCAGAGAAAGCTTCTGCATACATACCTGGCCAGAATCTCCAGTGCAGAACTCTGCAATATCACATTCATTCACTGCGTATCGACAGTCATAGCCTCGTGGGAAAAACTAGAAAATGAAGCATATAGTTCAGGACTAAGATTCCGTCTACATAACCTGCTCTTTTTCATTCTACATAAAACACACTTTGAACTATAACAGGCTGCCCATGACTTCCATGGACAACTGAAAGGAACAATAGATATACTGCAGCAACACTCACAAGACACGATGTATTACAGCAGGGTCCATCACTACAATGAGCTCCATTAGAAAGAGAGCACTTCTTACAACAGTCTGCATAGCATTCCTGAAGAAAATATTAAGCAAAATTTTTAGTTTTCCATTTTAAATAAGTTTTTTCTTCACAATCTTTCCAACAAACTATTATGTACCAGCAGACAAAAAATTCAGTTCAGCAACGATGACCTGAAATTATCAACTGGAAGAATCCTTTGCAATGCTCAAATACTAAAGTAAAGAGAAAACAGTGACATATATCCTATAGCAACAAGGGGATTCACACCTTGTGAAGCCTCTTCATAGGTGTGGAATAGCCTGTGCCGAATATGCATGCTGCTAAGTCAAATTGCATTCAATGCAGAAAAAAAGATTAAGAAAACTAATTATGGGTGCAATTATATCTAAATACTGGAACTAGGACTCAAATCTACTGGGCAGATTTCTGCAAAAACATTATTGAAATATTTCTACAGTAGAGAAGAAAACAACAGTTTACTTACTCTGTCCGAACACAGGCACCTATCTCCAAAGCATAGATAAGGAGTCTACCACTCCAGGTATGCTATCCAGGAAAAGTAAAGAGGTAAGCACTTCTACAGTGCAATTCAAAAATTGCTGGAAAACAGCTACATCTTGTCATTAGTATAACGGGAATTGTTCTGAGGACACTGTCTTTGCACTCATTCTCACTTGAAAAAAAGTTTTAACACAGTCCTTTAATGAAGTTCTTCCCTAACAATAGGCAAAACAAATTCATTCAACCTTTCCTCCACCTTTACCAGTCACATAATTTATCTTAATATATTTTGTAAGAAAGACTTGTGGAGTAATATATAACTCTACTTGCCATTCGGAAACCGCAATCACACTCTTCTCCTGCTTCTACATATCCATTTCCACACTCAGTGGTTTCAAAGAGCTGAAAGCAAAAAAGCCCCCCCCAAAGTAAGAATAAAACTAGTATCAAATGAGTTTTCTGTCACACATAGCCCATTTCCACAATGCTACAGAAACAGGCTCTTACAGAGAATACATATGCCATACTACTCGATGGGAAAGGCAGCATGTTTTTAGAGTGCTGCTAGTCAGAATTGTTCAGACGTGGAAGTTGTACAGCTAAATCACTTGAATGCTAGCCCTATTTAGGAGAATACTAATCTCAGAAAATTATGATAAACAGAGAGACAATAAAATAATACTCAAGGGGATAACATTTGAACTTTACTCCTATTCTCTGGACTCCCATTTCTCTGACAATTCCTTCAAGAAACCAGTCAGCAATATGACCTCTGGGATCTACTCAGATACCCATACTTGCTCATGCAATTAGCTACTGTCTATTTCAGTGTAACATGTTTGTGCATGAAAATAACACACACTAAGAAACACTGGCAAAAGGAAGTTCTATGTGCCTTATTAGTAAGTTAGAATTACACAACCACATGTAGATAGTACTAAACAGTTAATCCTAGGACCAGATATATTCCACAGTTCAGGATGATATGGATTCTATACTGATTTCACATATCATAATTTTGATTAAAGGTGATTTAAGGTATTTTTCAGTCTTGTCACAGAAATAATTTTGCAAAAACCTTGTCTGTTTTCAATATAAGTATTCTACTTTAAGATTCTACAAGAATATCAGGAATCTCCAATTTAACTGGGATATTAGCAACAGAAACACATTCATCACTAGAACATGGTTGAAATCAGAAGTTAAAAGTTAACAAGTTAAAATGAGAACAGAAATCTACAGCTAGATAAGGGTGAAAGATGCGAGTAAACATGTGCTTTCCGCATGGTCTTAGTGGCAGTACAGCTGTTGAGGATCATCAAGATATGAAACATAACATATAATACAACACAAATGATTTATAAGCTTGGATGGAATTCTGTGGTACCTGGGGGGTGCAGAGGGAAGAAATCATAATGACTAATCAAAAACAGAGAAAACATTTGAATTTTGTTGCATAAACCACATAGGTAATCAATAGCACCTACAATTTTGGGTGCCAGAAGTAAAACTACACTGAAGCAATACCCATATGTACTCTTCACCACTAGCAGTGTCAACAATTCAGAAAACTAAAATTTCTCTTTTTTTCCCCTCTATAAGCCACTGTTACTGCTATGCTTTAGTAGAAACAACAAGATCTCTTATTCTGAACCTGAAATTCAGTTCTCCAGACAGACCTGGTTATCTGCCCTGTAGCCCATAAGAAAACCAAAAGGGGTCAACCAGAGAAATGCAAGAAAATAACAGAATACACACAAATTTCCTACAGCATAATCAGGAACCGTCAAATGTTCATATACATGTCAGAGCATAACTAAAAGGGTATAATTAAAAATTACATCATGGTGACTGCTTAACACATCTACGTTTTATTTACCTAAAGATTAAACATGCCATTTTCTACCTTACCTCTCAACCTCCAAATAACAGGATTCAAAACGTTGTATGTTGGGTTTTTTTCCCCAAAAACTATTTTAATTTCAAAGCCGTGCAACACTGACACAGATAACGTATAAAGATAATTCAGCCATTCTTCTGGGAGCATTTTCATGGAAGTAAACCAGATTTTTATTCTGTATACAGTCAATGTGACAATTTGTTCACATTACCTTGCTAGACAAGCATAATCAAAAAATGAAGCTGTGTTTTTCTTTCTCCCTATTTACTCTTTTCTGTAAGAATTCTTACATTCTTATTATATAAGCAAAGATTACTACCCTGGGAAAAGATTAAAAAACACTCTAACAAGCAAAATTTTTTTCGTTAATTGTGCAAGGTGGTGGTCTACCAAATGATAAAGCACAGTAAACAGAACAGCCTAATAGTCTCACGTGGTATTAAATTCTACAAGGACAGCAAGTTTGACACCATGATTAAATAGAATATTAATACTTTGGATTGATCTTACTTTTGCAAAAAGAGCCACATGGAATATTTTTATACTACTCAGCTTTAGAAGGATGTCACGCTAATATTGCCTTAGAAAAAGTTATGACCTTGGTAAGTTTTTAGGTGAAAAAAGCAATGGATGGTATAAGGAAACAGTTATAAATCACAGAGTTTGCTAGATGTACATCTGAAATGAAATGAAATGAAGTTAACTTTGAGAACAACCACAAGCTGCTACTGTCTATACGAAGTAAGCTATTGATTTCTAATTCCTAGTGTGGTAACTGACATTCTTTTTAACAACCTCAGGCAAAAAGTCTAAGAATTTATGGAATTATGGAATATGTGGAACATGCACTATGACCTCACTTGTGGATTTATTTTGCACTGCTTCCCGTTAATAAGTAGTGCATTTATGCTTAATGGGCATGTATCTAGCTATGAACAATCAACGGCAATATTTGTCATTATTTGAGCATGAAGAATTGATGGAAAACAAGTTACATTCCTCTTATTTTTAAATTTTATGGGAATGAATAGTCAGCTAATTACAAGCAACCTCAAGAAAATAGCCACATAGACATTTTAGTAAATTTGAGAACAGGTGGGTGAAATTATTACATTTTCATTGCACTATTTAGCAGAGGTGCTGACTACCAACATATTTATTACCTTTGTTGGCCTGTTGAAAAGACAGGCACCTCCCCCACGAAGTAAAAATTCTTTGTATTCTGCAATGCTGCATTTGGAGAATTTTCTGGAATGGTATACCCTAAAATGGCAAAGAATTAGCTGAGTAAATGCCTTGAAACACCAACAGTTACTGGAAGGGGGTGGAGGGGTCACAACATTTTTTTAATACTGTAAATCCCAGTTTCTTACAACCACTGTGTGCAACAGTATGTCAACTCAATCTTATTCTCAAACAATAAAATCACAATAAAAGGGAAAAGTTTTTAAACATTTTGCATTTTTATATTTCTATTATATGGATCTACAGTATATGAAACTGTAGTCTTCTAACCTTCTTAATAACGTGAAACCACGTTATCAAAATAGCTGCTATGCACCCTCTCGACTGCATGCATAATCCAGTGTTCTCTTGGTTTTGTTTTCCCTGCAGCTTCAGTTTAAAAGATGGATTACATTCCAGGTCCCTAATTTCATGCCAGGGTTTTAAAACTGTTCAATTCATCTGATCCTGTTAATAAGGTTAATTTTTAAAGTAAAAGTAATTGTAGCCATAAGAACAGCTGTATAGGGTCAGACTAAAAATCCACTTTACCTCAATCATCTCTGATTTTGGCCCTGAGACTATGCCCAGGGAAGACTAGAGAACAGAGCACTCTACTACTACTTGCAGAATATTTTTCCAGCTTCCAACAATTTTCAGCTCAATTTACTTTCTCAGAAAGCCTTATTTTGTCTTATTTAATAGCCTTCCTTGTATTTTCTCCCATGAATTTGCCCAAAATCTTTTAGCATCTACAAGATAATATAGCAAGAACTTTCATGACTTAATTACAGATTGGTAGAAGAACAATTTCACCCTGGTTTTTCTGTCACCTATTTGCTAGTCTCATTTCATGTCTCCCTAGTTGTTACACTGGAAGAAACAGTAACCATTTGCTATGTTGTTCATGATGTTACAGACTTCTCTCGTATTTCCTCATCTCCATCTTTTTCCCAGCCTGATGAAAACATACTTTATTAGTCATTTCTCACACAGAAACTGTCTGATATTTTTATTAGCCACGTTTTGAGATCTGGGAATGAGAACTATTCACACTGTTAATGATGGTTACACTGGGGATAACCATGCCATAAGTAGGTTCTCTATTCCTTTCCTAGCAGCTCACTGCTACTGAGCTGACATTTCCCCATTGAATTATTCTATATATAAAAAATGTCGTCTGGCACTGGTAGAGTTAAGTGAAAAGGCTTTACACTGCAGCTAATTATTCACTCATTTCATTAGTCAGTCCTTTTTCAGCTTCTGAGTGACTACCATCTGCTCCTGGCATTTTTTTTACTGTTACCTTATCTACGGAAGAGGTTTGTTCCACAACCTCTTCTACTGATATTCCCATCTGAGACTGACACTTTGATGAGTTCACCATAGGAATGAAGCTAGTATCTATTCTGATCAAAGCCTTACTTTAGATTCCAGAAGCAAATGTACTGAATAATCTTCTGTTGCATTCATATGGTGGCGGACAATTACAAGACTACAGGAAAGCCACACGGTAATTCTACTGAAGAACCAATTTCCAAATACCATATGAAGAAACTAAACTCCTACTCTCTTATTTATAACTAATTTTCCCCATGATTTTTGCAATCAAGCTTCCACAGTGAGCAAGAATTCTGATAGGAAGTGATTTATAAGACTCAAAAACCTGCATTTCAGAAGCTATCCCTTTCTAATCAATCGCTTACAGTATAGAGAAAATCTCTGGCAGTGTGTGATGGTACACGGCAATGAAACCTGGTTTCCTCCCATATAGATGAGCTTCTGCCTCAGACTTCACTGACAATTTAGCTAAGGATTTGAGAGCACTTGCTGAAAGCTTCAGGTTTCTACTTTTATTTGCTGGAACAGAAGCAGAGAGATCTGTTCACTCAGCATTAGAATTTTGAAGGAATTGGGGGAAAAATAATTAAAATTTAAGAGGAAAGTAGAAATATCATTTATCAAAACTGTATTATAACACTTTTTCAGCTGCATGTAAAAAGTATAACTGGATTTATTTAATGAAAAATATACATACTTTACTTTTCAATCATTGTAAGTAGAGGAGAGCATTAATGAATTCACTGCATTGCAGTTCAAAATATAAGATTTATGAATAACCTCCTAAAATGCAAAGAGCAAAGGGAATGAAATGCTGAAAATTGAATCATTGATCTGTATGTTTGGGTTGTTCCAACTGCTTCTAGTCTTTCATTTATTAGTATTAAAACACATGGACAAAACCCAATACATAAATATTTATTTCAGATTTAAACTATGAACTCATTCCAGAGACCTCAATTACTGATAGTTATGACATACCCTGTTTCCTCCATGATGCAACCACCCCAGGATTCAGTGCAGTCACACTCTTCCCAGACAAGACCAAAATACAACAGAAAAGGAAAGCAGTTATAAATATGCTTACAATAAATATAAAATACTCACTATAAAAATGGACCTTGACTAACTATACAAAGATTAGATGGTTGCTTGGCTGTACAGATTCTAGCCCTAAAAAGGAAACCAAGCCACTTGAAGAAATACTAATATACTTAATGTAAGTGCAGTACTTTCAAATTACCATATGTGCATGTTCTTAGACTCAACACAAAGTTTCAGGCAGTACAGAAAGCTAAAAATACCTGGCAACATTCTTCCCTACATGCTCTCAAAACAGGCAGCACAAGGGTATGTGCAGTACATGATACGGATGATTAAAAATGTTCATATTTCCTCCTCCCTAAAATGTGTACAGAACACCCCGAAAGAGAATTGTTACTGGACAGGCCATGTTTTTTCTCTTTGGCATAGAATTATTAATAGTACTATGTGAATCAGCCAATCAAACATTCATTAGAAAAAGTAGTTGAGTGAAAATGGATTTACAGGTTACTTACAGCTATAGCATGTAAGTCAAGAGTGACTAAATTCATAAAATGAAAACAAAAGATCACATTCTTATGGTTGGTAAAACAGAAGTTACAAACTACCCATAAAAATTATCTACTGAAGTAGTAGTATTTTCAAGAAGAAAGGTTCTGTGTTCTAGTTACTACTGCAAATCCATACTGTTTCTCCACAGAAAATATTCAGATTATTTATATGGTTATTTCTCCTCTATCCAGGTATTTCATTAATCTTCTTCTATAAAGGGTATCCAAATAAGGAAACTAAGCTATTGTTTTAAAAACCTCTATCTTACAGTTAAGAAAGATTCTGATTTCCAAATTATACTAACTCTGTTTTACCTGTAATCAAAAAACAATGATAAAGAAAATATTTTAGCAACTTGCAAGTTTACACAATTCAAAAGTGATGCTTTACAAACAACATTCCCTAAACTTTTCCACAGTTTCCTAATTCACAGATTTCTGAATTGATTCCAAAATAAAGTCAGCATTATCATTCACATTTTTAAAGAAGAAAGAAAAGAGAGAAAGTAGCCAAATTGCTTACAAGATGTGAGCGGAAAAACCCAACAATTTTCTTTAGCCCCAAAACAGGCTTTTGCAGCAGCTTTTGTACGTACACTCCGCATGTGTTAAGGCCATATCAATCTAATCTTCTGGCTGTGAAGCAGCAAGGTAACAAGCTGAGCAAATGTCACCCTGGACTAGGTTACAGCTTCTTACCGTTTCTTCAATTATAAATCAGGTATTGTTGTATTTTAAGAAGTCAGTGATAGTTCTATAGGAATTACAGATTTCATTATGATAGATAAGGAGTTCTGAGTTTTTGTATTGGTGTTTTTACCGTTATACCTTTGAATGCTGGTTATGAATCTAACCTCCTGACACAGGACATCACTGAGGTCATTGCAAAATGAGTGCTAAACTGGTGGCTCTTATTTTGGTTAAACTCAAATTTGGTGCATATATTTCCAAAAACAGCAATTCTTGTTCTACAGTTACAGCAAGTTCGGTATTTGTTTCAAATATTACAAAGGAAGAGTTTATATATTTAGCTAAGGAGGACAAAAGAGGACTCCATGTACATACTCGGTTTCCTGGCAGCTGGCTCCCATTGTATTCCAAGGTTCTGAGCAAGACTTTGTGCTAGTTCCTGTGCCATGGCCAAAGGGAGGCCATACTGCATTTCAAGAGGAGCACAATTAAAAAGAAAAAAAAGAAAACCTAAGTTATTGTAATGAACACTACACCAGCTCATTCTGGCTTACAACATACCTACTACTTCAGCAATTCTGTACAGCCAATCACAATTCTGTGTGCATATAAGGCAAATAAACACAATGAAGTATGTAACAGAAAAAATTTTCCTCTCTTAACCTGAGGGAATCCCTGTCTGCTGGTTAACCTACAGAAAGGAGTCTGTTTGATATATATGTAATATAGTTTTGTATAGTATGATTAATACATGTTAAAACAGAAGATTTTCATTATCAATTTAACACTGTGCAGAGGGAAAAAAATAATAATTTTAAAAAAATCAATACACAGGGACCAAATTTTTCTAGTTTTAATGTTAAAAAAAACCAGTAAGAATTACATGTCATCAGCATCTCAGAAGATCAAGCCTCTTATAGTGAGAAGACCCAAAAGGATGTTCAGTGCTATATTTCAAATACTCCTGTCTGAGATTTTTGGGTATAAATTTCTGTCAAATATACTAAAAGCCAATTTAAGATCTTATTAAGAGAATAATGCAAACAGGAGGAATGCTTTTTAAAAATAAAAGCATGGTGAGCAGTAGTTTAATGATGATAAAAGAAGGTTGGCTGAGAGAATCCTAACTTTTTAATATGTAAGTTATCTTTAAAGCCCTGAATACTGAAACATATAAACTCTGAGGTTTTAATGTACAGCTTCTATTTTATTTCACTTTAGTTGTGGAAAAAAAATTACCTCGTTCACTCCTACTCCTCTGGTCACAGAGCAAACCCCTCCAAAGTAACTTAAGCTGCTCCTTTTGTAATGAAATGTCACATTCCTTACAAACAAATAAAAATAAGGAAAATATAACACGTTGACATTGGACACCAAGAACTTATTGGAAGATCACACTTTCTCAGATACTATGATACATCACATGCATATTAATCCTCATCTAGCATCAAAAGCAACTGCAAGTTTACAAACAGAACACTGACATCGAAAGAGTCAATTAGATACAGCCTTCAACAAAAATACTATTTTTATCTTGTAGAGTCAGAATCAGTCCCAACCCACAAACAAACCAAGCAGAGAAAGCTTGGTACCAGAAGTACCAGATTCCTAAGAAAATACAATTATAACATTTCCTTTAAAAAGATAATATGTTCAATTTATAATCTGTCAGGTGAAATGTATCAGTGTTGAGAATTTTTTTAATTATGCTCTTAATCCAAACCAGTTCAAGTTCTAGTTTCAACTCCAAATGAAAAGACTGAGAAGTATACCTAAAGGGAAAGAAATTTAATACTGCTCTTTAACCCTGACTCCTTTCATTTATTGTTAATAAACCCCAAATAATTTAGTTAAATTAATGTAATCTGGAAGACATAAATTATTCTGTAAAATGTCTATAAACTATTATGAATAATACCTCTTTTACCTTCATAGACATAATAATAAATCTACACAGCCTTGGGCATGCATAGCAAATGACCTTAAGCTTTGAAAATTAAATCCTTTTACAATAGTAGAATCAATGTCCCTTTTGTTTTTTTAAATGACAGGATACTCCAGACGGGTATATATTTATTTTTTCAGAACATTCTGACATCCATTAGAACTTTCAAACTGCAGTTTAACTACACTAAATGCTTAAAGCTAGATGCTTTACAATAGACAGAACCACGATAAGGGCTGAGGTTGACAGGCACTTCTGGAAACAGTCTAGTTCAACACCCTTGCTCCAAGGAGGCTCAGCTGGAGCAGGCTGCTCAGGGCCATGTTCCATTGGTTTTTGAGTATCTCCAAGCATGGACACTCCACAGCCTCTCTGGGCAACCTGTTCCAGCATCTGACCACCTTCACAGTGAAAGGGTTTTTTCCCTATGTTTAAATGGCATTTCCTGTATTTCAGTTTGTATTTGGTACCTTTCACCATGCACCACTGAGAAGAGCCTGGCAAAATCTTCAGCAAGTGACACAATACATGCATAAACATAATTAAGAGTGCACATCATCAGCACTTTACATACGTTATGAAAAATGCAATTCGCATTGTGTTGCAATGCCTGTATTAAGGCAGTGCAGCTATGGCAGAGGCTGGAGGAAATTCTTTGTCCCCTATTTTTATCTTCCTCTGCAAAGATGAATGATAGGAGAATCACGTGGAAGACATTTGTCACTCCATCCTCGTAGTATGTCATGCAGCTAGGAAAAGGCTTAAGATCTTTATGCTCCTCAGGGAACACACTCTTCCTCCTCTTTGCTTAAAATGCCACGAAGTAAAAAAATACTGTTGCTCAAGGTTGGTGTGGTGCCTAATGATGCAAGTGGAATTTCCTGTCAAAACGCATTGTGTCTCAGAGAACAATTCATTACAGCTCTGAAGGAGGAGACTTTCCATTAACAAATCATTACTGCAGCTACATGTGTGAATAAATATAGTAACTGGAATGCTCTTGAGGCAACACATAATACTGTCAGCTCTGCCCTCTCCTGCTGTTTACTGGGAAAGCAGTACATTACACACCTGATTAGCAAAACTAGGTGTCCTTAAGGGCTCATCAGAAGACACTTCAAATATGTGACACTGTCTCCAGGTTGCAAAGACATTAAAAGTTCATTATAGATATATATCAACATGACCATAGTATACACTACAGTTATTAAAAACAGACCAACATGTTAAAAAATAGATTAAGCTTCCTAAGGAAGGCAGATGTTGATTGATGTAGTGACTACCAAGCAAAAAAGTAAGCAAGAAGAGAGAGGTAGACAAAAGCAGTAGACGGGAAAGTATATAAAATTGTAATAGTCTAAACCATTGTATAATGGTACATACGAGAGCAGGTGTACAGCATCAGCATGCTGTTTGATGTAGTGCTGTCGATATTTGGAGAAATCATGAAGCATCTGCAGAGGGTCAGGGTGAATATTAATACGATCTCTGTCTGTCCACGTTTCCACAGCCACAAGAACCACCCTG
Source organism: Morus bassanus (assembly GCA_031468815.1). Taxonomy (NCBI): domain Eukaryota; kingdom Metazoa; phylum Chordata; class Aves; order Suliformes; family Sulidae; genus Morus; species Morus bassanus. The sequence continues at coordinate 29,957,332 of CM062574.1, read as the reverse complement.
GTGTTCAGCTGTTCCTTGTATATCTGAGGGCAGAGACAGGACAGGCACAGGAGTAGAACACTGGGTCAAACATGCACAGTTAGCCAGTAAGAGTAAAGCGGAAAGACAAGAGGGATAAAGCAGGAGGGAAACATGAGGAAACAGTTAGCTGGTAATGCCTTGGATTTCCTAAAAGTTAATATTCTGATCAAGTTAAATTTTATGTTTTAGAAGACAAAAAAAATTGCTGCTCTTTTTTTGAGCTACTCCCTTTTCTTTAAAATTCTCATGTCAAATAATTTCACCACTGAGTTTTGTAGAAAACCTATACAAAAATCAGCAAGGAAGATATGTAAATGTACACTGGGTGATCTCAAAGAAAAAGAAAAGAAAGATCTCAAAGACAAAGAATAGCCAAAGCCAATTCTTAAGTCAAGATTAGATAATTTCTCAGTTTTCCAATATATAAAAAATTTCATTCACAATGCTTGATTTTTCATTTATAGTATGATCACTTAATGCTACTCAAGTCATGTGAGAATTAAGTAAGAATATTAATTTTTCTATTAATTTTAATGTCACTATAGCAATGGACAAGGAAATTACAATCAGGCCCTAATAATTACAAAATAGCTTGAAAATATCCATTTTAACTTTGTGCTTAATACTTGAGTCTGAAATAAAATTGCTGCTCTCTTTAGGTTCAGGTCATAAAATGCCAAATTTTATTAACTAAGGTTATTCAGAAATTGCAGATCTAGAAAAGATGCATTCCTTATCCGCAACAGCCAGTCTGCCCATCAAAAGTCTTACATGGGACACAAAGAACAGTTACTGATCATACTTAGTTATTATCTGAAAGCACTGGATAATTAATACATTGGATGCCTAATGCATAAAATACATAAAAGGCAAGTTATTTGGTCACTTCCGTGAGGCACCATATTAAATATAAGCTTTTATTATCTTTTTTGCAAAATTATACCTACAATACACAACATGAATTGCAAATATCCTGTTGCAGTAATGATATTGATACTGAATAAACTAGCACTAACTAGCATGCCAGTCTTTTGCATGAAGGCATCATTATTCTTATAAAAAAGTCAATGTACAATACTCAATAGTTAGAAAAAAAGGCAATAAGTATAAGAGCAAGAAAGAGCAACCAGCTAAGCTCAACTTTGTCCAAGAACTTTGAAGGAAAAAAGAATATTAATATGCTTCAATCTGAGGGAGACAGTCTGAGGACATACACAGAAAATGGTTAACAACTTGAGAAAAATCAATAAAATTAAACCCCAGAAATTACATATGGGTGGATCAATAAAGACTTTATTTGTGTTTGCTGAGAGGAAAACCGTATTTCCTGAAGCAAACGGGAAGGAAAGAATGGGAAAAGGGGCAGAGACCCTGGAAGCCTCTGAAAGCCAATATTATTTTCCCAATAATATATCAGTAAGAAATACAGCCCACTCCCTATGAACACAAGGGAATAACATGGCAGAAATTCCTGCTCCTGTTCATGCTTTGTTTAAAGAAAAGGCCATTAAGATGTCATTTTGCAAGATTTCTATGAGGGGACTGACTTCTACACTGGAGAGAAGCTGAATGTTTCTGTATACAGACATACAGCAAATAAAAATGGAAAAACAGAAGGAAAGGTCAGAGAAAGGAAAGACAGATTAAATAGGTTTTGTTAAAATGCAGAAGAAATACAAAGAAATAATGATCAGATGAGAAAAAAAAGGAAGATGCCACCCTTTCTTTGGGAATGTCCACCACAGAAATATTATTTCAATTATTTATATTTTATCTGCTTTAGTTACTTTTCTTCAGACTACTGGCATTTTCAGACCATTACACAAAAAAACTCCAAAACAATTCCAGTATTTCATGTATTATAAATATATTCACCTAAATTTTCAATATACATACAGTATATGTAACACTTTATATGTAAGATACTAAGAATAAATACTGTATTGCTTCGTCCGAACTAAACAAACTGGTAACAATGTTTTGCACCGAATCACATCGCACAGTTCCACTGGTACCAATAACATCACGTGGAAAGGAGACTTAAGAGTCAGAATTTTGCTAGCCTTTGTATTCATCGCTACTAAAGAATCCATCCTGTTTTCACTACAAACACAGCTCTGAAATGTGTGTGGTCATTACATATATATCAAAAAGAGAAAAAAATAATTTTTTTACCACAAATCTTGCTTTTAGTTTATACGCTCTATGTGAAATTGTTCTACATTAAGTCACAGATACAAGTGTGGTATCTGTGTCAGTACCACCCATTACAATGTACTACAATGGGATTTTGTTTGGTTTTTAAGTTTTAAAAACAGATTTATAATGGAGAATTTTTATTCACACTCTCTTTTTCTCCCAATAGATCTGTGTATCCTTTGTGAACTACACTCACAGCTTCAACCACTTAGGGTTAGCTTCATTTCACAAATCTAAACTCGATTTAATCTCATTCTTAAGCAGTGACAGATACTGAAAACTTCTTCAAGTTTGAACCCCACCCCCAAAGGCAAAGTCTGGCAGTTGCAAGCTTTGAGAAAAATGCCAAGGATGATTTGGTGGTTTCTTACACATTCACCCCAGGCCATTCTTCTGCAGAGGAACTAGAAATGAGTTTTAAAATGTAATTTTTATAGCTGCTCATTTTTTTTATCCTGGTATCTGCTAATGTTAACTTTTTAAATACAGTGCTAAACTAACAAATTCAGTGATACGGTTTTCAGAAGAAACATTGATACTTACTGCATCTACAAGGTTTACCACAGACTTCGCAAAATTGTTTGTGTATGCATTTGAAGAACGGTGCTTTTTGAACTAAAAGGAGAAGAAAAAGTAGAACACAGTGAGAACTTAAATATTTATTACTAATTCTTTATTTTTACAGCAAGAAAGGAAAATTAATATTTTAAGAAAGAGTAAGGGAAAAACTCAAAAAGCTTTTCAGATCACAGCCTGTATCTCATATTCAAGAATCCCCAGAAGATAAAGGAAGACACGTACACTACACAGCCTTCCACATCTATAAAAGCAGCATTTAGCCACAAAAAATATCCTATTTAGAATCAGAGTTCAAATATTTAAGACAAAATTACAGATAAACATGAACATAAATATGAGCTCAAAACTGAGAGGATGCTGCACCCGTTAAAACCACGCTTAACCTGATGAGTTAAATATCAGACTGTACTAGCCACATTCCATGACTATAATTATGAGACATGAAGATGAAGCATTTAACACTTGTCCTATGTACAGCTCTTTGCAAAGGCATCTTTTCCCACTATAGCACAGGACTTTTATGACAAGTAGCATGAGTTATGCCCAAGGCAAAAAGGAAGAGGGAGTGCATGGTAAAAGTAAATGTGTGTTTGAATGTGAAAAGAGTTAAGCTGAATATCTCAAGTTTTAACTTCAAATTCTTTCCCTTTCTATAGACTTAGATGAGCTGTGTTACAAGTTCTGCTTCCTAATTTCTGTGCACATCATTACAATTGTTTCATGTCTTTCCTCATCCTGGAAACAAGTCCCCTCTGCTCCAAGTCAAATTTTCCAAAGGTGCTGCTATGGTATCTGAACATGAATCCATGACTTTCAAAAAAATGTAAAATTATAAACCAAAATTGCATTACACAATATGATTTGCAGGCAGGAAAAATAAGTCTTCAAAATTTCACAGGAAAAGAACACAAAACTGCTGAGAACGAAGAGGGTAAAAAGTCTTCATTAAGAAACTCTTACTAATTTCAACTACTGGTTAAAAGCAACAAATCTCATCACCTCATGAGCAAACATTATGAAGTTCCACAAAAGTGTCAGGTATTCCCACTCTGAAACACAGCCTTGAATCAAGAGGGTCTCATTCTTCTCTGGGCAACTGAGTAACTACTTTCATCAAATAAGTTAATAATCTAACTACCTTCCCAAATTAGAATTACAAAACAGACAAATCCCCTGTTTTCCAGAATTATGCTTGGTGCGAAGGTGAAAGTAAAACTGGAAGACATATATGCTTTTAAAATTAAATACTCTGTCTCTCAAATTGAAAGTCATAAAAGTCACACACACACGATATTATTAGATAATAAATTTTCCATCCCTTTAAATTCCAGTTATTTTTGCACAAGAAATCTAGTTTTAGATGGACAAAATGCCATAGAGATAGCAAAAAGTTCATCAAACTTAATGATGACACTCATTCGACTGTAGGAAGATAAATTTTTTACATATGGAATTACTCACTGTTAAGTTCCACAATGCTTCAGCAAATCCACAGCAGGTTTTAATACCCAAAGATCCTACAACACAGGTTTGCAGAGTCTCCCTCCCCTATAACTATTCTCAAAACAAAGCACTTCCAGCTACAGTGCTAGTAGGTGCTTAGGATGTACACTGAGAAGAGTATCCATATCACAGGACTCTGCTCCCTAGGGAACTATGATACTCAAACAAAATAATACGGAAGGGGGACTTTGTTTTTTTGTTTTCAGCCAATCCCAAACTTTCCCAAAAGTCGAAAGGTAAAATAATATGCTTTGGAAAATGTTCTTGGTTTTCATGAAAGTATTTAAATGCCAAAATCAACAGCAATATACAACATAATGTGTTGAAACACAGCTCCTAAAACAGAAATTAAGCTGAGTAAATCAGCAAAAAGTGCAACAACCTAATTAAATACGTTTAGCTGTGTCTTCAGTGTTACAGGAAAGGAAAATTTTGTGAAAATACATAGTATTAACCACTTAACAACACAACGGCCATAGATGTTTAAGATACTTCTTCCAACACAGAACCTTGCTGCAGGAGAAATCTGCCCTCTACTGGTAAGCAGAAAACCTTAAAAGTACATTCAGCGAACTCCTGGATTAGCAGGCTTTAACTTGGAATTGTGAACACTTCCTTAAGTATATCCATTTTATTCCTTGAAAAGAATTATTATCTGCTTCTGAGTCACTGAGAACTCTGAAACAAAAAATCTTGAATGCTTGTGGTCTCAGGTTCTAACAAATAAAGCCTGAGAGGAGACAACAGTTAGTGTCTGTAACAAGTGTATTGAAGAGGATGGTTGTCCTTTAAGCATGCCTGTAATACAAGAGGCCAGAGGAAACAGACAGACATAGAAATATTATCTCTTCATAAGGAACACTAACCACAGACCTCAAACAAGACAACAAAATGTCCTTAACTTCAGTCACTGTGCCCTATCCCTAAACAAGGAACACGTGAGCACTCTTAGAATAGTTTCCTACCAGGTAGCTTTACAAGTGAACACAGTTTAAGAAATTTCTGTCCTACTCTTTCCACCCATTCAAATTCCCCCCACATTGCTGAACTGACACAGATTAAATATAGGTTATTCTTACCCAGACTATTTCTATAATTTATTAAACAGATGAGGGAAGGTTGTATTATCTGTCTATTCAGCACTGGAACAAGTACAAAATACTGCATCCTGTTCTGATATCTGCCATTTCTGGCTCTTTAAAGTCATCCTCCAGTGTTGACAAAAGAGCCCACAGCAACATAAAGCATTGGGAAAACATGCAGTAGAGAGAGATGCAAGGAGCTCTTGCAAAAACTTAAAAGTTTATTTTACCTGCACATGAAATAAGCAGAAGCTGTTTTATCAACAGAATTTGACTTAAAAAAAGGTCTTGCTCACACAGAAGCAAAGTCATACTAGGAGCTGATGATCTTTATTTGCCTCTTAGTCAATGAACAGCTAAGAAAGCTAAGCAAGACAAGGGCTCAGAACAAGGCACAATCAAGTTATTTTCAGAGTAACTTACTGTCAGTTGCAGTATATTCTTTTTTACTAGAAAACTTCTAAACCTACACTGAGTATTCTTCCATAACAGATACGCTCTGGTTAAAATGTAGCTATTGGACTCAAATCTGTGATGCTTTTCAAAAAGGGTCTATAAAATAGTTGTTTAGGTTTACAAAATTTATTACTCCCCAGGCCCCTCTCTCCTGTTTTTTCATAAGGGTAACACATAGACACTTTGATAGCCTTACTTGGCATAATTAGTGAAAGCAGTTACATTTAAATAACAAATGTCACTTGGTCTGATTTTTTCCAGTCACCCCTCAAGACAAAAAGGAAAAAAATTGTGCTTCCCCCTGCCACTTTTTTTAATCAAATGACAAACAGTTTCTGAATCGAACAAACAACTTATCTTGCACTTCATTAGGATTCCTGTTTTTAAGTGTGGAATAGCCAGGAAGAACAATCAGATAGTTTTGTCTATATGCTTTGCTGCATTAAAATTTAAGTTAGTAAAACTAAACTCAAAGTAACAAGTTCTGACCTCTATTACTTTAAGGATAGGATGTAATTTTAGAATGGTTAGTACATTTGTTCTGGACATAAATGTTTTGTTGCTTTACTTTGTTGGTTATGGGCATATTAAATTATCCATATGATACCAAAGTGTTTCAGACTTATTTTGAATATATAATTGCTATAGAAAATCTTAGGTAACATTAAGTATTACTAGGTATTATAGCCTGTAACAGTACAAATGTTAACAGCTGCTGATAAACGACATATTTGACCCAAAAGTAGCTGATGTAGCACAGTCCAGTACATCAACCTACAAATTATAATCAAAAGGAAGATTACCACTGAATTGATATACTTACCATTTTATGGTCATTGACTATCATGAGCTCCAGATATTTCATTTCTTCAAAGACACCACGAGATACCTGATGGATTAAAGAAATTCTTTGAGAAACCATGAAGACATAGTGATTTTCAAAAATAACTGCAGCTGATTTAATAGGATTACCCATAAATATTACATAGGGTATGTAAACCTGTAAAAACTGGGTCAGATGTTCAACTAGGGTAAATAATCATAGCTCCAGTAACTTAGTGAGTTACGATAGACACTCGCTGAGAATCTGAGTCAAATCATTAAGAATGTTTAGAGCCTATTCTTTTTGGTCCAGCACAGAAGCCACCACTGCTTCCTTCTTCTCTTATTTTCACAAAGGAGAAAAATCTCAACCACTAAAAACTCTTGGTCTAGTGTACTATTCATCACAGATTTAATAAGGAAAGAAGTTACTAAAAATAGATGTGCCCTCAAAAAATATGCTGTGGATTGTGCAACTCAGTGAAGAAATACAGATTAATCTTCTTTAACTCAATTATTCCCTTAACTGACTCATATGCATGTGCAGATCATGAGGACTGTCCACTTCGGTTCTCTCCATACCCAGTTCTGGGTGTCCTCATTAGGATTTTTAATTTAATCATGCTACTTAATGAGCCAAATGAAAATAAAATCAGATATCTACAAAGTAGCAAGACTTCATTCAAAATTATTCTTTATCCTCAAGCAGACTCAAAATTCTAAACTCATTTTCACTACTAAACTTCCACTCAGTTGATGAATAGTATTGATGTCACTTTAGCAAGTTTATCCACTTTTCTCCAAATATTCTATTTTTAAAGAATAATCTTCATGTTTTATCATTTGATAATTTTGTTACGTGACAACATTAAGCTACCAAAACTATTTGTTTTCTAAAACCTATGTTCTCTCAACATTAAAAAGATCTCGAAATTAGTAGTTTTGTTTTTGTTTTTATAAATAGTCTTATCTCAGTCACACTTCTACTCACTGCTCTCTTTCTTCTCCTTCTCAGCCACTGTAGTTCAGACAGAAAGGGCCATTCAGAACTAGATTCAGTCTCTGTACAAATTACAATTTAAGAATTTCATGGCATTATTTTAAACTACTTATATACACTATCCAAACCAAAAGTAGATTAAGATCATCAAAATTAGAAGAACCTTTGCTATTGAAAAGTTCATTTTTTAAAATACACAAAAGGTAAAGTATCATTTCAAAACTCAAGTCATTTAGAAATCTAAAGTTAGAATTAAAGCATGCAAGGGAAGGTAAAGAGATTGTAACCGGGGCTTAGAATATACGTTTTCTTCCATCTTGTGTCCTCTACAGTATTAATATCACTGATTAAATTAAAAAATTTGCATAAGAAAGCTAAATACAGGTCTTCATGGATGGAAATATTTCAGCTGCTTTTTGACAACTCTACGTTCCATTGCAATAATTGTGGAAAAAGTGAGGTTAGTATCAATTTTTCAAGTTTTTCTAAATAATCAGCAATTGTATATAGACTGTTAGCCTAATATTCAAATTTTTCAAGTTATATATACAATTTTTTCCAATATTGAAAAAGTCATAACATAAGCAAAAACATACCAAGGTCCTGCAACTGCTTGGAGGCTTGTGTTCCGTAAGTTTTTTGGATGATATGTGGCCTACTTTTACTTTCCTGATAAGAAAAAAAAAGTGACATTTTCTTCTAATTAATAATGTCAAGTGAAAAGTGAGGCCCTTCTTTCAGTATTTATCATATTTATTATTTTTCCATAAAATGCAAGCAACCATAGTACCAATTTGGCACAGTACTAATTTCAAGCAATCTGTCTGCAATCCTGAGCAAATAATGGAGCCTCTCTGCTTCAGCACGTTTACTGGCCTACAAAACTGAAGTATCATAGATGTCTTTGAGATTACTTGAAAAAAGTCCTTTAAAAGCCTTAGCGTTAGAGAACACAGACCATTTGTTCCAATAAATCAAATTAGGAAGCATATATCTAGTTGAAATCTTTCTCCCACAGATGAAAAGCAACTATTTATGACAAAAATGTATCTTTCTAATTGCAGCAAAATGCAAGAAGCTAATCAATATGCTACCTTTAAGAGGATTATTTCACCCTTTTTTACTTATGTATACAACACTTTAAAAGGAGAAGACTTTTAATGAATATTTTCTTTGGAAGTCTGACATGCCCCAAATTATCACATTTTGGTATCTGCTCTAGAAACCACTCTTCTTCTGTAACACCTCCTCTGCAGACACTGCCAAAACAAGCAGTTCTTTTCAAAGGGTAGGATGCTACTGTTCTGTAACTTCCGTAAGAAATACATAATACGTCAAAAGAAAATACTGCATGTTTTCCTGGGTTTTCTGGGGGGGGGGGGGGGGGTGGGTGGGGGGTGGGGGGGTGGCAGGGAGAAGTTTTATATAGTATCTACTATAGTTAAGATTAATCAAGCTGAATAAACTACATGTTGAAGGCTGTGTCCAAGGTATTTATCTCCCCTAGCACAATCAAAAAATGAGCCTCTGAAAGCTCACTATAGTATTTTGACCTTCAGTAGTGTTGAGAAAAATATTAATCTGCTCTGTGTTCTTATTTAGAATTCCACTTGAATCCTCAACAGAATTGGCAGATGGTATTTCACTTTTATAACTAGAACTTTTGCTCTACTTCCAAGTTTTACTGAAATATCACACAGAGAGAGATCCTGGTTTCCTTTGTCCACCACCCAAGCAAGAAAACAATTTAGCCAAACTCTCCTCTGCCTACTATATGGATACCATGGTATAAAGATAATCTCCATGGATTTACTCTATCCATGCTGTCAGTTTTCAGCCTTAAAACCTTTATAAATATGTGCTACACCAAAATGCATTACATAGCTTAACACGTCATGTAATATTGTTCCTGAGGACACTAAGAAATCTTATTGGATGTAATATTTTCCCATGTCTCTACAGTTTCATTTACAGCCTAATAACTGACCACCCAAATGATACTGATTCCTCTCCATGTTGATCCAGTTTCTTTGAAAGTGCCAGGAGCCAAAGATTTTGCAGATCTTTCTTTGGACTGTAAGTTCAGCTTTACAGTCACTAAAACGTATCAGTTCTGCAGCATTACATTATTTGTCATATATGGGTAAGCACTAGAGCAAGACAACCTTGAGAGCTGTGACGAAGCATCATCTGGAATATATCCTACAGGCCAAGCAGGATACAAAACTTAAGAATTCTCTCAATGTTGCAGAACTGTATCAGTGAAAATCACTCAAATATTTGAACCATTCAAGAGGCAGAAATCTACCTGATTTTACTACTGTCTAAGAAATTGAGTCAGTTCTGTTAACAGCTAAAGTTTTAGGAACGGCTGTATTATAATACTTAACATGAAGTACAAAAGTAATAATAGTTAGCAAGATATTTGCGCAAATGCATTCCTACATGCTGATCCAGCATGGTCATATATTTGCATATGCTGGATCAGAATAATTTAAGCTATACAGCAACCACTGACTTAACACATATAAAGTGTAAGATACCCAGATGTAATTAAGCTCTACTTCATTAAGCTCTTTGTGGAAACATGGTAGGCCAAGAGCAATCTGATCCACCTATTTAGAGAGGGATGAAAAAATGACTTCCAGAGATGCCTTCTCTGAACTTATAAATCCTTTAGTTCAAGTACTAGAGTAAACTGATGAACACTTTTTGACAGTCCATAGCCATTTGCTGTGGAAACAGTCTTATTAGTCTACTCCCAACATCTAAATGATCAACAATAACTAGGAAAAGAAAGAAAAGCAGAGAAAAATCTTTGGTAATTCGTACGTACACATTTCTTGCCTTAAATAAATTCCAATCAAGTGTTTTAAAATACTTTTGGTTTTCATATGAATGCATGAGAGAGGTCACTTATTTATTGATTTGTTCCAATACTTTTATTTGCTATTCCCTAAGCATTCTTTCTCCCAAAGCAAATAAATCAGATAAAAATAAACTTACTGCATGGTGGGTCAGATCCATCGGTTCTATCAAGTACAAATAAGTACCATCTTCAAACATGCCACTAGAACATGGAAAAAAAGAAGTGATATTTAGGATGACAAGGCAATTAATTTGACTCCAGGATATGATTTTTGATGAGACAAAGCCAAACTTACGGCTGAAAAACTTATCAATATTAAAATGAATTCCATGTATGTTCATTACTACCACATGTGGCTAAAGCTAAGATTTTTTTTTTTTTAAGAGATCAGGTGCATTTTAATGAACTAACTGAATCTAACAGCAATATAATGATAAAGCACCAAAGAGACTAAAGATTTGACCTTGGAAAGAGGAAGTCCTAAGACACACGTTAGCATGAAGAATATAATCAACAGCTGAGTTGCACTTAACAGTAACTAATCCTAGTAAGGACTAATTTCTCACATTTTTTCCTTGTATGATCTAACAAAAAGATCAATTTTTCTATTGGTTGACAGAATGATACATGAATACCGAGCATGCAAACTGCTAAAGTACAATCTTTTGTTTATCCTTTACCATAATAAGTCATCTGGTGAAATACCTGCACTTACCACATTCAAAGGTTTCATGAGACAGCATCAAAAGACTTTAATCCCAATGATACTAAAAAAAATGCTAGTAGTTTGGCATAGCTGGTACTGGCATTTCAAAACATCAAAAATCTTTGGGCCTACAGAGTTTCAGTCCCTCATATATTAAGAGATAATATTCAAGAGTAATAATTAATTAATAGCCTTGTTTGAAAAATGAGAACTTGCACTTACTGAAGTCCATTACAAGTTGAAAGAGCAACTTTGGAATCCTTGATACCTCTGATATTTCCATGGTAGTAACAATGCTCTCCACCCTAATAATGTTTAAAAACAAACAACCACACACACAGAATTACCCTGATTAAATGTCTGTTGCTTAAAACCAAGGCAAAACAAGATCTAACACTTTTCATTAGGTAAAATTTCAGAGAAAGCAGTGATTGCTAAAGTAAATACCAATGACTAGCCCTAATTGCTTACAATACAAAAACTGTGCCCAGTAAAGACTAATTTATATACAGTCTTCAAGCTATAATGTGGGTTATTCTTTTGATGAAGTCACAGCATTCTTGATCTTTTTTTAAGTGCATTTCTTTGCTGTAAATTGATTCTGTAAAAACATTATGTAATATAGGTTACCTGAGCATTGAATTGTTTCTCGATGCCTTCCAGGTCTGTTAAATTTACAAGTGATACAGGGTTCATCAATCACCTGGCATGCATTTGGCTTAGATCTGGATTCTACCAATTTTGTCTCACTAAAAATGTATCATTTAAAATGTTAAGTCATTAGACTGTAGGTACCAATATCACTAATGATGAACAAGCCAAAAGTTAATCCAGTTTAGCACACTAAAGTGTACAGTTGCATTTTTACATATCAAAAGGGTACTAAATGTCAACTCTTGATTGTAACTGCATAAAATTCCAAATAGGTGCAAAACCCAAACTACTCAAAAAACAGCAGGATTTTTGTGTTTCTCTAAGGAAGTTAGCAATCATGTTTTAGACAAGGTCCTGCCTTTTATTTAAAAAATAACAACATCATTTAAATTACCTACAAGTGTATTTAAATGTTAGAGACTTTAAAACAAAACAAAACAAAAATTAGGCAACCTACATCCAAAACTGCGATCCATAACCTCAGTTCTCAAAGGCCCTAATGATATGAAGTAAGGGAGACCCTGCTGAATGCAGCAATGTAAGATTTGAACAGTCAACTGATGCAGGGATTAGGCTGAATAGAATAAGAGCAAAATGTGCTACCAAATGGGCATGCAGTGAAGCTCTGTGTATAGTCTTCCACTTCTCCACAAGAACGTAAGGAAGTTGCAATATATGTATATATGGGAGGGGACAGGACAAAGCAGGAGACCAAAATACCACAGAGAAGAATTGGTACGTACTTAAAATCTTGAAGTTCTGATCCAGAAAAGCCTTGCTCAGATGCCAGCTAAACTCTAGTGAATGCTACACGCTTTTCTCTGAATTACAAGTGCAGGTTCCCTGGACCTGCCTGGTTTTCATCACAGAATGAGCTAAGTTGAGCTCTCCTCTCCTGAAGCAACTAGCTCCTGTCTAAGCTCTCCTTAAAGTGGACAGAGAACTTCAAGCATGCTCAGAACACACTTAAGACAGAGTGACAAGATGGATCCTCACAAAATAGAGTTGCAATGGCTTTCTTTTCAATATATTGACTATTACATGCCAATGCTCCTCTCTGGCTAATAACTACAGCACTTATCCCAAGCTTCCCAAGTGCTGAACAATTTTGCAGGTCACCTTGAGGAGAGTCAACGCACATCTCCCCGCCTTCTAAAACTGTGCTATATCTCCAAAGCTACTGGTTACTTTCTGTCAGCACCCTACCTGAATCAAGCCAAATCAGTCTCATTTTGTAGAAAACACAAATATTTATGAAGTCGGAAAGAGGGAGCATGATTCTGTACCCCAGAGGCTAGGAAGGTTCTAGGAGGAAGTCTTAACAGCAGACTGCAATAAATAAATGATTCAGATGAGAAATTCAGAAATAATTGTTTTGTCAAAGCATCATCTACTCACATACAAGAATTACTAGTGTTAAAATAATTTCAGTAAGATCTTTTTAAATCTGCAATTTTTTTTTACTTTCTATAGTTTCACAATTTGTCATTTTTTTTCTGGATGTTCTAGTTTTCTTCTATGTACTAAATTTGTATGATTTAATTTCTCCATGCAATGGAAGTAGAGTTCTACTGCACTATCAAGAATTTTGTATTATTTGATTGTAAATAGCTAAATGTGTATAAAAACCTAAAATCTTTAGCATATTTTTAGGATTACATACTATAACCAGCCACATGGCAAATTATTAAATCCTTTATCTCTATTCTGATACAGAAATTAATTCTATCCTTATTGCTGGACAGCAGAATTACTAATCCCTAAAATTCCATACATCACTAAGGAATAAATTGATCAGACTGTTAGAGGTTTACAGAACTACTTATCGCGACTAAGGGTAAAATAAACTGGCTTCATAGGAATGGTTCAACTGAGTAAACAAGACTATATTTTCTATCAACAGAAACAAAGCATCAAGAGCAACATTAACAGACTGTTCAAGGTATGATAATTTAGAAAGAAGCCAAGAAACATTACTTTGACTTTCTAAAGCGCTACTTGGACTTTCGTAAAGAAAAAGGACTAGTGAATTTAGAAGCTGTTAGATACCAGAAATTCTGCTGCTATACATCAGTGAAGCTAAAATGAAGAAAACTGAATGATACTTATTTACCTCATTTAAGTAGTTGCTCTGTAATGTCTATCAGCAATAACACCAGCTAAACTAAAGATAAAAAGTATTCTCAAAAAGTTTTATTAAAAACCCTTAAGGTGGTTGTCTCTCACACATTGTTTGAAAAACCGTACCATTCATCATCAAAATATTCTTAATTCTGGTGTCTTATGTAATCTGAATTCCAACAAGCAGACTGGACCCATTCCTTCTGCAATTATTATAAACCAAGGGAGTACCAAAAATGTAAATGCTCTTTGTTTAAGTATGCACAGCATTATTTCCATTTTGCATCTTATTTAATGAGTTATTCCAATTCTGAATGAAATTCCTAACAGACTATATGCATAATTAAAGTACTACACAGAAAGCAATCACTACATATTTACCTTTCCATCAGTGAGAGTGCATAAGCCATACTTTTTAACAACTAAATTGTGATTATCTTTCTCACACAAGTAGCTTTTCAATAATTTTTTTTTAAAAGACAGTCCTCCGAGTAAAGAAATTGCTGTTTGTCTTTCAGTGTTTTCACTTCTGTAATAAACTACCCTTTTCTAGAAAATACAATACTTTTCATCAAGATCTCACTTCTTTACATCCACATTAGGAAACAAACCAACCTTTTACTTACTAAGGTCTAAAAAGGATTATAAGATACTGCAAAAGACTGGGATACAGTCCTTATTTGATCTCCTACACAAATGCTGTTTATGTTTTCTGAACTTATAATGAAGCCCTTTACAGATTAATGTGACCTCAGGAGCTCTATTATTGTTTCTAAATAAATCAGTTCAGAAAACATCCCCTAGGAAGTTTGGATCAAGTTACTGCAGCATGCAAAGGTAGTCCATTTGCTGAGTCTAAAGTTCTAATATAATTTTCCACTCAGATTCATGATTCAGCAACCGCAGTGCTCAATGCTAGTGCTGCAGCTGACAATTGCATGAGCTTGTCTAAATGCCAGAGGGAATTGTTTTCTTGCATCATTTAGCATTTTTGCCTATTCTGCAGACAGAGTACTGAGTCTAAATGAAATAACTTCCTTAGTATGTTACATGAAACTATTTTTCTTCTTCAGTGGAAGAAAACAAAACAATACATTGCTATAATTATATTGCAATGTAACTGTTTAATATTGCCCTAATCTGTGATATATTGTTTCATTTGAGGTTCTCTGTAACAAGGACAAAATAACAAACTGGATATGCAATACTTGGACAAACAACAGTCTCAACTTGCTGAAGGCATAAATGCAACTTGAATGCTTGCTTTCCTCCACTCTTTTAAATAATAGAGATATATTTCACATGTAATAAGCTCACAACAAATATTCCAGCATTCATACCAAATATGAAAACAGTAATTCCCTGAAAATGTAGTTTATAACCTTCCTAGGAACCTACCAGTCCTCATTTTGTTACTACAACAAACAAAAAGACTGATCTGATTCCCTTAGTCGGGGCTGAACTATCTTGCATAACTTTAATCTCTTTGTCTTTGGATCAAGCAATATATGCTGGTTTTGTAATAACTGAAACCTTAACTTCTGGAGTTAAGTCTTTCATTATCTGTTTCACAACTGTATAATTCTTGTAAAGAAAAGCCACTGCAATTTTTTTTGGTTTGTTTGAATGTCTTACATTACCATTATCCCTTCCCCTTGCACTTTGTGCTAAGGACATGTAAATAATTAATGAAGACTATACTGATGGTGACTTCAACCCCTCCCTCCCCTACATTTTACACAATGCAATTGTTCTGGCAGTATCTGGATCATCTTCACTACTACCACCTACCACTGCCTATGCCTCACCCCGACACACAGCTTTCCTTTTTTGTACAATTCTTCTTGTATTACTGAGGTATCCTTACAAGATGAGATCATAGTTACCTTGTATATGTGGAAAAAGGCTTCTGGAGCTTTTAAGTCTTGCGAAACTTTTTTCATTTTTTTAACATTTCATTGGCATTGTTCCCTCAGAAAGACCATTCTGACACATTTTAAGAGTACAATACCTTAGAAAACTTTGGCTTGCCATCTTCATAGTGAATCTCCACATAATTGGAAGATAACAAGTCACTGTCAAAGAAAGGAAAAATCAAGATGAGAAAAATCTGAATATTCTTTCTACTGCTATGGGTGGGTTTGGGGGGGTTTTGTTAGAATTTTCAAACCATTTTTTCTTTTCTTGTAAATTAGTTTAAAAAAATCAAGCAGCTTGTGTCCAGTAAATGGTTTGCTGGTGCACTGGAAGTAAGTGTGTTACGGAAGGGGGAATATCATTCTGCAATCTAATCCTCTATGTATTTTAGCTTTACAATTAGATTATCAGCCTATTAAATATGCAAAAAAATATCCCATGGCTTCAGAACTTTGTTTGCTGCCAGTAACTGGTACTGACAAAACTTATGTTTAGTTCATTATTGTTTTCAAGTAAGTTTTATATTTTATCTAAAAGTTAAACAGAGTATATATCAGGCTGAACAAATACATACACGATTGTTCTGAAGACAAGAGTACATACTTTTCCTGTACCTCACTTTCACAACTTCAAATACTCATTTTTTTCCAAAAACAGTAATGTTCTTAAGAAAATCAAACCACACACACACAGAGAAACCCCCATACTACCCTTTTTCTTTCTTTCACTTTTTCTTCTCAAATCCTTTTCTCACTCTTATTTTTTTCCTAACTCTGGCAAGACAAATTTCTGAAGGATAAAAATTTCCCATACTGTATAATTTACAGTTCAAATTTCTTTTTTTTTTAACATAAGATTAGCTAGCCTGTACATATCCTGGGGTAATTTCAATGCCCCATTCACCTCTCACCCCATTAAAATCAGGGCTGCAGCCAGGGAGAGCAAAGCAGTTAAATATGTTAACTGGCCCTATCACATATGCAAGGTAAACATTTTACTTAATGTGATCCAGAATTCTCAGCATTTTTCAAGCCTCTAAGAGCCTGCACCCTTCCAAATAAAGAAAAAAAAAAAAAAACAACAACAAAAAACCCAAAACATTAAAGGGTCTGATAATGGTGCATATATCAAAACAAAAATATTGTTGCTAGAAATAAAATACATCATCATTTTGGAAGCCTGGTCTGACAAAACAGCTCTGATGTGAATTCAGGACTAACACCAATTTATGATAATGGGTATCTCAAACTCAGATTAGGCTATTAGCAATCCTGATAACACTTCAACTCTGGGACTACTGGCTCATAAAATCAATTCTTTATGCCCCATTTATCAGGCACTGTGCTTCTCAGAAAAGATCCTGCAGAAGTCAGTTACCAGTGGTTCTCTTAAAAGTCCTTTTTCATGGAACTGAGAGACCACATTATGGGCACTCTCTGCCTGCAAAACCAAAACTAATAGCCATGAATAATTACTGAAGTTTCATAATTTGTCTTAACCTTCATTTTAATAGCAATAGTTAATAGATATACTTTTGAAGTGGAGATTTAAAAATAAATTCAGTTGCATAAAATCTTTTTAACTTTCTCTATTTGTATCATAGTAAGCCATAAATTTGCTGCAAGAGAATACAAATGCTTTGTAAATAGTGTAAGCACTTGACTACAATGCAAACATTCACTTCTTCAATGTGGCAAAGTTTGAAGCTTCTAAAGAGGATTACATATGCAAAGCAATTAAACTTTAGTGTATTGATAATGTCCTTTTCTTTGCATTTTTCATACTTATTACGAAGCATAAGGACTACCATCCACAGTACTGAACAGGATGGTATAGACAAGGCTAGAGGTAACTGACACAAGTAGGAAAATGGAAAATTCTGATTAGATATAAGTTTAAAAGAATCACTGAGGATAGTCAAACACTGGAACTACACTCAACTTGAAAGGGCCTTGACCAGATTCCGATTTTTACAGACACTTCTGCTTAAATTCACGGAGTCTGTTTGGTTTCCTCAAACCAATTCCAGGATCAGCATTTACCTACTCGTTTCCAAAGTAAGATCACACTCTCACACCCCCTTTTTTGCTCTCTTCTAGTAACTGTACACAACTGATCTCAGAACTGCTTTCAGTGCTGTCTAGTGTTTTTGGCATCTCTTTAAGACTTGCAGTAGGTGATTTCCCACTGTGTCTACTGACTCACAACTAACTGTAGTTTAATCACAGCATTTGTCTGTCAGATTTATCTCATTTCATGTGACATAAGAGCTGCTTCAAATTTATTTAGCCCACCCTTTGCAGAATCTTTCCAGAGTTCAGTGCTCTCTTCTTGGATTTTGGTTGAACTTGTTGTAACACAGTTGTTTCCTTCATCTGCCAACCTTTTCCATTCTTTAGCTTCTCATTACTTCCAACTCCAAAGGGATTCCTGATGCAGGTAGTAAATAGTGTCCCACATGACAGGATATCTAACATGACATTCTTACGATGGAATACTCCTATATACATGTTACAAATACAAAGCAAGTATGCAGCAGACAGCGGCTTTTCCAGCAGACTCTACACTTTTCTCATCACTGACTTTCCAACGCTACTGTCCCGAGGGATCTGCTGGATACAAGGCACATCAATTAAATTCTCCATACTGAACAAATTCTCTCCACAGAAAATTGAGGCCTGCTATTCATTATATACTTCCCAAATACCGTGATGTAAACAAAACGCACCTTTAATTTGTCAACCATCCTTTCACCAAGTATAACAGTATCTACCACCTAGAAGTTGGAGTAGAAAATCTATTATAAGGCTATTGTCTTTCACAAAACTGTTCTCATGCTACACTGTAACGGGGTATTTAACACTAGTTTCTGATCATTATTACGTTCTTAAGCTTGCCACACATAACCACCAACGTACTGCAAGGCATTTTTCTCTTAATGTTTCCCACAGGGCAGCAAGAATTTTGAACTTTCCATTGAAAAAAATCAGTCAGCTTCTCCTTAAACTGTATGCCTCTACCTTGGCAGGCACCTGATTTTTGCCAGGTACCTCGTATCATTTATTCTTATTTCAAGTATCTGTTACACTAGCAAACATCCTAAAGAACACATTACTTCCAATCATCCAGAAGTCCCTCAATGTACACTGCTAATCCGAGACAACCATGATCTTATTCAGGGGAAGAAGGGGGAACGGGAGGGGGACAGTATATTGCAGGTGTTTTCCAACATGGCTCTGCTAGTACACACAACCGGTTGCTTCTATAACAAAGCTAATCTCAGTCCTGTTCTCTATACTTATAGCAAAATCAGTATAAACACATCCATAACTGTGCTTACAAATGGTTAGTATTGAAATGTTATATTGCAGAATAGTCCAGGACTGAAAAATTCAGCAAAAATGATCCACTACTGCCGCAAAGAAAAAGACAGAATTTGGGTAAGGGAGTTTGTTCTATGTTTTGCTAAAGCTGCAGGAATAACAACAGCTGTAAAAATAAGCATAAAACTGCCACTACAGATTTTTCCTACCAAAACTTTTACCTGTTATTAATGTTATGATGAACGACAGGAGAAATTTTTTATGGAAAAGAAAAAAATACTTAACCAAAATAACTTTCAAACATTTTTTTCCAACAGGAAAGATATACAGAGGAGCACTGTAATTTCACCAGTAGGTGTGATGGGATCCTTTATGCAAGTGGCATTAAAAAGAAAGGTCTGGAATACACTGGTTAAGAGCTCATGTAGAAGTACAAGTGCCTGAGGAATGAGATACAGAACTCATGCATAAAGTAGAGGTCTCCACATCACAAAATAACTCTTTTCCTTCATTATAATTTACAGAATGCCTAAATTTACCTCTGAAAGGCAGCCCTGAATTTTAGAAAATACATTTGTGCCTCATCTACACCAGACTGTTTTGTCACCCTTCAGCTGATCCATTTACATTTTGATTGAGCAGAAATGCATCCAGTACAGCAAATTTGTTTTTCAATATTATGAGCACCAGAAACAGTGCAAGCTTTAACTAAAACACTTAGGTAAGTCATGATCACATCAGACAAAGCACATTCAGGCTAGCGACACATTAGTATGATGCCTTACAATGAAGACATCAAATTGCAACACGCCGAATGAACTCATGAAAAAAAAAATTGTAGTCTGCTGTGTCCTTTTCTATTATTTCTCCTACCCTGCCCTGTTTGTCTTACGTAACTGTTTTTATTAAGCTGTCCTGCATCACCATCTCTTCTGAGTTACACTGAGACACAAAATAAGCAGCAAAGAGATATGCCATTCCCGGGAGTTGCTGCCTTTGAAGACACCAGCCAGCTGTTAAAGCAAGCAACAGCTGCTTTCTGAAGAACTCACATCCATTCCCTGGCACATATTTCACTGCTACCAGTTTCATTAGCAGGAAAGCTGCAGTGTGAAAAGTGGCTAACCTCACCTAGCATCTAATTATCCTGATGAAAAGAATTGATTTGGGTAGGTAAAGGCTATGAAATGACTGAAAGGTATCTCATACACAAGTAACCAAGTTAGCTTCCAGCAACCTAGTACACAGCCTACGGAAAAATTGCTCTACAGCTGAATTATCTTTCCTGCATACTACTTAGATTTTCCTCATACTAACCTACTACAAGCAATAATTCATTTTTTTAAAGTATTCTGAAACGATTCAAGCTCAGTACCAGTGTCTGAGCAACCTAGTTTAGTTGAATTACCTAACAGAACACCCACCAGATGTTTTGGTCCATTTGACAGATATAGTTTAGTAGCACATAAATATGTGAAAAACAAATTGAGACCTTGCTATGGCATTTTGTTAGATCATCAAGACACTGTCATCTAATGGAATGGCCATCTATAGCCTTGTTTCTCTTACCGGTTTCAATTATATCCACAAGCTTTGTTGAATCGACTGTTCTTAGGGGAATTTATTATTAAGTGACTTGTATGTATTCACAGTAGTCTTTACTTGGCTGTTGTCTTTGAAGCTGATTGGTCAAGAGTGTCTCCAAGGAATAAAGATATTGCAAATACTCACTGCTATTTTTTAAAACACAGCAAAGTTTCACTACTTTTTCTTATATTATCTTGAAGGAATTTAAAAATCAAAATGTGATACTATGGATCAAGCATCTGTGTTTACAAGCAATTAAAAGAAACAACTGATGATGCAGGCACGTTGGTTAACTTTTTCGTAACAATGGAATCAAAGAAAGTCCCCACTCACTTTGCTATTAATACCATAGTGATTCTACAATAGTAAACAGTACACATTTAAAAATCAATTCTTGCACAGTCTTATTCTTGTTGGTTTTGTTTGGCTTGTCTTTCAGGTAGAGAAAAAGATAACCTGACAACAAATTTATTAAGCTGAAATTATCTAGATGGTATTTTAGGTACTTTTAAAGAGGTCCTCAAATGGGGAAACATCTCAAAAAAAGACTGACAGGAAAGCATGTTCTGAAGTCATATAGAACGGTGCAGAAAATGCTCCAGATTCTTTTCTGGATCAGTCTGCTTCCCTCATTGCAAGAAGCCCTGAGTTAGTTCAAGGGAGTTCAGACAAATTCTTCATGATCCTTTCTCTAGTTATGTCCTGAAGCCCTCCATCTGACAATGGAGTATGCTATATTTTAATGGCTACTTCAGCAAGCATTTTTAAAGTAGGAGCTTGAAGAGTTCTTCAGAATATTAAGAGTATGTTGCTCAGTTCCTGCCATATTTTCCTTTACCATAGCACTGAAGAAGATACCACTTGAAAAAGTGCTATGTAAAAGGATACAAAGTGAACAGCTAGACAATATTACAGAAGATATGAGTACCGTGTCATGGAAAATAACTCTGTAATTACCTATGTCAGAACTTTCCTAGAAGAGCAACTGACAAAATAAAGATTTCATTTAAACAACTCTTCAAGTTCATTCAATACTGCATTTTAATTGATCCCTTTCTTCCATCACCAGCTGGGAAAACAGGTAGTTTTGAATTATCATTAAGAATTTTATTATCCTGTAGTCTAAGGTTGAGGGCTGCCATCTGTCTTTGCCAGAATGGTCTCATTCAATGGTAACCATATTTGCCAAAGCTTTCTTCATTTAAAGCAAGGGGTTTTTACATACAAAAGAAACTTGGGTTTTCCCTCCTCTTGAAGAATTCACTGAATGGTCCATGAATGTTCTGATACTTTGTGTCTAATGATAACAGTCCAATTTAAAACAAGTCTAACAATGAAGGAAAAAACCCAACCAGATGTGGATATGGGTTCTTTTTATTATTTTATTTTACTTCTAAAAACAGTGAAATATGTTTGTTTATACTTACAGAGAGCCAACTCAACCACCTTCAGATTAGATTAACAACTACAGCAGAATCAGAAATACATTTTGGTACTCCAGCAAACTAATAGTTTATTTTGGTTCCCTTAATCTATGTTTCCATGTTGAACTATATTGCACAACTTTAGCTCTGTCATTGAATCAAGTTAAACTCAGTGATATAGGCCCTTAGGAGCTAGTTTGATGAACTTAATTAATCATATGTCAAGCGTACACAGGCTTTATACTAGCTCCAAATGCAAAGATTTCAGCCTGACTATAACAGAATCTGAGATGCCAGTAATTCACTTCAACATAAAGATCTCACTATTGATGAGACTGGACCATCTCAGAAACAGACTGAAAAATCAACTACATTGGAAAGATAACAGTTCTTCACCACTGCCATGTTACAGTGGTTACATGTGAGCAAGGAGTAACAACATAACTTAAAAAAGGACGCATCGAATCAGACAACTGCTTAGGATGTTGTTTGACAGCAAATACACACATGTAGCAATTTTTTAGGAAGTTTTCTCAGCACTCAGTGATCTGTGACACCAAGATTTCATAAATCAGAGTTAGTATAATTGTTTTCAATGGCCCTCAGTAGATTTCTCTTCTGCAGGTTTTTCCAATCCTCCAACTCCTGTAAATAGTTTAATATGCACGATATCATGTGACAAGAAGATATGCATTTTATTTTTTTTTTGCTAGAAGCACCTCCTTTCAAACCTCCTCCTGTATTTGACACCTGTAGTTGTTACACAGGAGGAGTCAAACACCCTCATCCTGCCACACAGAATTTTATAGCATTGCCACATTGTCCCAGATGTGTATTTGCTTGCCCTGAGCTTGCTGACCCTAACAATCCACCAACCAATGGCTGTGGTCACATCTCAGCTGACAGACATTCAAAACCCTGTTCAGAAGGGTGTAAGATCCACACTTAAATAAATCCAGAATCAGGAGTGCACAGAATAAAATCTTTTCACTCCACAAACAAGTGGTCTGAAAAGAGGGCTAACATTCATAACACCAATGTCTGCATTTTAAAAGACAAACAGCATATCCTCTCAGGTTTTGGGGTTTTTTTGGGAGGTGTTTTAGGTTTTTGGTTTTGGTTTATTTTTGTTTGGAGTTTTTTTGTGGGTTTTGGTTTTGTGGTTTTTTTTTGTTTTGTTTTTGGATTTTTGTTTGTTTGTTTGGGGGGGGGGGGGGGTTGGTTGGTTGTTTTGATTTTAAACAAATTCTTTAAGATGCCTCTTCCCAGAGGCTCCTGGATCCCATGTAGGAACATACATCCCAAGAGCTCTTACATCAGTGCACAAAAAAAAAGTGGAATTTCAAACAAATTAGCCTATGCTGTGTTTTTTACAGTCTTGTTGGAATAAGCTCTGCTGCCAATTATTTTATTGATAGCCATTCTATGGAGCACAACTCTACTCAAGCATTGCACAGCAGGCACAGGGACATTGCTTAATTGCTACAGGGGAATCCAAAACTTGAGTGCTTGAAAGGTAGGGACTGCAACATTCATTTCTATGGCTACAGTTCTAAGATCTCCCCTATAAAACATGTATAGAAACAGACACTCATACACACTCTTTATTTTGTAAATATTTGCTAAAGAGAAGGGAATGAGATGAAGAAAAACAAGATCAAAAAAGAAGAAATAGTAAAAGGACTGATCTGGAAAGTTCTAGGAGGAATGAAAGAAGTAGATTACAAGTATGACAAGGAGCTGGAAATATTTGAGACATTGAGCTAAGAGTGCAAGCCCTTGGTCAATGGCAGGATTGGTGCTGCCTCCTACTGTACTCTTGGAAGAGTATATGAGTAAAACACTAGACAGTGCACATTAGTGAACGTACAAATGCACGTGCATACATATTATAAAATACACATTTTTATCATAACCTTAGTGACAGGATGGAAAAGAATACCTGAAGAGAATTGCACTAAACACTTAAAATTACAGAAACAAAATGCAAAGACAGAATAACTGAAATATTGTTTATAATTAATGCTTCTAATTTACAGCTGAACACAGTAATTGAGAAGGAAGCTTCTTCACACCTTCAGGTTTTTAGAATTTTTAAAACAACAAAAGAAAGCTTTTTCCAGACATTAATACGTCTTGAAAAAAATAGAGAGGTTTTAATATATGTCTCTAAGTCTTTTTGCATGTGAAATGCCCACTGAGGCAAATGATAATTTAATAGGTTGCCTCCAGTTCTGGGAGTGGCAAGTGAGGCAGTCAAGCTCTGTTATCTAAAGCTGAGACACTCAAGACTGCATTTACTCACAGGAGTACACACGCGTTATTGTAAAATCCTAACACTGAGTTCTTTGCATCTTATCTGTAACAAATTTTAAAAAGCAGACTACAGTTAAACTTGCCACAGTAATATTATCACATTTAATTTACACAGCTTGTGTATCTTACAGGAACCATTTAGTACCCTAAATGTGTAAGTTTTTATTTAAGAAAATGTTATAAATATTTGAAGTTTCCCTTCTAGAAAACTGTGACTAGTTTTCCCACTTCCATTAAAAAAGAATTTTGAGAAAAAACAAGAATCAAATAGATTCTCAAATAATCCAGTTACTGCCCTACTGTTTTTGAAATTATGCTAACAATGTAATCTCTGGCACTACTCTCAAATTAAATTCAGCCCTACACAAACATACACCACAAAGAATGCACAACAATTATAAGCTTTAAACTGATGGATAAAATTTGCTGTAATATGCTAGCTGTAATGCTGCACTTCACATAAGAGACTGACTACTCACAAGGGTCATCATATTCTAATGTCTCAAATATTTAACTCATGTTACAGTCAAATGCGGTGGTGGGGGGTTCGGTTCATGCCAAAGATGCCAGATTTTTTTCATCTCTTCATTGAAAAGAAAATCCATTTTCCTACAAATGGATTTTCCTGGAAAGGTGGACTTCTACAGGGAAAAGAAAGAAAAGCTCAGAAATACAGGCTGGTTTTGGTGATTTTTTTCCCCCTTCCCCCAAAATCCTAAATTTTGAGGGAAGCTTTCAGTAGGAAAGGAAAGAAGTTTTTGTCTTTGGTTTTTACCTTCTGTTTCTATCCAGCTCACATACCTAATTCCCCATTCCTTGTATGGGCCTCAGCCACCACAGTCGCAGTGGGGGAAGGCTCTAGCATGGCCCCAGCCCCCAGTGCTCGAGGAGACTTCTTTATTTAGAGGCTGGCGCTAGATCATCAGTTGAAAACTGCCAGACAACATAGCCAACTTCCCTCATCACTGAAAAAAACAGCAAGTAGACATTCTTAATTCACTGCTTTTGGCAGTGTTGCGCTCTAATGTGTTTTAGTACTACACTGGAACATAAAGACTGCTAGCTTTGAACAGGACATAAGAGTTACCTGCAGAAACACTTGTCTTTCAACAGAAGAACAGCAACTTAAGACTTTTACATGTTGGTGGAAGAGAGATCATTAAAAAGTAATTTGTTAGCACTTCAGACATTTATGTATATAATACATAAATGAAAAAATAAATTGTTCTGATATACTAGGATTATTGATTACTTAAATGAGTTACAATAAATGAATTGACAGTATTGTTTGAGGACAAAAATATGAATTTACTGAAGTTAATGAATACTTTTAAAGGCTTTTTATATAAATTAGTTTTTAAGACAATGCTACATGCTACTTGTTGCATAGGGAACTTATCAAGTTTGGGCAATCATAGCTGAATTATAAAAAGTCTAACTTTTCAAATGGGATTATCCATTACCCCATTAGTGCCCTATAATCTTTCATTTTTGTACTAACAGCATTAACTAAAAACATTATTTAATCCATTACAGATTAGAAAAAGTATTACTTTTTGCATCAAATTATTTCCAAAATCCACATATCTGCAATTATTATGCATTGTCATAAATGACATCACACTGCCCACCTGAAATTGGTCAAACATTTAAATGTAACAGGGGGCAAGATGTCTGAAACCAGAATAGCCCACCTTGTTAGAGTTCAAAACCAATCTTTTTTCCTGAGTCTTCTCATCAGAAAAAGCTGCCAATTATGACCTTTAGGATAAAAAATTATATTTCATCTGTTTTAACACCCATAGGCCTTGTGCAGCTGAAAAATTCAAATTCCCTTTCAAACTCCATACAAATCGTACATTTGAATTCTGTCTGCACACTAGATTCAAGAGGTTTGATGGACTTATATTTCCTTCAAGCTGGTTGTGCTGTTGCACTATAGCAAGACAGAAAAAAATCAAGTAAAAATTTGTATTAACATGCTCCAGAAACTTTCAGATTGCCACCTGTTCTTCTTACAAAATCTTGACAGTTATTAATGCAAGTGAATATCCAATTTTCTTCACCTCCTGGTTATAATATTTGCTGGGAAAAAAAGAGCAGCTGGAACACAGAAGGTAGGCAAATGCACAGATTCCAACAAAGGTAGAGAAAACTTAAAACTAGAACCTCTTTGTAGGCAATAACTGTCCTCTGATGTTAGCCTCACATAGTTGAACTTTCCTAAAAAAGGCAGAGACAAAACCAGAATACACACACAGAGTAGGTGACATTAACTCACCTTAGAGTAACCGATACAAATATATATTCAACATATTCAAGGGTATTCCAGATTTTCAATACATATTCCACATGCGACTGGATTGTTTTGGCCAATAGCACATAACAGCTCCAGTCTGTGGCCCTGTTGTTGTTCTGCCTTTCATTCCAACTAGACATTAGTAATACCAGTATGCCAACTAAAATTCATTGTAATCCAACATAGTAGCAAAAGGCAGCATTTTGCTGAACACAAACATAACTGAGATACAAGAATGGGTCTTTTTCAAATCATTGTCTATGGGTATTTATAATTTATGATGTTACAAGTTTTATGACTTACACTTTTAGAGTCTTATGTCAGGTCAAAAAGTAGGACAGGTTTTTGAAGTCATGATTTTCTGGAGCAGAACCAGATAAAGAGTCAAACATAAGTCAAAAACGACCTAGGAAGCTAGGAGAAGACCTGATGTATAAAGAGGCAAACGGTTGGGATACCAGTAAGGCATCTGAACACCCCGCACCCTACATAGAGCCACTAAGAAAATTCTTGATACCCCAAGAGCAGAACTTCTTTGCATAAGGTACGCGGCAAGTGATCTTCCTCTCTCTTTTTGAAGTGAAAGACAATGCATTTCTTGATTGCTGATAAAGCAATCAAAGCTGGAAAAAATACGTACATTTACTTCCTTTATGGAACTTTTGTTGTTATAAATAAGCAAGGACAAACAGCGGGGCTGGACAATGGGTAACATTGCGAGGATATGGGGAATGTAAGGCTGTCGGGCTTGGGATTGTATTTGGTTAACAGCCATTCAGCATAAGAGACTAGGACAGGAAAAGCAACAAAAACCCAGACACACAAACCCTAATGAGCAGGAGATAAGAGTTCTGGGCTTTGTTATTATCTCTGTTAGGTCACTGACTGACAGGCCATGGAAGAAGCCACTCAGGCATGGCCTTGAAGAGCTTCAACCAGAACCTTAGAAGAGATAAGAAGTGGTAAACAATGTCATCATGGGTCTCCTGGGAAAGAATAAACTTATTACAGGACATCTGCAGGGGCTTGTGGAAACGTGCAAACATTTTTTTGGGCTATTGAGGGGAAGCGCCAAAGGTAGGGAAGGTGAATCAGTATGTAACTAGTATGGGAAAATGGAGAGAAAGTGGCATAAAAAGGACTCATTAGTGTAGATGCAAGTCAGTAGGTTTGTTTGGCCCAGGCCTACACCTGATCACTGCAGTCTGTCCTGTGTTTTTATTGAGTCCTACTTGTAATATTTTCTGTGTGACTTTGCTCTCTATTCTGCATAGGTGTGATGTGCAAGCAAACTTCAGAGTCAGTCAACAACTATGAGGAGACCTCCACCTGGAAAGACCTAAGGTCTAAGCTGGTGACCCAGTAAGAGACCTCAGGCCTAGACACGAATGTCTGATGAACTTAAAGCCTGTGTTAACATTTGAGCCTGTGAATGCGGGCGTGCTTGTGAATCAGCAGAGGGCTGGTGCGCATGTTTCACTAGCAAACTCCCAATTCCCATCAGCGGGAGAAGAACTTTATCAGGCTGTTTATATTCTTGTTCATCTGAGTGCAGTTTGCGTTTATATATGTGGTGCCAGTAAAGGCGATGCTTCTTCTCTGTGATGGTCTGTGTGACCAGCCATATCCTACGCATAGTGCCATCCTGGGAATGTATGCTCAGTCCTGCTACTGGCTGGACACGCAAACAGGAACAGTGCAAGCAGACCAAGAGGATGAATTCCCTGCAGCTTAGAGGCCACTAGATATAGGTTCCCTTCACAAATATGTCACGATTACTGCACTGAAATTACTCTGCATGGGTCCAACTCCGACTCTCATAAAACACCACAGTCTTGCACTACACTATAGTTCTTCCAGAGGCTAGTGAACACCCAGTTATCTTCAAGCCTTCTTTCTCTTTCATTCTGTGTGCCATTCCCTGCCTTTGTACTAACTCATTTGTCAGCCGCTCAAAACCGTGTGTCACATTTTAAAAGATGGAACTGCCAGAGCAACCTAACTTCAAAATCATGCATGGATGAAGGAAAATGTTTCCAGCTCACCTTTACAGCAAAACATCTGATAACTAGTAGCCAAGCAGCAAAACATGTGAATGTAGCAGTTCAGCAAATTTTATAAAGCCATAGCTTGCTGCTTTGAACAGCCATTAGATTTAATAAGCTTGCATTTTTCTCCCTAACAAAACTTTCATTACATGACAGTTAATCACAGAATCACAGAATGGTAGGGGTTGGAAGGGACCTCTGGAGATCATCTTGTCCAACCCCCCTGCATGAGCAGGTACACCTAGAGCAGGGGGCACAGGACTGCATCCAGGGGGGTTTTATATGTCTCCAGGGAAGGAGACTCCACAACCTCTCTGGGTAGCCTGTTCCACTGCTCTGGCACCCTCACAGTAAAGAAGTTTTCTCACGTTTAAGTGGAACTTCCTGTGTTCCAACTTGTGCTCATTGCCCCTTGTCCTGTCATTGGGCACCACTGAAAAGAGTCCGGTCCCACCCTCTTGACACCCACCCTTTAGATATTTATAAGCATTGATAAGATCCCCCTCAGTCTTCTCGTCTCTAGGCTGAACAGACCCAGGTCTCTCAGCCTTTCCTCATAAGGGAGATGTTCCAGTCCTCTGATTGTCATTGCAGAACTCTACACATGCAGTAAGTGTACAAGATGTATTCTTAAAAGAATAAGAAGTTACTTTCTTAAACTGCAAGATATGGCTCTCTTCTTGTCGCTACTGGTACTTCACCCAAGCTTGGTATCATCAGCGAACTTGCTGAGGTTACACTCTATCCCTTTGTCCAGGTCATTGATGAATACGTTGAACAAGACTGGACCCATTACAGACCCCTGGGGAACACCACTAGTTACAGGCCTCCAATCAGACTCTGCGCCGTTGATCACGACTGTCTGGGCTCTGTTGTTCAGCCAGTTCTCTATCCACCTCACTGTCCTCTCATCTAACCCGCACTTCCTTAGCTTGTCCATGAGGATGTTGTGGGAGAAAGCATCAAATGCCTTACTGAAGTAGTCAAGATAAACATCCACTGCTCTCCCTTCATTGACCCAGCCAGTCACACCATCACAGAAGGCTATGACCGAAGGTTAAGACCAAAATAAGACCTTGTGTGGATCTCAAGACCAGAGGAACACGTTGGATTTTTTTTAAACCAGTACGCAATTTTTTCTGTAAATTTGTTTCTCCCTTCTCCTTGAGCTGAAAGTCTCAAGTGCAGCAGAAGGGCAAATGTACTTTTAAGCAATACTGTAGATAATTTTACCTGTCTGGTATTTAGTACTGATTTTATACCTCTACCTTATTCTTAAAGTTTCTCAGTGTAAACTTTCAGCAGCAAAAAAAAACTTCATTACACTTTTTAGAAAAACACATGGTTCCATACCTTCAGGTGGGGATATAAATAGATGTGATACAAACAACTAAACCGCCATTGTCCTGTAGTACAAGTCAGATCTTCTAGACCTTACCTTTATGTAAAGTTGTCTGTCTTACTGGTAAACAGACTCTAGCTGCACCGTTCAGTACAGCCAAACCATTAGGATTCCCACCTTATTAGGAACTTCATGATTACAGTGACAATAGCATGTTTTCCAGCTCACTGAAGATGAGCCATTCATACAAGTATTTAAAATATTCCTACACACCAACTTAAGCAACTAAAATAACACCTGCATGACAGTTCATCACTAAGAATGCACAAGAAAATCCACACCTTTCAAGCACTACTGGTACTGGAATCTCTATTTTTCATCATTTATTTTATCGTGAATGATAAAGTTTTAAAGGTATGTAATTTATGGGCATCAGCAAAAGTAAACAGTTACCTCACTTAAAAAAGGCTAAATGATATTTTGTATTAATAAACTTGGATAACACCATATTTTTCAGCAGAACTTGGGATTTCAAATGCCCTGACCTTGTACCATAAGTTAAAGACAATAAGAGCAGGAAAGAAAGAAACCTCAAATTGTGCACTTACTTATTCAATGTGAGGTCAAGGATGAATTTGGAGCCAAAGGCCTCAATCTGGAAACTTGCCTGGGCCAGATGTACAGCCTGTAAACATGAACACACAGGAGTACTATACAGTTTTGCAGAACATTTAAGGTTGTCAAAAGAATCACTGAGCTTTATATGCAACAAATATGTGACAAACACCTGTGAAAAACAAAGTTATGGAAAACATGCTTATTTTCATGGATCTCATAGGCATATGAAGAGCTTTGCCCTTGTACCAAATTCTGATTCAAAAGGATTTGCCTTTTTAGATAAAGGAAGAGAGAGAAGCAACTGGTACCTGAAAAGCATGGTTTCAAATACACACTCATTCCTCACAAAAGCAAGAAGAAAAAAAAAAAAAAGGAAAAAAGAAGATTCACATAAATGTCTATATTTTGCCATAACCAGAAGGCTATGTAACAAAAGCATAAGTAATGCAGTATACTGTTCTTTTAATTATATTACTGCATTCAGTCACTTTAAAAGGCCTGAAATAATTACAGCATTTGTAATACAAGCCTTCAAATAAGAAAATCATGGCAAGGCTTGTATTACACGTTATGAAAGACTTCTTCAAAGTAATCCTTTCACAATTAAAGGCTTCATACTTGGCATTGTAGCCAAACCAGTGTACAGAAGACTGATGCTGCTTAACATACAACAACAAAACAACATTAGCTTGTCTTGCATGGGGAGTTAACTTTAACTTTCAGGATATTCAATTTTTGTCAGATATATAAATTGTATTATTTTTTTCTGTACTGTTGCAACTGAAGCCAAAGACGTTTACAACATGATCATCTGTTTTCTAGAAAAATGAGAAGATAAGAGATGATCCAAGAATTTCTTTTTGTGAAGACACTGTTCCAGCAGTGCGGAAGAGATTAGATCTGAATTTCATAGAACCTTGTCCCTGATAATGTTCTGCTCAAATCATGCTTACTTATACACTAATTTGATACAGCATTAATAATTACATAAAGCTGGAATATTATGACTAAGGCATTTAATCAAAAGACAAAAAAATACTATTTTTTACTAAACACCACAATGAATCTTCAGGTACATCACAAAAACTATTTAAAGTTCTAGCTAGGTTACGACGTAACTTAAATAACATGAAGGTTAGCCTTTACGGCCCACAAGGCCTACAATTTTGTTCTCCTTTGGAAATTTTTCCACACAGGATAAATGCTTTACGTTCTTCCTCCATCCTTGCGCTACACAGAGCAGCACTTATTTTCATCTTATTTCGCAGGAAAGGTATCCATCATCTTTCATAAAACCCTTCGATATAATAAAAAAAACTATTTCTGAAAGTTGCTATGGTAACTAAAATCAGCTGTGATGTTTCCCGTGTTAATTTATCATTCTTCGCCCCCCAAAATTATCATTTCCCTTTCAACAGGGTCACAGAGCTTTGTTGTCAAGCTTCTTTAAAAAAGTGTGTAGTTACAAAATATTTTAAAGATCTTTAATATCATTAAGGAATCTCTTACCAAAAGCCTGTTTTTTTATTAAAAAAATACAATAACTTTAAATAAGAATTTTAAAAATAATATTCCTAGGTGATATCTAAAATAATATGGAAGCAAACCAGTATCAAGCTTTCTCTATGTTACATTTTTTGGTAAATTAATATTAACAGTTGTCTCACCAGTTCACCAATTCGCTGAGATAACACTGGCCTGGCAAACTGTGATTCAGAGCAGCTGTAAGCTCCAGAGTGAAACAGTTTAAGTATAAAGACAAACAGGTGACTTGATGGAGACAGTCTCCATCAAGAGAGAATTTGCCAGGATGAAAGCTAGGATATATATTAAAAAATAAAGCACAAAATCTCTGTTTAAATGCATGCCTAGTAGATCAGCCCCTGCTCCACTTTTTTGCACAGTGAAACCAAGAAACAAGTGTCACAAGGAGCTTTTCAAGCCCCTATTCATGACAAAAACCTCATTATGTTTTCAACATGCACATGTATTAATTTAATTAAAAAAATTAAGATTTGTTGCAGGAAAAGGGTTGCAATTAGTTTTGTCCCATAAAGATTCCACTTAGAGTTACAGGAGCTACTGCTTTGAGTCTTCTTCACATATAGCATTTACCCAAAATTATGTGTCTTCATATATATGCCACAAACAAGACTTCAATATTAACTACCTGGAAAGTTTAAAAGAGCACATACTATTCCATTAAGACCATTCTGAAACATGAGAAGTTAGAACTACAGAATTTCTTAAAGTACCTAGGTTTTTATTGGGGGGGGGGGGGGGGGAGTGGAAGGATTGGAAATTTTTCAAAATATCTCCTGCTCAGAGATAAACATGGTAATTTTTAGTATATTGCATTTTTATATACAAACCACGAAGATTATAATTTACAGATCTATGACATAACTTTCCTAACACACATAACATGGCACAAAGTGACTGCCCAATCAGGATTTACTCAGTGTAGTATATCATTAACAATGTTTTACAAGTCATTTTAGAAAAAATACTAACCACCAGTGATCCCAAATTATATACTTAGCCAAGCTGAGCAAAAAACTAACATCAAAAGTGACTATATACTTTTTCCAGGGTTACTTTAGAAATAAAAATACACTCTTTTCAATTTGATAAAAGTGCAGCATTTCTTTCACCTCTCCTAACAGACTATGCATTACTTAAAATGTGTATTCTTTGAAAAACTTTTTAGAACAAGAGCAGCATCAAGGCTAAATAATCACCTGCAAGAGAGTGATACCCAAGTATGTTGTTTCTCACTTTAAATTTTTTTTTGGTTTTGTCACCACTGTTGTTCTGACTGCCAATTCCAAACCAACTAAATAAACCAAACTCTAGAATATCTTTACTTTCAAGAAGATTCAAGCCACTTAATTGATTAAGAAAATACTTAAGTGTGGAGGATGACATATGACCTTGAATAATAAAACACATTTCAAAAGTAACCATGGTGTACTGAAACATGCCAAAATCCTGAAACTTCAGCACAAGATATCACAGATACTAAAAACGTACATGCCTAAAAAAGCCCTGCATAACCTCAAGATCAGGAACTCCCATCAAGGGCTATTAAATCCAGAAGACAAGTTCTGGTTCCCAGAAGATCCTGAGCCACAAATTGCTGGAATCTGGAAGATCAGTCTAGGAAGTAGCACCCCATGACTGTTTTGCTCCTATATCCCTCTCTAGGCATCTGCTACTGACTGCTCTCAAGGACAGCTAGATGGACGTCTAGTTTGACCTGCTATAGCTTTTCTTTTGTCCAGTCAAGCCCATTCAATGACACATGTATATCCTCCTTTAAGTTTCTAAGCCATCACCCATGTATTTTTTAATCTTCCTGAAATTTAAAATTATTTAAAGTGACTTGTATTCTCGGTCTACAATATCATAAGAAAAAGTTCATCCTGTAGGACTAGATATATCATTGCTATTTCAGAAAACAATTACTTTTGTGTATAGAACCACCACTTGTTATCTATTACTGTGCTTCATTAACAGATGTAGCCTGTACGCATAAGCAATTGCTACAAAGCAGCTGACACTAGTTTGCTACCCCGCAGCAGGGCAGGTTCTCCACCAAACTCAGCTCAAACCATTGGTTACAAAAAGACCACTGGATTTTAAATCCCTACAGTTTAGCAAAAACAGTTTTGAGTTCAGGTGAATGTGATACACCACTGCTGCAGCAAAATACAGATTTTGTTAAGCCAGTTTAGTAATACATAACCACCTGTGAAAGCCATAAACCAGCAATCAGGTGAAGGTAATGAGACTAAAGTATTTAATCCTGAAACTGACATTTTTCCCTAAAACAAGTTAGCCCAGAAAGCTACCAGTGAGCTGTCACCAGGTGTTGTAACTGTACAACCATCATGTACCACCATGATGGGAAGAAGTATTTCAGAAAAGTACCTGTGGAATTCTGTTATACAGCTTACCATTTCACAGTATTCTCTTTATCAGTTACTGTGCGATACAATGCCTGAAGAATAATCTGAAACACTGGGTTCTTCTGATTGGCATAGAAATATAAATTCAAACAAGAATATAATATAGATTAACATATATTTTGAAGAATATGTATGGGCTAGATATCTTACCATGTCTTTTCATAGGAAAAATAATACACATCACCTACTTGTACCACTTGCATACGTGCATACGTTCACATCTGCATGAATATTCTTTACGTACATAAACAGGAGACCAAGTTCCTTTGTACATGCTTGTTTATCATTTTAAAACCTCTGCAGAAGTTCCTGCTTTGACAGCTGTGAGTTACTCCAACAGCAAAACTGCAAAATTACATGAAGTTTTTCTGCAGCAAAGACTTACTGATGTTATATAGAGGAGCAGGCTGAAGGAGGGTCTGAGTCTTAAACCTCTCCTGACCCCAAACCCAAATTTTTTAGGGGGGACGACAGAAATCTTTTCTCACTGTCCTGGCAGCTCAGATTACTAGCATAGTCACTGTAATAAGAGATTCTTGATACTATTCTAAGAGTGCTGTAGCTGCTCGTGCAAAGCAGGAGCTCTCAGGGTTTTTTCCAAGCTAAAAATATATATACATAAAGAATTCCAGTTTCTTTCAAATCAGTCATTAGCTTACTGAAAGTTTCAAGATAAAAATGGACTAGAAGGCTGTAACTGGAATCTCAGTTCTACTGATCCACGTCACAACCCGAACACTTTCGTTGTTTTCATTGTTGCACTTGGGCATCATTTGCCCATAATTCACTTTTTCCAGACTTTCAGGAATTTTACAGCCATCATCACCAACAGTAAAGTACTCTATTGGTTTTACTTTCTTCACAGTAAAACTATGCCAAATGCAATGCGTTATCCCTTCAAAAATACTAAGTTCTGTCACAAAACAAAAGTAACAGCATTATTTAACTGAGTGATAGTACCTATGGGTCTTTTGCTATATTCATACAGATACATTCTCCAAATAACAAGCTCATTGCTTTTAGAAATCTATTTTTGCATATAGTTCTGGTGACTAAAATAATGGCCAAAAGCTGCCTCTCTCATTCAGTAGCTGAGCAAAGGGTTTCATCACTCGCATTTTGGAATTAGATACCTAAGTCAGATTTAGATGGATTTTACACCATTAAGAGTTTTTTTTGATCTAGACCTTCATTCCGATAAGAGTAAAAGTTTTGTCACAAATCAATGTGACTTACTATACATTAGTTAGTTACTCTTCTTTTAGCTTGTTTGCTTATCCTCAGACTTCATACAGAAGCCATCCTTCTCTAGTGTTTGGAAAACATCTACCACATGGCACGTATGCCAAGATAACCTTCCGCTATTCATTGGAAATAAAGCATTTCATACTGAAACAGCATACATAAATGTCACAGCAGCATGTAAAAACTCATGCTTAAAGCATACAGGATTTCAGAAAAGTTCCTGTTGATGATTTGTTTCTAGTCTTTAATGATTAACAATGGAGAGGTTAATTTGATGCACTTGAACCTCAGGCCTTGAAGATCATTCTTTGAAAGAATGGTTGTCAGCATGTGAGCAAAGGCTCAGGCCTACCTCTGAAAACAATCCTACTGTTGCTCTTTTAACCCCAGGGGCCAGAACGCACCATTCTCTCCATACATGACAATATACTTGGATACCCATCTGTAGCAACACTGGCCTCTAAAATCATCTCTCTCTCAGCGTTTTGTTCAGACGACTCTACAAAGTAGTGCGTCCATATCTTGGATCACTTTCCTGCAATACCCAGCTTCCCACAAATGCTAGAAAACCTATAAACTTCATTTTTATTTACTTCAGAATAAGGCCTAACAAATGCAAGTGTTGTACTGCCTAACACTTGGGAACTGAAACCTTTTATATGTTATTGCCTGAAGCTCATGAGAGGACCCAGAAATATACTGGCAGAAAAAAAAAAAGAGATGTAAAAAGTTTTAGAAATATCATGACCCACATTTCAACTAAGAAACCAAGATGTGGATCTACTTGAGCAGAAGTTGGCATAAGGAAGATGGCCTACTGGCCTACGCCCAGAAGCCAAAGAAGAGATGAAGACCAATTTCAACCCTCCTGTTAGTAACTACTGAAGACGCAGAGTCCAGATAAGCCTTTTGCATTAATATAAATTCAATACAGAATAGAAAAAAGACAAAGTACACAAAACTATCCATTTGCAAGTAGCGTAAATTGAAGCTGCACCACAGAAAATTCTGAGAAAAATGCATAGCCAGCTGAAATACTACAAATTCTCCAACAGTCTTAAACTCATACACGAGAGCCACATGAAGTTCATTACTTTTAATCCCCATGCAATGAAAACTGATCAAAGTGAAGACCTGGCCTAAGATAGGCAAGGGAAGGGAAGACAATAATTAATGCATAGGATTTTTATCTGGATTTTAGTAAGAATTCACATGATGCCACCTCTTGAGAGATTATTAACCATGATCTTTCATCTTTTACAAAACAGACCTGCTTTTTCTTCAATAACACCTTCTTTGCAATGTCTGTGATATAGTTGTTTTCCTTTCATCTTAAGGATGCTTTCCCTCTCAACGTTTGTACGCTACATACCAAAGTTGCATAAAGAACTGAGACAGCACTGTATCTCAACCTTTAAAGCAGGGCAATGTAGCAAAAAACATAACATTTGGCCCAGCAGGAATATTTTCTTTATTTAAATGACAAACAGCTGAGTTGAACAGAAGCACCCAGAGTTTTCACCCCAAGAAAAAGAGCCCAAAATTAATACAATTTCTTTGCGGGGTGGAACTGTCCTCACTGTCAAAACTACTATCACACTTTTGTTCTTTTCCAGTCATTAGGGTCTGCAAAACAGTTTTCTTAACACCTCCCTCCTCCCCAAAATTACACTAACAGCTTCGAATTATGCATGAAGACATTGCTTCTTTACAACTTCTGAGAACTTGTGAGTCAGTGATCTAAAACCAGTCAGAAACTGTCCAGCAGATACAGTCTTCCTTGATATGCACCTAGTTCAAGCTATTTTCCACTCAAAATTTGGCAAGGTTGCCCTGAGTTGTGTTTCTCTGGCAATCCTGTTATGTTGAGATCACATCTCGTACTGCAAGATTTTTCCATCTGCTGGCCACCATAAGGACTTGCTCCTAGTCTTTTGTGACAAGTTATGTCCCATGCAGTCTTCCCGCTAGGTCCTAACAATCTTGTATATAAGGTCTGTGAAAATGAATCAAAGCAGTCAATAAAGAGACTACCAGTTCATTCAAAATGCTACCTCCATCTGCAAGAGTTTAGAAAGAGAGAGCCACAGAACACAGATGACTCAGACCTCTTCAGCAGGTTTAAGGATTCTTGTGAGCTTCTTCAGTGTGTTTTTATAAACAGATGCTCATTTTTTAGCATTTCACACTAAAAATAACTTCAGAAGAACTCAAAACCAGCTAGCCTTAACTTTACTATGAGGAAACAGGTATACAGATTTTAAAGTCTTCAAGCACGAGGTATTTAAAATATGCTTTTTTTAGAGCACAAAGAGAAAACAGATTATACATTAGAGCTCTGTCCACCTTGGGGATAAACCACTTCATTTAGTCAAAACTATGGTGAATATTCCTTTTTTTCAACAGTGAGAAAAAGCTTCTCCGAAGAATAAGAAGGAATAAGAGAGGTTCTGCCAACAGTTTAGATCACATACGCCCTCTCATTATTATGGCATTTCACCAAATTCAAAAGGGCATAAAAAGGATCTGTGCTAAGAAAGTAATTTGTTATTTAAATTTTTGATTCTCTGGTACACTGTTTTCTCCTCCAGCCCTTCATTTCTATACACATTTCATGAAGAAGGTTGTAGACCCTTACTTTTAGGAAGAGACTTCAAAAAATAAAATATTTTAAATCCTTTCACATAATTATATTTCTCTAGCTTTACCTCTTTCTTCCCATGTGCACACAATATCCTCTACTCTTCCCCCCTCCTTATAGTGACTCAGCATTTCTGAGGTATTCAGGCCTAATCCCACAAACTATCCATATGGTTTATATTCTCCTGGTCACCATAATCAAATTCTACAGAAACGGGTCTATTGAATAATATCCATAGTTAGGGAGTATATCCCACATCATATGCCTATAAATGGTATATTAAGGCTAACAAGATGTCCCCGTTTCAGAGCAGATAGAGTTCATTTTCTTCATAGTACCTAGTACGGGGCTATGTTTTGGATTTGTGCTAAAAACAGTGTTGACAATGCAGAGATGTTTTAGTTGTTGCTAAGTAGTGCTTACACTAGTCAAGGACTTTTTCAGCTTGCCATGCTCTGCGGGGTGCACGAGAAACTGGGAGGGGGCACAGCTGGGACAGCTGACCCCAACTGACCCAAGGGATATCCCACACCATATGACGTCATGCTCAGCATATAAAGCTGGGGGAAGAAGAAAGAAGCTGGGGACCTTTGGAGTGATGGCATTTATCTTCCCAAGTAACCAGATGGAGCCCTGCTTTCCTGGAGATGGCTGAACACCTGCCTGCTGATGAGAAGCAGTGAATGAATTCCTTGGTTTGCTTTGCTTGTGTGCATGGCTTTTGCTTTACCTATTAAACTGTCATTATCTCAACCTACAAGTTTTCTCACTTTTACTCTTCTGATTCTCTCCCCCATTCCACCAGGTGAGAGCGAGTGGCTGTGTGGTGCTTAGTTGCTGACTGGGGCTAAACCACGACACAAGAAAATACAGGTTAAAGGATATATGGTTCCAAGAACAGTAAAAAAAGAAAAAATTGGTATTTTTCTTCCTTGACTGTCCACTGTGTAGGTACATAAGTTCATCATATTTGTCTTTGATTTTTTTCAGCATGTGAAAAAAGGAATCCTAAATATAGATTTCTTTCTTTTCCTAACTATAAAGGTATTTTGGTTATTTCTTTTTATTACCAATGTGGGAGACAGCAACATCTTGCAAGTAGGATTTATTGCAATATAGCACTTAATTTAGTTCTGGGAAAGGATAAAAGCAAGTACTAAAAAATCCCTCCGCCCCACCCCCCCAAAAAAAAAATCAAAACCCTCGTGTATCTTTCACAATCCAACTGCGTTTTGTTTTCTTTATGGATTGCTTTCCCTTTACATCCTAGGCAGACTTCCCCCCTCTCCCCCAATTATTGCACTACAGAGGTGATTACAGTGAATGTTAAACAGAACAAAATAACCAAAATATCTGTTATTATATTATTGGTAAAAATGGATGGAAAGGCAAAGAAATTACTTCACGCAAGGAAAGACACAAGAAGCAAGTTGCGGGCAGGAAGCCCTCTATGGTGCCCTGGAAGCAAGACATGCTAAAATCAATCTAGACAAGGAACATAATCAACCCTTTCCTTCAACTAAATGGATCAAAGCAATAGAATTTTCTTGCCAGAAGAATGAAATCAACAATGTCACTCTCCGTGAAGCCCCAAGCTTAAAGAACCCTTCTGTGGGAAA
This sequence comes from Morus bassanus, assembly GCA_031468815.1. Lineage (NCBI taxonomy): Eukaryota > Metazoa > Chordata > Aves > Suliformes > Sulidae > Morus > Morus bassanus. The sequence goes on along the minus strand of CM062574.1, from coordinate 29,916,970 downwards.
AACTGCAGCGTTAGCATTCCCTACACTTAAAAGGGATGCAGTGAGCAAAAAGGAGATCCACTTTACACAATACTCAGCAGCAAGCATACCCAAGGAAATCAATACCAATTCTGTCAGCGCTGATTTCTGCAAAGCTTTACCCCAACAGTTAGATATAAGGTAGGGCATAGGAAGGATAGACAACAGCAGCAATGTTCTTGCGGGCAATGCTGGGTAAGTAAAGGGATTGGTGGACGTTCTCCTCTGTGGACTCCCAGGAAAGAAACTCATGTAGAAACATGGAGGAAGCACTATTCCCACAGGCAGGTCTGCAAGCACTTGCAAATCCCTTTCTTCCCACACGCCTCTTGGAAGAGGGGAACAGAAAGTCCCTAGTGTTTAAGTTCATTTAAAAGAGTGGTCTCACTTTAAAGGGGTATTAGTTCTGAACACAGTGTTCTTTTAAGTAGCTCCAGTCTCCAACAGTCGAACAGTTTTTCTGTGCCATCCTTAACATATTGGTGTACTTAGATGCATCCAAAGGCACATACTGGTATCCAAGTTCAATAAGCTAGGAAGCAACCTTTCTTCCCATTAAGACATCAAAACTATACAACTATCTCATATTCTTTTCAAAGATTATACAGTGCCTCCATATTAATTCCACATCTGAAATGGCACATAATATCAACAAAAGCACATATAAATTCACTTTCTAAAATTTCAAAAGAAATGCAGTTCAACAGGAAGGAATTCCATTATAGCCATAGACACGGATCTGCTTTGCTGTCTCTCTTCTCTCCCATGGCAATCTCTTCCTATACAAGCCATATTTACCCTCACTCTACCTTTTTAACCTGTGGGAAGAAATTAGTTTTTTGAGTAAAATTTTATAAAAATAGGATGGCATCATTTTAAAGGGTGCCTCCTAAACAATATTGTTTAGAAGAGCTTTGATTTTTTACCAAGGTATTTCACAAAACCATTTGTCCAATCCCATGCCATTTCAGAAAAAAAATGTACTACCTACATCTATACAAAATGAAATATTAGATCTTGTCATTAAAAAATGAAAAATTGAGGTATTATTTGACAAAAACTAGTAACATTTTACAGTTGTCTTCACTGGTCATACACTGGCAGGAAACCATTACTGCATTTATTAGTGCAGGATATGCTCAAATCCAAGTAACTCATGTTGTAAGTTCAGGATTCTAAAGCAACTCCCTATGCAGACATTTCTGCAGTCTAGAGCTCTGTTGGAAAAGGCATTTTGTTGATGATGGTATACCATAAGTCAAGACACTGGAATCTATGCTGATCAAACAAGTCAACTTTGCATAATTCCCATTTGTTTTATCTACAGTTCAGCTTCTGAACCATCCTGAAATTCAAAATAATTATTTTTAAATTAACACAAGGGAAATTACATTCTTGTTTAATTACACATCCTCCTTTAATTCCTAAAAACGGTGGTAAGGACCACCATTAAGTCTCAAAGATCTACAGAATAAAACATTCAAACACAGTTCCACATCACATATTACCGTTTTGAAAATTCTGCAGATGAGCCTCTTTTTACCCTACCTTGTCGTGTTTCTGCTGGTGCCTTGCCCTAGTGTCCAGGATATGGTAAGGTGTTTCAGAGTCTCTGTTGATGTAATAGATTAGTCTTGAAGGCAGTGTGATTTCTTTCTGGATTGCACTGCTGTAGCTGTTATTTTTACTGTTACTGCTTTTATTCTGTTGAATTGTATTCTCTTCATCTGCCAGTACTCCCTCTATACCGCCTGCCGTTTCATTCCAATGCAGGTCTGAGGAAGAAGGATATGCCAGCCATAAATTAGATGGCAGAATGTGCTTATTTCCATAAAAAGCTACATATTTAGCTTGCAGTATTCTAATATTTTATTAATCACTCAAGCAAACAAAAAGATAGCTTACTCACTGAGCTAGATCTGATTCATTTTTCACACATAAAATGGTTTCAGAAGTAACATTATTTATTTAAATGCATATACATTTTCATATGCAGTCATGGATTATAAATATTTTAATGCCTCTCAACCTCCAAGAGGAAAAAAAAAACCAAATCAAACTTAATGGATACGCAGTTACCCCCTACACCCTCTTTGACAGGTAAGTTCTCTTCCCTCTCGAAGACACACACACAAACCCAAATATACATATACAAAAGGCTAAGAATACTCCCCACGTTCTTAAGACAAACTGAATTCAGAGGCCATGTGCACTGAATGCTAATCAATCCCCTTTACATAATAGGAAGTTTTCTACCTCTCTCTTTCAACTTTGACAAGAGCCCTTTTTTCTAGTGGCAGCTTTTCGAATGAAATCCAGTATCCTTCCTCATTAAAATTTCAAGATACAGTCACTCAACAAGCAATGTAACAACAACAGTAATAACATGGTGCACAACCCGGCTATATCCAGCATTTCACATGTCGCCTATATGCAATCAGAAGCAAATAAACAAAAAGCACACACAACAAATCCAACCCCAAACAAACAAATCAGCTCCCCGTCAGATCCCCACACACATACATCCCAACACACACCAAAACCACCTAAGCCTTTTTTTGTCGCATACCTCACCGGCGTATTTCTACGCGCACCATCCTCTATCTAAAACACTGCAGCACTGGCTTCAGAAGATCAGAGGGGGAAACCACACGTTTCTCTCTTTTTTTGTAAGCATGCAAGGAAGCCAAGGAAACATTTTCTGAGCCCCGTTTTTCTACACGCCGAAACAGACACGTACACAAAGCTGGAAGGGGCGGAGGAAGAAATCGTGCCGGGGAAATGGATGTTACCGGGGTTTATCACCCGGGGCGGAGGCAGGGGGAGGACGGGGACCGGGGAGCCGCAGACGCCTCACGCACACGAACACACACAGACCCCCCGTCATACCCACCGGCGGCCGCTGCAGCCGCGCGGGCCCGGGGGCAGGAGGAGCCATAGAGGAGCAGGAGCAGCGAGACGAGGCGGCCGAGGAGCGGCAGGAGCGCGGGGAGGCGGCGGCCGCCGCAGGGAGGCTGCCGCAGGGAGATGCTGCCGGGCGGCTTCATGGCTCATAGCGCCCCGGGCGGCGCGGGGGGCGGGCGGGCGGCCGGCCGGCGGGGGCGCAGCGCGGCACCCTCAGCCCCGAGGGGCTGCGCCGGGGGGCCCGGGCAGGGTCGGAGCGGAGCGGGGCAGGGCAGGGCAAGGCCGGGCCGGCGGCTCCTCACGGCGGCGCCCGCCTGTCTGCCTCCTCTCTCCACCGTTACGGGAGGCCGTTACCTCAGCGCGAGGGCGGGCGGGTAGCGGCGCGCGCGCGCGCGCACCTTCCCCTTCACACACCCCCCCCCCCCCCCGCTCTGCTAACCGCCAACCCCACGGCACGCGCACGCGCGCCGACCTCGTCCCACGGCGGGCGCGCGGTGTGGGGCGGGGCGGGGCCGGGCCGCGCGGCCGCTGTCCGTTGTGCTGCCGCGGGGCGCGCGCTGCCGCGGGGCGGGGGGGGGGGGAACGCCCGCCCGCCCCCGGCACGGCCAGGCCACCCCCGCACCCGTCAGGCGCGCAGCGGGGCAGGGCAGGGCAGGGCACGCCGCGTCCCCCTCGTGTCACGGGTCACGACGCGCGCTGAGCGGCGCCAGCTGCGCGCACAGCTGGAGCGCCTCCTCCCCGAGCGCCCCCGGGGGAAGGCGGCGGCGGGCGGGCGGGCAGCAGCTGCAGCAGCAGGGCCGCGGAGGGGCGGCGCCTCGGCGGCACTGGCGGGCGCTAACGAGCGGCAACTGGCACCTGGGGCAGGCGGAGAGCGGGCGTGGAATCTCCTGCTTGGGGTAACGCAGAGAAACCCGTTCTTGCAGCGTGCACAGCTGCAAGGAGCTGAGTTTGGAGAAATAGTCGAATTATTTTTAAGAACTCCACGCAGAGTGACATTACTGTGACAGTTATCAGTCCTGAGCAAGGCTTGGAAGAAACTTTGGAGACATGAAGAAGCAGCTACGGGGCAGTTTGTTCCCCTGAGAGCGGAGGCAGGCAGCTCTCCTCTCCCAGGGAAGCTCTGCCCGTGCACAGGTAAGGCAAACGAGCCATTTCACAACTTGCAGTCCTCACGTGCTGCAGAGGGCTGCAAGGGGCCCTTCCTATGAATGCTCCTCTCCTCCTGCTCTAAGCATTGCGTGGAGCTTCTGCTCCCTCCCTAATGCCTCCAGCCAACAGATTTGCTCCTTGCATTTCCCCCAGAAAGTTCTCTTTAGTCCCTGTGATCTGCTCATCCCTACTGACTGCAGCCAACCTGCAATGAAGTGGTTGTGGAGGTGAGAACCAAAAGTGTGTACGCATATTGACAAAGAAAATGGACGTGTGAACAATAAACAAAAAGGACCACTGTAGGAAGGTGCATGATCAGACTGTGACCCAGTGTAAATCCGCTGTGTTCAGCAGCAGACAGTCTGGACCACCAACAGGAAGTAGTTTTAGTGCGTTTCTGTACAGTGAGTATTATCTCTCATACTTCAGTCCAGCATGCCTGGGGTGAACCTCCAATATGAAGAATATCTGCAAAGATGAAAATAACTCCAAAGAGGTATGAGAAGATTGATCTGCTGCTTTGTATTCATTCCATGGCTTCAGGAGTCAGAAAACCTGGAAGCTGACTTCAGACACAAGTCTAGATATTGAGTTCTTAGTGCATATTTTGCCCAGCAGACTTCTAATACCCAAGAATAGATATGTTTTATTTTGGTGCAGGTATCACTGCTGAGGAAATAGAGATGTTACTCCTTTTTGTCTGGATATTGCTTTTTATTTGTCAGCTTATTCCTTCTAATCTGTGTCTGCATACCACGTGGATTTCCAGGAAGATAGGAATTTTCTCTGCTTCACATAATTTTCTTTAGATTCCAGCCTGAAATCATTATCATTGTTAATTTAGAAAGTAGAAGCAGTTTTACAAATCATTACCATGCAGACTACTTCATAGCAGTAGTATTATTACTTTTAAGAACAATTAATTCTGAATTCTCATGCTGGTCAAATAGGCACTACTTGCAGAAGCTCAAACTCTAAGCATGTAGCAGCAGACAGACACATAGAAGACATGGACCCATGGGATGACCAGGTGTGAAAAATAACAGAAAACGTGCCTTAGGATTTCTCTGTTGTCTGTGTCTAGGGAGAAAGCTGTACCAGCTTTCTGTATAAAATGGTCTTCCTTGATGCTCATGTTCCCAGACAATTTCCATGCAGCCCACCTAGCCCAGCTGTTCCTCATCATTAGATATCACTAGAGCATTTCAACCAACAGCAGCTCCTGTTTCTCCCCATAAACGTACAAACAGATCAAAGGACCAGTTATGTCAGTGCATCTAGATATAAAATAGATAAATACAATTTAAAAAATTTTCAAAGCAAAGAACAAAAAAAGAGTAGAATGACCGTCCAATTAAAAAAACAAAATCCAGAAACTAACTTTCACCACACAACAAAAACACAAGTCTAGCAACAATGAATGCTAGAAACACCTGCTCTCCAAAAAAATCAGTTCTTATTTTTGCTGTCCAGATTTTGAGGGGAGAAAATAATGATTGCCTTTTTCTACAGAGGTTGTCTAGGGCAAAGATTTTCTAAAGTTCTTTTAACTCATGTACAAGTCTGCAGCAGAAATAATCACCTGAATAACCATCTGAAGCAGACATGCCTAGTCTCCCAGTCCCTGATGGACATGTAACTCAAGCTGTGTTTCATAAACCTGCTACAAACCTTCAGATGGTCATGTGCAATTCACAGAGCCTAGTCAGCTCAAGATGAAATACCCCGCTAGGAATGACAGCTGCTGGTTTTTTAAGCCTGTTTTATCTTTGAAAGACGCTATGAAATAATCCCAGACAGATTGCACTGCAGATGTCTGAAAACAAAATACCAGAAGCATGGATTATTATAGCAGCATCTGTACCAAATGAAAGAAATTGAAACATCTAAGTCAGAGGCACACAGGAAACAGCTGAGAGCTGGTGCTTCAAGACTGGCTAGGGAGCAAAGGCATACTATGCAAGGTATATATTACTTTCAATCTGGGTTATAAATAAACTTTACATCACGTCTCTAGGTGATTGCCAGAGCTTTTAAATTCTTTCCCCCTTTATCATGATGGGGGTCAGTGAGCAGATGGGATGAAATTTTGTAATGCTACAATTCAAATCAGAAAGGCTTCAGATGTGAAACTGCTGGTAGTAGTCTTGGCTGTTCATATTGACAGCCGGTCAGGAAATGTTAGTCCAGGCTCTGTTAACCTAATGCTAACCTTCCAACATGATCCAATGCCTTTTCTGATATCACCTAAAAAAAGAAAAAAGTCAGCATATCACTTGACTTGGGAAAGTCTCTATGTAGAATATGTTTTTAAAGAACTTGCTTCTTACCAAGGCATAAATAATATTGATCTTGCTGAGTGAGCACAATAAGTCTGTGTATTGCTAGTAAATAAATCAAATTTTTGGATTTCAACAGTAGTCTCTTATCTAATACTTATTTCAAGAATCCAGTTAGGTCCTGTGACACATGAGCAGGTGGGGTATTCCTGAATATTCCTCACAGACACAAACTGTTTCCCATTTTAATAGAAAGAGGAATATTTCTGTTGCAGATGGAATATGAAGGAGACAAGTTCAGGAGACACAAACATGGATGACTAATTTATCAAAAACTCTTTGCAAGGATGCCATAAGAACACCGGCAACCAAGTTTACAATAGTGATAATCATTACAGAAGAGGAAACTGCAATATCGAATATTTAGTTTAACACGAGGTTAAGCACAGGAAGACTAGCATAGTTACTTTGGTAATAACAGGTGATACCAGTTGGCAGCTCAAGACTGGCCTTGGGTGATGAAGGGTATAAGGCCACAGGGAACAGGCACCACAAACAGCAGGGTAGAAGCAGCTGTTGCTGAACTCTGCTATCAGGTGAGTGCAGTAGTCAAGTATGATTAAGATTTATTCATATTATTAGCAGGCTCAGCTGTAGGCCAAGATTCCGCTGTGCTCCGTGCTGTAAGACCCAGGACAAAATAACAAACCTGTTAGAGAAATTTCCTTTTGATTTGCAATAGCAAATAAGTCAGCCAGTGCTGTAAATAACAGAAAAAATGTAACAGCTCTAGGAGGGGTCCCAAGCACACTGCAGGTCTTAAAAGGGGTAATCACCAGGGGACATTGAACAATAGAACCTCATTAGCTGGCACATAACTAATCCACACAGCCTGTAATTTGCATGCAAAAGAAGGTGGTAGCCTGTTTCTCAACAGGTGGTTAACAGCTAAGACAAAGCCGTACTGAAACTTCATGCCCCTTATGTTTCCTTATTTTATATCATATGCAGTGTAAGTATGGATAATTTATACTTCAGAGAAACCTGGGAATTGCAATGAACAATACATTGCATTAGTATAGCTTTTTTTTAATCACACATGTTTGAATAGTCACTGATTCTCCATGTTCAGCTATTTTCAGAGCTTCTCAGTCATTAGTGTGAAAGAGAATATTTCTGTATGAAGGGCTATTAAAAACTTTTTTATAATGTGAACATCTCTTGCTACACAACCCACCACCTAACAGCCCAGCAGCAACCCATCATTTGGTCAGGAAAAATAAGTACTTTTCATTTATTCTGTTTCTTTTAGCTGCTTTAAATACCTTTTAGCAACTGGAGGTGGGGGGGAAGCATAAATGTCACAGTAATGCAACAAACACATAAGACTGATTCAGGAAACTAGCTCTAGATTCTTCTGAAGCAACTGTCACTTTCCAAACTGTAGATCTAACAGAACAGGGTTTCCATTGCTCTTGACTTTTCTATCTTCCTTATTTCAACCTCATACTCTTCAGAGTATGCTACTTAGTCTGTAGTTCAACAGAGCCCTAAACCCAGCTTTCCTCTCCATGTACAATAATGGAACAATGTACAATACTGGGCACAATGCTGTTTTAAATGCAGTAATATTATACAATAGAATACAGTAAAAATGCCCCTTTTCCATTAGAACTGTCACTCATTTACCAAGCTCTGCGTGCACACCATTGTTAGCTACTCCTCTCACCACTAGTACTACACAAATGAACTCTTTTGTGAGTATCATATGTTCCAGCACTACAAGTTAGAATACAGGGTAATTAGGATATACTTGCCAGTCCCCTCCCCTCAATATTGTGAAATGTTAATGGTGAAGTCAAGTGAAGAAAGTAAGATGATAAAAAGAATATCTTACCAAAGTTCAGCAAGGAAGGGAAGGGAACACAGCTGTGCTGCTAATAGCAAACAAGTCAGAGGTTTTATTAATTGCAGTTCAATTTGTATCCAGGTGAAACTTAGCATCAGTAATCTACTTTTGATTGCAGGGAAAAAGTATTTTGAATAAACCACACTAGACTGTAATTTCAGAATTAACTCACTGTGTACTCTTGTGCAATTAATGAAGCATTCGTAGCCAAAGGATTTTACAAATTGTTTAGTAGGATTCCTCAGCAACGTTTAATCAACTGCTTGTAAGTCATTGTATACACGATACTGCAGTGAGGTATTTCTGCCATCAATGGAAATATTATGATGTTAAAGGCTCCAATTATTCACCATATTGTCCAATTTATTAATAAGAGACAGAGAAGCAGCAGAAACATGCTGGTCAGTGATGCTATCTAGAACACATTTGTCAGATGTTCTGATATGGATATACTTAGCAAGTAAAACATATGCCACCAGCAGAAAAAAAAATGCTCCTCTTATAATAAGCAAGCACTTCTAACTGTAGCTGTGACATCAGCCTGCTCCTTGCTAGCTCATTTCACTCTTTTGAGTTAAAATGTAAAAACAGTGTCAAGAAAGCAAGACAGGGTGGCAGGGAAAATCTTACTTAAATATGTACTTTGATTTATATTTCCTTCAAACTAAATACATATTCACATCCCAAGGATTTGCCACAGCTGATCAAATACTTCCAAGTAGTAGGTTCTAAAAAAGCCAGACTGCAGCTATTCCAGTGCGACTTTGCAAAGGGCAGGGAAGATATCATCGCTCTTTCCCTGACCCAGTTGCACATGCACAGGGGAGAAAAGGGCTGCAAAGGATCTTGAGTCATCAGGTCCAGCCCGCAGCTACCACTGGCTATTCCATTGCACAGTTCCTTTTATCCATTGCATTTAAAAGTAATTGGGATTTTTGCCCTTCTACTACCACTGGAAGGCTGTTCCAGAAGCTCATTGTTAGAATCACTAAGTAAATCCTCCTACTTCCCAGCCTAAATTTACTCATGCCTAACAGAAACCCATTTGTTCTTGTGCCAACGCTAGCATTAATAGCTCATTCCCCCTGCTGGTAGAAATGACCAGACTCTCGACACTTACAGCATCTAAGCCCAAGTGATGGGTGAAAATTTCATGAGACTGTAGTTGAAAACTTTAAGGATGTTATCTTCAGCACAGAGATGCCCAAAAGAGCAAGGACTGCATTAGCTTGAGAGGCAGAAGGAGTATGGCCATCCCAGTACAACGCATGTTTGAGCTACTAAACCTCACTGAGAAAAGGAACTTACCTAGCTACAGCTACTGCTACTTGGAAGCTGGTTTGCTGGGCATGGACATGCAGCATTTAAAGGTGTTATATTTGCTTTTCTTATGTTCACCCAAAAATAAAAATAAAAAAAATCTTAGTCCAATAATTTGCAGGTGCTGAGGCTGCTACTCAGGTAAGAGACTTCTACACAGTCTTGCCTTCAGCAGAGACACCTGTGCTGCTGCTGCTGTCATCACTGCTGTCATCCTGTGCTATAAAAGGTAGGCAAAAATGCTGAGAAGCAGCAATGTTAGTCAGGTGGGGAAAATCCTGGCATTTCCATAAAATGCAGCTCTACGAAATAGGTAAAAAACAAACAAACAAACAAACAAACAAACAAAAAAACCAAACTGCTATATCCAGTTAGGCATCCTGCCTTTTCTCCATAGACAAACTTGGACCAGTTTCCCTGTTCCTTCCTTAATTAGGCATAAGGATGAATCAGACATGAAATACACTATCCTGAAAGATTCCTATTTGAGGATGTTTCTAGGATTTAGCACTGATTCTTCTAGAGAGCCTAAAACATTTAATCATAATTTCTCTAGACAGATGGTGTGAATTTTTAAGAAAAATCAGTGCAAACTATTATCAAAGTGTTGCACTAAAGTCCTAGGGTGTCCCCAACACATTTGAGTTACTAAAATATATTTTTTGTCACATAAATAACTTTCAGTGTTGGATGTGGATCACAGATTGGTGTGTTATCATCCCCACCACGAAAGACCTTCTAAACTAATTTCCTTACAAATTTGATATACAACCAAATAAAGTCCTCTTTCAGCTTCTCCCCACCAATCAGTCTGCACCTATGGATTCCCAAATTTTAAAGAGGTCAGTCACAGATTTGGTGATTCTCATGACCCATCTGCTAAAGACAGCATCTGGTAATGTCAGCATAGTTGTTTTGTAACATTGCATCAAAATTATGCACAGATTCCAGTGAATGCTTTGCATAATTTCTGCTGTTAATTCCTTGAGCACATTCTTGCTTCCTAAGGAAGCTCCAGTAAATTTTCAGTCTTCCAAGGCACGGAAAGAATCACAGCCCAATAATATTTTATTAGTTTACTAGACTGGAACAGCCAGTGCCATAGTGCAGTAGATACTTCAGGGGATAACTTCTGCTTTGTCAGCTTGGTACAAAGGCAAATAAGACCCAAACAGTCTTTCTCGATGTAGTAGGTACCCCTCAGTCTTCTTGCTAGTATTCTGGACAAAAATCTCAGCCACAAATGTCTAGAGCACAAAAACCCCGAAGTCCTCACAACCATGGAAGTGGATACTCCTCTTTCACACCCACAGGAGCCACACACAGCTTGACCATGTGGATTGTCATGTCGAGAACCTACACTTGGGGGATGTGAAATTATGCCCTTTACCCTGCTGCTTCCATTATTCCTCTCGCCCATAGGAGCTCACACTTAAGTCACCCTTCAAAGACCTTATTAGTTCTCTATATTCATATGTTCCCCATGATTTTCTGGAGTTGCTTATCCCACTAGTTAACTATAAGTTTAAACACACATTAATATTTGTTGTTACTATGGAAATGTAGCATTTTTTTTAAGACTTCCTTGGAAATTAAAGCAGCAGTATTTTATCCTGCATGGAGTACCTTTGTAACATACATGATTGAAAAAGCTCTAGTTCTTCTATACTACACCCCGCCCCCCCCCAAGAACATGTTTATTATTCAAAACCCATACTTCAAAAATAACTTTTTCTATTATTACTTATGAAAATTCTTCTTACGGGGAATTAATTAATTTGCTTTTCTCTCTTAAATTCCATCCATACCTTATGGCTAAGAAATGCTCCAACTTTAACCATCTTCTAGTTTCTCATCCTCTTCATTCTGCTTTTTACATGGGGGCACCAGAAGCCCCATAAATAAAGAAGGGGGTAACTTCCTTTCTCAAGACTTGCCTTAAGAAACCAAAGGCTTCAATGCATAACGATGCCAGAACAATTTCTTCCTGCAGATGAGCTGAAGTGGCATGGCAAAATTGTCTGTATGCATATATGTGCCAGGTACTGCTTGAAGTGAGACATCACCAAAAGCAGCTCAAACCTCCAATTAAGGTTTAGTTGCAGCAGCTACACTGTCACAGTTAAAGAATTTCACATAAGCATTAAGAAAACCATAGGAATGCATTAACTTGCAGCAGACAATATTTGGTTATTGTAAGTAACTCCAGAAGATTAGCTGCTTCTACGTGTAGCTGAAAGGGACCCGTTTGCTGATAACCAAAGCATTGCAAGCATAAATTGCTTGAGCGAGAACCAAAATCAAAACAAATTTCACCTCTGATTAAATTGGGTTTCAGACCAAATCCTCTCCCCATAACAAATACATGTACAAAACTTGGATCATGGGGCTGCAAAATAAAGAATTTAGTCACAGAAACTTGAATTATTCTTCATTTTTGTTACTGTTCTCTTGTGCTGATACTGCATGTGGAGCTTCGATTGGAAAAGAATTTCTTAAATAAATAAACAAACATGCTTCAACTTGGTAGAGCTTAGTGGACTGAAGCATTAAACAGCAGGGGAACATGCCCAAAGGTACAAAATAGATAAGCTGCACAGTCCAAAGGACAGTCTGACCTCTGCAGGCCAAAGGCAGTTGAAGGCCCTTCCCACTGGACAAGTGTTTTCCTGTCTTTATTTTTTTATATTACTTTAGCTCCATCTCAAAATTTTTGTTGCTCTCCAACACAGTTGCATAATCAATGGAACTTCCATTTACCAAAGAAATTCTGCTGAGCACAAAATGTCTCTTTTTCCTCATTCTGCCTATAGATAAATTGACTTTTCTTGTTAAAGAGAAAACTGTTTCTAAACAGACACAACCATCCATTGATTCGGTGACTGTTTAAGCAACGCAACAGTCTTTCACACATTACACTACCTACAATTTTTTGGGGGGATATAACAATAGCTGAATGGATAAGGACAAGGAGCATCATGAATAAAAAAAGAAATCATGCTTAGAATGAAAGCAATGCAATCAGAGTTATATCATCTCTTTTGCATTATTTTGCATTCTTATAACCACAAGAAACCCATGCAATTCTATTTCTGCTTCAGGAAGGTTGGCCATTCAACAGTACAGTTTAAAATGTCAGCCTGTTTTATGATAGCTGAAGAATGGCCTTATTTTCTTGACCTCAATTGTTTTAAACTTGACTTTCCCGCCCTACACTGCAGTGCAGTACCCAAACCAACGTAAAATAGCACTGGTTACCAGCCGGGAGCTACCACGCTTGAAACCTCTCCCTAGAATCCAAGTGTGGATACTGACTAAGACCTTCAGACTTTTCAGATGACCTTGGATTCCCTGTGGTCCTGTCTTCGGCAGTAGAGCAACCCTAAATCTGCCTTCATTGCTTTTTTAAGGGTTCCTTTTAGAGAGGCAAATTGCTGGGCAGAGCTCAAATGGTACCTCCTCTTTGCTGCTGGGCTACAGAGAAAGATGCCTTGTAGTTAGTAATTCCTAGTGCCAGAGCAGCCCTTACAGATGTGGCCATATGGTAACAGCCTTCAGTCTAGGCTTAGATAAGTACATGAATAGGTTTAAAGTGACATTTAAATGCTGTTTTCTGGAACCCTTTTTGGTCCCAGACATATGTGTAAAGGCAACGAGTTGCAGAGCCAATACTAGAATCTGTACTTGAAGCACTAATGTGCTTATCCAGTCAGGGTATAAAATGTTATTTGGCTTATACAAGCTGTCATGCAGCTGAACTGCAGGGCTCAAATTTAAAATATTCATGATCATCCTAGCAATATTCCCCCCCCACCGCCTCCAAGAGAGCAATGAAGAAAGAGTCTTACATTTTCAGATGTAACTGTTTTACAGAAGGAACATCTTTTGTTGGGCTGCCAAGCCTGAGTCATCCCTACAGACTCATTTCTAGAAGAAGCGTGCACATAGGACTGACAGCTGATCACAAGCTATCTCCTAACTTCCCTAAAGATCTTATAGGTTTTAAAGCAACCTAGTAGAATTAAGACACAGTAACCTTTTCTTTATAGTAGTAAACATTAATAAAATTCTCTGTTGCTGTAGTTATGAAGAGGAAAGACTTTTATTCATAAAACTAGGTCACTGAGGAAATAATGCGCTCACACAGCAGGGGAACGCTCTCTGAGCATGCAGATAGCGTATTTCCCAGCTTGCTACTGCGGCTTGGACTGCCCCGTTTGCCTCTTAGCTCCTTCCACCATGGTTCTGGCACTGGACCTCGCAGGGCCCCCAGTAGCAGCGATGCAGGCCAGGAGCAATGGACCCCGAGAGCTTCTCCATCAGTATCGCTGTCAGCAGAAATGGGATGTTCTAGTAACAAGTGATAGAAGTCAGCACAGAAGCTTTAGCAGCTGGTATGTTAGAGTATTAAGATGGCAAATAGCAGGTGGTAGCAACTTTAACTTCTAAAAAGCACAGATATTGGGTAAATGATAATCTTCCCTTTGGGATTTTTTTTTGGCTGATGCCACCATATCCGCCAGAACAGGTCAGTATTGCTCACATAACCTCTCCACAGCAGGGAGATCCTCCCAGCAGGCTTACTGCCGCAGAGGAGTTTGGAAGACTGCTGTCTCTCCAGAGGCTGAGTCTTCATGTGGCATCCAGCTTCTGGGGACAGGTTTGGGCTGGGATGCGAGGGCTTGTTTCATGAGGGTCATCTTGGCAGAGTAAGTACCTGGGTAAAAGGCTCCAAGAGTGCACAGGGAACAGGGCTAAGCATCGTGTCCAAGACCTGCAACGTTTGGACCTGATGGCCTTTGCTGAAAATACAAAGACAAGGAGGCCCCCAGGTGACTGGCTCCCTCCCAACAGCCTAGAAGGCTCCCCACCACACACTCACAGGTAGGTATGTGGGTCAGACACCAAGCTCCCTCTCCATCCCCACTGCAACCTCCAGGCTCTTCTTTGGAGGAAACCTCACTGCCAGGTGAAGGTGTTGGTCAGCATCTCTCCCAATTCCCTGGCTCCCTGCTGCCAGCCAGATCAGGCACCAGCAGCCCCCACAGCAGACTTGCTGTTGCAGCCAGGTCACCTTTCATACTCACTGCCATGCCGAGTGACAGGGCAGGGGCAGGGAAGGGCTTGGTGGCCATAGCAATCGGGTAAGGGCAGCAAGGTCTCTGCGGGTGCAAGCACCATATCCTTTTGTCTTTCCCATCCCTTGGCTTCCCATCATGTCACTGTTGGAATTGAGGCACCTGTGAATGAGGACTTTGGGTCAGCATTAGGGGTGCCTCCCCTCTTTGAAAAGCTCTGGAAGTATGGGAGCTCTCTGAGTTGATTTCATGGTGGAGAGTCTCAGGTTTCATTGAACAATTTTCCCGTGTCAGGCAAGCAGCATTTTTCCTGGCCTCTTTCTGGCTCCTCTGCTGCAATGCTACATTGTCACTTAAATGGAACTGCAAACAATGAGAAAAGAAGTGCCAAATGCTCATCCAGTGACCCTCATACCATGTTTTTCACAGGTCTCAGGTGGCTGCATCAGGAGGAGAGACAGAGAGATCCTTTGCTGCCTCCCCTGAAAATTGACTGTTTTGATGGAAGCAACTGTAATCTTTTCCCACTTATCCTGCCAAACCCAACCTTCACCTAGCACAAATCCCTGGTGGGATCTGAATTAGGCTGACAGCAAGCCCTGTTGCTTTTCCAGTTGACGTTTGGAGATAGTAGAGATTTTCTTACATTTTTTCATTTTTACACTAAAGATGTCCTCAAGGAATTTAAATGGAAATCTTTCCATTACCTTCCCCAGCAGACATTTCTGCCCTAATATGAAAGGTGGCTGAATAAGTAGAAGGCTCTTTGCTCAAGGCACGTAGTAATTAATGTACCTTGTGCCAGGAGGAAGAGGATTAGACTCTTCCCAGCCATCTGCTGAATATGCTTTGCCAATGTCAGAAGAGCATTTTGCTATATAAATTGCACAAAGCATATATCCATATACGATTTTGAAATTTAGTAATTTTCCATTGAAAATAAAATCTGGTTTTGCATAGTGCAAGAGGGTAAAGTGGAAACACACCACAGCATAACAAGACACAGAGAGTGATTTTATTGAATCTTAAATTTTAACTTTGGGCACACTGACACTAGTAGGAAAAAATGGCCGTGTAATGCAAGTTCTCAGAGATTTCACAAATCACCTTCATGACATCCATACTTGCTCAGGAAATACTTACATGATTAACTGGCTGAATAGGAAAATTGGAACAGGCATGTGAGATTTGAAACAGACTTTGAAATTTATTTGGAGAAAATAATGATGTAGGGCCTAGGAGGAAGAGACACCCATGTTCTCTCAACTCTCATTTGTTGCACCATCCTTCACCAAAGTATTTTCAGTTACAACAACAGGTAAGTTGTACTCTGCAGAAAGGTAATTCAATTTTCTGGTAGATTTTGATATATTCTTGCATTACATTTCATTGAAGTCTGGAGCAAAAGAGACTTGTTTAGTTTTCAGTTGCCTACCAAGGAGGACAGAGCTCTAGCTCTGGAAGAACCGATGTCTCCCCTCTCCAGAAGCTGAGCTGCTCAGAAGCTGGCAGACATCATTACAGAGATTTCTCCATGCCTGACCCTGTTCCACTTGCCCAGAATTTGGAATTGCTGGGTAGCAGGTACATTGGTATCCTCCAGGCAAACCATGGAAAGCTTGGGAGTAAGGACTTCCAAAGACTTCATCCACAGCAATCCACCAGCTACACCACTACAGGTGGACCTTCCTCCTGTCAGGCCTTCAAACAAAATAGGACCTCATTGCTTCCCTACCTGCAGCCCTTTATGCAAATAACAGAAGAAGCAGAAGAAGAGAGAGAAGATGACATATAGCCTACTGCCAACCCATGTCTTATGTCAAGGCAGAAAATGCTTACCAGTCATTTAAGCCTTAAATTCCAGCTTTCCTGTTGCTTCAATACTGTCATGGTTTAGTCCCAGACAGCGACTAAGCACCACCCAGCCACTCGCTCACTCCCCTCAGTGGGATGGGGGAGAGAATCAGAAGAGTAAAAGTGAGAAAACTTGTGGGTTGAGATAAAGACCGTTTAATAGGTAAAGCAAAAGCCGTGCACACAAGCAAAGCAAACCAAGGAATTCATTCACTACTTCCCATCCGCAGGCAGGTGTTCAGCCATCTCCAGGAAAGCAGGGCTCCATCATGTGTAATGGTTACTTGGGAAAACAAACATGATCACTCAGAAGATCCCCAGCTTCCTTCTTCTTCCCCCAGCTTTATATGCTGAGCATGACATCATATGGTGTGGGATATCCCTTGGGTCAGTTGGGGTCAGCTGTCCCAGCTGTGCCCTCTCCCAGTTTCTCATGCACCCCGCAGAGCATGGCAAGCTGAAAAAGTCCTTGACTAGTGTAAGCACTACTTAGCAACAACTAAAACATCTCTGCATTGTCAACACTGTTTTTAGCACAAATCCAAAACATAGCCCCATACTAGCTACCATGAAGAAAATTAGCTCTATCCCAGCCAAAACCAGGACAAATATTCATAGCCTACTAGCTGGATCCTGAAATATGCCTCAGCAGCCGCTGATTTCAGAAGCAGAACATAAAATACACTGTGAGGACCAAACATGGATGGAGCTTTACACCTAAAAAGAATTTCTTCTACTTCTAATTTTTGTAATTCCTTTAAAATCCGTAGAACAGCTCTGTTACGCTTCATGAGCCTTGTCACAAGTACAAGCCTTCACGTTGGCACATTTTAAAAATAACCAGTGAGTAAGATCCTGTTCTCATTTCTATAAAAACTCCGCTACTGATGATAAAAACTGGTTAATAATTTAACAAAGTAATCTGAGTGTTCTAAAAGTGGCACAGAGCAGTTTATATTTAAAGAAAGTGCTTAGTTATAGGAGATTAATCTGCGAGAGAGGACTATTATTTAATAAAGAAAACACTTCCAAAATCATTTGCATAGACTCCTAGAATCACCTACCTATGGGTAACTATAGGCTATTCATTCCTTGTGCTGTCTGCTCTCGTGTTTAGAGAATGGCTCCACTGAGAAAAGGCTGGCTACTTACAGTTTAAAATATTACTCCACAGGAGGTTAATGCAGTTTGGCCCATATAATCAAGATCTAAACTCCACCACTTCACCCAGGCCCCAACAAAGTCAGAAGAAAAGTTGGGCCCCTGCAATACAGTATATTGATCTGAAAATCAGAAAGAATTGGAGGGTTTGTGTTTCTTTTGGGGATTCTGGAAGGTTGCTTATCCTCACATTATCAAGGATCTACATGTATGTTGAATGCCATTTTTACTGATATTAATTTCAGGTTACCTAGGGCTTGATACTCCTAAATATCTAGCAAAGACTTGGACCAGCACCCAGGCCATTCAAACCTCTAAAAGTTATTCAGTGTGCATCTTGATTTGAAACTGAAGAAGGTCAAAACTAGTGAACATGTTTAGAATGTTCCTCTTAAGCATCTTACCTCACTTTTTCAAACTTTAAAACAAGCATAATATGAGTTTATCATTAAGAAATATTTTTAAGGATAACTACTAATTGGAAATTATGGAAAATGGAAAAAATAAATATGTGTTTTCTTTATTTGGTTAGTGCATTCCCACATCCTTCACATTTCATCTTGCAAGTAAAGATATTAAAATATTTTTAGTGTTTTATGACTGATATCTATATTCCAAAATTTTAATAATTTAACAGGGTTCTTTTTGTTTTGTTTAATATATTATTTTTATTCTTCAGGCAAGTTAAATTCTATAACCAAATCTATGAATACAGCATACTGAGCTTCTGGATAGCTGAAAGTGAAGCCTGAAAGAAAAATTACAGTTGCAAGGCATTTTCTAATTTGGTTTATAAATAGATGGCTTTGACATACCACTCACAAAAACAAAGCTATAGTTAGCTTGCCTGAGGCAGCTGCGCAGCTGGGAGAAGAACGTACACTGGCAGCCTATCTGTGCAGTCGCCTGTGTTGTGATACTTGCTATCAAAACACCAGTTAAGAACACAGGAAAGATTAGCATTTTGGCTCAAGGCAGAGTGATAGCAAGCAGTCTTTGATTTTATGTTATCCAACATGTAAGCCATTGAAGAAAATCAAGCTAAGTAGATTCTTAGTTGGAAGCAGCAGGTAAGAAACTCTAATGCAACTAACCTTCTTGGGTGTTTTGGTACAAGGCAGGTACAGTCATGTGAAAATTACTGTTCCCTGTAGTTGTAAAGCTTTTTCACTATTGATAACTGTATAGCAAAATAATTTGTATATTTAAGTCAAATGAATGGCACAAATATTCTCAGAGTATGAGTAGTGGAATTAATATCCCACAGAATGGCACATCCTGTTTGAGACCTGATCCAGGGTTGTGTCTGTTATTGGAGGTTTTTGCATTGACACCAGCTGATTTCAGCCCAACCAAGCGGATGAACATTCTGCTATATCGGCAGCATTCTGGCTCTGAAACAGCACAAAACCTTAAAGACTTCAGCTGAAGCTCAGACGTAGGTGCCCTTGAACTGATGGAAGCTTGCTGTTTTTCTCTTAGATGATTTGGGCTCTAACTTACTGGATTGATGCCCTATTGCCCGCCCTTGAGTGGAGCAGATATAGCAATTCTAAAGTTTATTTTGTACTTATTAAATTAATGTATTCAAACTAAAAATTAGGATACACATCCAAACTTTACAAAATCTCAGTTTAATAATAATTTGTTTCAGACCCATCTTTCAATGAAGCACTTTCTAGCTGATAAATAAGCCCAGTGCGTACACAAATATGAATGGATAAAACCTTGATATCACACAGTGAATGCCATAAAGGCCTTTATATGCAACTTTTTTTTTTAATCAAGAACAGTGTTTTCTGCCCCTTTACTTAATACTTCTTCCAACGTTAATTTTCAGCGTAGTAGACACATGTATTTTGCAATCACAAGAGAAAAACTCTATGTGCTTTAAGGCTGAAAAAGAGCAGGTATCCTCCCCCACACTGCTTACAAAATGATCTCTAGACTTCCGAGGTGCTACATGACTTTCATTTACATCAAGTGCATTAAGTTTAAACATTTACTTTAAATAAAAATAAAAATGACCACAACCTTTCCCCACAGAAGCATCCACACTTAGCATACAAATACCATCAGAATTCATCATTTAGAAACAAAATTTTCCTTCCTTGAAAGCACAAACCTGAGACTGTGATAAAAGTGATAGTCCTCTTCACTTCTAAGTGTTAGAAACACGAAAATGAAAATTAAAAACAAGAGTTGACTCATGCCTGAATTTCACCACGCAGTCCTTTCAAATCCACTTACAGCCTGAGCATTTTGACTGTCAAGACATTGATAAAAGTGCAATGTAGCTCTTTAAAACAGTGGCTGAAGAAAAAGAAAGGCAAAAAAAAAAAAACAAACCCAAACCCATCACAACTTAAATACTTTACATAAAATTTCCAGAGGAGTCTGAGTGACTTGCAAGCTCATGTCTTTCCTCCCTCTTCAGATGTAATTCAAGAATTTAGTAAGGTATATACAAACTGATGAGAATGGAGCTCAGATTCATTCAGAGAAAACATACAAAAGAAACAAGAAAAACAACAATAAAAAACTCACAGCCCAAACAAGCCCAAAAGAACAAAGCCACAGCAAGTTACCCTGAATACTACATTTGAAAAATATTTATTAAATCAAATTAATACTAAGCCAGTTAGAACAAAATATTGGACACAAAGCAAAGTAAACCAATCGAAAAATGTCAAGTAACAACAAACGGAGCTAAAAGCAAAGAGTCAAAAAATACATGAAAAGAACATGAAAAGAACAGCAAGAACTGTATAGACATGTAACAAATTTACAATTGTAGCAGACAA
Source organism: Morus bassanus (assembly GCA_031468815.1). NCBI lineage: Eukaryota > Metazoa > Chordata > Aves > Suliformes > Sulidae > Morus > Morus bassanus. The sequence goes on along the minus strand of CM062574.1, from coordinate 29,896,494 downwards.
CTATAAAGTTTTAGATTTACAGTCAGCAAACCCATATAACTTGAAATATTCAAAAAAAGAACAGAGGAAAAATCCTCCATTGGAAAGAAACCCCTTGACTCCTGTAGGATAAAAAGAAGGGAGAGTTAAGCCTTAGGAAGTTGGTTTAGAGGACTTATTTTGCCACAGAAGCCAGGTAAACCACAGGAAAACCAAAGCCCACGCAGGTCCTCATTGGCACAGCTGTTTGTCACAGCCACCTTTGCCTTTGTGGGCTGGGCTCCCCACTTGAAGAAAATCTCCCCTGGCACAGCTGGGCAAGGGTTTCAATGCCAGCTGTTCCCCTCAGCCACCGCAGACCATGCCAGCAGGCAAACAGGCTCTTCTCAGCAGTGCACGGTGAAAGGACAAGAGATACTGAAACACAGAAAATTCCATTTAAACATAGAGATAGAAACCTTTTTAACTGTGAGGGTGCTCAGGTTCTGGAACAGGTTGCCCAGAGAGCCTGTGGAGCGCGCATGCTTGGAGATATTCAAAATCCCATGGGACGTGGCCCTGAGCAGCCTACTCCAGCTGAGCCTGCTATGAGCAGGGGCATTTTGGATTTGTGCTGAAAATAGCGTTGATAATACAGGGATGTTTTCATTATTGCTGAGCAGTGCTTACACAGTAGCTTACACTTACTTAAGTAGCACTTACACTGCTTACAAAGTCACGGCCTTTTCTGCTTCTCACCCCACCCCCTCAGCGAGCAGGCTGGGGGTGCAGAAGGAGCCGGGAGGGGACACAGCCGGGACAGCTGACCCCAACTGACCCAAGGGATATTCCACACCATATGACGTCATGCTCAGCAATAAAAAGCTGGGGGAGAAGAAGGAAAGCAGGCACATTTGGAGTGATGGCGTTTGTGTTCCCAAGTGACCGTTACGCATGACGGAGCCCTGCTTTCCTGGAGATGTCTGAACACCTGCCTGCGGATGGGAAGCAGTGAATGAATTCCTTGGTTTGCTTTGCTTGTGCGTGCAGCTTTTGCTTTACCTATTAAACTGTCTTTATCTCAACCCCTGAGTTTTCTCACTTTTACCCTTCCGATTCTCTCCCGAGTGAGCAAGCAGCTGTGTAGTGCTTAGCTGCTGGCTGGGGTTAAACCACGACAAGGAGGTTGGACTAGACGGTCTCCAGAGGTGCCTGCCAACCTCAGCCCTTACTGCAGTCCTGTGAGCTTAGAGGAGACAGTAGGAACGCTGGGCTTGCCAAAACACAACTGTCAGATTGTTGTTTCCCTATACACGCACTAGAATATGAGTCTCTTACAGGAAAAATTGGTTGAAAATGGACTTCCAACCCATTTTTTTCTGTGAATAAAAAATTCTGCTTTCCAACATACTCTACAGTTAAATAAAATAAAGGAAAAAGAGGAGTTGACCCACTGGCTGCACTAGGGAACTTGAAAAGGATGCAGTAGGCAATAAAACAAGACCCAAGGACTAGAGACAGGTGTGGATGATTGGGTCCCCTTTACAGCTTCCATGAAAAGGCAGAGATGTCTATGAAGGCATAGGCAATAACTACATAATTACATAAAACTATGTTCATGATACAGCCAAATGACACTCATCACACCCTACTCTGAGAAAATAAAGATGGAGGACTCTGCATTGCAGGTGAATGCTTATTTTAAAATGGAGGAGTGTGAGGGAGAAAAAAAGAAGTTAGCTAAGCACAGAAAACGTGAACAGTCTCTGTAAAGTTGGAAACAAAAATATGTAAACTACAACTTCATTGGTGTATTCTAAGCTCTAAAAAGTAGTGCTTACCAATGCATTTCACAAAAACCATTGAACGCTAACATCTAAAATAAGAATATAAAAGATAATTCTTGATAATACTGAACACTTAAGAGTTCTTTACATCCACAAAAAGTGTTGTATGAACATTAACTAATTGTGGTGGGTGAAAATATACTGACCTTGACTCCAGCATTATCCTGACCCCAGATTCAATCAAAACTGCAGTGTGTTGGCAATAACTCAGGAAATGAAAATTTGCTAGAACAGACTGGAAAATTAGCATTAGACACGTTTGGAAATCCATAAAATATCTGCTACGATAAAGTCAATATTTTTATTTTTAATTGTATGCAGATTGAGTCTAATGCCATTAAAACAAAAAGCACAAGTGTTTCCGTCATCATTTAGGCAACTGATTGACTAGTCATCATTAGATCAGAATTTTAACAGAGCTGCTTTCGGTGTATGGAGAAATCTGCTGGTAGCTACACACTGCCTTACAACTCTTCTCTTTAGCCTTCAAAAAGAAGCACGTGCACAATCGTCGTTACAATCATTTTTCCTCTCTTAGCAGTAGCTGAAAGGATCAAAATGAGCAGCAGTCAAGAGAAATATTATCCATGTATTAAGCAAATAAAAATAACATACCAGAAGAAAGAATGATGGAATCTGAGCTGAGCCACCACAGGAAAGGAGATGGATTTTGACGACTGTTTGCAAAGGTTCAGACAAAACAGATAAGAAGTGCAAGGTCCTACACCTGGGTCAGGGCAACCCCCAGTATCAACACAGGCTGGGGGATGAAGGGATTGAGGGCAGCTCTGTGGAGGAGGACTTGGGGTACTGGTGCACAAAAAGCTGGACATAAGCCAACAATGTGCACTCGCAGCCCAGAAGGCCAACCATATCCTGCGCTGCATCAAAAGTGTGGCCAGCAGGTCCAGGGAGGCGATTCTGCCCCTCTACTCCGCTCTGGTGAGACCCCACGTGGAGTGCTGTATCCAGGTCTGAAGCCCTCAACACAAGGACATGGAACTGTTGGAGCAGGTCCAGAGGAGGGCCACAAAAATGATCAGAGGGATGGAACACCTCTCCTACGAGGACAGGCTGAGAGAGTTGGGGTTGTTCAGCCTGGAGGAGAGAAGGCTCCAGGGACACCTTATTGCAGCCTTTCAGTACTTAAAGGGGGACTATAGGAAGGATGGGGGCAATCTCTTTAGCAAGGCCTGTTGTGACAGGACATGGGGTAATGGTTTTAAACTAAAGGAGGATAGATTTAGACTGGATATAAGGAAAAAATTTTTTACAATGAGGGTGGTGAAACACTGGCACAGGTTGCCCAGAGAGGTGGTAGATGCCCCATCCCTGGAAACACTCAAGGTCAGGTTGGACGGGGCTCTGAGCAACCTGATCTAGCTGAAGATGTCCCTGCTCATTGCAGGGGGATTGGACTAGATGACCTCTAAAGGTCCCTTCCCACCCAAACCATTCTATGAAATACTTAAAAAAGAACCGAAACTGAATATTCATTTGTCTAGTTCCAATCTATACTACATCTCTAAGTTTTACTCCTCATTTCTACCTCCCTCTTCATCTTAAAACTTTAATGTAATAAAAAGCAAGTCATGCACATGCGTTGCATCCACAAGGGATGTAACATGTATGCTGAGAACTACGCCTACACCCTTCACTGTTAATTCTTACAGCACAATCTCCAGCAGTGTCTAAGCATTCTGCATGAGCTAGGAAGGGTATATTTTGATTCTGCAACTTGCTTGTACAATACCAATAATGGCTAAGTAAGCTATAACCAACATTTTCACCTGCAACAGTACCAACGTTAATGCAATATGACACAGCAAATATGAAAAGCTGACCAGCTTTAGTACACTAAAGTACATTTTTATTTGAGGATGTGAGAGATTTAAAAACCTGTTTACAAATGCTAATATTTGGGAAGAACTGCTTTTCATTTTCCTTAAGGAAGGACCACTGACAAAAAAAAAGCCTGAGTTTAGAATCACTGACACTCTGAAATCAAATAAGCTGCAATAATGATCTGTGTTCAGGCATTTCATCAAAAACAATGCTTCTGCACTTCAAGAACATCATTATCACTTATAGGACCACAGAAACAGTAATTTTGTGCATCAAACCTCCAATGACTCCAAAGAATCCAAAGCCAACTAAATCCATGTTATTAATTTCATACAACTCTCAAATATTCCAACTTGAACTGGACCTCCATTGTACTTGACACTCTACAAGCCTATCATTAATTGCTTATATTTCCCATGAAAGATGCAATCACCAGACTTAAAATTTGATTACAGTATCATGTTTGCAACTAAATATTTAGATGGTTGAACAATATGTTATGTCTTTAATGAATTATTTTTTGACAGCACACTAGTAACTTCATTCAGCTAACTACATAACACATAGCTATCTTCAAGTATGGGCTGAAAACTGCAAAGCACATCCTGAAATTTTATGACATGTTGAGGCCTCCAGAAACAATATACCTATGCCTTTCAGCAATTTATTGATCCAAACTGACACTTCCGTGTGCATCACTCCTGCAAAAGATCATGCCGTTTAAACAGGCACCGTTACAAACAGCAAATTACTACTAAGTTTAAAGAACAAGATATTCTATACAGAGTATTCTACTGTTCAAGGTTCTAGTATTCTATTTACCAGAAAATCTCTTCAAAGTATTTCTCCACACAGCTTTGAAGACAATTCTGCATGCATTGTAAGATCATAATCAGGACTGATTTGGTCTACGATTACAGAGAAGCCGATCCACTTTGCATAAAGTGGAAAGCTACTTAACATTATGATACTTCCAGCCCCTGCCCTCATTTAAAAAACTGTTCATGAGTAGTTCTGCAGGGATCTGGCCTACTGTCTGGTTGGTGCTTCTTGGTTTCCTGCTGCTAAAATGCAATTAGACATCTCAAATACATCTGACACTTTTTCAATGCCATCCTAGGATGTCATTGCTTCATTTGCCATAGGATGGGATGAATCTTGGCTTCACTGAAGTCAACAGAAGACTTCACTGGGTCAAGATATCATACAGGTGTGAACAGCTGTTTAAATTATGACTGGGCTTCTTCAAAGTAGTAGCCTATTCCACAGCATTCTGTGGTGTTCTTTCCACAACAAATTACAGCAAACAGTTTCAAGTTAAATTCCACTTCAAGAATAAAGAAAATACAAAAACGCAAAATCAGTCTTTATTTTATTAAAACAAGATTTGTTATTCTGAAGGGATGAATAAATTCATAACTGCAAAACATAAGCAAACAAGGAACAAAACCTTTGCTTCTGGGCATGCTCAGACCTATGCTATTACAAAGTTTTCTGAAAAAGATTATCAGGAATGCTGCAATTCATAGCAGATAAATCATTAACAACAAAAATTCTGGGATTTTAATTGCATTAGCAAGTGAGATACATTTTACTTTTCTTATCTGTCCCCAAAACATCAACAGCTGAAACACTGTTCTATTTCAGAGTAAGTATGAGTTCGGATTACTCCATTCCCAGGCAGAGTTCCCCTAGGGGAAAGAGAAAGGAAGACAGCTAAAGAAATCAAGAATCATCATCCCACCCCTGGTTTTGCACTACTCTGTGAAGTAAGCAGACTCCCAAGTACAGGAGCACATATAGCAGCTTGTCCTCTGCACTTCAGATCAGGACGCCATCCACTTCTGGTACCTGTCACTGATTTACTTCCCAACAGAATACCCTGTCCTGTAATTTAGCTCTTCACAACATTAAAAAAAAAAAATCCAAATGCATGACTGAGGAAAAACATGGAAACAACAAATCTGAAATTAAATGAGCTGAAGATACAAAGAAAGAACTTCCAGCAATAGCTCTGGACAAGTTTGTAATATCACTGTATTCTTACAAACTCGCACTGTGTCAAATGACCACAGACAGTAGATAGAGAGAAGCAGATAAGAACATGAAAAACACAACAACATGTATTCTCATTTGGGCACAAATTTAGCATGAAACTTAAACACAGCTTCAGATTAAGTCATTGTCTCATAAATACAACTAAATACCTCATTTTATCCGAGTCCCAGAGAAGAACACTTTCATACTACAAGAACATTGGATGCAAATTTGTCAGAAAGAACTAGAAAGCAAAAAATCCTGTCAGAAAAGGAACTGAAGAACTGCTAGGTGCAAGTGTCAGACATCTAAAGTTTTGGGGACTTGCTAGTCTATGTTTGGTTAGCACCTGGCACTGTATTAGTCTGGGTCACACTCAAGGTTCATAATACAAGTAAATAATAAAAATCAAGCTGCTTAGAATGAGCTTGTTTTAAAAGGTTGAATGAGTACTTTGTGGGGGGAAAGACTTTTTTAAAATTATGAACTGTATAAAAAACGTAAATATGAAATTGGAGAAGGTCAAAATTACATATGCATAGAAGAAATGCTAACATTTTTCTCAACTATTGTAAAATATCCTGCATCTAAGTGCTACCAATTAGATTCAAAAAGCATGACTTTGTTCCTCTTTAATCCAGTTATCTTTTCTTGCTTCTCTAGATTAAGACATGCAAACATACTGACAAACATCTTTGTCCACTAATGTTAAAAAACAAAAAAACAAATTTAAAAACCCACCCCAAACCAACCAACCCTCCCATCAATTTCAGTAAGAAGGTATTTCAGCTCTGAAGTTTTCCATTGGTGTAGACTTCACAATCACGTCGCAAAGTGTCAGCCATGCTGCTAATGAAACAACACGCTCTTTAATAATGGCAGCAGACTCTTACAATTTATCTAATAGGGAAGTTTTTGACTAATTCCTCAAGACCCCAGAAAGCTTTTTTTCTCCTTCATGCACATGATATTTTGACTGTCTCTGCAATTTTTTTACGTTTTGCACACACCTTCATCAATTCTCTTTCCAAAGGAGTTTCTGCATTTACTTCTCATATCACAATCTCCCCTCTTTTTCCTAGCAGTCATTGAGCATGCACAGAAGAGGTTTCTAAGCAGTTGGAAGCGAGACACAGAATAACATCCAAGCTTACAGTAGATCTTATTTTGACAGTGTCAACCACAGAAATATTTCCAGACTTGTACCCCAAGTCCTTTTTTTTTTTTAAATTGTTACATTTCATAGTTCTTGTTATTTTTATTTTTTTAAGGAAAATATATAGCTACTTACACTTTTATTTAAATATAATACATTTTTCTTTTTAAAAAAAGCTACTCTGCCATGGGGCTCTATTATTTACAAAAAAAAGACATTACAGGCTAAAAATATTAGTCATTCTATAGTCCTCAAGATATTTTTATTACTCAATTTATAAATAATTTTTATTACTCAAGGTTTCAAGGAAAAGTTGTGTGCTGGAGAAACACAAGCTTGCAATGAATGAGAAAATGGAGAACAGTATTTTTGGCTGTAAACAAATACGCACTAGTGATCTGAAAAGTACAATGTGCATTAAACCTTAATCACACACAAAACTACTCATGCTCTTCACATGTACAATATTGTGAAAAATAAGATGAAAGAAGTTAGATAGGAAAACATTCTTGTATCATAAAAATATGTTAGAATGGGACTTATCTAGAGCTAATTTAAAGCTTTTCTTTAAAACAAACTTTATTTAAAAATCTTCTTTTGCTTTATCTAAAAATTAGCCTTTCTATAAAAACCATTCCTTTAAAACTTTGCTTTAAAAAATCAGTTTTATATTAGACAAAATATTAAATTACATAGGCACATTTAGTTAAGAGGGCTATAAGAACTCATATTATAACCCTTCATTTTCCAGTGACTTGCAACATGGTCATAAGATTCTGTGTCTACTGACAACCATAGGAAAATTCATCTATAGAAATCAAGTTTTATTTCAAAAATAAAATAAATTTAAAAAAAATAAATCAAAAATCTGTCAGACCACATTTGACTTGTAAAGGAACTTAGTTCCAGCTGGCTCAAGTACATGCATATCTTTTATTTATCCTGGGAAATATGCACATACATTTAAAAAAATCCCCAAAATATTTTTGAACAAGTGGTTTATGATGACAGCTTTTATATTTCCTTCAGATGCTGTGTATTTAAATAAAACATTTCAAAGTCTACCTTCATCTCAGTCCAAACCAGTGACCCATGACACTTCAGAAAAATCAGTCAAGAATGATTTTCTTTTTTCATGGGAAAATGCACAGATATTATGTTGAATGGCAGAGAGAGAAGGGTCTGGTCTTTTCTACGTTTTTCTTGTGTTCTGAAAGATGTGTTGTACAACTATAGAGTTTACAAAGACCTTTAAAGTAAGACAGATTTATATAATATACCAAATTGCAGATTCACAAACCAGAGCCCTGACTGTGATGATGTTTAACTATATGCTTAACTTAATACAAATGAACAATTAATCTTAGATTTTAAAGCATAGAAACACCTGCAAGACTGGGGTTTAGGTCTCCTAAACATATTAAATAAGCTGTCATCATAATAACTATTTAAAAAACAAACACGCAAACTAAACCAAAACACTATGGTCTTTTTTGCCATAAAATCACGGTAGTTAGAGCATTAGTGGCCAAACATGAATCGCTATGGAATATAATTTTAATTCAACTAAATATTTTTAAACATATATTTAAATATATGTTTAAAAATATATTTGAACTCTAATACATTTAGATGGATGCTGCTTTAGGTTTATTTAAATATTTTACTGAAAGTTTAAAAAGAAAGTTTCAACTACAGTACATAAAAATGTAATGAACAGTATACCCAATTAAAATCAAAAAAGCACAGAGGCTCAAATTTAAGGTTGGAATTCTAGAACAACTCACTGCTATTTGTTTGTATTATAACTTTTCCATCCTCCCACTAAGGAATGTGGAAATTCACCTCTAAGCTTAATCAATAAGCTATTTAAAAAGGAAAAACAAAACAAAAACAAAAAACCCAACCCAAACCCTAAGCCTGTATTTCTTTTGGAATTTGAGATTTCACTTTAGCCACCACCATTTGAACAGTGCCCTAGAGAGACATATTTCCTTACCAGGATGGTCCATTATTGCTTGATGAGAGCCCACAGTGACTTTTTGTCCAAAATAACTGCTTTGGACATGGTTTCAGGGAAAAATGTCAATATAAAAACATATACAATTATATTTCAAGAAAGCACTGAATTGATCTGAATTGTATCATACTGTATTAATTTTAATGCCACTCCATAGACAAGTATATATTACGTGTTGAAGGAGGTGTGCATATACACAAACACAAAATACATACACAGAATTCAGCCCAGATTAATGTATCTTCATTTAATTTCTAGCATAACACTGATTCATTTTTTGCACTTTAGAATTATGTGGAGTAATGAGAATAGGCACAATTCATTAATACAGCTTCTAATTTACCTTATTATAGTGCACTATTACGCACTGATAATACCATAAAAACAATATGATACTATTCAAGCTCATTTTTCTCATGTACCAGTGAAGTCTAGTAAATAGGATTCTAAGTGCTTTTTAACTCAAATGTACAACTTTTGCAGCTTTACACAGTAGAACAGTGCAATACATTACGTCCCCACATTCCAGGAACAAGGGCTGAGTTTACAGTTGTACTTGTTTCACATGGGACTGGCTTTGCACTTTCTGCAGCTCTAGTGCTTCAACTGCTTCGTCTATGACCTCCTTTTGCTCCCCTTCATTTTCCTCAATCGGTTTCCAGGTGCTGGCTATTAAAAAAAAAAAAGTTCTTTTGGTAGCTAGCTCTCACCTGGTAGAAGAAGACAGTTTCGAAGTAACGGTACAGCAGAAGTTCTTCGAGAGGGTTGGTTCACAGTGCTAGGGTGACCCTGATCTCCACTTACTTCCCAGTTCCTGACTTTGGAAGAAGCTCGCTCTGGCTTCTTGGGAAAAGATTCCGATGTGACTTTCTGCCTCTTTTCAGGAATCCCTGTGACAACCGTTGAGTTCAGAAAGGTCCTTTTTGGCTTCCTCCTCACCTTTAATTTTTTAGCATCAGGCTTTTCTTTCTTAAGATGCTTTCCCACTGTAGTTTTCCTTGTCTGGCATCTGTGGATTGAGAAAGCAGAAGATTTCTCGGCACGAGGACAAAGCTTACTTCTCATCCCCTCTTTTTGCTGCTTTTTAGTTCTGGAAGTTTGTTTGCCTGCAGTTACTCTGTTTCCTCTCCTCCCAAAAGTACACCTGACAGACATGGGTCCTGCAGCCTTCCTAGAAAACACTGGTTCTTTATTAGTGCTTTCTTTTCTCTTCCATATTGTCTTTGGACTTTCCCTCTCTAACCGCTCACTCCTGATGGAGGTCAAAGGAGTTTTGGCAACTCTAGTGTTAAATGGAGTTAATCTACCATCTCCTTCTACTGAAGACTGGTGAGAGTTCAAAGGTGAAATTATCAGGTGTTTGAAAGAGTTCTCAGAGTGACCAGATACCAAACAGTCTGTTCTTTCTGTGGAAACAGAAGATCCATCTGCCTTTTGACCTGAGGCTGCATCATTACCTTTACCTGGATCTGGCAGGAAAGATGCTGAAGATGAATTACAGAAGTCTGTCCAACTGTGTGACTTTGATGGTGTGCTTTCTCTGTGTGCATCAGCTAGTTTCCTCATGTTTGCATCAAAGCTAAGACTTCTGAAAAGCTGTCGAACGTGGGAGGGCTTCTTGGCCTTATCTCCAACTGTACTCTTCGGAGGAGTTTTCAGAATTCGATTTGTCAGTGGGTCATAATACTTAAAAGAACACTGTTTGTATTTATACCTTACAGAGTCCTTGCTATCCGTGGAGTTACGATTTTTCCTCATTTTGGGAGCATCTATAGGTTTACCTTCACACTGTTTTATCTCTGGGCATGAAAGCACATACACCACTGTCTTGGGCTGTACAGGACTCATGATCTTGCTATAGGACTCAGGAAGTTTAAGGGCACAGAGTCTAGTTTTCATGTTTGGAGTTTTTTCATTCTCCGGCCACACAATGCTTGCCTTCTGATCAGCTGGATCAGATTCCCTTCTAGACATTTTTCTTTTTGCTACAGGGTAGTTCAATAGACTTGTTTGGGTGCCATGGCTGACTTTAACCACCTGGCATCTTGAAGCCAGGCGCCATGTCCTTTTCCTAGGCATTTTAAGAATTTGTGGGTTGCATAGCGTATCTGAGGCTAAAGATGGGTTATCAAAATCAGAGCCACCACTTAAAGCATCATTAAATTCTGGCAATGCTTTAACTGGTGCACTTTCTGTTCTATTACCCTCAACAGTACTGTTCTTTTTTTCATCCTTCTGCTTTTTTTTCTTCATTCTCTTCCCTGTACAGTTGGCTGAGGATTCACTGTCAAAGTAGCAGCGAAAACGACCTTCCCTGAAATCACGCACAAGTTCTTCAATTTTTATATCATCTTCATACATGATTTGAGACCAAGTCTTTCCCACAAAAGAAGGAGGCACATGAGGCAGAGCTGGAAGAACTGGTTCTTCAGTATGAAGTACGACATCCTGTTTCACTGCTTCTGTTTTCTCTAGTGACTCACTTTTTAAAACAGAAGAGAGCTGTGTTCCATAGTCTTTATCTTGCAAACTTATTTGGACCTCTTTTAGGAATTCTATATCTTTTATAGCTGCCTTGGGTAAGTCTGTTCCTGCCTGAATAGGTGCATCACAGTCAAAACTCATTTCAGAACCCTCTAAATGAGTATTGTCCAGAAGTGATGAAAGTGTTAAACGGGGATTATTCTCTTCTTTGAAATAAACTTCTTCAGATGTAGTTCCATGGCAGTATTTCAAAATAACATCTTCAATAGTTTCATCCACTGAACTTTCACCACCTCTGTTCGTCTTCATGTTTTTGCATCTTGCTAGTTGTGGGGATGTCCCAAGATCTAGGGAGCTGCTGATACCCACAGTATCCCTGAGATGGAAATCAGACACCAAAGTTTCATCCTGAGTTCGTAAACCATCTCGTTTTGAGAGAGATTGACCTGAGGTAATACATAAATAATTGCTGTGGCTGCACATAGGATTCTGATGAGAAACTGAAAGGCGTTTTGGGTGAACCAGTGCTGGAGCAGGATCGCAGCATGGGTTCAATAACACATCACTTTTGCATACCTCCATTCCTGTTTTATCACGTCCACTATGCGGAATCAGATTTGATGCTGCCAATTCCCTAACATTTTTTCCTGTTTTAGGATTAACAGAAGAACTACGGTTTAAAGGACTGACAGAAAAATGCTGAGGTGCAGGGCTCACAGCTGTAAACTGGCCTTCGTGCCTATGATTTGCGATTTGAGCATCTTTCAGGGAATCCCGTTTCTCATTGCTACGAATGTCCATAGACTGCTGGGATATTCTTGTAACATGTTCCTGCCCTCTTTCTAGTTTTTTAAGAAATGCTTGTGTTACAGAAGTTTTCTTTGTGCCCCCATGAGACAGGCGTGGAGCAGAAGAGCATATTTCACCAACGGACTCCTGGCCTTTGCTGGAAATCTCCTGTCTGTCTCTGTTCCTCTTTTTCGACATCTCTTCTGGGGACAGGCAAGCAATCCTAGCAGCCTCTGGAGTGACGAGGAGTGGCATGTCATCATATGTTGGTCTAAAGGGGAGGGGGAAAAAAACACCATATATGAATACTGTACATATGCTGAAGATATTTCAAAAAATAGGTTGGGTTTTTCGTTGTTGGTTTTTTGTTTGTTTGCTTGCTTGTTTTTAAAGAGTAATTACCTAGAGTGCATCACACCTAATGAACAAACTCAAGTTACCAGCTCTGCTACTTTAGCAGAGATATTCCATTTTTAAGAAGTGTGGAGGGGGAAACATTCCACAAAGCAAAGATAACAGTTCGGGCATTAGTCGGTTACCCTCTTCATGCAACAACCCATTAAGAATGGCCAAACATACATTACAATCATTTTATAAATAGAGCAAAGCAAGAAAAAGTACAGGTATTTCCTTTGTTTGAAGTTGTGAGCTTATAAAGAGGTTATTTCACTGGTAAAACTATCATTAATTAGTATTGAGCTTTTGTAGAGAAATGGAACATTATAATATGGCACAGTATAAAAACACTATTGAGTATAAATGCCCCTTTCCCTACAAAATGTGGCTGCCTGATAGGAACTCTGCACATGCGGCCAAGGAATTCCATGCTTACTCTTTCTCGCAGACGTACCACAGCTTCTGACTCACTTCTATAAGAAGCCAAGTTATGATTGTTCAGCCTCACTGTGACAACAGCAGATTTTTATATATTCTGTAACTGGCAGTTCTGTCCTTAGGACTGCCTCAAATACAAGTGTTTATGTCTTGCAGAATTAACAGAACAGACAGATATGGACTATTTCTCTTACGCAACACAGGAACCCACAATGTTTAATGTGTAACAGCTGGGCAAATGCAATGAAAATAATTTTTTAAAAAAGTAAATATAATTGAAGAGAGGACATTATGTTTCCTTGAAAGTTATAGACAGACCTTGCGAGACCCAAATGGATGCTTACTTTAATATATGGCAGACAGCCATGCACCTCTAATGGTGCATTCATCTGCTAACAGAAGTATCGTGAGTAAATTTTATGGTAGAGTAATTTCCTTGGTTACAAACATTCAGCTTCTACATTTATTGAAAGTTAAAAATCAATCAGGAGCCAATAGAATTAGCAATGCTCAATAGTCAACATGTGCAGAAGTCCTTGAAGGACTCAGAAATTAGTTATTAATAAAGCCAGCTGATACCAAGCAAACTTGTAGCACGTATTTTTAACTAGCTACTTCACACTGAAAAACAATCACAAGAGAACTTATCTGAATATAGCTATGGCTCAGCCTTTTACTGAGAGATGACAGATAAAAGAAGAATTCTCAGCTTGGAAGAACTGTTTTATAGTTAAAAAAAAAAATTACAGGTTTGGCTTATGTTTCAAAAAAAAAAAAAAATTATTTAAAGCTGACATTTGGACTCTACAGAGTTAACAAGATTTAGCCCAGAAAAGCATACTTCATAGGATCACCACCAAAACAAAACAAACAAAACTTCCCACAACTCCCCACCAATAACTCACACTTGGAAGCACACCTACTTCAAACCTCAGGACACGGCTCAGTGATAGGGCTTGTGATCCACCATGGGATTTTGCTCTCTTTCTCTCTCTGAGCCACTAACAATTAAGAAAACAGTTTTCCAGCCAGCTACATATTCTATTCATTTCATCACCATTTAATCTCCAACACATTTTCATTAGCTTGCTCATAAACCTCATACAAGAACATGCCAAAAGCTGGGCTTTTGAGAGATGGCATGATAGATGCAACATGACAGATGGCACCAAGATGGATGATTCTCCTCTATTCACAAGGTCTGTTATCCTGTCAAAGAAGGAAATTAGCATGGCCTGATGTGATTTTTCTTGACTAAATCAGCAGTAACCATTAGTCATCACTTCATTGTCTTCTAGATTCTCATAACAGTTTGGTTATTCACCTCTCAGGGAAATACTGTAATTTAAGCAAAAAAGTCCTTAAGCAGATCCTCTCTCTGCCCCTACTGATAACTGACAATCACGACATTTGTTTTTTCCCAGTCCTTCTGAAACATCACACATTCTCCCTGGCCTCTCAAAAATAATTATGAACAGCTCCCAGACTGCTTCACAGAGTATCACGTATCATGAGTGCTGAAAACCCTATTTACTGAGGTCATGTGAGGAGAACTACAGAGCCCCTAGGTCATAAACAAAACAAGTTTTTAAATGTAAAATAGCATGGAAATGAAAGTTATCAGAAGACCAAGACCTACAAGGTGTTTCACAGTGCAGGGACTGAAGCACCATCCATCAAAGAAAACAACAAAAAAAAAAAGCCTTCCAAGGAAATACAAGGGCAGTCACATGAACATTCTGTAGATCAAAGTCTCCTCCAATCACTGCAACTCATAACAAAAATCACACTGGCTACATAAAGAGTGATAAAGCACTGCATACTATTCATAATGAAGTAACTTGTACTTTAATTTGGCTGTTAGCATATTATCCTTCATTCACTAAAGTGCCGTACATATCAAATATTCACTGCCAATATTTGAGTTGAACTAATGGTGCAAGTTTTATTAACACACCCCCCCAAAAAAGATGTTTGTTATTACAGTCTCACTACCTACGGCTCCATGGTAAAGTTGAGTCCAGGTTTTGCTTGAGTCCAAACACTAAATGCTGAAAAATTCACGTTGCAAAATTTTACCTTACTTTACTTTCCAGAGGTTAGAAGATAAAGGCCACCATGCCTATCTAACTTGTAATTTTACGTAGTGTTCAAAAGCATGTACAAGACACGCGCATGTTCCTGTATCTGTAAAAATGGTGTGTGGGGAGAGCGTGCGTGAGCATGTAGGAGTGAAGTATGTGTGAATGCATATACCCTTACATATTATAATAATACACAATTTAAGTGAAAGTGAGGAAACTGAAGTGGTAGCTGTCATGGCTCATGCATACCAGAAGCGGGAATCTTGCAGAAGACATGGCTGTCTTGGTCAAAGGAAACAACAAAACAAAAACTGACATAATTGAGATGCCAAATTATATTTTTCCTCCATACTGTAAAGGAAGTTTAATTGATACCTGCCACAGACCTTGTTTTTATTCCTGGTAATGCATATGGAATACAACCACAGGCTGAAAGTCTTAAGAGAAAAATGCCACAACAAAACTTTTCTATTATAAATAATTACAGTTACAAAAGACTGGAAGGTAGTAAATACATTGCTGACATTTAAAAACATAATGTAGTTATAGGTGGCAATACAAGAAGTTTCATAGCAACTAAAAGCTTTTAGAGCTGTACCTGGCAAGTTAGCTCAAGCAACAACAATTAAAATAGAATCAAATAGGTGGAAGACTACAAGATCTAGCCACCATCAAGGTTTCTCAAAAGGAAAAGTTGCACCTCACTAATCTCTGGACCATATGTTAGGCACTAATAAAGGAACAGATGAATAAGAAAAGATTTACTACTTT
Source organism: Morus bassanus (assembly GCA_031468815.1). Taxonomy (NCBI): domain Eukaryota; kingdom Metazoa; phylum Chordata; class Aves; order Suliformes; family Sulidae; genus Morus; species Morus bassanus. Next base: position 29,880,669 of record CM062574.1, on the reverse strand, counting down.
AATATGCAAAAGGCTTTCATTAAGGTCTCTGGGAGTCTATTAAAAGGCTAATTAATCATTGGGGGAGGTAAAACAAGCCCCCAGTCAAACACCAAGAACTGGCTGCTGATATCAAATGGAAGGGTTAAACAATCATGCATCATCACAACAAAAGACCGGAAGCAGAACGCTCTCCAGTTCAGGCTAAGTTTTATGACTGAATTGCAGCTTTCAAAATTTTTGAAGGGTAAAGTATTAAAATCTTCAGATGGCAAGGAAGTGCTAAAAGGATCCTATGAATAATTCAAATAAAGGAACACAATAGGGATGTTCAGTCAGATTTTGATAAACAAGGGAGAAAACTTACAACACACCTTGCATGAACCTAACAAGCCACATCAATTCAGCAATGGCAGTTCAACAACTCCTCCCTGCTCAAGATGTGTTATTTGAAAAGAAAATTAATAAAGTTTTGTGACACAAGCTGCAATATTCCCGTGTATTCCAAAAATACAACATTTTCCTCAAAGGTGTATCATCTTTTAGAATACAGTGGAATTCTGGTTATCCAAGAAAAGGGGACAGAATTCATCAGAGTACAGGTAAGGGTTATAGGACTAAGCAAAAGGAGAAATATCATATAATGGAACATTAAAAAAAAAGAGAGGATTATTTCTATTATCATATGAATGCAGTATAATCAAATACATCAGATGATCAAACAACGCCTGTCAGCTGAACTGCTGTGCCCTACTGCTGTATGCATTCTTGCCCACCTAAGCTCTGAGATAAAGCACCTTTGTTCATACTTCAAAATCTTACAGATCAGAATTAGACCTAAAGGGAAAGCCCAAAGGCAGAAGATATAATCTTTTTAACTTTCTTCAGAGTTCTTCCACCTTTGCGTGAAACATGTGGCATCTGGATTCTGCTGGAAGAGTTGAATATAATACTCAATGGATTTTGGTATGGATAAACTACAGCAAATTCCTAGGCTTCCAGCTCGCTTAACAGCCTATATCCAATTTTCAAAAATTACTTATAAGCAAACGTCTCTGGCGTGGGGGGAATACAACTGCTAGTCTATACAGTTAGGAACTTCTGACAGTTTTGCTACAAATTACCCCCAAAAGCAGAGTGAAGATTTACTCTCTTAAATGCTCAATACTATTTATTTATGTAAAAATCACTTCTACACCAAGAGTTTGGAGGAAGGAATGATTTTTTGGTTTGTGGGGTTTTTTTTGACTGGGGGGAAGGGCAGAACACCAATATACTTTGAAATTCAGTATAAGGCAAAGCTCTGATGAATTTTTTCCTCTTTCCATATCACTACTAGGCATACTGGTTCTGCAAAACAAATCAAATCTAACAAATATTTCTATAATCCTTTTAAATGACACTGTTAAGATTCCTTGTATGAATTCAGCTAGATAATAAAAACAGGTATTTAAGAACTGAGTGAAACTGTGTATCAATCCAAGTGGTTTTATCTAAGAAAGAAGAGAATCCATTCTTACCTCACATGTCAGTTAAGAACGTGACTTTTTTTTTTTTCAGTCAGAGCAGGATCGCAACATAAATCTATTCATACTTTCTTTTCCATCTTTGCTTTTCTTCCTCCAAACGCTGTCTAGATTTGGGATTATTCCTCCCCTTCTCCCTCCAACTTCATCTAGATTTTGTACATTATTTTTCTCGTTTCATTCCTTCTTCCAAGAACTTAGAGGAACATGGGTAGCTTGTTTTTCCTAGTTAGTAGGTTTCGTTCACCAAAGGAATAGTCCTGTATTACAAACACCTCAAGAGAGGGCTTTTTTCATTTGGGTGTTGCCTTAAAATCAATCCTATATTTTCTCCATGACAAAAATTTGTGGATGTTCTTAAGCTAGAATAATTAAGTTAATTTAAGATGGAAGGATTAGTTTATTTATTTTTAATGATGTTTATATGTCCTGGGCTAATTTGTCATAGACATGCCTATTAGCTTGTTCTGTCACATCCTTGATAATATCAGTATGACTGCCTTCAGACAAAATACCCTTCTACTTGTTTGTCTTATCTATAGCAGAGTTGTATGTCAAGATAAACTGTACTGGGTTCAGACTGGGATTTTTCTCTGCCTTGTAGAACATAAACGAGGAATGAGTTTTAATTGATTTCCCTTCATCTACAGAGAAAAACTTACACATTCACCCTCTTATCACTCTTAGACATGCACAAGATAAATAAAGAGAACACTTTTCAAAATCTGAGCATTAATGAATTGGCCACTTAATGTAATTCATGTAAGTATTAACTGAATGTATGAACTGCAAGAATAATGAAAAAATATAAATATCCACCTGACATTATCCCCAAACAACAAACCAAAACTATGAACTCTTTCAAAACATAGCATAAAATATACTACTAAATATATATATAAAGAATTATAATATATATACACCTCTCTAAAGCCCAAATTATAAGAATTTGTAAATGCATGTCAGACTGTACAGTCTGACATTACACCCGCTGATCCGTATATTCCTTCTTTTTTCAGGTCTTCACATTTAATTGCTATCATTAGTGTCGTATCAAATCCTTAAGTAGTGAAACAAAGTTTAAGAGTGCAGAGACAACAAAAAAGCAATATACTTAGACAATGTTTATATAAATACACTCCTTCCTAAATTGTCTTCCATGTGAAAGTTTCACCTCAAATAGGCAAAATTTACTGCTTAGCAGTGGAACAGAAATAAGAACTTGTAATACATGCATTCTACCAACAGATATTAAAAAAAAAAAAAAAGCTAGCCGTATTATACCTGTTGTCATGGTATCTGTGGGGATGATGCTGTAAAACATCTTGCAGGAAGCGCTCCATCAAGCTACTGGTACCCATACGATTTCTACAGTAAGTGGTAAAATGTCTGTGCTGGGAGCTGAAAACATGCTGGTGAAAGATAAAACAGATTACTAGTTTAATAGTACTGTTAACACACTGGCCTGTTCCTAAAAATTACTTCCCAGGTTAAACATTACACTGTTGCTATGAAAATATTTAAATAAAAAGTCTTCAGCCTTTTCTACTTTAAGGCCTTGATTCAATGAGATTTTTAAGCATGCTTAGGGAGTCTCAAATAATACTAAAATGTACTGAAACTTCCTTCTGAGTTGGAACCTAAATTAGCAGCATTGACAGCTGCTCACAAATTTCTTGTAACTAGTACAAATACTCTTAATGTGTCTATAAATTACTATTAAAATATTCTTGAACTTCATATGAGTAAACTTCTTATAATGCACTCAAATTAAGGAGAATTTTCGTAATCATAGAAGATTAAATAGGCTTCTAGTTTCTAATTAAAAACGTCTAAAAGACAGGAGACTGACAGAGTTAAAAAACAGAAATTAAAATAGTTGATCAAACGTCTTCAGCCTTGATATCTAACATATTAACCCTAGTACTTTACAATATATACAGATTTCAAGATTAAAGCCACAAAAATAAACCTAATGGGTGCAATGCAAAGCAGTGTGCCACTTCAGAAAAGCAGACTGCAGTAGCCATGACACTCCACCAGCACCTTTATCAGGTAGCTGATAAGAAGGGTATCTTCTTCTCAGTGCATACATTGTGCAATTCACAAATTTATTATTTTTCATTCAGTACTGGTTGTTCAGTGTAGAGACTTATTTTATAAGCCTATAAAGCCTTTTGGTACTCCTTGCTATCTGTTCCTGAATTACACAGAAGCCTTCTCACCTGTTCCAGATTACTGTAATGTACATGACAACAGTTGCAGTATCCTTGTCTATTTTGCACAGTGGATACTCCAGGCCGAGGATGTTCTTGTCCTCTTGTGTGAAAACTGAAAGAAGGAGGTAATATTACCAAGACGTGTTGGGTTGTTTAACTTATGTTCTTAAAACAGAAATTCTAAATATCTATCTCACTATAGACCTGGAACAAACTTGCAAGATAAATGTTTCTATTTCAGAATTGTAATGGTAAGTAGGACTACATATTTTAAGGTATTCCCAAGCAAATGTCACTGAAGAGAATTTTTCTTAAATGCAGAACAAAGGATAACAGGTTGAAGGCACAGCTAACACAAATGCTAATTTCAGTTGGCTGAAATCTGAAGAGAACTGTCTCTCCAAGAAAAGGCAGAGCCATCTTTCCATTTTTCTGGTTTTTAATATTTTGAAATTTAAAAAAATAGACCAAAGACAAAGAAATCTTCACACCCACACATTAGTTTTGGGCACTGCAATGTGCCTTCCCCGCAGGTTTTAACAGTATGTGGGTACAAAATAGAAAGGACCTCCATCACACACTTGATCTATATTGCATCACTGTCATCGATTACACATGATAACAGATAAGGTTGAAAAACAGATCCTTCCTGTTTTACTTCATGTAAGCGGTAAGCTAGATGCCAGTTAGATCATCACCTAACTTACCTGCTATTGCTGTCCTGTCGTAGAGAGCCTTCAACACCATGTCTTTCAATTCCTATAGGAAAAAAAAAACAACACCAAACCCAAAACAGAATATCAAAGAGATGGAATAGAGTTTTACCTGCAATTAGTTACTTCTCTTACATTGCATTTGTCAAAGCTGCTATTTTAAAGGAAGATTAAAAGTTTACTAAGTTGAAGAAAGCATGAAGAGAAAGATCCTTTTGTCCTCTAAGTTCCTCTAAAAGCTTCATAAAATAAGCTTTACTTTTTTACGGTTGAGGTGAGTGGGAATTTTCTGCTGTATTTGCCTGGGATCAAGACTAGGCAATCTACATATATACTGCTACATCTGTGATCACTGAGACAAAATGCAGCATGTCTTAAACAGCTTATTACAAGACAAGAAAATTACATCTACATGGAAACTCTGTGGATGATTCAGAAGTCACTTCTTCCATCTAAGTTCTGTAATGAAATTTAGGAAATCAAAGTATGCAATTGAAACTACAAGGTGAACTAATGCTTCTACTGTTAATTATTACATTAAAAAAAAGAATAACTGCAACAAAAACACCAACTTTAAACTTCTCACCTTGTGCTGAAGAAGCAGAAGCTTCATCGGATGGTTTGATTCTGTCAAACATCTGTAAGTAAAAAATAAAATAACTGAGAATAAAAAAAAAACCAAAACCCACAGTAAAGCCCATCCTTAGGTTCATCCCTCAGTCCAAGCTCCAAGCTGTTCAGAAGCACTATATTGCTTCAGCTATCGACCAAGACTTGACTTAAATGAAGCTGCACCATAAAAATAAATTTCTGCTTTACTAGGTTACCCTAATATTATATTTAACAATGCATGTTAGCTTTGATAGAAGGGGCTAATTTCTGATCTAATTAACGAATTCAAATACTATACTTATGAATACAGCTTACACTCTTAGGTTATTAAGCAATAACCTTGTCAAATTAATTTAATTACTTAATTTTCTAAGTTGCCTTTACAATAAAGATGAAAGACATATGCTAATAAAACCCATACAAGACCTAAACCACACAAAATAATTATCCAGGCTGGAAAAGCAATCCTTATTGCCCAGAAGACCTGCAAATCAATACTGATTCCCACAATTTTTAATTAAAATATAACTGCAGCAACACACAATTACATGCTTTAGGGTGCCCAAACACAAAGGGCTTCCGAGTTCCACAGAGTCCTTTTACATTATAGAATGCAAGCATAAAATCTGCTTTCTAGTACAAACCTTAAAGTCATCAACCTTCTTCATCCACCAGAGCTGACTCCAGACTAGCAAACAATAAATGTCGAACAGGAGGCCATTTGCAGTGCGGGACACTTATCTTTTCTCATCCCATCTGACAACAATAAAGTTAAAGAACCTTTTAAAACAGAGTTAATAATGCATGTTTTCTGTGCCCTAAGGCATGTAAATTTTTCTGTACCACTTTGCAAACACATCAGTCGATAAAATGAATAAATCTCCTTTTGAAGTCTGCAGTACATCCTTTTTCATTATGGAAGTTGTTTTCTTTTTCATTATGGAAGTTGTTTTGACAGTTTTTCCTACATAAACGTTAACTGTTTCTTCTGCAATAGCTTTGTTCCTTCCTTCTTCCTCATAGTCCCTATGTATTAAATACTGTTGTTGTTTTGGATGCTAGAACTCATGAAATTAAGTATACTTCTACAGTAACAGAAAACAAATTCCTCAATATTAACCAAATCGAAATGAATCTATTTTGAGCATTATTCATGAACCTGCTCAGAAAAACAATGGGCTTTTTGCTTATGTTACATAAACTAGTTAGATATCACAATAATACATTCACTGAAATTTTCACAGTATGTTGAATGTTCAAAGCATTTTGTAAATTAATCATTACATACTCAATGAAGTATTATCATTAGCATTACAGATAGGAAAATAGAAAGGCTGCAATAATTTGCGCAATCACTGTCACCAGCGTCACAGTGAAAGTATCACATTCTGTCTCAAAACTCAGGACTTAGCAATTCTTAGATCCGCTCTTGGCTTACCATTTATGTAATTGTGGTATGACAAAGTTTCAAATCAACCACTTCTACTTTTTATCCTTTATAAACTGTTTTTAAAAGAATCATTCCTTCCCTTCTCCTTTCCTGCCCTCATATATGTAGAAAAGATGTTCCTATATGAGGCTACACACTGTCAGGCCTGACAGATGTCTGGTTTGTTGTTTGTTTTCTTTAAACTTGTTTTGCTCTTTCCCTGACTATGCACTGCTTATTATAAAATAGCAGGGCTGTTATAGCAGTTATGGTCAGAAGTAATATCTTAATATCTCAACTCAAAAAAACCCCAACAAACCACCCAACCAAAACACTGCATTGTTCTCCTTCCCATAGTGCATCAGTTCATGCAATAATATTAAAATAAAGCAAACACACATAATCCAGCTGTTCTTATAAACCTTCTCATCAAGCAACTAAGAAAAGCTTTCTTGATAGATCAACTGATCTCAGTCACCTTGTTCAGTGTCCTATATGCAGCTGGGATCCAAAAGAAAGTGAAGGAAAAACCCACAAGACTATCTTTCATGAATGATGCTTTACAGAAAATAACTTGTTTTGCGTGCTCAAAGTCAACTTACCTATTTGTTAAGGTCTTTCTCTCTCTCTCTATTCTTAAGATAAAGCTACGAATACGGAGCACAGTAAGAGTGTAGCAACCGCAGAGGCGGCTACCCCACTGACAGGGCGGTCAGTCAGCAGAGGGCACCAGAAGCACCCACCCCCATCCGCTGCCCCAAAACTGGATTAAAGCACTTCGGTATACAAATGCCTAGTTTCATCTCAGAGATGCCAGGCAGTGGCAACTGCAATATGTTGGAGGATAACTACTACAACGGTCCGTTACTTCCTTACTTCACGGAATAATTTCAATGGTGGTGCGCTACGGAGAGTTCGCTCAGCTGCAGGTACAATTCTGTCAGTTACACCCCCAGGTTGAGACGCAGACTCACGCACATTTAAACCAAGCTAGGAGCGCAGTAACTTTAAACAGCAGAAGACTATGAAAATAACTATACTGAATCACTCCAGTCTGGATCTCCTCGTCATCTTTCTACAATTCGAGGAGATTCGATGGACCAGATTTTCCCACCGGAGAAAGGGCGTGTTAGGCAAGACTTGTAAAAGCCTGGCTATCACTTAGTAACTGACAGGAAAACATCAGAGGAAGATCTTTCAGAGATACTTATGTACAAAGCTGACGAGGAAAACCTATTCTCTTCATCTCAGTGTTTTTTATGAGAACACTAGTGTACAGGACAAAGGAAAAATGTGAACTCAGATTATATACAGCTTGCTCACCATCTGAAGTCAAGCTCAAATCACAGGCTAGTACCGTAAAGAAAATCTGCTCTGTAGATGCCTTGTTTATGTTGCCAAAATCCGGAGAGCCTAACTGCAATCCTTACTTTTTCAAAACAGAAACTACAGCTATAAATCCACAAAGGATTTTCCTGATGTCCACGCAAAGCCTGCAAAACTCTAGCTTCGCTAAGATACTTCCAACTGTAAGTATCTTAAACTGTTGGATTAAAAATGTCAATTATATCTGTACAAGCTTTAGCATAAACATTTTACCACCGAAAAATCCTGTAAAATGTAACAAATGTACACGCAACTGGCTACATACAGAAATGTTTGATTTGGTAAATGTCTAACCAGGCTACTTTAGCCGTCTCTAATATCAATGCTTCTTTTTGGTTTCATCGAATTACTCTGCGTACAGCGGCCTGAGGATGAAAAGCCTCGGATAATCCCGTTTAACAAGCGAAATCCATGAAGAGGCAACCAAAAGGCACGAAACGTACGCATAAAAAAAATAATCAGTCGTGCATTCTGATAGTATGTAAAAGCGTCAAAAGCATCGAAGAAACTCTCCAGACAGCGTCACTCTTGCACTGCAATAGGTATAAACAAAACGGGGCAAAAAGGCCAACCAAAACCGCTCCCCCAAGAACACCTCACGAGAACCCCTAGCGCCCCTTCACCTGGGAAGGTCCGTGCCGGGCAGAAAGGGGGAAACAAGGGAGGAAACTCTCCCTTAAACAAGCTCAACTGTCCTCCAAGAGCACCAGCACGAGCGGGGAGACGGTAACCCATTCCAGGAGCCGCCTCTGCCCCACGGCCGCGCCGCTCCCGCTCGGGCTCCGGGCGCGCCGGGTGCCGGCCCCGCGGTCCCGCCCCGCCCCGTCCCGTCCCGTCCCGTCCCGCCGCCCGGCCGGGCCGGAGCCGCGGGCAGCCCCCAGGGCCCGCCGCCCGCTGCGGGGGGCGAGGGCCCGCTCTGCTCCGAGGGGGCGCCGCCCCTGCTGAGGGGGCTCCCCGCCGCGGGGGGGAGGCTGCCGGCGCCCCGCGCGGCCCCTCCCGCTCCCAGCCGGCCCCCCTCGCCCGGCCCGGCTCCCGCCGCCTCACCTCCATCGCTTCCCCGGGAGCTCTTCCGTGCCACGCTGGGGTGAAGGGACGCCATCCCCTCCTTCCTCCTCCGGGTCGGGTGGGCGCGGCGGGGGCGGAGCAGAGGGCCGCGCTGGGCTGTGGCGGGGATGCGGGCTTCCCGCCGCTCCCGCCCCGCCCCCTTCCCCTCAGCGCCGGTCCCGGGCTCCTCCGCGCCCCCGTCCCGCCGCCCCGGGCCGCGCGGGGGCGGCGGGTGCCTCAGCAGAGCGGGGAGCTGCCCGCCGCAGCCCGCCGCCCTCCCGGCCCCTGGAGCCGGGCTGGCGCAGCTCGGACGGGGCCCGAAAAGCCTCGGTTTCTCCAGCCAAGGCGCTGGAAACCTGCTCCGACAAACCGGGGTTTGCGTCTTTTTGTCAGCTCCCGTCGGGATTTTTCTGGTTTGGGAGGTAGCGTCTCTGATAAGTTTCATTGCAACAACCGTGATAGTTACTTCCTTCTTCAAAACACATTATTTCATACGCTTGAGAGTGGACTATAGGTTTTACACTTTTTTTTTTTTTTTTTCTGTCATTAAAACTAGTTTGCTTTTCAGGGTGTACTTTTTTTTAGGTAGATAGAAAGGTCTTAGATTGACTTTTTCATTGAATTAATGCTAAATCTGGCTTGGGGCTTTTTTTCCCCTCAGCAATGGGTTTAATAATGGGTTCAGGTTCTCTTGTTTTCAGTTGTGAGTTTTTAACGCTTATCTGCTCTCCCGTGGGAAACCAGCTATTGCATATTTCTCTCATTATGCCGAAGCAGCAGGATTTTTTTAAGCAGTCTGGGCAGACAAAGATAACGCCCTTATGTGTGAAGACAGGTGCAGATACAGGCTTGGATTGTGCAATTGGCGGGGGGGAATCTTCAATGCGCCGTAATATGGAAAATTTAAACAGAGACTGCTGTAAAAAGATACTGTTGTGTGATTATGAAACCATAGCTTAGAAATATCCACCCACGCTGAATGAGTAATTGAACACAAATCTCAAATGGAATAACAGCAGGAGAAGGCTTTTCTTTAGGAGGGGACTACCTTAATTACTGTTGTATTCTTTTGATATGTGTATAGATAGGAATGCTTTTCCTGCTGAAAAATAAGTACTTAATACAGAACTAAAGTTGCCTGGCGATATTTTGTTGCCTAGCATAATACAGAACTTGGCAAAACAGGAGCTGATTAAAAAAAAAAAAGGGGGAGAGAATACAGCTTCTTAGTTGTTTAGTTATGTATAGCATAATGTTTCTGCCTTTTAAGGCTGGCAGGATCCCCTAATCATTCTACACCCATTTTAGCTACATTTATTTTGTTGGAGATAACTGAATAAGATGATAGCTTACCTGAGACATCTTGGCAGATAAAAGATTTCAATACAAGCATATGTGGGAGAATCAGTCACTTCGGTAACATGGAAAGGATTTTTTAACTCAGTGATGGACAAGTGAAAACCTAGTTTTAGATGGAATCTTATGGGTAGCAGTGGAGATTTGTAAGAAGCAGTCATAAAATTTTGCAGATGCAGTATTTCTGCAGAGAAGATTTACATGCGTGAAAGTTCAGGCACGTGCCCAAATTATTGCTTGTCAGCAGAGCTGCCTTGTTTAAATGTGTGTAGTCCATCTGTGGCAACCACACTCTGAAACATGTTATCTTAGGCTTAAATAGTTTACCTTTATGAGGGTTTATAGCAGACTCAGTGAGTTACTGTGGCTCAGCTGACCCTTCATAACTTGTTGAAACAAAGTAAGCTTGATTACATAGCTGAGGTACTAACATTTCTTTTCCAGAATGGCTCATGTAAAACAGAAGTAGTCCTTAGCAAAGAGAAGTCTATAGAGTCTGTCTTACAATGCCATACAGATTGTCCTTGGAATGTTCTGAATATTCTTGCAAGGACAGAATGTAATAGTCTATCTTTTGGACTATCATTCAAAGATGGCAGAATTTAGGCTTGTGTTGCCAAGTATTTCTTGACTTTCAGCTCCTTCTGTATTTATGAACTTGAAGTTTCGCCTTGAATCAAGCTACATAAGGTATTGAGAGATATCCCTTTCCCTCAGCATCCTCTGCCTCAGGAACCTACTCCTCACATACGTGCATGAACACTGAGGAGGGCTGACAAACTTCCTTTCCCCTTTTAAAAAATTCTCTCTCTCCCGGTCTAAACATCTGACTTTTTCCTCTTTGCTGACAGCTATACTCATCTATTCAGTTTCCATAAACTGTCCCATACAATTTATGGAAATACATACACTGCTTTGCTTTCTGCTTTTGCTTTGATTTGCTATGTTTCTCCACTCCCATTAGCAAAATATATATGTCAAGGTTATACCAACAAAAAACAGTAAGAAAAACTGGCAAAGGTGAACATCAGCTATTTTCCTAAAAAGAGTCTCAAATTTCTTCCAACAGTTGGGTTCAGATTGTAAAGAGAGAAAATCGAGGTTGGTAGAACTAGCTGGCAGGAAATTCTTGCCTAGATTTTTAGTTTGTTACGTATGTGTTTTGTACATTCTCATTTTAAAAGCCTAATTTATCCTTAAATTGTTGGTTTGGTAAAATTCTTCAAAGGATCTGAGCTCAACATATAAAAAATATATGATTTTTTTAAAATAATAATTGTCTTCTACTTATTTCGGTATGGCACCGGAATTAAATGCAAGCCAGAAAGAAAAACAAATTTTTATACATTTTCTTTTTTTAATTATTATGGGCATTCTGCTCACTTTATTTAAAACTGAGTTTTCTTTTTTTGTGTTGTACTCAAGGTTTTGTAAGTTTTAAAATAAGAGCTTTGCCTGTGTTAAACTCGTCTCTGGATCCTTTTCCCATTTGTAACCTGAAAGAGCATTCTGCTTTCAGAGACGCATTTTTCATCATAAAATGCTGAATACTGTACTGTTACATTCACAGTCACGTCTCTTTTCTGTTAATGATTGTTCACTCGGTTCATCTCTCTGAAATAACTATGTCTGTTTTTTTAGGGAACTGACACAAAGAAAAGGACTAGGTCAGGAAGCAGGTTGGGGGTTGCCTGGAGGTGACTGCTCATGAATTGCAGGATATTCTTTGACCTTCATGTTGTGCATGGAATTTTTTTAGCTTCAAAAATAACAGTCCCTTAGAATTTCTCAATTCTATTTGCCATTGTTTCAAATTCATTTTCAAAAATAACACAGATTTTAAAATTGTCTGATTGATATAGTCAGATTGATCCTTGAGAATTGGCAAAGTTTTCAAATATAATTGCTCATTACCAAATTACTTGGAAATATATGATAATTTCTGACATGCACGTGCTGGAAAATGCAGTGGAAAGTTGTAAAGTGACTCCATTTCCCCGTGCTGAAGGGAGATCTGCAATGTGCGAGCCTTCAGCTACGAAGGGAAAAGAAGGACCAATAGGTTCTTATATTAACCACAATCAGATAACATGACTGAAATACATTATACCCAGAATCATTCTCGTCTGCATGGCAAAATGTTTTGATCAGCATTTTTTAAATCAGCTTTCTTTTTATTATAAATGAGTGTGGATTTTTTAATCAGATGCTAATGTGAGAGTCTTGAAATATTTTAATTAAGTATAGTAGAAGACTATTACTCCCTTCTAGCCTACCTCACACTCTATGATAGTAGAAACTCCAAGGCATTTTGGCAAAAGTAAATATTAATTCCTATTACTCAAGCAGGGAATAATATATTTCTCATACAAAGAGATAATTTTCTCAAAGCTTCTTGGGGGGTTATTAATTCTGTTTTTCAAGAATTTTCAAGCTACCAGAAGTTGAGAACCTGCCTTGACCCCTTGGAATATTCTGAATTAAATGTTTATATCCATCAATTTCAATGGAACTGTTCTGTTTTTAAATAGATGCAGGTGAACGTAGGATGATCCTGAATGTAAAATACCTCTGCAGCTTCCTTGTCTGCAGTGTAATTTATAGGAGTCAGGGAGTTCCAAATAGATATACTGTTATGTTGAGTCACTGGATGTTCTGCAGTCAATTTAAGGTGGAGTCAAAATGTATTCCCAAGGTAGTTCAGTAAGCGTTATTTTCCTCTGCACTGGCTGTTCTAAATCATGTTAAATTTTTTTAATGTTCCACAATAAACCACATAAGATGTTTTCTTACATCTGAGAGCAAGCAGACTCTCTACTTTGCTTTTACCTTGGGAATAATTTAAAGAAAGATTTCTTCATCCTATTCAGGAAAAGAGCAGAAAGTTAAGAGAAGTTCTGGGTTTTTTTACCAAGGACAAAACTTAATTTTAGGCTAGGAATGCTGATAAACAAAAACATCAGCCTTCGAAAGAAACCTTTTTCTCATAGTTTGAAAATATACGGATGTTTTCACAGAAAAATTTGAAAAGAGAGAAAAAGAACTTTTGAACAAAAAGCGTTTTATTTGATTTGTGTTTCTTCAGCATTTCACATACTGTTACTGGAACTGCAGTAATTCTTTGGATCAGAGTTTAGTCTCTCTCTTTTCTGGTCCATCAGTAAAACCAGAAGTCTATTCTACATTGTTGGATGGTCTACGTTTCTAATACTGAAGTAATCAGTTTCTGATTTGCACCCAAGCTACATACAATGTGTAATTTCCCTTTGCCTAGTTCTCATCTTAAATAGAGAAGTTGCTGTTCCCTTCTCCACAAGCTCCCTTCTCTCATCTTGAAAAGAAGGGACCTTACTTCTCTTGAAAAGACAAGTAGCTACTTAAATAGCCTTTACAGAAAATGCTACAATTCTAGTCTCTACATTCATGTAAGTTCCATATTCAAGTTCATGCTAAGTGCTGAGTTTGGAGCACATAGTCTTACTAAGGAAAAACAAAAAAAAAAAATTGCAAAGTAAGAAGTATTTAAAATTAACCTTTGTGTATCTTGTTACAGCTTAAGGAGTAGAACTAGACTGGCCAAATATTGGGGGTTTTACCTGCCTCTTTGCTTAGACTGATTTCCTATGCTTCCTTCCCTGAGCCCACTATCAATTTATTAGAGAGAGTGCTAGTTTTGCTTTTATTGAGGGCAACAGAAGAGTTAATATTGACTTTATAGACTAAGCCCTTAACTAGCAAAGTGTTTTTCAGAGCTTCTAATAATTTGCTTTGCCTATATCACAAGCAGCAGGTTTATTGGGATTTATCAGCTCCCATCTCATTAGAGAGGCTGAGGGCTGGGTAGGTGTTTAGAAGCAAAGCTATGTTTCCTCCCCTGAGAGTGATCAGAGCAGAAGGCAAATGCAGAGCAGTAGGCAGAAACTTACGTTAGTTCTCACTGTCTCACATGCACTTCTATGGATAAATAACTTAAATCCCCGTGGAGTCGAGGTCATCTGGCACCTTCCACAAAATGTGTTTACGTCCACTAAGCAGAAAAACAATCTGACAAATGTAGCTGACTATAAAAAGCAACTTTAAAAATACAAATGAATGTGCTGAAACCACTGACCGCAGCTTCTCAGAACATCCATAGCTGATTGAGTATGATTTGGATTTGATTTACACCAGCTTTGCACTGATGTTCACGAGCATTCTCCATTGCAAGGAGCTACTGTCCAATTCAACACCTTTGCATCTCCATAAATCCTAAGGAATGTCAATGGCTGGTCAGTATTATAAAGAGTAATGAGCAGGCTGCACGATTCCACAAGTGCATAGGTGTTTCCCTTAGTTAAGATTTTGAGTAGTAATGCTGCGAAGCAACAACCTTGCTCGATCACCCATGAGTCCTGTACAGGCACCCTGCCCATTAGCATGTATTTTCAGGGAGCTGTCTTAATTTTGTATCGACCCTCAGTTTTGCTCTGTGTCTTTTGCAGGGGATTAGGAGTCGTTTTCAATTTCCCTGTTTGCAGTTTGTTAGTGTTTAAGACCAGTTCTGTCACAGCACAGTAGCCAAGAGCAATAGTCTAGCTGCAGAATAGTGAAGGACTGGACCTTGTAATTGTCTCCTCCCTGCGGATCTGCTTGTTTTGGGCTTTGTTATTCATCATGACAGGCTTCAACAACTTAGCTGTGAATTTTTAATACATGAATGCAGAACATGAAACTTAAATACCTCTTGGGGCACTGAGTCATGCCCATTGTATGTAACACTTATAATCCTATTTGGACTGTGGATTTGGGGTTTTAATCGAAAGGCCTATTACATAAAAGGTGGATGAATTTCCAGAATTTATACTTTAAATGGAAAATAAGATCTCAGTTCTTTGAAAGAAGAGGTGTAGGCAGCTCTGCTAGTGACTTGGATCCTGAGTGGATGGAGGCAGCTAAAATCCTGAAGAGGTGTGGCTCAGGTTCATCTCTGTGCTTTGGGTTTCTTTGAACCTAGGCTGGTTAGGCTTTCGGCAGTTTTTGAGACACCTGACTTAATCTGTATGTTGTAAATTAGATGTGCAACAGTAAATTCTGGCTTCCCTTTTGAGGGCTTCTTTCCTAAGACCTCTCTAAGTGACTCTGTAGTTCCTGGTAATTTATTAGGTAAAAAAGTGCAAGTTGGCTAATCCCTATAGCAGAACTAAAGATTGTGAAATACATAGTGAAACAATTATAGTTTGCGTAGCCTTATTTTTGTTTTTGTAATCTCTGTAGTTCTCTCTGAAATTATTTTTCCAAACGCTGGCATTCCTTTGTATGGGAGGAGACAGCACTTGGCTAAAATAGAAAAATACTGTTGTCAAGTTGGCTATTTAGCTATACAATGACTATACTCTTTAGCACTCAATGACATATCAGAAGGTTCGTTGTTAAGACACCTTCTGAAAATTCCATGGATTTCAAGCGTTATCTGAGTGGCAGGTATAATCTCTTGTTTTATTTTCATATGAATACAAAATTTGAATAGCTGTGGTCTGAAAGTTATGTAGAAAATCATTCCTACTTATTTATGGAAAATGAGAAAAAATGCAAGTATAAAAACAAAATCTGTGGGGGAAAAAAAGGCTATTTCTAATAGTATTTTTTCCAGGTATCATAATAAAAAAAAATCTTTTTCTTTCCCTTCCTTGTAAATTATTCTCCAATATTAATGATTTTACAGAACGTAATACCCTGCTGACTTTGTTTGCAGTTCCATGAAGTGCTGCTTCTAAAGATCCTGCTTGAACTTGTATGTGTATACATATACATACACACACAAACATGTATAGCAATTCATGTATATGCTTGTGTGTTTTGACCTGAGTAAAGTAATAGATGAAGGATTTTGCCTTCTGCAGAACTACTGAATTTCTTCAGCCCATTATACATTAAAATCTTCAGGTTTCTTATATCAGCATAGAAAGAGGATGTGGACCTGCCTAAATGAGCCAAACCTCTGTTCATCAGGTGGTTTGGTTTAAATGTGTCGCTGGAGAATTTTGTCATAGTTGCTGACTATGGTATATAGTGGGCAGTTAAGCCACAAGTAAATATTACAGCTTTACCAGAAGGATAAGCATGAATAGTCATTAGTTTCACAGGAAGGAAGGAAATTACCCTTTTCCTGATTGTCAGGTAGTTAAACTCTGTCTTTCCAGAGTGGATTTTAATTGATGAGGTGTTAATTCAAACAGTGAGGACAAAGGAACAGTGAAGAATTTTTTTTAAGAAAGAACAGAACTATAAACAGCTGAATGCTCAAAAGGTAAGTCATTTCTTTCTTGTGTTGTTCATCTTAAATTAACCCTGAGAAAAAATAAGTGTCTTTTGTTTGACCTAATTTGCAAATTCATGGTTGGTACAACTTAATTGAATTAGTGCACGTTGACTTTAGTCTGGGCTGTTCATTAGTGCTGAGATTATCTGCACGTACTAATCGGCAGCTTGATAAGGTCCAGTGGTCCCAGCAGTGGGAAATAATTATCAGAACTATCAGGCAATTGTTGGTAATCCAGGTAAATTAAAGCTACTTTGGTTTTGTTTATTGCTCTGTAATTCGTGCTTTGGCTAATACTGGTAAAGTATTTCTGAAGGTTTTTCCTATAACATGCAACTCAAATCATGGGTTACAACAGTTTAAAGGTAGAACCATTACAATCTCCCCTATATCTTTTTTTTTCCCCATACATCCTCTGCCTTTGTTTTGTTTTATAGTGTTAAAAAACCACAAAGAATCAGAAGTGCTTTTAAAACTCATTTGCTTTTCAATAGACCTAGTTTATTCACTGCTGGACAACCCATATCTCTTATTTGTATGAAAATGCTCTCCTTTGTTCTTTTTCCATCGGGTATAAAGTAGTATTTCTCTGCTGAGCAAGTCCCGCATGCCCTGTAAGTTCATGAATGCATGTCCCTCTTCAGTATAACTCTGGCATATTGGCATACTTAATGTAGACTAAAAACTCCAAGACTTTATAAACTTACCCTGTTGAAAAAGCACAAATGACATGGCAAAATAAAATACAGCTTCCAAGTAGAAAGAGGAGAAGACAGGAAAGCAAACAAGGTACTTTTTTTCCATTAATTTTCTCCGAAGCGTATAACTTTCACAAAATTATCTGAAAAGAGCACACTCGTAAAATGATGTCAATCATTAATGGGTTGCATGAAAGTGTATATTAAAAAAACACATAATTTGGGACTCGCCATTCCAGTTTTACTGTGTCTGAGCATAGAAGGAACTAAAACAAGGAAATGTCTAGGGCCCAAGCTTATATTCTTCAGGAACTTAAGGTTCCCACTGTGGTTAATCAAAACTGTAGAAGAATAAAATGCTGTATCTAGCTCTAAACAGAAAACAAGCAGAACAAAATCCTTTCAGATTAAATGCAATTTTGTCTGTAAAATTCTGTTCTCTTTTTTTTCTCCCAGATATGTTACACGTACTGGTTATACTGTGCAAATTGGGTAATTGCTCATCAAAGCAAAAGTCCCTTTCAATTGAAAAGGAGCAAATGTAGACAGGACAGATTGGTAGAAAAATTCTTCTAAATGCAGTAATCTGCTGTTCTTGGAAAAAAAAAAAATCTCATTTTCTATGAAAGCTTGTCGCCACAAAATGTCTTCTGGGTCCTTAGTAGTTGTGATTTCATATTTGGTACAGTGGTAGGAAGAGTGGGGAACATTGCTGTGTGAGATTTAATCTTCCCTTGGTTCTGAAGGATGAAGCAGCTGAACTATCATCCCCAGTACGTGTTAGAGTTGTCCCAAGCCTGCTTTAGTTTATGGTGAAGGTAACAGCCCCTTAAGGACAATTCCTTGCTACCCCAAAACTGCTAGAATCCATTGCACTCTCCCGAATGCTCCCTTCACCGAGAAGGTGAAGAGCATCTGGCAAATGTGTGGCTCTACTTTGCTTGCTGAGGGTTTTTTGTTTTTTTTTTTTTTTGTTTTTTTTTTTACTGTAGATTATATGTGAGGGTTATCTACCCAGTAATTTCCTCTTTTGTCCTACTGAAATAGTACTAAGCAAGCCCTTGAATTAACTGCCTTACAATAACTCGATCTGGCAAAGTACCCAGAGACACACAGGCTCATGTGCCATTACAAGCAAAAAAACCTCTCCTAAACCCCAGTTCAAATTTCTGACCAGTGTTGCACTGACTGACAGACAGAGGCACTAATTAGTGATGTTTTGAGGAGCTCACTTCTCTCTTACGCACAAAAGGAGATTAATTTACTAATCATAAATACAAAATTAGTGTCTCACCGTACAGTAACAAAATGATGCTTTCAGTGTGACATTTTAAGCATTTTTCTGCTCATTCAACATTATTTTCTATAAACCAGAGTGCTTACAAAGAAATACTGTTCAACCTCTTCTCTGCATAACAAAAAGCAGCCTACAACTCTAAGGTCTCTTTCCATTCATCAGCCACCACATCTGTTGCTTGCTTGGACACTGACCAAAATGATTCATTCACATGTCTAACATTTATT
The DNA here is from genome assembly GCA_031468815.1 of Morus bassanus. Taxonomy (NCBI): domain Eukaryota; kingdom Metazoa; phylum Chordata; class Aves; order Suliformes; family Sulidae; genus Morus; species Morus bassanus. Next base: position 29,861,885 of record CM062574.1, on the reverse strand, counting down.
TTTGGTGAAATACTGGGATTATACAGAAAGGCAATATTTCAAAACTGGGTCTAGAAAACCAAGGGAAGTTGGAAACAACTTCCTCAGCTGAAAACAAACACGGTGTTATATCATTCTGCAGCTTTATTAGAAAGAAGGCAGTAGCCAAGTGAAGCAGCTGGAATCACACTGAAGTCACTCTGAACTCTGCAGATCACTACTTCTTCCTTCTGCTACAGAGCTCACATCCCTGATTTACAGCGTGTTTTGTTCCAAAGAACTAAACAAGGTAGGTCAATCTCTCTGTTATATTTTTAAATCTTTCTTTCCCTCCCTTCTAAATAATGTGTTTCTACAGCTACAACACTTGCAGGCAGATCCTGTAAGGTAGTGTACCATATACTGGCTAAAAGAGCTTCTTAGAGGAAAGAATGGGATACTCGTTTATTTCACAGATTATTTTGAACCACCCCTGCAGCAAGAAGAGATATGAAAGTATGTGTGAATTTAATTTTTAATGACTTTTGAATGTGTTTATACATACTTCAAGGAGTCTCTTATCCTGTCAGAGAATGGTGAGTGACCTTGACTTAAATCTTTCTCTCTCTCCCCACCTTCCACCTCCCCTCGTATGTTGGTTTTAATTTTTTTATTCGCTTAGGGATACTATGTCTCCTATACCTATAGCAGTTCCCAGTATCATTAGAAATAAGTACATCAGTTCTGATCTGAACAGATTCTAGAACAGAAACTGGAAATCATTTCAACTTAAGTAGCAGATAAACAAAATAATTCTGAGGAATTACAGTCATGCAGAATTAAAAAAGGCTTCTATGATCTGAGCTGGAAGGTGTGTGTGTGTTTTCCCTTACCATCGTGGAATAAGGTATGATATGAATCTAGCTGTCATTAAGTGCATGGGAGCGTGTTTCCTATGAAGTGACAAGAAGATTTGGAGCCTTATATACTACTGCACAATGAGACAGGGCTAGATTCCACCTCCTACTCAGACTTCGTGATAACTATATTATTGTCACCTGTAGCCTTTCTAAATGTGATCTTGCAAAGCCAAACAATATCCCAGACCTCTTATAGATTGTCTACGAATTAAAACATACTTGCTTTCTAGCTGAATAAAATTGTATTACTGAATAATTTTAAATGTTTATTAATTCATAGCTAAGGAGAAGAGAGTGAGTGAGGGTACATCAGGGTAAAGGAATTTTTCAGACCAGGTTTGTAGAAACTGATTCAGGATTAACTTGCTTATGACAGCTTACTTTCACTAGCCTTATATTATTGTTTTGCCTCAGCTGAACTAGGAAATGCAAATATTTTGATAACCCAATTAATTTTGTTTAATATCACTGCGGCTTCTGCCCAGATTTAAAACATTATCAGTCACTTAGGCCAGGATAGAGGTCCTACCAAGTTTACTTTAATCCTAGGGATTTTATATGTGCTATGAATGATAATAGAGTTCGCTTTTATTGCTCTTAGAAACTCTTTGAGTATGGCATAGTGGAAGCTGTTTGACTCTGGAGAGTGAATTTATGATTTTGATTCTCTAATTGCCTTTGTGGAGAGGGATCCTAAGTCAGGAAAACTCTATATAAGGATTCCTAGGCAGGATTTGACTACAGGTTTTTGCTGCACTGGTGGTGGCAGAGGAAAACTGGTGATGACAATAATGCAATTTGTATGTACTATACATTATAAATTCTTCCTTTTCATTTTATTTGCTCATTCATGAGCAACTTCTGAAATGCTGTTAGATTTGTGTTTCTTTCTGATAGATTGATTCAAGAGGAGAATTTATATCTGTTTCCTAATAAAGCCAGTTGCCTTAAACATAAGGAGAAGAAAGTTCTTTCTTAAAAGCCACTTGAAGTTTGTGATCTGTTCTTAGATATTAATTTTTTTATTAATAACTGCTATTCCACACACTAAGCAGCTGATTTTGCAGAGGATTGTAGTCTGTTGAATGGTCTTGTTATTTGCTTATTTATTCGCCTTATGGAATGTGCCAACAGTTCAGCTGTCTCTCTTACTGTGGTGGCTGGTTGCCTGGCTAATTTTCACTCATTATTTCTGACAATGGTTCGATTTGTGTTCATTCAGTCTGAAGCTAACAGTTTCACAACAGTGCAGGGCTCTGTTGTTGCTGGCTTTGCAAGAGAGAGCTGAGTGGGAGGAACAGTTTCTCATGGCCTGTTACCAGAAGAAGGGATTGCTGTGTCTGGGGCAGGCAGTGCCCAAGAGACATTTGGTTTCAGAAGGGAAGATGCCATCGTGCACAGATTGACTCTCCCACACTTGTTACTGCTTTTACAGTGTGCTTGAGGCTCCTGAGAGAAAAAGAAAAATTAAGTGTCCTCAAAAGAAGCATATAGTCATTCCAGGGGAGCTCAGCTAATTCTGTGCTCTTTGTATCTTCAATACGTTCCAGAGGTTGAGGGCCTGGAGACAGGAGCAAAAAGCCCTGTATCAGCCCACGGCTGCTCTTTTCCAGAGAGAATTTTTGCTGGCTTGTTGCAGCTCTCTTATACCTGGCCCGCCATTTTACTTCATTACAATTCTTTAAATGAACTGAACAGACCTGCTGCAGATACAATACTTTTCATTAGTGGGCTCAAAGGGAAACTAAAAAAACCCCATTGCTACAAGTCAGGTTTGTTTGCAAGGGTTATCTGCAAAGGCCAGCACTCCAGAAGTCTCCAGTCCTTGCCAGGGACTTTAGCCAGCAAAGAGTTTGCAGCCTTCTCCTACTTCTCTTCCCCAGCCCAGGCTCTCTTGTCCCTTTTTGATACTTCTCGAAGGCTGTATTTCAAAAATCACAAGGCACAAGTATGAAGAACCAGCACCTTTTCCCTCTATCCACAAAAAGGTATTTGCCTCTTCATTCTTTTGGCAAGATCTAAATTCTGCTTCCAACTCTACCTTTGCATCTACTGTTTGGCTTTGGGCAAGATACTTCTGTTCCTTTCCTGACTCTTCTCGTGTCTGTTTATTTTGTCTAATTATAAACAAGGCAGGAATTGTCTCTGATTATGTGCTTATAGTGCCTAGATCCAGTGAGGCTTTGATCTCAACGGCTAGGGCCTTTGGGTACTTTCCCAACATAAAATACTTGCTTCTTTTAGCAAGTGTGAGCCTGGCACAGAAGTTTTATTCTTTTCTGAAGCCTTCTAGGTGGGAGAGGGAAAGTGGTGAGTAGTATCACTTTCTACACTCCCATTTCTTCTTTCTAGTGATCCTTTTTTAATGAGCTTAACCCTACATCATTTTAATGAGAGGTTTCAGCAATGTTAAGAACCATTGTCCATTTAAGAAAACTGAGTAACGTGTTGTCCTAAACTCTGAACTGAGGGTGTTTTACCATACCTGGCTGAGTCAACTGAGAAGTGATTTGCAAAGGTAATATGGGAAGCCTGTAAAACCAGTATTTCCATGTTCCTAATTTAACACCTTAATCATAGGCGCCATCTATTCTTATCAGTGCTAGGGAATGTTCCCAATGCCATATTAGGGAGATAGATAAATATCCAGCCCTCCTGAAATTGTATTAACAATATGAATTTTTCAGTTTTGCAATAATACAGGCAGTGCTTATTTTAGACTTGATCTTAAGGTAAATAAAAGAGTTAGCTTTGTATGAGTAGGAATGTTAGACTAACACTGATACAGAAGTAGACACCCTTAATCTACTGTACACAGTGATCCTAGTGTATTAACTGTGAGGACAAAATAAAGTATGTTATCAGCTGGAATGTTTTGGTTACATACTAGCCATATTTTGGAATTAGATGTTCTGATATACCCCTGCATGAGTATGTGCCAAGAGTAACATAACCACAGCAGTATTACAACCATGCTAGAAGAAACTGCTGATGTAGATTTAATGAGCAGTAGAATAAACCTAGAAGAACAGAGATCAATTTAGAGGGCAGTACATAACCAGGCATACTGTTAGAAGTGACTGGGAAATTAATATGTGAAATAGAATAGGATATAAGAAGGCATATCTGAGGAATGAGTTGTGTTACTAATTTTCTGTAGGGTTAGCTCTTAACTCTTCTTGTTAAAAGGACTGTAGTATAACAGATTGTAAGCTATTTTTTATCTGTTATTTGACAGAGATTTTGTATCTTGCTGGAGAGGGTTATTTTATTTTTTTCTATTGTGACCTGTTGTTACCCTGCAGTAACTTTAGAATGGCTGTTGTCTAACATATGTTTAATTGGCCTTAATCTGTCTGCTGACACAAGAGGTGATAGTCTGAAAGAAATCTCTGCATTCACTCTTTATTCTCTGCTTTGATTTTGCTACTTCCTGTTAGGAGGGAGTTGTGGTTAAAGCATGTGTTTGCTGAAGGAGCACAACCATTTAAAAAAAAAATTCTCAGAGCTACATGATCATGTATGATCATATGAATGCTAGCTGAGATCTTGTTTTATATATTTGTGATGGAAGAGTTGCAAAGTAAAAATTCCAAAAAATTTTTGCCTGAAAAATGTAAAAAAACGTGCTTGATTAGAAATACAAGCATTCGTTATCTTATCAATTCAGTCACTGTGAAGCTGAGGCACTTAAAAATTTTAAATCGGGTATCTCCATTACTCTGGGTAGGTAGTTATTATGGTGGCTTATAGCCAAAGAAAATACTGCTGGCATTTGTGGAGGAGTAGAAAACACGTGAAGCTTCCCTGGAACGATACTTCATTAGTGTGCATATCTTACATGGTGAGATACAGCCAATTTGATATATGGTGTACCTGCTGGGCTTTGTCATCTGAGAGGTGTGCTTAATGGCTCTGAGGTATGTCCTGGGCCTGCAGAGACAGATTAAAGTATATGACAAGCAAATGGTCCAGGCTCCTTTTCTCTTCAGTGTAGAGAAAACAGACAAGAATCTGCAAGGGCTGTCCAGGTAGGTGCTGGCTCCCTCCAACACAGTGGGCATGACAGCACAGGGGAGAGCCTCTCTTCAGGAAGGGGAAGGTCTCCCAGAGGTGAAGCTGTGGTTTCTCTGCTCCATCATGAGTGAGGGGACAGTGTTACATTTAAGAAAGGAGGATAGGACTGTGGTTGAACTGCTAGGCAGGGACTCTAGGTTTAGCACCTGGTTTGATCAGAGACTTCCTGTAAGTCCTTCTCAGCCTTCTCGTCTGTAAACCAGACTATGATACTTCTCACTTGAGCCCACTTTCACTAAGGGTTATGAATACTGAGGTGTTATGACTGGTTATGTAAATACTTTGGCAGTGCTGACACATACAATATAAGACCATATTTTAAATCTCAAGTGGCACTGTTTACCTAAACTTCAGTTTTTACCTACTTGTAAGAATGATTAGATTTTCTTTTTTTTTTTCCCCCAGAATGGGGCCACTTTAAGTGTTTCACAGATATCACCTGTCATTTTCTTGGTGTTTGCAGTGGTTATGGCAACTCCTTACATTCAAAAGGAATATTAAAAAAGATATTTCTACTTTTAGCTGTATTAACAGAAGGAAATAAGAGCAGGAGCAAGTGCTAACTACAGAGTTACCAAGTACACCCCCCACCCCCCACCCCAGTGCATATCCCAAGGACATCTGAGTTTCTTTGTCGTCTTTGGGGATGGAAGTCTTGGTGCTGGAGATCAGCATGAAAATAAATCACTTTTGATGCTATGTAGTTGCTGGTTGCAGACATTTATGAGTTACCTGATTGTGGAAATTGTACGCTGCTCAATTGCAACAGCTGACTGGATGATTTGTTATATTCAGGCCAGACCTACTGTTGATACTTTCCCTATTACAGCAGCATTATTTAGCTATAAAGTTGGGTTTTCAATTTGTTGTTTAACATTTCTGTGGCAGCAAAAGTGCTGGTCTGAAATCATTGCTTTACTGGTATTAACTGAGTCTGCTGTATAGGGGTTTGTTAATCCTGCTGTAACACTAATTTTGTGTAAAAATGTTATGAGGCTATTATCTGATCAAGTGACTTCAATACCACAGATGACGTGGTGTGTTATGACTAACAGGGTCCTGTTTGGCCTTGCTCAAAGAAAGTTGGTTTTGGCATAAATTTTAGGAGATGCCTAGCTAGTACATTGCGTATCCATTTCTAACACTGTTTCACTGAGAGACATAATGGAGAATGATGGTTATTTGCATTCTTGTCTTGTCTGCTAGAACAAATACATCTATATTGTGGCTTGAAAAGGTTTCCCATCGCATATCGTATCTATTACAACCCATTCTAGTTGTTGAATTCAGGACAGCTTACAAAGTGATTTTGTTACCATATGTCAATGACCATTAAAACGATAGTCAAGAGATAGGCATTTTGTGTATGTGTCTGTGGAAAAGAAAACATACACACAAGCCTTGATTCTGCTTTTGTGTATACTAGCTTAAAATGCTCATTTCCTAATAGCTTTGTCTGCAGGGCCAGCTTTGGACTTAAATTACAGCATAGCTATGATTTAATTTTGTAGTACAGGTGTATCAGGCACTTTGGCTACAGGAATATTTCTATGTGGAGGCGAGTAGGCATCTTGGCTTTGTTCTTTTGAGGGAGAAATATGAGTCTATGACAGTTTGCAATCTCATCAGTATTCGTTGTGAGTTTTAGGATCTTCTCTAATGTCTTTGTAAAATACTTGCCAGAAATATGTATATACCTCTAAAAAAACTTGCTCAGCCTTCTCTGTTTTGAACTTTACAGATAAACTACTGGGTGAATTTCATGTTTATGTTTTTGAAGCTAGATAAATTCAAAATTTAGCACCTCAAAAGTCCCAAGAAATTTTTTGAGGGCTCTCAGGTGAATTCAATATCCAGAGAAACTTGCTGAGACACAGTATGACACACAGGCTTTAGGTGACCTTTTGAGAAACTAGTTGGTTCTCCGACATTTTAACTCTTGCAAATGACAAAAGTTGAAGTGAATCAATCAAAAGTTTCCCTTTAGCCGTAGATCATACACATGGAATGTGATATGCTCAGAATTATTCATAAAGACATTAAAAGGAACATTTGTGTATTATATACCCTCTGTGAAGTTAACTGCTGAGGCAGCCAACTCTGCAAACCATAATTTTCCTGTTAAGTCGGGACCCACTATTGTGACCTCTGAAGTCAGTTTAGCTGGCCAGAGGCTCTGAGCACTGTTCATCACACTGAACAAATAGATTTTGGGACTACCACCCAAATATTTGTGTTGACTTTTAACTAACATAGACAATGAATAAGCTGTTCCCTTGGACCTCTCTGCAAATTTCAGAAGTAATGAGGACCAAATGTGAGAGAGAACTTGTGTGGGCTGTAGCCCAAACATGTGGCATAAACTACCTGTGTAATTAAGTTGGACCCTAGATTGCGTGGTGCCCAGAGAACTCTGAACCCCCAGGAAGACTGCATCAAGTGAAGTTGGTGGAAATTGCAATTGTTTTGTTTGTTTTCTACTATTTTAGACTGAAAACCCAATGTAATTTAATTCCAAAGCCATTCCACTGACCTCAGGGCTGAGGCGTGGAGAGGTCAAACGACTTCCCCTGGTCAAACAGGATGCACGTGGCATAGCCATGAATAGAGTCCAAAGTACTGGTCCCATGTCATAACCGTAAGGCCATTCTAGTGTGACAAAAGCTGTTCTATTTTAAGCAGATCTAGGCATTTTTCCAAGGTGTCATTATGGCTCAACTTTATGAAATACTGTAATGGTGGCAGAGAAAATGAACTCTAGGTACTTGTAGTAAAAAGCTATGAATATGTCAATTGAGATCCAATTCTGTAATTCCCTGCTGAAATTCAGAGAAAGACAGTTCATGTAGCACATGGTGAAGTCTCTTCCCAGCAGTTCTGTGGCTCTGTATTTTAGAAATACTTCCTAATGATTTGTATTTCTTGGTAATCCTGTTTTCTGTCCCAGGATGTAAGAGGTACTGGCACCAAGTGCCAGCCTGTGATATTCCTATGAAGTCATTTAGTAATTCACTTCTGTTTTACAGAAGGGGACAGGAAATGAAGCCTCCTGGTCCAACGTTCTGAAACCTGTTTGCTTAAAATTAAGCAACTATATTCATAATTAAGCAACTGAATGAAGGAGGCTCAGTTTTCAGAGCTGCTTGTGACCTCAGCAAACAGGAACAGACTCCAGTCAAACAGCTGCTGAATGTACACTTTACACAGGCTGTTTACTATTAAAAAAAAAAAAAAGGATGAATTCTGAACTTGGTTATATTCATTCATATGCAATACAACACTGTTCTGTAACCTGTGGCTGCCCCAAAGTCCTATTGCCAGGCCTCTAACCACACTTTCCTGTTTATTGAAAAATATTTTCCTCGATCTGGCTCCTTTTTGCAACCTTGGACCAGCAGGGACTGAGCCAGTGAACTGCACCAAACCTCCCTTACCCTTTCTAGCTGTTGGCTTGAAAGCCAAGCGGAAACTCCTGGCAGAAAGTCTTGTTTTCTCTACTGAGCCTCTGTTTGCAGACAGGTTCATGAGAGTCTTTCCAGCCTGGAAATTAGGCCATTTGTCAAAGATCATACAGGAAGTCAGTGACAGAATAAGGAATAGAATTAGATTTCTTCACTTTCAAGACCTAGACTTGAACTCCAAGACAGTCTGACTCTGAAAGTTTATTAATAAATAAAAACCAAACTCATGTATTTGAAACTATATGTGTTTCAAGAACACAAAGAAACATCCCAGCTGAATGATGGTTAACGGTTATCCCAGAAGAAAAAATCTGGGTCTTTTTTGATGTAAACCAGCATAACTCAATGATAATCCCCTACTGCTTATCTTGCTCAGGGCAGGGCTTAACACCATAAGTCCTGTTATAGAAGTGCTTCATATATGTGGATATCAGAGGTAAAAGTTCTGGGTTTTGCAGATGTAATTGTCAGTCTTTACTGAGCCCTAACCATAGAGTGTAGTTCAAGTATCAGTGCACTGGGAGCAATGGTAAGCAATGTTCTTCCTGCTTTTTTGCCCTCACTGCTGAAGAGATACTGCACTGGAAGGCTGGGAGTTAGAGATAAGGAGAACTACAAGCTTGGAAGAATAATTGCATTCTAAAGGTGTGCTCTTTCAGTGGAGGAGTTTTAAACTACAGGATGGTTGGTAAATATCTGGTATTCATTTTGGTATGTTTTCTTTCTCCTGCTATACATAATCTTCGAAATGCTAAATATAAAATTAACATTGTTGGGCAGTAGGCAAATGTTTGTTTGTCATTATGGTTTTTTTAGCACCATTAGGAAAAAAAAGGATTTGGGAGGAATGTTTGAATCCAAGTATTGTTGTGTTGTGCTAGCTCTTGAGAAACTTAAAAGCAAAATTGATTAGTGATTGGAATACAGGATATTGATCAGCAAGAGTCTGAAAAAATGGAATTTATTTTGTTTAATTGCATAAATTTGATTTGAAGGTATAGTTCTGTATATAGGCAAAGACACTTAAAAACCCAATTGTTAACCTGACCATCCTCTAAAACTGTCTGAATGTAATGTTGTTCCAAATGTTAGTGGTACTGCTCCTTGTTTATACTATTTCTCATCAGCTGTTAAACTATTTGAAAAAATGACTCAGATGGGTGGTACTGGTATTTGATGCAGAATCTACCCCCAAAGGGCATGTAGTTACATAAATGCAGCCCAATAAGTATCACTTTATCAGGACAGCAAACCAAATAACATTCCTTCAGCCTGATGTAAATTACAAAGGGCAAATGTTATCATAGCCTCTTGACAGAGCTGGCTGTATTGACCCTTATTACATATTTTTTTAATCAAGAGATTTAAAATTACACAACTTTTTTTTTTGCTTGTCTGTCCATCTACAAATGAGAAATCTAATCCTGCTAATGCGTGTGCACATGCGTAGCTTCACTTGTGTGAGTAATCCTTTCAAAATAAGCGAACTACTTTTCTGGAGGAAAGGTATGTACATGAATACAAGCTTGCAGATGTGGTTCTGCAGGCAGTATGCTCTGGAGACCCTGCTCCTGTTGTCCTTAGCATGCTAAAATTAATGGAATTACAGGAATGTAGAGCTGGGTTCCAAAAGCACAGGCTGAATTTCCGTTTCTGAATGGAGCTAGTGCTCAGAATTGTACTGGTGAGCTCATCCATAGTACAGCTAATAGACCGGTCGTATCCTGCTCTCAGGGACAGGTTTTTAGTGCAGCCGAGGCCAGCCAGACAATATATCTTTAGTAGATAACAGAATTTAGCAGAATATTTGTTTTGACCATGGCAGATACTTTTGTGAGACTGTGGCCATCTGTGCTCTGCTGCAGCTTTGTCTGTACTGTGGAATGGACGCAACTTCTGAGTGCTTTTTCCTGTTCAACCTCTGTTTGCTATCTGTTTTCCCATTCATTCCTTTTTTTATGTGTGGGTTTTTTTTTTTTTCCTTTGGTTTATATTCCCCGCCCCCCTCTCTCCCTCCCACACTCTTCCTTTGGAATTTTAGAAGAAAGTTCCTATGTGAAAAATCATGTACTTGTAAGTTCCAGAAGCTTTTGCAACAGAAGAAAACTGAGACCATCGTTCTGTCTTAAAAAAAAGAAAAAAGGAGACACACATATTTTCACCTATAGCTCTTACAGTGTGTCTTATTCTCCTGGGAAGCTTTATTTTCTTTCATCTATTACCTGTTTCTCAGCTCACCAGTTGAAGAATACTACAATTATAAGTATTGTCCCTGAAATACGTTCTGTATGTTTCCTTCTCTACATCCTTTGCTATGTTAAGGAGATCTAATACATTGAATGTGTCTGAAAATCAGCATTCGTTGATACAGAGATAGATACATGATAGAGAGGAATAAACCCATGAACTTTCAGTTGCTGAAGAAACCACTGTCTATGATTTTGTTAACTATAATTTGAGGGGAGGGGTGTGGGTGGTAATTTTATAAAAAAATGACTTCTTGTCATTTTAACTGCACCTTTTTGCCTACAGAGATGCCTGGTGCTTCTCTGATTTCTGACAGATGTAATCCATAAAACTTGTTTCAGATAGGAACAGAGCAGTAAAATATGAAACCCGACTAGAAAAGAATAGAAAAATCACACTTCAGTAAAACTTCGCATCTGGTCTCCCAGACGTTTATCAGTGATGCTGTGCTCAGTGCTCTCTGTTAAGAAATAAATGCAAGGAAACAGTTCCTGAAGATTTCAAGTGTTGTCTTGGTTTGAGCATTTCTTGAAATGCCTGTGACCAAAATACTCCACAAGCTTTGTGCTGGCAACTGACAGCTAAAAAGTGATAGATCCGTGAAACTAAGTCAATGTTTTGGGGGTTTTTTATGACCAAGAACTTAAAGGAATTGCAGGTTACTATTTGCAGTGCAGTAAAACACTTCTCCTTTGACTGTTCTGTTTCTTTTCTTCCCTAGAAACCAACTGTGCAACATGACATTTGAAGATTTTGAGAACTACTCTTATTTCTACGACCTGTCTGAGGAAGATGAATCACCCCAGTCCTCCCTCAGCATTGCCCATATAATTTCCCTTTCCTTTTACAGTGTGGCATTTCTTCTTGGAGTACCAGGTAATGCCATCGTCATCTGGTTTATGGGCTTTAAGTGGGATAAATCTGTTTCTACACTCTGGTTCCTCAATCTGGCCATTGCAGATTTCATTTTTGTTCTCTTCCTGCCCCTCTATATTACATACGTGGCACTGGGCTTCCACTGGCCTTTTGGGAAGTGGCTCTGCAAAATGAACTCATTCATTGCACTACTTAATATGTTTGCCAGTGTTTTCTTCCTGACATTCATCAGCCTTGACCGCTACATCCGCCTAGTCCACCCAGTCTTTTCCTACAAGTATCGGACTGTAAGGAATACCCTCATTCTTAGTGGGATCATTTGGATGTCAGCTGCAGTTATTGGTGGCCCTGCCTTATACTTTAGAGACACAGCTACAGTTCTCAACAATGTCACCATTTGCTACAACAACTTCCATGTGCATGACAGAGAACTTATTTTGCTGACACATCACATTCTCATTTGGGTGAGGCTTGCATTTGGTTACCTCTTCCCACTAGTGACCATGGTCATTTGCTACTCCTTGCTGATTGTCAAAGTGAAGAGGAGAACTGTATTGACTTCCAGCAGGCTTTTCTGGACCATCATTGCTGTAGTTGTAGCTTTTTTTGTTTGCTGGACACCGTATCACATATTCAGCATTGTGGAGCTGTCTGCTCACCATGATGAAAACTTGCACGGCTTACTGCAGGATGGCATTCCCCTCTCCACTGGCCTTGGTTTCATCAACAGTTGCCTCAATCCAATCCTCTACGTTCTGATTAGCAAAAAGTTCCAGGCCCAGGTCAAGACAACAGTCTCTGAGGTGCTGAAATTGGCACTGTGGGAGGTGAGCCGCTCGGGAACTGTCAGCGAGCAGCTATGGAGCTCAGACAACGCCCACGCGCCTGTGCACTATTGTGAAACTGCTCAGTGACTGCTCTTGTCACCATCCCTCTCCAAAACCGCTGACAGGAGATTTGGAGGTGTTCTTGACTTCACATCTGTCAGTCAGATGTGCATCTTAGCATATACAGTTTTATGTAAACAGCTGGCTTAATTGCACTTGCTGCTTTCCTTGAAAGGTTTTTAAAGGACACATCATTTGGGTGTCATGTACTTGCAATGCACACACAGCCTGAACTGAAAGTTGTCAGTGTAAGTGGAATTGCTCTAACTAGGTTTTTGATCAGGGATGTTGTTGTAATCCTGTTGTTTTGTTGTGGTTCCATACCTCATTGATATCAAAAGAGCACATAATAAAAATATTCCTCCTTGCCATCACTGATAACGCTCTTGATGGAGGTATTCTCATCCACGAGGTCGTGGCCATACATCAACAGGTCCTGAGTCTCCTGATTGTCTAGTCTAGTATTGCCTTAAGTAGGAATCACCTGGCTACATCCCAGCTAAGTGAAGCTGTCAGTGGCTCCACTCTGCAGTTGGAGAAGAATCCTGAGACAGAGAACACTGAGTCACTGCCCTTTCTTTTCAAAAAAGAAAAATAGGGGAATTAAGCTTGTTTTCTCCCAGTGCTCTTTACCTTATACTCAAAACTAAGACGGGAGATCCTGTGTTTTCTGGTCACTTAGTCTTGTACTTTTAGCACCAGTTGGGTGCAAAATACTGAGCAGATGTTCCATATATGCATTAGGCTTATTTGAAATGTGCAAAGAATTAGTGTAAAGTTTTCTTACAGAAGCTGAGATTAAAGGTCCCCTGCCAGGCTTGTACTTTTTCTATGTCTAAACTTTCAGGCTCAAAGAGGTTTACAACTATCGGTTGCTCTTGATTGCTCTTTGTTGCTCTGTCAAACAAAGGTAAAGTAATAATATAACATTTTGTTTGCCTTAATGCTAATCTTCAAAAAATGGGCAGAATGAATTCAACAATATTCTATTACAAGTCTGTAGCCAAATTTGGACTTCTTTGCCAAATGAGAGGCAAGACAGTACATCCAGGAAATGGAGTCCACTCCCATAAGAAAGATGAAGCAGTCCCAGTTATGCTGTATCCTGTTCCAGCTTGTTGCTTGCTGTAGAATCACAAATCGCACATGCACCAATGCAAATATATATGCTAAGTGGAGCAGACCAATTTCTGATGCAATACCACTTACTTAAAGAGTTGAATGTTGGATAAAACTCCATTAAAAGCAAAAGCATAAAGCTTTGGGTAAATTTAACCAGTTTTTCCTTGTTATTGGCCTAGGTATATAGAATAAAACTACCTTTCAGATAATCTACCTACTTTCTGTGGCTTGCCAACACACATAAGTAGCATTTATACTGTAATTGAGGCCTTATATGTAAATATATTTGCTTTTGTATTTTATATATATATATGTGTGTGTATATATATATATACACACACATGCATGAGCACATCCAGTATGGGTAGCTGTACAAATAGCAACAGTCTGACTGTGGTCTGTAACTGTTTCTTTGGGCTCTGGTTTCAGAGTTTGGGAGAGTCAGGCAGGATCAGTGGAATTTCAGCATATTTCACTTTGGGATGGAAAGTTGGTAAGCAGCACTCTTCCTTTGAGTCATTTGCTGCCTGGTACATAGTGACTCATAATATTTTGGCATCGTGCTGCTGAATGTGCCTAAATCAAACATTTTGCAGTTTTTCTTCACATGTTCCCTGACATCTTTCTAAGAATGATGTATTAGTACTACTCTCCTGACTGTACTCCCAAGTGAAGTAATAAAAGTTTGTTGTTTCCAAAGAGTGTGTTCATTTGCTTTTCTCAGCAGCAATATGCAGTGATGATCCATTCTTAGAACAGTTCCTTCCCAAAGATTTTGGAAGATGAAAACAAGCTCTGACCTACTACAGGAATTAAGGTTTATGTCAGCTTTCTTCCTGCATGTCAGCTATGTGAGCACACAAATTGCCATATACAGTAAAGAGATTGATTTTCAAATAGGGGAACATACATGTGCTGTCTTGCATAAATTATCAGAAAGCCTCCCCTGATGTGGACAACAACGATATGGAATAGAATTGAATAAGGCCAAAGTCATCCCTGGTCTATGGAGTTAAGTGGATTAACAATTTTTCAGTGTAACCACTACCTCATTCACACCAAGAGCAGTTACAGAATTATCTCCAAATTGTTTCTGCAAGAGTAATGGAACATACCTAAACAGAACAGATAATGCTCTTAAGTGTCTGTTTCCAGAGAGTGTCCAAAACAACACCAACAGTTCTGTGCTGCTTGGACTGGGGAATGCTCATTCAACCCCCACAATGGAAAAAAGCCAGATGAAGGGGATCTGTCTTACCATGCTAAAAGATACTATAGAAAAACACTTCATAGGAAATAGCCCTATGATCAACCATTCATTCAAGAATAATACCTGTTGACACATTTTGTAATAGACAGGTTCTGGTTACTTATCTGCTTTCTGAACAGCTTGTACTTCTGAAGGTTGTTATGTAGATTAGTTTGTAACCAACACTTGTGTTGAAACTGTTTTCCCAGTATTCCTATATATCATGGATTCAAATTATGGCACTTTCTGCTGATCTTTCTGTTATGGGGTGCACTTGGGATAGAAGTGTCTTGTTTACTCTAAGATGCTGATTTTTTACAGGCACAATGACACAGTAATATACCAGCCCATACCAAAATGCTACACAACCCCCCCCCCCCCAACGTGGATATATGTGGATTCTGTGGAATTCTCTTGCCCACATGCCTATCTATTTTGTAACTGGGGAGACTGTGCTCTCCAGCTTTTTTTTTTTTTTTTTTTTGTTCTGTGCAGCAAGTTCCTTTCTAACATTAGGAAAAAAAAACCCAAACCAAAACCATGAAAGAAATCCCAACAACTGAAGAGTTTGTACATGTATGCTGAGCATAAATGAAACACAAACACAAAAATCCAGTCTAGCAGGTCAGATGGATGGCTCATAGTGCTGTATTTTAGCAAAGTTAGTCTATAAATCAAACCATTTTACCCACTTGGAGCTTTAATTTCGAGGGCAAGGAAAGAGTTTAAAGGCAAGAAGCACGTTGAATGGGAGGTCAGAAACAGTGATAGCCAAGGATAATAAAAATTACATTTTTGTGGCAGAATTTTTATTAAATTTTTTTTCTGATGTGGCATTTGCTAATTTCTTGCTTTAAACAGCACCATGACAGAATTGCTGAAAATAAGCTACATGATTTAGCAGAAGCAACAGCTAGAGAATTGCTGTTGCACAGAAAGGGTACTGGGCATTAATTACACACATAGGATGAAATTAGTCCTTTAGGAGTTAAGTTTATGGAAGGTGGGAATGAAGCCTGTACTTAACACTTACTTTCAATTCTTTAATCATGCTTTAAACCTCTGGCAAGCAAATTTTTTTTCTGAGACATTATAAAACAAAGCTCTTATCTAATCTGAAGTTGGCAGACCTTTAAACAAAAAGAAACAGGACCTGCTGTGCCAGATAATCACACAGAGATGCTCCGTGAAAAAAGAACAAAAAGAGTTATTTTAGCTGCCGCTGTCAGGCTTCTGGCACTGAGCACCTTCATCTCAGAGTGACCAGCGTGGCACACGAGAGGCTTCTGTTTCATGGTTACAATAATTTCTCTATCTCAGTCCAACAGAAGGCCTAGAAATGTGAATTTGTAGAGAAGCTTCACAACTTTGACAGCTTTTACATTTGTATCATTCCTATGGATAGTTTTTGGAAAACAATTTAGTTATCAGGTTCTTCAGTCTTCAAAAAAATGTCAAAATCTAGAAGCCAATCTGGAGCCAAGTAAGCAGCTCAAACCAGTGTCAATTATGCTACTTTATCTTTGCATTTTAATTGAACACCTATTTTTTGTTGTTTTTAGCCTGGAGCATGCTTCAAGTTTATAAGTTATCTGCCTGCATTAGCTGCAGCCTGCGGTCAGTGCTCCCCATGAATCTTCACGCCACCAGGCTGGGGGTTGGACAGTCAAGGCCTCCAGGAGCCCTTGCAGAGGGTGCCTGCTGCCCCCTAGTCGCCTTTGAGCTCAGAGCACCTTTCCAGAAGCACAGCCCTGCTCCCCAGGCTAACCGGCGCCTGCCCAGGCTGGTTTTGAGGTGCAGGACACACAAGGACCTCAGAATATGGAAGCAGTTGTTTTTATCAACACTGTTATTTGCTGTACTAATTAAGAAGCCCCGGAAAAGACGTGAAATTTGAAGTAATTTCACTGCAAATGTCTTCACGCCTCAGAGGAACACAGCTCTAAGTCCACACTGTAGGAGAGGATACCACAATTGTCTCGGGTCAGATAAAAAGCCTGTTTCACTCTATGCCTTCCCATCTCTGATGCACTGCAGTCACCCCTGTTGCTTCTAACTTATCTTCATCTCTACTCCCTCAGTGACAGTGGAGCTTTAGCTTTCAACAAAAGCCATGGTATATTTATTTAGTCACCACCCTTATTAAACAAAACAAATTCATACTACTCTTAACTGCTAGAAGTTATTTGCACTTTGCCCAAGCCCTGTGCTTTTCCCTTAAAGCCATCCCTCCTTCCAGAGGAATTACAGAAATTTCCAAAGATGCAACTTTCTCCATAACGGAGCAAAGGACATTTCAGATTTTTAAAGCCATGTAAATGTTAGATCTGGATTGATGGGAAATATAAATTTTCCATTTCCTCTGCTCAGGCTCTTGGGTACTACAGCGGGGAGTGTTGGAGCAACCCTGAAATTCAGTTTTAGCTTCTACCTTACCCATCAACCGAGTTTTACATTTATGAGTTTGATTACACCACGATTTTGAATTAACAACAGACACAGCCCAATTTTTGCAATTACATTTATTCTAGATATATCAAGACTTAAATCTTATTGAAAGCAGCTACATCCATTGATTGTACATAATCTTCAAAAGCAGTTATTCTCTCTTCCAGCATATCTGTTCCAACTTTATCATCTTCAACAACGCACTGGATCTGAAGCTTTTTGATACCATAGCCAACTGGTACTAGCTTGGCTGCAAAAAAAAAAAAAGAAAGCATTCAGTACTCCCTGATTGGTGGAATCCCTTAAAAATGCAAATCTAAGACTGAACTGACCAAAGTAGTCTGCAGGAATACATGAAACCCATAATTTATTCCATATTATAGACTGCCAAATCAACAATACAGCATTCATTGCAAGGCGGTCAAAAAGAGTTTGGTTTTGCGGGTGTTTCCCCCCCTCCCCGCCCCAAACCAGTGATGTGGGTGTATTGGTGTTTGCTTGCTGCATCAGGAACTGTAGAGGGAGATGCAGGGTAGCAGAGCCAAAGTTTTAAAGCTTTTAAAACCTGTATTTGACTCTTAACCTGGCTGCTGCACTAATACACCTTTTTGACTATGTCAAGATTCTGAAGTAACATAGTGTGGTAATTCCCGCACTGTTATAGCTACCCACCTTTTCAGAGATCAGCAAACAGTGACCACAAGTCTACCTATTCATACACTATCTTAAGAGACGGCACCGTCTCCCCTCTCCCTGCTTTGACATTTTCTCCTACTTACAAGATCCCCAGACCAAGCCATCTGCCTGAATGCTTCGAACACACTCCTCTAGTTTGGCCATGTCAGTCTCGTCATCCCAAGGTTTCACATCAAGCAAGATGGATGATTTGGCAACAACAGCTGGTTCTGGGGGAAGAAAATCACCATTAAAAGCTAGGAAATTCTGAAAAACTCAGGAATATACTTGCAAGCTAGCTTTACAAGAACAACTTTCCCAATTTCATCAACAAGAACCTCCTCATATAGCTGTGAGAGGCCTCTTGCACCAACATACATTTCAAAAGTATTTAAGCTATGCATATCCCAATGTTCAAGATGCAGACAGATATATATGTTCTTGAGAAACAGTCTCATAAGAAAGCATAGATTAAGAAGCTAACATTGTTTGTTACATAGGAAGTCCTTTTCAGAGGATCTGAGAAGGAGCTTAATGCCGTGTAACCGTTTATTTTCCACAGAGGGAATACTGCAACTGCTACAGTTCTGAACAGTTCCAGACCAGTACCTGTGGAGGGACTGGCAGCCTTTTCTCTACACTTTGCAAGAAAATCCTGGAGTTCTCTCTTTCTATATAGAAAGCTCAGCCTCTGGGTAAGACAAACAAGAGTGCATTAAGCAGGACAAAAACTTATGTTAAGGTTCCCATTTGCTATGGGAAAGGCTAAGCTCACAGGCAATTCAAGTGAAGCTGATTACTCCCATCTCATTCCAGTCAAGTGTATCTATTACAGTTAATTAGCATTCCTATAGCCATCCTGTTCAAGTGCATGAAAACTAACCCAAGCATAAAATATTAGCAAGTTCTTGGTAGACATACATACTTTTGGACTTCTTTGATTCATATTGGGCCAGACGTTCTTCCCTCAGTTTCTTTGCTTCTTCGCTTTCCTGAAAGAGAAATCTAAAGTTACAGGAAAGCACCAAAACCCTGCACCTTTAAAGCATTAACAAACTGACTGGCATCTACTCAGGCAAAAACAAATCATCACAACTGTCAGCCGAAAGATGGTGATTTTTTTGTTTTATTCATCATGTAACCAGTCAAAGTTGAAGTAGACAATTCACCCCATTGCAACACATTCCTTTCTAACTCTTGAGTTTTTAACTTCCAAACTTTTCTGTTCTGCAAAGACAGCTGAATTTGAGAATTCCAAGTAGGATCCGATATCAGGGTTGCAAATTTAAGTAACTTAAACTAGTTAAGGCAAAAATCTGCATACCTGGGTATTTCTTAAAAACCAAAATATAATACAAAAAGGTCAAAAGTACCTCCTCATCATCAGATCCAAAAAGATCAATGTCATCATCATCTTTGCTATCTGTGGCTGCACCTGTCGTGTCCTCAACATCAGCAGGACCGTATTTCCCCAAAGCCTTCTTTACTCCTGGCAAGCTGAAAGAAAACAGCAGATATTAGGAACCTACTCATATGTCAGTACAAATACTGCCAATTTGTCAACGAACCTACAAGTGCATTCATAGTAAAAATGCTGTGCTAAAAAAATAAATATCTAATTCCGCTACTTGAGAACAGAACTTTCCCAAAGACAATCCTCAATGCCCCTGCCACGCTAGTTGAGATCACAGCAAATCCCATCTTTGAAGACTGCTAATCTAAGCTGACATGATCCTGCTCAACGTTACTGCTCCACACAGGTATATGGCTAGAAAAAGCTTTCTTACTGAAATAATTTATCTGCATTATATTCTGTGGCGGAAGAGTTATCAACGTCTTGTTCATGTTTCCCTAAAAAATATTTTCATTTTTTAAAAAACTAATAGTGACAGAAAACATGTTGTTGCAAGGTAACTGATTCTGTGACTTTGGAAGTTTCAGTGAATGCTTTACTCTGAAAGCCAGCTCTCAACAGCATGAGGGACCAGAACCCCCTGAATTCATCATCTTCTACAGTTCTGTTGTCTTAGAATAAGCTCGTAATTCTATTGTTACTGTGAACTGCTGTTACGAGAATCATAAAACTAGTTTAGTTTTCAGGAACTGGAAGTAGTTTCCACAGAGTGGACTTTCTGAAGCAACTGTATCATCTCAGTCCCCTTTAGCATTAGAAGAGCTTCGGAAACGGCCTGGTGACTGAGCCACCCAACTTTGCAAGAGTTCCCTCCAAACAGGACTGAGGCACACAGAGGAGGCAGTGTAGCAGTACTGACACTACCTATGCTGTACCTTTTTAGAGAGGCCTGCAGTCTCCATGGATGTCAATACAGCACCTTTCATGAACACTAAAATCACTACAAAAGAAAAAAGATAGCATTTGCTTTCATATTTCCCCTCTTTATATGGGCTTCTGCATTGCAAATCATTCATTTTACTTTATCTTCCAGGACTAAAAACCTGAACGAACCACTTTCCTTATTTATCATCCACGTACTGTATATTTATCTTTAAAGACTCCTGTCGTACTTTCTAATCCATTTAGCATTGCCTTTATGGGGTCGATTACTGGTATGTAATGTGCAGCTTTCAACAGTTATCTGTATAAATGGCTGCAACAAAACGTGAGCCTTTCTTATAAGCTTCAGCAGAAATCTCAGCCACTGAACAGAGACAGAATCAGGTTGCCCAAATTCTAAGTGAGAAGTGTAATGTTCTGACAGAAGGAGTCCGCTCTGCTTCTGGAGCTGTTCTTGTTCCAACGTCAACACAAAACGCCACACGGTACCAGCAAAAAACACCGTTTTGTTCAAACCCGAAAACACAAATGCAACACTGCACAGGCCAGTCCGCACATACATTCCAGCTTTGCAGTTTAACCATACCTTGCCTTTTGCTTTTCATACGACTTAATATGATTGTACCACCGAAGAGCATGAAACAAGTCTGCAGGAGGTGGGGCAGCGATTGCTTCAAAGACTGCTATATCAGCCTGAGAAGGGACGTACCTGCGGAGAACAAGCCGAAGTTAACCCCCTTCCTCGGAGCACGCCGGAAGATGCGAAGCAGCAGCCGCCGAGCGCAGAGACGACCGCGCCGCCGCCCGGCCCAGCGGCGGGCACACCGCCTCCAGCGGCGGCAGCCGGGCGGGCTCGGCACCGCGGGCGCCCTGCAGCGGCCCCCGAGCTCGGCCAGCCCCGGCCCCGCGCCTCTCACGGCGGCGGCCGCCGGGGACCGGAACGGGCGCGTCCCGTAAGGCCCCCCCGCGCCGCACGGCCCCCGCGCCCCCCCGCCAGGCCGGCGGGCCTCACCGCGGCCTGGCCAGGCCCGGCCCGCCCCCCCGAGCCCCGGCACCCCCTAGCCGCCTCTCACCCCTCGATATAGCTCCTGTCAGCCAGAAAATCATTGAGGACCCGGAGGCCAGCGGCGGACTTAAGGTCCCCGAAGCCCATGGCGGCGGCAGCGGCGCGGCACACACGCTCCCGCCCGCGCCCCGGCCCGGCCGCCGCGCAAAGAGGGCCGGTCCTACCTGCGCCGCACTTATATATCCTCCGGTATCCCTCCGCGGACTTGCACGCACAGAGATCCCTCCGCAAGAATGAGCCGCCAAGTAGTTCCTCACGGGTTGGTCGCTCCAGCGCGGGGCGCGCGGCGGTCGGCGTACCGGAGGGGCGGGGGAGGGTCGGAGTAGGAAGTGTGAAGTACGTGGTAAAGCTCAGGAAGCTTTTCGGTGTCACAAAGGTGCTGTAACATTCCCCGTGCTCGGTGTCCCCCTCCCCCCGCACCGCTGGCGCCAGCGGAAGTTGCCGGAGTTGGCCGAAGCTAGAAGCGGAAGGAGACGGAAATTGCCGAGGGTGACGCGCCTGACGGTGGCCGAGAAGGTGCGGGGAGGCGGGCGGAAATCGCCGCGTTCCGCCTGTGGCCGGTACCTGACGGAAACGCCCGAAGCGGTGAGTGCCGAAGGTTGCCGAACGCGCGCCTCGGAAAGCGGCAGCGGCCGCTGAGGCTGCCGGTCCCGGAGGCTGCCGGGGAGCCGCCGACAGGCCCGGGGCCGCCGCCATAGAGCCCGAGGCGCCTCCGCTGCCTGTCCCTCCTCAGGTAACGGCGGGGGCGGGGCGGGCTGCGGTGGCGGCGCCGCCGCCGTTACGGGCGTCCTCCCGTCGTCGCTCCCGGTGCCCTTGGCGGGCTCGGCCCGGCGGGCAGCGGCGCCTCCAAGGTGACCCCGCGCCGGGCGGTGCTGCCGCGCCCCGGGGCCGGCCGGGGAGGCCCCTCCGGGAGGAGCGGGGCCCGGGGGGACGGGGCGGGCTCCCCGAGGTGCAGGCCGAGATCCTCCGCGGTTCCCGGCGGAGCGCGGGTTGGGCGCCTTCGCGTCTGTTTGTAAACACGGACCGGCTGCAGCGAAGCCGCCACCCGACCTCGGCGGCCGCTCTCCCTTCGTCCGCCCTCCCGGCGGCTCCAGTGCGTGAGGGGCCTGAGCTCGGCTGCCGGCTGTCGGTCGTCGTCACTTGGGCGGGTGTTACTGTAAGGTGACACATACGGGTGAAGTACCGGTAGTGACAAGAAGAGAGCCTTATCTTGCAGTTTAAGAAAGTAACTTCTTATTCTTGTAAGAATACGTCTTATATACTTACTGCAAGTGTAAGGTCCTGCACCTGGGGAGGAACAACCCCACGCACCGGTACATGTTGGGGGCTGACCTGCTGGAGAGTGGCTCCTCTGAGGAGGACCTGGGAGTGCTGGTGGACAGCAAGTTGACCATGAGCCAGCACTGTGCCCTTGTGGCCAAGAAGGCCAACGGTATCCTGGCGTGCCTTAAAAGGAGCATGGCCGGCAGGTCGAGGGAGGTTGTCCTCCCCCTCTACTCTGCCCTAGCGAGGCCATGTCTGGAGTACTGCATCCAGTTCTGGGCTCCCCAGTTCAAGAAGCACAGGGAACTGCTCAAGCAAGTCCAGTGGAGAGCTATCAAGATGATCAGGGGACTGAAGCATCTCTCTCATGAGGAAAGGCTGAGAGACCTGGGTTTGTTCAGCCTAGAGACGAGAAGAC
Organism: Morus bassanus; assembly: GCA_031468815.1. Classification (NCBI taxonomy): domain Eukaryota; kingdom Metazoa; phylum Chordata; class Aves; order Suliformes; family Sulidae; genus Morus; species Morus bassanus. The sequence goes on along the minus strand of CM062574.1, from coordinate 29,838,922 downwards.
TGAGGGGGGATCTTATCAATGCTTATAAATCTCTAAAGGGTGGGTGTCAAGAGGATGGGACCAGACTCTTTTCAGTGGTGCCCAATGACAGGACAAGGGGCAATGAGCACAAGTTGGAACACAAGAAGTTCCACCTAAACATGAGAAAAACTTCTTTACTGTGAGGGCGACAGAGCAGTGGAACAGGCTGCCCAGAGAGGTTGTGGAGTCTCCTTCCCTGGAGACATATAAAACCCCCCTGGATGCAGTCCTGTGCCCCCTGCTCTAGGTGTACCTGCTCACGCAGGGGGGTTGGACGAGGTGATCTCCAGAGGTCCCTTCCAACCCTTACCATTCTGTGATCCTGTGATTCCTCCGCACGTATAGGCGTGGACATACTTTTTTGCAATGGTGCAGCAGTTTTTACTTGGCCTGTTCAAGATCTGTCAGCAAACATTTGAACTGATCAAAACTCACTGCTGTTTTCTCTCTTACCAAAGCACCATGCTTCGACTACCTGCTGTCCGCAGGACCCTAGCTGGGGTCGCCCAGTCTTCCAAAGTGTGTGGTAAGTGTCTCTAATTTTATGCGTGTGTGTATGGTGATAAAAGTAATGTATGTGTAATTGGCTTATTGAAGTCAATTAAAGTATGCGTACTTTGTTTGCAGCTCTGGAAGTCTATGTTGTGCGGTTTATAGAACTGGAAATACATCAGTACTGCATAACTGTAAGATAAGGAGCGTGGGGTCTGATGGTTTGCATCCAGCAGTAACTGAAAGTTTTTTATTTTCTTGTTCCATGGCTCTTAGGACGTACAACTGCGACAGCAGCCAGCAACCAGATAGAGGTGTTTGTGGATGGTCATCCTGTACTGGTGAACCCAGGAACCACAGTACTTCAGGTGTGGGGAGTGGCATGCTGAATTTTTCTCGGACTCCCCAAATCACTTCTTGGTAGCATGTTCTATTCTATATAGCAAAAAAACCCCTTTGCATTGTTTCTTGCAATTCTTTAATGGTGTTTTCACTGACTGTGATACAATTTCGCATGGCAGAAATTGTTTGGGGAGTTCAGTGTTTGAAAAAGAAGCATCTGACACAATTGCCTGAAGGAAGATGCGTGCAGCTTGGGTCCCAACTGCAAAAATTTATGTAATGCAATAACAGGCTTCGATAAGTTCTGGTTGAAATTCTAGCTCTGAACTCTACATGACCTGGTAGTCTTTCAGAACCTGTTAATTTTGTATCTTATTAAAGTGGTGTCTCAGGTAAATGAGGGATTGTCTCCTTTTGGTTATTAGTTCTTACAATTCAGAATGCTGATCTTGCACTGCTTTTATTCTTCTTGGTGAGGGAAGAAATGGAACCTGGATCTCCCAGCCTGTGCTCAGTATTGTTGCTTTTTAGGCCAAAATTTCAAGTAGATCTTTTTCCAGTCTAACTTCTTTTTAAGAGGCCATTAAATGGGGACATAGTGTAGTGAGTTAGAAAATGAAAGTACGTAGTGTTTATTTCAAAATATATCCCTCTCTCTTTGGATACAAGTTATTAATTTATTTAGGCATTAGGATGCCCCTAGCAGGAGTCTAATGTAATATTTTCTTAAATGCTGTTTTAGCTTTTTAGTTTTGCTTACACGTGATTATTTTTTGTAGAAATCATCAGAAAAATTAGATCTTGTTAGTTCTTTTTTATTGAATTCAGTGGTGTTTCTTCTGGCAGGCATAGCTAGCACTATAGCATAGATCCCATCAGCCTTGGAGATTTCCGAAGGAAAGGCTGTCTTCATCTGTTCTCTGGAAGTCTGTTATCTCTGTCCTCCTATCTCTTCTTCAAACATGTCATGGAAGAATATTTCTGAGTTTGGGGTTCTACTGAAGTTGAAGATTGATATGCTCCAGCTCCAGTATCTTTATAGAGAGTATCCGTGTTGTTGAATTATCCTAAATCGTTATGCCCATTGTTATTTCCTTTATGTTTTTCAAATTTTCCTCCGTTATGCACTTTTCTTTAAATAGTGCATGCTTTCTTTAAAAAGTTGTTTTTATTGCTAGTGTCCTATCAAAGAGAATTCTCTCTATTCTTGGAAGAAAGAATGAAAGAGAGGTCAGTTCTCATTTTCTCAGTTACAAATTTAGGAAAAAATATGTAGGTAATTGATAACCTGATGTGTTTTTGCTTGATCACTATTTTTTATTTATGGTCACTTCTTAAGATAAAAGGTTGAATGCTCTATACTCCTGAGCACTAACATTGTTATTCTTTGAAAAACTGAGTAATTTTATGAGATGAAACTGAAAGGTCTAACTCAAATTTAATTTTCCTTTGTTTCGTATTGTTTATAGGCTTGTGAAAAGGCTGGAATTCAGATACCTCGTTTTTGTTACCATGATCGTCTCTCTGTTGCTGGAAACTGTAGGATGTGTCTTGTGGAAATAGAAAAAGCACCCAAGGTACTGTGTACGTTTCCTAGGAATTACAGTTTTCTGCTGTGCTTAGGGCCTAGTTTAAATCTTGTAAATGATTGTTTGCACTATCATTAGCACACAAATCGCTGTCATTCAGCTGCTCAAAGCAGGCTTTTCCCTTCTTCCCACTGGACCGCAATGATTGCCTATGGATCAAAGTCAGTTCTCAGGCTCTAATGGAGTATCTTGCTCCTGGGTGTGAGCATTTGATAGTTGTGCGTTTTCAGTCAGATATATTTTTATTTTCTGTAATTCAGGCTTCAACTGCACATTTTCAGCTGATATTACACAAATATTAAACTTCAGATACTGTATGAATTCATCTGTAGGATTAATGTCTGCAGGTTTGTTCTAGCTAAGTAGAGATTGCGGTTACTTATTAGTTTATATTTTAATGCATTATGTACCATTGATGTCTGTTGTAAAATAGCAGTTGACTTCAGGATTTAAGGCTGTCTTCAGCAGTATTAAGAAATCTATGCAGATAGTTGAGGCATTCTTCTGGAGTTCAGTCTTGGATTACACATTTATGTTCACATATAAAACTCTTTAGCTCGCCTCAACTTGAATTCCATAGTTTGAGCTTTGCACCTCTGGAAATGTTGGGTTATCACTGAAGATGGAAGTCATGATGGTCTATCTCGTGATGTAATTGAAAAGTAGGAGGGATTAGTTTTCTGAGCAGGAGTTTTTGTTAATCTTGCAGTTATCTTGTGAGAAAATTTTATTCCAAGACTGTTTGTATAGGCTTTGTCCAAATAAATGTCTAAAATTATGCATGCTCTGAACTTCAGTTCTAGAGGTTTTCCAGATCTCTACTGAATCTTTTTGATTTGCCTTATATATGTTACAACTGACTTTCTTCATGCTATTAACTACTTGAATTGGAACCTGAAAGTGTAAAATTTTCAACTTTAAAAATAAATAAATCTCAACTAATTAACCTTTCTAAATAGGAGATTGTTTATTAATAAATATGGCTTCTAGTGTCTTTATTGGTTAGATTTTCTTCTTTTTTTTCCTTGCAGATACCTTTTTATTTATACAGTATGTTAAATTAATAACATATGTCTATGTAAGAATTTGGGGGGAGGGGGATGTTGGTGTTTGTGCCCATATTGAGAAGAAATACGTTGTGTTCATGCTTTTTATGATGATTGCAGCCAGTTGCTGCTTGTGCCATGCCAGTTATGAAGGGCTGGAACATACTGACAAACTCTGAGAAGTCCAGGAAAGCAAGGTACCTTTCTTTTAGCCTCCTATAGCTGATTAGTTGCACTATCTGCTAAATGAGGCAAAGTTGAAATTAACTTTAATTCCTGAACCCAACAGAGAGGGTGTAATGGAGTTCCTGCTGGCAAATCACCCATTGGACTGTCCTATCTGTGATCAGGGTGGAGAATGTGATCTACAGGTACAGCATCCAATTAAATTGCGTAGACTTATGTATTAATACTCTTGTCTTAGGTGAAATTGTGCTTTCCAGCAGCCTGGATATGTCTGTTTTCTGTTGTGTGTTCTAGGATCAATCGATGATGTTTGGCAGTGATAGGAGTAGATTTAGAGAGGGAAAACGTGCAGTGGAGGACAAGAACATTGGCCCATTAGTCAAAACAATCATGACTCGGTGTATACAGTGCACTCGATGTATCAGGTAATGTCCTTTATTTTTACTGGAGAGAGTGCTGAGGAGGCGTATTTCTATCAGTTTGTTACTTGTGAAGGAAAGACCATGAGAGGCAGTCAATTTTTCTTATTTTTTTCTGACTGTACTTCAGAATTTTATTTCTGGTAGGGACTGATAGCTGGTTTCCCAGAGCTACCAGACAGCTGTCATGCAGGGAAGAGAGATAAATGGCCAAAACGTGCAAGTGAAGTCAGAATTCTACAGGGCAGAACTGGTCCCATGGTGTTAGTGCCAGAATGGATTTTAAAACATTAAGTGACATTCTCAACCACAGTTGCAAAATGTATTTATTCTTGACAGCCTCTGGTAGCTTTATTTATGCTGTTCTGTAGGCCTGAGATTCTGTACCAGCGAACTTGAGCCAGATGGAAAAGAAAACAATGTACCCGCCTATTTCTAGAAATAACTTGTTAGTTAGGGCTAATCTTGGACTCAGACTGTGAAATTCAAGGAGCACTGAACTGCTCTGTTTTTTGATTTAACTCCACCTAGTTTTTGTAGCCCCCTCTGAAATTCTGCAGATGTATAGTCCTGCATGTGATGGCACTGACTGATGTATCTAAGCAACTGTTTTCTTCTTTCAGGTGTGTGAACTAAGGCTAATGTTTTATCTTAAGAAAATGAGATACGGGTTGAAAAATGTGCTATGTTGCTGTTGTACATTCCAGATTTGTTTTTCATTCTTTTTGCATCTACCAGGTTTGCTAGTGAGGTTGCAGGGGTAGATGACTTGGGAACAACCGGAAGAGGAAATGATATGCAAGTTGGTACTTATGTTGAAAAAATGTTCATGTCTGAGTTATCAGGAAATATTATTGACATCTGCCCAGTTGGTGCTCTTACCTCCAAGCCATATGCCTTTACTGCACGCCCATGGGAGACAAGGTATGTATCTTAACTCATACTGAAGATGCAGCTTTCTCTGTTTCTGTCAAACACTTTATCTTAGACTATGTCCATCCATGATACCAAGGGTTTTCTCTGATTTTTTTTTTTTATTCTCTGTTTTTGTTGTAGACTTTTCCACAGGCTGAATCTAACACAAATTCTGTTATTTAATCACAGAAAAGGAAGAATGTTATAGTTTGTAGACCATTCTTTCCTTATTTTCACTCTAAAATGTTTTGGACTTGTAGGTTGTGCTGACTGCTCAGTAAAAAAATGTATGTAAAGGAAAATTCAAATTCATCAACTCAGTAATTGTTGAGGATATTATTTAAAATATCTTGTGAAACTAAGCTCTTATGTATAGGTAAAGCTAAACCTACAGCACTTTATTTTTTTGTTGTTGTTTGTTATGCAGTCTGTTGCTGCTTGTATATAGAAAACTGCAAATGGTTTATTTGTTCTTCTAAATAGGAAGGTAGAGTCAATTGATGTTCTTGATGCAGTTGGAAGCAACATTGTAGTGAGCACAAGAACTGGAGAAGTGATGAGAATTTTGCCAAGGCTGCATGAAGATATCAACGAGGAATGGATATCTGACAAAACAAGGTGTGTGGGAGGTGTTTGTACCCACGTGCGTCTTTATGCACGCATTAAAGGCACACTTTGCAGGACCAGAAATGAGGAGAGTAGCACTGACTTCTGGATTCCACTGTTAATATTGTAAAGCTATAGTCAAGAATAAGGTAAAAGATGTTTTTAATACTGTAATTGAAGTTACTCAATTTTCTAATGTTTTCATTTTTGTAGCTTTTTTTTTTACAGTAATTTTTTTATTTGTATCACATTTTTTGCTTGTTTTTGAGAAGGAAAAGGTAAACTTTCAGGGGAAATATTTCTTGTGCTTCTCTTTTCTAATCATTGCAAGCTGTTAGAAAACTCAGTCTTACAAAATACTTAGTATACACCATTATCTTTGTCTTTCCTTTTTAATAATATTAGTGGTGTTCACTTAGGTTTGCGTATGATGGTCTGAAGCGTCAGAGACTTACTCAGCCAATGATTAAAAATGAGAAAGGACTACTTGTTTATGCCTCATGGGAGGATGTATTAACTCGTGTTGCTGGTGTGGTAAGAACAATTTTCAATATACGTAATGTAAAGTTAATTTCTAAAGCTGGACATACTACAATGATTAATATGAAAACAGTCATATAGAAAAGGGCTTTTTTCTTTAAGGTTAGAGGGGAGCATTTGACTTCTAATCCATTGTATTTCCACTTAAATGTCTTCTTTTGAATATTATTTCCTGTTTCATGGATTACACCATCTGAAGAACTTTGTCTTATCATGATTTCATTTGGGGCGTTGGGAAAGAAATTACTTTTATTTAAATAGGAAACTAAACTGTTCTTTCAGAAATCTAGGAGGAAGCAACTTTCCTGAATTACTCTGATCTACCTGAATACATCTTTAAATTTATTTAAACTCTGCTATCACCACTTTTGCCATCAAAGCCATTAATTCTGTATTACTTATATCTGAATTGTGCTTGCCTCAGTGCTTTCTCTGTGTGGTGATTGATTCTGCTGCACAAATGAAGTGCTGCATGACTGCTCTGGATTTTGATTAAAAATTTTATGTGAGACAAAGTAGAATTGTATAACTCTAGTTGAACTTTCCTCAAGGATGTTTTTGCCCATGGTACAATAGCAGGATTTGTTAGGAAAGCTTCTCAGATAATACCTTTGAGTCAAGTTTAATACCTGAGCTTGTGTTATGGAAGTTTGTATTCTGTCTGCACTGTGGCTTCATTAAAGTAAAAGCATTCACCAATCTTCCTCTCCTCACCACACCAAATGAGAATTAGCCACATCTGAGCAATAACTCAAGTGGGAGAGACTTGTACAGCATAGAGAGCTGTTTTTTGCTTATCATGAGTTCTGAAGGAGCTGGAGTTGCTGCCTTGCAGAAGTCAGACGCTGCTGATCAGTTTGTGCTACTCCAGGCCAGTGGATTGCGCTGCTGGCTTTGGCACATCCTCATATAATTAACATTTACCTGGGCCAAATGGGAATTTACTTCAGTGGTTTCTTTCGCTTATGTTCATACTTTCTCTCCAGCTACAGGCTGTCAAAGGTAAGGAAGCAGCAGCAATTGTAGGAGGACTGGTGGATGCAGAAGCACTAATAGCGCTGAAAGACTTATTGAATAGAGTAAATTGTGATACGCTCTGCACTGAAGAGGTCTTTCCTACTGCTGGAGCTGGGTAAGAGTTCAGGCAATACTGTAATTAGTATGTTAAACTTTCCAGTCTGCAAATCATCTCATGGTAAGATTCTGAAATGACCCAGGACAGCGATTGCTGATGCATTAGCAGGTTTTGTTTGAATTTACAGTATTCATTTATAGAGAGTATTTATGGATTGTGAGTTGATACATAGTCTCTACTACAGCAAGGATTGCACACTTTACTGTATGTTGAGACTGCTGCAGTTTAACAGTAGGCTACTGAAAGCCAGTTAAACTCTGTTGTAAATTGGATAATTTAGCCTATTTCTATTTGTGTTGTGAAAACTATAGTACAATTATGACCTTGTAAACTGTGTAATAACAGAGGAATTTTGTGAAGGCTGGCAATAACTGTAAATGTAGGAATTATTCACATTGTAATTCAATTAATATTTTGCTGTCCCTGATACTCCTGAAAGAAAGCAGCTCTTTTTATTTAGGTTAGTAATTTGGATTGAGAAATCTCTTCTTTCCCTTTCTCCTCCTGAGAAAAAATATTCTGAGCATCTAGAATCTTTACCACATCTTCATTCCTTCCCTTTACTGAATTCTCATCGTCTTTCTTTCTTAAATCTTTTTGTTACAGCACAGATTTACGCTCTAACTACCTGCTTAATACCAAGATTGCCGGAGTGGAGGAGGCAGATGTCCTGCTTCTGGTTGGCACCAATCCACGCTTTGAGGCACCACTTTTTAATGCCAGAATTCGAAAGAGGTTTGTATTCCTTGGTGGTGATTAAGCATGCAAATCCATCTGGATTTGATAGAATGCTCAGGTGGAGACACAGGCAGTATGCTGAGAGTGTTCATCCAGACAGACTCACTGGATTTAGTTCACCTTTTAGTAAAGGGAATGTTGATATATGCGTAGAAAAAAGGGGTCTCTTCTCCCTGTAGTGTGTAGCTATGCTTTGTTCATTCTCACTTTGACATTTTATGTAAGTTCATATACTTAGATATTTATTCATTTGTTACATTACACAGACACCTCAGATTTTCTGTTTGTTAAAGCTTATTCCTTAAAGAATTATTTTCAGCATCAGTTTGATCCTTTTTGTATTGTTGTTGTAACAAATCAGACTTGCTGGTTTTAGAAGCAGTCATTCAAGTTTAACATTTTCTTTGGCAAGTAATGTGGCTTTCCCAAACTTCTGAACACAGCTAACTCAACTTCAACAAGATATGTCAGCAGGAGACGATGGAGGTTTATAAAAGCCTTGTCCTTCCTAATGCTGGGATCTTCCAAAATACATCATTTTAAACAATGGTGGCCTTAAAATTTTGGGAGGAAAAAATGCAATGAAATTTATGAACTATTCATATATGTCCATGCTATGAGAAGCTGCAAAAAAGGAAAAATTTCTAACCAGCTCAATTTTTGTCCATTTAGCTAAGAAATAAGTGGATTTCTAAAACTGTGAGCACTGTCAAATTCATAGAATCATTTAGGTTGGAAAAGACCTTTCAGATCATAGAGTCCAACCATTAACCTAGCACTGCCAAGTCCACCACTAAACTATGTCCCTAAGCACCACATCTACACATCTTTTAAATACCTCTGGGGGTGGTGTACTCAACCATTTCCCTGGGCAGCCTGTTCCAATGCTTAACAACCCTTTCAGTGAAGAAATTTTTCTACTATCCAATGTAAACCTCCCCTGGCGCAACTTGAGGCCATTTCCTCTTGTCCTGTCACTTGTTACTTGGGAGAAGAGACTGACCCTGACCTTGCTACAGCCTCCTTTCAGGTAGTTGTAGAGAGCGATAAGGTCTCCCCTCAGCCTCCTTTTCTTCAGGCTAAACAACCCCAGTTCCCTCAGCTGCTCCTCATAAGACTTGTGCAACCAGCTTCGTTGCCCTTCTTTGGACACGCTCCAGCACCTCAATGTCTTTCTTGTAGTGAGGGGCCCAAAACTGAACACAGTATTTGAGGTGCGGCCTCACCAGTGCCAAGTGCAGGGGCACGATCACTTCCCGACTCCTGCTGGCCACACTATTTCTGATACAAGAAATTCTTTCCTCCTACAAATGACTTTAACTTAAATTCTTCAATTAACTAAGAGTTAAGTCAAGCTAAATAAACTTCATACTAGCTGTAGGTGTGTGGGTTTTTTTGCTTTGTTTGTTTTTGCCTAACACTAGAAAAGATGGTTTAAAGTTGTAGCGCCTCGTTTTGTACAACCTTTTTTTCCACTGAACTGGAAAAAGTTTGAGGGGAGGAGGAAATTGAGTTATGAACTTCTCATGTAAGGTGTGTTGCTGCACTGGTCCCAGAATGTATGTAGTGAAATAGCCCTTCTAAAAAAACTGTAAGCTTACAGTCAGAATAATGCTAAACTGCATGTTACTGAAACAATGAATGCTATTTAAATTCCTTTGAAAGAATTTGCGTCCTATTTCAAGTTATTGCTAAAATTATAATTAGTGGTTTTGATTGAGTAAAACTCTATATTTCTTGGATTTTTGTAAAATGTTTGCTGTGTTTTCAGCTGGCTTCACAATGACTTGCAAGTGGCCCTTGTTGGCTCTCCTGTGAATTTGACCTACACATATGATCATCTAGGAGAGTCCCCACAGATACTCCAGGACATTGCTTCTGGAAAACATGCATTCTGCAAGGTACACACAAGTTACAAGTGTGACTGTTAAATTTTAGATGTATTGAATAATAATCTGAATTCCCCACAGAGATAGATTTGAAGGGAACTACCATGTTGTATATGGGGCTATTTGCTTTTAATCAAATGCTGAGATGAGGTAATGATCAGTGTTCATCAAGTATGTGTGAACCGTTCAATATATTCAGGTGTGTAAAACTTCGCAATGCAGGAAACTGCAGAAATAATTTCTTGATATAAACCAGGCTGTTTCAGCCACTGCTGTTTCCATTTAAATGTCTGGTTATCAAGAGTATAGTTCTGTATTGACAGGGTAGTGTACTGCTTATAGCAGTTTCTCTTGGCCTTATCTCTAAAGGAAACAATGACCATTTCAGAACTGTAGCTTTGCATGAAAGACTTATGTAGAAATTATGGGACTTATTACATTATCTGCACCAAGAATTGTGTTCAGAGCCTTGGGATGAAGTTCTTGATTCTTTACTTGCACAGGTCCTCGACCAGGCCAAAAAGCCAATGGTGGTGGTAGGTAGTGCAGCACTGCAGCGCAGTGACGGAGCGGCTATCCATGCCGCCGTTTCCACCATTGCACAAAATGCCAGGACTAAGAGCGGTGTTGGTTCTGATTGGAAAGTCATGAACATCCTTCACAGGTTTGCTTTAAAGCTTTTTTGGGAGCCACTTTCATTCATGCTGGGCCTACGCAAGAAGTACAAACTAGCAGAAACTTTTTAATAAAAATGGGTTTCTTGACGTGGCAAACTTTTCAGTTGACAGCTGACCCAAACTGGCCAAAGGGGTATTCCATACCATGTGATGTCCTGCCCAGTGTATAAGCTGTGGGGAGTTGGCCAGGGGCAGTGACCACTGCTCGGGGACTGGCTGGGCACTGGTTGGCAGGTGGTGAGCAATTGCATTGTGCATCACTTGCTTTGTATATTATAATTATTATAATTATTATTACTACTACTACTTTATTTTATTTCAGTTATTAAACTGCTCTTATCTCAACCCACGAGTTTTCTCACTTCTACTCTTCCAGTTCTCGCCCCCATCCCACTGAGGGGGAGTGAGCGTGTGGCTGTGTGGTGCTTAGTTGCTGGCTAGGGTTAAAACACGACGCTCTCGTATTACTGACTTTCATGCTTTTGGTCCACCATCCTCTCTACCTTAAGTGTAAAAAGCAACTTAACTTATTGGAACCTATATGTCTGACTATGTCAGACAAACACGACTAACATTGAAAGATCCGTCCTCTACAGAGAGAATCTTTTTTCTTTTAAATATAATTGTAAGTCTGGCACCTGGTTATACAGGATTATGCAAAACTGGTTTGGAAAAGGAGTGCCAGAAGATGCGAATGATTATTTTATTCTTTTAGAAGTATTTTTATGTGTGAATAAATTAATAGTGATGAAATAGAGGTCTTAAGTCTTAGATGCTTCGGAGTAGCTGATGGTCTGGTAGCTGATCTTTCATCTTCTGTGTGAGTGCCCTAAATTAAAGGCCTCCTGAGTTCAATTCATTGCTGAAATGTGAAGCTTGATGTTCCAGATGACAGTTGAGCTGCCTGCCACTAGGCCCTGACCTGCAATGTCTGCCTTTATTTTGCTATCCCATCTTAAATAGGTGAGATTCCCTGTGAAAACTTCAACCGGCATCAGTTTGTCAAAATGCAAAAGCAACCTGATACTCTGCCAAATACTCTGTCAAAAATTTCAGCTGCCTTTATGCTTCATTTTTGTCCTGTTACTGTTAGAGACCTCTTATGTCCCTCGTAAATATTCAGTCAAACAAATAAGTTAGGTCTGGTCTGATGGGAGAGGGAGAATTCTGAAATAACTTAGTAATAATGTGTTTGTTCCTACAGGGTTGCAAGCCAGGTAGCTGCTTTGGATCTGGGTTTCAAACCAGGAGTGGAAGCAATTAGGAAAAATCCTCCCAAAGTGTTGTATCTCTTGGGAGCAGATTCAGGTTGTATAACACGTCAGGATTTGCCAAAGGACTGTTTTATCATCTATCAAGGTAATTAGTAGATGTAAATTAAGAAATGTTGCTATCTAATAGCTAGAGAGAAAGCCTAAACAGTGGCATATTCTTACAAACATATCTGACCCTTTGATAAATTCTAGCCTTTATTTTCTGCCAAGAAATGGAACTTCCAACACGTAACTGAGATACTGGTTACCTATTTCTTAGATAAAAATGAGAAACTGTTGATGAGTAATAAGGAAATATAAACAGTTTGGTCTTCTGGAGCATAGCTTCAAACCTGGCAGACAAAACGGTGTTGGTTCCAAGCTGTTCTACCACACCATTTATTACTGCTTGTAGTCCCTTCATTCTCCCCAAAGCATTAGGCAAGTAAGACCTCAGAGCAGTCAGCCTAATAGGCTTTATATTACTGGTTAACTGAACCTTAGAAACTCCTTTTTTCTGGGAACAGGGAAATTCTGTATTGTTAGTAAAGCATTTCTTTTTATTTTGACTTACTTAGGCCTTACATGGTTGTATACTGTTTCCTCTTTCATATATTTAGGACATCACGGGGATGTGGGAGCTCCCATGGCTGACATTATTCTCCCAGGAGCAGCATATACAGAGAAGGCGGCCACATACGTGAATACTGAGGGTAGGGCCCAGCAGACAAGAGTAGCAGTAACACCTCCTGGGATGGCAAGGGAAGACTGGAGAATTATTAGAGCTGTCTCTGAGGTACTGTTGCTGCTATAAATTACTTCTAATGAAAGTATACTGAGAGGTTAAGTTCCTTTTGTATTGAGAAGTGTTTCCAAAAAACGAGGTACGTATTCAGGGAAATACATGATTGTAGTCTTAAGAAGTAATGTTTTGTATTGAATCCTTTGTTAATTCTGTGAGTTAAATCATATTGTTTCCCTTTTGAGGACAGCACTAATATTGTAGCTGCTGTATGCCATTGGAATGCATCATGGGTGAACCTTGTCTGGAAATTCTGCTGATCTTCATGAAGTGATTTAGAGGAAAGTGGTGGGAGAATGTAGTTTCTTGCTTTTTAGAAAGAAAACAGCATGAACTCTGAGGACGGGATCTGGTATCATTAGATAAGGTGAAATATGTGCTTACTAGTCACTGGGAACAAGATGCATTGATAATTGCATCAACTTTTATCACATTTGGTGGTAAGGTAGGGAAAGTACAAGTGACATCTGTATGGAAGGAGAAAAGTACTTATTTTCTTTTCTTCCTTTGTATAGCAAACAGGACAGCCTAGTTTTTTAACATGGGGAAGTCTTAACAGTAGGCACCAGAAGTCAGAAGTCCGAACTGTGACTTTGCTTCAGTTTGTACGTTATAACTGCCTGTGTTTTCAGGAGTGTAGATTTTTCCTGATTTTACTTGAGGTGTGTTAATGGATTGGTAATCTAAACCACTACGTATTAAATCCCTAGACTTGATGGCATTTATTTCTGTGAATCTCTTAGCTGGCTGGTATGACCTTGCCTTATGAGAACCTTGATCAAATACGGAAGCGTTTAGAAGAAGTATCTCCTAATCTGGTTCGATACGATGATGTGGAAGAGGCTAACTACTTCAACCAGGCAAATGAACTGTCAAAGGTAACCAAAACTGAAGCATCTGGGCATGATGTACTGCTGTTACATAGCTTGATGCTTTTTAAAGGAATGGGCCTTCTTCATATGTAGTACTACAGGCATTCTTTGACCTGCACTGAATGGAAAATTCACTCAACAAATGCTTTGGTAACGAGTTCCTATCATAAAGCTGACTTTCTTTTTTTTTCCTTTCCTGCCACAGTTAGTGAAGCAACAGCTTCTTGCTGATCCTCTTGTTCCACCTCAGCTCACAATAAAAGACTTTTATATGACAGGTATGTATAGTATGGCCTTTTCATTCTGAAATCAGCAATACATTTTACTTAGCTTTACAGTAAGATTCCTATGAGGCATTTAAAGCTTTCGACTAAGATATGTAGGATTTGAATCTTTTGAAGAAACAAAATTTTCCGGTAAAATGATTTGGAATTGTATAAAGCACAGACTATTGGACTATATTTTCAACTAAGCAATCTTCTTTACCCTCTTTGCATGTAGTCCTGTACTAAATCTCTTTTATATTGTGTTTGTGTTTAATTTTGAAAATTAACAGTTGTAACACGCTGATGTGTGTTTGGATTTTTTCTCCCAGATTCAATCAGCAGAGCATCCCAGACAATGGCCAAGTGTGTGAAAGCTGTTGTTGAAGGTGCTCATGCAGTAGAAGAGCCAACCATCTGCTAGAGACTTACCAGACTGCTATCACCTCCATCTAAGTACTTGTTGCAAGTTAACTGCTGTGACTGATTTTTTTTTTCAAAATCTATTTACTAAGTCATTGTATTTTTCTTTTCTTCATTCACATTTTCATCAGTTCAAATAGTCCCCTAATATTATAGGACTGTTGTTGTGTCTGAGAGAACATGCAGCACTCAACTTACTGTACCCAGAGGCAGAGTACATGGTGATTGTATACAAATAAATTATAATACCAAACAATCCGTTACCTGTGTAATTCACATAGCTCACGCTTCTTGCATGAAAAGAACTCAGTAAGCAGCTCAGACTCAGTAAGTCTTGATTTGCTAGGAACAAGTCTACATGGCAAAAATACTAGATTGTAACCTTCTTCCAGAGTATCCAGCTATCTTAATTCTAAGCACTGGTGAGAGCGTGAATATGCTATTTTTGTAATGCATTTTCAGAGCAAGTTGTCCCTCTTTTGAGCCAAGCACACCTGGTTTATGTCAGTGTTCAGACCTACCACTGCTCTAGATATTTGTATGTTTCTCCATTTTTGTTTCAGTTGAGAACCTACTCATGGAGAAAATAAAAATAATATTGATTTTGTGAAAAAGAAAAGTGATGTTTCACACAGCTTCCTCATATTGAGCTGCTTTAAAAATTTAGCAAAAAGATAAAGGCCTTTAGCTACACCAGTTCAGATACAGAAAAGATCTCAGAATAGTTTCTCTGTGCACTGATCTTTTATAGCAAAGAGGGGGAAGGGGTTGTGCGTGGTGGTTTTTATGGGTTTTGGGGTTTTTTTAAGCTTTAGAATTACTTCAGAACAGTGACTCTCTCCTCTTTGTTATGTTGGTTAATGTAAGTTTGGAAGAAGGATAGCTTCCTCTTCAACAGGCTACTAGGGTAATAAGGTTTAGAGTAACCCTTCCAGGACTCATGCAAATGGGAACAGTATCGTAAAGCCATCACTTCCAACTTTATTAAAAAAAAAAAAAAAGATAATTTTGCATGAGGAAAAAGCTACATTTTCCAGTGTAGAATAATACTGAGTGCATGAGCGCTGCTATAGAAGCCTTAGCTTAATAGAATTCCTTTTTTCTTCCATGCTTGAAATTTTTGCAGTAACAAGCAAATAATTTTAAAAAATTGTTTTCCTTCTGCCCAGGAAGAAAACTCTTCGTGGTTATCCTGGTATAGCCCAGTGTCCTTACACTATCTGACTAAGTCTTAAATGTTGGGCAGTGTTTGACTCAGACTGCCATCTTCGATGTACCAACAGGGTCAGTTCTCTTGGTGGTACAAAATAAAGACAACTATTCACTTTATTCAAAGATACTACTATGCATGTTAATGAGACAGCTAGAAATACTGTCGTCTATTTTTAATGTGGCAGTTCACCGGACCCTATAATGTGTATGTCCACATGTGTGACCAAGTAGAGCATAAAACCTTCATGTTGTCCTTGTGGAATGTTACCTCTTTAGGAGGAAGAGGGGTTTATGGCAGGGACATAGCATAGAAGAATGTGTGTGAGAACATATGCCAAAAGCAAGGCAGTTGGCTCTTCTCACAGATGGTAGGTTTAAGAGGAAAGGGTGTAGCTGAATCCTATATTCAGTAAAACATTTGGTTCTCAGGTTCCTAGGATGAAAATGTTTTGGTTGTTTTTTTTTCCTGAAAATCCATGTTGTACAAACACAGAGAAATAATTTCAGCTGTGCAACAAGTCAGTTATCACTTCTTCACTTCAAAATTTATAAAGGTTCAAAAGCTTTAGAGATTTGAGTTTTTTTTGGTCTTAAATGTTATAGCATTATTTAACTCTGGGAGCTCTGGCACACATTACTTTTCGGTTGTTTTTTTTTTGTTTTGTTTTTTAAAGCTCTGCATCCTTCAGTTAGTGTATGTAGGAGATCCTTATTTCTATTCAGAAAGTGTCCAGCCCTTATCTTGAAAGACAAAAAGGATAAGAAGTACATGTGCTGTCTGTCCTGCTTCTACCCTCTTCCCTACCTATACTAGTCACTGAATATAGAACTTCTCAGCCAAACCTGATAATAGCCACAAGGCTCTCTACAAATTTGACTCTTGGAAACTAGATAGTAAAGAGAAATCTAAATTAGCATTCTTATCAACTGAGTTTACAGTGTAGCCCTTCCCTTATCTCTTCTCTTTGTTCTGGTGGCTGGACAGTCAGTGCACATGTGGACTTTCACCCAGCTAGCGATAAAAGGTTAGCGGGGGCTCTGCAAAGGAATGGAAGTGATGTAGCCTGGGCAAAGCACTGGAACAGAAATCTACAGAAACAGGGCTAAAAGTTAACAGTTAGTGCTACTACTGTTGGTTCTGAAGCTGCACCCTCAGATTAAAGCAGAGCATTATGAGAAGGCGGCAATGAAGAGCTGGGATGATGGGAGATGGACGTGCTCAAAGTATTGTTCTTGGCTGTTACAGTAAGGGCTTATCAGCTAGGCAACACATTGCCTGAATGTTCTGTTGTGCTGATGCAGCTAATACCCAAATGCCATGTTGGTGGGTGCATTTATCCAGACTCTGTTGCAGATGGGCAGGGGGTTTATTGTACTTAATTTTAAGGCTAAGACCAGAACTGAAGGAGATTCAACTCCCCAAATGCAGCCCTAGTACCACCTAGTGGCCAACTGGCAGAATGTCTCACCGGTTGCATTGCCAGTTATGGTCCAGTAACCTTCATCTCACTTACTCCTGTATGCTCCTGCCTGAACAGACAGCACGAGAAAGAACAGGTATGTGTCTGGGAGAGGGATGGATGGGTTTAGTCATCAAATACCTTCCTCTCTCAAAACAGCACTCTGTGACCATAGCTCTTGCATGCAAGCAATTAACCCCAAACATGGCTTAGATTAAACCTTGCCTTTATGTAGTCTTGTCTTCAGCAGAAGGTTGTGGGGAGTGGAGAAGGAAAATGGTGTGTTAATTCAAGGTAAAACCCTACTAAGCAGTTATATTTTCAAGCAAGTTTAGGCCAGGTTAACACCAACAGTCAGATTAAAGAGAAACAAACTTTGTCAAAATCCTGCAGGCGGATTTAAGCATCTAAGTCTAAAGCTGTGATTTTATAACAAACAAAAAATTTTTTTAAAAACCCTGTTCAATAGCCACCTTCCTGGAAGCACCAGCATCCCATGAGTACATCCCTACAGTTCCAGAGGGAGATGGCTTTAAATCCTGGGCAATTTAGTGAGCTGCTTCAATAAAAAGAAACCAGACAATGTGGTCCCAAATGGAAGTCAAGTCAAACTAAGGTATGTTCTCAGCAAGACTCTTAAACGGCCAACAAAACTAGGCCATTCATAAAAATAGTTTTAACTGACTCATTTTTTTTCGATGTATTTTGAAGCATAGCTCAAGGCAGAAAAGGAAGTGTCTGTAGCATTTCCCCAGGAACTAAAAGATTTGGGATCAACGTCTCTTCTGAGGTGGATAGATTCTTGCAAGACAGTGGCTGCTGTCTGCTTGGTTGGGGGATGTGCTGTATATTACTGTTGAAGCCAATAGAAAAGTAACTCAGATTCCCAGAGCTAAAGAAAAAGCAGAGCGGCAGCCTGGCATCAGCCTTAATCAAAAAGAAAAGGTAGTAAAACCTCAATCTCCATCCCTGCCCCACACACCTGCTCCTCATAAAATACTCCAAACAATGGCTAAGCCAAAACATCATCTCCCAAAACAAGAGAGTCTCTTAATAATTATTTCTTTTGTTGTCCGTCAAATATGCAATTAGATTAAATCACCTTCAGTGATGAAGGACTGAAAGATAGACTCTTTCGAGGCACTAACAGGACATGAACAGAAAAAGTGCTAACACGCAAAGTGATACAAGAGGATTTAGTTGTGACTACCATCATGGAAAAAAATTAGCAATAAGTAAGCGAGGAATTATGGAGAGCACCTAAAAGTTAAGGACTTCACTGACAACTGAAGTAAACTTTTTATTGGGAGTACAAGAACACGTTTTCTGGGGTAAGTTCTCCCAGAGTTACCTGAGAACTTGCCTTTCTCAAGAAGCAGTTTTAAAATTCCTATTTAAAAAAAAACAACCAACCTATTATTAATGTATTAATAGATATTAATAGATAATGATTACTATTCATAAAATGGCAAATGGGCACAGGTACCTTTGGGAATGAAACACGGGTTTACAGACAGTCACAAGGAAAACTTTGTTCAGAAACAAACGCTGAATCCTTCACTGTGTGGTGGGGCTTATGCAAGTCATGGTCCTCTCTGTTGTGTAAGGTTTTAACCAAAAGACACTTTACAGTAATGCGTATTAGCTGATGGAATGATGTCAGCAAATGTGTCCCAAAGTAGCTGGGTATCCCCAGCTCCCCACACTTGAGCACAACAGAGGAACGGCACTGAGAATTTTAAGAGACATACGTAAAACCTACCGATTTAAACTCTCTAGGAGTGACTCCATAATCAGCAAAGCCTGCTGTACTCAATAAACACTGTTAATAAATGTTTTCCCCTGGCTACATGCAAGCATCCATTCACGCTGCCTAATGCTGAGAAGCCTACTGAGACTGAGAAGCCTCTTTGCGTAGTAAGACATAATAGCTGGTAGAGACAGCTCACTGATGCTAATGCTGAATTTTGAATGTACTTAACTAATATTTCAAAGAAATAAAATTATTTCTTCTTGTCACCTTCTGTATACCTGTGTCTGTGTTTGAAATGGATCAGAGATGAGAACCATGCATCAAAACGAAACCTATGAAGAGCAAAAAGCTTCATGTATAACAAATAACTTTCAAAATCCCCTGGCATCTCATGACCCTAGACACTAATTAAGCCTTATGCTTTAGAGTTAGCTCAACTCCTAACTATTTTTGAAAAATCCTGTCCTGCATGCTTTTCATTTCTGAATTATCCATCACAGGATATTCCACACCTTTGTTTGAAGCATCTGATACTGGCTGCTCTCAGAGGACTAAGAGATTGCTGACTTGGTCCAGAGTGGGAGTTCTCACCTTTCCAATTTGCAGTGATGACCAAGACCCACTCTAACCTGAATGTAAATAAATAACTGAACTAAGAGCAGAAAGAAGGACTGGTGATAAAGTGTGTAGCTTCTTAACTGCTACAATTACAGCTAATGAAACATCGATAGACAGAAGCAGATAGTAAAAATGCAGTAGAATACGTTGAATTAACAGCGGGCTTCCCAGTAAAATGGGACTGCGTTAGAGCATTCTGCTGGGACAGTTTATTCCATCCATTTGTCATCTCTTTAAAGCAGTCTCCACAGATGCCCGTCATCTACTCTGGACAACCTTCCCACAATTAATAGTCTTACTATTTTGTCTTTGCTGAGCTTTAGGAAGACAATACCATTTATTTAATGCAGAT
Source organism: Morus bassanus (assembly GCA_031468815.1). Lineage (NCBI taxonomy): Eukaryota > Metazoa > Chordata > Aves > Suliformes > Sulidae > Morus > Morus bassanus. Next base: position 29,819,319 of record CM062574.1, on the reverse strand, counting down.
CACAATACACTGATAATGACGAACAGATTAGTTAAGACTTAGTTAATTACTATTTTCAGTACAGTTCATTATCAATTAATTAGATTATCATGCAATAGCTAGCATATGTCTGCTCCCAATTGGTTGAATACTTCTGCAACTATACTCCTACTGAAATCCACAGCAAAACTCCCATTGTTCCAATAAGCTTTAATGAAGCCCCTAAGACTCAGGAAAACAAGGCCAGTCATCTGCCCTTTGTGTTGCTTTGCTAGCATTTATAACTTTAAATGAAGTAAAGCAAAGTTACTCTGTCCTACATATGTCCTATACTTTCAGCTGTGCTTCCTGCCACATAGGAGCGCACCAAAACATGGGTTTGAAGGGGTTTAGCAGCTGTACGAAGAAACTGAAGTTATGCCGTAAGTTGGTTGTATTTGCTTGAGAAAAATCCTTAGACTGTAGACAAAATTTTTAGTATAGGGACTTTTACTTTGATGTTTGGAAACATGGGAAAAAGCATGTCAGTTATCAAATACATACTCCTGCAGCAGACAGGATAACTGAAAGTCAGATTGCTAGAGACAACAACTGCAATAAAATTTCCATGTTAAAGAATTGTTGAAAAATAAGAAAAAGCATTTTTCAATAATACTATTATGCTGGGCTTTAATGGTTAGCTTGACCCCAGAGCTTACCACAATTAAGTAAACCAACACCACATGAAACTGCTGCTCAAGACATCACTTAGGAGAATGTGTCTAATAATAATTTCGGGTTTTATTTAATTTGTCACCCTTTCCGGTGTTTGAACACCTAAAGACAAGATTTTCTATACAAATGTGGCTCTATATATGAAAGTCTCTCATGAACATCTACATTCTTAGAGTTGTTCCTCCCCTTCACAATATTCACCTGCATTTTAAATAAATTGCTGATCCCTTTCACAAGCATTTGAAGACACTGGAACTGTCTCCTCAGAATGTATATGTCTTTCAAGGAATAATACCAACACGCTGACGTTATAACACTATTTGCTGAAAACCCCATACTTCATCACAAGCACAGAGCCTAAGTCACACTCCAGAAATTCCTGAGGTCCGCACTGGTTGCGCGTACGACCTTGGGAGAGAGTCAAGGTTCATTTCTTGATGCAGCCTCCTCCCGTAACTGGTATATAACCTAAAGCATCAATTCCATTACTTTTATTAGACGCACGAAGCTTATTCACGATGTCACTGCCCTCTGCCTCACTATTAATACCAGTGAGACACATCAGCGAAGTATGCCTCATTAGCTAGAAACTAGTGATTTAGGGAACATCAATGTTCTTTGACCACTCTGCGCTCAAGCGTACCATTGGTTTACTGGCTGGAGCGGTTGGTCCAGGGATGCAGCCACTTTAAAGTCAAGGCAAACAGACCTATTCTGTAATGAAGAAATGGAATTTCCAGAATACAATTCTTCATGTTGTACAGGGGATGTTTCTTGCTTTGAGTTTACACACCATCCTTGTACAGGAGTCTCGGAGTCCCATTTGCTCTCCAGCATAATTTCAGAGCACTGCTCTACTCTATCAAAATGATGCGTCTCCCAACTTAAGAGTCTTGTCCATAAAGATAAACAAATCTTTTTTTAAATCTTCTTTTAATTCGGCATTACTAAAGCTAGCAGACTTTGCTCCTTTAGGGTGTTACTGTGTAACATTTTGTTGTCAGCAAAACAATTAAAATAATATTTGCAATTTTTAGTAAATTACTGAAAAGCAAATCCTTTTAATGCTCTCAGGTAAATAAAGTTTTGTTAAATAAATTCCTCCATCCATAATGTACAGATTTTAGTTTCTCTGTTGAATGATTATACAATAGTCCATGTAATTAAGATCTAGTGAATTTTTCCTCTTTACTTTGTCCTCCTTATAAAGATTTTTTTTTTTTTTTGTACAAGACTCTAAAAACCATCCCATTTCAGTTTTCCTATTCCAAACTAATTCAAAACGTTTCTCCTTTCCCTTAGCATTAAGCTTCTGGCTTTGCAATTAACACACATCAAATAGATCTCAGGAGGTCACCAAAATGTGTAATGCTACTGTGATGCACGTTTAAATTTAGGCATGCAAGCAATCCGATTAAAGTTAGTATCTGCAAAGTCAAGCACATAAGCCAAAGAAAGGGTTTAATATTGTTTCTGCGTTCAGGTTCTCAAGTGCTTTCACAGCCATTTCTCTAACATGTTGTATCATCTGCATCCCATTTAAGAAAAAATACTAAGATACCCCTCAGTGTGTTGTACAGATATTCTCAAGAGTACCACGGAAAGACTCAGTATACACCAGTTGTTCATGGTATGCCTCTCTTCCGAAAACACTAAAAATTTCTTAATAGTGCAATAAAGAGAACTAACTTGTATTGTAGATGAATTATACTAACTACTGAATTACAGTTAAAGGTAGCAATTCTCTTGTTTAACATAATGCTAGATACAAAAGTCATTTAGTGCAGAAACTTGAATTCAGTACTCTAGCAAAACACTACCAACTCGGTAAGAGTTTTACACAAGTCAGTACTGAGTGATTCTTCAAACACTTCTGAATTATTAATCAGGCCTGCAAGCACTTGCAAACTGGGGCCTGAGAATTTGGTCCTTTATTTACTTAGAATAAAAGAAAATGAAATATTAGTTTGTGCTGCATCTGCTGAATTTCTGAATCCATTGAGACAATTTATTCGTAATATTTTAAAAGGTTTTTGGTTTTAGTCATCCCATATATGACTAACATTTGTAATCCCTGTCATTCCTGTAATGAATTTTAGATATGGAATATAAAGGTATTTTTTGTTTAAATATCTTACAGAAAGAATCGTTATACTTCATGCTTCAAAGCACACAATAATGACTGGTAGGATTATGAAGTACCCTAATTATCACATTACTTCTATACAAAATCTTTTAAAATATTATATAGGAGCAACATATTTGATTATTTTTTGTTCTTCTAATGTCAGAGCAGAATAATGCATTTAATGGATTAATAAACTGATACAGGAAAACACCTCCTACGCAGTAACTCCATAGAACACAATACTCTGGATTATTAAACTATGCTAGGTAGACCAACCATAATTTAAAAAAATTCCTGCTGAACAAAAAATACACAGTTTGACACAAAGACCAGCTGACTTCTAATTATACTTTATTTTAAACTAATTTATCTAAACAAAAACCCACTATAAACACACAAACGACGCTCACTATACTAGCTAGGCAAACTCACAAAGTATTTTTTGAAAACGGAATGTATCTAAATTCAGGAATAATTTTTTTTTTTTTTTTTTTTTTAAGATTACAGTAACTGAGCTAAAACAACATATTTCAGATTTGACAGAGGTGGGGGAGAGGTTGATAACATACTAAGTAATTTAATACCTTCATTCATATGACCTTAGTCTGACTGCAGTTCAATTAGCCTATATTACCTGATTAATTTTTACAATGGAAAAAACTTAAATAATTTTTTTTTATGTATAGCTCATTAGTTTCCTCATTATTTCCTCTTCCTTCAGGACAAATAAAAAGGCATCTTTGCAGTTCATCTCTGAACAGGGCTGTGCATAATCCTATTTCAAGAAATATTATCATAGATCTGCTGAATACAGTGATCTGTGTCCTCACTTATAGATACAGGGTAGCATCTCACATTGTTGTGACAGCATTTCATATATTTTTTACAATCTAATAAAAACATCTGCAACAAAGAAAAACATGACTATTTTATATTACAAGCTATTGTAGTATAAATTAATAGCATTCCTCAACTCTGTAAAGACGAAGTCAGGAATAACAGTATTCATAAATACCAGGAACAAAGCCCCCAAATCAAAACAGTAGCTTAAAAAGAACCAAAACAGATTTTAGAAGGCTGCAAAGTGCTTTTAAAACATTAAAAACAAAACTCAACTATTTCCTCCCAATTTCTTGCGCTACGCTTTATTTTTTCACATCCCATTCTCAAGGGCAGACAATGCTAAATTTATGACAGATTAGCAGAATTTCTCAGATATATGTCATGGGTTCCACTCACATTAAATCCCCCATAGCTTCTCTACATGGGCTACTCTAGAAAAAAAATAAAAATAAAAATAAAAAAATTGCTGTTTTTTCCTACCTGTACATTCAGTTTTATTTACAATGCCTTGAGAGAGCGAAAGACATAACGGTACAGTTACGCCAAACTATCCCACATCAATCTCAGCTGTTCTACTGAGAGTATGAGTACCAAAAAAAAGTTACACTAACTTTCACAATTACACATTAAATTTTAGAACTATCACACAACGACAGAAAAAGTTACAAACTTTATAAATTACAGGAAAAAAAATACAAATTTTTAATTTTTAAAGAAAAACAAAGTTACTAAAAATATATTTTTTTACCGTACCTCCTTTTAATTTTTTTTTCCAGAAAGCTGATCTTAACAGGTTATAAAAAAATTATTTCTTCAGCCATACGCCTTTGTATTTTATTTTTATTTAAAATAAAAAGTCACATAAATGATAAAAAATTTGGTTTTGGCCATTTGGCTCCCTCCCCCAAATTGACACTTTATAAAAACCTTCTGTACTTCTTTTCCCCCTCCCTCTCTCCCTCTCTACTACCTCCAAGATGGTAGGAAAGTTGTTGTTTTGGAGGGCAGAGGAGCCGCTCTCTGATGTTATGTCCTCTCAGTGCCTGTAGTGGTGCTGTAGGAGGCTGCTGGCTCTCTTCTTGAGCAGCCCCAGCAGCCCTGCCTTCTTTGCTGGAGAATATATTCAGGGATTCCCCTTAATAATCACCTACCCTCTGAGCACTTTGTAGTTTTAAAATAATAAAGAGCCCCCAAAGCTTCCTCCCCACAAAAAGCAGGATCTTCTTAGAGCCAGGGGGGCAGCAGCTCCTCAGCACAGAGCCCGAGCCCATTCCCAGTCCCTCTGCTGGGGAGGAAACTCTGATCTGTCAGCCCAACAGAGGGAAAGGGGGGAGAGGAGAGAGAGGAGAAAAAAAAAGCAGCTGGAAAGGTAAGCCAGGCCCGGCCTGCATCCCCGGGCTCGCGTAGCGCGGCAGGCGGTGCGAAGCGCGCAGGGCGGGCGGGGAGGCGGGCTACGCGAGGCCGGGGATCGGCCAGGGCGGTGTAGGCCGCAGCGGGGGGTGAGGGGCGCCGGGGGGGGTTTTGAGGCTTTCGGGCGCCGAGAGGAGAGCCGAAGGGGGGTGAGACGGTTGCCGGAGCCCAGCGGGAGGGTCGGGGCGCGGCGCCGCGGCGCCTTTGCCCGGGAGGTGAAGGGCGGCGGGGGAGAACGGGGGCGGGGGGGCGCTAGGCCTCAGCGCGGCGCGGCCCGGCAGCTCCGCTCCCCGCCCCGCCGGGCCCCCCGCGCCGGGCCCCGGGCCCAAAGCGGGCCGAGCCCCGCCGCCGCCGGAGCTGGGCGGCTGGGGGGAGGCGGCGGGGGCGCCGCGGCCGGGGCCGCTCCCCCCCCCCCCCCGCCCCGCCGCCGGCGCGGGGCGGCGGGGCGAGGGGGGCCGCGGGACGGGACGGGGGGGCTGGGGGCGGCATTAATTTGCCGAAATTACTTTTAATGAGCGTCGGTGGCCGGGGGGGCGGGGGGGGCGCCCCCTCCCCCAGCCCGGTGCGGGGCTGCCGCGGCGGAGGCGGTGCCGGTCCCGCGGGGCGTGCGGGGCCGCGCCGGCCGCGGCCTGGAAAGTTTCGCGGCGTTTTTAGGGTGCTTCCCCCCCCTCCGGCCGCCGCCGCCCGCCGCCGTGGGGACGGGGCCGGCGGGACGGGGGCGCCCCGGGAGGCGACCGCAGCCCCCCCCCCCCCGCCCCTCGTGTCCCCCCCACCCCCCCCACCCCGCCGATGCCCCCCCTCCACCGGGCCGGCGGCGGGCTCATTCGCCCGGCAACTTTTGGCGAGGGTTTGGGGGGCTGTCAGAGTGCCCCCCCCGTCCCCTCTTCCCCGTAAACTGCTGGCACACGGAGGCCCCGGCCTGGCCTCCGAAGCGGGGAGCGAGGGACCGGAGCGAGGGGCTGCCTCGGCCTCGCCCTCGCGCCCCGCCACGTGCCGGGGCTGGCAGCCACCTCAGCCCCGCCGGGGCCCGGGCCGGGGTCCCTCAGCCGCCCCCACTGCCGCGGGACCGGTTGGCGACAGCGGGACACGGGCGACAGCCCGCTGGTCCCACAGCCAGGGGAAGGGGTGGCCTCAGCGGCCCCTACACGGCAAGGGCCGCGTCTGGACTTGGGCTCTGGCCCCCCCTCACGTCCCCGCTGGGGCGGGGGTCCCTGGGAGGTGCCGCTGCCCCTCAGGACTGAAAATGAAAGGATCCTTTTTTTCAGGGAAAAGAACGTCTGGTAGTCGTGAAGTGAGCCCACTGGAAAACCCACCAACGCGCTTCACCCCGCACAGGTGAAATAGCTCCGGTTTCTAATGTGGGAGGTGTCTAGTTTTGGTCAAACGTTCCTTAATATGTCTTTTAGCTCAAAATGCTAATGGCTTTGCACAGGTTACCTCAAATGAATTTTGGAAATGACAGTAACACCTTAAAGCCTTATATTATACCATCTGATTAAAATATGTAGATCTATAGTTAGTTCTGACTTTGTTACTTAACAACATACGATGAAGGTTTATTTTAAGGCTGTTCTCAATTTTTGAGGATTAGTAGACTTAAAAACAAAATTGGCAAATTTAGGGCAATGCATCGTTCCCCTGTACTTGAGTGCCCTCTCCTATGGGCACCCCTGTGCTGGCAGTGTTTCAGGCTTAGGCCGTACCCACCAGGTACTGCAGCTGATTGATGACCTGGAGCGCTTGTGTTTTGTACAAAGCTGTCACTTACAACCTGGTGGCATTTTTGCAGCCATCTTCAGCCTTTTATGTGATTTGTTTGGACTACATACGTACATCAGACAAGCTTTATTAATTGAAAAGCTAAATTATCGACGGAAAGCAACCTGAAATTTACTTAGTGGGAGTTATTTTGATGTTTCGATATTTTTATGATGAGTGAATGAATTTGTACGTAGGGCCTGGTCCTAGAGAGTTGCAGGCACCGTGTTCTCACAGTATGGTAAATCTTCAGGAGGTACAAATTTATTGTAATACCATATCGAAACTTTGGTAGCTTATAACTGCTAAAAGGCTGCTCTGTGAGGAGCTCTACTGCTTCATGTTATTTATTGAGTATTCCCGCTGAACCAAGAATGATATTCCTGTATTGTGTGGAAATAAGCTTGTTTGTCTTTGCAGTATTGGGACTAAAAATAAGACTAAGGTATTTTGTTTAACCTCATATGCAAGTGCAGGTTATCTGTTATTTGAATAAATAAAAGACTTGAACTTGCAGTCTTTTTTTTTCGTTCAAGTAAAGATGTAAGGTATGCTGTGGTATGTTTAGTCTCTGCTTTGTCTCAGGATCATGGTTTTGATATTTTGAGATAACGTTTTAAAGTGCATTTCTGCGATGTTGCAATGGCCTAAATGTTCCATTGGTTGCTGCACCTGAAGGCCGCCTTTCTGCAGCCTCACTCACCCTGGCAAAACCTGGGCCTGTGTATAGCCACACTGAAATAAGTGTGCTTCTGTGCAAGCATGAGAATCTGCCTGTGAGGATGTGATTGCAGGACTGGGGCCTGAGACCTTCTGCTCAAATAGAGAAATCCTTGTTCGAAAGAATTCCAACGATACGGAGCTCCTCTTGAAGCTTAGGTCAGGAATAGCCACATTTAGGAAATTATTTTATTGAAATCTATAGGAATGTGCTGTTAGCGCCAATTATGAATCTTCCTACTTAACATCTTTCCTCCTCAGAAATCCACTGAAATTTCTAAAATACCTAGAGTCTTAAATGTTTGTTGTTTTTAGGATTTGTCATGTTTTCTTTAAGGTACTGTTTTTCAGATGAGTGAATCAGCTGAAATTAAAATTTCTGTTTAAGTTCATTTTGTGTAAGGGAAAAAAAAAAAAGAACCACCTGTACAGTTTTGGAGCAAGAAGAATTATTTTCCCTCCTCTTAGTTATGTTTTCTGCTGTTGATTGAAACTTGTTACAAGTCTATAAGTTCTCTAGCCATTATTATTATTATTAGGAATAATACTTAAATTTAATTCCTTATTTATTGCATTATATTCTGAAGCATAATCTATATTACCAGTATCGCCTAAAATATACTGCTGCTTTTCTGTTAATATATTGGACGTCCTTATGCAATATAAACTGCCTTTTTGCAGAGTTGAAGTAATAAGCTTTCTGAAAAGGCAGAATGAGGACAATGTTCCTGCTTCTTTCTTCCTAGGTAGATTTTAATATATGGAAAAAAAAAGTAGTCCAATATATGATTCCAGGTGGTAACTAAAAGCGTCTAGTAAGATCTTAAAATGTTAAGTGCCTTGATCCGTCAGGGTACTTGGATGTGTGTGCAGTACCTTGACTTGTGTGGGGCTCTTCAGAGGTCTTCTTGAGTAAGTATTGTGCTCTTGTTAATAAAAATGTTCCCTGCAGGAACTCTTGTAGTTGACTTTGGTTGCTTCCCAGTGTTTTGTGCCTCAATTTGGATGCTTTTACAAACAAAAGACTCTTGTTTCCAGAATTACAGCAGTCTTGGTTTGGTAGCTGAGCATAGTAGAGAACTGAGCTGTTAAGTGACCAGAACTAAGCAAAAGTTATGGCTAGATCACAGAATGGGGACAGAAGTTACAACTTTGTGGTGTTGATGTCAGCCACAATTAGATGTGGTGCAACTTCTTCTGATAGAACAGAGCAGTTCACAGAGAGGTACTAGTTGCCTAAAGTCTCTTAGTATGAAATAGAAAAAGGGAGTGTTTTTGCTTTCCCTCTAATAATAGTTTTTGCTAATACTGACTGAAAGGTAGCTTTAAATGCGTGTCTCTTTGCAATGATTATTATGGTCTCTGTTCATCTTTGAGTGGATGAAATTCCATGTTGCCCAAGCATCTTAAAATCTATGTATTTACTGTTAGTCTCAGCAAAAGGGTCAGACAGTGGCAACACAGGGAGTTGTTCTTTCTTAGTCAAGTTGAGGAATCAACAAAATGACTATTTATGCTCTTTGTGTTTGTGGAAAAGCTGAGGTTCTTGGAGTTCCATGTTCCACTTCTGGCCCCAAGCTGATGGTTTTGGAAGCACATGTAGAGGATTGTACCTTGTCTGTGAGATGTCATGAACACACCAAGCAATTTAACATGAAATCTGCACTAGTATTAGCAAATGCAAAACAACACAGTTAAGATCTCTTTAATCGTGGCTTTTGTTTGGATGCAATGTGTGAAGCTCTGAGCCCAGTCCTCTTAATTATACATCTTTTAACCACCGACGTATAATTGCCTTGCAATTTACAATGCATTTGGGGATTCCATTGCCTAAAAGGGTCTTACGTACATTGAATGTCAAGTTCTGAGCATATGTTTAAGAATTTATCCAACTCACATGATTTAAAATAGTCTAATATTTTCAGCATGGTCTTTTCTCAAAACTACCGATTGAGTTTTGGGGTTATAATGCTTTGGGCTTTCTAATAGTGACTAGGCCCATTAACTTCCCTGTAGACTACAGATGATGTCAGGTACCAAATTGCTGTATGACATAATGCTGATACTCAGTATGGTCTAGCAAAGATCCCCTCTCAAAGTTTGCTGCTACACTGTTTCCCAGCCTCTCTGAAGGATTGTTTTAACTGTTTTGGGAGAGGGTATGTGGAGTGCAGAGCTACAGCTTTGTTGTCTTGGAGCTGATGTGTGCTGCGAGGGAACTGATTATGCCTGCTTGCTGTTACTAAAAGCAGTTGGGAGCTGGCTTCTTCCTATGCCTGACAGCAGGTACTGATGGTTGCGCAGGTGTGTACCTCTGTGTATTTAAGTCTTTCATTTCTCTTCTTACGGTCACTTTGCAAACCACCTTCTGTTGTCTTATGGACCACCAGTGGCTGCACTCAGCAGGACAAGGAGCTCTGCTCTAAGTGATGATGTGGCAGAGCGTGGCTTTGCTCTGTGTCCTGCCTGTCCTTCCTATAAAGCCTTGCTGGGATGCTAAGTTTGTTGTTCTTCACATGTCCAAACAGGGCTTTTGCCAGAGGGAGGAGATTTTCTTCCAGTCAACTGCTCAGGAATAAAAAAAAGTGAGAGGGGGAGAAATGAATGTGTTATCAAGTTAAAAATGGTAGTGGTAACCTCATAAGAACGTAAGAAATACCCTGCTGGGTCAGATCAGGGGTTGATCCAACCTAGTGTTCTGTCTTGGGCACTAGGAATAAGTGATGCTGTTTAGGAAGAGCATGAAAGCCCAACCACTTTTTAGTGTCTTCTTCTCTTACTCTTCCAACGTCCATATTTGTTAAATTAGGCATGCTAGCAGGTACGTCACTTATGTCCCCATTGTCTATGAACTTTTCTATTGTCTTTTTGAGCCCGATGATACTGTCTGCTTCCATAGCATCCTGTGACAGCAAGTTCCAGCAGTTCACTGCCTATGAGTAGTAAAAGTGAAGAAATACTTCTTTGATATAATAGTCAATCTCTTACTAGCGTCATCAAGTATCCCTAGTTCTAATATTGTGTGATATGGTATATCACCATTCTGTATACACCTTGTGATGAACCCTACCATGATTTTTTAAACCTGTCATGTTTTACATCATTTGGCAATGGCATGCCTTTTTAGGTTCTCTTCTTTGCCCTGTTGCTTCTGACTAGGTCAAAATCTATTCTGTTTAGAAGCAGTTGTTTAAGGAAAATCTAGGTTCCTGAAGAAGCAACCTCTGGTTTTTCATTCAGGGGTTGTGGCTAAAGCCAGTTTGAGCATGTGCAGGCATAAATTGTGTTTCTGTTGAACATTTCTACAGCTACGATGTAGAATATAAACGCAAAACCCAAAACAGCTTCCAGAAAGTTTTGTACCCTGATATTTTTGCAGTGAAGTACAGCTGCTTAAGCATTTGATTTTTCCAGGGGAAGTCCATGTTTCCGTCATCTCTTACTGAATCCTGTGGGACAAAAATAATTTCTCCCCCACCCACTATTTAGCTAAGTGTAGTTTCAGTTCTCTTCAGTTAAGTGACATGTGCCTCTTCCATGCTTGTGCTACTTTTTACGTAGCAGCAAAAAGCTTTGTTAAGAAGTCCTGTATATTTTGTTCAAAATAAAATACTGCATCAGATTAAATCAGAGTCGATAGATTTAAGTCTTTTTTATTTTTTATATATATAGTCTATATATACACTATATTTTTATATATATATAGAATGCTATGGAAGTAAAAAGAAAAATCTCTTTTTAGATTCGGTACAACTTCAGTCTCTGATCCTGGCAGTGTGTCCACATAGTGCCACTGTCTTTCGGGGAGTCTGTGTAGGAATCTACCAATAAAGATATAATTCTAAGTTTGAGAGAGTTGCTGTAGGGTTTTCTTAATGTAACGTTGTCTGCTAGGTATATTAGCTTTCTTTTTGTTCATTACACTGTAGTTGCACTAATTGATTCCTATCAGGATTTTTAACATGGTTATATTTGCTTGATCTTCTCTTAGTGTATATATAGACCCAAAAATTAATGTTCAAGCTCATTGATTTCCCTGAGGAATATTGTCAGTATTTTTGCTTAAATGTTTCATATGGCATCGTACTTGTGCCTGTATCTTTCAGACAATTGAGAAGTAAAATACTATGCCTGCCTTGACACAGTCAAGTTAAATGCAAAAATAAGACTTAATTATGAGTTAAATCCAAAAATAAGACTGGGGGCACCAGAATAAATCCAGGATTATAGTGGCTGGGAACTGCAGAGCAGTTTCTTTCCAGAAGCTTAATGGAGGCACACCAGCTATGCATTTCTTGCTGTTTACTTTGGAACCATTCTGAGGAACTTTTTTTCTTTGGTCTGTTGCTTGATAACCTTCAGAAAAGAAATGTTGCTGGGTTGTGCAAAAGAGGAGAAGGTCATTGATCCATCAAAAACTCTGCAAAGCATGGTAGTAGTAGCTTAAAAGAAGGTGGTAAGTAGAACAGAAAGAAATAGAGAGCAGCATGCGAGTCACCCAACTGCAAGATGCACTTGTTCTTTCAAGTTTTTCACCCTGTCCAGTATGTCACCAAATATGACCTCTGGTTAACTGTCGAGAGAAACAAACTCCAGAGCAAAAGGCTTTCTGTCAGCTTCGTTCTGTGTATGAGATGCAATTAGTTAAGGCTCATTGATTACTTTTTCTGCCATAGTAATGGAAGAGGCTGTCTCTCAAACATATGGGACCCAAACCCAGATCACAAGTCCCATATTGGGCACGTCACCATGGGATTTATTTTTTTCTTTCACATTGTTGCTGGATAATACTGAAGTGTACGTCAGTATCTGCCTTAACAAAGGTGTCTGAAAGGGTTATTTGGTTCTCAGCGTGCTAAAGAAGAGGTAGTTCCCTCTTCCCATTCTGTGTTTTTGAAGGGCACAGCCAACAATGAACTTTTTTGTTCTTAGGACTGTTGCATTGTGAAGGGTCATATTCTAGTGATTAGTTTCAAATATATATAGTATTTACATGTTCTTCCATGCATTGAGAGAAACTGGGAAAGGTGATTGGAACTGGATTAGATGTCTGTGCTTGTGTTGTGGCTATCCGGTGTAAAGAAAGCGCAAGGCCCCTGCCCTGGGTGTGTGTGCTTGCATGTGTGTGTCGAAAGGGAACTACGTGTATAAAGAGGAAATAAAAAACGATCCTTGTTATTGTCAAATGATTAATCAGGTCGCTTGCGCTTGTGCTAGTTACATTTTGTAGCACGTGTCTCTGTTCTGTGTGCTGTGTATGCTGCACGTGTGCATATACAACTGTTTCAAGAATTTTAAGTGTATTTTTAAATTTTTATTAGTCTTCTGTCCTTCTGCTTCTACAGCTAGATATATGCTAATGAAAGGCCTGATTTATGCAGTTTACTGTTAGAGGTGTGATAGGGTGTTTTGTTTTGCCCTAGTGACTTAAAGTTGCTTTTCTAGATCCCCCAATGCCATAGTGCTTGTCATTTTCTCAAGGTTCTTTTATACAGTGGGAAGCGAAGGTTTGTATCTTCACAAGAGGAAACTGCATCTTTCATGCAAAGTCTGTGTAGGCTTTCTACTTGCAATCGTGTTCTTGCCATTTCGGGCCTTGGGAACAAGTAAGTTGATTGAGGTGGTAATCTGTACATTTGTCACGTGCCTCTAATTTATTACATATTTCCTGAATATCACCTCTATGTACATTCCTTTGCTTGAGACTGAACTGAGTACTGAATATACCGTGTTCAAAAGAGTTTATTCCAGTGCTTCAGGATGGCTTTTCTGAATAAAAGCTGCCTTTTGCAGGCTAAGCTGGGTGTAGCAGAGTAGCTGCAGAATATGTGTACTGTTAATTTTATTTGAAGCTGCTTTGGGGTGGGGTGGTCTTTGTTTTGTTTTGGTTTTGGTTTTTTTTTAAGATGATTGCCAAAGACTCCATAGTGTTAGGAAATGAAAAAGTACCTTATGATTGCATGGATTTGTTATTTTGTGGCACTGTAGGAGTCTATTTTAGGGGGAAAAAAACCCAGCCTCTTGCTGAAATGTCATTTCAGCCCTTCTGGCATCGATGGGAGTATTGCCTCTGACATTATTAATGCCCGCATTTACCTAAAATAAGTACAATAAGGTGGGAAAAGCTCTGAAGAACCATGATGATCTCAGAAAGGACTACATATTGATGCTTGCAGAAGCTGTGGGCACCTACAAGATCTGAAGACTGTTTGTCAGGTGTGGTAAAGAAAGCTTTTTAAAAAAAAAAAAGCCTTCTTGCACTGCCTGATGAAATTAAAATTTTGCAGAGCAAGGATAGTTGTCAGCGTTTTTGTAAGCAAAGATACTTGAAGTAAGACCTCTGCAATCAAATGGGTTAATCATCATTCAGCTTGATTCCTGAAAGCAAGTGATCTAGTCTGATGCTTAACCTTTTTCAACTTGTAGCTCCTAGTCACTTTCTGGTAAATGAGTGGTTTTGTTTAGCAGATTTAAGTGTGGTGGCAGTAGAACTTTTCTACCCCCCCAATAATTTCCTTCCACAGTTTCCAGAGATCTGTGACTACTGATTGAAAACTATTGTGCTAGTGGATTTTGCTTATTGGATGCTAGCTGAACTACAGGTTTAGTGGCTACATCTGGCCAATTACTTATTAAGCGGTAATAATATCTATTTTATGCTGACTGACTTTGACCTTTTTGATATTTTCCTTAGACAATCTGCTTCGTCTTGATTCATCATCATTCCAGGATAGTGGTGTCCTTGGGGCTCTCTCTTAACATTGATATGGTACAGAAGATTTAAAATCAGGTATTGTCTTGGGTCCCTCTTTCCTGCCAAAATGAAACACACAGTCTAGAACTGAATGCATTTTTTTTTCCTTATGTGATTTGTCTTAATATTTCGGTTCTTTCAGCTGATGTTCACAAGGAATAGAGTCACGTGATGTATGAAGGCAAACACATACACTTCTCTGAGGTTGACAATAAGCCCTTGTGCTCTTATAGCCCCAAACTGTGCAAGCAGAGGCGACTTAACGGCTACGCCTTCTGTATCAGACACGTTCTGGAGGACAAGACTGCCCCCTTCAAGCAATGTGAATATGTGGCCAAGTATAACAGCCAACGCTGCACCAACCCCATCCCCAAATCTGAGGACCGTAGGTGAGTTGTGGTTACCCATCTGCAAAGTGGGAAGTTGCTGGGACATAGACATGAGTTTTCTTTTAAGATGCTGCCCGGTTTCAGGATCAGGCAGGAACTGACCTGCGTGGATTGAATTCCAGGATGTTCCTTTGAGGGTTTTGTTTTAAGACCAGTAAACTTTATGTTATTTTCTGTGGGAGTCAACCACTCAGAAAGTGGGCAGTAACTTACTACAAGGAAGTTTTCACGAGAGTTCATTGCTTTTCTGAAAATCACTATAAACTGTGGATCAAACCTGCTACACAATACCTGCTGTTCTAATTAATTTTCTTTGTCACTCACAGTACATGCTCTTAAAAAAGCCTGCTTATTTGGCCAGCTGTGCCAAAAGCACACTTCCATCTACTTTTTCAGGACAAACAGTTGAAAATGCATACCTTCTAGGCTTAGGGAGCAGTGACACATAGGGATGAATCCAGAATTACAATTCAGTGTTTGTGATTTGGTACTGATCTGTAGATTGTATTACTGGAATAAAATAAATGTTACTTGATAACAGATGCACCAGCTGGGAAAGTGCTGTCTGCTCCCTTTCTTCTTTGCTTCCCCCTTTCCTCTCCCCCTCCCTGCCCAAATGAAGATGGCCAATGCGCCCAGGTATTAAATGCCTTGCAAGAGATAGTGTTTGAAGTTGTCAGGGAGCTTGGAATTCAAACCAGATTTCCTGAATTGCAGCCCGTACTGTAACCACAAGGACATTCTTCCTTGTTCTTTAAGACTTTCTAAACACCAGTCTCATTGGTGTTGCTTTGGCATAAATAGCAGAATTTGTCTAATCTTGGCTGCCAGGTATATATGACTTTAATTTTTCAGAGTCGTTGTTGCAGGTTTTGTCGGTAAGACAGCATTTAATTAATGTGTGTGTTAACTGTCTGAGGCTTGTTCTGTTAGAAATGATGTTTTTAACCTAAAATATAAACAAAATATGCCAAAAAAGAATCAAACCACTATTCACTGACCTTTCGCATTATTAGCTGCCATTCACTAACCTTTTGCATTATTAGCAGTGTTCCCACTGTGCCCTACATATAACTTCCCTCTCGGCTCACAGCTCCCTCTCTTGTCTGAAACAACAGTTGGACTGTGCTCTAAATTAACTTGCACTTCACCTGCCATTTCAGTTGAGGAGACTGATGAAGTGAGAAAAAAACATGAATGTTTGTCAAAAGCTGTAGGGCAAATGCTCCAATGGCGCAAGATGAATAACTTGAAGCTGTAATTTGACAGTCGGTGACTGTTTCTTTGCTACTGTACAATTGAGGCTCTTTGGAAATAAGCTTGCAGAAACGATCATGGAAATTGTTAGTGCAAATGGTATGCTGTAATTTCAGATGCAAGAGCTGACTGAGCCAGAGTTGCTGTTTACCAGGGGTCATACTTAAAAACAATAGAAATAATAGTACTTAATGACACTTTTTTAGGTCTCATATGTTCCCATGGAATTTGAGATTTTTCTTTACACCTTGAATTGAGTTCACACTTTGTTCTTTTTGATTTTTCTCAAGTTAAAGTGAAGTGTGGTCATGACATCTGGTGTATGTTATATTAGAATAATTCAATTGCATGTCGAGTGTCACATTACAGTACTTGAAGAGGACAGCAGGTGTCTGAAGGAGAAAATAAACTTTTAATTTCAAATGAGAGGATGCGATAGTTTGAAAGAATATTTTAAAAGACTGTTTCTCAGGGCAGAGTTTAATTTTAACAATAAAATTTAATGAATGCTAGTGATAAGACTGTGCCTGCTCTAAACTTTTTTTTTTTTGGCAGGCAAACCTTTATCTGTTTCTTCGGAGAGTTTTTTCACACTCTATTCGATACAAAGATGTTTGCTATGTCTGAGTTCCTCACTCGTAGCTTTTAATTTTCTGTGTACAAAATTACTGTCAGATGGTCATTTTGTCACAGTTTTAGACATGTAACTACATGATCAGAAGCAGGCTGTATGATGCTCTGACAGCTATCTTCTTATATACTTTTAAAGATTATAAAAAATAAAATATCTTAACAGGATGCATGCATTATATGCCAAAAGCTGCATAGTCTGTCCACAGATAATTAAAAAAAATTATCATTTGACCCCAGACAAATGAGATGCTACCAGCCACAAAGATGTTTAATATGCTGCTATATTATTAGATTTCTTATTAACCATTAACATTCTACAAATTAAATCTATTAATAGTGCATGACTTCATTGCCTTATTTGAAGTCTAATTTCTCTATTCACTTTCTTGGTTTTTTTTGAAGAATATATTTGGGATGATACAGACATGGGTTCTGTATTTGTATTTCCTCTGAATACGCCTCCTAATTCTGTCTTATCCAAATACACACATAGATAATGAAGTTCAAATTAATTTTTAAGTTTGGGGTTACTACAGTTTAGCTGGGTTAAACACCATTTTATCTCTAATTCCCCTCTTTCAAGAGAATTTTTAAATATTTTGTTAATATGCAAGATGCTCTCCAGTTTATTTGGATCTTTCTTTAAAGAAGTGACAGAACTTGATACCAGTCTGGGATGTAGTGGGAAGCAGAATATAGTTGTAGGTGGAAAACCTCCCTGTCTGGATTCTTGCCCTCCCAGTGATGTGGGAAACTGTCCAGCTGAAGTCGTCAGAGCCCATCACCTTTTGTGTGCTTCATGTTATGATAGTTTTAACGGATATCAACCCACTGTTCTTACCATATGTGCTGACTGCATTTGACCTCACCTGCATGGAATAAGTCCCTTTGGCACTAAGTAAGGAAAGCAGGGGGGGAACTATATTAGATACTCAATGTGATACTGTCAGCTGAGAATAACTCACAGGGAGGTTATAGAAGTGCCAAACTGGGCCACTAAGACTGGCACGTCGGAATTAGCTCTTGTAGGGCCAGCTTGACCCTGACGGGTTTCATGCTCAGAGCCATGTGAAGGGGACTGTGCTACGCAGGTGCTATACTAGTCTTCCCAGTAATCCGTCTTCCATGGAGCATGAACTACTAACTCTTTCCCTGGCATTACATCTGATCCAAGGAGTTTATTGCCTTAACTCAGCTGGTTATAGACTGGTTCCAGCAGAGTCAGTTAATGTCTGCGCCAGGCTCTGGAGCACCGTGCAAAGTCAGAGCCAGTTTGGGCCAGGGCCAACTAAAAAGCCATCCTGGAACCTGAAGGACAGGGAGGTGGGTGTGCATGCCCACCCGGCTCCACATGGGACCTGCTGGAGCCTGGCAAGGCCAAGGCTGAGTTGGTGCTAATAAATTATGCCTAGACAAAACTGTCTGCCTGTAGTCTTCTCTACCCAGAGAAGACTTAAGTGCTCTTCCCAGCTTCTTCTTGCTCCTTTTAATCCAGCAGGCAAGGTGTATCAGCCTCAGTTATACCAGAAGACACAGGGTTGATAGGCAGAGCCTAAAGCACAGAGCCGAGTCAATGTGTACCGGAGTCTGCAAGTGCATGTGATCTATATTTTCATTATGTTGTAGCCTGACATCTATGGCTTTGTGTCTAAAGGTGATGCCTGTGTAAGATATTGTTGGCTTTCAGTGATGCAGTGTGGTCAGCTGTAAGAGCCAAAGCCTTATTTTCTGCCATATAAAAATGATGCTGTTGGAGTTAAATGAGCAAGCAAAACCCTCATAGCCTAAAACTCAGAGAATGTTAGCAAGCTAATTACCTTTTCATAGGTTTATTGACATTTTCTATTTTTTCCTTTCTCTCTGGTTTTCATAATGAAAACAGACTAGCCAGTTTTACCTCTTTGCTCCTGCACAGGCACAAGGTGGCAATATTTAAGTTCTGAACAATACAAAGGAAGCATTCACATTGACCAAAACTCTTTTTATTGGAATTAAGAGGGGAAAAATTCCATTGTGTTTGTCTTGTCTGTTTATTGTTTTTTTCTTCTGTCATACTAAAAGTGCTGTTCTAACTGATCTCATCAGTCTTGTTCAAACAAAATATTTTAAAAGTGCTTAATTTTAATTATGGGAATGGTGCTGTTGACTTTAAGGGAGCCTTTATTGAGCCCTCATTATATAATTTTATTTTTAGAAGTGCCTCTCTCAGTATGAATTTACAGTATTCCAGTGTATTCTAATAAGCACTCCACATGTTGCTGGCTTTCAGCTTGCCTCATTTAGATTTATTTATTACTTAGAGCTTAATGTAATACAGAAATAATTTAGACAATAATAAGTAGCAGTACTTTACAGCCTTTTCTGATCTGTGAATCCTTACGGGTGTGGATCCCTCGAGAAATTACATGTATGGAGATCGTTAAGGAGCATGTATGAATTTGCTTTTTCTTTTTTACCTTTTATGGACCCTTTAGAAGCAGTTCACATACTGCTTCTTTAGGGGTGAAACAGCAAGTTGAAAGTCACTAAACTGAGGTGTTAAACCGTTTTGGGGGTTTGTTTTGGGCTTTTCTGATATTTTTTTTTTCTCCATGAAGACCAGGAATAATTTCATTTTAACCTGTTTGTTCAACAAAACTTACTTTTCTCAGGCTCTTACTGATCAGATTTTATACCTTCATGGTATTTTTCCTTATCTTATCCTTATTCATATCCATGAATACCTTAATGGATATGTTCTTAGCTTGTTCATTAATACCTTGAAGTGGGCATCACTTTTTCCTCGTACCTTTGTTTTCTAAGGTGCGGGTTACAGATGGGATCCTGCAAGGGCAGAAGTCTGATTGCTGGTGGCATTATACAAAGGCAGGAGGGCCTGCATGTGTGAAACAGGAAGAAGATCAGATCATGATTTCTACATTTCTATCACCAACTTGTTTTAATCAGACAAAAATTAATTGTTTAATTCTTAGTATGTTATCTGTGGCCATAAATTATAACTCTTCTCCTTTTAATTTTCATGACAAACTTTCAAAGACTTTTTTTCCTTTTTTTTTTTTTTTTTAATAACATGACTTTAAAGCTTTTTTATATTAGAAGAGCTTGTAGTCCATGTTTGTGGATTGTATGTATACATATTCCTGGCATTGGAAATGTAAACATTTTCTAGCAGCAGAGAATTTCTTTTAAACTAGATTTTTGTTTGAAGAACATGCAGCTAAGCCTCTGGCTACAAAATTCCTCATGTTAAACTACTAAAACAGAACTTAAATATTTATGCTACTTGTTCATTAAGTTCAAATAGTGACCCTTCTCAGCAGGTATCTCTAGTGAGATTGTCCATATAAGAAACTGCTCCCTACTACAGTGGAATTCATAACAATAATGTGTGCGTTGATGAAAATGTTAACTACTTCCAGTGAAAGAACAGCCAAATGAAAGGAAGTAGTCTTCATTGTACTTTTTATTGGGAGCTTTTGAAATGATCAGAATTAATGGCTTAAGTTCTTACTGTTTTACGTATCAGACAGTCCATTTTTTTATTTGTTTTGTTTTGTGAGTATTTACCCTATTAGAGAGTAAATATTTTAAATGGTTGTGTGTGAATCTCCTATGAATAATGACTGAGGACTTCCATATCTTAACATTACAAATTGTCACGTTGTATAAGTTTTTGTGTTCTGCTACAGGTTGGGAACACCACAGTTACCTCTTGTATTAGAAGCAGTTGTGTACTCTTCTTATAAAACCTCTTGTGTTTCTATATAAATTTGCATGAGATGGGTGTGTGTGAATTTCCCTTTAGTGATGTCTGTTTTCTTCAGATTTTACTTACAAGAGTTGAGTTAATAACTGACTGCTCTTACTTTTCAAAGGTACTGCAACAGCCACCTGCAGGTACTTGGCTTTATACCGAAAAAGGAGAGGAAGAAAAAGAATGATCCCATAGAGGAGGTAAAGGTCAGGCATCAGATGGATGCTATGGCCTTCAGTCTGACAGTGCCCACCCTGGCCTTGAAGATGCCCAATGGACTGGATGGGATGTCCCTCTCCCCTCCAGGGGCTAGGCTTCCTCTCCACTACCTGGAGGCAGAATTAGAAGACCCCTTTGCTTTCAATGAGGAGGAGGATGACCTAAAGAAAGGGGCAACAGTGAGGAAAAAGTTGCAGAGCAAGTTGGCTCAAAACCGGCAGCGCCAGAGAGAGACAGAGATTTTAAAAGTTCGCCAAGAGCACTTTAGCCCCCTTCCTGCACCTTTGCAGCAGCAGCCTCTGCAGCAGCAGCACTCCCATCTGCCACCTTCATCAGCTTCGTTAAAGCCGACAGGGCTACCGCAGGGCGTAGTCTGCAAGTCACCTCAACCTCCGAACACCAGCCAACCAATGCAGGGAGTGGCACCCACCACACACACTATAGCACAAGCCCGGCAGTTGTCTAACAAGAGACCTCTGCCTCTCCTGCCACCTGCTAGGGCTCCTGTCATGGACCCTCCAAGGACTGATCGGGTCCTCATGAAAGCCACAGCCTTTTCTCCGCACTTGTCCTGCATGAGCCGGCTACAGAGACTGGTGAAACTGTGCACTCGAAAACAGCAGCTGGACACTGATCTGTTTCCACATTTAGGTGGGTAGATAATAGATGCACTGCCTGCTTATTTTTTAACCTGAAACCAAAAGACAAAAGGGAAATGTCTTCCTATCCCTGTCCTGCATTTGTGCGTGGCCCTTACAAAATAACCCTGAACTAGGTAATCTCTTGTTTTCTTCAGCCCTGTTTTCTGTGAAAGGAATGCGTGGACCCATCGTATATGGTTTATGGCATTTTGGTTGTTGTTCTTAAAGTCCCGTTAACCATTTGAGAAATCAAACTGAGGTGTAGAAAGCAGTGCTTGAATGATACAGATGTCATACAGAAGGTTTGCAACTTGAGTAGTTGTACCTACATGAGTGGACAAGGTTAGATTGAATGTTAAATATGTGACACGTCCACATTATAAAATGAGTGCAAGTAGAAGTTTGGAGATTTGGTCATTTGTTCTGTGCAGATCCAAATTTCCAGTTGACTTGACTGGGAAAATTGGAACATAAGAGAATTTTTCTTGACTGGGCCTATTCTGAGCTCGTACAGAGTATGGATAAACAAAAGCAAAAGAGTACTGTAGGAGGGCAGCACTGTTATGGAAGGTCATTGGAGGGGTGGAATCTTGTCCACATACCAGTGAAGGAATAGTCTCCTTCTTAGTTATTATCTAGAAACTATAATAATCAATTGCTGCTTGTGAAAATGTAAGTAAACTTGCTGCTATGGCAGTAGTGCTCTATAAAGCTTTAAAAAGGCAGCTGACTTTGTGGCTTATTTGTCTAATTATGAATACAGACCTAGGTACACCTAGCTATCCCTGTTATCTCCCTCACCCTCCAAAGTTACGTTACTTTTCTGCTTAGTTTTACATTGTACTTTTCTAACAAGTAAAATACTGACAGGGAAAAGGGAAATGGGAGTTAGCGTGTGATATTAGAGCAGGAATACCCTTTATGATGTTTTAAAAAAAAAAAGACTTCAAATAAATCTGGACGTTCTTCATATAACATCTTATTTAATTGCAAACATCTGTAATTTTTGCTTTTTCAATTAACCTTTTTTTAATTTGCTGTTAAGATCTGCCCTTTGGCACTCATGGGATAGCTTAACTATTTGTTCAGAAGATAATTAGTATCCCATAGCATGTCTCCAAAGGACATTGTTCTTCAGAAAACTGCTTTGATGGTCCTACCTAAAATGCAGGTCTTTTGAGGAATGGCAACTCCAGAGGCACTTCTGAGTATCCCAGACCTTGATAGCTTAGAATGTGACCTGTGTTTTGAAAGACTGTGGAAAGATCGCTTTCTGTGTTTAATGTTTTACATTCTCAAGTGGTGAAGAGAATACATTTTCCTAAAAAAGGAATAGTAAAAAAACTGATCAGACCTATAAATCTGCAGTTATACAGATGCATAACTGTATGTGTATGCAACTAGAACATTTTATATTTGCCAAAAGTAATGGAATTCACATATTAATTATGTGAGAGTGGAAAATCTATTTGTTGTTTATTCATAATGTGTCTTAATATTAAAGAGTAGTTATGCAGGTTCAGAGAATTTCAGGATTTCTTTTTTATGATAGAGTAGCACTAGAAATAACTGCACCAAATCTTTAAAAAGATGCAGCCAGTTTTATGTGTACCTACATCAGAGCCATGTAATTGGATATTAATGTAACTGCAGTCTTCAGTGTGAGTATAGCTAAATCTGGATTAGATTTTATTCCTTCACTTCTTCAGTGCCTGTTAGAAGCAAAACAATGCAATCTTTGGTTTTATTTTTAAAATTTGGGTAAATAATTTGTTACGTGGTATCAGTTGTGGACATCTTTATCCAATGATTAAGTTGTTTTTTCATTCCTTTATGGGAGGGGCAAGAGTAGAAAAACACATAAGTTGAAAGTATAATTCTGGCATTTTATCAAATGTCTTAAGATATCTTAATTTAGTTCAAATGCATATCGTAAAAATAGGAATGAAGAATAGAATTTTCAGGATGCTGAAGTTCCTGAAAAATAAGGTTTCTGCTGTTTCTGGTTTATGTTAAAGTGTTGCTTCTAAACAATGAAGTGCTTCTGAGGATTGTATTCCAAGTGTGTGTATGTGTGTCTGACTCTGAAAGTAGGTGACCAAGTACTGATGCATTTCCCAAATTCAAAGCATCTGACTTCAGAATAATCTCAGATATAGTCATTTAGTTTATTTTTAGCAAAAATGAAGTGCTCCTTAGTTCTATCCCAACTGCTGCTCCATATTCAAGGAGCACACAAGAAGGTGAAAAAGTAATAATGCTGGCTTGTAAATGCAGCTACGGGATTTTATCCCACCTGCTGCAAGGAGTTGGCAAGAATTCCACTGGATGTGGGAGAGAGAAGGAAAAACTGCAAAAGATGAAGCTCCACATAAAATGTTCCACCTGAGAACTTACTGGACTCTGTTTTCTGGCTGTCCTGTTCAATTACTGTGTTTAGCTTGGCTAATTTAGGCTGCTGGTGCATGCAATAAGTTGATCCTACTGCATCATCATTAAGCGAAAGCATGCTGCTTAGTAAACGTGCAGGAGTATTTGCATCTCTGTCTTTAGCTCTCTTTTCATGCTAATGTATGCATTTGGCAGGCAATTATGGAGACTGAGCAGAGGAACATCCTGTGTAGCTGTGTATCTATCTCTGTCCGTGCTGCTCTGTCTTACGGTTTTCCTATTCTTCCTGTGTTTTGGCACAGAGCAGGGGTCAGAATATAAACAGAAATAAAGGTGGCCTATTTAGATCGTACAGTATTAAAAACTGCCAGGCAGTCAGTTCTTCGTGGCAGGGACTTCTCCGTTACTTTGTCTCTAAAGATTCCATGTGTTTGGTATGAAAGCTTGTGATATTTTTCTGCGGGTAAGAAAGCTGCTGATTTTTCTTCCACTGCTTATGGATAAAGATGCCAATAAGGATTTTAAAAGGAAAACTCAAATTTGACAAAAATCAGTGCATGCTATTTGCACACTATAATGGAGCTGTTACTGTACCTTTTCCTGTGTAATTGAGAATATTATATGATTTGATCAAACATAATTATGCTTGTGACTATACTACACATTCATCTTTTGTGCTGTAGGTTGCTCAGAGACTTATATGAGGTGGATACACTTTTCATCCAGCTTTCGTGTTTTCAATTCCTTAGGGCTGGATTGGTCTGAAGACAGTGGGGAAGAGTTGGAGGATTCAGAGCAAGCCTCACCTTACCAGGTTGCATGGTCTATCCGAGAAACCCTCGGCTATGAGAGACATGAGTGAGTATGATTCTTTAGTATTCATGCTGGCCTTGATGGAATAAATCATGTAAATGTGAGCTTCACTTCAAGTGAGTCACTGGAACCTAAGCACTTGTTCGAGTGCTTTGCTGAAACAAAGGATTGTTTGAACTCGTTTGTTTGTAAGAGCTATGAAACAGCTTGTTGCCTTTGGTCCCAGTTTCCACCTAACTTAGAGACCTTTGTGCAGTCTGCTATCAGAAGGATGCATCAGGAAAGAATTTAAGCTTATTTGCCTAAATTTAATTGAGTTTAGTGGGATTTATTCACTGACTTGCGTGCCTTGCTGAGTAGAGGTATTTCCTGAATTAGAACCAAATGAAGGGAGTTGATATTGGTTTCTTGTCTTTCCTACTATTTGCGAATGACTTTCTTAGTAAACTTGCTACATCTTACTCATTAATCCTTATGGTAATTGTGCAGGATGTTGTTTTAAAGTGTTTTTTTTAAGGGCATGGCATTTCTTTTCATAATTAAGTGTTGAATAAACCTCTGTCAAAGAGTTTGGAGCATTGAAAGGAAGTGATGTGATTGAAAGGATAAGGAGAGCAGGTATTAGCTGCTGGTGCAGAAAGACTTACAGTGTTCTCCATATGCTGCCAAGTCATGATTCTGAACTTAGAGCAGGATTCGATAATATATGTCTATTAATGTAAATTTTAAGGTGCAAAGTTAAAGCATCCCAAGCATAATACTGTAACAAAACTGAAGGACGTTGATGACATAAGGAAATAGGGGGCTCAGTGAAGTTTGATTGCAGTTTCTATAATGTGATTCTCTTTCACTGTGCAACTGGACTTTTTGATACTACAGCTCACTCCCACTTGTTTAATTTTTAAATATCACAGTTAGAGTAATGATGCTAATGAAACTTTATTTTGTTGTTACATGGAAATTCTGAAACTTACCAGAACTTCTTATCATCTCTTAAGATTGTCCACAAGATGAACAACAAAGCTGTATCTCTGTCATCAGGACAGACACCAGGATACTAAATACTGAGAGCCTTCAGTGAATTAAAGCTTAATGGCAGTGTGTAGACTTCTCTTTTTTAAAAGAAAGGGGGTTTTCTGTTATGAATGACCATTGTTTTTTTAGGGCATCAGCAGTCAGAGAGAGAGAGTGAGCTTTCACAAACATTAGTTTTACCTTAAAAGGCAACTTTTAAATAAACTGTTTTGGGAACACATGAACAGACTTTCAGGCTTTTAAATCACACATAATTTTCAAAGCAGATATATCTATTAAATAACTTCCCTTACACTCTTCTCTCTTTGACATTTGATCTGGTTCTTCCATAGATCCCTGTTTTTTTGTCAACTTATAAAGATCATCTCTGTGTGTTTTGTCTTCTATTTGTCTTAACTTCCTTTGGATTCTTCCTACTCTTTTCACATACTGAGAGAAAATAATACCTTGTCTTGACATTTTCTCTTCCGCTCTAGCATTTTACGCACTTTGATTAAACACTGTCTTAACTAAATCATGATGGATAAATTTTTGTATGGTACTGGCTGCTTTTGTACTGCCATCAGCCTGCCCAGTGTTAGCTCTTCAACAACTTTCCTAATTTTGTTTATGGATAAACATTGATACATTCACTTGATGTCAGCCTTCTAAAACTTTAATTCTTATTCTGCAAGCTTCTGTAGAGGTTTTTATTACCTGAAATGTTTCACTTTGACACTTTTGCAATGTGGGCTGTCTGCCGCTGAAGATGAATTAGTTCAGACTATTGCTTGAGTGATTTGATTTGTCAAAATGACTCTGTCTTGCTAATCTGGCGGTGCAGACTGGTGGCTCCTAACATAGTCAGCCAATGACTTGTTATGACTCTGAATTTTGGAGGCTAATTGTACCAGAAAACCAATGGAAATTGTTTCCCAAAACTTTTAGATTCTGAAATCACATACCTAAACCTATGGAATTTACTTACTGTTTTTCATAGTAAAATTAAAGCAATTTTTTCTCAGTTCATTTCTGTCTGAGCTTGTGGTCCCTGCGTGAAAAGGGACCAACCAACTAGCTGGATTCTGCCCTTTTCCATTTGACTCTGTGGAAAACAGTGGGAGGGATGCTTCTCAGAACAGATTAGTAAAAGAAAGCGAGTAGTTAGTTTCTGCATTAGTGGACAGCTTGTTTTCAGCATTTCTGGGTGTGTGACAGTGGGGGGAATCCTCTAACTTTCTGCTGAACTTCTTGTGTGATACTCTAGCTGCTCTTAAACTCTCAAAAATTCACCAGATTGGTTTAAAATTAATGTCTTAACAGAAATACTTTTTTGAGTTCACTTGCCTTCTGGCCTTTTAATCTGTAAAATTCATATTGTTGCAGTCATCTGTGGAAACACAGGCCAAATATTTGTTTTTATTATTCTGTCCTTTAATTTTGACAAATCGGGTTCCTGCGGTCTCAGGATTCTAGGATGCAGTGCTTCGAGGCAGGCACGAATGTCTGAGTTCGAATAGTAGCGCAGGAGTTGGCACCGGGCGCAGTGCTGGCAGGGTGGCTGGCAGGGAAGGCTGCTGGGGTGGGAGGAATCCCTCGCGGGAGCAAGAGTCAGGAGGGAAAGCAGGGGCTGTTCCTTGCTGCAGATTAGTGAAGCTTCCCCCCAGATGGTTTGATTACTGGGTGTCATAGCTTAGAAAGTACTGGAAACAAAGTCGTTTTTCACTTCCTATGCTGAAATATGGATAAAGTGAGCATTTAAAGTAGCAAGTTTGAAAAGGGAGCGTGGGGATTGGAGTCCCTCCTCATATCAGCTCACTCAAAGGAGCAGACATCTACACTGGATTGTCAAAGTTGGATTTAATAACTCCCAATAACTAGAAGAACTACAAGGAAGAAGGGAGGGTTCTTCAAATCCCTCCTGACAGAGGGTTTTGAAGTACGGTTGCTGGTATGTCTCAGAGTAGAGAGCATATTCTCCTGGTTCCCTGATGGTGCCCGACTGCTTGCGCTACCCTTTTGCTCTTCCTTCTGCTGCTTCATGCTGCCTTTGTTTTCTTCATGAACACTCAGCAATAATTCCCCTGATGTTTACACATGACAATCTTAAAGGGAAGGGTTGGGAAGAAGCATTTTGGATTATCAAATAGTTTGTGTGCACTTCCAGAAATCTTTTAAAAAATGAAATGCCACACATTACGTTGAACTCAGAAGTTACATATGCAGTTTAAGAGAATAAACTAAATAGAAGTTGGTAAACTTGTTTATGAAAGGACAGCAATAAAAGTACCGTGTGGTTTCAGTACTTACCTAGCAAAAAAAAAAAAAAAAAAAGGCATTATTGTGATTTTTGATACTTTTAGGTTTCTTTGAACATACAAATATGTTTTAGTTAATCTTACTGGTCTGGAAAAAAAATTCTGAATAGGCTTTTAGAAACTGTTTGCCTCAAAATAAGCCCTTGTCTGCTGCAGGCATGATTTCTTTCTATGTCTTGTATATGTGTCTTCATCTGCTTTTTCAAAATGATCTCATAAACCGCAGTTCAAAATATTTTAACATATGATGACTTTTTTTCCTGCCTGTTTCAATGGGAGGGAAGTAAAAGTCTCAAATACAGAGACATTTGCATTAAAAAACACTCTTTCCACCCAAAAGAAACACTTCTTTCCCCTAAGGAATATTCCTGTCTTTTCTTAAAGTTAATTTGTAACTGTATTTAAAATTAATGCCTGCAACTTTGTTTAAAAATCTTGGCCCAGACAAGTAATAAAATATGTAACACCTTAGATCTACCTGTATCTAACTGATCCCATCCATGTATTCCTGTTTTCTATTAATACATTGGAAAAAGGAGAATCTATATTCAATAGCATGCAATTAAATTTTTCTAAATAGCTTGTTTTTCCCAGTAGGCATTCTTTCCTAAGAGATCTTAAAAGTGTATTTTCTTTTCACCCTCAGTGTGAAAATATTTTAAACATTATAGATGTTAAATATTTTAACAGGTTGTATTTGCTGCTAAGCATTTAATTGCAGAGGTTAATTACTTGGAATTTATGCTTCTAGAAAATAATCTGTAATCTGTTTTAACAAACAAAATACATAGTATGGTTGACTTAACATAAAACTTTACAAAAATGTGCATTTGTGTCAAAGCAGTGTTTTTTCCTGTGGAGTTTTTGTGGGCAGCCTTAGTGGAGATGGGTGCAGTCTCTTAAATTTAGCCTGCATGTGAATGGAATAAGATTTTTCCAGAAAGGAAAGTAGGTCTTAGTCATATTGCCTTTCAGGGACAGCTATTCTGCCTGCATTTCTGCATCGTTCTTTATTTAGTAAATATCATGGCTGGTATTTTGTGTCTCTTCTATCATCAGCTAGTTGTGGTCCGCTTTACTGTGTGCAGGTTTGGGTGTCAGCTCATCCAGTCTTGCTGGCCAAGCTCTGCAGTCTGAACCTTTTGGGAGCTTTTGATTTGCTTCATTTGTTTGGACTTGTTTTCTTCCCCCTGCCCTTCCTTTTTTGCTAACTTTCCTATCTGTAAAACAAGTTTCTCTGTTCTATAAGGAAAACCTTAAAGGAAAAACCGAACAAAGTCGTCTTTGCTTAGATTCAGTGCACACTATTTGTTGCTCCGTGAACAAAAAAATCATTCTGCAAACTAGTGCTTGTTGTGGAGGACTTCTGGGTAGCTTCATGGACCATGTTGTTTTAACAAGTCCCAGTGATGATTTTGTTTCATGATTTTTACTTCATTTAACTGAATGTGTTGATATGGTTTGATGGTCTTGTTGATACATGTCTGGACATTCAGAAAGCCAAGATAAATGGGAAAAGACTCTCTTAGGCAAACAAAGAATTGGATCGGTCCATCATCTGGTCATTGTTTAGCCCTGGTCTGATTTTTTTCCCTCAGTACCTTTGGAGTTAAATGTGAATTTTTTCTCCATGGCTGTGCTGTAACTCCACTTTAACTCTGCAGCAAGGGGAAAGTGGTATCAGCTGCTAGCTGTGTGAGCGTGTGTTCTGGTTTAGGAAGGAAAACACCACCTGGCAGAGTAAGAGGAATTGGAAAAGGTCAGCAGTTTTGGTACTTGTTAGAATTTGACCATCTTCTCCAGCATGACCTTTCTTCAATAAATTTCCACTACGCAGTTCCCCACCCTTGTCCTCTCCATTAATTGCACTTTGATTTAAGAGTTTGTCTCATATGCTGAGACATTTACAGTAAATAAAGGTTAACAGTATAGATTTTTTTTTTTTTGGACAGAAGGCTCCAGACATTTAAATGTGTCAGACTTAATGATAAATTGATGTAATCTCTAATAATGACATACTAAGAAGGGTAAGTACCTTTAGAATTCAAAAGGGATCCTGCTCTTACCGTTTCTCAAGCATCCCTGCCTGATTTCAGCCTTTGGATGTGTGTGGGGCTAGAAGATGGAGGCCAGCCTAACAAGTCTATTAAAAATGACATATTAGCTTCCTTGAAAAATAAAACACTTCAAGCCCATTTGTTTTTATTTTCCCTCCTTCAGGTCCGATGATGACAATGCAGATGACAGGAGTTCCAGGGTGACCAGACTTTGCACTTACTTTCAGCAGAAATACAAGCACCTCTGCCGCCTGGAGCGGGCAGAATCTCGTCAGAAGAAATGCCGGCATACACTCCGGAAAGCCTTGCTGCAGGCGGCCAGCAGAGAGCCGGAGCGTGCTGGGCAACTGATACAAGAACTCCGAAGAGCTACGTGTGCTCGTACCAGGTTAGACCTTTCCCTGTGACTGCAGTAACCTGGGGCCTGGACAGGGCGGAGATGAGCAGAGTATCCAGCAGCTGAAATGCTGAACTCTGAAACTGGTAGGCTTGCACAAGGCAGTAAAACCATGACACGTAAATGCCTGTCAATGGAGTAGAATAAATGTGGCATACAGTGTTTTCCGTGAAGATAGGCATAATACTCCAGCTTTGTGTTTTAAAATGTGGATCGTTTGTTCAGCAGTATCTGGGCCTGATTTCTTAAATGTCACAAAAGAAGTTAGTGGCCTGCTAAAATTTATTCTTATTAATTAATCTATGTATTTTGGCTGCCTTCAAATATCTGGTACTTTACGAAGCCCAGTTCTTTAGAAGGTGTGCAGTCTGGTCTGCAGTTCACTGCTTCAATTCAGATTTTGTTTTTCAGACAGCTTTTTTTGAAAAGTCTGTACCTCCTCTTAATTCTCTTCCCAGCAAATCAAACTTAAGCTCACGCTTTTTGTTAGATTTAACTCAATCTAACATTAAACGAAACTTGGCAACAAAATAAATATCTTCTAACAACTCTGAAGGTTGCCTTCTATGGGAATTCTTTCTAGATAATGTCAACATCCCTCCAGCTCTTGGCATACTGAGAGTTGGTTGAATCATATTTGTGCAGAAACAGAGTCTGAACCTTGGCGTTATGTCTGGGGTACCAGCAGCATCCTTTTGGTTTTGTGGTTTTGCTTTACAGGATGTGTGATTGTGGCGGGTAGTTGGGGGCTAACATGAGAGGCAGGCTGGAGCGGGGTACTGAGAGTATATTCTGGTTATGGGGTGCTTTTGTTCCTGGACAGTGGGCTGTGGTCATGGCAGTTGGAGGGTTTGTTGTTGGGGAGGTGGAGTGATGCTGAAGAGCTGCTCAGAGGTGAATGTAGAGGTACATTACCGGTTTACGAAGTTGTGTAAATGTCTCCAAACTTAAACTATAGCAAAACCTTGCCAGAACTGGCAAGCTCTTGCTGGGTTTTTTTCCATTATTTTTGCCTTTTATTACGCAGAAAAGATTACGTTGTTTTGGGTAGACTGGCAAAGCCGGGTATGCCTGTCATCACTGCTCTGGTTATTTTAAGTAACCATAGAGTCTTTTCGGTTACGAAATTTTTCACAGGAGTAATACTGCTAACTAAAACTTTGCTCAGTCGAAGTGCAGTTGATGACAGAAATGGCTGAAGGAAAACAGTCAGGCTACAGACAGCTTTTTGTCAACCTAGAAAACAACGTGTACAGAGGTGAAATTCAGCCCTGGAATCGCCAGCTTTATCTACATGAAGGTGACAAATGCCTTGAGAGCAGGCTAACACCAAGCGAGCTGTGTAACGCTTGCAGTACTCATCCACACTGCTGTCTGGTCGCCTGCTTGCAGCTCAGGCTCAAAGCTTTGAGGCTGTGCTGAGGAAGCGCTCAGCTCCGGGCACCTGCTGGTGGATTGGGCTGTAGCACGTTGATGAAGGAGAGCTTTTACCCATGTTGAGCACGCTCAGGCTCTGCCACTCCAGAGCTCAGTCTAAGTTTGTCTGAGCACATGCTTGCATGTAATCTCTGGGGATGCTCGGCATGTTTTGATTTATGAACAGGCTTGGAATTGCACTTGACTGGCCATGTAGACATACCCAATACATTGTATTCTAAAGATTGACCTCATTTTAAGGGTCACCTGTGTTGACACTCACTTACTGATGTCTTTGGCTCTGTTGCAGGGTGTTGTAATATTTACATGGTAGTAGCACACAGCACCTCTCATTACAATTAAGGCCCTGTGAAATAAACAATAATCCTGTTACCGCAGTCACACCTTCACCTGACATTGACATCTATTCTGTATCCCTGTGTAGAGTCTGGTAGTAGTGTGCACCCATCTGGATCATGACACACACACACAGTGTGTTAAAATTTTTCATCCTACTGTGCCTCATCTAGTGCTATAGTTGTGCTAAGTAACCACCTGAGACTGGGTTTTTGTCCTTAAACTCTTTTATGCCTTTTTTTTTTTCAGCACAAGCCAAGTGAGGCAGAGAGATGCAGAACCAACAACCTGTAGTGGGACTTCGAAGGGAGAACAGTGCACTAACAAGGCCCTTCCATTCACCAGGCATTGTTTTCAGCGTATCCTCTTAACTCTGTTTGGTAGCTGCATTTAAGCGTGGAAGTTGTTCTGGTCTAGGGGTTTTTTTTGTTAGGTTTTTGCATTGACGAATATGTTTTCACAAAAAAATACCTGTTTGTTAGTGTCTTATCAACTACTTTGCTTTTAATTTGTCTGTGTGATTTGGATGTGTAGGCAGTGAAGATAAGTAGTTTGCCGCTGGTATCTATCATAGTCATATTGTTTTACTTTGTCAGCTGTTTTTAGTAGGTGCAAGAAGCCTTTACAAAAATTATCACCTTTCATGGATGACTTGGTACAAACCACATGGCTTTCAGCCTCATGGCTTTCATACAGTTCTTGGTAGCTAGACTAACTACCTATGAATGGTTTATGGGAACACGTTTTTACAGAGTGGTCTTGCTTCTTGGTGTGCGTAGAGCAGAGAAGTCAAGACTAGTGATTTTGCATTTGTGCCCATTTTTATCCTCTGCACTTCCTTCTCAATGGAAACAGCCTCTTCTAAAATGAGCAGGCTTTTGGTTCTGACCCATCTGTCCAAGCCTGCCATCTGGACTGTTCTGCAGATTTTCCATTTTCTTTGTCCTTTCTTTTGCGTTTTAACATTTTCTGAACATACATAGTGATGTTGAGGTCCGAGAACTGTTCAAGATGGAAGGAGTGCTTCTAATGTTGTTTGAAAAAACACAGTGAAATATCTGTTTGATTTGCTTTAAGTCTGGAAACACTTTCACTCCTGCAGGGGATTTTTCTGAAGGAAATCTCAGCAAGCTTACGTTTGGATTTACTTGACCTTTCTGTCTGATTGCACATCTTTTTTTCAGAGGAGCAGGAAGGATCGTGAAACTTCTTTGTCTGTGCTCTAAAGATAAATGCCAAGAATGTACCTTAAAAGATTGAATTAAGAAATACTCTTTCTTTAATGTTTTGGTATGGATTGTCATTAGTCTGTAAGGAAATAGTCCTGTTGACTACACTGTTCCAACTGCTACTATTGATCTATTGATTAAGACTCCAGGAAAAGGCGTCTTTTTGCGTCTTTTTGCTAAGAACTCATTAGTGAAATGGCTGCTTCCATAAAACTATCTCAATATATAATAAAATCATTAGAGATTCTGCATGAATGCAGTTTTTAACTTTAAAAGTTGGGTTTGAGCCTTACCTAGCTTTGAACTTGAATAACAAAGTTGAGGTACTCGTTAAAAATAGCATCTATGGACAGGTAGTGTTGAAGGCTCTGATCTTCATCAGACTGATAAATCAAAGGGCATTCCTCCATTGTTGCCTCGTGTGTTATTCCTGATGCAGAAATGTACAGATATCTTATTGAACCGTTCTCAGCAACTCTTCTCAAGTTGCACAGCCAAGTTTGCGGATGGTCAACAGTGCTCTGTGCCAGTTTTTGACATTACACATCAGACACCTCTGTGTGAAGAACATGCCAAAAAAATGGTAAATACAAAGCTGAAACTGTAATTATTTGTGTATTAGGATGATCAGGAGTTTTAGCCCCAGTCTTTCTATGAACTGTTGCTTGACAACTAGCAAGTTTATGAACTTAAGAGCTCATTTCCTTTTATTTTTCTTAAGAGGGTAAAATATTTCAAACATTCCCAATTAGTTTAAAATATGTTGTGAAATCTTTTGCATATTTTTGAGGATATAATAAAGTGCACATGAGAATGTCCTTCAGTGAAAGAAATTTGATTCCTCTTTTGAATCAAGAAATAGAAAATCATTGTGAGAGATCCTGTGGTCATTTTATTTGTGCTCACTCCTGGCCCCTTGGATCTGAATATAGTATGAGTGTGGTATGGTAAGAACACTGCATCTCAAACAGTCTTAGTACATGGGGCCCAAAATATTTTCTAGAGGAAGTGTAGACAGCAATTACAGGCATACAAATAATGGGTTTGCTACTTTATTTACCTTTTAGTGACTATTAGAATTTCTTTAACCTCCTCCAGGGATCTGTGGATCCCAGAGGAAAAGCAGTGGCCTACTACATGTTGAGAGAATGCAGATACTAAGATGAAGTCCTCTGCTTTCCTTTTATGCCTCCCATCTTCCAGAATGAAACTTTTAAGGTAGTTCACAAGCCCACTCTGTCTTGCCCCTCCTTCAAGGCATTAAGCATAAAATTGCCTTTTTGTTTTTCTTTTTGTTTTTGTTTTGTTCTGTTGTTGGGTTGTTTTGGGGTTTTTGTTACCATTTTCACCCAGCCTCTCCAATACTTGTGAATTATGGAGTTTTCTGGATGAAAATGTAAGGGTCTGCGCTACACAGATTTGTGTGGGATTTCCCCCCTCTCCCAGGCAATATTCAGTGTCTCTCTTAAGGTTTACTTCTGTAGCACATATAGTCCTCTGCCATTCCCAGTATGATGGCAACTGAAAACTGTTGATGGTCTGGTTTATTTTTTAATTGATCAATGGTTGCTGTTCAAAAGCAACGAGGCCTTAGTTGTTTACCCACATCCTTACCCTAGTCCTACAGTATTAATTCCGCTTCCTCAGTGCTGTCCCTCTTTTATGGCACTGGGCACTTGAGAGTGCTGGCTTCAGCTGCTGCACACTGTCCCCATTATCGTCACCTCACACCAGTGTTCTGTCTTCAATACTTGCATGAATGCTGCCAAAGGTTACAGTTTTGTGCTGATTTATTTAGGGTTTGCTATGATGATTTTTAAAGTGACACTGCATGATCTCCTATTTATCACACCTCATAATTTGGTCTATGTGATTTTTGCTATTGGATTCAATGAGGAAGGAAACAGCTTAATTTTTGTAACCTTGCCTGGGTGTAGGTTAGGAGTCACTTTTGCAGTACATATGAATGTCTGTGGAATGGCCAGGGGGAAAAAAGCAAGGAAAGTAATACTTGTTCTTAATACACTCCCATTGCTATTGTTTTATTCCCAAAGGACAATTTCTTGAGAGGGGACAGCTCCCGTAAAGTTCAGCACCAGCAGCAGAGGAAACCCAGGAAAAAAACGAAGCCACCTGCACTTACCAAAAAACACAAGAAGAAGAGAAGGCGAGGCCCACGCCGGCCCCAGAAACCCATTCCTCCTGCAGTGCCCCAAGGGAACCTCACCATGCCTGCCAGTGTTTCACTGCCGGTAGAGATGCCCCACATACGGTCAGTGGTAGCCCTTACCCACTTTGCCCACTGCTAGCTTGAACATTGTCAATGAGCAGTGTAGAAAGGTGTGATGTTGCTGTGGTGATTGGCATCTAGAGTGGGGCTAGAAATTGCATCTCCATGTGACTGTTGGAAAAAAACCTTAGAGTGGGTCATTTTAGATTTGAGCAATTGAGTCTGATGGATAAAATGTCTTGCTCCTGATGCCCATCTTATGTATTTAATCAATAGGCTAAGTGTAAGCTTCCTAAAGAAACTTTCTAAAAGCATTCTTTCCCTAGATGATGGGGGTGGGAGGG
Source organism: Morus bassanus (assembly GCA_031468815.1). Taxonomy (NCBI): domain Eukaryota; kingdom Metazoa; phylum Chordata; class Aves; order Suliformes; family Sulidae; genus Morus; species Morus bassanus. Next base: position 29,783,554 of record CM062574.1, on the reverse strand, counting down.
GAAGGTGTGGGGAAACACCCATTATAGATGGATATGCATTTGTAATTGTTGTTTGGGGGAAGCGGAATTGAATACCACGGACTAACAGTACTTTCTGTCCAGGAGCCCTTCCACACCAGAGCTGAGTGCCGATGAGCTGCCTGATGATATCGCCAATGAAATCACAGACATTCCACATGACTTGGAATTGAATCAGGAGGACTTCTCTGATGTCCTGCCGCGGCTGCCCGATGACTTGCAAGATTTTGATTTCTTTGAAGGTACCATTTTATTTTATTTTATGCCAACATGAACGCAGTCAGTGAACTGCAGAAGTGAATGTTTCTGAAATGCATTTTGAGGGGTTGCTTGCTTTTCTACAGAGGTAATAACTTCTTGACAAGGAAGCGAGCGTTTGCTCTATTGTTTGTTTGTGAGCTCTGAAGTAAAGGAGACTTTAAGAAGACTGCTGTGTGCAGTTCTCTGCTTGCTCTTATAATTACTGCTCTGAAAATCCTAATTGGTTTAGTATTTTAATAATTCATTTTACATTTTTACTGCCTGTCAGTGTTGCAGTTTAATCAAGAGTATTCTCGGTAATGGCATCTTTCTGCCATCGAGTGGGGCCGGAATCACAGTCAATGTTGGCCTTTGATAAAAGGAGAAGAGAGTGAGAATAAAATCTTTAAATACATTTTTGAAACTAGCTTTTGATCAGAACTGTGTCGGAATTTCCGCATTCTAAAACTCAGTACCTATCACAGATAAAGAAATTAGAACAGCCCAGAGTTGGGATATGTGATTTCTTTGGTCATTTTCTGGTGTGACATGACATCAGACCGTGTTTGAGTTGAAATTAACCGAAATTATACTGACTGTGTAAATTTTAGGTCCAGGCTGTAACGTGGTAAGTAGAAGGGGGTTTGTGGACTATTTGTGTTACTGCAGCATTGAAGAAAATCTTATTTAAGCATTTTTACTTTGTCTAGTGAGTTTGGGAGGCATCTTGTATTGTAGTATGTGGAAGAGGAGGGCAGAGAGAAGGAGTTCCATTGACGAGGAAGGTGTAATTTCTTGTTTTTCTTACCTTCCTTACCTAGTGAGCACTGGTGAAGGAAATTTTCTGTGTACTGCAAGCCATTCTGGAAGGTTCTCATACGCTGCAGCTCTGTACTGAACTGTCTGTACATCTGCATCCTTAGGGTGCCAGTGCTGGGCTCACCTGAGAGGAGCACGCTAACTTCTGGTGTCCCTGTTTCTGCAGGTAAAAATGGAGATCTCCTTCCGACTACAGAAGAGGCTGAAGAACTGGAACGGGCCCTACAGGCTGTAACTTCTCTTGAGTGCCTGAGTACCATTGGAGTACTTACACAGACAGATGGTGTGCCAGTTCAGGAGCTGTCAGATAGAGGGATAGGGGTGTTCTCTACAGGTGCTGGAGCTCCAGGAATGCAGTCCTTGAGTCGAGAGGTTAACACGGATCTGGGGGAGCTGTTGAATGGGCGTATAGTACATGATAATTTCTCCGGTCTGGAGCTGGATGAGAACTTGCTCCGTTCTGCTACCTTGTCCAACCCACCTACGCCCCTGGCAGGGCAGATCCAGGGGCAATTCTCAGCCCCAGCCAACGTCGGCCTTACTTCTGCCACTCTCATAAGCCAGAGTGGCCTTGGGGAGAGAGCCTTCCCAGGACAGTTTCATGGACTTCATGATGGCAGCCATGCCTCCCAGAGGCCCCACCCTGCCCAGCTGCTGAGCAAGGCAGATGACCTGATCACCTCACGACAGCAATACAGCAGTGACCATTCACACTCCTCACCCCATGGAAGCCATTATGATAGTGAGCATGTGCCGTCTCCCTACAGTGACCATATCACATCCCCTCACACCACATCCTTTTCTGGTGATAACTTGGCAGCTACCTTCTCAGCAGAGATGCCCATGATGGCACAGCACTTGCTCCCAACTCAGCTGGATGTGCCACTTAGCGGGGTGGTCAACCCCAGAACTCACTGGGGAAATCTTCCTGTCAATCTTGGGGACCCCTCTCCGTTTAGCAACCTTCTTGGTGCAGATGGACACCTCCTGTCCACCTCCCTGTCCACACCACCTACCACCTCGCACTCAGAGACCACACAGCCTGCCTTCGCCACTGTGACCCCCAACAGCTCCAGTGTGCTTCCGGGGTTACCGCAGACCAGTTTTAGTGGCATGGGTCCTGCCTCCGCTGAACTCATGGCCTCCACCTCCCCTAAACAACAGCTCCCTCAGTTCAGCGCAGCCTTTGGGCACCAGCTGAGCTCCCACAGTGGCATCCCCAAGGACCTGCAGCCCAGCCACAGCTCCATAGCTCCTCCCACGGGCTTCGCAGTGACCGGTGCCACCGCTACCAGTACCAATAACGCATCCGCGCCCTTCACCACCTCCAACTGAGCTTGTCTGCCTGGCTCTGTGCAGGTAGATGGGGGACCTGTGTTTTCTATCTTTCCTTATTTTCCTTTTTCTTTATTTTTTTCTGTCCTCCCTTCCCTTTTTTTTTTTTTTTAAGACGGGGTTGAGAAGAAAACCCCTGCTTCAGTACTGACCAGGGTTAGCCCTCTGTGAACCTTGCTGTAGCGTTCACATGTGCTTGTTACGCACCGGTGCTCATTTATTGCAGGCAGGTTCACCGTTCCCCAATAATTCCTTAAGGATACAGCACAGTTACTGGATGTAATTGATCTTAGCAGTAGACCTAGAAATGGGAAGATACCTCAGATTACTGATGCATGTTACTGTTTCCTAGGGTTCGGATCAGTGCTTGCCATCCCATTAGCATCTGGTAGAAAGTTTTCCAGTGGGCAGAAGTCTCTTGATTTATTTTTTTTTTTTAAATTTACTTTTTTTCCAAAGGTAGCATCTGGCATGGAAAACTTGGCTGCACACATTGGTTTGAGAATGGTGCACTGAAGTCCTAAATCAAGATCATGGTTCAAGGATGAGTTGGCAGTTTCTTAAAATAGTCTCTTGACCTCCTCTGTGTGCGTGTGTGTGTTTGAGGTGCAGGGAGCAGCAGTTCCTTTTCTTCTTTTGGTGACGAAGTGGGAGTTGTCCCCTTCCAGAACTGGTCACTGTTCTTACTGCATGCTGATTTTTGGTTTTTTATTATGATGATTTTTAATTCATTGAGCAGCAACGGGATCAGTTGACTGGTTGCCCAGAATCTGAAGGCTGATATGAAGTTAGCCCAGGGAAAAAAAGGAAGAAAAACAGAAGGATTGAAATACATCGTGGATTAGTGAAGATTCCTGTGCAGAAATTCCCTCCCTTGCTGAATTACTGTGGCCTTGTAGCATTGATGATTTGCCTTTTCAAGTGTGGCTTTGTCCAGAACTCCTTGTCTGACAGGCTGACAGGTATTTCCCAGCTGAAACTGGAAGAATTTGGTTGGTATTCTGCCCATCCACACAAGTCTAGGTCAGACCCTTCGGTAAGTTTCAAATGGATGCATTTCTCAAATTATGTCTAGCTACTGAGACTTTGTTGGATAGTTTTTTCCCCCCTGGGAGCCATATAGTTTTTTTGATACTTGTAGCATTTGATGCTCTGTATGGGAAGCTGAATGTATGTAAGGAACTAGCAGGTACCTATCAGCAGTCATGGCTAAGCAAAACAGAAATTACTAAAGCAAAGTAGAGAGATAAGAATTGCTTCTGTTTGCAGGACAGTTTTGCTTTTACTGCCCACCTGCTAAAGAGATTATTCAGACTCTTTGGTAGTAATTTCAGTTCTTAAAGAAAGGAGTCCACTAGCTTTTAGATTTTTTTTTTAATTTTATTTAATGTTTTTTAATCCAAGAGATAACAGCAGCAGAAATTCTGAGGTGTTTACTTGTATCTCTTTATCAGGAAGGGAAAAAAGGAATTTGCTTGTGACTTTATAGGGCTCAAACTTGCTACTGTACTCTGACTTGGCTGTAAAAGTAGCTCCTACTTAATATAACAAGTCTCTGTTCTTCCTGGATTGTTTCTGAGATGCAGATGAGAGAGAATAGAAAATCCCACATTTCAGTCTCTTACTGTAGAAGACAGATTTCATTCTACCTTACAGTGAAACATCCTACCTGCATGTATTCCAGTCTAATTCAGGAAATTGAGATACCAAGCACATGCAATAGGGAGGCCTAATAAATTGTTTGAGCAAGGGATCATTGAACGAAGTTTAGTTGCTATAGAAATTGATTTTCTTAGCAGTCAGGCCCACACCTAAATCTCTGACCCAAAGCTCTCCTTCCATCTTGCAAAGGAACAGAATTTAAACAGGATAGGTCTTGTGTCTTCTTACTGTTGTAGCAATCATACTATCCCTCTTTTCTTGAAAGATTTGTTCTCCTTAAATATAAAGAATTATGGATGATGCATATGTCCTTTTCTGAAATTGCAAGTGTATGTGGGTGGAGGAAACAAAAATTATTTTCATGCTTCTGTTGTTATGAAGTCCTTATTTCATACTTGGTAAAATAGATCTTAATAATATAAGCCGAATATTTTTAAGTGGTGATTTAAATATGTTTGTAACATTTAAATGTTTTTAAATCATGTAAAAAGTTGAATTGAAGCCTATGAAATCCTGCTTGTGATTGTCCTGCTGATTGAGGAATGCCCAGTGGTATTGTGAAATGAGGCAAATCTGTCGAGGCATTTATTTATTTTTGTATTATGTTCCCCATACTTTGTTGAGGAGGCAACTGTTTGATTTGCAAATGATTTTCATTGTGTCCGTATACCTTCTTCAATGTGTTTGGATGACTGGCTGAAAAAGAGTGGAGAACTAGTATACCAAATGGTTAATTCTTTAATCTGCTTGTGTATTCATGTCATTTTAGAGGATGTTAATTTCTATAAATTGGTTTCAGGACTTTGGTCTTGAAATCATTCTTGTGCCCATCAAACTCTAACAAAGCTGCAGCTAGTGCGGCGTATATTTGCCCCACATCACATTTCTCTTTCTTAGCAAATACCGGGGGGGGAAGGGAGGAGAGGAACTGAGAGCCAAGTTCTGCTTGCTCATGTTGGTATAAATTACGGAGGAGCTCTTTTGTCTAAGGTCACTGTGAGTTTGTACTGGTCTAACTCAGAACACAACCCAGCTCCTAATCTGAGCATTGATTTAGACAGGGAATTTCAAAAGCTGTCAAAGCTATGCAGGTCCGTAATTCCCATTTGAAATCAATGGCCGTTATGTACCTGCATTCCTTTAAGGCAGCCTAGGATATCAACTCTTTTCCCCTGCTTAGAGTTCAATTTTTATATATTCCTTGATGACTCTTCCCTGAAAATTGACTACATAACATTTTTCAATAAGCAAACTAAGTTTGCAATAAAGCTGCACTTTTAAAAATAAACTTCGGTTTGTATAAATTTGAAATAGGAATCCCTCTGTCCTGTCTGACATAGAGTTCTGAAATGGGCCACCACTCTTGCCTTTTCCTGGTTAACCTCCTGTTTTTTCACTGCTGCCGATTTCATGATTACAGCCTACCAAGCAGTTACGGGTCTTGATCTTAGCTTTACAAGGTGGATCATTCCAGGTGGGCTTCTGCACCCACACAACCTGTTGACTTCAGTGTCTTACTGTTGGATGTGAGAGATCCAGTCTGAGAGGTATGTGCAGCCAGAGCTGACTCACGCTTCTTCCTCTGGGAAATACTACAGGTCTGGTTAAGGTAGTCCTCGAGGCTGTTATTTATGTGGTTCCTGAGTAGAATCCATGCTCTCTCACAAAAGTTTTTGAGTGTCATCTCCTCATATAGCAATTAGCACTCTAATCACCCTTTCACCAAAGAGCCAGTGTAGCAATTTCAGTCCATTGATTTGAGATGGTCGATACCTGTCGTGCCCTTTACGTGTTAACAAATGGAGTAAGGCTAGCTGAACCTAAAAGTTAATTTCTTTACATAAGAATTGAGTTTTAAAGAATTGAAAAAAAAAATAGATTTAGAATAAAATACCAGTAACATCATTTTTGGTAATAATAGCACCTCAATTAGTCTTTGTACAAAAATGCTTAACACAAGATGAACTTTGACAGTGTACAGAGGCTTATCAGGAGCAGCCTCATGCTGGCCTGGTGTGTAATGCATTCTGTAAGACATGCTTTGACGTTTCCTTTCACTTAGGAAGACTTTATGCCAACTTTGAGGGGAGCCATATGCACTTAGATACCTCAAAGTTGATTTATTCTTTGGCCTTGTAATTACTATGATACAAGAAGATATATGTATGTATGATGCAAGAAGATGAAAAAGATGTATCACTTTGTCTCCTCCTGCCTTCCAGTTTCTTCAGGTTCTTGCTTAGTTCCCTTCTCGTTAGTAGCATGCTTCTTTCTATGGTTGGGCATAAAGGCTTTAAATCAATAATGCCGAGAGGTAATGCAGTTGTAGGTCTGCCTCAGACATTGTGGAGAAGACAGCAACAGCTAGACTTCCCACTTCATTCAGCAGGTTAGTGAAATGAGGATTTGCCGTTCTCATTTGGAAAGCATTGGAAGGCCCTGAGAAGCTTATCACCTGCTAGGCAAAAATCAGAGATGGTATTGGAAGTACAAATGCAAAGAAAAAATGTCCAAGGAGAGTCATCCATAGCAGCGAAGAGAAACCAAGGGAAGTGGCTTTTTTTCTTTTCTTCTTCTTCTTCTTTTTTTTTTTTTTTTTTTTTTTTTTTTTTTTTAAGAGGGAAATGGGTATTGGTTGAAAAATTGGGATGTTCTGCTGAGAGCTGTTAGGCACAGTGTGATGCCACTGGCTTCAGGAACATGGCCAAGGTGAAAGGCCTAGGACTGAATCTGCAAACCAGTAGCCAAATTCAGTTTGAAGCTTCATTTTGCTGTAACCTCATCTAAATACAGTCTGGGATTGAATCTGCTTGCCAGGAAAGAAGAGTCTCACGAAGGAGTACAATAAACAGTGGACAGGTGTCTTCCCTGAGAAGCTGGCCCTGGTGGTTACATCAACATGTTGTTAGTCTGCCTCTGAACTCCAGCTCTTCCCTGAGCTCCTGCAGCACTGTGGCTGCTGCATTTCCCTGTAGGCATCGGCAAGGCTCCAGGGGTATTTCTCCCTGTCTTTGTGCTGCAGTGAGCTGAATCCACTGGTGAATTCTCCAACAGTATGAGCCTTTGGGCGGGGAGAAGGGAAAAATTTTTAAAGAGCCAGCTACCTGCAGCTGAATCTTTCAAGACTTGTAGGGCGCAGGGTTGGTGGCAGGAGGTGCTTTCAGCAGATAAGCAATAGAAAACTTACCTGCAGTGATCTTCTGCAGTGAGGTGTTTGTGTGGGAGTTTGGGCAGCTTCCCTGGTAGGATGTTTCCTTTTGCTTTTGTATTTTTACCATTACATGTGAAGGATTCTCCTGTGCAGGCCTGTTGCAAGGTCCAGTGGTGGAGATATTAACTAAAGGAATAGTTTTGGGCTAATGTGCTGACCAGATCTTTAGGTCTTTCTGATCTTCTGGTCATAAGGTCTTTCTGGTCTCTTGGGGAACAAGAGATGGGGTGTTGTGTGCTGCTTCTCCTACCTCCTTTATTTCCTTCCTATCTACATTCTTCTTCATTCTTTTATTCTCCCATTCTCAAATACTTCTCCAGTGTAGGTAATGCCAACCGGTAAGTCTTCTGTAGTCCTGAGTGCAAATCTGGCTGTGAAATGAAAAGGAGAGATTCCTGCAATTCATAACATACATTTTGGATGCTAGAATGACAGTGCAATAGATCAGAGTATTTCTCAGATCAGTGAGTAAGATGATGTTTCACAGCATGCTTACATGTCACAAACTAGATGCTGAGGGTACAACATTGATCATGGGAGTGCACATGCTGGCAGTGAATGTGCAGGCATTTTTAGCAAGAGTTTACCTTCTCACAGATTCCTCTTCTTTTGAGAAGTGCATCAGTAGAAAGCCACGAAGAAAAACTTAAATTATTGTTTTTAATTCCCGCAAGCACAAATAAAAGTAAGGAGGGTTGGTGGAAAAATCTACATTTGTGTTTACTAAACTTAAACGTGGACTTTAGGAGAGGTCTGGTCACGAGAGACCTTAGCTCTATCAAGTGAAGTTTTAGTTTTGTCTTTAAAACTAGACAAAACCACTGTTGTTGGGAAAGAAGAGTTTGGTGGAGGAGGAGTTACAAAAGTTGTGTCTTAGAACAGTTTTCTCATTCATGTCTTCAGCTATTTTAAAAAAAAAAAAACCAACAGTGACTGTTTTGGGAGCTTTTCCCTTTGCTATTCTGCTGCTTCTCATGGTTGTTGGGTTCTTTGCTTTCTCCTGTTTTATTCTGCTTTCACATACTCCTTCTCTGGCTACTATGGAATAAGGTAGTGGAAGCATGAAAGGAGAAAGGGGGCTTGGCTGTAGATTGTCAGCAGTAGTTGGAGAAGGCTTTCTGTCTCCTTGAAGTAAGTCTTGGCACCCTTTCAGTCTACTCTGGCTCATAGAATTCCATTTGGAAGTGAACAGGATGGAACTTGGGCTTTTGACCTTAAAACTGTACTTACTCAATGTAGAAAAATGCATTCTTCCTACTCCTTCCCCTTGCTAGTCTCCCAAACACACACACAGTGAGATGTCCAGAGTACCTGCGTATCGACCGTGTATGTGCGTTGAACTTGGTCCAGTAATGCTAATATTTTACCTGCTTTCTGTCGTTGTCAGCTGGTGCCCACGGAGGTGAACTCTGGATAGGTAACGTTCCCAGATATCCTCTGGAAAACTTTAACTTTGGTGCAGATTGCTCTGATGTAGCTAACTGCGATGGCTTTGGCTTCTACCTTGGAGTGGACTGATTTACCCTGAAATGACTCTCTAACCTGCGTCTTAAACAGTGTAGTTGATTCCGGTGCAAATAGATTCATTCTGAAGTGATGGACAGTTCGATTCTCATGCAAAATAGCTACATCCTACCAGAAGGGGTTGAACCAGTTTCTCTGAACAGTGATGACCTTCACTGTACAGTTTTGGGTATGTCTCAGGGATTCCTTGTGGAAATAAGGGCAGTTAACAAAAAAAAAAAGTAAATAGTTTTAAAAGTAAATAATAATTTAAGGTAGAGCGTCACCTAAGTGAGAGCGCAAGAAGGAGAAATCTTTGTTCAGTTTTATAGTCCACGGTGTCTGGCTTAGGGACTCTTTCTCTTCTCGGGGCTCTCATCTCAAGTTCAACATACAGAATCTTTTTCATCACGCTCAGCTTTAAACTTTTTATTTAAAGATACCCTTCCCCAATGAGCTTTCAGAATACTTATTGTAGATTTTAAGAGAAATGGTATATTAATTTATGCTATTAACATCACCTCATAAATTATAAGTTTTATACTAAAGCTGTATTGAGTGTAATGAATTATGTTGCATATGTGTTTTTAATAGCTATAAAATTATATACAAGCTTTTTTGGAAAAACAAACTAGTGAAGCACCTTTTTACACTGGATCTTTGCCGTGTCAAGGTGTACAGCTATTCTTTGCTACCTTGCAGATATCTATATCTATATATAGATATATATATATAAATAAAATAAAATGGTATCCTGTATCAACAAAGCATAGAACTCTTTTTAACCCTTATATTACTGTTCCTATAACTCTTTTTAAATTTTATTTTGAGTGTTACATTCTGCAATAATTTATCCGTGGTTTGTACCTATGATTAGAAATTTAGTTACAGGGTAAATAGATCAAATTAAAAAAAATCCAACTACTGTAGCTGGAAGTTGTGAACCAAGTTTGTAAGACCTTTTCTTTTTTCTAATATATTTATTTCCAGTTAGCTCTGTGAGTTGGAATTTGAAAAGTCAGAACATTAGGAATCTACAGTGTCTTATTCAGGAATTTTTCCCCTCCTTTCCTCACAAAGGAATTCCCACTGTGACTTATAAATAGAATTAGACTGCTTGTGTGCATGTATGTATTATATATACACACAAAAAATATGCATTGGGGGGGATGTATGTGCGATACGAATGTGTATATTGTATGTAGGTCATAGTTTTGTAAAGAGAAAAGTAGTCAAGAGGTGATGGAATGTATTGTAGAAATGTGATTATTTAGTAGGGGGTTGTTATGTCCTCACTGTTGTATAAATAACTGAAACTCTCTACTACATAATCTTCTGTTATAAGGCTAACTCTGATATCATGTCAATTTTGCTGTTTTTTAAATGAGTTGCATTGAGCCCTGTTTAAAATGCCATGAAAATACCAAGCTCCCAAAGACAGCCTTTAAATAAAACAAATGGGGGAGAAGGAGGGATGGAAGAAACGAGTGATATTTTTTAGGAGAAACTGAAACGGGAAGGTCTGCATTTGGTGGGATGGGGAGGCATGGGAATTGCTGTATCTTTGCAAATTAATACCCAAATCTCCTGTGGTCTGACTTGGAAAATGTTGTCAATCAGTGTACTTGTGTTTTCAAATCAGGGACACTGTTTGTGGGGTGATCTCCGTTCTGTAAAAGGATCTCATCTTCAAAGTAGATTCTTTTCTTTCCTGAGGGTCTTGGCGTGTATTAATTTTGCCCCAAAATTGCTGTTGTGGGATTGCAGAGCAAAATACAGTTTCAGTCCAGGGAGTTTCACTTGTGCTGTGAAATTCTGAAATTAATTATGGCCACTCCAACTTTTTTTTTCATAATTGGAGAAGGAAGATTTCTTTATGGGAGTTCTCACTTGAAACTGTGAGAAGTCAGAAACATTCTTACAGATTGGCTTCCTCTTCATACTGTTCTATTTAGTCTGGAGAAAGTAACCTAATTGTTATTTATTCATACAGTATCACTTTTAATGCTGATGATCCTGGTGACTTTAAAAATCTGTTTAGAAAAACAGAGCTTCCAGCATTGCACAGACATTTGAATTTTTTGAAGGCTTTTTTAAGCAGTTGCAAATCAAATCTTAATTTTTCAAATTTTTTTTTTTTTTTATATCCCCCTCCCTATCAGTATGTTGATACCCCCAGACATCCCTCCCCTTTTTCCCGCTCCCCACAATTCGTTTCTGGCACATATGTATACAAGTGAAAGGGCAGGGAGGTGGAAGTTGTCAGAGGCCTTTCCTTCTGCTTATTTGGTGGTAATGGGAGTTAGCAGCATAAATCTTTATGCCTTTATGGGGAAGAATAGACCCATTTTTGTGTATACCTGTACAGAGAGATATCTGTATATGAGATGTTGGTAGCACTTTGCTGAATGTGGACGTGCCCTCATGATGTACAATAAATACGTATGAATGCAATCAATCTAAATCTATATATACATGCATACAGATGTATAGACAGAATATACGTTGTATCACACACATGTACGTTAGTTGTAACATGAGTAAGTGTGTGAGCTGAAGGGAGAGAGTATCCACATAACGTTTGTGTAACAGGTAAGCACTTGTGCCAAACAAGGTTGGTTTAATTCTTCTGAGGGATTTGGATGACATCAGTGACTGATCTGAGTTTGGTCACCATTGATTTGCGTTACCTCAGCCCTCACAGTGGAGTTTCCTTGGTACGTTTCCGCTTTTGTTTATTCTATATTAATACTCGTTGAGGCCTCTTGCAATGCCAACCTCTTCTGCTTCTCTGCTCCATTGCCTCCATTCCAGCTCCTCCTTGTCCCCGCATTTCTACAGTTTCTCTTGCTGGCAGCAATCAGCTTTAACGGCCCAATCCAGCTCTGCTTATGCATTAGGAAATTCTCTTGGTGGCTGTAGTGGCAGCTGAATTGGGCCCTGAGCACTTGCTTAAACTTATGCAGAATCTCCCAGCTATTCAATTGTGCTTGAGTACGACTGTGATTGATTTGCAGGTGAACAAAAACTTTTCTTGGAACCTGATGCAAAGCTTCCTAGCATATTAAAAGGTTAACCCAGCATAGTATTTTAGAGATAAATGTTCAAAATGAAAAATGCACCCACCAAAAATTATCCTCAATTTTCAGCCCCAGGGAGAAAAAGGGGGTTTGGTTTGTGCTTCTTGTAATGCAGGCAGCGAGCAGAAGGCAGCCCTGTGCTCTGTTCTGAGCAGTGGGCTTGTCATTAAACATATAAAGAGAAACCAAGCTTGTTACATTTTACCATTAAACAGATTTTAGAACGAGCTGCAGAGTTGACCATTAACGTGCTAGCATTTTGCATCTAATTGTGTATTGAATGATCTTGCTTATGCAAGTAAATTGTAGTTTTAAGTATTTTATATTCTGTTTTCTGGCTAAATGGAGCTTCTGTATCCTTTTAGCAGAAAGCAGCTGTCAGAAACCTGCTCAGTCACATTTAAGCACTGTTGAAACTCCTGGCTAACTTAGGCTTCAGTTTCAATGGAAAATGCTGCTCCAATTCTGTCATTGAGCTGTACTGCATTCTGTGTTTTGAGTATGGAGATGGCATGATTTTTCTTGGCCACAATTCAGCCATGGAATTTTGTCTTCCTTGCATTTCTATTAGGAAAAGGTAACTGGTGTACTGTTCCATCTGAGCTTTCATGCAATCATACACGATGATTTCTATAATACATATGTTCGGGCGTGTGTATGGGTATGTCTGTGTACTGTGTGTGTATAATACATACTTATACACACACATATATTACACTATTTCCGTTTATGTATGTGGAGAACGTACCTGTTGGTTCTCTCCTGATATATACTCATGCATACGTATATTAAATATGTATATAGTGTGTAGATGTCCTGCATATACATGTGTATATGTTATGAACCTTGGTTGGCAATTTTTTTCCCCCACTTTTTGCAAATTGCTGTCCCTTATGACGTATTTTCACTGAAGCTGCATTATATAGAAGAAATGGAGAAATGTGTTATCAAGGTTTTATTTTAAAAAGGAGACTCTTAATTATCTAAAGCCATTTGTAATTGTCTTTTGAATTTTTACTAGAAGGGTTATTATTTAAAAAAAAAAAAAAAAAAAAAAGAAAAAACCAAAAGCAAGCAGACAAGCCCTTACTCCCGCCATCCCTTAGATGGACATAAGAAAGAAATGGAAACACAAGTTTCTAAGTATTTATTTCCTTCAGGGGTTTCTGAGGCGTACCGTAATTGCATTCTGCTCCATCCCCCCTTTTGTCCAATTACAATTAATGATTCATGGTTTCTTTTACACAGCTTTTTCCCTCATTACTTTACTTTCGTAAATCATTGTTCACCTCCTACATTCAGTAGTACTGATATCACTAAGGAGATTTCATGTCCTTCTGTCCTTTTCAGGAAAAATACCAGTGCATCACTATTGTGTTACATTTTAACATACTTTGTGGAGGATGGATATTTTTATTGAAGATGTCTGTAACAAGTCTTTAACTTATTTAATGTGAGAAGCCTTCACTGGAACCTACTGTTGGTTTGTTTCCAATGAGTTTCTGCAGCTGTTTTTTCACCAAAATATTGAGTAGTTCCCCTCTTATTTGATGTCTGAGGTTTTAGGGTTTGGGTTTATTGTTGTGGGTTTGGTTTTGGGGTTTTTTTCCCTCCAATTCCCCAGAATGTTTATCTGCAAGTGGAGCAAAACAGATGTCAGAATCTCAACCGATATCCTTTTTGCAGTTAAGGGTAAATACCTTTATCCTAGATTTAATAAAAGAGAAGGTGGCAAATGGACAATCTGAAGCGCTTAGAGGGAATGCTCACTCTTTTTAAGGCTGTCTCAGAGAAGTTTGCGTTTGGTGTCATTTTAAAGGTAGCTTGATCATGCTTTGATATCAGAAACAGCCTTGTAACAAAGAGCCTCGTACAGTTCTTTGGCCACTAGAGTTTAAAATGTAAACAAGTTGCAGTGGGAAAGCAAAGGTGAGGTAGTGTATTTTGAACCAGTGAATTGTAGCTTGCAAACGTACCTGATTTTGAAGTAACTGCATGGTAGCAAGGATTAGCAGTCTCTTACACCCCTTTCTTCTTCCCTCTCATCCTCGACACATGTGTTCAGCATACCGTACATTGGGAAAAATAAACAACTTACTCCAGCAAAGCTAAATCCACTTAATGATTGCTTAAAGGGAACATACAAACTTGCATTGCCACATCCTGTCTCATGGTATTAGCTGGAGGACTAGCTAATACACGCAAAAGGCCCAGTCCAGGTTGTTTCTGCGGATGTGTCACTTTTGGAGAGTGTGGTGCATGGGGATGCCCGAGAAGAAGGGTCCCTTCCTACAGGGTCCCCAGCAGTGACAGCAACTCACACTACTGCTTCTAGTGCTGGAGGCTCACGGACAGCATTCCAGGGGCGGGTAGGAAAGCTCGTGTTTGTACTTTCCCTTTAAATAGAAAAGGTTGGCTCACATGTTCCTCATACTTCTCAATGAATGTACTGTATTACCATTTAAAAAAAAAAAAATCAATGAAATGATAATAGATTGGTCTCCTTTTGTTATCTGGTCCTTGTTTAATTTGTTTAAGGGTTTTTGTATACAAAAGTTTACATTTTTATGTATATTTTTCTTGTGTAAAAACTGATGTAATATGTGTATAAAACACTGTATGTATTATCTGTATATAGTGTGACAAAATGATTTTCTTTCTTTCTTTTGGATGTATTAATAAATCTTGCTGTGAAGTAGCCGTGTTTACTATTATGAAACCCTCTTCTCCAAGCTGTTTTGCTCAGTCAGAGATGTATGAATATTGCCCAGGCTGAAATCTAATCCATGAAGTGATTTCTTTTTTTCTTCTAAAACATATCCTAAGTACAGTTATTAAACTGTCCTTTGCTTAGATAGCTGTAGAGTCTCATTCTGCTCTTGCTTATTCTCTATTGCTTTCTAATGACATTAGCTAATTAGTTTTGCAAACAAACTGGGGTCTTCAATCCCAGTCCTGATTCTAATTATAGTGCTTTCTAGCTCTGGATCCCTGGCCAGGAGACCAGATCATCTCCATCTTGTTTTCTGGTTTGAGTTTGCAGAATTGCCTTGAAATATAATCTAAGGGCTATAAAATAGAATTTTGTCTTATATGTTGTTTATGTTTTCTGAGATTTAAAAAATACATACCTGCTTCATCACCGAAACTGGTAAGTTGGAATTTGGTGTTACTTTGGGGATTAGCATGTGGATGAGAAATGATGGTTGCTGAGGTGCCGCGGACCCCAGTCAGCTGTCGGGCAGAGTTGCAAGGCCAGGGCATGCCAGTGGTGACTGCCTGGATTGGTAAGATGCCGGGAATCCCTACTGCCTTGTTCGGACATAGACAGCTGAACACCGGGGAAAAGCTGCCGTTCCTGCCGCTCTGCTGCCACTGGTGTGAACTAGACTGCCTTGGTTGGCACTGACTCCTTTCAGGGTTTGCTCTCTGAGAGCAGCTTTTCCACAGTAGCTTCAAATTTAGTTTTGCCTTCTGTTTAGACAGCACTACGCCTTGGACACTTTGCAGTAAGTAGATGGTTGCTGCATTTTCCTCTCAGCATTTGTTTTGTGTAGTCTTCCCCTTTGCTTTCTGACATGAGAGTATGTGTTACAACTGTGTTTGTTTTGTTAGTCTCCATCTCTAATGTGTTTGAGATTGTGACTTGCAAGGGAAAAGCAGTCATGTCTTAGGTGAGACTATCTTCCAGGTTCTGTTTTTCATAAGCAGTCTCACTTAATGCTGCCCTGATCATTGGAATAACTATCAGCAGAGATTGATGAGAAGGGAATTCAGTAATTTGACTTTTCTTTTTAATGAACAGTGGTCCAGCCATTCTAGACAGTGTAATTAGAGCTGCATTTCAGTGCCTGATTGTAATTCAGGCCGAGGGGTAAGTGGTGACAGCGAATTATGTAGTCTTCCATGCTAACACACAGAAGTTTCAGGGCAAAGGATGGAACTGGTTTGTGCTTTAATATCTTGCCTTCCTGGGAGATGGGAGTACACTGAAAGTGCCACATCCAGACATTTGTCAAGACAGCGATGACAGAAAAGATCAGATGCTTAAAATAAACAAAAGGAGAGTCCAGCAGCATAAATTCAATCCGGTGTGGCTGGAGAAAATCTGCCTCAAGCTTGTCCATTCTAGGGAATTTTCAGGGTTATGGGCCTGAGGCATTTGGACACACACTGGAGACATCTGGAACACCATAGGGGTAATAGTGACGAGGCAGTTCCGGGCTGTTATTGATGCAATTCTGGCAGTGCGTGTGGATGTCACCAAGTTGATCCTAGAAAGTATTCCTGTCTCAAGTAGCGCTTGAAGTCAAAATGGTGAGAGGTGGAAGAATTGATTGTTATGGAGAAAATAGTTGTTAAAAAACTGCTTTTAACAAAACAGCAAAAGTAGGTTGCTATTTGGTGTAAGATTTGAGGCCACGATGATGAGTAAGTAGGTGGGAGTTAGGAAAATGTGGGCTTTTCCCTGGGGATGACTCCGTGGCAGAAGCAGAATTGCCTGGTCGGGTTCCAAGCTGGATGTTCTTCAGAGTGGGCTTGATGAGAGATGGACTGAGACTCCTCTGCTAAGGCAGACACCAACTGAATCACCTGGGTTTTTTTTCCAGCCTTTCCATGAACAACAAAGAAATGCTGCTCTTAGAAAATGGCTCTCAGCCTGTAACTTTGCAAAAACAACCGGTCGTTGTTCTAGTGCCACATTTCAAAACACAAATAGGTTTTGTTTGAAGTATCAATTCAGGAAGAATGTGGTACATCTTTCTTTGTATTTTGACAGTCTTCTCGAGCTCCAACAGTAGCCTTTTAATAGTTAGCAATTATTTTCTCAGGAAAGCTCATTTAGTTTCTACTTGAAAAGCAGATGACATTTTGTTACAAGAGCAAGTGTTGCTCCCATATTCAGTGAAGCAATGGGAAGGAGAAATCTTCATTAAATTTGGGAGCTGGCCTCCTGCAGAGGTGAAGACAACTTTTCTCTCTCCCTGCATAGTCATGGGCAATTGTCCATAGGGGGCCATCTTCCACACTCCCCCCTGGAGCCTGCACCCCAAGTGCAGGGCTAGTACCCTGCAGCTGTCAGGTCTGAATTAGAGATACAAGATGCTTGTTTTAAGGGGCTAAGAGGTGGTTGTTGTGTTTACTGTCAGGAGGCTGAGCCCAGGAATGGCTGCCTTGTTTTACTGCTATTGCTAATTTATGACTTGTGGAAGGTGCCAATAAAGAGTCTTGGTACCTCTGAATCTAGTAAGAAAATTGAAGTGGTGTGCTAAAAACGTCCCTGAAAGCAACGTATCTTTCATATTCAGATGTATTCTTGTGCTTCTGTAGGGGAACAGTGGTACAAACTTTCTATGCCCACATCCAAAAACTCCTTTGACAGATGTCCTTAGGACCATGAGGCTTACATGTCCTGTTCACCCCTCACATCTCCCTTGTTATGGCTGATGTAGCCACCAGTGTGGAGGGGAGTCCTCTAATGTGAACTCAGTCTGGCTCTGCTGCTGTTTCTGCTCAGCTTGCACACCAGCTTCAGGTTCTTGATTGTTAATGTTTAAAATTTAAAGCCTTTGCTTTCATGCTGTGCAACTCTTGGTGGAAGAAACCCCCTGTAACCAGGCTGCAGCTGTCCCAAGGGGCTTTTGCAAATCTGATCTGTGGCGCCCTCTGTACTGTGGTGCCTACCAGAAAGCTGACACTGGTTAGGCTGCTGGTACAGATGTAAATGCTGTCACACTGATCAATACTTTTTCAACAGCTGCCTTGTGTTCTACAAGCCCACAGTTCCTGGGAGAGTGTCATGAACTCAATCCACTTCCAGCTTCCCCACTGCAGCCATGTTGGATGCAATGGCCTTCACAGCAGGAGAGAGCGCTTTGGTGAGAGGGAGGGGAGATGGTCTTCTGAGCCACAGACTGGTGCTGTGAGCCCACACTGTGACCCCAGGGAGGGCAGTAAGTCATGCGAGGAGCACAACTGGCATGTGATGCAGCACCCTCCCCTGCCTCTATAGTCCTTCATCAGAGCATCTCTGTGGTACCTGCTAAAACAGGATATGGCTCATGCTAAAAAGAATTTCACAGATGCAAAAAAATCTTGATTTCTCTTGGTTTCTAAGTGTGTTGAAGCATTCCTCTTCAGGCTGTGGCTTTCTTGCACTGAGGCTTTGCATGTGCCGAGAGCAGCAGTGCTCGTGAAGAAGTGCATTGGACCCAAACTCCAGCTGAAGGAGTAGCATCAACCTTGCCTCAGCCAGGTGGTGCCAAAGCATTGGCAAGAATAAAGAGCCTGATTAATGTCAGATTTGGGCCAGTACTCTGCCAAAGTTTGATTTCAAGCTGAGTCTCAGTTACAATACTGAATTGGCAGAGTTGGTCCATGTTTGTGCCAGTGGAATTAGTGCAGAAGTGGACCCTGAAGTGTTCACGAATATTTCCCAAAGTGACTATTGTCGCCATTTCTACATGGGACATGTGGGACCTGGTTACAATATCCCTGTGTCTCTCCATGACCAGCTTGGTGGGGCTGGTCCCTTCCAGTGCTGGGAGAACTTGCTGAGTCCATGGACCTTGACGCTGTTACAGTTTTGGGCACGTCTTCAAAACAATGCCTTAGTCAGATTTTATTTTCCATTTGCTAATGAAAAATGTTCTTTGCCATCACCCCATTAGGATGAACCCAACTGGGATGGGCAGAGGTTTGAGGGGTGATTCTTTAAGTGCCTAGAAGCATACAAATGGGTTAAATCCAAGACACATGAGGCATCTGGGATTCTTCTCTGCACATTCCTGCTGCCTGTTGGTGCAGACATTTAAACTTGCTGCCTGCATCAAGAGACATGTATCAGCATCAGTAGAGGATATCTCCCTAAGTGTGTAGTCTTCTATAATTCGTGCTCTCAGCAATTTGCATGCATTTGCTATGGCTGCTATAGTAAAGAGCTTTTCCAGTCCAGCTGAGTGTTCAAAGTCAGTAAAGCTACTTGACTTACATCTGAGAGCACTTAGTTGCTGGTTTTTGTTTGTTTTGTTTGTTTGGTTTTTTGTCCCAACCAGTTCAATGTCTTGTTTAATGCTGCAGAATTTAATTTTTCTGTTAACAAGCATTTGCTCAGTGGAGCCAGCCAGTTTCCTTTGTTATTAATCTCAATTTTTCTGTTCTCCCTTGGGTCCTACTGTTTAATATAGCTTTTGGGGTTTTTTTTCTCCTCTTTTTTTGCCCAATGTTTTGGCCATTCTGTACAACGCTTTTGTCTTGTCTTCTCCATCTCCTTTCCCCTCAGACTGCAACTAAAATTGCTGCTGAAGAGATTCTGGTAAGCAAAATTAGATTCTTAGAACTCAGAATTGTTCCTTGTCAGACCTTATCCTCTTCACTCTGCTCCTTTATCTCTACCAGCTCTGCCCAGGTACAAGGCCTTGCTTGGCAGAGCTACTCCTAATACCCCTAATTAAGAAATTAGAATCCGTGAAGGTCTCATACAAATATATATGTTGTCTGAAGTAGGCCCTTTCAAAGATGATGGAGATGAGGATCTTGACAAATAATCTCTCTTAGAAAAATTCAGCAAAACTGCTGTGATAATTTTGCATGCCTTGCAAAGCTGGCTGCCTGTAGCAAATTTCCTGTGATGACACGCCAAAAAGATGATGCCTTTATCAGACACTGTTTCCCATTAGAAATGCTTAAAAAGCTAGCGGTCCTGCTCGTGTCAGTTCCTGGGTTGCTGTGATGTCGACTGCTTTCACACAGCCCTGTGCTATGGGGAGCAGAGTGTTTCACGAAGATCATGCTGTGTCTTTGAGTATGTCCCTGCTTTTGGGCAGGCTTTGCCCACAGGCAGCACTGCTGCCATCTGGCTTTGCTAGGTGACAGAGAGTGTGTCTGGTGGGTGGTAGCTTAACTCTTACTCAATTAATTGAATATTTGCAGGCATTCTTTTCCTTAATTTCCCCCCAGTAACATGGGATACTTATCTGTAAGCTTTCTACCTGTCCCTTCCTGCTTCTTCCTGGATTTTGTGACTGGTGCTCTTAACCAATGCCAGGATCTGTATCTGGCTGCTCTAAGCTGAGTCTGTAAGAGACAAAGAATGCATGGATCTTCTAGTGGCTCTAAATGTAACCTAAACTGTACAGAAAATGATGGAGGATAACAGCAGAAAAGAGCAAGTGACTCAATGTGACTGAATCTGTTCAGCGTCAGTGGGTGACACAAAGGCTCTGGTGCCTGCATGCATTTTGGAAGCTCATCTCACAGGCTCTCCATTGTCCCATGCACCTCACTGTCCCTGTGGCACCTGGCAGCACAGCTGGCTTCACCATCACCTTGCATGCTCTGCGTTCCACATATTCCTCCTTGTCTATGAGCTGTCTCCTCTGGTGGCCACCCTGCAGATTTTTGCTGTCTTACACCCCAACCTACTCCAGTGGATCCAAGCTATTGCTAGCCACTCTCTCTGGTCTGCTTTTGTCTCTTGTCCAGAGCTCCAGTTTGCAGTCTGTGGAGCTATGACAGACAGTATTTTTCATCCTCTTGCTGCCTCATCAGCCCCCCAGCCCATATTGCTCACCCTGTCCTATATGGACAGCCATCCAGGTGTGAGACTCCCTAGCTGGAAAACCGATGGTTTTTAAACATCATGTCCCCTCTGTGTTACTCTGGTCCTGTAATTGCAACACAGCCTGTGGTGCATAATTCTTAACTACATCAAAACTATAAAAGAAAATCCTCTTTTTCTTTGGTCATCTCTAATGCCATAAAAATAAATCCACTCATTCATATAATTGATAATTCAGCCTTGTTTTCCCTCTGCCTCCTGTTTTTCCACCAGCTGTTTGGGACTTGATTTGCAGTGGAAGGTGTTGTTTGATGGAAGGGATACACCAATGAGAGCAAACGGCTTCAACCTCTTGCACTTGGAGTATTAAGTTTTATGGCTTTCCCAGTACTGTAAAACCAACATATCCTATTTTATTTTTCATTTTGGACATAATTCTGTTTATTTTTCTTGCAAGGTTTTATACCAAGATAAGTGTTCTCAGAGGTTTTTGTTTACTCTGGGAAAATGGCTTGGCAAAGGAGAGTAGTACTGTGCAAGGCTTGCATTATAAAATTGGTTTATGGCTGTCATTTTTATGTGAAAGATGCCAGACTGTTAGAAATCAAGAATTAAGTTTTCTACTTCTGTTTTCAAGCAGGTAATTTGCTAATTATTTATCTAGGGATTATTCCTTGCTAGTGGCCTATCTAAGTCCATGTCATACTTATAGATCATGACAGCAGGATTATTATACAGGAGAGAAACGCCGTTCCCCGGGGTAGAAGTGGAGAAGGAAGGCAGCAGTGAGAGGAGGGCAGCAGTCTGAGAGCTGTCCTGCTCTCCTCTGCAGTCACCCCGGCTGCCTCACTGCTGGATGTGCGCGGCATGCAGTGGTCATCAGAGACCCATTTTCTCACAGGACATACGCTAGCATTAATGCTGTTAACCGCAAAGGTCTGTTTGCCCCAGCTGCAGAGCAGGACCCAGGTGGATGCCTGCTGGGTTGCTCTCCAGATGAAAGCAGCCTGCTTGCGCCCACAGAAATATGCTATGGTGGAAGAGCGTTGTCATCGCAGATTCAAGTATGGCTAAGGCAGGACTATAGTGTATTCTTGCTTGAGATTCAGGCTATTTTCTGCAACCCAAGACTAGGACCTGACAGCCATGTTTTTAATTGTTTTAACTTTACGGCTGTAGTTTGCGTTGAGTCTCAGACAGTACCACAACACAATGGCCGCCTGTCAAACTCAATCCCTGATGGTGAGACTTCTCTGTTGGATCAGAAAGCTTCAAATCAAAAGGTCTGAATCTTCTTTTTTCTTCACTGATTAAAACTTCCCGGCAGTGTGACACAGCTCACCTGCTTAGTCCCCCCAGGTCTGAACTACACCCAAATGGAGCTGTGTCCTCCAGACCAGCACCGGTGTTGACGACCCACCCCCCGTCCCGACCTGTGCCAGGCTGGCAGGGCTGTTTGAAGGGGCCTCAGTCAGAAGCGTGGTCCCCAGCAAGCGTGAGGGAACTACTGAAGGTGGCGTCAGGCGCTGGGAAGGAACAAGCAGCGAGAACCCAGGCTGATGGCCAAGAGCAGGGCAAAGGTGCTGCAGCTTGCCGCAGAGGGAGACTTGACCTACTTGGTCAATCAGCTTTAGTTTTGCATTCCCGGTTTTATTTCATTGCCCAAACTCTGCAAGGAGCAGCAGGCCATTGTAAGAAGTTTTGTAATATAAGTATTGCGTGAGTTTTTAATAATCAACCCAAAGTTGTTCCTGACCTGCACTGGGTTTTTTCCAGAGCAGCTGTACCAGGGCTGCTGGTGAGCGCCTGGCAGAAACGACAGTGAGAGCGTGCGAGCTGCGGGGCTGGAGCTGTGCAGGGGCTGTGCAGGGGATGCTGAGGAGCAGGACAGGGCCCTTAGTTTCAATTGTTCTTTTCAAACCCAGAAATTACATCCTGCAATATGTGGTATAATGTGTGCAGAGACTCACAGGTGCAGAACTGATGCTCCCCAAGCTGCGTGAGATAAGGGAAACCATGGGAAAGTGGAATATCTTTATTACTTTTTTCAAGGGGAGATTCTCTTTCACTTTTCATTTCCTCTTGCGTTTCCTTTCTGTATTTGTGCTTTAACATTAGGTTTGATTTTGTCTTGATAGCATTCAAGAGAAGGCTTACATATTTCATCAGGATTGTCTCTCCTGTTTTGAAGGCTGAAAGTCCCAGACAATATGAAGCAGTCACAGCCACGTACACATCTGGAGTCCTTTCATCCGCTCCAAACAGGCACTTTCCTTTATTCCTATTCACACTCATTACTTAATTTCCTAAAGAGGCTGCAGCTCTTTAATGCCTGAGTGACGTATGTCAAAATGTCTCGCTAGGCTCTTCCACTATATGATAATTCGGTATATCCGGTTTCCAGAGCTGAGGAAATACATTTCCTTCACTTTAGCTCATCACTCTTTAGGAAATTGCTTTTCTTCAATTATCCTGACAACCTGCATTTTGACAGCTCCAGAGTCTCTGGGTGAAGCTCCTGCAGTCTCTGCAAACACTGTTTCCTTGAGACTTCTCTGTCTGTCATATATCATGTCCTTCCTAGAGAGGACCTTTTATTTGGGACTTTTCTTACATCTGCCAATGGAGGCTGGGTGTCAGGACACAACTTACAATGCTGATCCTGAAGGTTTACAAAAAAGTGGCTTACTGTCCCCTCTCTGACAAGGTAATGCGTTGCTTTGCAGGCTCACAGTGATCTCCATAGGTGAAATTCTATTACCCGTTCCTGTGCTAATGTAACTTTTATGGCCAAGTTTTATAAAAAGAGCCATCACTTGCATTGTCTGGAACAGGATCTTAAAGAAAGAATTAGCAAAGATAAACTACAGGGAGCACTCCTCAGCACTTTCTAATCCAAGAGCCACTTAACCTATTCAGAGGAAAAACCACAGATTATCTTGCAGAGAGCTGTCACAAGAGCTTTCACTTATGACCAAATACAGATGAGCCCAAATTTTGACAGTCTGAACATTGCTCTCTTCCTTCTCTGCACTATTGCTTGTGCATGTAGGAAGATGGGCTCCCCTGTTCCCGCACCTCGTGGCCCCTGAGCCCCGTCCCCAGCAGCAGCTGGAGGAGTCGGCATGGCCCTTGCTGTACTGGTTTGCTCAGTAACTCCAGCAACTTCTTGCTGGTCCTTTCCCAGCACTTTGTGGTGTGCTCTGACATTGTCTTAGAAGGCTCAGGTCCAGAGGGAGAGTGGCCCCATGCCAAGGCACCTGGTTATCTCATGGCTAAACCAGAAATGTCCTGTGCTCCTGCACATGCTTCTTGATGGTGTAAGCTGCTAATAGCACCTTCCTACCTCTCAGAGACATCTTGAAGAGAAAGATGTCGCTGTGAGGAGTTCCCATGCCATGTGAGGGAGGAGGCAGCACAGATGGAAATCTAGACCAGTTTGTACGAAGAAAACACTATACCAACGTGAAGAACTATTTATACTTAATGGAAATCTTGCATTTGAATCCTAGACCTTGGTAAACCCATATTTTCTTCAAAATTGCTTCCCTTCACCCAGATGAGGGTCATGACTGCAAACCGCCCCACCTCTCCTAGGGGCTGTCCTGACCCAGTCAGTCATCTGTCTGCTGCAGAAATCCCATTTGCAAGCAGAGTGATCCTCCTTGTTTTCAGTTTCCATCAGCTCTAGGTGACAGGTTGGAGAACAGCAGTCCCTGGCTCCCCCCAGCCTATCTCAGGAAGTAACAGGCTCCTGGCTCTTCCCTTTCACCATACCCCACCAAGCATTACATGTTTTATGGCAAAGTTTCCCCTTCTTTAACCAGGCCTCTGCTGACAACACTGGGTAAGATGCATTTATTCACTGGAGACTTGCAGACACATGTTGACGTTATTCCCTTCCTAACCACTGCTCTGAACATGTATCTCATTTTCAGGTGTAATGAACCTCTCTAAGCTTTTCCTTGTCTCATCTTCAACTCTGAACATTTTTTTGGCATTTTCCTGTGACAGTCTGATGGGAAAGAAGCTTTGCTAGATGAGTGTACTTGCTGATTGTTTTTTTTCATCTTTTGTGATGAAAAAGCTCCTGTTGGGTATTCATCACCTGGGCTCTCTTTCAAGAGAGAAGACAGACTGGCCGGCGGCAGCTTCAGCATTAATGGGCTCTTAGGTAAGTGGGTCTTTTGGCCCTTTTAGGAACACAGCAACTGTGCCTGCCTGGCTCCACAAGCAGCACCAGCTGCTCTGTCCTGCTGGTGTGGCTTTTCTGCAGGCTTCACCAGCTTGCCTTAGTTTGGTCCTGGGTTTCATAGCTGTTTTGTCGCTGCTTTTAAGGTAGCCACAAACCCGCAGATGTGTTCTCCTGTTGACAACTCTTTCTCCTGCAGTTAAAACCAGACACCAAACTGCGGGGAAAATTACTGGCATCTGCAAATTACGTGTGCTTAAATACCGAGCTGCTTCATTTGCAAGTACAGTCAGGTATTTTGTTATCTGAGGCCTGTGCCCTCATGCGTCTGCATATCTTAAGCATGTAAACAGCTGGAATTTGCTTTGCAGACCTGCTTGCTGTTGGCAGGCAGGTGTGCTGGTGTGGCTGTGCACAGCACTGTGGAGATGACTCCTCTGCGTGTCCAGCGTTGTGCGTGCAATGTTGGTGATCCCTGCTAAAAAAAGCATCTCCTGCAGCTTCCTCAGTGGCTTTAGGAACAGCTTTCTGTGGTTCCCTCCAGCACACCTGATTGTTGCTGAGGACCCAAGATTCACTTTGGACCTCACACCAGGATACCCTAGTCCAGCTGAGATCCTGCACCACAGCCAGAGGGTGAAATTCAGGTCTGGGAGACCTGCCTGGCCCTTGCTGAGCTCAGCACAGCCTTGGCCACTTATGCAGAGGACCGACATGCCCTCAGCCAGGGGCGCAGTTTTCTGGAGCCCATCAGGCCCTCTAGATTGCCTCAGCTCTGCAGAAGGGCAGTGTGCGCGTGGTATGCAAGCAGTTAAATCGAGCAGAGGTGCGTCGCTTTTCCTCTCTCTGTTGTTTCCCCCCAGCTAATCTCAAGTCATTTTGAAAGCTCGTATTTTGATCTCGCTGTATACAGCAAACACAACAGTTCCAAACCCTCATCCTGGCAGCACGTGGTAATGCCATTGCTGCGCTTGCCGTCAGCGTGCACAGCTTTCTGCCGTGTCCTGGGGCTTGGGCCAGTGGGCAGAGCTGGCTCGTGGTGCTCCCAGGCTGGCAAGGGGCTCAGACAGTTCCAACACCCTTGCAGCCCATCCAGCAAGACCTCGCACCAGGGAATGCAGGTGAAGGTCACTCCCTAGCCCCATGCACCCCTCAGAGATGGGCAGTGACACCAGCTGCTGCCTTGAGGAGCGGGGAGAGAGGAGCTTCAGTGGTGGGACAGGGGGCGGAGGGTCGCATCGCTGGCTAAGGCAGCAGCCTGGTGTAGCCATGCCTGTGGCAGCCCCATGGCCTCACCTGTGGGGCTGCTGGGACGAGGGCCCAAGGGAATTTCCTGGAGAAATGGAAACACTGTTCTTTGAATCCAAAATGAGGTTTCAGGCACCTCATTTGCTAGGTTGCTTTGCAGGTGGCTGGATAGTCAAAGGCTCATGGCACCATTCTGTCCCCTGGGGTCTCTGCTGCCCCACTGGGAGCTGGAAGCCCCAGGGCTCAGTGTAGGGGCAGGCAGGGTGCGGGACCAACATTGCCTCTTCAGCTCTTCACACAGGGCACAACACGTGGCAAATCCTAATTTTAATTATAACATTTGGTTGCTAGAGTAGCTGCTCGACCCCTGAGCCCCCCTGCCCTCCATCCTGTAGGCGTATGGCTGAAGGGCTGCCTGCACTTCCTCTTGCAGCAGAGGCTGGTGATATTTCCCAGTCCCTGTGGGGCAGCTTTGATGGCTGGTGGCAAGCAGAGCAGACCTGTGCTTGGCCAGGGGATGGCAGCTGCCCTCCTTCTCTTGCCCTGTCTTCCTCACATCTCAGAAAGGGCTGAGGCTGCCACCTCCTCCGTGGTCTGGCCGTGAACAGTGCCGTGCAAGGCCAGCATTCACAGCCTCACGGCCCAACCCTTGCACTGGATAAGAGAGAAACACGTTTCCAGAGCTGAATTGCTGACAAAATGCTGGGCTGAGCATGCAGGTGGGATAGGCAGAGCGAGCTGCTGTGGAGGCAGCTGCCCTGCAGGACAGACGGACTATGTGAAATCATTAGACAGGAGAGCGAGCTGTGATCAAACAGAGCAGAATTACCTGCAAATGCAAAAAATCAAAGCGTGTCGGGGAAAGTGGGAACACAGAAGGGATAAAGAGTTCAGCATTAGCCTCCTCTTGGGAAAAGCGTCAGGGCAATAATAACTTGCTGGGGCTTTGATTTTTGGTGAATGCCTACGACATGAGTGATTTGTTCGCTGCTGGCAGAAGATTTTGTTGGGGGTGAGGAGACCATGGGGAGCAGCCCACGCTCGTTGGCTCTCTCCAGATAAGGAACTGTTTAATGTTGCAGCACCTCTGCCGTCAGAGTGGGGAGAGCTGATGGGCTGCTCTGCATGGGCACTTCAGTCCAGCTGGCAGTACGTAAGGTCCTTTATTACTGTTTCTTATTATTGTAATTGTCATTATTATTATTATTATTATTATTACTACTATTACTTGTTATTACGGACACCTGTCAAGACACACAGGCCATTTTTTCTGCCTTCCTAAATGCCAGCACCTATTTTGTTAGCTGTGAATCTGTGGGCATGTATCCAGGCACGCCACAGCCTACCCTGCCTGCGTGCCGATGTGGGGGCGTTCACAGGGGGCTCCTCGGCGTGAACAGGGCCAGGCATGTGGGGGTGTGTGTGCACATCCATAAGACAGACTGTCATTTCTCAAACCTCTTGTTCTTTCCTCCACGCTGCCATGTTCAGACCAGGCAAAATTCATCTCCAGTAGATGGAGAAATGTGTTTCTCCATACTCTTTTGGATGTCCAAACCTTGTTGTCTCACAGGGCTGCAGGCTGGATGTGTTTGTGTCAAGTTTTCCACCTGAACATGAGAAAAAACTTCTTTACTGTGAGGATGAGAGAGCACTGGGACAGGCTGCCCAGAGAGTTTGTGGAGTCTCCTTCCCTGGAGACATTCAAAACCCACCTGGACGCAGTCCTGTACACCCTGCTCTAGGTGTACCTGCTCAAGCAGGGGGGTTGGACGAGATGATCTCCAGAGGTCCCTTCCAACCCCAACCATTCCATGATTCTGTGATTCTGTGAAGTTTCTGATACATCTGTGGAAATCTGGAGATAAAAGACTTTAAAGTGGTGATGTTTTCAGATGCAGAAAAACTGACTAAGACCAGTTGGCATCCTCTGAACGGGACTTCTGCCCTGGAGCTTCAAAGGCAGTTTGGGACTCAGGTGCCCAATGCTCTTCACAGGAAGGGTCATTGTACATTTACATCCATGCCCCAGACCACACAGACAAGGGTAACTGGGGTCAGGCCCCCTTAAAAGCCAGGCAAGATGTTGCAGTGACTTAGCTGGCATGGAGTTGCACCTCAGGCCAGAAGAGATGTGTAGGTGGAGGTATCCATGATACAGCCTCCATAAAACAAGGTCAGAGCCAACGATGCTGCGGCAGGCAGGCAGCCAGGGTGCAGGTGGGAGCACCACTGGCAAAGCTCTTGCAGACCCTGATTTACACTTGCTGCTGTCTTTCCTGGCACAAAGGTGCACAGAGGAGGTGGGTGATGTCTGGCTTCAGTTGATTCACAAAGTTGAAGCAGGCAGCCAAGGTCTCCGCAATGCCTGAGCTCTGTAAGTCTATGTGGCGGCTCAGCACCCTGCTAGCTCAGCCATCAGCTCTCCCTGGGCCCTTTCCAGGTGCAGGCATGGCAAGTGGCACCGGCTCTGAAACACACCGGACACAGTGGCAGGACCACTGCGAGATTGTGGGAAAGTCTGGGTCGCTGATGAGACTGTTAGCGCTCTTTCAGTTGTGTTAATGTACAAGTCCTTATGAGAAGACTCTGGCTTAATCTCAGCTCAACTAGAAAAATGCCGATGACTGGAAATGTCATCAGCTGCCTGTGAGCCAGGCTGGCCCTGAGCTGATAAGGAGCAGTGCAGAAAAAAAATGTCAACACAAAACTGGAGAAACACAGAGGCTGGTTGCATCTCTTCTCCATCCTGCAGGAAGCAGGGCCCCTCTGCTGCCAGTCCTTCCAGCAGCTAGACTTTCCCTCAAGTCTCAGCAAGAGACTCCGCTCTGTCTTAGAAAGGAGAAAAGTGGCTGATCTCACGGCTGCAGAGAAAAACCAAAGCTCTTGCCCCACAGACTTGAACAAAGAGGGTAAGTAAACCCAACTTTTGTTGCTCTCTTTAACTTTTTAAGGCAGATCTTGTGATGCTCTGTGTTAGAACCGTGTTTTCTTGAAGCTCTGGTAGATGGTGGGGAATGAGACACAACTAGGAGAGCCAACCCACCTTCCTCGTTGGCCACCTGGACCATGGGCTTGCAGCACCACCTGGGCACTATGTTTGAGCAACTTGGTTACCCCTTCGGGTGTAAATGCAAAGTTGTGCACCCAGGACCCCATAGGAACACAGATACTGCGGCCCTTGGGCAAGCAGTAATGCCAGAAGTAACTATGCAATGTTGCCTCTCTGGAGGGAGGGACATGTTAATTCTCCATGGGGAATGGGGTGCAAAGCTCAAACCTTGCAGTTTCCAGAGCAGATCAGTGTCTGAAAATGTCACTTGGACCTTGAAGCTGTCTGTGTCCCTTCTCCACGTTTACAGAGCAAATAAAATCTAAAGTTTAGGGAGCTATGCTTGCACAGCCAGCAGATTATAAGTAACCTATGAACTAATGAAAGCAATCTGTGAACATTTCCATCTGTGTTTTAGCGAGGAATCTCTGAAAGAAAGATAGGAGCTGGGGAGAAGAGAGGCAGAGGGCGATTTGCAAAGGCTGTAGCTGGCATCAATGCTGGCTTTATGTTACTAAAGCACTGGGGTTTAGGATGGATGCATTCCTCACCCCGCTGGATTCCTTGGCCAAACCCTGACCCTGGGATTTGCCTGCTCTGCCCAAGGCACAGGAGCCACTCAGGTTGGTCTCCTTGTACTTTGTCGCACCGGCCCTGATGTCAGCTCTGCCCTGCGAGGCCCCGTGGGGTGCATTGTGCACCGTGTGTGCCTAGCAGGTAGCGTGATGTTTGCAGAGAGTCTTTTAGAGGCTATTCCTTCTCCGGCCGGGCGTGCGGGGCCAGTCCATTGGCAGCTCAAACAAATCTCCTTGAGGGAGTTTCCCGCAGCTCCCTCTTTGAGGGCGTGGGCTCTCATGCCTATATTTACAGGATCGTCTTAAAGATTAAACCCCGAAACTCTCTGCCTGGTTCGGTCTCACCTTCACAGAGAGGGGCCCTGCGGGCAGCCGAGTGGTGGCTCCTGATTTCCAGCGGTGGTGGGGAGATCTGCATGAGGGCTGACAGACCCTGGCAGTAGAACTCGCCTATTGCCACCGGGGGGACTTTGCGAGGGGGCGGCGGCCGGCTGGGCTCGGCGCAAGGCCCGGCCCGGCTGGGCTCGGCGCAGGGCCCGGCCCCGCTAGGTGGAGCTCGGGGCTCACGCAGCGGCCCGCGGGCCCGGCGCCCCGCCCGCCGCCGGCGGGGGTGGCCCGGCGGGGCCTTCCCGTCGCTGCCCGCGCCCCGCCGGGCCCCGGGCCCCCGAGCAGAGCCGTGGCGGAGCGGGGGGCCGTGGGGGGCGGCAGCCGCCCGGCGTGCGGCCCCGGAGGGGAGCATGGAGCCGGCGTGGGCGCTGCGGCCGGGCGGCTGCACCTGGGGGTCAGGCTGCCGCCTCAGCTCAGCTAATCCCTGCCCTGAGGGGCTACAAATGGAAGCGCGGGGTTTGGGCGGCAGCCACCGAGGAGTGGGCAGAGAAGGGGCGTTGGGGCAGCAGAGGGGAATGACGCGGTGCTGAAGGGTGACGTGAAAATGCCACCCTCGCCGCCAGCCACTGCCAGGTGCCTTTGGAGCGCTGCGGCAGAGATGAGTTTTAAGGAGAGGTGGGAAGGCGCAGAGAGAGGTGGCCTTGCAGGTGTTGAACTCCTGATGTGTGGATGTAGGAGAAAAGAGAAGAGCTTTGCTAGAGCTCTTTGTTTTATGAATGGGTGACTTAATCGGTTAAGTCCTCCCAATTATTTCTTGCCATGGGTACTGCCTATTTATTAATTTACTTCATATAAATCTATCAAGCAGTTGTCATACAGCAAGTAAGCAAAAGCACGCTGGAGTTTTGGTGGATTCACATAAAAGTAATCGAAGAGGTTAATTATCGCTGTTAATTACATGGTTTGCGGACTGGGTTGCGCACAGCACCGCCTGGTGCCCTGGGTGCTTGGAAAGCCAGGCTTTCGATGGGGCTGGGGTAATGGCAGCAGCAGGGCCAGAGGGTAGGGAAGCCCTGACTTCGGCAGGACACTTATGGAGGGACTGAAGGTTGGGTGTCGGTATGTCCAGGCTGGGACAAGGAGGTTTTGTGGAGGCCTCTGGACACCAGTGGTGTGACCGGGGCGTGTTTCCTCACCTACCAGAGCGATTTACTTAATTAGGCTTGACTTCCTGCTCAATCAGCTGGCTCCTCTGGTGGGGCAGCCAGGCTGGAGGGCTGCGAGGGGAAAGAAGAAGGTTCAGAGGCTGGAAAACTTTCCCTGGAGGTAGCCATGAAGGAAGTTTAAACTAATTTAGCATAACAAAGGAAAGGTTAAGAGGTGACGATCATCCTCTCTAAGTACTTATTTAGGAATGAGACTTCTGGGAGTAGAGGGCTGTTTAATTTGGAGGACAAAGGCATAACAACATACAATGCCTGAAAGATGAAGACAGGCAAAAAAAGGGCGTCCCCCTTGTTAATGCTTAAGGTTATCTACTAAGGTACTCGGGGATGGCAGAGTTTCCATCCTTCAATATCTTTAAATCCAGATTGAAGGTCTTTCTAAAAGACGTGCCTGGGTCGGACAGAAATTATGGATTTGTGGTTCTGTGGCCTGTGTCTTGGAGTTCATATTAAATTATTTTATCTAATCCTTTGGCCTTAAGATCTACACATCTCTTTGCAGTAGCTAACAGCTGCCGCAAACCTGCTAAATCCATCTGGTAGTTTGTAGATGACCATGACGTGATACACTTTGTGTCCGCCTCACCCCAAAACATGGTCCTGATGTGCAGCCGGGACTGCTGTGCCCTTGCAGACATCAGGGCAGCCCTTGAGCCCTCCTTTTCCCCTCAAATGGATTTCAGTGATGCAGCATTTTCCCCACACCAGTTTTCTGTCCAGGGATGGCTGAAGACTTGCTGCTGCACAATTTGATAAAAGCAGGCTTTGTGGTCAGGGCTGTGCTGTTTGGCAAGGACTACTGAGGTATTCGACATCATCTGCAGAGGCTGTACAGCTCTGTTTCTGCTGAGCTCTGGCTACTCTCAAAAGTGACCATCACTGAAAGAGTGAGAACCAATAACTGCCTTTACAGAAAACTTTATGGTTTGGGAGAAAGAGTCCTCTCTTGCCCCCAAGAAATGTTCAGATTTCTGTTGGCCAAGTCCAAATTTGCCTGATGGGGGCACGAACCTAAAGCTGCCAAATCCTCCTGATCTAAGGCTGCTGCTTCGTTTGAATTTCGTCTCCTCGGAGTCCTTGACCTGCTCAGCTAAGCGTTGTGTTAATGCTGGGCTTTGAATTTGCTATTCCTCCCTTGAATTGCTATGCTCTGTTGCCCAACCATGCGGTAGTTCCTCAGCTGATGTAAATCAGTTTAGCTCTGCTGCCTTCGCTCCTCTGTCAGGTACCCTGGCTCACGCCATCTCCCTGCAGCCTGGCGCCCCGAGGCAGCTACTGCAGCAACCTTTCTTGCCCCCACAGGCCCTGCATAGGAAGGTGAGGTTTAGCTGGAGATGCCAATTAAAGCCCAGTTGGCTGGGGCAGAGCTTCAGTGGAGCGGTGCTCTTGTCCTCTCCGTCCTGCGGCCAGGACTAGGTGCTTGTATCTCCACCCTTTGGAATAGGCAGGCAAACTGTTGCTGTCTGTCAGCTCCCTCAGCGCTGGTGGTGTGGAGGATTCTTCCTGGTGAATGTGGCCATGAGCAATATGGAAGAAGGCAGCGCCCCTGTGCTAGGTCCTTGAACTTCAGCGGGCTTCCTGGTGGATTCAGACTTCCAGCATGACTCAGGGTATTGCAGCGTATCCTTAAGATAACATCTTTTGCTTGCCAACATGTAGGCTGGCTGCCAAAGGTGGGGGAGGAGATCTGTTGTGAGTCTTCTGTATGTGCTCATAGTAAATAGATACATGCCAAATTGATTGCACTTGCCTTTCTATTTCTCCACTAGGAATTGAAGGAAGGGAAGAAATAGTCCCCTGTGGTCTGCCCCGAACCACTGCCCCACACTGTTTGGTTCCTCGGGTGCCTGCAGCCACCCGCTGTTGCTGCAGCAGCACGCACCCCAGAAACCGGCATCGGGACCCAGCTTTTGCAGCGTGGTTTGGGACCCCTGACCCACCGACCAGGATGCTCTCTCACTCCGCGTCTGAACATACTGCTGGTGAGAGAGGTGCTGGTGTCCCTGGTTATGGGTGAAGGGAACCGGGGCGCAGCAAGGCAAAGTGACACAGGGGTGCCATCGGCCAGGGTCAGAGCTGCCCGCGGCAGGGGCACCATGCCTGGCTCAGCCCTCGTCCTGCAGAGCTGAGCAACATGCTGGGCCAGCTCAGCCCCACCTCATGCCCTTGGTCCTTGCCTACTTGCAAAACCCCAGGACAGCATCAGTTTTTGATCTACTGCCTTGTTGCCAAGCCATTAACTTTTCCAGTTTAAACGCTTAATACAATGGCCTTATTTTGAAGACTGCCAGCTGAGCTGCCTCTGCTTAGGACTGTAATTTCCAACTGTTCTCTGGCAAGATGCTTTCTCAAATGATTTAAAAAAAAATAATCAAAGTTTTAACCACATCTGTGGCTGCCTTTATCTCTGGGAGCAGGGAAAATTAGCTCAGAGGCTGTGAGGTGCTTTCTGAAATGGAAGTCTTCTCCTGCAGACGGTACAGCTCCTGGCAGTGGAAAGGCCAGCCGCTAATGTGGCTCTCGCTGAAATTTCTGGCACTGGTGTTCTGCGGCTGAGTGAAAAGAGCAGCCTAAAAGCCACCTGATTTAGGCTGTTATCCTAAATCAGCTATGGGTTCTCTTTATGCACACCATCCAGCTGTGCTGATACATTGTCAGGCCTACCCAGTAAGGAGATCTATAGTGTTAGTGAGTGGTTTTACTTAGATGTTTCTCTTTTTCTATTAGTTCTCCTGAGGCTGCAATATCAGTCCTCCACCCTTTCCTAGCACAGCTGGCAGAGGAGGAAGCAACACAAATTTTTGCCTCAGCAGAACAGACCAGCAAAGGTACAGAGCACATCTGGAGCTGTCTCCTGCACATTGCTCCTGAATTAGTGGGCAAAATTGTCCGCTGGTGTAAAAAACCCCACCTCAATGGCATACCAATGTGGTTACACCAGTTTACTGCAGCTGAGGCTCTGTCCCCGTCATCTCTAGGAAAAGTTGATTAGGTCCAGTGGATTGCTGACTTCTTTTATGAAGAAGCTGTAAAAAGTTCTTTTCTTCTGCTAGTGCTTCTCTCTGGGGAGTTGTTGGCAGAGAGAGGCAAGTCTCTCAGCAATAATACATTTCAAAGTTATTATGCAGCAGAAAAAAATACAAGGATTTGAACTTGGTAATATATTTTTTTTTTTTTATGACAGGCCAGAACACTAAAGGGACCACCCACCCCCTGCCGCGCAGACCTCCACAGGTCTGCAGGGCGCCTGGCTTGCTGCGCTGTGGGATGGTGGCAGCTGTGACTGGGACCCCGTTTCAGGGCTAATCCTGGGAGGAGGTGGTATGTGTGGCCCTTGGTTTCAGCGGCTTGGTCCCGCCATCGAGTCGGCTCCCACACTGGCTGGGAGGGATAGAGATTTGGATGGAAGCTGCCTGGCCTCTGGGCATGTCCCTTCTTCTGGCTGTGGACAGACAGGATCACCTTCTCCCTCCACCCCACTGCTGTAATGAACCTGCTGGTCACGGTGACACATTCGGGTAGCGAACGGTACAGCCGAGCCTGCATCTTTTGCTGCTGTGGTAATAATAGTGCTTTCATGTAGGAAATGAGTGAATTGTCAGCTGAAACCTCCTCTTTTTGTAATGATTAACCCTCCACTAATGATTTGATATAATATTGGGCGATGTTGAGTGCTGCGATATTGATGTTTAATGTGGTCCAAAGCAAAGGCTCAGGAAGCAATAAAGATTTACTTCAGCTAATGTGGAAGGCCGGGTTGTCCCTGTCCTCCATGCTAGCCGATGGCTTGATGTGTTTGCCGTGGTGTGGCAGCCTCACCTAACTGAAGCTGAATTTCTGGCTAATAATTCATTGAAGGCTTCGCTGTATTTCCAGTTACTGGAAAAAGCCATGATTCTTTTGCGCTACGTGTTGTAAAATCAGCCCTTCATACTCTGCGGAGCTGGGGGAGAGCACCTCATCCCTTTTTGAGCCCCTAATCAGTCCTGCAGCAAAGCCCGCCTGCCTCGCAGCGATGTGCCAGGGCTGTACAGAGCAGCTGGAAGCCGGCTTCTAAATGGAGGAGGGTAGCCAAGGCAGAGCACTGCACTGGGGCACCTACCTGGCCCCAGGACCCTCCTTGTCCCACACATGGCTGAGGTAGATGGAGCTGGCGCAGTCTGGCACCACAAATAAAGTGGCGTGGGAGGAAAACTTGGAAGGACAAATTACCACGAGTATTGATTTCCCCGGCTGCTTGCAGAGGGATTTCATTTAGCAATGCTGCCAATGACATTATGTGCAGGATCTTGTCCATGGCTGGTTCAGTGGCATTAAGAGAATTACTTTCGCCTAATGAATAGGAATAAGAATATTTCAACCTCCTCCCTGGAAAGCAATGGTGGATCATCAAGTGTGCAGCCAAGTTCAGGTCTAGTCACTTGCCAAGTGAATGCAAATGACAGGTTGTTTTATTTAATGGAGACCATGGTGTGTTAGCCAAAAGTGTTGTCTCTTTTCTCTGTGAATTGGTGTGTGTGTCCCCCTTCTAAATCAGACTTTGTCTCTGCTCCTGACTGGCGCTTTTTTTTTTTTTTTCCTTCAAGCAGAAGAGATTTTTGCTGACTCTTGCGCTGAAATCTGTCTGTAGATTGCACCAAAACTCCTCCATTAGCTGTATTTTACCCTGTGCTATGGGAGGAGGCAGGACCTGGTGTGCTGCTGGTGGTCACTG
The DNA here is from genome assembly GCA_031468815.1 of Morus bassanus. Lineage (NCBI taxonomy): Eukaryota > Metazoa > Chordata > Aves > Suliformes > Sulidae > Morus > Morus bassanus. The sequence continues at coordinate 29,747,792 of CM062574.1, read as the reverse complement.
CCAGCCTGCAGCGGAGCCGGAGCTCCCTGTCATCTTCCAGCTCAGAGCTGGTGAGATGCTTCATCGATGTCCCTGCTGCCCCATCCCACCAAGACCAAGGGGACATTGTGGAGCCCCACATTGTGGGCCCCTGGCATCGGGCCCTTTGCTGGCAGGGTGGTGTGGGAGCACCTGGTCTGCGATGCACTTGGCTTTGGACAAAACACCTGCTGTTGCAGTGCACCAACACCTCTGCTGTTCAGCTGCTATTCAGCTGGGCACCTGCCAGCTTCTCCCCTCCAAAGCCTATCCCTCCTCACTCGGCACAGCCTGTGGAAGTGCTGCTTTCCTGAGACCCTGCTGTTAACCAGAGGTTTGCAGAGGTAAAAGCCCCTGCAAAGGGCAGCCCCTCAGCTGCTGTACATGCACACAGCCCGAATGCCAGGCAGGTGCACTGGGCTGCAGGGGCTGAGCAGTGCAAAAGCAGGGCCGAACCCCCAGCCCAGCACAGGGTCCAGCAAACCAAGGCCAGGGGCACAGAGGTTCCCATCCCATCATGGCCTTAATTTATGCTACACTTACACCGACTTACTAAACTCTTCAAACACAGGCCGTGCCTCACCATGGCTCACAAACTAGATCAGCAAGAGACAAAATACTTACCATCACAAACAAGCATTTTCAGATGGGCTGCGATGTTTTGCTTCATACAACAGTGATGATTTGTAACAGTCGTGGCTGAAGGTGAGGTTTTTTCCCCTGTTCTTTTGTAAAAAACAGAAAGTGTCTGCAAAGTAAACTCTGACATTTTAGCTACAGACCAGTCATCTTTCACATGAAATGGCTGTGACTGCTCGCTGGTGGTTAATCCTTGCATGGAGATTTTTGCTTAAAAAGCTGGAGGGAGGTGGGGGTTTTGTTTATTTGTTCAGAATCAGGGTTCTTTCCTAATTAATTTTTTAGTTGACAGGGAGAACAGGTTTCTGCTTTGTTTCGCCAAGTGTTTTGATGTACAAGCAGAGATGTCGTGCGGGATGTGTGCTTGCAAAAGAGGCTGACGGGAAAGATCAAAACTGGTTTGTTACATTTGCAGAGAAAGAGGCTTCATATCTGCAAAACAGAGCAGGGAGTGATGGAAGGCCCCAGATACCAGCATTTTGGAGCTGAAATTGTGGCTGTAAGCTGGTGACTAAAGTCCTGTTGACCTTGCAGAAGCTGTGATTTCATGCCAGGTGCCTATCACGTCCTGGTCCCCCCTCCCAGTCCCAGTCTCTGACCTGCCCCAGACATTGTACGTCAGCACAGCTCTGGGCCCTTCTCCTGCAGGATGAGCCCAAGGGCTTCTCCTGCTCCAGGGCTGGGCAGAGCAGGGGCTGCTTGGTGGTTTGGGAATGAGCTGTGCTGGGAGAGATGCTAGATAGGTCTCCGACCGTTTGCAAACAAGCTGCAAAATCATGCCGACAATAGGCCTCCAAAGCTGCCTTTTGGCTGGAACCACGCCTGGAAAATGTATTTCCCAAGCGGGAATTGCAGCAGTTACGAATCCCTGACTGATGTGGTCGAAGGACACGGCAAACACATGACCCGTTACCATGATCAGCCAGGCTGGATCCTGCTAATGTGCTTGTTTAACCCTCTCTTATACCACCCAGAAGCTTCTGCCTCTGAGTGTCAGCCCTTCCTGGTGCAGAACCCCCCCATCCCTGCAGGCACGGGCAGATGGGAGCTCCCTGGAGGAGAGCGGGCTCAGCTGCTGGGAAAACAGCAGCGGAGAGCATGGGAACAGGCAAGGAGCTGGCTGCGCCACTCCCACGGAGAGCCCGAGAGCGACTGCTCGGCGCAAAGGCTCACCAGGGCGGTGACACCGATGCTCCTCGACGTGGGGCAGGGGATTGTCACCTCTTTCCTGACACGTGACTGCTTCTGAAGGCTGTCAGTCCCCCTGGCTCTTTTTCTGCTGCCTAGTCCTTCACTTGCAGCTTTTGTCCTTCATGGCAAACCACTGCCAGGGTGGGTGGGCTGTGGTGTAGAGTCTATGCTGGGATGGATGGAGGTAGGATGGAGGTCTTGCTTGGGCTCCACAGCCAAAATCTGTGCTTTCTGGGCATGGCAGCATGGCTTTGGGGACCCTTGAGGGCAAGGGCACCTTGTGGGGAGCTCCCTGTCCCACCCCGCTGCTTGCTGAGGACGTTCACCTTCACGGGCAGGAAGCAGCAGTGAGGTGCTATGGTCCTTCAGGAGGCATCCTAACTTGTCTCTAACGGGTCTCTAACAGCACAGCCCTCCTGGACCAATTGTCATCCACAGCCAACACCGTGGCCAGGCCTCAGGCTAGTTGGTACTGGCTGAGATGCTTTGGCTGAGGTGCACAGACGTGGAGCTGGGTGTTCTCACCTCTCTAAAGAGCCACGGCACTGTGTCCTGACGTTGACATGAGCCAGCGTGTGCTTGGTGAGTTCAGAGGATGTTTTTTACACAATTGGGTCTGGGAAGGATTGAAGAGGTCTTCTTTTTCTTCCTCTTTTTAAACAATAAATAACGGCGAAATCCATCTCCTGCCTCTTTTAAAAACAGCTCCTTTTCCTGATGGATAGATAGATATAATGAGATTCTCAAAGTTGTAAATCTGCTGTGACTTTATTACCTGCATCTGTTGGAGATGATGTGAAGAGAACTTCATACAGAGAGGACTCTTGAAAGGTTACAAAGAGAATCAGCGGTCTTCAGGAAAAACTTTGTCTAGAGAAAGCAGCCAAGAAAACCCGCGTAGAAAAAAGCACTTGAGCTGGATGAATAGGTGTCAGGGCTGAATGCGAGTGACACCAGCAGCAGGGCACCTTGCCATGAAAGTGAGCTGAAGCCTGTCCCCTGCATGGGCAGCTCTGGTGCAAGAGCCAGCCTGTGGCTGCCATGCACAGCCCTCATGCCCAGCGCCGGGCGTGCAAGTGGCTGGCTGGCAACCCTGCCCTTGCACACCCAAAGCCCCTGCGCTGGCAAGGAGAGGCCACAAACAGTGGCAGTGTTAAAGCAAAAAACAGAGCTCAAATGTGCTGTTGCTTTTTTATTTGCCCTCTGGTGAGTGTGCTGCTGTTTCAGGCTGTGCCCTGGGGCAGGGAGACTGGTGAGAGGCAGCTCTGGGGCTCAGACCCGGCTCCGGGCTGCTGGGTCTGCCATGGTGGACAGCCCCATGGGTGGGGTGATAGCACATCACGGCCTCGCCACATCCCCACGCTGCCCCACCTTCCCCCTGGGCTCTCACAAGGTCACCAGTGGGTGTGACATGGGAATGGGGAGGGGTGCAGGAAATGGGCACAGAAAATAACTATTTTTTTTAAGCTGGTCAGTCGATGAGTGGGGATCTGACTGGCTCCCAAGTGAGCTGGTGGCAGCTCTGTGCTTGATGTGGAGCCCTGGCCCAGGGACTGGAAAATCCCTGGAAAGATCCCAGTGTCTCCTGAGCAGAGTGGCCATTTCTCAGCTGGGACAGGTACCCGCTTGATGTGGCTGTGGCCAAGAAAGTAGCAGGTAAATGAGGATGTCCCAGCCCGTGCCTCACCCTGGGGCCAGTCCCAGTGCCATCAGGGGCTGTGATTGCCAGATGCGGTGAAAATGGGCTGGAGATGGTGCTGGAAAGTGCAGCCTGCTCCCTGAGCACAATGAGCTGTCGTGCAAGGCCATGTCTGCAGTGTCAGGCAATCATGTCTTCATGATGTCATAATGCAAGCTGGCAGTTATTTTAGTGGCAGAGAGTGAGGCTTAAACCTTCCTCTCCCCATCAAAAGGGGGAAGATAAAAGGAGGAGCTTTGCTTGCTGGATTTCCTGCCTGAAGTAGCCTCTGCTCTTGCTGACACCTCACCATTGCTGAGCCAGGAAGGCAATCCAGAAAGCAGAGCTGCAAGCGGGGAGAGAACAGACGACATCTTTAAGCTGTGATCATTGAAGAATATTAACTGATCTCGGGCTTTGTGACTGCCAAAAAAGAGATGCTTGAGCAATGTGACGCCAAGAATCCTGAAGTCACTTTTGTAGCCTTGGAAAATGCAGCTGCTTTGGGATTTCGGCCCAAGACAGCTGTTATTATCCACTGTGCAGAATGAAGCTTCTGTTGGGAGCTTTTACAAAGGCCATCAGTCTTCCCAAATAGTGGTTGTTTTTATCACCTGGCAGTAATGATACTCTCTGGTCCCTTTAATATCTGAGCATGTTCCCAAAGTGAGACTGGGAAACTCATTTAGGGCTTGCACCCTCTGAGGGGAATGGTTTACAATTTTCTGCCAGGTAGCCCTTATGGTTGTGAGAATGGACATGGCTCACCTAATAAAAACCTCGCTGACAGACACGACCTCCTGGAGGTTTATCCAAGTCATTTGTTGCAGAGCAGAGCAACATATATCACAGCTGAAATACGCGCCAAGCAGCAATCCTAATGCACACAGTGTCTCTGCTGTAATTGATTCACAGGCAGGACAAATACCTGGCGGAGAGTGCGCGGGGCTCTGCGTACTCTCCCGGCTAAACCAATATAATGGTGTGTGAAATGGTATTGCTGAAGCACGTGGATAAAATCCAGTTTGTGGGATGGCTGGCTGTAAAACCCAATATATGCCTGTCCCTGCATGCATTGGCTGGGGCACCCGGGCTCCAGTTCAGAAGGAAACACATTAAAAACTGGATCAAAAGTGGTAGCTTGCCAACAATGTGTGTGCAGCATTGCATGTGCGTTGACTTCCATTTTTTTTGGCCGATGTTGAGATTTATTGTTCCTCCAGGTAAACACTGAATGAGGAGAGGCCTTTGTCCAGTTGCTTGTTTCAGTTGGTAAATGCAGCAGGTGCCCTGGGTGGGAGGCACTGCCACCTGCCATCTGGGACTCATGACCTGACCCCCCCCCACCCCCAGAGATGGAGTGAGTGACAGGACTGACACCACTTAAAACCACAGGGAGTTGTGAATTTTAGGGATGGCTAAAGTCAACGGGGACGGCTTGGTGTGGCACCGTGGTTTCTCTCCCACTCTGGCTGGAAAGCACGGGCGGCTCTGGGCACATCCAAGTCCCCCGTGCTAGCAAATAGCCTTAAATTTCGTCGCTCATCCGGCATCTCGTATGTGCAGGTAGGGATAGCTGCAGTACTGCCTCCCCATTGCTCAGTGACTGGGGTACATGGGATGCAAAGGTGCCCGGAGAGGTGTGAAAACTCACTGGACACCCCTAAGCAGCCTCCCCAAAAATATGGGCTGGCTGGGGGAGCCAGGTGGGGAAAGGCTGCTGACTCCCAACGAGCTGCTTAATTTCATCGGCTGCACAGGGCTGCTTCGCTGTGTCCCCCCAGCATGGGATCAGGAGGTATTAGACACTTGATCCTTGGGAGGTGCTGAGGGAAATGTCTTACAGTGTGAAACCGAAGGAGCTCAGCCTGTTTAGCTTATTAAAAAGAAGATCAAGAGGTGACTTAATTGTGCTGTGTGAAGTACCTTCATGGGGAGAGAAAGTCGGGTATTAAAGGGCTGTTTAATCTAGAGGAGAAAGGCATTGCACGAGCCCGCGCCTGGAAGCTGAAGCCAGACAAATTCAAATTGGGAATCAAACAGACCTTTTAAAAAGCGAGTGTTAATAAAGATTAAACTACCCAGGAGAGCGGCGCATTTTCTAGCCTTTGATATATTTAGACCCAGACAGGATGCATTTCTGCGCCATACACTTTAGCCAAGCAGGAGCTATCAGGCTCGGTACAGGAGTAATTGGATGCCAGACTCGGCCCTGCATCAGGGAGAGGTCAGGCGAGATGATCTAATGGTCTCTGCTGGCCATCAGTTCTCCCGCACCCAGCGGCTGTGATTTGTGTGCTTGTGGCTGGCTGGCTGATGGGGACACAGCTCTACCAAGAGAAGTCGGTGGGGAACCGCAAGGAATGTGGCACTGTGTCAGCAGGGACAAGAAGAAGACAGGTGAATACTGACAGGGGTGTGGGGAGAGTCAAAATATTAGAAAGGAAAGGCTTTTAGCCAGAAAATGGCTTTTTATAAAAAAAAATTAACTCTGTAGACATTAGCAGACATGTAAATTTCTTGTGCATAGGCACCCCTAATTTTTCTCACAATTCCTTAAAAATAAAATCACCCATGAAGTTTTATATTGACCAGAAGAATCAAGGTTTTAATAAGAAAACCTCATTTGGGGAAAGATAAAGAGAAACTATATCCCAATTTCACGTAAGAAGGGTATGGTGAACCAATACTGAAAACCTCAGTAAAACCCAGGAGTGGCTCAGGAACCACTGCTCACTTAAGAATGCTGAATTATGTTGTGAACTTATGTTCCTCTTTATTTTTATGAGGCGCTCCTGAGGGCTGGCAGGTGAGTATGGCTGCAGAGAGGAGCTGCCTTAGGTTGCCCCTTGTAGTTTTTAATAATGCTGTCATTTGGCAGAGCTCATATCCCACTTGGTGCCCAGGGTCACTGCCCCGGCCCTGCAGGATGGTGCACCGGGAATGGGATTTTGAGATGCAGGACAAAAGCATGGAAGGAAGTGCCAAGCCTCAGATGCCCCCGGGCTGAGCAACAGGCTCCTTCAGCAAAGCATGAAGCCTGCGGAGGGCTCTTGCTGAGAAGTTGTTGTTCAAGGTGCTTTTCATAATATTTAAAAAATGTGTTTGCTTCCTCTTGCAAATGTTCAAACATCTTTAAAGTGTCTGCGGTGCCAAGCTGCTTCTCGCCCTGTTTGAAAAGAAAATAAGCTTTCTTTAAGGAAAAGGAGCCACAAAAAGCACAGCAAGCCCAAAGTTAACAGCGAGCAGACCGAAACTAAATTAACACCAGCAAGATTTCAGCTGCCCCTCCAAAATATTTTGTCTCACGGCAAAGGGTCCGGGAAAAGATGGATGAACAGATTGTTTTAGTGCATCTTCGTGGTGTCTCTGCGGCACAGATGAAGCTCAGGCTGGGTCCCCTTCCCCTTGCCAAGCCTGCAGTGGGTACTCCCAGCCCCCAAAAGTGGACAGGTGGATGTGCAGGCTTGGCAGTACCATGAGCACCTGTGGGTCCAGCACTGTGGCAGGGGGTGCGACTTGGGATGCTGCCGCCGGCCAGTTTGGAGAAGCATCACCTGCAAAACCAGAGCCCGAGCCCGAGAAAGGAGCCTGGTAGTGAGAGGCAAGGGACAGGGATGGAGAGCCTGGCCCTTCTCCACTGCCATAAAGGTGGGGGCAAGAGAGCAGGAACATTAGCTATCAGCTATGTTGTCACAGCTCCGTGTGGATTACGTTGGCCGGCTTCAGCGATGGAAATAGGCAGCTAACAATGAGTTCCTCTTTGTAACAGATAATAGTCAAAACAGCTTGAAAACTATTCATAATGAGAGCTCTGAGAACAGCCAATGCTACACACACACAGAGCGAATACTGTCATTAAGTGCTCTTTGGATGACAGTCCCAGCAGTTCATTATCCCCCATCACTGCTTGGGGAGGGCAGAAGAGGAGAGAGAGGGCTGAGGGGTTTTTTTTTAAATAATGCTTTTTTTTTTTTTTCTAAATTAATCTCCACTGTAAAGCAGAGCAACAAAGGAGCAGTATAAAGACAGCATCCTGCCTTGCCAGTGCCCTCTGAGGCTGGAGCATGGGGCTCTTGCAAGAACCAGTCAGGAAAATCGGGGACAGCCTCATGGCGAGCAGGGCTGCAGCCTGCCTCAGCGGGGCCGAGGGCCCTCTGCAGAGCGAGGTTACGCAGCATTACGCCCAGCACAGGGATCTGCTGCCGTGGATGTGAGTTAAAGGTAGGGCTGCAGGGTCTGCAGCGGTGGCATGGGGAGGGGAGAGGCCAGGCCGTGGGTTATAGACACACATGTGCGAGTCTGGCACAGCTAATGGCAGACCATGCACCTGTACGGCAATTTGTCACACTCGCTCTGGCGTGGCTGCCGTAGCGCAGCACGGCAAGGCAGGGCATGCGGGATGCCTCTGGGCAGGCAGCCTGCTCTGCTCTGCTCTGCTCCTGGAGCCCGTGTCTGCATCCCAATGAGGTCACCCTGCATCGAGCCAGGTGTGCAAGAGTGCCAGCAGCATGTCAAAAACCCGCTTAAGGGGACCATGACGTTCCTGCTGCTGCCATGTGTCCCCTTGGGGCATGGAGCTGGCTGGGGGCACTTGTCTGACCCATTTGCCACATGTGCAGTCAACTGCAGGGTGCCCGTAGAGCCTTGCTGGCTGTGATGGCACCTGGCAGCACCTGGGCTTTCATAGTGCTGCACGTTGTCTGTAGCCACTTGACATAGGGCACCTGGGAAGGGGCCAGGTCTCCAGCTCTTCCCTTCCCTTTTCTTGCACAGCTATTTTTCATTCAGCCCGCAGCTGGCAGTGCAATGGCTAATCACCTCCATTCCTGCCAGGTGTGGAAGGAGAGCCCATGCAGGGCTCCAGCCCTTGTGGCACATCCCCGGCAAAGGCTTTGTCACTCAGTGCCACCAAAACACAATTCCAGCCTTGATTTTATATGATTAGTTTTGTTAATGAATTGTATTTATCTCCATGTTTTCCTTCTTTTTTTTTTTTAAAGATATGGTTTCTGGGTGTATTTTTTTCTTCTGGAAGTGCAAACAAAAGTTTAATTTTAAGACCCTGGCTAACATTTCTGACCCACATTAGGCAGTGGCTCCAGCAGACATCAGCTGCAGCCCCACCACCCATTCAGAGCAAATGATGCACCAAGTACCAGGAGCCTCCTCCTCCATGCGCGCGTGCTCATAAGCAGGTTTCAACTTCTTCATGTGGATGAAGGTGGGTGTCCCAGGCTGTGCCTCCGAAACCCCTACACACATGTAGGGCCCCCTCCACATGGAGACTGCAGGGCTGGGGGGCAGCCAGGACGAGTGGGTCTCCCAGCTCTTGTCCTGCAGTGGATCAAATCCCATAGTTACCTGTGCTCAGGGAGGAGGCACAGGATGCTGGGCCTGGTGTGGGTGCAGGGCTGGCAGCACTGTCCGCTTTTGCAGACTGAGCCAAAGTGTATCCTGCCTAGGCTAGATGGGGGCATCAAGAGATGGTGTTTTATAATTAGCCTCCTTGTTTGAAAAATAAGTGTTTGTTTTTGTCAGGGACAGCATTACGGTGCAGCTTGGGTCACCTGAAAAGAGGTTTTTAGGATGTGAAAATCCCCATATGCCCAGAGGAGACCTCTGCACCCTGTGTCAGGGCATCCCTTGGGCATCAGGAGGAACGTGGATGGGGCTTTTTAAAAATTGTGCAAATACTTTCCTAGCCTGCCAAGTCACCTGGGCAACTGTGGTGAGTCACTGTGGCTGCGCTGTTGCTGCATCCCTGCGTTTCATCAGCATTATCTCCCCTTCATCTCCAGTATCTGGGGGAATCATCACTTATTCCTGAGTCAGGATGCTGAATCTCTTCAATTCCAGCAACATCGCTGTGTTCACAACCCTGCCATTATCCTGAGGCTGATAACCTCAGGCAGAGGTGTTCATTTTTTAAGTCATTGAGCAATGTCCTATTTGTGAAACCATGGATATCCAGAAATACAAGATACAGCAGCCCTTTCCATCCTCCCAAATCACCTGCCGAAACCTCCACCATTCGACCCAGCCTCACTGTCCTGCTTATCCCTTGAAAGAGATCCTGGTTTAGAGCAGCTCAGCTGCAGGTCACGTTACAGCCCCCTCCTCACGTGCCATGGTCTGGCATTGCTGCGCTGCAGGGCCTGCCAGGGACTGCAGATCGCTATTTTAATGGTTTTATCATGACACCCAAAGCATTACACCTGCTCGTTCCCAAGTGCGGCACTGCTCTGGTTTAATGAGCTTTGGAGATTGCATCGGCAGTGTGGATCTGGCTGTTTGATGGCGGTCAGCAGGGCTAATTAATCTGGTGTGTGCCCAGAGCCCCGTGCCTCCCTGTGGCCCCAGCTGGGGCAATGCCGATAGCATGACTGAGCTGCAGCTGAGATGTGAAACTGCCTTAGAAAGTGTGCTTAAAGGGGCCTGTTCCTACCCAGTTCTCCCCCTTAAATTGAGGAAGAACACTGTTTGTAATCTCAAAGTCTTACTTCTTCCTTTGGGGAAAAAAAAAAAAAAGACTATTTTTGAAACAGCATCCAAATTGGACTCTGTGACTCACTCCGTAATGCCGCTGGGCCCAGATGAGGATGCTTCTCGCTGGTACCTGTGTCTGCATCTGGCCTCTGCAGAGCTGGCGGGACCGAGGTTGGGACTCCCCATCCCAGGGAGATGGGCTAATGTGCTTTGCGTCCCCCCCACCCTGAACCCTTGAGACACACAGCCCCGTGGGGGTGCCTGTGGGAAGGGTTAACAGTGCCTTTGCCTTTGGCCACTTCAGCATGTTTCCCTCTGTGTTTCCCCCAGCCCTTCAGCGGGTGTTGCTGCTGAAGCTGGAAGGAGCTGCTTGGATGGCACCGAGGTGTTTGTGTATTTGAAGTTCAGAAAAATTAGAGTTGCTGACATGGCTTTTCCTCTCCAGGAGGAAAGTCAGAGACGCGGCTGGGCTTTTCTTCCTCCTCCTTCCCCCTAAACCAAAACAAAACCAAGTTTTTAGCTGCTTCAGCAGTTAATCCCTGCCTGCATGTCAGAAAGAGCCATGGAAAACCCCCTTTGCTCCATAAAACTGAGCAGACACATCTATCATCCTCCTCCTCCTGTTGGTGGGGAAGTGGCACCTTCCAGGCACTGGGATTTTCTTGCAGTGACAGCAATGGGCAGTGGTGACGGGGCAGCCCGTGGCGGGAGGCAGCATGGCTCCCCTGCCTCTCCCCATCCTCATCTCTGTCCTGGCTGTGAGGGATGGGTGACCCTAGCATGGTGCTTGGCTTGGCCTCAGCAGAGGGCAAGGAGGTGTTTGGGCAGGGCCCCCCAGTACCTGGGAAGCCCCCCGGCAGAGGGCTGGGCTCCCATCACACCTCTGCGCAGGTGCAGGAGAGGGGTGCGTTGGGGAGTGGGTGCGTGCGAGCCCGTGGCTCGCGGTCACTCTGGCTGAAACGGTGTGCATCACCCATAGGAAGCACGAGGCCTGGTTTTCTGTGCGCTTGCCGGATGTGTTCTCATCCAGCAAAATAAATCAATAAATAAGAGTTGCCGGGCAAGACATGGTGGCAGGGTGCCAGCCCCAGCCCAGCCAATTCATTTGCAGTTCTCATTAATTTGGGCTGACCTTTGCTCACATTTCCACCACCAGCACGTTCAAAACGAGGCAGACATTTAACTTTGTTTTGGGCAATGTTACTCTAATGTGGCTTTTTTCTGCATAGCTCTCTCTTTTATGGTAATCAAATGTACTGCCAACTTTTCTCTTGCTATGTACACCAGCGAAGGGAACCAGATGCTTCGTGTTTTCCTCCAAAATGTATCTGAATGTTGTTTTTTGTTTAGTGTTTCAGAGGGAGGGCTGGCTTACAGACAGCATTTCGTAAATCCAGCCCTTGCTGCACCCTGTTTCCCAACTTATGGTGGGTCCTGGCTGTGGCTCCCGGCTGGATTTGCAGTCTCTTCTCAGCACAGTGTGGCAGCAGCTCCTGAGGTGCTGCAGGGCTGATCCCCAGTCATACCGGTCACAGTGGGGCACACCTGCCACTGGGGAAGACCCCACAGGAGGGGTCCCCAGTGATGTGGGGCAAAAGGTGTGGGGCTGGGCAGGTCCATCCCACTGACTTCTTGCACCACAGAGCATCTGCAGCCTGGCCATGTTGTGCAACCAGCTGCGGTTCTCAGGGCAGCTCTGGGGTCAGCCTGGAGCCACATCTCTGGGGAGCTGATCCCCGGTCCAGGAGCAGGTTGTGCTGCTCATAGGGAGCAGCATGTGTGGATCTGCCTGGCGAGTGCTGGTCTGCCTCTGGAAATGGAGGAGTTTCACTGCGGCACACCCAAGGATGCTGGGGTTGTATGGGGCTCCCTGTGCCCATCCCTCCTCGCTGGGCGGTTTAAAGCTGGTGATCTGCGTGGTAGGGGCTGCTCCTCCTTATGTCCATGCAGGGTCTAAGTTGTTGAAGCCCACCTAACAAATTCTTGCTGTGCAAGAAAAAAAAGCGGTCTTGGGCAAGATTGACAAAAATACCTGTGCCACCAGGGCACTTCTGGCCTTTTTTAATAATTTCTCTCCTCTACCTCTATCTGTACTTCTGCTGCTATTTTTATAATCGCTTCTCTTCTTTAAACTCCTTATCTTCTTTAGCTTTCTCTCTCCTTTTCACTCTTTACGCCCTAAAATCTTTTCATCGTCCTTTTTTTTTTTTTTCCCTGGGCCTGATTGGCCTTTATTTCTTCTCCTCTGCCAGATTTGTGTGAGTTGTCAAAGTCCAGCAGCCATTTGTCTCTGCCTGATGACAGACTTGCCTTTCCCCCTGCAAATCAGATTCATGGCTGTTCTTTAAGGCCCTTTAATATTTTAATGCTCTGACTATAAATTTCATTTTCTTTAAGCTTCAATCCTTCTGCAGGCCTTCCCGCGGCTGGGTTGGTGGCTGCCCCCCCCCACACTCCCCGGCGTGATTTGCGGCATGTCACAGGTGGCGTTTGGGGTGGCTTTGCTCCGTGCATGGGAGCGGAGGGCAGGGGAGGGGAGCGTAGCAAGAATTCGCTTTTCCTTAAGCTCAGACGATTCTTCAAAACTTGACAGGAATTGACATTTTTTTTTGCTTCCAAGCCGTGATTTGTTGTGGGCTTCTTGTGCTTTTTATTAAAATGCTCTTGTGGAGTGCTTAAAAAGGTTGGCTTTACGGAGCCCCAGCTTCCTTCTTTAATAAATGCAGCCTTGGCTTACAGTTTTTCCCTCTGATGTGTCAGCTGGGGGACTCACTCTCCATCTCAAATGCAACCAGACTGCTTAAATCATCCTTATTTCTCTCAGAGGGAGAGAGACTTTTTGCTCTCCAAAACTTTTCACACCCTAAGTTAATAAAACTTCTCTGCTGAAAGGGATGGATGTGACACTGTGCTGAAGATTTCACGGCCGAGTGCTGGATTATTGCTGCGGTGTAAAGGGCTCCCCAGCTCTGGTAAGCACATTGAATGTCTTCTTAAAATATGAGGTTGACATTCATTTGGCAACGGCTGGCCCTGAAGGCTGCTGAAAAAGCTCCCCCACCTTTGCCAGTGTGGCAGAGCAGGACACCTCTGGGAAGCGTTTCCCAAGGGACAGCACAGTCCAGGGCTGCCTCTGCATTGTCCAACACAGCCCATCGGTGAGGTGGTAGGGCAAGGGAAGAGCTGCCCTGTGCCTCTGCTGAAGGCCACTCTGCCTGGCAGTGTGCTTCGAGGGCTGCGAAGCGGGCTGGGCTTGAGGCCAGGGCAGAGTTACTCTGTGTATAAACCCAAGAGACCAGGAGGGCAAAAATAGTGCTAGAAATTTTGATGATGTTTGTAAAGAAGTCAGTCAACTCCGTTATTAAGCATGAGATTGGCAGCTGATCTGAAGGGTGACAAAGCAGTCCTGCACCACGCTGGGAGGGACCTGATAGGAAATTATCAGCAACATCTGGGACAGCTATTTCCTCCGGGTTTGTAAACATTTAACTGAGGAAATGTTAGCAAAGTCTTTTGCAGCAAACAGTCCTGAGCAGCCAGCCCACGCTGGCTCATCCTGCAGCCCTCCACCCACTGCAGCAGCACAAGGAAGCAGGACTATATTTCTTCCCTTGATTTTTGGCACCTGGGCCAAGGTGGGGGTAGAGTTGCTGAGTGTTTAATTCAGTGCTTTCCATTTCGGATATTAGTGGTGCAACTGAGTTATGACACAGGAGCCTAGAGAGGAGTCATTCCCTCTCAACACATTAAGGATTAGTTATTTTCCTATTAAACTGCTTTAGTCATGGTTAGTGTGTTGCCTTAAATGGGTTTCTGTGTGTAACAGGCATTGATAGGAAAGCCTAATCCTACCTGATCAGTGCAAGTGACAATAGGGACCTATTGAATTCAATGCAAATTTTGCTATGAACCTGTACGGACCAAAACTCAGGGTCCCCTCTGTATTTACAGCCATAGGGCTCTGCTGAACACCCACCGGAGCAGCCAAAGTAAGGCTGAGAGGACGTGGTTTGGGCACAGCAGCAGTGGCACCGGCTGCAGTGGGGTCCCTGGTGCTCAGCTCACCAGGAGTCAGGGCTTGGGGGCTCACTATTGCCTCTCACATTCAGGTGGGTTTGGCCCATCTGGGGTGTAAAGTTGAGAGGTGTGAACTATGTCAGTGCAGCTCCAGTAAAGAGTGCAATCAAACTTCCCCAGGAAGGGGCAGTGGGGAGCTGCCCAGTGGAGAGAAGGTGCCTTTGTGGGTGCCAGTTGTCATGGTCTGAGCGTAGGGAGCCTGGCAGATACGGAGATGTAAAGGCAACGTGCTGCAACAGGCAGGCTCCCCACGGTCCCCGCAGGGAGGTGGGGTGAGCATCAGCCTCCATCCTGCCTGCCAAAGTTACTGTCCACTGCAAAGCTGGCACCAGGTTTCACTCAACCCCCTTGAACCGTTGGTGATAGCACCAAGCTCCAGGAGACAGAGGAGCTCTTCAGAGAGAGGCAGAGGGGAGAGAGGCAATGGGAGGCTCTACTTGCACCTGCCTGCAATTAATTAATTACAAATCCACTCATTAGCTCAGCCCCATGGCTCCCCCTCACTGCCAAGCCCCCAGCTGTCCAGAGAGCGAGTCATTATTTGAAAAGATTTCCCATTAAACCCAAAAGCAAAGGAATATTTCAAAGAAGAAGGAGTGTGAGAGAGACAGTGAGGGTGTATGCACGATTGCAATCAGCTCTCGAGGATGTGCTGGAGCGGCTGGATCCCCATCTTGGAACAGGCTGAGAATGGTGAAATTGATTTCATTAGCCTGCTCAGCTGCTGATTAGTCTTGTGCCATATGAAGCACCCCCGTGGCCCGCCCCCCCTCCAGCCTCTGCTGGTGGTGGGTACTTGCATGTGCATGGCAAATGCACACGGACACCCCCCCGGGGTCCCACCCCGCCCTGCCAGATGCAGAGCAGTCCACCCAAATGCAGTCCTAGCTCATGCTAAAAACCCCTAAGATTTCAGTTTCCTGAAGTGGGTGCCTGCCTCCCTTTTGTGCCCAGGTGGCAGCTGCAGCCCAGCTACCAGGCTTTTAACCCAACCGGTGCACACATCTACTTCGCCGCCCATTTTTCTATTACCTGCTTTCTGCTCCTCGCTTTAGTGGAGGCGCCTCTTTAACCGCAGTGATTTACAGGCGGTGTTATGGCAGGACAGGTCTGACACTGATTGAGTCGCTTATCTGCTGTCTCCGTCCTGCTCGCTGACAGCCTCTCTCCCAGGTATCAATCTGCACCTCAATTCTTTATTCCTGGGTGAGGCAAGAGCTGTCAAGGTTGCAGCTACACTGTCATCTTCATCTAAGCTGCCAGCTGCCCTTCATGGCTTAAAGACCCTCTTTAACACACCCGCACTTTGGGAGGGGGCCACCGTGTTGGCGGTAAGGAGACGGCAGCAAAATTTCATTTGCTCTGGAGGTGCCTGGGGCTTGATGGATTGGCTCTTATTTGTCAGGGCACCTGTAAATAAACAAGTTTCCACGATGTAGGTTCAGCCTCACTGCTTCTCCAGGCGGCTCCCTGCAGCCCCGCGCTGGCTCCCAGCTGGCCAGTGCAGGGAGAGTGGCAGGGTGCTGGGACCCCTGTGAGATGTGAGGCTCACCCTGGGCCGGGGCCACCATCAGGGTGGTGGGGCAAGGTGGAGAGAGGGTGGAGAAGTCAAGCGTGTGGGAGCAGGCTTGGCTTTGGGGGTTGCTGTGAGCCTCTGCTGCCAGATGCCTCTTGTGACCCTCGAGGATGTGGCTGAAGCCAAACCACGGAGGACTTTCCTGGTCTGGTCACTGCCTGCCATCACAGGGCCGTGGGACCAGGACAGGGGCATGCTGTCACCCAGCACCTGCACTCCGGCGGGGTGGCCGAGCTGGGACAGTCTGGCCCCCTGCACACCCTTGAAGCTGGCTGAGAGGAGGCAGAGACGGCGCAGGTTGCTCCCTGCATGGCGCCTGTGCCGCCGCACTCTGAGTCGCTCCCAGCCCTGCATGCAGCCAGGGTGTCCCCACCATGCCCCCCCCACAACCCTCACCCCCTGGCTGGCCATTACTGTGCTACGTAGCTGCACTGCAAAGCCTTGACTGCACCCTTCTGCTCAGCACTGAGCTGTCAGACATAAATGATGTTTTTCTTAGCCTAAAACTGCACTCCTCTCTGGGATCGCTGGCAGCGCTGGGCAGCGGCACAGCGTGGCAGCACATTTGGATTTATGCGCAGGTGCTGCTCTTGGGCCAGAGCAGCTTCCAGCCATCCCTGGCTCCAGGAGGAGAGGCCATGTCCAAGCGGGAGGATGCGTGAGCGCGCAGGTCTGCGTTACAGCCCCGCGTCGCCTCGGGGTGACAGGCAGCCCAGGGTGACCTCCCCAGGGGGTCGGGCAGCACACAGCAAGGGAGGGCGGTGGGCACGGCTCCACGCCCCTCCAGCTGCACCTCCGTCTCCCTGGGGGTTTCTGGCTGCCCATAGCTCTCTCAGTTCGGTTTTCTTGTTGTTGCTCCTTCATCAGTAAAAAAGCCACTGAAACATAATCTCTACCATAATGTTTATTAAATAGTAATTTTAAAAGGTTTTTATACAAATCATATAAACACAGTTTGATTTTTTTTTTTTGTTTGGTTTTCTTTTGTTTTTTTTTTTTTTTTTACACCGAAGAATCACAGTAAAAGCTCTTTAAGTCCATAAGTCCTGGCTCAGCCAGTGAATGGTCAAATACCTTGAACTGCAAACCCTGGAGAAGTTCCATTTCTGCATATAATTTCTTAATGGTTTAATTCCCATGCTCACTCCCGACACCTTCCCACAAAATGAAATAACCCAGCACTACAGCCTGCCTGGTAGCAACATGTCCTCACCATGGGAAGGGTGTGAGGGTAACAGCCCATTTCAGAAATGGCATTAATACCAATTTTTTCTTTTTTTTTCTTTTTTTTTTAATTTTATTTTTCTGAATTTCACAGAGGGAATTGCGATCAGCAAACCTAATCTATTTGCAGAGGTGGATGCAATGAATTGAATGCACAGATGATTTTTTTTTTTCCTCTGTTGACGTTACAATCAAACACAGTTTTCTGTAGAACAGTAAAGCACCCAGCAGAGGTAAGTGAGGTATCGGCTTTGCAGCATTATTGGCCTGCTCCTGCCCGGCAAGCACATGCGTGTGGGTCCTGCCCCGTCTGGAAGGGGCAAGTGGGACACGCAGGGCGGACGCTTCGCTGGGCCCATGCATTAGTGCCAAGATCAGCAGTACTCTCCTGCCCCAGATCAAGAGATATATTAACACGAGTCAGTCCCACGGAATAAGTCACATACACGATACATACAGAGAATTCACGTGCGTGTGCAAACACACTATTTCTGAATATATGTATATACGAACTCTTCTCTCTGTACGCCTACTAGACACCATAACGTCACCTTTTTAATTATATATTTTCACCTATTGTTTGCCTAAGTCGACTTTTCTACTGTATGGTCCTTTTCCATTCATCCTTCCCTTCACCTGTGATTTGAAAGGGATAAAATCATCGAGCAGCAGCAATCCAGCTTTGAAATGGTCTGGTACATTTCCTCTTACTGCCTCTGTTACTTTTGTACAGGAAAATAACACCCCTGGGGAATTTGTCCACGACGAATGCCAAAAGAAATAAGGTGATTTGAAAGGAGAATCTGAGATACATTTACTGCCGTTTCTGTTGGGCGCACAGTGTGAATTAAAAACATGAAGGCCTTTGTGTGTGCGCGTCTCTGCGTGTGTGTGTATGAACCGTGGATGTTTTGATGACACAGCTGCTGGTGTCTGCTTCCCCAGTAACACATGCACCTTTCTTACAGTGGAGAAGTCTTTTTTTTTTATCTAAAAACTTAATGTCTGATGGAGCTTTTCATGAAACACTAGACAAATGTTCCTATTCCCACCGCACTGAGGAGCAGCTGTGGCACTGTCCGTGCTCATGTCCTCTCCAGATGTTGCTTGTCTCCCCGAACACCTGGCCTCCTGCAGGATGTGTTTGCAGGCGCTGTGCAAACTGAGCTTCACAGCACATCACACCTTCGGTGCTCTGTGGTTAGTGAGGAAAAAAAATCCATCCCTGGCTCAAACTATTTGCTAGGCAAAATGTAAAACCAGGACATGTCAGGTATTTCCAAAGAGCCCCTGGAAAAGCAAACACAACATGCTGGAAAGGTTTCTCACTTACATATGTGCAAGCTGATAGGGGCGATCCGTCTGTACTGAATTGGAAATGAAGGCATTGGTTTGGGGCCCACCATTTGAACTCTTTTTCTCCATTAAATTGTTTTCATAACACTCCTCTCCCACGGCACAGTATTAAGTGGAGAGGTATCAGCTGCCAGACAATGTAGCCAGACCACTTGAAAGTAAGAAGACCAGACTTCTTCAGCCAGGCTCTACCGGGTAGAGAGAGGTGAAGAAGAGCATTTTGCCGGGGAAGGATGAAGGCCTCACTTCTTGTTTGATACAGCACTGATCATCAGATGGAGGAAAAATACTTCTTCTAAGGCACTTGTTCAAAGTAAAACAAAACACAGCTCATAAATAAAACTTCAGATTTTTGCTGCTGGTCAGGAGCAGCACAGGTTTGCTCCCAAGGGGATGTGACAGCAGCCGTTTGGTCCATTGGTGCTGACAGCACCAGCTCGCACCCCCCAGCTCCAGGGAGAAGGGGAGCACCAGGAAGGCGAGGGGGGCCAGTGAGCACCACAGCTGAGCTCCCAGGGCTGTGGGCACAGCTCTAGCCTCCTCCCCTGTTTGTTTTCTCTCCCTGGCACTTCGGAGAGGCTTCGGTGCTGTGCCTCAAGTCAAACCCCGAGTGAAGCCCCCTGCCCAAAGCTGTCGCCTGAGCGCCGGGAGCCTGACAGGCTCTATCTTTTGTTTGCTGCAATTTTCTCATTATAGCAAAAAAAAGGAAAAAAAGAAAAAGGGCAGGATCAAGTGGGGTGGGAGATTCAAAGAAAGGCCTTCCTGATGAAGGCCTCAGCTGTTGCAATCCAAGATCTGGATTTAATAAATGGCTCTTATTCACAAATCACTTTAAGGCTCTTCAGCTTCTCTCAAAGAGGTGCTTCTACACATAGGGTTTCCTTTCTAGTTTATTTCTTAATGACTTCAGAAAGCACTGTTGTTACCACTGACACTAAAGCCAGTATCCCACCTTTCCCGGCTACCAGGAGAAGGAAAGTTGAAGGTAACAACACGCTTCCATTTTCAGGACTGGAAACTGCAGCTTCCTGGACTTAGTATGAAGTGCACAAATCCCTACAGCCAAAAAGGTATCTGGACAGGGTGTAAAATGGACAGGGTCTCTGTGTGTGTATGTTATTTCTAAAGACAGGGTGGCTGAAGAAATCCCTCAGCCTTCTCAGCAACTCACCACAGAAAGGAGGTGGGAAATAAAAATCAGCATTTAGTTTCTCACATCCAAAAGGTAAACCAGTCTCCCTTGCCACGTCCCAGCTACTTGCATCAGCAGAAAATGAAGATGAACCAACAAACAAGGGTCTCAGTCCCCCCTCGCACAGCACAGTCCAGTTTGCGGGAACGCCCTCTCGGTCCCAGCGGAGCATGATCCGCTGGCGGGACCTGGTGGCAGGAGCAGCGCCTCCCCTTGCTCCTCCCGCACCCCTTGTTCCCCGTTATGGCACTCAGTTCCCATAGAAAACAGCAAAAAAAGTAAACCCCTGCCAGCCCACCTCACCGGGCGCAACACCGAGGGTGATCCCCAGGGCACACATCAGGCCTCTGAGCAGCACTTCTGGTGGTTCATCTTGACCTTGTGCTTGATGCCGTCATACAACTCAAAGTTGTAGTTCTCCAGCGTGGTGGAACTCCGTGAGGACAGCCCAGCGTACGAGCATGTGCAGTAGAGGAGCAGACCGGCGCAGATGGCCCCGAGGAGGACACCGAGGGAGCTCATCGCTATGATGGTCACCAGGATGGGATCCAGGGTGTAGAGCCAGCTTTTTTCTTTGTCCAGCTTCGGAGTTCCTGGAGAGTTAGTAGAGAACAGTGTGTCGTTCCTATCCGATCCAAAGTAATCTGCAGTGGAATGGGCACTTATTATCCAGGGATCACTCCCCCTCCCCCCGCCCTTTTATGCATTTCTTATTTGGAGTTGTGATGGCCTTATGAGAGTATAAGCTCCCCCATAGTTATATCTCAGCAGTATTCTCTAATCCAGGCTTAGAAGTAATGCAAAGCACTGAACTACCAAGAAAGTTAGGCACCCTAATTCACTTTTACATCTCAGGCTATGTAAATAGCATGCTAGCATTTTACACCCGCTGAAACTCTGGCCCTTCAAGTGCCATTGGGTTCAAAACTATGGAAACAATCTGTCACAGCTCCCAGACTTAATTTTCTCCATTTACAAGTCAAAATGCCATGCAAGCAGCAATTAATGCTTGAAAGATCACTTCCACTTGTCCTAACACAAATACAATATAGTCGCTTTGCAAGGTTGCTTGCTGTTGAAAAAGGAAAACAAGAAAAGAAAACCAATGTCTTTGTCCAGGCACTGAGCCACCACTTGAGTGTACGTTCTCAAGTGTGTTCTAGCTCCTAACCCCCATTAAAGCTGATGTTTGTGAGTAATTGTAGCATCTGATACTGAAACACAAGCTCCCCCAGATAAATTGCCCATGTGGCATTTGGGCACCAACCTGGATCTTCGTTGTCTTCAAAGTCTTGCTCAGAGATTGGAAAGTCATCCTCCATTCTTGGGAAGTTCACTAGAACAACAAAATGGGAAGCACTATTTGTTTAAAGAGGCCTTTCAGGGGCATTATTACCACTGGTAACCGGATTGGTAGACTGGCCAGAAGAAAGCAGTAATTGAACTACTGCAAGGCTCTTCCTCATGGAAAGAGGAAGAACTCTTCCTCTTCTTCCTTTGGCCAAAGTCAATGAAGACTCTTGCACACTTGAGAGAACAGGATCTGCCCACTACATCACATTTCATGACCACCAAATGACCAGCTTTTAAGAAGAAAAGAGAGCAAGCAAAAAGCAAAGAAACCAGATAACTTGAAAAGCACTAAAATATTGTCATTGGTGCCTTCATAATGGCCATAATTCACTATTAACATGCTCATGGGTATTATCCTTACAACTTTGAATAGGATCTTAGTGCCTATCATTACTTGCCACTAATGCTAGATCCATTTAGCACACTCTACTTTTCATCTTTTCCCGTACATCTTACTGGACACAGAGCTTCAATGACCCAGTTTCTCTTTGGGTTTCAGATAAATTCGTAGTAATTTGAGGAAGTCATGTATCATCATTACATGTTTTAATGCAAAAGCTGGTTGAAATGGGGAAAGCAACAAATGGGTGTCCATATCTAGGCATTTATGTTAACATTTCTCTGATCCAAATTCCTTTTAGTGGTGACATTTCTTTTTATTGTTCAGCACAGATCAAGCACTAGTAACCAAATGCACATGCTGTACTCTGAGCAGAAGAAAGTTATTTTCCTGTGCAGTCTTCCTAGCATTATCTCTATGTATAGTTACCTTGTTTTCAGTTTTTCCAAAACAAAAATGCCCTTTCATTTTGATCTGCTTGGATTTTTCAAAGCTGACTGTAACTTGGGGTGCTCAACTGACAAGGCACCTCAAAATGATGAGGAATGCAGAAAATCAGGGACTACTAGACAGCAGTAGAAGTCACACCTTTGAAATAGCTGTGGTTAAAAACCAAGGCTACTTCATGTCTTGTGCAAAAATGGCAAGAAGAGTTTTAAGACATTACTTACAACCAACCAAAACCAAAGAATGTAACTTGTGTCTAAAAAGCCACATGCAAAGAAATTATTCAAAACCTTATAAAAGAATATTTGTGCATATTTGCACAGAGATTTAGTATTGGAAAAGGCCTCCTGAATTGTCAAATCTATTTTTTTGCTACCCCAGGCAATGGTATCAGGCAATCCCCCCCAGCGACATTTCATGTCCAGAGCAGGAGGCTCTGCTGAATGCCATCTGCCCCAACACCACCTCACACCTGACTGCAGTGATCCTCTGTGCTGGTACTGATGATACCTTCCCAAATACCCATTCTTTGGGCAGAATTGTCTTTTGCCCTCCACACTCAAAGGATTAAGCGATTTCTTTGCATTTTCAAGAGAACCTAACAACAGGAACACACAAAACCCAACACTTGCCCCTCCTAATGATGACCTCTGCATCTAGTGAGCCAGGTAATTAAGCCGACTTGAGGCTGCTGGTAGCTTGTTGAAGAAACATAGGTGCACACCATCTTCTGTAAATCCTAACTTTAGCAGCGAGTTCATATGATTTCTCAACACTTCCAGAACTGACAGGCCCAGATGGCAACATCTTAGGGCTGGGAGAACTGCCTGAGGGCCTCTTGCAAACATTTAGAGCCGAACATGTGGAAAAATAACTTGCAAAGCAGTTCACACACAGAGATGTCTGCTTTGCTAGTCCTCTGTCAGAAGACAAGCAGTGAAATTAGCCACGCATGTCACCCACACAACCCTACGGAAATTGTAGGTTGCTTGAACAAGAGCAAAGGTAGAAATTGGACCACGGTCTGCCCAAGGAGCCCATGTGTGGGGAAAGGCCACTGGAAATCTTTTGCCTTTCCACATTGTAGCTCCTTAAATTTTCTGTGAGAACAAGCTAGAAATTTAGTGCTTTTTTATTTCCCAGGGTAGCCTTGAGGGAAAAGCCAGAAAAAACAAAGTATTAGTTAATCAACACTTTCAAAAGAACACCAGTTCTTCCAGCCTGAAAGGAAGGAGCGCTGGGGAAACTTGAGAGAACATTTATACAAAAAGCCAAGGCCAAAATCTTTTTACTCTTCTAGCAATTTTCTCAATTCCCCATGCTAATATGACTCCAAGTCCTGCTTTAATGATATCTTCCTTCTCGCCCATTCTCCTTCCTCCTCAGGCCCATGGTAGGCCCTTATTCTTCTGTTCCCTACATGCCATTTCATTGCTATCAGATTGTATGTTGTCACGCAGGGCTCTATGCTGGCTTTGGAAAAATACAACTCAACGTTTCTTTTTCCATACCGGGGTTTCTCAAGTCATTAACAAAATCAGCTCTGGCTCTGTGGCTGTCTGTGGGAATTGAAACTGGTGGTCTCAGTTCAGTTCCTAGTGGAGATGATTTCCCGTCACAGAAACTAGCCTGCTATTTGTCATCAGTTAGGCTCTTTTGTGAAAAATCTGAGCAATATTGTCACAATTGGAGAAGGCACAGAAAGTGACCCCCTTGGAAAGTGGTCCCCAGAAAAGGCCTGCAAGCTGCTGGGCAGAATGAGAGAAACATGCATCGTCCTGTGCTGTGGACAGCTGCTTCCTTAAAGGGCAGCTTTCAGGCGCAATTTACTCTGCATTTTAAAAGGAAAAAAAAATATACTGGAGAAGGATAGGCAAGAAAGTTAGGGGGAACTGTATTTAAACAGGAGGAGTGCTTTCTCCTGAGTGAAAGGCTCTTCTTAAGGCGTGTGTGCTGAGTGATGGCTGTGAGCACCTAGCCAGTCACGCCCAAAAGATGATGTTAGCGATGCTGTTGGAAATAGCCAGATGCCGAGAAAAGGCTGTTATCTGTTGGATCTGAAAGCACTGCCAGCTAAAAGGCTAATTTATGGGACCTGAAAAAAAGAAAGATGAGATTCTAATCAAAGACAAGGAGCAATTTAAGTACCATGTTTGTATGAACTCACATGGAGGGAGAGCAAGAGAGAATTAGTATTTGCAGAGATTAAAGTGCTTTAATGTACATCTGTTTTAAAATAGTAGCAGGGGCAGGAGGGATTGGGACAGGGAGGGGGTTACGGGAAGGGGGGGTGGGGGTGACATGCTCAATATGCCTCACCAGGGCAGATGGGGAGGCACAAGAGCAGATGACGGTCTCCAGTGTCCCACCACAGACATAGATGTACCTCTTGCAGGAAAGGTCTCCAAACCTGCCCAAGGCAGCTCACCTCTGCAAAGCTGAGGTCAGTGCATCATATGGACTGGCATGTACTTCTCACCACTACACATGCTCAATGCCAGCCTGCCGGCACAGGCTTACCAGCAGTGCCCGCTGCCTCAGGCAGAGCCCTTTGCACCAAGCCAAGAGCTATTGCTTTGGAGAGGGCACCCAGTCCCAAGTGCTGGATCCTAGACACATTTCTCCAAGGCAAATGACCACCATTGAAAAAAAAAATTGCTGTTTCTTTCTAGACTGACTTTGTCTGGTTTAAGTCTGGGCACCAAGCATTGCCTCCTGCTGGGTGCCTCTGTCCCAGGACAGAGCTCTGTCTATCAGCAGGAATTTCTCTACACACAGTCATTTGCAGATGGTGGCCGTGGAGCCTCTTGGGCTCCTTCTAGAGGAACAAAATGAGCCTCTCAGCAAGAGGTGCCTTTCCCAAATGATATATCAAACTTGCAGCAATTTCCAGCCCTTTTTGGTGCCTGCCTGCAGCCTCTCTGAAACAGGGGAGCCTGGCCTGGATAGTGCCCAGGATGCGCTCCCGCTGTCCCTGTACTCCTCTCCATTTTCTGCAGGGGTCCGCAGGCTCTGGGACTGAAGGAGATGCACCAGGTGATGGTGCCTTGCGGGCTCTGGTACCTACCATCTTCCACTCCCCAGTAACATCTGTGGCTGTGCCTCCTCTTAGAAAAGAGGGATAGCCATCTGCCCTCTGGTCCTTTCCACAGCGGGGAAACAACTGTGTGCTGCTCACTTCCCCAAAAACAGTAAGTGTCCTCCTATGTGCTCACCCCTCTCTCCTGGTGCCACAATAGCCATCTCAGCTGATGCTATACTGCCTGTCAAGGGGAGTGTCAGAGGTGCACAGCTGCTCTGCTGCCAAACAGTGCCCACAAGAGCCTGAAACATTAAATCTGGCTAAGCCCAGGAAAATAGGGTCAGAAATTACTCCCCAGCCTTGGCAGAGAGAGGCAGAGCTCCAACTCCGCTCTGATCCTTGCTTTTCTCCCTTTGCTCATTCCCAGCCCTTTTCTCTCTGCAGCAATAACGTGCCTCCAACACACATCATTTTGTTTTGACACAGCAGAGCAGCCACTGTGGCTTAGCCTTGACACCACTCCGTTTGGCAGCGGTGACACAGCGCTGCTCCTCCGGCTGGGAGCCCTGGGGGCTGAGGGGGCAACACCTCCCACCCTTGGTGAACAGGGAAGTGCTTCTCAAAGCAGCAGCACAAGCACCAGGCAGAAACACTCCCTCTGAATCCCCCATCGCTCTATTTCCAGCCGAAAAATGCGCCTCACTTCTCTCTTCCCCACTCCTCCAGAAACACAGAATGATTTTTAGTTTACAAAAGGGCTAAATCCCTGCCAAATTTCAAATTAAAACAGTGCTTTGGCTAGAGCTGAGCATTAAAGAAAGCACAAGCAGCCTCTCCCTTGGCCTGGCTGCCCTCCGCAGCACGGGAACCCCCAAAACTTATCCTCAGATTGCCTCAGGGCTGCCCCAGTGGGTGGTGCACACCACAGCACCACCTTCAAACTGGGTGGCACTGAGGAGCCTCTTGCATTCCTTGGGCTTCCTGTACGCAGAGAAGATGCTTAAGCATGGCTGTGCAGGTGAAGACCCCCACCCAGGTGAAGACCCCCCCCCCAAAAACACTCAGAGACATGAAACCAGGCTGGGCATTTGGTGCGGAGGCGAATGAGAGCAGGTAGCTATTTTCAGCCCTGGTGCTGCCCTCCGACACATGGCACCCTGCCCTCACCGCACGCATGGCAGATGGCCAAGGCGGCTGCCCAAATCAGGGACCCTGCCAAACCCTCCCCACAGGAGCCACATCCCCCATTGCAGCCTGACCCTTTCCCCGGCACCTCCCTGGCATGTCCTGCTTTTGCACCGCTCGTTGGCACCGGCACAAGGCCAGGGGAACAGTGGCGGCGGCGTGTATGCATATGGCATTACAGTGGCGTTATACAGCATGGTTTTTCCTCTCCCTCTCTCTTAGCACTGCACTACCCGGATAAGGAGCTGCTGTTTGGGTTCAGCGCTCCATGCTGGAGCTCACCAGTCCCAAAACAAGCAACTCCTTGGTGCAAGGGCAGCACTGCCAGCCCACCGCCACCACGCAAGGGCTCAGAGCTGGGGGAGAAGCTGGCAGCTCTGCGGCATCCTGATATATTTATCGCCCTCCCTGTTGTTGCTGTTTGTTTTTACAGTGGCAATGGCTAATGACACTATTCCTCAAACTGGCAGTCACGCCTGCAATCGCTGCTAAGAGCCGCCAACGCCACTGATGGAGGAGCTGTGGCAGAAAGCCAAGAGGCTGTCCAAGCTCGCCTCGGGGCCCTCGCCTGGTGTCTGCGGTGCCAAGCTCTGCTGCCCTGACATGGGGTAAGCTGGGGCTGGCCTCGATAGAGTCAGCAGGTTTTCATAGGGTTTCTAGAGGGGCAAAAGTCCCAACACAGTCCCCTGCACAATCCGGTTTCTACCTCATTCCCTTGCATTCCCAGCAGAGGCATTGCAACCTGACCCTGCCCAGGAAAAAGCCAACCTTGCCCTTACAGCCTGAGGAAAGCAGTCCCAGGTTCCCTGTGCCAAGTGTCCTCTTGCAGGCACATGCCCTGGCAGGAGGCTGACCCGGCTGTGCATCGAGTCTCTGGGCTGGGTGAATGAGCACTGCGCTTTGCAGCCTAGTCCTGAGCGATCATCCATCTCAGGCATGCTGACATGGCCCGGGCAAGGCACAGCACAGCCCTTCCCACAGCGCCCTTCGCTTTGCCAGGCCATCGCTCCCTCTTTCACACCCCCATTTGCCACCAGCTTTGCCCTATCGCTTACAGAGAGTGCCTGTGGGCCCTCGCCTGCCAGCCGCACAGAGTCGCTTTCCCTACAACACAGCAGCAACTGCAGAAATAAAAAGACGGCACCGTCACCCCACATACACCTGGGGTAGCCATGTCCAGACCCTCCCCACGGCACACAAGTGACATCAGGCTTCCACCCCTAATGCCACCCCCTAAGATATGAAACCCCTACTGGTACCCCAAAAAGTTTACCCTTTTTTTTTTAAGTAGACTCCTAAATGCCTGAGGTGACCTGCAGAGGAGGTTGCATCAAAATCACACTAAGTTGTATTCATATTTTCTTAAACAAAGCGTGCTAATTTTAGCTGCTTTCTTCCCTATGATGCACTGCAGCCTGAGCAGCACCCAAATCCCCGGTCAATCTGGCTGCGGTGCACATACGGAATAATTAAACCCTGAACGATTCCTCTCTTTTTGTCTATTTACTTAACAGAATTTTTTTCTTCCTCGTTGGGAAGCCATCAGCTAGCCTCTCCTTTCCTGTTTTTTTGCATGTGCATATTTGTTTTAAATTTTGCTTGGACATTCACTGAAGTGTACAAAATGCAAATTACAAGTGTACGGGCTTTGCTGTACAATTAGAGAAAAAAAACCCAAACAAACAAACACACCCCCCCCCCCCAAAAAAAAAAAAAAAAAAAGTGGCATGGGTCCTCAGCTTTGCTTGTGTTTGAACAGCCAAAGCAAGGGATCACATTTTAATTATTTTTTTGTTGATGGCCTGAATTCCTAGTAAAGCCAGGAAGTTGCATTGCAAAGCTCAGCTGTATGCCAGGGTAAAGATAGAAGGAAAATAAATGCAGGAGGGAAAGAAAAACCTCTTAGACTGTCAGCAAAATATAGTTCACATGAAATATGGTACTGCTGACTCCTCTGAAGAGGCAAAAGTTGCACCTGAAGAAGATGGGAAGGACAAATGCAGCAGCAGAGGACCCTGTAACAAGTTGGGAGGACTCGGGTGGAGGGAAGGCAGGGGACGCACGCCTCTCCAAACACTCGGTACCATGGCACCTGGTTGGCTCTCCTCTGCTCATGCAGAGGCCTGGCGACGATTTTACAGAAGAACAACGCACTGCCATTTTCATTATTAATTTTGGTAATGGCTTACCCAGTTTTCATTGTGCTTGGGGACGGAGCGCATGGCTCACTTGAGCTGGCAGCCAAGCTGGCCCCTGGGGCCCCGGGAAGTCGGATGTCCTGTCTCCCAGGGCCCCCCGGCTGGAGAAATTCTGCATAATCACATTGAGCAATTTAGCACTTAAGCAACGTTAGTGAAATCCCCAAACAATCCTGAGTGTCAGTCCAGCCGCCCAAAACTCCCACTAAGGACTGGTGCAAATGTAATCGATCTAAAAGCCGCTATTAATGGCCCGATCCTGAGTGCAGCAAGGCAGGGTGTGCACACCAGCTATGCTGCCAGGAGCTGGGGGTTAGCTGCAGGTCTGCATGCAGCCAGAACAGGAGCTTCACTTTCCTAAAAGATATAGCCCTTATGTTCCAAAAGGAAACATGAAGTTCTGAAACACCACTTTGCTTCATCCGACAGCATTCTTGTTAGCAAAGAAAGAAGAAGGAAGAAAAACCCCAGATATTTGTATAAAAATATCATCATTTTATTACATTCCACACAATACATCTTCAAAGAGTTTCAAATTTCCACAAGATATTTTTCACACACAGGCAACTGGGCAACGCTGGGGATGTCAGGGCTCGAGGAGCAGGGGAGAACTGGGAATAAAAATCTTGAAGTGACCTTCTGTTTTGTCTTTGGTGATTTTGATTTGAATGACAGGGTGCCATATTCTCCTCTCTGACACACCAATGTGCACTTGCTAAAGTCCATGGGGGTGAACCTGGTCGAAGCGACGGGATCATCTGACCTAGGGAGATTGAACTGACTTTGGCAACGTAACGGTATCATCTGCTGACATGGCTTGGACTGACCTGAAAATGCAGCAAGCGCATGCCAATATTCCACATCTGTTTTAATTTGCAGCTGGCTGAGGGGGGGGTGTGGGATTTCACATCACAAACAATACGCACTGCAACACCGGTGCTGCGTAACAAGGAGGCTCATGGAGAAAGCACCCTGGCCCTGGAAGCCCCTCTCCAGGGACCTCTGGGCAGCACCGCTTGCAAGGTGACAGGAGCTCCCCCGGGTCCCTTCTGGCTCTGCTGGGACAGGCACACCCCTGCCGCCCTCAGAGAGGGGTGCTGCAAAGCTTGTGGGAGTCAGGGCCTGGGGGGATGCGGCCCCAAGCACCCACCACCCCTAACATGCTCACGTTGCCAAATCACCATGGGTTTTTCTGTGCTCCCTGCATGTTTTAGACACTTGCTGCTGCAGCTGAGGGGGTCCCACTGAAATCTGCTGAATAAAGAGCACGATGGGCTGAAACAGGCTGCATGAAGAAAGGCAGAGAGGGAGGGGAGTGTGACATCCCCATCGACAGGGATCCCTGGGGAGAGGGTTCCACTGCAATAGGGGTCAATACCACGTATGCACAGCACCGTTCATGTTTCCACTTTTTCCCCAGACCAAAAGGAAGCTCAAGACTGCAGGGAAGTTAACAAGAGCTGCTCGCCTCGATTCATTTTATGCAATATTCATGGGCAAAGGAGGGGTGGGAAGCACTAGCAAGTTTAGGAGGGGGCAGGGAATCTGATCACTCATCACAAATGAACACAAACAAGATGGAGAACCTTGCTCACTGGAGGTACTTTTTTTGCCTGCAAACAGATTAGAGTTAATGATTCAAACCACTTTTGCATGTCATCATTCAGTAATTTATATAAGGCATTTCCACTACAATACGCTGGGCCATTCAACAGTGGGAGGCATGTTGGAGGCTCCATCTCGCCTCCCCATTTAAAGCAGCAGCGATAGCTGGGCCCCCGAGGCGCGCCTGCTAGGCTTTGCTTGCTAGATGTTACTGACGCTTTAAGAAGCAGAACATTAGCAAACGCAAAACTAATTGACATTCTAGAAAGTCAACTGGCAATTTTTATGATTCAGCAGCTATGAATTTGGCAGAGGAAAAAAAACAAACCCAAAACCCAGAAAGGGGAATTATACTTGTCCCTTGAACACTTCTAGCAGAAAGACAAGGAGGAGCCCTCTTCCCCTTCCCCATGTAAAAGCAAAACCATTAGCACCCAGAGTGAGGATACTTACAAAATAAATAAACCTTCAATTCTCAAGAAACTACAGTATTTAGCAACCACCCTAGACCTGCTTAAGTCTATGTGTTACCCTAAGGCTGGCTTTAACAGATACAAACAAAACATTCATCATGAGCTTCTCTGATATAAGGCAACTTTAAATAGATTCACTTGTGGGTGGGGGAAGAGGAGGGTTCCCCCCTCCCCTTCCAAACAATGGCTGTGTTATCATGTTGGCTGCAGAAAGAATAAGATGGAGAGATCTTACTTTTTGGATGTCTATGAACCTCTCTGGATTCTTCTAGCCATCTGAGGTGGACATTCCTACTGTCCAGCCTGGCCTCTTCTTCTCATTTTGCACCCGAGACATTAACACTATCAAACAAGAAACCCAGCCAAAGCTAGATAAGGCAACAAAAAAGCATTGCTCTCTTCCCCAAGTAAACAAATCAGGGTATTTACCATAAACATGTCCCAGACCTTCCAGAGGGGAGGTGGGAAGGGGGGGGGAAATAAAAACAAAACAAAACAAAACAAACCAAAAAAAAGCATTCCCTGTGCAAGTAGAAGCAACAACAAGCAAATTAAAAAGGGGCTGTTTCTAAATATACATTCAGTCAGTCAGATGCACGCGCTCCCATGCACACTCATATACACAGATTTAGCACACACGCACACGAGCCGCACACACAAGCTTCCAGGCTTGCCATCAAGTTTCCTTGCAGGGCTGCCTACCAGGAGGAGAAAAAACCAAACCAAACAAGCCTACCAACAAAAAGATACTCCCCAAACAAACACAACAAAACAAAAAACCCCACCCGACACCCCAAGAGTCCTCGAAAAGTAATCGAAAGGGAGCGTTCACTTCTGAAGTGAAGGGGCGGTGTGTCTCTTCTGGTGATCCAAGATGCAGCATTAGTTTAGAGTTTGTAAAAGATTCAGGGAGGGCTGGGGGGATGAAGGAGGGACGGAGATGTCTAAGAGTTCACACGTATGCTAGGTAAGGAAAAAAGTGCAAAACTGAGGCAACGTATTTGAAGTCTTAGTTTCTGTCTGTCTGTCTGTTTTGTGTTTTGTTTGCTCTCTCGTTCCTGTTCGGCTCTCAGCAGCGTGAGCTGGGGTCTTGCTCTAGTTTTATGGTTAGGGTGGGCTCCACGGCCACGGGGGCCCCGTTGGCATAGTGGGAGGTTTTGTAGGTGATGGAGTGATCGCTCTTCTTGGCCGCATAGCGGAACCGGTGGTAGTGGAGCACAAGGGCCAGCGCGACGGAGACCAGCACCACAACAGCACCTCCGGCGGCAATAACGTAATACCAGTAGGCTGGAATGGGCTGCACTGACACCGTGTCCACTGTGGGCTCGGTCCCTGGCAGGAGGGTTGCCCCTGGGGAGGAGACACAGAACAGGGTTGCTAGGTGGGAGGCATGCAGACGCACAAAAAGAAACACACATGCTTTCAAGAGTACAGCACGGAGTAACACGAGGTCCCAGGGCCGCCTCCAGATGCAGGGTGTGCTCCTTGGGGGGAGCACAGCCTGGTGTTTGCTGAGCCCGCATATTCAAGTGCCTTTTTCTTCCCTTTTAATTAATCAGGCTGCCTGGATCGCAACACAAATTTCATATGCACGCTGTTATTACTGTTATTTCTGGCATCAACAAATGTTTTTTTCCCCTCTTTTATTGGCTTTCTCCAGATCAGCCGCCTGGTTTTGTCTCCACATGGCAGATGTTGTCAAGCAGTGACAAAACACATCATGTTCCTAATTGGAGGAAAAGCGTAATTTCAGATGGCCAAGGAAGTTACCGTAGGAGACTGGGAAAGAAATTACAGGGAGAAACATTTGTCACGCTTATGGAAAAGACAGAGAAGATCTCTGTCTGAAAGTGCTTTGCACACAGATCTGGTCTCACTAGGTGCCCCATTCACAGACTTACAGCTTTCCTTATTATTTTTTAAAGTGAGAAAGGATGATTACAGTTATTTACATGGCACAGGCTGCAAAATTCAACCCAATGCTCACATAAGACACTCATGCTTTCTGCAGCTTAAGCCAGCCAGGACTATGAATTCATGCTGATAAAGCAAACACACCTAGGGAGGGCTGGAAAAGCACCTGCCTCCCTTGAATTCAAGGGCAGACAGCGCCCAGGCTCAGCCCAGTGGTGGTTAACCCTTCCTACTCTTGCAGCTGTAGCCTGTTGGGAGGCAGGGCACGGCTGCAAGGCGCTGCTCCTGCTTCCCAGGTCATCCCAGGACAGCTCGGCGCACATCTGGTGATCAGACGCGCGCATGTAGGACCTTACTGCCAGTCTGCAGAAGCATGCATGCTCACGTGCCTCCGGCAGGCACCAAGGAGAGGAGCGCCCATGTCTGTGCTCACACCCGGGGCCCGAGCGCTGCTCTGCATTATTCCTCCTGCACAGGCTGCTCCCACCTCCCCAGCTCTGCTCATAGGGCGAGCTGTAAATAACTGGGGAGAGATGCATATTTGCACTGCATTTATTTACTGGCTACTTCAAGGGGGGACAAAGTCCCCAGGGAAACTCTCCAATGGGTTCGCTCTGCTGCTGGACACATTGACCCCCCCTCCACTCACCCTTTCCTCTTGCCCCTAGCCTTCTGGCAGGGGGCAGCCCCCTGGCTGGGTGCCGGCAAGCAGAATTTTGGGGGCTCATGCAGTTTGGTGTCAGCATATTGTTGAGCTCTGCGCTAACGAAACTCCAGTTTGGTTTCCTGAGCAAGCTCAGAGGATGCCAAGGGGAAAAAACAAAACAGTGCAGGATGCACCCGGCTCTGCTAGCAGCAAGGGCATCTTGCAGCATGGCCTCTGCCCTCCCCTCCAAACACTGCCCTGCCAGCAGAACCATCAGCTGGCAAACTTGGGATGGCAATGGCTTTTCTGCTGCTGGTGGCACAGGAGATGTGGCAAAATGATGGTTCCTCTACCAGTCACAAGGCTTTCCTCCCCTCCCCATCACCAAAACTTGCGCACAGGGAGTAAAAATAAGAATGAGCACTGCCCCCAGATGCATAGCTACAACAGAAAAACCCTCTCAGAACCAAGAAAAAAACCCCACACAGGCAAGACAAAGCCTGCCTTTACAGAGCAGCAGGCATATATTTGTCATTGTAGGCAAGAAATTCGGATGTCTCGGGAGAAGCCTACCTGCCAGATACGCCACCCTCGCCCCGTCTCACCCCAGTCTCCCCTTGCTGCCAGGAATGGGGTTGGCCCTGTCCCTCCTGCCCCCCGACGGCACCTGGGGAAGGGGTGTCCAGGCTGGGCTGTGTGTTGGGGGTGGCGAAGGCAGGGAGCAGGCAGCCCTCCGACCTCCTTCTCTACCGCCAGCAGCCACCCTGGAGTGGGGGAAGGAAAGCGGCGCATCCCTGTGCCTCCCTGAGCAGCTGCTGCCCATCACGCCACTGCAGGGGGGTGGCAGTGTGGGACACCACATGGGGGCTGCCACCAGCCCCCTGCTGGGGTGAGCATGTTCAACACCACCCTCAGCTTCACTGATAACCCACCGCTGTCTCCCACTGCAGATTCAGCTGGCCGAGCCGCCCCAGACCTGTATGCATCCCGCCACCATCCCCAATGGATCAGCAACACCTCGCCTGTGCCTGACAGCACCAGAGCACAGGGCCGACCTCTGGGAAGATCACGGGGCTGCTCGCTATGCAGAGGCCACTTGTGTTTACACTCAGTGACAATCTCTGCTTACATAGTGCCTTGCTCCAGCAAGAGATTTACAGGCAAACAGCCTCTCACACCACCAATATGCACCAGGCCCTGCCAGTGGAAGCTGGGTTGGGGAGTGGGGGGCAGGTGTCAGGGATGCCGACGGCTCCCAAGCCTGCAGGGGAGCAGTGCTCCTCTCTGAAAAACAGTGGGGAGGAAGGTTTCCAAGGCTTCCTGATGGCTGTACATTGCCCAGTGCAGGACTGGAAGTACAAAGGGTGGGTCTGGCCATAAAGGACCATGTGCCATAGTGCCCAGCCTGCACCCTTTGCCCCTTCCCCACGCACCTCTGCCCTCTGCCTGCCTGGGGATGGAGGGAGGCAGAGTGATGCACCCCAGATGATCCCACTTGTGGGAAGGATCCCTGGGGGATCTCAAGGTGGCTGTGGGTTCAGGACAACCTCTGCTTGGCTCTGACCCATTCCAGATGTCCCCGGGCAGCAGCTGGGGCTGCAAGCATGAGGGGAGGCGCAGAGCCCCTCCTCAGCCCCCGCTTCCGCACCTCACTGCCCTGCTGAGAAGATAGCAGAAGTCTGGAGAGTTCATTTCACAACTGAAGTCATTAAGGAATCACACTCAGTTGTCTCTAAGCCCTAACGAAGCCAATTCCCAACACTAATGATTGTTCTTCCTTACACTGTCAACCACTAAATATAGCTGCCCATCTACTCAGCACACAGCGCTGATGTTATCTGCTCTGTTTTTACTGGCTCTGCTGGTCTCTGGAAGTTTTCTCTTGTATCAGTGGAAAAGTTCTCTGCTCAGGAAGATGGAAAAAAAAAATCCATCTTCTTAACTTAATAATTTTTCCACTCCCCTTGCCTTCCGCCACACACACACACACACACTTAGCCTGCCTCATTTATTCACTAGGGCTCTCATCTTAATAAAGAAATGTCTCCTGCTGTTGCTGTCAAGTTTGTGGGTGCTGTGTTTATGCACAGCGTGGGACATCGGTCAGTGGAAACCCGGTTTAATCCCTACAGGGTGGATGATTTAATGTGGGTGTGCTGCTGTGCTCAAACCTCCAACCTTGCCAGTTACAGTCCCCTCCTCCTCCCAACAGGGAAGACCCTACAGGGACCAGTTTTAGAGCTGTATAGCAGAAATCAAAACCCAAAAGAAGCAAGAGCAAAAGTCATCTGGGGAATAAAAGGAGAAAATCCTTTCCAGAGAGTCTCCTAGAGGGCTGCCTGCCTTGCTCTGCCACTGCCATGTCACAGCTTATATTCCTCTCCAAAATCACTGACATTAACTGCTGTGGACAAGCAACACAGCTGGACTTTTCATAGATGGCACAGATGAAAGCGAGTATTACACTCATCTCATCTGAATGCCACAAAACTGGTGTCAGCCTCAACCCCTTAATTGCTATCTGTCCTTTCTCCAGGAAGATATCCCTGTCTTGATTTCAGGATACCTGGTGTTGGAGAATCCACCAGTCCCAAAGGCAAATTCTCCCCATGGTTTGTCTCCTTGCTCTTTGGATTACATCTCTTATTTTTAGCCTGGTATTTATCTAACTCCTTGCTTCCAGCCACTTGTTATACCTTTTCTTTATGGGTGAGATGCATCAACTCTCAAATGCAGCGCAGTTTAAGCACACTTGACTGGTCTTGTAAGATCCCGACCCACTAGCTGAAAGATATTCCACCCACACAATTCTCTTTTTATTATTTGCCTTGTGATCCTGGAGCCTGTAAGGTGCATATTTTCAGCTTTGCTCCCAAGCCAGGAGAGGAAGGATTTGCTATTATTTTTAATGGCATCCGACTTTTTCAGCTCATCATGTAATTGCAGGAATGGGGGCTACAGAACATCTGAATACTTCCTGCACAGTCTTTTCTCTTGAGCTCCCATTTTTTCTCCAGCCAGGGACTTCTTCCCCTCCTTTTGCCCTCTCCTTCTGTTAGGCACCTCTGTCTTCCCCTCATTTTAATTGCTATCTTGCTTTCTCCAGTCTTCATCTTCACTTCTTCATGTTTTCCCTTGCACTTTGGTCCTTCCCTGGTCACTTCATCCCTGTGCCCCATCTATTCCTGCCTGTCAGCCAGGGAAACCTTTTCAATCTTTTGCTGCAATTGCTCCCCTGTTGTGAGCAGTGCTAGGATGTCCTCCAGGGAGCTAGCAATGGGCAGGAGCCCACTGGCACAAGCTGCCGAGCTCCTGTGTGAGGGGGAGGTGTGCTTGCAACAGCATCTGCCTGTGGTGCTCAGGGACCTCGCTGTGCTGGGCACAGCAAACGCTGTCCTTACCCAGCCAGTGTGCCCTGGGGAATATGACAGGGAAATGGAGGCACACAGGCAGCAGGGCATGGGGTGAAGGGCAGAAGAAACAACATGACTTTGAGATAGACTCAATGTGAGAACCCAGAATGAGGTTCAAACTGAATATGACACACACGTTACAAGCCCCAAAAGACAAGGATGCTGTTTGCAAAATAGGTGCCAGACCAGGCCCAGGAGAACACAGAGAGATAGTATAAGTAAGGAAGGGTCGTGAGGCTTTTACTATCAGCTGAGAATATTGCAGCAGCTTTTCCATAACACCGCAAGCCTGAGTAGCAGATAAATAAGCAGCCTCCAAAGAAGCAAGCACAAATTCTTACTTGTTACACTCACTGTGGGTATGACTAAAATATGGTATTACACCCTGAACATGTCCCTCCCATTGATAATGCTCCATAGCCTGCCTCAGACCCCAGGGACGGAGTCACGCATGTGACTTCAGTCTCTATGTCTACTTTTCCTTTACCGCCACAGCTCCCACCACACATACCTACCAGAGGCAGCTTTGCCCCACACAGAAATGTAGCTGCTTCTAGGGTAGAGCCCAGCCATATCTTACAGCCCACCAGCAGAGTAGGGGATGGGAAGAGTACAGCCATCATGTCCAAGTGAAAGCAAAGGGCGCATTGACTGAACTGGCAAAACAACTTTCAAAGTTAAGGGGAGCCCCAAGTTTGCTCTTCATCACAACACAACCCCCAGACGCATTCCCAAAGAGGCAGGCAGGAAAAGAAAATCCAAAATCAAAACAGGGGAAAAAATTCTCAAACAGACTAAACTGATCTTCTCTGCAAAAGCAGATAGCTTTTCTCACCTCAGAGCAAGACAAAGAGCATCCCTACTGACTGCTCAAAGAGCGAGACAGTTTTTCTGAGTTCCTCACCTTTTGTCTTACTGTGTAGGTTTGATCAGAGAAATGCCGGTTTCTATCCTTCAGGCTAGTATTAAGCTATTAAATGCACCATTTCACCTTGTTTTCCTTTTATTGAGTGTCACCTTCAGAGCTCCTCATGGCAGTTTGCTCTCCTACTTCTACCTCCTAACTCCCTTCCCCTTCCAAGCAGACCAGTCCCACCCTCCTTTGCAGCAGCTTGAACACCACCACTGCCAGAGCATCTATAAGCTAGAAAACAACCTTCCCCCACACTGATGTAAGTCATTGCCACCTCATTTCACCTTTAATTAGCTACTGGTTTTTAGTTTAAGTCAGTTGATAACTACTCTTTACTCCTCATCCTTCCCGTTTTGGGCTCAGCTGCTCTTCAGGTGGCCGGGTGCCTCATGATGGCAGGTTTCCTAATGCTATTCAGCCCCAAGACAGTGGGACTTGTCTGTTTGCCTGCTCCCTGTCACCTAGCAGGAGTCAGAGGGTGCCACCTCCTGCTGCTGCAGCAGGGGAGGTTTAGCACACACTTGCCATTTCACTTCTCGAACATTTTCTGTTTGTACAAGCACGCACATTGCCTTCCTTCAATGTAAAAGCCCATGCCAGCAGAAAGAAACCACCAAGAGAAGTGCAGTTTTACCTGGAAAGTAGTTCTCACCTGGGAAAGCTGTGATGGGTTCTGCAAAGGAAAAAAAAACAAACACCCTAGTATTAAAGAGGGGAATATCGCACACAAGGCCACAGTTCATGTCTTTGTTGATTTGCAGAGGCCAAGTGGAGCAGGAATGTGGCTGTGCCCCACAGAAGCCACTTGCTGGAAACAGTGCGGGGTGCTAGCCAACCTCACCAGGATGGGGAGAAGCCCTGTCTCAGCTGAGGACTGACCAGACGCAATAAGCTTCAACTCAGACACAGACTTCAGAGAAAAATATGTCCGAAGTTGAGGGTCATTTGGATTCAGCTGGCTGGCCTGAAGCATCCAAAGACAAAGCCCCACTTGGCTAAGTGATGAAACTCTGAAACCCCCTAAAATTTCAAAGAGCAGTTTGGTTTCTGGCTCAACTCTGGCATCGTTATTTACATGGGAACTGTGTTACTTCTGGGCATCAATGCCATACTCCTCTCCATCTCACGGTGCCAAGAAACAAAGGCAAGTGATTTTTTTCTTCTTTCAAGATACTTTGAAGTAATCTATTACAAATTACTGGATCTGAAAAGCAATAATCAGTACTTATTACTGATTACTTTCTTGCAGAAGCAATAGACTTCTGATTATTTTTAGATTACTTCTGCATTATGCCTGTGAGTCACAGAAGCAGACTCTGGCTCTACTGAGTGCTATGAAATCATCAGTCAAGTTCAGAATGTGAATGACACAACTGTCAAAGGAAAAAATTATTGTGACTTATTAGCGTTCTTTCACGCTAAAAAGGAATCAGATTACTTCCCAGGATTACATTTGAAAAAACAGTAGCCTGTGCTGGAGTCAGCTATTCTCATGGCCCTGACAGAGAGAGAGCAGCACTGTATCTCTACCGTTTCATTATTATTTTGGTGACATCGTAAATGACCCATGAGTTATGTTAAAGTTTGCAGTGGGAGCCCTTTGTTAGAAATGATCTGAAACAAACTATCCTTAGCAGTTTTAAGATTCCCGTTCAACTTCCTAGAATGGGACAAATAATTTTGTGTAGCAGTTTGGTGTAATTTTTAGGGCTGGTAGTACTTGAAACTTTATAATTTATTAATGCTTTTGTTTTGAAATATTAAGCTTTAGGTTCATGAGGCCCAAGATACAGTAACACTGGAGCTACGTGAATTGCTGAGCTCAGAAGAAGTTAGATAGGAAATGCTATTAGTGTTAATCATCAGCCTTGCTTCTCTTTAATGCCATAGAAGGCAAGGGATTAAAACACCACTGTCAAGCCTTAAATACAGGGAATTTGACATATGGAGTATTAGCTTCTTTGGCAGATGGGAGACCAGCAGAGTTCAAAGCATCAAAGAACCTGGGACCGACAGCGCTCAAGAGCATCTCTGGGGCAGTCCCGGTACTCTGTTCTATTATTAATGCTGCTTCCTGCACCATCTTCACCATCGCTTGCCTGCACAGGGTGGCAAGCGACATGACCAGCCCTTCCCAGGCACAACTTGTCCTGTGCCTCCTCCCCTGAGATACACCCCTCAGAAGAGAGCGTCTGTCCCACTTGGGTTATGAGGCACTGGGATCCTCCCCCTCCCTTAGTGGAGGAGAGGAGAGCAGCTTCACTGAACGGTGTCTTTCAAAACCCAAAGGGGAGAGAGGCTCTGCTCCACCTAACTTTTTCCACTGACTTCAGGATGGGTCAGACACTTTGTGGGTCTTTAACAGTGAAACATGCCTCCCCCAGCTCACGCAGAAGAGCAGGGTCTGGCTACTGTGGGCAGCTCTCAGCACAGATCCCACTAATTGAATACTGCTGGTCCCATCCTCAGCTGGGACAGCTCTAAATCCACATACAAGCTAGATGGCAACCAGAGCCATGAGAGTGCATGCATGGATATGCCAGCTAGAGGAACACGACAGGGCAACAGCTCCTCCAGCAAACTGCTAAAACACACTTTTTTCTCTCCCCCCTTTTTTTTTAAAGTCCTTTCTGTCTTTCACATTGAATGAATCCACCTGGCTTTTGGCCTGGTTTGGGGAATGGTGAATTCTAGGACAAAAATTTCTTTTGTTATTCTGTTAACATTGCTGTAAAACCCCTCTGCTATTTTACTTCTTATTAGAGAATACTCCTTTTGAACACATTGGCCCCTCTACGCATGTAATACTGACTGTCAGCTGGTTTCTTTTGTTCAGCACTTTTCTTTTAAATTTGGCATATGTCCTTATCACATAGAATACTCCTCGGTAACCCTCAGCTGCTCTTTCAGCTTTGCGGAGCGCAGACATGCGCTTCCTGCCTCTCACACCAACACGGTCAGAGCCCCCGTCCCTCAAAGACTGATTCCCCCTCATTTCTTCCGTGGGCAAGGAAAGTCCCAGCTGAGATCCAGAAACTCCTGGTAACTCAAGCAGGGGAGAAGAAGTGGCCCACCGGCAGCCTGCAAGCGAAAGCTCTCCAGCCCCGGCTGTCCCCACCACCATCCCTGACCCCGCAGCCAGACACAACAGCACGTACCCATGCAGTTCTCCAGCGGGATGTCAGTGCCTAGCCGGATGTCATCGAGGGCGAGCTCTCCTGAGTGGCCATTGCGTATAAATCCCTCAAACACAATCTGTGAGAAATTGGGACAGAAATGTCAATACTAAGCTGGGAGGAAGAAAGTGGCCGCTGCTCCCAAGGGAAAGGGCAGGAGATCTGCTCCTGGCATTCCCTGCACACCTGTGGATGACCTGAGACGGGTCCTGCTTCCTTGCCCCACCTCTGCCACTCATTCCCCAGGGAAGGCTGCTCTGCAGGGATGGATTTGGCAGAAAGATTGTTACCTGGCCTGGCACCGCTCAGCTCGCAATTTGTTCTTGCAAATGTCTCTTGTATGGAATAAAGACTCAGTGAATCAATGTTCAGCATTGCAGGCCACCCTCCAGCCCTTGCACAAATGATGCAAGTGGCGTTACACTGACTTACAGCAGCAGCAGATTTGGCCCGTGGTATTAACTGGGCTATGATCAGAAAAAGGAAGGGAAGGACACAAAATGCACAGCTACATTAACTGTAAAGTGCTGTTCCCATCAACGTCACATAAGAAATATCAAAATGTTAGAGGAGAAGGGTCAATTTATTCCTACTTAATCACAGGCAAAATATATTTACAAAAATAAATGGAGTCGTTAGCTCTAAGAACTGCTGAGTGGAGAGACTGGCATTATTTACATAATGATGCTGTTATTTAGCTAATGCCAGTATATTCACGTTTAACGCACAAAGTAGTCAGCCAGTGCCCATCATTCTTATCTGTAGGCATATTGCATTTACTGGTATTTTATTAAAAAGCCAAACACACATATACAAACTAGTCACGCAGCTCCGGTGCAAAGCTTTTGCTTTCTGTCTTCTGACTACTCTCAAGGGTCCAAATAATTTCCTAGGGCTATGTATTTCACAAACTTCCTCTCCCCATTGTAGATGCCCCCTTTCTCTGGGGTGGCTGGGCAGCCTGATCCTATGCCTGCCTGCAGGGAGACCTCCATG
Source organism: Morus bassanus (assembly GCA_031468815.1). Taxonomy (NCBI): domain Eukaryota; kingdom Metazoa; phylum Chordata; class Aves; order Suliformes; family Sulidae; genus Morus; species Morus bassanus. The sequence continues at coordinate 29,706,671 of CM062574.1, read as the reverse complement.
AAGGGCCAGGTGTCTGTTTGTGTACAGGACAGAGTGTCAGGGCTGCTGGTCCCAAGCATGAGCCATCGACCCACGAAGGAGGCAGCAGTTTGGAGGGGTCAGGCTGAGAGCAGCAGTTCCCTGGGTCAGGGTCAGGGCTGGGAGCAAGCCAGAGCAAGGCTCCCTGCCGGGGTCGGCATCAAAGTGCTGCCTCAGACCTGCAAGTGAGTGTTTCCTTCTGCCTCGGAGGGTGCTGGATGCCGTGCTGATGCTCATTAACAAGGGACAACAGCAGCCCTGGCTCCCTGGCAAACGGCGTGCTGGCTGGGAGGGCTAACCACGCCAAAGGCACTCCTGGAAGCAGCAGCCTCTTCGTGGGGTGCTGGCACAGCCATGTCAGAGGGGCTCAGGTGGCTGTGGCAAGCAGCAACTGCTCCCTCCAGCTCATCCCTCCTCTTCCACTGATCTCCTGACAGTGGGACTGGGCCTTGATCCCATTGCACTGCACCCAGCCCTCTGGTCTGGTCTGAGGTATCTGAGAAGCAGATTCACAAACAAACCCACATTCCCTCTTCTTTCTTCCACGTCAGTGCTTGCAGCCGAGGCTGGAGAAGGGCTGTTTGCTGCTTACCCTTTAGAGCTGGCTGTGCCCCCTCCCAGCTTCCCACTTCTCCTGGCTGCAGGGTTTGGGTTTGCTCCCTGGAGCTGTGCACGTGCATCTGGTCAGACTATCTGATGACCATGAGTTGTGGCGGGGGGGAAATGCACAAAACAAAAGGAAAAAAAAAAAAGAAAGGAAAATATTTTCGAGGTGGGAGATTTGAGGAATATAAAAGGCAACAAGCTGAACAAAGGCCTAAGTCTGTGCAGAAGACAGGCACTCTCTGAATAACAAACAGTGCCGTTTAGTTACTATAGTAACTCAAGAAACACAATGAAAACAGCCACATTCCCTAATGATGAATGGGCCCTGGCTCTGAAACACTGAAATAAAGATGCTGGAGATGCCTGCCTGGCCCAGCACACCTTCCCTGAGCATCTTACCCGGTACTCCATGTCGTAGCTTGGCAAGATGATGCGGCCTTCCCTCCACTCCTCCCCTTGGTCCTCTGTGATGACCCACAGCGCCTTGTGCTCCTGGCTGGCTTCCCGCGAGACCCGCAGCATCACCCCGTTGCTGCCCCACGCCTGGTACTGGAAGACCATGCAGACAGCACTCCGGGGCAGATAGATGGTGGGGCTGATGAGCCGGGCTCTCTGGCCTTCCCTCCTTCTGCTGCTCTGCAGCTGCAGGTAATTCTTGCCGTCTGTTCAAAGAGAAAGACACCATTATATTATTTTCTGTGGCCATTTGCAACAAGTGTCTCACCTCCTGCCAGGTGGCTTTGACAGTGCTGGGCAGGCTCTCACACCCATGCCTGCAGGAGTGGGGTCTCACAGTGGCACCCTCCATGTGCACAGCAAGCCGTGCCACTGCTGGGCCCTGTGCAGCCTGGGCAGGGCATCAAGAAGCACACTTCCCTCACCAGCCACTACTGTCTGGTAGGAGACTGCCAGCGAAACCAGAAAATGGTAAGCTGAAGATTGATATAATTAGGAGAAGTTAACGGGCAGTTATTGTCAGAAGAAGCAACGCCACGATAATGACATTGGCGGGGGTGGTTGTGTTTATTCTGCTAGGACCCTGCTCAGTGAACAAGCCTGAGGTGGGTTTTTCTAACTGCCAGTGCTGAAAACTCATCTTGGGATGGGGATCTCAAACTGTGTTCATCCCACCTCTTTTCATTCCCAGCAGTAAATACTCCACAATCAGGGTCTAGCTGACAATTTTGTTTTGAGGATACACGCGACAAAATGAAAGCCTGGCTCTTGGTTTTTCTGTAATGCAGCAAAACAGCCCCTAAAGCAGAGCACAGCACAGAGGAAGGACATGGTCCCAGTGAGTGAAGTACATGCAGGTGACAACCGGAGAGCTGCAAACTTGAAGGTAGCTGAAACACATACAGCAGGGGATTCACTTGCTTTAATTTTTGCACATTTTAAATTGTGCCATGCTTTTCGCCAATCCTCAGGGAGGAGATTTGGTATGTTTGATATCCCAGCAGAAGTTCAAGGCTGAGACTGGAATTGGAGATACTTGATCTGAATACCAATAGCAGCCAAAGCCCATGGATGCAAATCCCTGGGCATGGCTGATCTGGTCTGGAATCAGTGGTTTCCAGCTCCCTCTGATGAGAAGCCTCCCCAAGGAGTTCCCCATTTGCACCTTGGATGCCTGAAGTCCCTTAGCACAGACTGAAAGCCAAGCGTGTAGCTGATCTGATCCTTACCTGCCCCCTCCCATCATGACCAATGGCAGGACAGAGTCCCTTGGGTTGCCCTGACTGCAGTGCCTGCAGTACAAGGTGACACAGGCAGGCCAATGACAGATATTGCTGTATTTCGTGTTTCACTCAACAGAGGGATGAACACGCTTGTTCTTCCTGCACAGTGGACAAGTGTCACTGGTGCTTCATGTCAGCACGTGCGAGCCTTCCTGCAGCCCGGTGGGATTACCTCTGCCCCAGGACCACACCTAAGGGTCTGTCACTTCCTTTCCCCACGTCTTAGCCCGCTGTGCTTGACGGGCAAATCTCTGAGTAGCAGCCTGCCTCCTGCTTGCCCTGCTCCCTCTGTGACTTCAGTGCCCACAGCAATGGCAGAAGAGCAGCGTCTGCACTGAGAATGTTTGCAAAGTGCACCCAAAACATCTCCAAAACTTAAACCAGAGAGACCCGAACTTAGAGTCCAGTTCCTGAGCATCGAAAGACAGGTCCTACCCAGAAAACAGCAGCTGACCTTGCTGCTGCTCAGCAATCTGGCAACATCCCAGCCCAAGGGAAATGTATCAGTGGTTGCACAGCCACTGGCCCTGCTGTAAGTTTGTCACTGCCAGAGAGCTGGGCTGAAACCAACCACCGTGAGCTACACAGCTTTCTAAAATAAATTTAGGACAAGACAGCAGAAAGATTTGCCATCACTTTACTCCTGGGATGTATGACCAAAATATTGCAAAAGCGTATCCACTCCATATGAACTTTCACTGATTTTGCTGCATGAAGGACAAATCTGTCCCTGACCGGTCACATAAAGAAAGAGCAACATTTTCCAGCAATATTTTCCAGCACCTATGAAATGTACTTGGGCCGCTTGGCACTTTATGCCAACAAGCAGTAGCAGAAAAAAAGATGAAAGCATGTTTGCCCACTCCTGCTTGAGTGAATCACTTGAAAAAGTACCATGCCGTTCTCTAATGGAGGAGTGTTCTTGTGATTTATCTTGGAGTGGTAGTGGTGGAGGAGGAGATGTGGGAGATAAACAAGTGGAGGAAGAAAAAAGAACAAGCTGTACTCCATGCCTAAGGAGCAATAAGGCATAATAAGTCATCAAGGTCTCCCGAATTAAAATACTCTTTTTATAATTCACTACAAGCCTCTTCAAAGAAAAAAGCAAAAACAAGAAAAAAGTGGCAACAACAAACAAGGTGGAAGAGCAAATCAGACTATGATCATACAATTATCTCACAGCTGAAATGGTCTCACAGGCAAATCCTTAATAAAAACACCAGCCAGGCTCAAGAAGGATCAAATCCAGATGCACAAAGTTCAGGACTGACCTTTGATGCCAGTATCTAGGCAGCCTGACTGAGTGCAGGGATGCGAGCCACCCTTGGATCCACCCAAAGCCCATAGCTGGCCATGGGGGACTATGTTAATTGTGCAGCTGTACATCCCCCAAGATCCACACCCCTCACTGGGAGCCGCTGGTACCCAGCCTCGCTGCCTTTGCCGCTTCAGCAAAAGAGCCTGTGTGCCTCTGAGTCACATCCCTCCCACCAGGGATGACACTGACCTCCAATTTTTTCCCATTCCTATCAGGCTGTGAAATCAAAGAAACTCCTGAACTGCAGCCAAAACCAATGCCCCCCGCAACCACACAGGCTCCTTCAGAGCCGCGGGAGCCCTCCCAAACCCTGCATCTTCTGTGCTCCCTGCCCAGCGCGCTTGCTGGGTCCCACAGAGCTCTCCAGGACCTGCTGGCAATCCCAAGGGCTGTGGGGAGGCTCAGTCTTTGGGTGACGCACCCAGCTGCTCCCCTACAAGTGGCAGTGGATTTAGGTACCACACACTCCTGCTCCTGGTAACAGGAGCTTCTGGAATGGAGAGTGGTGTGCAAGCAGACACAACTTTCTGTATCATTTGAAGATGAAAGGCTGGATCACTCCAATGGCTAGTTGGACGTTCTGAAAAGCCCCGCGAATTTGCCAAGATTGACTGAACAAGGGCACTGTGGAGCTAATTGTTGGAACAGCATGTGGGAGCCCGGTGGTTCCAGTAGTCTCTTTGTTTGATACAGTAAATGGAAGCCTTTGGCACAGAAAGCACCTGAAAGGCTGATTTCCCTGGCTAAAACACTTGAAGGGAGCCTTGCAACGATGAGCTGATCAATTCTTCCAGGATCAGAAATGCATTTTAATCTCTTTCCCAGAACTTTGCTTTGCAGCCTCTCTTCCAGCTAACACAGCAGCTACATCCCCCACCGAACTGGCACTGGTAGTTCAAAGCGCCGGCTCAAAAGAGGCAGGACAAACTTGCTCAGGCATTTTAGCCTACTGCTGTTTTTGCAACTGATGCTACGGCATAAATCTCATGGAAGATTTATGGGATCATCTGGATGTAAGGGAGCCAGAGGAGCGTGAACACGCAACCATCCCCAGCCAGATGATGGCAGAGTCGCTTGTATGTGCACGGCAGTGAGTCCCAGATAAATCACCAGCCGGGCCCTGCAAACAAACCATCTGGCCAATGCAGTTTCCTCTTGGCACGCCTGTCCCCTCCTGCTAGCAAGCCATCTGAGAGGACATTAGGGGCAGCGGGGGATGAAGCCTCGCGGTTCGGGTCAGGCTGCAAGCACGAGCCACGGCAGCCATCCCCTCTGCAAGGTCAGCCTGCCTGTGCTTGGATCCCATACATCTTACCCCCTCTCCCAAGAAAAGCACCTTCCCTCATTGGTCTCAGCAGCACATCTGGAGGTTTTCCAGCAAAACATGTTGGGCAGGATGTACACAAGCAATTACTGAGATTTCAGATTCCCTCTGTATTTACCTCTCGCTGGATATTGTTGAGTTACAGCTGCTGCTCCTTTGGAGGACCCATGCTGAACTGCCTTCACTTACATCCCTCCAAAGGTCACCACACTCTTCTTCATTGCAGAGCTTGTTTCAGTGTGTTTTAGTGGCAGCACCACAGCCTATCGGCAGCCACCTCTTGTCTGCCAAATCCCATAGGTGACATCTTTGCTCTGGGCCCTGCCTGCTGCCTGCACAGCCCCAAATGCCACCCCTGACCATGCTGAGTGTCACGGTTGGGGAGACATCCCAGCTGGGCCAGATCCTGCCATCCTGCTGGGCACGTGAGCTGGGAGGCTGCATCAGCCCTTGCCTTTCCCAGGGAGCAGATCAGCTCAGATCCCCTCAAGACTGCAGGGTGCTCTGGTAGCAGGGGGATGTCAGCTGCATGAATATGCAGATTGAAATTGGATAGTTTTTATATTTTTAATTTTTTTGGCAAATAATGCAAATTCACCTCAAAAGGCTGCCGCCGTAATTTCAGTGACATGCCTCTCCTCAATGACAGACTTTCATTTACGGAGGGAAATCAATCCTCCGTAAAACTAATATTTATATTAACTAGATCACTGCGTCTGCCGGAAAATCCCCTCAATTTTGATTATGTGTTAATTAGCCTGCCAAGTCCTTGCCATTTCAGTCTCTAAATCAGTCCATGAAAAGGCATAAAACCCCACACCTGCCCAGAATCAAGCCCTCCGCCTGCTCTCCGGAGCCTTTCTAATGGACGGGCTATTACATCCTCTCTCTTAATTAAGCCTCACGTCCTCAACAGCGCAGCTCACTTGTGAGTCCCACTGCCTCACCCTGGGAGCACAGGGAGGGCACGGTGTCCCTGACAAACCAAATGCCAATTAGATCCTGACATTTGTGCTAAGTGAGCTGCTTGCCACCGTGCTGCATCCACGGCCAGCCTGGCAGGCACCCTGCATGCCCCTACATGAAAGGGTGTGTGCAGACCCACCCACGCCCAGGGTTTGTGCATGCGCAATTAAAGGCAGTAACTGAGCCAGCGCTTCCACCGCACAGTCTGCACATTGCGGCTTGCTCGCGTGCATACATGCTTTCCCGAATCGGGCTCTGTGACTCACAGGCTGCTAAGTCACTGCTGCGAAGCGATGGAGTGATGCACGTGCTAAGATTTGAGAGGCAGTGTCTTGCTTTCTAGAGAGCATTCCAGCCTGGTTTTATAGGCAGTGTGTGTGTCACTGGTGTTTGGGTCCAAAAAGTGACTAAGGACTCAGAGAGGCGAGCCGTGAAGAAACAGATAAGCCCCAGAGGAATGGTTTCTTCTCCTCTGCCTCCGGCCCAGCCCAAGCGAGCGGGAGCTTTGCTGGCAATGCAGGAACAGACCGTGCCCATGCCCCTTCTCTCATGAAAGAAATACAGGCACAAGGACAGCCACAGCCCAGCCCTAAGCCCACAGCCAGGGCACTTGCACAGTCCAGCTGACACTCAGCAAACCTCCTGTGATCTGGATGCTGGGGCATCCCAGCTCTACCATTCTGTGGGCATCCAAGGCACGAATGACTTTTTCAGGTTAGCTGCCCTCACTGTGCAAATGAGGGTCAGGAGAACCACGTACAGCTTTGCTGAGAGGCAATCTGCACTGCACATGGGGGAGCGGGGAGAGAGCAAGCCAGGTATGTGGTCTCCTTCCCACAGCGTGCAGCTGCTTACTCATTGCACAGAAGTGCTTGACTTTCACCCCACCCCACATGCAAAACTCCCTCCTGCTTCAAAGGGGACAGGATTGACCCTAGAGGTCAAAATGCGTCCCCAAGGCACAAGCCCTGAGAGTAAGTCTCATGAGAGTAAGTGCATACTGGCCCTGCTCCATTAACACCATGAAAACCTTTCTGCTGGTTTGGACAGAGTAGGATCAAGGCCTTCAGGCAGAAGTTCTCATGGATTGCAGGAAAAATATGAAACTTTCCCTTTTAAGATCCCATGGGAAAAACACAGGAATGGTGAAGGGTCACCATCAGCTTAAAAACAGCTCAACATTTGTTTTCTTTAAAAAATAAGCTCTTACGAAACTTCAGAGCACTACAAACATTCCTCTGCTGGAAATGCTTTGAAACAAATAAACCTTTCCCTGCAGTGCCTGCAGCCCGAACGAGCAGCATTCCTGGCCCTCAAAACCAGCAAGGCCATGGCCCACAACAGAAGCTCTTGGTGGGTTTTTGCAGCCCAGTCCAAGAGCTATGTGGTCAGGAGAGCTGCAAGGTTAAAATTGCTTCCTTTTCTGTTTGCATGTATAGCTGCCGACATCCGAACAACACGGGGTTCACAACACTGCCAGGGCTCTGACCCCGACGCCATGCTCACCTGAATGAGAAGCAGCACGTGGTAGAGGTGCAGACCCCACAGTGCTCTTCTAGGATCACAGGGTATTTACTTAATGACTGCATGAAAAGGGGAAGGGGGAAAAAAACAGGCAAAACACACCGATTCCAGCTTTTCAGTGCTGGCTTATTAGCGTAGCATCACTGAGAGCAATGCAACTGCACCTACCAGCTAGTATACGACCCAGGATCTTTACACCCTTCAGGATCAAGACCCCAGTAAAATTCAAAGACGGTGAAGAGTTGCGGTGCCCAACTTACCAACCCAGATTTATTTTCAGGTCTTAAGACCTCTATCTTGACACCAATGGCACATTGCCATTGCGTGCAGCAGGAGAGGAGATGAAACCTCATTGAAACCTGAACTTGTTGCTCCTTGAAGCTTGCTAGGTGCAGCTAAGGGGAATCTTCCTACACATGGGGAGCATCTGAAAATCCATAGAGCGAAAAATCCTGGCAATCTCTTGTGAGGGCATGGAAAAGGGAGCAACAGTGTTTTCTAGGCTTGCAAAGGGCAGGGTAACAGCTGGAACCAGACTGGGTTTCTGCCAAGTTGGGCACTTTGGGTCCACTTTCACCCATCGGGTCCCCAGACATGTAACGGGAGCCTGCAGGAGAGGACGTGGAGCTAATCCATGGTGCGAAGAGCCCAAGGAACACAGGGCTAAAAAAAGAAATGCAGAGCTGCCTGAAAGAGTATATTGGAAATAAAAATAGTGGAATGAGAGCAGTGGGTGTCTTGTCAGTCTCGAGAAGTTCTCTGCACCAAAGACAAGGAGGAATTGCATGCGGCACATAAAATCAAATTGGGAGATATCCGAGGAATTCAGGCCTGTCTCTCAGCAGACTTTTCTAATCAAGTGCCTCACAGAGGATATTTCACCATGGTCATTTCCTTCCCTCTCTCTCTCATGCAGACTGAGCCAGGGCTCCTCCTTTCATTATTATTTTTTTTCCCTTTTAATTTTGATTTTTGTTTTGCCATTTTCAGAAGAAATAGAAACACATCCCACATGACTCTTAAAGGCTCAGCACACTTCCTGGCTACTGTGGAGCAGCCACGGCCTCTAGTCCAGGCCAGCACCTTTAAATCAGAGTAAATTGGGCTCCAGCAGCTTGCAGTTCCCCCTAGCTTTTGCCCTGCCCCTAAACCAAGCACAGCTGCTCTCCTTCACCCAACTGTTCACCCCAGGGTGGGGAATTCACGAGAAAAGACCACCCCGAACAAGGGCTTTTCATTTCTTGCTCCCTGGAGTCTGAAGATGAATTTTCTAAGTAGAAACAAAGTGCTGGCGGGAGCGTGAGGGAAAGGCAGGGGAAGAATGGGGGAGTGTGAACTAAACAATGCTTCAATTCTGTCCCCGCCGATGGGCCGGCATTGCCTCTTTTTCATGTTTCTCGACTTGCTTTTAAAAGCTGTGCGGGGAGGAAGAAAGCAAATAGTTGTTTCCTTTTGTGTCACATCTTCTTACTTTCTAAGAGCAGGACCAAAGCGAGGTACGGCAGCAATGCCTTTGCATGCTGGCCCCTCTGCAGCCCTGTGCTGCGTGGGCAAGGTAGTGGCATGGCCGCTGTGAGGGCGCATCCTTGCCTGACCCAGCCAGGAGGCTGATTCCATAGCAGTGCCAACTGCCCTCATCCCTCAGCCTGTGCCTGGTGTCTGCTGCTGACACCTCCATTGCTGTGGGCAAGTCACTTCAGCCCCCTGGAGCTGCTACCCCCTCCTCTTCCTCCGCCCGTACAGCCCATGACTTGCCAGGCAGGGCCTGAGTGCCTGTCTGCACCTCGTCGGTGCTTTGGTGCCTGGCTCAGCACAGCACCATAAGGGAGAGCTCTCCACACTGGCACAAAAACAGATCACTGAACTCAGTAGGAGAACGTTCCCCTGGCCACAGCAATGAGGTTTTGCAATTCTAATTCCTAACTAAGAAAGAGAAGAAAGGGTAGATGGCTAAAAACCAGAACTGAGTGCTGAGCTGTGTGAGGCGGCACCAGCCTCTCCTGGACCGTGCACGCGCACACACAGGCGTGTGCACAGAGTCTTCTAAGAAACTATGGCCAACTAATTGTAGGGAGACTCGGGGGAGAGGAAATGAAATGAAAAATTGAGTCTGAGTTATAAAAATAAGTAATTTTTATCCTACTTGCAGGAGGCTTATATTAATTAAACATTATTACAGCGAATGAGATGGGGAGGGTTATTAAGTCTGGGGCTGGCTGTAAGTGTTCTCTCCTGTTGCCTGAGGCTCCACTGAGCTCCAGATATTAATCTTCTAAAGCACTCAAATGCTGAAGAGATAAACACTTGAAATATGAAAATGTTTTTCTCCATAGCAGACACTGTGACCCTATGTCACGCCAAAGAATTTGTCAGATGTCCATATAGGCTGCACTTACAGCATTACCACGTCTCCTAGAAAAATGCCGAGCACCTCAGGAGCTGCAGAGAGAAATGATGTGTGCATTTGCGTGGGGTTGATTTGTGTGTGGAGATGTAGCAGATTCTCCTCGTCCCATATGTTTCTGGAATACATATTTTCCTCTTTAGCACTGCCTACCAGGTGTTGGCTGCACGGCTTTCCAACTGGCTGGCAGCATTGCCAATCTGGCCAGCGCCTCTGCCAGGTGGCTAACAGGTTCGCCTGAATGTTTGCATCTCGAGATTCAACCTTACTGCGGGGAGGGTGGGGAGGAGCCCACAGCATGCACAGCTCCCTGGGTACATGGCATGCAGACACTGGAGTCACCAGGCATCAGGGCAGAGCTGAAGACAGGTAAGATCAGCCAGGTGTCCCTGGGGGAGCCTTGAGTTTCATAAGCGATGACTGATAGTAAAGAGAAGTGATGCTATGGTGATGCAGTCTACTGTTATACGGAAACTGGCAAATGCTCTTCATGCCACCCGTGCCACAAAGTCAATGAGGGTATGGAAAGGGCACTAGTCCCGGGGTGAGTTCCAAGATGTGAAGCTGAAGAACTTGATCTATCAACCACACTGCCAGAGGCAGGCTCCCTTCCAACCCATGCCAGCACATCTCAGTGAGGTCCTCAATAAATTAGGCTCTGCCACGCTCATGCAAATCTTCTGCTTCCAAAGCACAGAAGAGAAAAAGAGCAAAAGTCCAACAGCAAGAAACTGGCATATTTCAGCATTCTTAGGGCTTAGCTCATCCTTCACTTGGAGGAGGCTAAAATCCAGCCTATGCAAGCCTAGAGTGCAGAACAGCTGAAGACTATAGGCAATCTGAGCAACATATGGGAGGAAGAAATGCACCTCTAACAAAAGAGGAAATGCACTCTGGGGAAAAAGCATTGGGTCCTACAGAGGACATTTGGATCAGCATGTGGAACAAAGCCCAGGCTAACCTTCACAGTCACAGGGGGATTCAAAGCCCAGTGTCTGATTCACGGCTATCTCAAGAGGATAGTTAGTATAATTCAGTGCCAGTGGTCACAGTCCTATAAATAAGTCATGAACCGTACAGCAAAGCATCTGAAAGCTTCCACAAAAGAAAACGTTCAGCTCTGCACAGCCTTCACAGCTCTTGATAGCTCTGCAATTATCAGTCATACTGTTCACACGGAGAAAGCCCCATCAGCTCCCTCTTCCCTGCTTTGGTATGGTATTAACCATCTTACCAGGCACAGTCTCAGGGCTTGGTTCAGAGTTGCCAATCCAGGTGCTTGTAGGCTTAAAAGACCACGTATAACCTGTTGCCAAGTCATGTGACCAACCACAGAGGTCTTCAGGGAGATCAAAGTTGCAGTTGAAGTTCGCAGGCAGGTGGAAATCTTACAAAAAGAAATAGAAGCAAAACAAAGTTGAATTAAAAAATTACCATAAAGGGTTCCTATTAAAAAACAACCCAAAACTTAAATAGCTGGCAAGCCACAAATACTGAAGAAAGCATGAAATCTCACTCACACTGATGCTTTTAACCTATCTCACATTTCATCAGCTCCAGGGATCAGCTTTAAGTTCTGCATCATCAAAATGCTCACACCACGTCCTGCGGCTAATCCACCAAACTAAGCAAATATAAAAGCAAGTACCAAATGCTTCCAGACTCTAATCAGCACCTTCTCTTCATCCCCTAGAGCGGTCAAATATTAAATGCCTTCTTAAATGTCATGGAAGAGCGCTTCCTGAGTGCCCTGTGCTCTTCAGTTCCTGCACAAAAGGAGAATTTCAAGTGCTCCAGAAACCCAGCTCCTGAGTGACAGATCTAGCCACTTGCACCAGACGGGAGCTGTCTGTCAACATGGCAAGCTGTCACTCACCACTTCCTACCTTCTCATGGAAATGCTACCAGGGGAAATGCAGGGCCACCATGAGCTCAAGCTTTTGGATTATGAGTGAAAGGAGCCAGCCTCTATTTCTAGCTCCACTATGGACTCACCACATGGTCTTTGGGCGAGTAATTTAACTTTTCATCTGTGAAACAGGAGCAGAGCTAATTCCCCTGTGTCAACAGCTTTAAAAATTCTGGAAAGCCTTCCTGGAGAGACAAGTCTGTGGGCAGGAGGGCACATGCCAGGGGCTGCATGTAGCAGTGAGGCAGCTGCTAGCTCCTTTGGTCAGGGAAGCAGCCATAAGGCATGGAGGCTGCAGAAATGGTCTGAGACCATCCCAAGCACTCAGTGGACACGCATGTCAGAGCCCAATTATAGGCTGGGTTTTTCCTAAGCAAAGAGGAAGTTTCAAATGACAGTGCTTACAAAGTGAGCGATAGCCCGAAGGAGGTGAGTGACTCAAGTGATAGGCATCAGGGGAACTTTGCTGTGAGGGGCAGAGGGCTTTCTTTACATGCTCCCCCTTAGAAATAAAACAATGCAGTTCATGGATCCTTTTATTCCCATCTAATCTCATACCCTGGAGAGCAGCATTGTTTCTGTTTGGCTGTCATAAATCTGATTGTCCATAGAAACATACTCATTGTTTATGGAGTATGAGAACGAAAATTGTTGCTAAATCAGAGGGAAGCTGATGGGAAGGCTGGTTCCACACTCCACGGCATACTCTGCTCGCTCTCTTGCCCTGGACTGGACCCAGGAATCGTGTTGTTGCAGAGACTATTACTGGCCTAAATTTCCTCTCAGCAGCTTCCCAAGTGCCTCAATGGTAGCAGGGTTGCACAGGCTTATCACTGAGGCAAAGCAATAGGAATAAGGCCCTTTGAGCTACTTCTGCAACTTTCATTTCCAGAACTGAACTACAGCAGAATCCCGATGGGAGGTGTGAAAAAGCCAATTAATGTTCTTTTTTTAATTTATTTATTTTAAAACCCATTAATTTTTTTCTCTGGGACTGGAAGCTGAAGTGACAGAAGTCCTAGGAGCTGTCTCAAATGATAGCTTTTCCTCATGAGTTTTCTCGTTGAAGTCCTTGTGTAAATGCCCCAGGCCCAGCACTGAAGCCCAGGCTCTGCTGTCATGCCCAAGGGCGTGCATCTCTTGCACACTGCACTGTACAACACACCCTGCATAGCTGTGCCATGCCGTCTCCCCTTAATCTGGACATTTCATAAGCTTTGGATGCTAACATCTCCCTTGCAAGGAGCAGAAGAATCTGACATCTGCTTTTACAGGTAGGGATCTGAGGTAGAGAAGATTCGTCCCCCCCAGCACTGGCTCGTAACAAGCACATCATGTAGTCTAAACTAACATTCAGCCTCTTCTATAGTCAGAAGAGGCAGGCAAGCACCACAGATACCAAAGCATTCCCTGTACATCTGACAGCCATCTAAGACGGGGTGGTGACAAACTCCCGCCTGGAGTTAGTGTTCCCTCTCTCTGCTGCATGCACAGGAGCCCAGACTGTCCTAAATTTTAAGCACCTGATATTAGGGAAGATGATCCTTAACAGAGAGGTGTTCAGGACACCAGCCTTCTCCACATGTCATGATTTACTCCCACAGTTGTGACCTCTGCAAAAGGAACCCTGCATACCAGGCAGTCTGAATCTCTCCCCTGAATCACCTTCTGAATTTATGACACCCAGCCAAGGGGATCCGGAACAGAGGTGGTTCTAAACAGGGCACTAAGTGAGTTTCTTCAGGTCATGTAAGGAAGCCGGGAAAGCAGGTCTTCAAGTTTCATACCCTAGGGACTGAATTAGCTGTTATCTCTTGCTCTTGCATCCTTCCTTGATATAACTTATCAGATTTTGGCAGGTTTTGTTTGTGGGTTTTTTTTTTTATCTTGGTCTATCACTAATAATATTACTTTAAGCATTCCAGGAATCAGCCCCATGTATAGGAGCTAATGGGAAGATAAGAGTATTTGCTTAGCTCTTAACCCATCATTTATTGAGATAAAGATGTGCTGCTTTGATACATACCCTCCTCTTCTCCACAGCTATCACCACACTCGGTTGCCTCTTCGTCAGTTGGGTATGGGGTGGTGGTCTCTTCGCTCTTCAAAGTGGGCACCATCGTCTCTGCAGTGGGCTTTACATCTGGAAAAAATGGAGTAGAGATGCTATTTGCAATAGACAGTACAAAAGGCCCAGGTAGGTGGAAACAAAGCAAAAAAATATTTTTTTCATGTTCTTATATGTTCTTATATTCTTAATGGCAGGAAGAGATAGAGCAAGAATACCATGAAATTTCCATGTGCTACAAATGTCAGCATGGTTTGAACTTCAAGTGAACTGGCTGTTTCCATATGGGAGTTCCTTTGATTTAGAGTTCCCATTGGACAAGGCTCTCCTCTAGACATACATACTACTTTTTCTCTTAATTTTTTAATCTACACTGGTGTTGGCAATCCGCTTAGCTGTCATTACTGGATAAGAGAGATCACAGGCAGAATGTCTTTTTCTTTCATAAAGGCATATGACATGTTAAAAAAAACACACACAACATTCCCACCAATTGTGCCAATTTATAAAACAAGTCACTCAAATCCACAAGTGACGTAACCGCAAACGGACCCAGAGGATCCCCTAGTGTGCTCTGGCTCACTGCAGAAAGCATCTGGTTTCACACTCCAGGCTCCTGACTATGCTTTTCAAAGGGTCTCTGTCCAATTTCCCTCTCTCCAACATGGCCTGTGTGAAACAACCTCCAAGCAGGTGTCAGGGGAAATTTAAGCAAGAAAGGGAAGGATATTAAGAGCAACAGTAAACAACATTAGGTTCCAGCAGTCTCTCCTTTTATGGGTGCGTTAACTGGAGTACAGCAGGCTTGATTCTTTCCACTTTTAAAAAGAGGCTGCTTTGCTCAGTTATGTGTGATTGTGTTTCTTTGTTGGCACCCTTCAGGATATCATTTAATAAAGCCAAAAGCAGGAGGAAATGGCTAAATACATTGAATATTTTCCATAGGCTCCTTTCTGCCCTTTTATTTTCCTGTTATTAAACATGTTGCACATAAACTCTCAGGGTTTTTTTTTACTTTTTTTGTCCCAGTGGCTGTCTTTTGTTCAGGATAAAATACCAAATAACCTCAAAGTCTTTTAATTTCTAAGTTCAAATTTGTTACAACCCCGTAAAACTCCAAACACAACCAAGAAGCAAATTGCAAGCAGCCAGGCACAGAAAAACATAAAAAAGAAAAGGAAAAAAAAAGCAGCAGGTGAAGGCAACATATCAAGAGCTGCAAGTTATTTAGAGCTGGTACATTTTTTTAGGTTGTTGTTCTTGTATATTGAGATTTATAGCTGAAATGTGACAATGTGGAAGGACCTTGAAAGCCAAGTCCCATACGGGACACAGATGCTGAGTGGATGTAAATCAACAGTGTTGCATTGCCCTGGACAAGCCGTAGAAATATATCTTGAAAAATCAGTTACCATGGCAGAGCTGCAACATGATGGTTACAAGAGATAATGAAAATAGCAGGGAGGACAACGTGATGTGTGAAATGGAAAGTGAAAAAAGAGGTCTTGCTTGCTCGCTTTCTCTCTCCTTGGCCCAGCAAGTGTCTGTTCAACTGGTGGTAACTGCTGATCAAAATGCAAAGTCACTGAGCAATTGAAACCAGATGTTTGGAACTTCAAAGGACAGAAAACCAGCTGCAAGTGAACGTTCATCAATCTCCACTCTTCAGAGGAAAAATTTTGGCAGGTCTTTGAAAGAAGCCAATTGCCGACTGTTTGCTTCCCAATTTTTGAGTTACTAGCCAACTAGTTTGTGAGTCCACTTGCTGTTAAGTTACCTGTTTGACTCAGTAATTAAGATGCTGATTCGTGTTAAGAAACAGAAGAAAGCTGGGCAGGGTACACATGGGCTTAAGCCCTCACTTGAAAATATTTTCAATCAGCTTGTTTTAATCCATCTCTTAATCTTGTTTGAAGCAAGTGCTATTGCCTGGGTTTTCACAGCCAGTTCTGTAACATGCCTGGGTCCACCCAGCAAAGGAGGACTGTATCTTGGCATTGTCAAGGACCGCTGCAGTTAGCCAGCCTGGATTTAGCATGCAGATAATGCCATGGGCTATCTCTGCTCCCCAGGTTGCATCAGGGATATAAATGCTTTTTATAAACATGGTGAATCCACAAGATTACAAGCCCTGCTCTGATTACAAAGCTGAATGCCTGTAGATCAATAAAGCTACGAATATTTATGACTTGGCAGTTGAGTTTTAAACATTACAATGTGCAAATGATTAGACAGCCACACTGGGAAATGACCATAAAGCACCCTGCCTGGAAAAAACATGGGCTGTTGCTGCTGATATTGAAACTGAGCATGGACATAGCTGTAAAAGAAACTTTGGACCAAAAATAGCACAAGAAATTGAGGATGCCAAACCCCTCTTATTCTCTAATTTGGAGGAGTGCAATGGAGGGGCTGACACGTACATGGTCGGAGGTCTTGTGTGACTGCCTCCCTTTGCGGCAGTGATGCAGCGCTGTGATGCACCAGCCAGCAATGGTCTGCAGAGATCTGGCAGCTGGAGGCTCCCGGGAGCTGCAGGAAGCAGCAATGTGGGAGCTGCCCGACCACTTCTGCACGGAGCCTCAGCTCCCACTGCTTGCATGAAAGCCACGGTGTCTGCTTCTCCTACAACATCCCAAAGATGTTGTAAGATTTAAATTAAGATCTAATCTTGATTTAAAGTTTAGATCATTTACAATAGATTCCCAGTCCAGGGGGAGATTTGCCATTGACTTCAAAGGTGACAAATGATCATTATTAATTGTGTGTACATGTGTTGTGTGATTTGCTGTTAAGTGTTTGTAATGCATCTCACAGCACATCACAGGAGGAAAGGGTAGTAAAGACTCTACGAAAGGGTGGAAAAAAGCTCTGTGTCTTTTAAGCTTCCTAGAATGGGAATTCTTACAAGAAAATGCCTTCTACAGATGTGTTTATAAAATGGAAATCATACCTCTTTATCACTGACATCTGGACACCAGATTCAGATTTAAGCAGATTATTAAAAAATAAAATAGATTAAAAAAAGGGGCAACTAGCCCATGGCACTGGAAAGCTAGCATCAGACCCAATGAGCTGTTGGGTGCATTTTTGGCTTTTGGGGATGAAACTATGGAGCAATGAATCACCACTGAGCCTCAGAGGGGCAGAGGCACAACCTCTAATGCTCCCAGTGAGTGTGCTATAGACAGTTTTCACCTCTGATGGCTGTAAGGTGAAAAACAGGTGGGAAAAAGTGAACAAACTTCCCCAGTCTTAGGGATGTTGTAGAGACATCATAGAGTTAAATCCCCAACCTTGCCTGCAAAAGGATTTCCACATGGGGTTCAATGAGAGAGGAATGATTTTACAGCAAAGCCTTATTGTGGCAGCTCAAGATACATGTATGGGTCACTTCACCCCTCTTCTGCATGTCTGCTTCTCTTCCTACTTTTTGTCTTATTCATTTGGATTAAAAAGCCCAAAAGTTATCTAACACAGAGACTGGGAAAGCCTGCACAACATCCAGATAAAAGATCTGAAAGGAGGGAGAAGGGAGTTTGGGACAAATCCCACATGGGGCTCTGTGTGAAAGCTTGGATTGGGGTCCAAACATTGCTGCTACATCCTACATCAAGGCCAGTTCTTTTAAAGGCAGAAGTAAAAAGATGGGGCCAGGCCACACTGCAGGTCCTGCCTTCATGGCTGCAGTCTCCTTGCCACGGCATGGCCCTGAGATGGGACAGCAGGGAAAGGAATAACGTTACACTTGCACCTTGCTGGTTTAGTGCCTGGTTGCGGCCCCGATGGAGCCAGTGGGCAGAGGCGCCTACCTGTCCAGTTGCAGCCCAGCACCTCCAGGCGCATTCCTATTCCCGCTGGGGACCACCTCTCTGGGTGCACTCGGATGTACTGGGCAGGAACAGGGTCAAACCTCCGGACTTCAGGGATATCGTAGTGGATGTTGCCTTCAAAAAGCTACAGAGAGAGGAGGGGAGAGAGGGAGAGAGGGGGAGAGAGAGAGACAGAAGGCAAGTGATGTGTGCATCCCACATGCTCTGCACCAGACTTGATAATTTGGGTCTGGCAGGACACAGCCACAGTTTGAAATAGTTTAGCTATTACAGTTAGCTGTCTGATTCCAGGCCATCGAGTCCAGCTGACCAGAAACTGGGCTGTTCCTCCTCAGTTTCAAGAGGACCAGACAGGCTGTTTCTAAGAAACTTGCACAATCTCTCTTGGCCTCTGCTTTATATCTAGGGGTCAGATTCTGATCCAAGCCATGCAGGGGAAGCCTGGGAAACATCCACTAGCTTCACATATAAATAAGATCAGATTTGTCCTTTGGCAAATAAAGAAGCTACTGCATGTTCTAGGATAGTGTAAACGCTCAGTTTTCCTCACAGTCCAAGTACTGCTGCTTTTCAGCTTACGTGCACGAACTCAAGTCTGTGGGGAATAAACAGAGGGCTATAGATAGCATCAGGCCTTCTAAGACTCATTTGCAGGATCAGGAAAAATTAAAACTTACCCAAATTTTCAGAAGCAGATGAGTTTGCATAAAAACAGAGCAGGAAGTAGCAGAGAATTCATTTATTACTCAAGCACCCTGCCACTCCCATACTGCTAAGCAGAAGGATTATGAGGAACTCCAATGATATGGGAAAAACATGGGGAACTTCAGGATCACACCAGTGTGGCAAAAGGGACTTCAGATATAACAAATGTCCCAAAGAGAAGTTGTGATTCATCTTCTTCTTCCAGAGGTGCAAGCCATAACAGCAACACCCTTCCCCTTAAAATACGTAATTAGTTTGTGTCAAACATAACTGAACACACCATCTTGTGGGCTCTGACCTGCAGGAGCTGTGAGGACCAGAAGGTGATGTCCACATCCCCAGGCATGGTTGGCAATAAGAAATGAAGGGAAATGACTATCCCTGGGGCAAGGTGGGACCTACAGCCTCTAGTTCAGCTTAGGAGCAGGACCAGGGGACACAACCTGGGATTTCATGGTGACAACCCAAACTCCCAAGGTCTCTGTGGGTAGAGACAGCTAATTTCCCAAGACCCCATCAGGCAGACTGAAGATAGCCAGAAACATATCTTGTTTCGCAGCGGCTCCAGGCAGTGCCTACCTTGGCTTGCATTGTTTTGGGGTCCTGGATGAAGTCCCAGTCCTTTCCGTTCATGCTGTAGGCCACCTTAAACTTCTTCACGAAGGAGCGGGACTCGGTGGTGGTCACGCTGTCCCCTCCGCGAGCCCCCTGGATAATGACTCCTTTGATATTCTTCGGGACACCAAGGTCCACCTGCAGCCACTCCTCCCCAGGCTGGGCTTGGGGGATGCGGGGAAACCAGCCCGAGCGGCTGCTCACCAGGCGGGCCATGCTGGGAGACCAGTCGTAGCCTCTGATGGAAGAGGCCGAGATCTGCGAGTCAGGGATGAGGCCAGAAAGCATTCCCAGCAAGTTGGAGCAGGGTGAATCTGCAGGGAAGGAAAGGGCTTGAACAGCTGGGGTGGTTGAAGGGCGCACTCGTGGTTTTCCCCACAGGTTTAAGCTCTGGACACTAAACCACCACCAGCACCGGGCACTTCCCTCTTGCCTTTGGGGCCTGGATGCCTGTCCCCCCAAGTGCATCCCTTGGGATGGGTACCTCCGTGCTGCTCACAGTGTCACCGTTCCCACCCCAAGCAGCCATGACAGCTGCAGGGGACAACACCCTGGACTGAGAGGAGGGCTGAGGCCAAGGGGAGGAGGGGACCCTCACCGGTGATGCGGCAGCCATACAGCTCCAGCCTCAGGGCGATGCCGTTGTGCCAGCTCTGGGGACGGATGCGCACGAAGCGTGTGAGCACCGGGCTGTGGATCTTGTTGAGAACCACCTCGGTGGCATCCTCATTGGCCTGAAAAGTCTGCAAGGGAGAGAGGGCACAAATACAATTATGTCCTCTCCAGGCAGAAAGGAAAAAACAGATCAGCAGTTGAAATAATCTCAGCAGGGAAAAACAAGGAAAGGCTTTCTGGGCAGGGCAAGCCTCCGGCCAGGGGAAGCACCCAGGGGCAGGCAGGTAGAGCTGGGTTGCTGGCAGGACAGCATGGTGGATGGACTCACCCATCAGGCAGGAGACCCAGGAGCTTGCTGCCCCCTTGCTTCTCACAGCACCCCGAGGCACCTTGGACTATCAGGCCACAGCTGCATTGAGCTCACCCCCAAATCTAGAGCCTCTCCAACGCAGAAGGCCAGATGTCCCCGAATGATGCATGAGATCTAGCCCCCTCTTCACGGGTAAATGGGCTGACATCCTGACATGTCCTCGCACTGAGCTCCACCGGGAAACATTGTGTGCAAGCAGCGGCATGAGCAGGGACGATGCCGCCTCTGCCTGGGGCGACAAGCTGCCGTCCCAGCCAGCCCCTCGCCCCTGCCTCTCCAGCACACATGCAGCCTGCCACACAGAGACAGCTTTTCAGGAGAGTTTATGATCCGACATGATATGAAAAGCCTGCTGCCTTACCAGATGGCCATAATCAATAACTACCAGATGGATGTTAGATCCCTCCTGCCCATTATTTTAATAGGCTGGACAAGGATTGGATACTTGTGTTTCTGTTTCAGACTGCAGAGCTATAGCGGGGGAAAAAAGAGGGGAAATAGGAAATACCCAACCTGAGGGTAATTTTCAGCCCTTTCTCTGCCCCCAGCATAAAGCACTAAAGCTCACAGACCAAAGCTGCAGGCATTGCCTGCTTTCCCTCCAAGCACGCAGGCTCTCAGGACAGGGCTAGAGCATCCTCCGATCTCAGCCAGGAGCCACATCCGCACTGAGATGTTGGCTGGGCTCTTCTACAGGCTCCTACCCTGCATATGCCGTGCTAAGCACAGGAGCTCCCGCTAAGTTTATCTCAAAGCGAAGCAGGAGAGTGTAATCTCTGGCACTGATCTCCTTCTGTTGGAGGCAAGAGTCAAACAATTCAACTGCAGATCCTTGTGATCCAGGGCAGGACAAGGGATGAGGCTGTATTCTGGCCTCTCACCTTGAATAGTGGTTAAGAAGCATTTTATAAACCTCCCAGTACTCTAGGCCTGCAGACAGCACATGTTACTGCTCTTCTCCCAGGATCCAGCACGCCAGGATGTGCAGAGGGTGTTTGCAGAGAGGGACAGTGTCTGTTCGTGGCACCACAGCCATCTCTAGGCTGCCCCTATGCATCACTGTGCATCACCGTCCAGCCCCGGATGGTGGCACTCCTGCCAGGGCAGGGAGCAGCCACCCCACAGAGGGCCTTGGTTGCAAATCTGGCTGGTAATTGGGATTTGGGGTTGATGTGAACTTGAGCAGAAATGCTAATCTGGAGAATATATATCATGCTGCTACCATTTAGCGACACAGCATGGTTTATGTGTTTTTAATATCCTATTTTATCCTGTCTGACCCCACTTCCCATCCTTTTCCTTGCTCAGCAGACACCAAATACCCTTTTTTCCAGCAGGAGGGCTGTAAGAAGAGTGGCTACTGTGAAACACTCTCCAGGCATGCGTGTGTGTGTCTTGTAAACCTGTGGGAACACACACATGCACAGGCTGAAAGGATAAATTTCCACACCACAGCAAAGCCTCCAGCTTTATGTCAACACAGAAGCTGACATACAACACCTTACCTCTGAACCTAATACCAGAGGACAGGAAATGTTTATCTGAGCCAGTGCAACTATTTTAGCACGAGGAGCAGCACGTTAGGTCAGCCCAGATGTCCCTCTGTCCCAGGGGGCAGCTCCTGATGGGGACTCCAGCAGATGCCCAGGAGCAGCAAGCCTGAGGGAGTCTTCTTCTGGCAACCTCTCTTCGCTTCCCACAATCAGCAGTTTGAAGACTCCATGAGCCAAAGGTTGCATATGGACCAGCATGTTTAACAGTCACTGACGAGGTTTGCTGCTCTTTTTGGTTTAGCATATTTCCAGTTTTGTTCTTTTTTAGCTCACTTCACACATACAAGCATCAGGGGCCAGAATCCAAATTTACACCAGTGTAATTTGTTGCTGACTTCTGCAAAGTCAAGCTTGACAGAAAGCAGAGGCAGGACTGAGCCCAAAAACTTTATCACTACCACATGCATTGCTGAAAGCATCTCTTACACGACCTTAGTCCCAACCACCTGCTTCCAAGGAGAGCAACCTCAATTCTGCATTAGATTTGGGGCCCAGTAATTTACTCAGACTAGATCACATTCAACAAGTTATGTAACTCTGAATCGGGGCCTTGACACTCCAGACTGCCAATTTATGAGGGCAGAAACAGCATCTGACTTCCAGCTCTAGCATCAGCCGCATTGGCAGAATCTGCCCCAGTGAACCTTGTTTCTGAAAAGCTCCAACTGATTATAGCAAGTCATTGCTTTGCACCCTGTTCAGCATAACAGAAAGAGGCCATTTTCAGAGGGCAGGTGCTTAGTGCTGTTAGAGAAGTGGGGTCTTCCCATGCCTGGCCTTTCAGCCTCCTTCCCAAGTAGAAATGCATTGCGAGCCCACAGGTCCCAGTGCTGCTGACCAGGGTCTGACACTGAGTGTACGGTTTCTCTGCACTGAAAATGCTGACCCCAGAGCCTGAGTGCACCGTGGAGAGAGTCCCATTGACTTGAACAGGCTCTGTATCATGCCTCAAATTAGCACTCACGGCATAGGAAGAACTAGCAGGAAAATGTGTGAAATTGGGAGTGCCAAGAAAGCAAAGATTTCTTTCCCCTTACCAAAATAGAACATCGCTATTCCTCCCATCCTATCTGCTTCCCATCCCACTCAGCACATATTTTGAGCCAAGTCTTTGAATGGTGTAAATCAACATATCGCCATCGAAGTATAAGAAGTCACAGTAATTTACACCAGCAGAAAAAAAATCTGGCTGTGGTCTAGGGAGATAGATAGATACACACTCAGCAGAGAGAACACATGCGCATGCGCATGCACACGCACTGAAGGGTGACAGAGCCAGAAGACGAATGGGAAAACCATTAACAAATTAAGAGCACCTTCCAAGAAGCAGTCAAGGGAACTAATTTTCACTGCTGCATCAAAAAGCTGCCCATCCCCTCCCTATCTACTTTATGTTTACTTCTGTTTTAGTCCGGTCGGCAGGTCTACATGTAAAATTAAATTGATAATCAATGAGAGCTGACCTGCTTAATTAATTTGCTGCAGAAAGCAAGTGGTGGGAGGTGATGTCTAGGCTAGAGGAGGATTGGGCAAGTTTTCCATGTGCACGCACATACAGGCTCCACACCAATGCTTACAAGTTGTATTTCTGACACATTGGAACTGCTGTGGGGTGATGGGGGGATTTCCGAAGCTGCATTAGTTCCAGTGGGTATGGGAATTGTGCCATTGGCAGAGTTTGGAGTGAGGGGATAGAAGGACAAGGAGACAAAAAGTGCCATGAAGTCGAAGAAGCAGCAAGTCAGGGAGGGGGCAGGAGTTAACCTCTCTCCAGCTTTATTTATTGTGCTGCTTGGCCACTATGCAATTTCTTGGGGAGCTAAAGAAAGCGGCTGGGGGAGGCAGAGGAGAAGGCCAAGGATGGCAACAGCCCTGACTTTGTCCATATGTATGTGTCTCTCCGGACCCACTAGATTTACTGCAGGATTATGTTACTCCCATGGAGACAGAGCCCTGGAACAGAGCATGCTAACAGGATTAGGGTTTCAGGATTGAGACAGAGAAGCATGAAGGAGAAAAGTAGGGGAGATTATTTTCCCTGTCAGATAGGGAAGGCATAAAATGGTGCATGTTTGATGGTGGGAGGATTCTGGCTCGAGTGGAGGGTGGATAGTTCTGGATTTATTAAATCCAGGAACAAGAAGGTAAAAGAAAACTGATACTTGGCAACACTCAACAAAGCACAGGGGTCTGGGCAAGGCACAGCATGCTGGCCAGTGTCTTTGAGAGGCTCCACTCAGATCCGGGAGTCACCAGGGACACGAGGAGCAGCACTCTGTTAGCCTGCAAAGGAGATATCAGGCCCAGAAGTACAAAGCTGCAGCCGTGCTCAGAAAGCCAGGGCTGTAATTCTCCCCTGGTACTGCACCAAGGGTGAATGCACGGGGCTGCCTTTCTCAAAGCCTGATGTCTTTGTTCTGTCTGCAAAAGCAGCAGAAGCAGGCTGGGACCTGGGGATGCTTCTGGGCAAACCCTCTGCACCATGATGTCTCTGTGCAGAAGCACTTGTGGCCTTCTGGCTGATTACACAAGCTTTTCCCGAGTTTTCCAGATAAAGAAGCCACAGGACTGAAAGCTTTTCTCTCCCTCCCCAGGTGAATGAACACAGGAGACCTCAGTAAGAACTGAAAGGACAGAGGAATGCTCCTAAGGGAAGGCACAAGGTTCTCCAAGGGGCCATCCCCAATATTCTCTGCCAGCACCAAACACCTCTGACATCCCCAACTCCATGCACAGCTGAGATATTTGGCTCTTTGCAGCAATTCAACCTGCCTTCTTGCATCCACCTGAAATACCACCCAGGAAGGTTAGCTGATAACAAGCACAAAGCCACCAAAATGAGTAGGAAATGGAAAATGCACATCAGCTGAATCTTGCTGCCATTTCTCATCCATTGACTTCTCAAAGCAAATGTTTCAGTTGTATCCTCCCATTTAACACACAGAGCAATGGGGGCAGTGAGAACACCCATCACATTCCCAACCCACCCCAAATCCTGAAACCCATCCTATCCCCCAGTACCTCACCACACTAGATGATCCCCGTGAGCTGATGTCTGCAGTTACTGAGACAGAGCAGCTCAGACCACATGGGAACTGGAACCTGAGACCCTACAAAGAAGGAAGTGGACCAGAATGGATAAGCAATTTGTTTTCCAATAAAAGTCTCATAGTTGAATCTGTCTGAAGGAAATGGCCAAAACCAAAAGGTCAAATCCTGCCAGGTGTTCTTTTCCTTCCTTGGGTTCAAGAATGAGTTGTTTTTGAAAGACATTTGCAAACTGCTAGATAAGATCTCAGCGCATACACCAGGGTCG
Source organism: Morus bassanus (assembly GCA_031468815.1). Classification (NCBI taxonomy): domain Eukaryota; kingdom Metazoa; phylum Chordata; class Aves; order Suliformes; family Sulidae; genus Morus; species Morus bassanus. The sequence continues at coordinate 29,681,788 of CM062574.1, read as the reverse complement.
GTGCCGGGAAGATAACCTCTGGGGCCATCGACCACAGATGACACAGAGGGGGAGATAACAGGGAGGCCAAGAGCCAGAGCAGCCTTTCTGGGGCAGGGGTTGTTTGGCCCTGTCCCATGGGGATGCGCTGGTGTGTAGTAAGGGGCGAGTGTGGGGCAACATGTGGTGGTGGCTGCTCTCCTCTCCATCTCCCCTCTCAGGGGACACACAGAAGACAGCTCTACACCTTTGGCCAAGTCACTGGGTTAGCCTCTCTCCCTGGTCCCACATCCCAGGCAAGGACAGAGCATCACCCCCTGGACAGGGGGACGTTCGGGGTGTGCTGGGCTGGGCTTTGTTGGGAGCAGGTTGCTAGGCAGGGGGAAAGCCTTTCCCATTTATCTTGCCATGAGTGCCAGCAGCTGGGGACTCAAAGGTGAGCCATCACATTTCGCAGGGAAACACCCTGGCCCCACTATCCTCTGAAACACCAGAGGGAGGGGAAGGGGGGAGGCAAAAAAGAGGATGTCAGTGCTCCCCATCCTTTGCAGAGAGTGCCATTCCCTCCCCACCTCTCCTGCACTCACTGGTTTTCTCTTGCTTTAGCTCCCTGATGAAGATGTAAATGTCAGCTGACCTGCCTATAACATGGCAGAGCTTTGCTTTTGGCCCACATAGCTGGCAGAAATTCAGAGCAGTGTTTGATATACCCCATATGCCTACGTGTGCATGTGCATATATATATATAGGTATGTGTGTGTATATATATATGTATATATACATGTATATATCTGCATGTATATACAGGAATAGAGAGTCCCTGTCTGTCCACCCCTTCCTCTCCCTCCCCGCTCCTCATGGCACCAAATCAAGCTGCGGCAGACTTGACAAATCTATTTGGCATGGTTCACTCCACCGTTGCAGCCTGAACCGTGCGGAGCACCGCACTGACGCAGGGAGGAATCTGCACCTTGAATACAGACATCTGGGACCTTGCCTAACGCATGAACGGCGGGGATTCACACGGGCGGGGAATGAGGGGCCAGAGCCCCCTGCCACCAGGCCTGTGAGTGAGGGGCTTTGCACTGGCCCCGCTGCGGCTCAGCGGCTGACAGCTGGTCATTTGGCGGAGAGGGAAAGCAGTCACCCAGACGCAAGGGGTAGGCGAGCCACCAAAAAGCAATTACTTATCCTCCAACATCGGGAGGTGTCTGCTAAATTGAGGCCAGAACATGGGAACGAAGCGAGACTGGAATAAAGGAGTAAAAAAGGAGAGATTTGATTTTTCCTCTTTTTTATGAAGAGAGAAAACAGAGCAGAAAAAACGCTGATAGGACTCAAGGGCCAAATCCTGAAATGGTGGCAATTCGCGTGGCTATGGGACTGCTTTGGGTTGACACCAGCCAGGCTTTAGAGTCTTGCTGGAGCAATGCAAACTGGCCCAGCAGCACTGAAATCAGCCATGCTACCCTGCTCCACCCTGGCTGAGGATCCAGTATCCAATGCCAGGGACTGCAAGGGTGGGATATCTACTCTCCCCTGCAACTAAAAGCACCCTCCAGGCCAGATTCCTGCCCCAGTTAGATTCTGAAAGGTAAATTTATTGCCAGAGGTTATTTGAAACACTGAACTGTGTATTTAGCCCATCTCTCTGCCTGGCGTGTTGCCAATCTCCCATCTACCTTGGCTTGCAGAAACAGTCCCAGCGAGACCTCAAACTCAGCCACTTCCATGGGGTGCCCAGGGTGAGGAGAGACGGCCCCGGTCCACAGAAAGGTCTGCCGTGGCCAGTGGGAGAGCACAGAGCCTCCACACCAGCGCACGGCCACCACATTAGGGTTATACGTGAGCTCTGCCATGAGCTGCAGTCCCGGAACCAGCCTGCCTGCGGTCTGGGGGAGCCTGGCTGCTGACTCTTCTATGGGGTGCTGGGCTGCCCTGTGCCTCCATTTCCCTACCTCTAAAGTAAGACTAACACCACCTCACTGGCATGCGAGGACCTTAAATGCTCCAAATATTGGAGATATGAGACCCTGCTAGGGGCCTCTGCGTAGAGAGGACTCATTCTGGGAAGCAGAGTGAATCTGAACCGTGAGACACACTTGTGGGGAAGGGGAAATCATACGGCCCGGAAGGGAAGGAAATGTCTGGATGAATCCTGGACAAGGCAGGCTACTGCATTTCATGCCAGCAGTGCCTGTGCCAGCAAAGGGAGGGGACAGCTAATTTAAAGAAGTGCTGAGCAAGCAGAAATTGCTGGGATGTGCATGCAGGGGGAGGTGTGTGCGACCCCAGCCACCAAGTTCATGCAGACAGATTATGGCACATCAACAGGGAGGACCTGAGCTGTGGCAGCAGTGCTGGTGGGCACCACAGAAGAGCAGGGAAGGGCTTTCCCAAGGTGCCCTTAACCAGGGGACAACCACATGACCAAGGCAAGTGACAAAGCAGGACCAGTCCGGCACCATGGATGCCTTAACCCCCCTCCTCCCTATACGCCAAAGCTCCCATGTGGACCACCTTGAGCTTGCCTTGCCTGGCCATGCAGCAGCACCTGCGAAGCCTGGAAGGGCTGAACACCCATATTTACCCTCCCTCTCCTTCACTTCCATCTCTGTGTGCCTCCCAGAAACACGGCAAGACCGTGCAGCAGCTCCCAGGGCTCAATACATCCTTGCCGATCGTGCCTGCTAGTACAGATCCCACAGCTCTGGCAGCCTGAATTGCTCCTCATTATTTATTGTTCATTTTGTTCTCTGGGATGGTGTGATCACCTCTTAGGATTTGTGCCCTTTCATTTCCAGGCCTCAATAACTCCTGAACTACAGTTTCATGTGGTTTTGTGATTGTTAACCCAGCATGCAGATGGGGCTACGGCCATAAAAGCTCAATGAATCTTGTATGGCAAAACACAGGCTGTGAAAGCATTTTCTCCTTCATCTGCAGTCAAATAACATACTCTCGCCACCATGAAAGATGCAACAGCAGCCAGGTTTTCCAAGTAATAGTGTTTCCTCATTGCTGTGCAGAGGAGAAAGGACTATTTCTGCTCAGAGCATCATCAGTCTTTTAGCCCTCATCAGAAAAAGGGTCCCTCACAGATTAAACCCTCCAGGCCTGTAAAATCTCTCTGCTCTATTCCCTCCCGTTGGCTGCAAGACTCACCAACGTACAGGCAAAAGAGACCAAAAGGCCTTTACCTTGTGGTTTTTTCCATGTCGGTACATCATCCAGTCCTCCCCATTGGTGCTGACCTCCAGCTTGTAGGTACGGACATAGTAGCCATTCTGCGTTTCTCTGGAGATGGCACCCTGTGTGGCAATGGCTGTGAGCACAGTCAAGAAGTGGAGGTCCACCTTTCCAGGGGGAAAAAGGGACAAGACAGAGAATGGTGACCACCTGAGAGCCCAGGTTGGCTAGTTAGTTCCTCCCTCTGTCTCTGAAACACGAAAAGGTGTGAATTCAGTCTGTCTCACTCCATCTGTGGGCGCACATTTCAAGAGGCACAAACCCCCTAGGCTGACTTCAGCAGGGTGCTTGCAGATAGGACCATGGGACAAGAGTAACTAAGGATCTTGATGTCTGTCCATATGGGACCATCACAAAGCCTTCTTCCTGCCTCAGACCAAGCAACAGGATCTGCACAGAAGCTCATGTCCATTAAAGCATGACAGAGGCTGACTTTTTCCATGTAAAATAAAAGCATGATGTCCAATTAGCAAGTGCTGCAGTTCCTGGTTTTCCCTTGCCCTTTTTTTTTTTTTCTTTACAATGCGGGTTGAGAAAGGTCAGTCGAACTGGCTTGGTAGCACTGCCATGAATGAAGAATGAGACGTCTGCTAGAAGCAATGACATTCACCACCTCCCGTTCCTAGTGCCCTTTAGCAAGCAGTGTCTCACAGCGATGTGACACAGCCAGAAGCCCTGTGCGGACAGAGACTGTGGATCTAACCAGCTCCCAGGGAAAGCCTTTGCTCTGTCAGCCCCCTACCTGACATCAGCCTGCTCACACTCCCTGCATCACTGATGAGATAAATATTATTCTAGTTGTTTTTCTATGCACCTCCTGGAGACTTTGGCCCTCAGGCCAGTGGCGAAGTCAGTGGCCCTTGTAAGTGGCAGAGGTCTCTGTCAGTATGCTGGAAAGTCCATCAAGGTTTGGGGCAGGAAGGAGGGAGTGGGAGAGCAACAGTGGGTCAAGTCAGCCCTCGTGCAGGCATGCTAATGGGAGAGCCAGCCTGTCGCATTTCATGGAGGCACTGCAGCTCCCCTGCTGCTCGCTCCCCATAAGCCACAGAGGCAATAAAAAATTCAAGAAGCCTTATGGTCAAGGGTCAGTTTAACAGCGTGACACTCCATTTGGTGGTGGAAGAGGCAAGGGGGCTGGAAAGCATGCATACCTGGAGGTACTCTTTGTTACTGTCTACATTGGGGGTCCAGCCGTTGTCATCACTGTTGAGCCGGCTCTGTTGAGGGGTCCATCGCCCATCTGAGTAGGTGGATGAGGCACTGATCTGCATGTTGGAGATCCTGCCAGACTCCATCCCCAGCGGCACGTTGCACTGGAAGTCTGGAGCGGACACACACATGCACACGGGCATATCAGCTTACAGTCTCTGTACTTCACTCCCAAAGTGGAAGGCAGCCCTGAACTATCCTCCCCAGCTAACCCCAAGCAAAGCTGCCTGCCTGGAAAGATGAACAGATCTGCACCATCTTGCAGGTTGTGTGTGCTCACAGATGGCACTGAAAAATTAAAGATGGAGCACAGCTTTATGTTTGCATTGCCCTCTGAAAACTAATACAGCCCACATCTTTCTCCCTTTCTCTACCTCCTCCACCTTTGCACCGTTTTGACACAATTCTGTCCCTTCCCTCCCTCCACTGCCACCAAGACATCCCAAGTCCCCTTGCTGCAAAGTTCCCCAACTTCTTGAAGGCTGGAGATGAAATCTAAGCACTGACAAGGCAAGGAGTATGGGCAGGCACAACAGGAGGGTGCTTAATGCTGTGCTGCCGGCAGGAATGTTAAGGCCTGGAACAACAAGGTCTAAAGGTTTTGTGTGCATCTGAGAGTATGGATGCATGTGTGTATGTGTCTGTGTATATGTGCATGTGCTATATGTGATATCAGGCCCGTAGGAATTAACCAGCCAAGAATATGAAAGACTCTGGTATGCTTCATTGGGTTTCCTCACTTTTAAGGCTTTAAAAGTCACAGTGAGCTCAATCTTATTACACATCTCATATATTTTATGGCAGCTGTCCTGTAAAAACAATAGCAAAGAAAACATTGATAGGAAATACCGCATGGGCCCAAGAGTGCCACTGCTGTAAACCAAAGGAGTTCCACCAAACTGCCTGTGTTTTTAAAGTGGCCAAGTCAACTCTGAGTGGAAATGATGGGCCAAGTTAAGATCTCAATGGTATTATTAAAGTTTCAATTTTACACTAGCATAAATCAAAAGAGGCCTGGCCCTTCAACAGCTCTTGTGCTTGATTTCTCAAGTTGTGTGTGTCATTAACATTTTATTTCCCAATCCTTTTAAATAACTGAATAGAAAGGGGATTAAAGAACAGATCAGCTGAGTGTGGATATAGGCAATGGTGAAGAGCTCATGCTTGTCTGTAACTCTCGCAGCCTCAGCAGAACACCCCTAACTCAATCACAGAGCAAGAGCCTGTAACCCAGCTGCCCTAGTACTGCACAACCCCTACTCTACCCTGCTCTCCGTCATGGGCCTTCAGTGTCAGGTCAGGGACTCCCTCTCTTTCTCTGGGACTGAGGGGTGTCCTGAAGGCATCTTCCATTGTATCACAGGTTAACTGCTAACAGAGGTCGAGAACTGTAGCTCTGATGTAAAAATACCATGGGAAAACAAAACAAATCTTTCCTCACTTGCAAGCATTATCAGGAAGAATCAAAATGCTCTTCATTCTCAAAACACACAACTTACTTCCTCACTCCACATCAATTTACCTCCCTTAATAAGGAAGCTAAAACAAATTTTGGTTTGAAATTCTTAGAGCTTTAGGCAGTTTTTAATTAGACAGCCAAGAAATTCCAATTTGTAGTTCGGGGCTGTGAATTTTTGGAAAACCAGAGAGAGGGAGAGAGTATCTTCCCCCGTGCTTTAATGAATCTGCTGCACCCGCCGGGCTGAAGTCTTCCCTTAAATCCTTTGGGCTGAGCACATACATGAAGGAATCCCCAAAGGTATTTAGAAGACTGCAAGCAAGTGAAAAGTCAAAGAAAGGTCAGGAAGTGTGATTCTTACTGAAATCTCACTTCTGTGAGAGAGAACACACCTAGTGTAATACTGTCTACATCGCCAGTGGAGGACCAGCCCCTGGACACATTCCTGCCTGCCTCACTCTTGCATGTGCCAAGTGAAAGACTTGGGAAAAATAGGTGACACGACTGCCTAAAGTCATACACACACACACGTTTCCAACTTACTTTCTGGGACTTCCTGCTGGATCAAGTAGTACTGAGCAGAGAAACCATCTTTAGCCACTGCCAGGTCTGTGTGGAAGGTGAGTGAGAGGACGCCGGTGGTTGAGCGGATGTCTGACGGCATCTTAGTGCCACAGTACCTGCCTATCAAGGGACCAACTGCAAAAGAAAGAGCAGTAAAGGTAACACCTGCTTTTTCACCAGCCTCCTGGATCACCAGCAGATTGGCATCACTCAGCAAGGATGCCTTAGCAGGACTGATCAGGATAAAAGAAAGGCTTTGGGGATGGGCTATTTTTCACTTCCGCTGGCCCAGTGCCATGCAGTGCGCTGTGCAGAAATATCCACTGCAGCAGGCGTTGATCTGCAATTGCTGGGAAATGCTCCAATCTGCTCTGTTTGTCTCAGTGTTGGTATGCAGTAGGGAGATCCTCCCAGCACTGCATGAACACACTGCCCTTCCCTGAGGAAGGACCGGTAGTATCTTGGAGTGTCCCATGGGGCTTTTCAGATCACTGGTTACAACAAAGCAGCAGTTTGGGGTTTAATGTATGCAGCCTTCTGCAACCCCACAGCTGGCCACGGAGCACCCCGATGACAGGCTGCATGCTGCAGCCACGACTGAGGTTAGGCACCTTTGGTGTTCAGACACAGACTGCAAAGTTTTGGAGCTTTGTGAGACACCAAAAGAGGCTGAGGACAGCAGCACAGCACCCCATGGCTTACCCTGAGGGATGCCATCCCAGATGTCCAGCCAGTCATACTTGCAATCTCCTTCCCCTGCCTGCAGCGGGTCATGCTCAAGGTCGAAGAGCAGGAAGTGGAGGAGGATTTCTGTCTTTGGCTTGGCTATGATGGTGAAGATGCAGTCCAGGTTGTGTGGATACTTGTCAGGGAAACCTGGAGACTCAATAGTGCCGTTGGAGGCAGTGAAGTTTCTGGAGCAGTCCTCAGAGCCTGTAGGGGCAGGAAAAAACCCGCAGCCTTAGTAACAATGCCAACAGCTTGACATACTGTGGAAATCCCATTTTGAGCTTAGAGGGGTTGTGTTTTTACTTCTGGAAATGTCCTGTAACCCAAGAGCTGTGTGAATTCCTGCAAGGACCAAGAGGGTGTTTTTCAAAGCTTTCCACAGGTGGAAAGACAAGGTCCACGTGTTCACTGGAGTGGACGGCATGTGTCTAAATCCCTCAGAGAGCTCTGTAAATGTAACCTGTATGCCACTGCTGATTCTCCTGCCAATTACTCTAAAAACAGGACTAGGAGAGTGATCCTGTCCAAAGCCACGGCTGTGATTTGGCAGGTCAGCACCCTGCCGTGTCTCCCACGCCAGTGGTGGTGGCCCTGGTGGGGAAGGGAGGCCATGCTGAGCTGGGCTGGGCTTCCCCTGCCAGCCCTACCCACTGTCTGCCGGGCTCCCTAAACAGCAACCTGTCCTGCTGGAGGCCTGTGTCTCCCACCCCAAAGCCTGCGGAGGGGCCAGCCAGCACACAGGGGGCTGTCTTCCATGGTCCTCACTGCTGCAGCTGACTCCCACCAGCTGCACTGGCAAAGGGCCACAGCAGCTCCAGGTCTCATGGAGGAGCCCCTGTTTGGGGAGGGGACTGCCTGGGAAGGGGCAGAGAGGAGTAATGGGGATGCCATCTCTTTGGATAAAGCTGTCTTCCGGGGCTGGTCTCCTGCAACCTCTCCACCTCCAGCACAGACATCTGTGCCTCAGTTTCCTCTTGAGAAAATCAGGAAGCACAAATATTTACACAGTGAACGGGCCCAGGGGAGGGTGCCAAAGTCCCCACTATTAGCTGGAAACCCTCGGGAAGCATGCAGTTAGCCTGCAGACCCCTGAGTCCCACACAAAAGATGAGGGGCAGCTCCAACATACATCCCTGCTCCACGGCTGTGGCAAGAGTGGGGGTAATGGGGGGCATCTCTGCTGAGAGGAAGAACAGACCCCTCTTTCTTACAGCCTGAGCCGTCCACACCAGAAATGCAAGTTATTTCTATCCTTAAGGAAGACCTTTGCGTGGCGAGGAGGGCAGACAATGTTGCCTCTTATTTATTGCTGACCTCAGCACTGGCCTCGGCTGCAGCCGGGCCAGTTCCATGCTCCCTCTCACACAGCCAAGGTGCCTCGGGGTGGCCGGGGAAAGGGGAGCATACCACGGTGACTTTGAAACTGCTGTGCTGTGGAGACAGGACAATAGGCAACAGAAATCTGCAGCCTGAAGCTATCAGAGGCAAAAGGGGATGTTGGAGAGGCTGCCGGCCGCTTCTGCAACCCGGCATTAGCATTTGCAAAGGTTTCTGCTTCAGTTTTGCTGGGACACCCTCCTTCTCTACAAACCCTTCTGCTCCAGCTCTTCCAGGCAGCACGAGCCTTCCTGGGACTAATGGGAGACTTGTTATTCAATTCAGCATTAACCTACAGGAGTCAGGCCAGCAGCCCACAGTAATAGCAGGATCCCAGCACTGCATTATGCAGCGCCTAGCTGGAGAGCTACTCAGGAGAGGCTCTTAATTGACTACCTAATGAAGCAGCCAGCTTTTCTGGTGTGAACCTGTGGGGTAAAACACAGAGGCAAAAAATAAGGCCAAACACAAATCACAGCGTAACGCCGCGAACATGGATAAGGGTGTACTTTGTTCCAAATAGCTTGAAAGACAAATAGAAAAATAGGGAAAATAACACAAGCTCCAAGCTAGGGAGAAAATCAAAGACTAAACCCGGAGTCAGGGACTGTCCTCTAGAGACAGGAGAAAGACATAACTATGTCACTCCATTAGACAACAACAGTTTCCTCATGTGGGGCTCTTACTGCATTTGGCATCTTTGTCTACAGTTTGGCTGGTACCAGCAAACACAATGATCAGGCTTTTTTATAAGGAAGCTGCAGATAATCAACGGCAGTCATGCTGGCTTTGGCAGCACGGACCAGCCTGAGAGGAGACTTTGATGCCCAGCGATGGAGAGCTCAGGCCAGCTCTGCCAAACTGACTCACAAAGTGAGCAACAGGGAGGCTGGACCAGCCAGGGCAGGCGGCTCTTTTGTCCGCCCACAGACCGCTGACTGATACCCATTAGGGGATTCAAAGACTGGTATGCAGTTGTTTGTATGCAGATTGCTCCTCTCTCACACCATGATAAGGGAAATTTAGCACAAGGTGTAGAAATAAATGTTCAGTTGAAAGGAGTTGGTTTTTTAGGTCACCTTTAAGAAAGAAAGAAGCTGCAGCCACACTGCCTTTACTGATGTGGACAATGACAATCTGATGACCTTTAGAGCTGGTGACACCCTTGCTGGCTACGCTGACAGTTCAGAAGGAAACTTTGCCTGTACCTGCCTGCCTGCAAACAAAAGGGAGGGTTTGCTTGTACTGCAGTGGCCCCGCAGCCAGCGCTGCCCACTGGCCTCCCTGGGAGCCCCGCAGGCAGGTGGGCTGGGGGTGCTCCCAGATCACAGGCTCATCCCCGCTCCTGTGCCAAAACCTGCCTTGCTGGGTTGGATTTCGTGGGCGGTGTCTGAAAGAAAGCATGGCTATATGTGGAGAGGATAGCTGTCTGCGGTGGGGTGGGGTGGCTAAAGGAGCCCAAACACCACTTCAGACCTGAGGGCAGCTCTGCATGGACCTACATAGAGGGACACAACTTGGCTCCAGTCTCCATCCAACATCTGCTCTCTCCCAGAGCAGCCCTTGCTTCCTGTCCCTCCCTACCAGCAGCAACAAAATCTCTTTTTCCCATGAATTTGACTCTTGCTGGCTCCCACCAGGCAGACAGGGTTCCTGCCTGCTGTCCCTGCCCACCAGCCGCGCTCAGCCTGGCCTGGCCACTTCAGCCAGCTGGACCACTCCACATTGCCCCGTGCCTGACTTAGGGCATGGACCCAACGTGAGGACAAGCACAACCCCGTGCAGTCTGCTGGGCTCAGAGGGGGTGTGTACAGCAAGGGAGAGGCAAGGGAGGATGAGGTGAGTCAGCAGGCTTCCCATCTGAACACAGGCATTCTTTGCCATCCTCTGTGCTGGCAACTGGCCTTGGAAAACCCCAATAGCCAGGTGAACCACTAAGCTCTTTCAGGACTGATCTGTATCCTAACCATTAGCAAACAGCATTTGCGAGCTGGCTGCACTACAACAGCTCAGTGAATGGCCGGTTATACAGCTCAGGCAACCACCGGCAACAGCACTTTCCTCATTCACCTGAACCTCCAGACACCTCTTGTCCTCACCATTTCACAGTGAATTTGGGGAGTCCTATTCCCCTCCTCTTGCAGCACAGTCTCCACATTCACATCTACCTGTGACTGGGTTGCAGGCTGCCTGCGCACCTCTGCCTGCCGCACAGCTGGACCAGGGCCCCTGGGCACTGGTGCCTGTGCTCCCTACCTTCCCTTTGAAGAGGTTGGGTAAGCGACCCTGTCGTACTCCTTTCTGGTTCTTCACCAGGCACAAGCATTTTTTTCGTGCTGGATGCAATGATGTGAAAGCTGCATGTGTGGTTTCTTCCAACGCACCACCAAAGGAATGTGGGCACAGGGCAGGCACCCACATCCCCATGCAAAACACACTCTTGTTCCCTCAGCAGAGGCACACCTCTCTCACCTGCACACACAGACCACACACAGGGCAGATTTTACTTTCTCAAGCCTCCTTCTTCCCAGACACACAATTCTGGCAAATATTTAGACAGAAACACTATTAAAAGGCCTTTGAGCAGATTTTCCTTTCCTCAGTGATAGTTTGGTATTGAACAGAATTATGAATAGTTCCTCTTACGTCTGCCTGGAAAGGCACTGTCTCAGCCCTTGACAGCACTGCTGACAGCAGTCCCTTGAAAAACAGAGTTCCCCAGTTACAAACCCCGCTTCCAGGGAGAGAAAGCACAGTGTCATTGATCAGCCCTGAATTGCAGCTCCACAGGAGGGGGAGCTCCATGCACTCCTAACGGAGGGACAATCCCCACTTAGCCCTAACAAGCTCCACAGTGCCAAGGAGAAAAGATATATGTTTCTAGTCCTCGAACACAAGAGAGCATTTAAGGAGGAAGCCTGCTTTTGATGTCACACTGTGATCCAAAAATGCACTATCATGCGCCACTAACATCTTTACGTTCTTGGAAATGTGATGCAACAGACTTGCTTAAATTAAAAAAATAAAAAAGCACGCTCTTTATCTCTGGAAAACATGCTAAAAATCATATTGAAAAGGTGGCCAAAGACATCTCCTTGTGAAGATCATTGTGGGAAACAGCCTGGGAGACAGACACTCACCTGTCTTGTAGATCTCATAGCGCAGGGAGAAGCCGGCACCTTGCCGTGCGTAGTCCGAGGTGAACTTGATATAGAGAGAGGGGCCAGAAGAGATGATGGTAGGAGGTGCTATGTTCCCACAGTGCTTGCCCAGCAGGTCTGCCGCTTCATTGTCCCCATCTCGGATCTCGATGTAGTCATACCTGTGGAGGCAGGTGAAAAGGCAGTAAAACCATCTGTCAGGGAAATGCTTCAAGATGCCAGGAACAAACCACAAAACGCTTCTTTATATCTGCATATTTCACAGAACATCTTCCAGACAGGTACCTGGGACTCTGTCACTCACACCACCACCACCATCCCCCCAGTATGTTTTTTCCCTTTTGTCTGTCTGGCTACATTTAAGTCCCTTCCCCTGTTGCTCCTCACATCATTAATTTATTGCAGCCACATCCACTTCAACTTCAGGGCCAACATGCAAAATTTAGGACACAATTTGCCTCCATTGGCATGGGGAGAAGCTCAGTTACAATTCTCCTAGGGCTGTTCTCCTTTGCTTACCTCTCTCCTTAAGTGCCATTGTGCTGCTTAGCTCAGCTCAGTTTATTCCATTATCCAGGTGGGGTCTGGCCAAGCACACACCAAGCATTAAACAAATAGTCAATGTTAAATCCATGCGAGCACGTAGCTATTTTGTGCAGTCTGACACCACACTGGTCCTTTAAGAAGTGTGGCTGGTACATTTACTTAGCACTTGGACAGTAATACTGATCCTCTTCCATTAAGTGCTATCAAAGATTTCTGTGAATGAGAAATGCTGCATAAGAGCTGGGTGACCACATTCACTGTTGCCAGATCCTTGTACACCCTGTAACTGCAACCTGCCTTTGCTAAACCCACCCTGGCGATGCCCCACCTGCCCACCAGCATGGGTCCTGGGCATCTGAACTGTCTGGGGGAGGAATCTGTAGGTTTGGAAGAATTGCCTCCTGGTGCAGAGACAAAAATTTGTTGCAGAGTCTGGCTGGAAGGTGAAACTCCCACAGATTCCTTCATATTTTCTAGGCTATGACTAATGGCAAGGTAGTATCAGGCGCTGTGTGCTGTGAAGAAACAAACAGCTTTTACGTGAACATCTTGTTCTTCAGCTGACTTCTAACACCCGCGCTCTCCCATCCCTCTTCTCCTCTCTGGCCAGCACGCTGCTATTTACAAAAACTCCCGATCTCTCTTCAACTGTTTATTCGCTTTGTATCAACCTGTTTGAACAACGTGCTACAGCTCTTCTCATGGGGCCAGGGAGAGAAAAAGCATTTCCAGGCTGCCAGGAATCTGCCTTTCTTCTTTGTCACAAGATCTCCTGTTTGGGAATGGAGAGTTGAAAGAAGAAGTAGCTTGCTGGATACAGAATGACCCTCATGTGACTCATTCGTGTTCTAAAAAGCACACATCGGCAGGCAACAACCTCAAAACAAACTCACAGGGACTCAGTGTGCTCCTCCACAAAGAAAGATGGCCCGGATGGCTTTGGTTTCACTCCTTTCTGGGACTAAATGAGGCTGAGAGCCAGGAGCAAAATGCCCACAGATAAAGTCCTGTCTACGCTGGACCAAGCACTCAGCCAGCTGCAATCACCCAGCCTTTAATTTTGTTACAGACTCAATTGGCTTGGTCAAGGTGAAATCCAAGCCGTCTTGAGAAGAAGCACTCACACAGGAAGAGCATTTGGCTTAGCTGGTGGGTGGACACACAGTGATGTAAATGAAAATTTGTTCCTTCTGTTCTCTCCTCAGCTCAGTGTGTCTCCCTATCACCTCGTGACCCCTTATTACCCTGACACCATCCAGCAGAACCCTGCATGACCCTGCTAATGTCCATCATATGTGGCTTGATCCCACTGTCTCCCTAGGGAGGAGGAACATAGAAGGCAGGGTTAATGCTTCTTTTAGGAAGATTTTTCCACCTTGTGGAAAGTAGTGCTGAGCAAACAGCAGGGACATTTTGTTCTCTAAGTTATTACTTGCTTTCAGCGTGCTTGCAGCCCTTCCACATCTGAAGTGCATGCCTGTGCTGCGGGACTACTGGTTACTAGTGAAACTGTGAATATGTGGCAAAAAATTAATTTGGCAAAAGCACGAATGTTGGCAAAACACAGTTAACAGAGCGGACTGTAAAAGCTGCCATTTGCATGGCACAGGCAGAGGTTAGCCGCATCCCAGGGAATCACATCTGTTTGTGTCCTCGTGGGGCTATAACTCGCCAACACAGTACATGGCTTCAACTACTTGACTGTAATGATCGCAGCTTCTGCTGTAGCCAACACACCAAACATCCTAGTGCTGTCCACATGGCTCCTCAAGCCACTCAGTGCTGCAGGAGCCCTGGCAATTTCAGAAGCAAATTCTGGACCAAGAAATACTTGCTTATTGAATGGGTGAATAACTTCCAATAATACATACAATTTGGGAATATTGCAATCTGCTCATGGGCAATCTGCAAATGGAAAATTAAAAGAATGAATCTAGTAAGTAAATCATCAGGAAATATTTGCCTCTCTGAATTAAACCCTGTTTGGCTTCATCCAAGCATCTAACTGAGCTTTCTCCTACTGGAGCTAATCCTTAATAAATCAAATGTTACAAACAACTAAAAAAGTCCCTAGGAGAAGGCCAGGGAATCATTTTTGCCAAATATAAAATGAATATAAATGCATAAGAGTTTTCTTCCCTAGTTAAAAAAATCTTGGCCCAAGCCCTCTGCCCCTCATGATGCAAAACTCTCTTTCTTCAAGTCATATAAACAGAGTGTGAATTGGGAGAATATTACACTCAGGAAATAACTCCTGCCCAGATGAGCAGGAGCACCTAGTTCCTCTCCAACACAGCAATTAAGCTTTAGGCTTTCAAAATGAAACACCAAAGATGTCCGGTCCAAAACATGAAACTTTCAAACTTCAGCAAGAACACCAGCTAATCCCCACCACAGACTCTTTTGGCATCATGTGCTTCACTCATGTCCGTGCCTTGGCCCACAATCAAACAAGCTGATAAACCCCATTCTCCTCATGTTGGGTCACTGGCCATGTTAAAATCTAGTTTGGACAGACCTTTGCTTCTGTTAATCTTAAGCATGGTTTGCAGACTTCGTTCTTCCCGTGTGAAAAACAAGAAGAAAAATCGGAAGGAAGAAAACCCAGCCCTGGGGATGCTTTCTACTCTAACCGTTTCATTTCCAGATAATTACAGACTAGGGCACAGCTGGGTGGGACATATTTATGCAGCGATGGCACCCAACTGTCTTGACCAGTGCCCAGCAATTTGCATTTCACTCATATAACCAAATCCATTGTTTCAGTCAACGTACACCAACATCCTTGTGGGCTGACCTCTCTGGCATTACCTCCACTGGGCAAGCTGCCACCTCCAAGCACATTTCATGGCCACTTCTCCCCATCTAGGCACTGCTCCAATGAGCCAACCATAAATATGTGAGGGCAGGGTGCAGTGTCCGTAATCCACAAGTATAGTCAATGGATTAACCAAGTCTTCTTGCAGGGAAGGTGACTGCAGTTGACTGCTCCTCCAGCAGAAGGGTATTTTCAGCTGTTGCTTGAGTGGGAAGGCCAGCTGGTTGGTTTGAAACCACCTCAAACAGAGGTTTCCACCAGGGAGTTCTAAGGCAGGGAGGCAAAGCTGAAGTGCTTTTAACTGCCCAGACAATGGGGGGTTCAGAAACGAGGGAAATGCATTGCTTAGATGCTCTTCTTGGAGCTGTTTAACAGAATTAAATGGAAAATGTACAATGCTTACAAATATTGCTGCATTTTTATTAAAGATTTTTAGTAGAACGTGCTTTGCTGATGTTAAGACAGCTTTTATAAACTAATTATAAAGCACTTCTAATGCCTGTATTACTCATGCTTGCTTGCTTTTTCCTCCAGTCAATCCTCTCTGCTTTCCAGTCTTTCCTTTCTTTCTATTTTCCCTACATCACTTTGCTGCTGGCTCTCCAAACAAGGCTGCGAGGCACAATAAAGGCAGACAAGCCCCAGCTGCAGTTATGAGAAGACCTCTACCTTTTCAGTCCTTTTCTGTTGTGAAATAGCTAATCTGCTCCCTGGCCGTTCAGCTGTGCTCCACTATCCCCCAAGGCCAGCACAGCCCTCCCAGGTGCCCACCCAGGCACTGGTGAGCTCCAGAAATGCTGTGACCCACCTGGGGAGCAGACAGCAATTCCTCTGGGTACTCCTCTCCTGAGGCACACACCTCAGCACAAAGCACAGTTTTAGGACTCATTGTTCCACGCATGATCAACAAACCTATTGCCCCTCAGCCCCAAATCTTGAGAGATGCTGAATCCTTCCCCACTGAAACATGCTTCAAGGACATTATAGGGACATTAGCTTAGGATGGAGAGAAACACAAACAATAAATCATGTATATGTTCACAGCCATAATGCAAGTCCTCCTGATACATAAACTTGTGCAAGCCTTGCTTCAAAGCCCGAGGAGAGCTGGCTCCCCAGACCAAGCTCTGACCTAGCTGGCAGCTTTCCCAGTATCTTCCCAGAGCTATGATTTGGAGTAGGTGAGGGCTTGCACACAGCTAAGCCCGGTTTCCAGCGCTTGCCAGGGCCAGAGACAGTTGCAAGGCTCTAACCTGAACTTCCCCAATGTTTAATTTGGAGCTGTTATTTATAGGCATTTCCATGGGGCTCCTGACTGCACCTGGCAAACAGTAATGATGGGATGCTCATAAGACCCTGAGAGGTGGGAATGCAGAGAAGAAAAGTAGCTGGCCCGGGGTCACACGGGAAGTTTGCAACACAGCCAAGAATAGAAGCCAGCCTTGATTAGACAGATTATATTATATTGGAGGAGTCTGGCCTAGATAGACAGAGAGACAAATAGGTACTGACTGCATGCCAACAGCTCCAAATTTGGGAATGCCCACTGTTGACCTGAGCCTTTGAGACCTCTGGTCTGCTTGAACCATATGTCATGGTGCCTCGAATGCATCTTCTGAAAATAGGAAGAGACACTGCAATTCTAGTGAAATTCAGCAGGCACTAATACTCTGCAGGTAGCTGGGGGAAGGTGTGGGGAACCTGCTTAGCCATAATGTCAGCTGGTAAATGCAATTGTTCCCTTTGAAAAGGTGGCAGGTGGTTTGTTTCTCAGAAACTGTTATAAAAAGCATAATGTTTTTTAAACATCCTCTAAGAAAAGGCTGTTTCTCAGAAACTAAGTAGCAGCTGCAGTATAGAGAAGGTTAAGAAATGGTGAACCAGAAGCTCTGTGCTTGTTTTGCAATCAAGGGGCGGCTAGAATTAATGTCCATTACATGCTAGCTGGCTTAGTCAATTTTTCTGTGTCACCACCCATCTTCATGCCACCTTAAAACCAAATCCTTATTTCATGGGTGGTTATGTTGTAAAAGACAAGAAAACTTTTCTGTGATGTTTATACAATCTTAAGCAACTGCAGGACACACCCTTCAAAGGTTAGATTGCTGCAGAAACTACTGGGGACTTTTAAATGGTATTTTTTTATAGCCATGATAGCAGAGTTAAGCACCCCTGCTGTGTGATGAAACAAGAGCAATGAAGTTTGATCTTAGCTGCTAGCCCTTAATCAGAGTAATTAATTATAAATACAGCAGATGAATTGGATTCTCCTTTGACTTGAACTGGTTTTACATGTGTGTAACATCATTTTAAGGGTAATCACTCCTAATTTAGCCTGGGGTGAGAAGAGACTCAGTCCTCATAGACACAGATCCTGGTATAGATTTGTGCATAGACCTAAAAAGCTTGTATCATATCTAGCTTTAGCCAGCTACACCTCCTCTGCTCTCAGTGGAAGCAGAATCCTCATACCCACCTTGGGATGGGATTAATCATTCTTCTGCATTGATGACAGAGGTAGTTTAAATCACTCTCGCTGACTGGACCTGGACTTTAGGTGGCTGAACATAAGAGAGATGAATCTGGTCTCAGTCTGCAGCCTGTGGGGCTGTTTCTGCCCGTGCTGAGGCAAAAGATGCATATAGAGACTTTTCTTGCCCCGATAGAAATAAATGCCCCTGGCAACAGCAGAGAGAAATAGGCTATCATTGCTCTGAATCTGAAGGGATTTCACTGGATTTCAGTGACTAAAATGACCAAAATCCAGTGGCAGCAGGGGGAGAGCCAGGCCGCAGGGGGGGATAATTGCTTAGGATTTCTCGGAAGTTTGTTTTGACTTTGTTGCATCCGATTCCATCTTGTGTAATCACAGTATTGTGCGGCTTTGTAATCATTCCACTGTGCTTTGGATTATTTTCTTACCTCCTCAAAAATCTGACCAGAATTTCTGAGAAATGAGAAAAATCCAGTCATCCAGTCAAAAAAAGAAAAAGAAAAGAAAAAAAGAAAAAAGAGAGACAGAGAGAGAGAAAATAACCCTAACAGATTGGAAAACTTCTTCAAAAATGCCTTGAAGACAAAAAATGGAAACTACAAATAGCCTCTATTTATACTCCTTTGGTTGTTTTCACCCCCATACAAGCACTGCTGACGGGCAGAGTCTTTCAGCAGTTACTGTTAACTTATGCGGGGGGTGGGGGGGGAAGGTGGCCAAAATAAATCTTGCAAAGGGAAGAATAAAACATAGCTGCAAACTGCTCCTGTGGCAAGTTCTGATTCAGGAGGGAATTTCAGCTCCTAGCATGCTGCATGCTGCTGCCCCCCCTGAGACGGGAGAGCAAAGGCTCCCCCGCGCTTTGCCGTTCATCCTTGGGCTGCCTTCTTCAAGCTCTGTTGCCAGATCGCTGCAGAAAGGCGCGTTGGAGTAGAGAAGTGCTCTCATCTGGGGCATGTCTGGAAAACCGTTCATTATATAAGAAAACAAGATGTGCTAATGTGCACTTTAGGGGTTTTCTGCAGGCTGTTGTTCAGGAGTTACACATGGCTGTTTAATTTTATTTCTGTCTCCAAAACTGTCTCTATAAATTCCTCACCCTTCTATCTTTAGCTGCAGGGGTCTTTTGTTGCAAGATGTCTTTGGTATTCTTTGGGGGGAAAATATCATGTTGAAACCAGGAATAAAATACATAAAGCATGTTAAGAGTAGCCCCCCTTTCCATGGCATTCTGCCTTCTGTCGCTGCTCTAAGGGAACTGAAGCAACTCACAACCTTTTCATACCCCAAAATGCAGGACACTTGAGAAACTGCATTTGCACTTTCCTCCTTCTGCTACAATCCATCTGTGGAAAAAATTAGACTTTAGTTTCTATGTCATTTTACTGTCACCACTCACAGGCGCTTGATCACTAAGAGAAAGAAAAAAGTGTATATAATAAAAGATATCAACCACAAGAGGAAAATTTACTGCCAAAAAGCAGCAGAGCAGGCAGAAGGCAGGGGCAAATGCTTATTTTGCTCGCTTTGCAGTGGGAAGAATAGGTGAACAGCCTCCCATCTCCTGATGGGATCCAGTGCCCGACAGCCCAGGCGATAGATGGAGACCAGTTTGGGCAAGGCTAGCCCCAGTGGCTGAAGGTCTGGGGCCTGGCTGGCAGGTGCTGACGAGTATTAGGGGACACTAACATGCTCTGCTGTGTCAGCCCTGTTCCCAGAGAACCCCCTCCATGAAGCCATAGTGAGGGATGTGCCATTGCACCTCGCTGGCATGGTATCAGTCATGGTCTTAGACAGACCATGCCGTGAGAACCAAAAGAGCTGGTAATAACTGGGATTAGATGGGAGCTTTACAGCTCAGCTTTCCACATATCTGCACTGGCTTTTTTCAGCACAAAGCTGAAAAAAATGCTCATTAAGCACCAACTGTATAAAGGAGGTTGCAAGAATAGAACGCTGACCAGCCCACTCTTGCACTCCTGGCTGCCTACATCCCTCGTTAATGATGGACAGTCACCACAGGACAGCTTTCTGACCCTGCAGTTTCTCAGACACAGCCTGTTCAGAGCCCAGCTCCTGCCTTAGCCAATGGACAAGTAAGCAAAGCTTTGCTGCCAAGGCTGGCCTGCAGCCTCTGCTATTTGGGCACTTCCACAACAACCCGATCGTGCCAGCTTATAGTAAGAGCTGTTTCTGGGGCAAACAGCACACCAAACCTTCCTGATCCCTCCTTGCATGCTGTGTAGGTAGCACAGCATCTCCTACCCCCTTCTGCCTCCAAAATATGGGCACTTGCAGCTCAACAGCCATCTGAACTGAGCCTTGCTGAGGGTCTGAGCACACTCAATGCCTGGACGAGGGCGAGCGCTGTGCCATGCGCGCATCACGCCTTGCTGCGTGTTCGCAGCAGCAGTGGCCTCCCACCCAGGTCTTGGAGATGGCAGTATCTATCTGGTGGGTGTGGGAGGAATTACCCACTTGAGAGGGGCTGGTAGGTACCCCCAAGGTGAGCTCAGCCCTGCCTGAGACAGCAGGTCAGAAAGGCAGCCACACTGAGACAGGAGAGGGAGAGACGAGGGAGTGGGCTGCTGCATGAAGCTGGTTGGTTCCTTTTCTCCTTAATGTGCTCTGGGAACAGGGGGATGGGAGCATCCCTGTTTCTCCCACAAACAAGGGCCCTGCCACTGCTTTGTTCAGGAAGATTTTCTTTGAAGCAACCCTTTGTGTCACCCCCTCAGTCAGCTGCGGCAGTGCATCTGCTTTGTCCTGCCAGCTCAGCCATGGAGTGTTTACAAGCCTCCCTCACCCTTCCAGGCTGTGGTTCAGCTCCATTGACACTGAAGGCAACAGACTCCTCTCTCGGCGTGTGATGAATCAATTACTTCCTCTGACACTCTATTACTATAGCCCTTATATCTCCAGATTGCAGATGAAAAGACAGGCTGAGAAGGGGGACAGGGAAGGGGAGAGGTCTCCTGAGGTCTCCTTCAATTGAGTTGTTGGACATCTGAAGAAATCCCCATCTGCCATATTTAAAGACACAGAGAGATGTTTTGCTCCTGAACGGCAGAAAAATCAGAGGGTTTTCACAAAAGAAAACCTAAGAAATCAAATGGGTCAAAAAACTTCAACAAGACGCAGTGCACATAGATCAATGGTGAGTCAGCCCCCTCTGCTGATGAAGATCCCAGACCTTGTTCCTGCCCATGATTACCAGCCAAACATCAACATTACCAAAGGCACAACATACGAGAGCCAGGCGCTACACCTTCCCTTTTCACTCCAAAACAACAATGTAAATGAAACTTCACACCAACACTCGCAAAACAGGAAGGAAGCTGAGCACACGCCTCAAACTCTTGTGCTTCCGGCAGGGGGTCCTAATCCTTGTTGGACATCCGTCAACAACCCCAGCTCCAAGGGTTCCCTGGAGGTTTCTAATACGTTGACCACTTCCCGTGCAAACACGCTGCACGCGGCATAGCCTGATCCTGAGTGCAGGGGCTCTCTCTCCGCCGGTGGGCGAGTGCTGCCTGTCTCAGCAAAGGGGGACCCACAACTCAAAGAACAGGGGAGCACCCTTCCTCACACTAACCACAAAGTTTTCTGTACCTCTACAAGAAGTGACTTTTGGGGCAGCCACAGCACGCATGCACGCGCACAGCAGCCACCCTGCCAGTCTCTGTGCCGTTCATAAGAGGACTAAGACTTTGGCATAGGATTTCTGCTGTCAGACCCCACTGCTTCACACTCTACTTCTAGCAATATATTAAACACTAATATCTCCATGTTTGACCCAGTGCTACTTTAAAACCACCACCATACTACTGGACTGTGATTGCTCAGCAATGCTGTATGTACATCCCAAGAATTCCTTGGGATTTGGGAAGGGGGGGAAAAAAACAACAAAAAAACCCCAGGTTATTCACTCTTCCTAATGATCTACTGATCTACTTGCTAAGCCAGCGTAAGGAAGGCTTTCTATGGTGTGTTTGAACTGATATATCAAAGACAGTTGCTTAAAACATCCTAGCTGTGATTAGTGGACCATGACTGCTATTAACTTATAAGGAATTCCAGGATCACCAGACTGTGGTTTGCAACATGTTATTACATTGCCATTCAACGGTGGTGTGCAGCCGCTTGATTTAAAGAAAACGGAGAACTAGCCTCAGACTAAAATCTAACCTCCCCCAATTCCTTCAAATAAGCTCTGTGAGGAGCTCTGGCCAAAAGCAACCAGAGATTTCTTCTGTTTTCAGCCTGCTCTTTGCAGTCAGTTCTTTTTATTTTGCATT
Source organism: Morus bassanus (assembly GCA_031468815.1). Taxonomy (NCBI): domain Eukaryota; kingdom Metazoa; phylum Chordata; class Aves; order Suliformes; family Sulidae; genus Morus; species Morus bassanus. Next base: position 29,659,905 of record CM062574.1, on the reverse strand, counting down.
CATATTTAATTGCAAAATTCACACCCGGCCAGAAAAGGCTGGGAACGAACCAATCGTTGTCTGCAGCGTTCTGACCTGCTCCTGTGTGATGCTGCTATGCAGCAGCCTTTTGAGGGGAGTGTGCAATGCACTGTAGCTATCTAGGCTGGGTTTTATGCCTGCAGATGCCCAGGTCTTCTCTTCTTTATAGAGTGGGGAATTTAAAGTGATTTGCCAAAGCAGGAACAGTAAATCATTAGCAGGGAGGGGGAAGAACCCAAATCTCACAACTCCCAGCCCTGATATTGCTGGCGAGTCTGCCACTCCCCTGTTAGAGCCTGACAATAGGGACGATATCCATTAAAAAGGCTGCGTGTACCTAAGGCAAATAGTTGCTCATTAAAAAACTAAAACAGTTCCTATGGAAATCAAGGTAAAAAAATCCCGCTGCCTTTGCTGGGCTTTGCATCTGGTCCTTAAAAAAAAAAGGTAATTTTTAAAAACATCATTATGACACTCTCCTTACATTCACTAAATCTTGTAACTCCTGCATCCAGGCAGCAAACCCATGACACAGAAGAGCACCGCTAACCCCACTATGTGATGCAAAAAAGTGACAAAAGACTCAGATCCCCACAGACATTTAGGCTCCTGAGGCTCCCCTGTTTGGGATGAGCCTCTGAACGGTGTCACCTAGTGAGCTGGAGCACTGTTGCAAAGACAGCCAAGGGCCTTGGGCTCTTTGCTGAAAGCACAAGCATCTCAATGCTGTGGTTATCATCAGGCTGTTTCAATGGGGTTGCTCTACTACTGCCCTATATAGCATCTGAGCTAAGCAGGGTCAGCAAAGATGCAAGGGGCTTTGAGCTGGAGCGTGGCTGGCATTGCACACTCGCAAAAGGCACAGGTTTCTGACACTTTTAGCTGGATCCTGAACCCAGCTAGTGAGAAGTCACCACTGCAAGCCCCATGCTTGCTCCCTCCCCAGATGCTGCGGGAGACCCATGGGTCCTGCTCCCTCCCTGGCTGGCCAGAGAGGCTGAGTAAGAAGTGAGTACACCACCACCATCACCACCTCCTCCTCCTCCTCACTAGCAGGAAGGAGGGGGAAGAGGTCTCTGTCTCTAATGCTATTGTTCCCAGTGTCACCAGCTGGCCCTCAATTTATCACCACGCCAACAGGATACAAGGTGCAAAACCAGATCTGACTCCTACGCACCGGATGTTGGTGAGCCGGCGGGATGTAGGAGACCCCAGGAGAGTGCCTTTGGGGCCATCACCTTCTGCAGAGCCTGGACTTGGCCTGTCCCCCCCAGGGAGAGGCTCCAGGACACGGGGAAGCACAGCCACAGAGCGAGCTAAGCCTCTCACAGCTCTGCAGATGGGCAGCAGAGAAGAGATGTGAACAACCTGGAGCTGTTAACTCATGCGCTGGTCTAATGCCGTCACAGCTAACCCATTCATTGTTTCATTTCAAGAAAATGACCTGGGGTTGATGGGAATTATGAACCATACAGCGGATGCTAGATGGAGTTAAACAGTAGAAGCTCATTTGAAGACAAGTTGAGCTGCAGTATCATGTTACCCAGACTGAATTATTTCCTGTACGTTAGAAATGTTGCTTCTGGCTACCCATGCCACAAATGTATGAGCAAGCAAATGCCTTCCTTAACGTCTCATCTTTGACTTCCCCTCTCTGCAAAGTTAAAGCTTGACTCTCCCAGTGTTGCAGGAGATACAGTCACTTCCTCTTGCATCCCAGTGAAGAACCACCACCCCCACCCCTGGCATTCTGTAGTGCTCCAAATCTGTTTCTCTTTTCTAAGCATTTCCCCAATGTCAAGATGAACTGCGTTGTTTCTAAAGTGTTTACTAATAAAACTAATTATGCATACTTTTCAAAGCATTTACTAATTAGCTGTCCATGATTGCTGCCTTGTCTACTCTTAACCTTCATTGATGGCAGGACAGCTTCTTGCAATACTATGCTCTTGTTTCAAGGACATGGTCAAGAGAGCCAAGCTGAATACTGCAGCCACCAGCTGCCTGCCTGTCTGTGGGCACTGGGGCTGGCTGCAGCTCCCCCCACCACCTGAGCAAGGGACTCAGGCCAGCATCTCTGCTGCTCTCTAGGAAGGATGCAGAGCTGTTCTGTTCCTGGAAGCACAGGAGATGGCCATGCTGCCATAACAGGCCTTCACTGGCTAGCTGACCCCCCATGCCTCATCCTTTGTACTGTGGCCCAGGGACACCAGCATGTTACTGCCAGCGTCCCCGGTAGGCAGTGCTCTGCAAGATGGGCGCTGGGAGTGTGGTGTCTTCCCTTGCCAAACCTTGGTCCCCTCTGCCCTTCAGGCTGGGAGCAGTGGTATCTCCTGCCATGCCTGCCTGGCATCCAGCAAACACCAGGATGCTGAACTTCATTCAACTCTCTTGGCACCACCGTGGCGCTTACAAGGTCACAGTGACAACCGCATAAATTTCCTTATCATGGTGGCCCCAGTTCCTGTTCCTGGAAACCCCCAGGGCTTGACACAGGGAGCCAAAGTCAGGAGGAAGAGCCTGACTGTGCAGCCCCAGGCTGTCTCCAATTTGCTGGCTCCTGCTCTGTCTCCAGAGACCTTCACCAGCACTTGGCATGTGCCACCAGAGGGGGCTGCGAACCATGGCAGCGGTCCCCCAAATCCTCCCCAGGCAGGGATCCCACCAGTCACAACTCAGTTGCGGCATGTGACAAAGTGCTACAGAAAAACCCCCTGGCACATTCTGATTCTCAGTCAGGCCTTTTTTTTTTTTTTAAAATAACGTTCCTCTGGTACAGATGTTATGACTCATCTGAAAGGTCTTCTGCTTGCAGAGGGAGCACGAGCCCATCTGCTGCAGTCTGGAGGGAGCACACCTCTGCTGTGTGTGTACAGCAATGTCCCGGCACTCAACGGCAGCTCTGCCCAGCCTAATCCTCCAGCAAAGTCAGTAGCCAATCTTGGGAGGCAGCTTTTAATAGTCTAAAGAGAAGCCCAGCAGTGGGAGGGAGGCACAAATGGAAAAGGTGGTTATAAATGTAGTGATTCACAGAGAGCTGAGGTTTCTGACTTGGATTTTCCAAGCAAGCAGCGCAGACAGAACAGTGAAATGGCAATTAGGAAGAAGTGGACAGCTCAGCTACATGACTGCAAGCCAGGGGACAGCCACCCCTATTGAACACCTATTGCAAACTGTTCAGGTTACTCCTGGGATCACAAATAAACCCTGGCATGCAGAAGGCTGCCCAGCTACCGCCATGACATGCGGGGAGTGGAAGCATTTCACCACGGCAGCAGCAGCAGCGTGCTCTTTTCCACCGGATGCCACTTCCTTGTTCAGAGAGCAGATACCGACGGTGCGGGGCTGCAGTGCCCGAGCAACAGCTGCACTCGCAGCATGGAGAGGAAGAAATGGCGAGCAGACAGGTTATTACAATTATTTCCGAATAGTTTGGCAGATCTTTTACCGGAGCGTTGGAACTTCCCTTTTGGCTCTGCCATTACCGCTGTGGCCCCACAGCTGCAGGACAGCATGAATGATGGTCCAGGTCCCATATTCCCTATTACAGTGTGCCCACCCTCCCACAACAGGGATCCCTGCTGCACGGGTGTACGAGAGCCACAAGAGGATAAGGCCAATTTTATTAACCTGAAGTGCCTTCCCAAAGTAAGGCGCTTCCTTGGGGCACAGATGAAGCACAGAGAGAGAGGGAGAAGAATATGTTCTGGGGTCTCAATTACACCAAATTACTCCTTTCATGATGGGGGGGCAGTTACTTCTTAACGCAGCTGGACACAGCTAAAAAATAAAAGCCTAGATGTGCCTCCAGAAAAACAATAGCAACAATCAGCACCGAGCAGCTGCCCCTGGCTGCCACCTCTGGGCATCCATCCCCAGCTGATGCTCCCGCCTCCCTCCTTCGGCAGGGAGGGCGGGCTGCCGAAGCTGCTCTCGGCAGCCAGCTCTCGCTCCGGCATCCGGGCAGCACCAGGTACACAGGCCCTTTCCGGCCAGCTGCCCAGCAAGGGGAAATCACTGACCTTTCCGCAGAGGTCCCCAGGGTGTCAGGCACTGTACAAAACACAGGAGGAAACGCCTCCCGTCCCAAAGGGAAATCTGAAGCAGATACTGTGTCTTTTCTGGCCTTCCTTGTAAGACTAAAGAGACTTTTGCAGATATTTTTGTAGGCCTTAGAATGGGTTTTAGGAATGTAAATGTTATGCTTTATGAGGGAGAAAATTTAGCCTAATAAGGTAAAATGAAATGTTGAAGGAAAGAGCAACAGAGGAAGGGGTTATGGTGTTTACCTCTGGCAGCTGGAAACACAGACTGGCCCTGCTCCCGCTCTGATAGCTGCTAGGTAGCAATACCGGAGTAGGGGGAACCTTGTCTGCCCAGAGACAGGGTGCCACAATGGGGTTCATCAGCCTGCCACCTTTGTGTGAATGTGCTCTATATTAATGATCGGATGTCAAAAGAAGGGCTCTACCCTGACACTGTATTTCTTTGATGCTGAACTCCTGTTCCTGTTAAGATTCCCACCTGCACCTGCAATGAGGCCTTTGCTTCTTCATAAGATACCCTCTGACACTCAGATGAGATTTATTACTAGATGATCACCTATTAGTACTGCATAATGCACAAGCATTACACAGTGTTAATACTTGTCTCCTGGTAGGTCACAAAATAAAAAAAATTGCACTCAATTTCTTTCAGGCAGTGTTTTTTGTGCACTGTTTTCCTTGTTTGGTTATGCTTCCTATCAAGCACTATCCACTAAGTTCCTTCAAATCCACTCCTTTGCAGTGCTGGCTCTGGGGAGCAGGCACCCAAAGTCAGCTTGGCTCTCAGCTCATACCTGTGGCCAGCAGAAGCCCAAGTGCACTGTGGATGAACCCTGTTTCACTTGCACACAGGTGGCAGCTGAGGGGACAGAGACGCAGGCAAACTTCACTTTCAGGAGAGGTTTGATGTTAATACCTGGTTTCTAGAGAGCAATGTTGCTGCAGGAGCTGAACTGAATCAGAGACGCTGACAAACACTCCACCATTCATGTCCCACACAGGGGATCAAAACCCTCCAACTCAAACCTTTCTGCTTTAACTAAAGGCTCCCTCGTGCACATACATGCAGAAAGGGAAAGGGCGAGACCACATAACAGCTGCTCAGAAGATCTGCCACAGTAAAGTAGAAAGCAAAGGGACAAAGTCTCCAGTGGTCAGGCAGCCCCTCTAGCACTCACCACCTGCAGCTCAAGACCAGACCCTGCTTTCTCACAGGCAGCAAAACATGGCAACAGTTTTCCAAGGCACTCAGAGCTAAAATTGACAGCTTCCTACACGTGGAAGAAAAGCCAGGTGCCCATGGGGGTTTCTGGCTCTCTGACCAACCTGGTTTTGCTTGCCCAAAACCTTGGAGAGGCAGAAACTGGAGTCCCTCCTGCCCAGCTCAACCCCTGCCCTGCACACAACACTGCCCTGCCTGATACATACTGCATACTCTGCAGACTGTGAATATAGGCCTATAAAGCTTTTATTACTGTGAATTTGGGGCAACTGCATTAGCTATGAGAAGGCTATACAATTCAGCCTGTACACACAATAATAAAATCTGATAGTAACCATCATTCTCACACGCACTGTCGCGGCCTTGTTGTGTTCATCTGTGCCCACGTTAAGCCTTTCTCTTCCTTCTCCCCTCTCTAAACACAGGCCTGGTCCTGCAAAGTGCTAAACCCCTTGCACCCATAGTGACTTCAGGGAGAGTTCGCAGTGCTCGAAGCCTTATTAGCCCAGGCTTTATCTGTAGGGGGTGATGAGATCCCCAGTGACATCAATCAGCACACCTTCATTAGAGTTAAAGGAGCTATGCTGATTTTTGGTAGCTGAGGATCCAGCTCTACACTTCATAACCTTCAGCACATCATCAAACCCATGCTAAATTCTTTGTTCTCCACAGGACTGATTCTACAGCCCCATAAATGCTTCCCCTGTCCCTCTGTCCTTTTTGCAAACAGAGTTCCCCTCTCCATATATAACCTCCTTTTAATCAGCAGGGCCAGTGTGTCTGGCAAGACTGCTGTGTCAGGCCCATTTTAGGAGACCCCAAGCTCCTTCACAGCTCAGGCATCCCTGTAGCTGGCTGTGGATTCCAGATTAAACACACAGGTTTATACGTCTGCTGAGACCACATTATTAACTCAGCCTTTTACGGTGCCCTTTGATGCCGTTAATTATTCTTTACTAGCCGTTAATTGTTTTCCCCCAGACATCTAGTTTCCAAGTCCCTTCTTAGAAGAAAAGGGAAAAAAAAACCCCAAACAAAACCAAACCTCCAGTTTACCAAACACAGCAGAATAAGCACTGTGGAGAATCAGATCCAGCCCAAACAGCTCAGACTCCCAAGCCCCCAGCGTCACATGGCCTGAGCCTGGGTCTCCAGCCCTAGCCACACCTCTATACCATACCTCTTGCCTAGTTACACGCCAGGAAATTGCTCTGCTCTCCCAGCATGGTTTAAAAGGACAGCGAGGCCACTTTGACACTGAGAAAAACAAGCTGCCTTTTAACCAAAGTCAAACTCAGGTTGAAAGCCAGTTAGCTCTTGCTTTCAGGTGCTATCAGGCTGAGTTAAGAACCACCAGTTCAATGCAGAGTCTGCTCATCCTATGTGCCCAAAGCACCGTCTTATAACCACCCACTCAGTAGAGGCAGACTTGCCCCTGAAAGGCAATGAGACGCAGCACTATGGGGGCTCAGGACAATGCCTGTTTTCACACACAAGGAAGCATAAGGCAGCTAGGCAAAAGTGGAGAGAGGAGGTGACTATGTACTAGAGAGGAAGAAGAAGGTTCTTACTTGCAGTCATGCTTTTCGATTTCAAAGTGAGGGTTGAAGTTGAGGATGATCTTCTGGTTGGATTCAGGGGCGTAGATGACCCACTCGCAGTTCTGGTGGGAGGGGTAGTCATTGGGGTACCCCGGGGAGGTGATGTACCCAGCATCCTTGGAGTTCAGGCGGCCCCCACACGGTTGAGCTGCAGAGACACAGAAGGGAACAAGGCATTGAAACGGGTTCTGGGCATTGGCCACACACAGCCGCTCCCACCGGTCCCCTGCTAGGGGTGGTGTGATAAAGGCCATTCTCCAGGCTGCTGACATCCGTTTGATACTCTTAATATTTCGTATTAATCTCTAGGCAAGAGCAACTATTCTACACAACGAACCCACTCCTTTTCCCCTCCACCTCCTGCCACACTTACATACCACATTTCACACAGACCAGAAAAGAGAAATAAATGCTCTTGCCGAGGTAATTACAGAGCCATAAAGCAAGAGACAGATTGATATCACATCATCTGGAGCCACATCGTTTTATCCCTTCTTTTGCCTCTTTTGCAAGCTGCTCTGCAGCAGTCTCCCACAGCTGCCTCGAGACACATCAAAATTTGGACGCGTACCACCCTCAGTACAGCTGCAGGAGTGCAGAAAGCTTTTCTGGTCTCAAGAAAAGAAACTGAGGCATGGCAGGGCTGATGGCAAGCCCAGGCCCACCCGCATGGCTGGTGGCAGAGCTGAGGACAACGCTTCTCTGCTTGCTGCGCTCTGCCTCCCCAACCCTGCCTACCCCCCACCACCCCATCTTGGCAGATTGGCCTCCAGCCTCCCAAAACCCTTCAAGCTAACCCAGCCATTGGATTTGCAGATGTGGATAATCAGTGGTTTTGTGGGGCTAGCCCACAAATGGCTGGCAATGGCTGCGTGGTGAGCGGAGGAAGCACTCTCAGCTTTGGGTTAGAACAGGCCCTGGAGGGTGATTTCATCTTCAAAAAAACATTTAATCTCATGAACACTGCAAATCAAATTTATTATTGCATTACTTGCTGGGAGGAAAATCTGCATCACAGGGCCAGTTGGTAACAGGCTACAAATCCCAATGAAGTCCCCTTCTCCATGGGGCCCCTATCGCTGCCTCTTGCCCCCCCACCCCCCCCCCACCCCCCCCGGCCCTGTCCCAGCGCCATGGCCCCACGGGCTGCCACAGCTGCCCCAGAAAACAGCATTGCCTCCTCACACCCAACAAAAGAGGCAAAAAAACAGCAAAATGGGCAAAACCCAGCAAAACCCTAAGCCCCTCCACAGGGCAGGCAGGCAGTAATACAGGGTGACGCCGGTCCCATGTTGCAGAAAGGCTTTCCCCTCCCTGACAGTAAGCAATGGGGTACAACATAGGATGCAAACCCTTGTGGGTTTTCCCCACTGCAGGGCTGTGCCCACAGCCTCCCCTGAGTCCCAGAGGCTCCAGTCCTGCAGGAGGGCGCAGGTCGGCTTTCCAGGGGCCCAGATATGCACACCTTGTGATGGGGCCTGAGGCGCATCCCATGCTCCCGAGGGAGCTGAGGCACAGGAGGAGCATCACTGTCTGTGCGGGAGAGTAACCACACATCCCACACCCCATCGGCTCTGCAGGCCGAGGGCGTCGCAGTGCTCCTCACCACCTTGGACCCAAGGGCTGTTCCTGTCCCTCCCGCAGCAGCACTCGCTGCAAAGCGCCAGGACCGACCGGGAGAAGCAAAGCAGCACGGACTTGTGTGGGCTCAACCCCACGCTGTGGGTCTGGCACTGTCCCTTTGCCATGAGGTCCACCAGGCCCCAGTGTCCCCTGCCAGGCTGTCACAAGGCTCTTGGTGGGGACATCCCAGCCCACCCTCAAACTGCCCTCTTGCCAGAGCCAACGGGAACAGCAGGAGCGAGGCAGGACCCCTTGGCGGCAATGCTTCCTGAAATAAAGCGCTTTGAATAAACAACCTGCTGCCTGCACACTGCCTGCAGAAAATGCACGTGCCCTGTCTGGGAACAAGGGCAACAGGAGGGCCCTTCGTGGGGGAGCGAGGCCTCCTTCACAATGAAAAAGAACTATCTCAGTTTCCCCCATATTTTTCATGCCCTCTAACACATTCATTCTTCAAAATAACTTTCTTCTCACACACCCAAAGGCATCTCTGCAGCCTTCCCTTTTTTCTTAAAATAATCCTTTAAGTATCCTGAAAAATATGAGGGGAAAAATCGCAACACTGCCACAGAAGAGCTGAGAATACCAAAAAACATCTGGTTTTGTTCCACAGGAGAGCTTGCTCAACACACAAACATTTACAAACCTACGCTCTTGCACAGATCTCTTCTCTCAGCAAGGCATATTTGCCCACACACGTGTCTATGTGGGTTTGGGGGGAGAGAAAGAGATATTCACGTGGAAGGAAGAAATTCACGGACTTGTTGACATCAATGTACAAATAGACGTGTAATTCACACTTCACTCATGTACACACTTTCACACCTTCTCATAAAAATTCACACCTCGTTTGCACACATATCCACCCCCTCCAGCAAAGAGAAATATTCAAGCTGCAGATTATTTTTCTTGGAAAGGGCAAAGTCTCAAAGCAATGAAAATACAGTCAATCCTTCCACACCTCGTCATCCCCTCTCCGTCTCTCCAGCTTTCACACACATGCTACCCGCTAGGCTGATACCACCAACATCACCCACCACTCAGAAGTTGCTAGCCCCTTACTCACGCCGGATACTATGAATACTCTGTGAGCTGTTGCAACTCAAACAGTTGGAGGGGAACTGCAATGTGAACAGGGGTGTCAGGCTCCAGCTTGCTCTGGCTCTTCCCTGACAAATGAACTCAGGAGCAGAAACCCAGGTTTACCCTGATCTCAAAACCTCTCCCTTGCCCTGCAAGGCCATCGCAGGTCAGCGGGATCAAGCTAAGGAAATCTATGGGCTTGATCCTGATTTCAGGTCAGCTTGGTGCCCAAGTTCAACTGCTGGTGGTGGTGAGGACAGCCTGAGTGACAGGGGCTCTCTGCAGTTGTGGACTCTGCAGCAGAACAGTACAAGCAGGCAAAACTACTGAGCAGACAGGAACACCAGCCACATCCCTCAGGTGTTCAGATACCACCAGGAAAATTTCACCATCATTCTGCAGCAGGGAAAGCCTTCACCGGCAGGAAAACTTATCTGCGTGTCTCAGAGAAACAGGTGTTTGTCCTCTCATTCATCCCTCCCCAAAGAGGTCCAGAGAAATGAAGAGGGCTACTTCAGTACAGCACTGCCTTGTCCATGCACAGCACCAGGCCACGTGGCAGGCAATAGCGTACCAGGGACACTGGGGCTTCTTGGAATTATCTGAAGAGGCAAAATGACTTTAATATCTTTGTAATTGTTCTGTCGGGCTTTTTCTCTTTTGATTCACCAGTATCTAGCAGATAAACATCTGCAACAAAAAAAAAAATCTATCACTGTGCCCACTGAGAGGCAAAAGGTTTGCCTCAGTAGACATGCCAACCACCAGCTTTCTTTATAAAATCAGGCCTGTTTTGTACACAGTAGAGGGTCAAGCTTCTACATAAACGTGTCCTTTCACACTGATGCATTAAATCCATGCAAAAAAAAAAAAGTGAGTGGCATGGCTACTGTCCAGGTTGTATGCTTTGGAAGCAAGACGTGCTCCACAGCTAATGGGCTCTGGCAGCTTTTGCCAGCCCTGAATTCACTTAATAAAATTAAAATTAAATTCTGAAGTATAAGCCAAGTCTGCCAGGTGCGTGGGACATCCCATTGCTCAGTAAGCAAAATGCAGGCGTTGAAAGCAAACTGCTGGGGTCCCTGCCAGCCCGCATGGTGGAGGGGCCAGTGGAGTGCTGTGCTGATGGCAAAGCCATGGGAGAGCTGCCAGGCTTCTCAACGGAGGCTACAGAGGTTGGCACTCCCTGGCAGTGTTGGAGCAGACCATGTTCAGGATGGGAAATCCCCAGATCCCCTCATTCATTAAGGCCCACCACATGACTTATATTATCCCAGCAAACCTCTCCTTGCACGACCACCGCAACAGGGGAACTACACCACAGAACAGCCACCAAGCCATAGGGATGGGAAAGGAAGACCTGGAGAAGCTCATGAGGGCAGACTCCTGCAAATGCCACAGTGTGGCAGGCAACTCCAAAGTTTCCCATGGAGATACGTATCAGCAGCTGAGCTCTTCACCCTTTGCGAGGGTGCAGACCCTTCTTTCCCTGCCCTGACCTGCTGGAGACATCCAGGCTGATAAAGTCTCCCCCTGCCTCCCCTGGGCTGCAACAAGCAATCATCACTCAGGGGACTCAAAAATAACAGTCAGGCCCCATCAACCTCCACCCACACTTGGGATTTTTCAGCTCTGCAACTCATCAGCGCATGCTGAAGCCTTAGGCCGGGAGCAGAGTGGTCTCCTACTTGAATTTCCTGCCGGTTAAACCCCTCTGGATTTCCCTTACCCCAGGAGAGCAGGGCTCACTGTTATTGTTGGACCTTCAACACAGAAACTAAAGCCAACTCTGCCTGTAACAAAAATAATCATCACCAGAGAGGCCCGTTTCACCACAAACACACATACTACAGCCTCTCAGAGTTTGTAGCGTCCAGCAGAAAACTATCCCATGTTTTGATCTGCTGTGTTCATTTTACTTTAGGGATGTAATTTGGGGCTGCGCACAGAATTTAAGGCCGCCTTGTTGCCTCAGAGGCAAGCAGCAGCATCAGTGTCTGTGCTGCTTGGAAAGAGCAACCTCCAAGGGCAGCAAAGGAGCAAGAGAGAGAGATCCCAGGAGTTCCACGGCAGAGAAATGCACTGCCTGGCCTTATCACTTATTTCTCTTCCTCACCTGAGGCCCTCACAGCCCAGCTCCGTACGCTCATCCCACCACCGCAGAAGATTTCTATGTCCTGGGATTCAGCGCTGGGCAGAGGACATTTGCCCTGCTAACCCTCCAACAGCACAGCAAAACACAGGTCCTGGCACGCACGACCTACCGCTCCCAGAGCTGCTGAACCTGTCGCGAGCCCTTGTGCAGCAAACCCCATGTTTCAGTCCCATTAAGAGTCAAACAGCTCTTCAAGAAGAAAAGTTTTTCAAGGTCCATGTGTGTCCAAGTACTTTGCCAAACCCTGGCATGGAGGGGAGAAAACAGATCTCTTCTGCCAAGGATTCATTACTATTAACGTTCATCCTGTTTCATTCCCCAGGCTCTGGCCCTGGGGGAAAGTCTGGGCATGGCTAACATGGCAGGGGCTCTCACCCCAAACCGTACAGCACAACATCAGGCAGGAACACAAATGCGAACTCCTGGATTTAAATGATACAGCTTAGCCATTGGCCAAGGAGACAGACCTAGCGCAGAGGAAGCTAATGAGATTAGATATTTTATCTCCAGTAGCATAGATCATTTTAGCAGAAGCGTGTTTGCTTTGGATTGCAAGATAAGGCTTCAAAGGTTTCCTGAACAAATTAATGAACAAACACACCCAAACAACACAAAGCACTTACACGCACATTTCATCTCTGAGCAGTACCCACATACACGTCTTGGGTTATCACACAACCAGGGAAAGTCCCCTGAACAATTTCATTGGGGGCCTTTATCATTTTAACTAAAATTTCACTTAAAAATAGAGGCACAGCAAAGCAGAACTTAAAGGCTGCTTTTGTGATCCGACCTAGGATTTTGTTTGATTCAAAGCGTCTCAAGCCTGTCACGAGACAGGCTCATAAAAACACTGTCTGGGCTTAAGCAAGAAAGGAACGCGCCAATCCATCAGTTGAGGAATGCAGCCGTTTGACCACTTCCTAAGGCAACTGGGGAGGGATGCAATATATTCACTTTATAGCGCTGGACAGCAGTGAGAGGGGAACGCCGGAAAGCTCAGCAAATGGAACATTTTAGCTGTGAGCCTTTGCAAAAAGAGATCATTTTAAATTATTTTTAAACAAGAAGGGAGTGTTGGAGGGAGGAAGAGAGAGAAGGAGATCTGGAGATTTCTGACACCTGCACTTTCTCTGCCATGTTAATCCACAGAAGAATTAAGTAGAAATCTGAAACAGAGACTTCAACTTCACCATGGAAAACGAGAGGCCAAATCCCACATGCAGATCCAGGTAATTTGCTTTGAAATCACTGGAGTTTAGCCGATTTCCACCCGTGCAGTTCTGATAAGACACTTTCCAGGGGCTGGCATCACTTTGTACCACTTGAGTCAGTGGCAACCTTGACCTTTAAACGTTGCCACTTTAGGGTTTTGGTGTTTCCCACCCCCCCAACCTTGTATCTTTGATGAGATTTTTATATCCTGGTTTTTACATGGTGCCACCTCCACTAACTTTGTCATTTTATATCACAGGCAAATGCAATTCCAGTAGGGCAACTAGTTTAATAATGTTAGTCTTCATATAGATATGTATGCACACAACTCTCACGGCTTGCCTGCAAATGTAATTGGTGGGTCTGGAATTACAAGTCCTGGCTACTCCAGGTAATCATTCAAGAGAACATGTGAGAGTGTGCATGCACGTGCAAGGGAGGAGGATAATTGCATATTGAACTTGCAGGAATCACACCTGTTTCTTCTGCCTTTGTGTTAGGCTCCCAAGGGTTTGAAGTCTCGTGGAAACATACTGCCATCTCCCAGGAATAGGTGGCAGCTTCAGGAGACCTTCAAGCTGCAGATCGGGCAGTTTTGGAGGAAACCTCACCAGTACTGCAGGCAGGGAAACAGAGGCTCAGGGAAGCTTGAAGGCTCAGAGCAGAGGCAGAAATAAAGCAGAGGCTTCCTGCATGGCAGCCTGCCACCCTACCTATAGGCTACACTAGGAAATAATATGAGGATGAAACAATTTGCTGAGCCACCCCTGTGAATGCTATCAATAACAGGCTAGTTCGAGGGCCATGGAGGAAAAGCAAGAGACATTTCTAATTCCACACATTAAAGAAGGAGCCATGGATTCACCTAGGATTCCTCTCTAAAGAGCTTCAGACTTGATGAAAGGTGTTCAATGCCTCTGAAATACTAATTAGTATTGTTATTATGACAATTCCAAGAAAAAAAAAAAAGCTTATCTCATCTTTCATCTCCCCCTGTGCCCTCCCAGCTTCCTCACACCTTTCAAGCCCATCTGTCAGGGTCCATTCTTCATAAAAACTGAATCGTGGCTTTCCCTACTGGGCAATAGCAGTTTATTCCTGCCTCTTCCCAAAGCGGCTGGCAGAGCCTCTCTGAATCCCGCACCATCCCTGGTTCAGCCTTCCCTCCCAAGGGCCCTGTTGGAGCCGCAGAGCAAAAACCCAGTGCCTCGGCAGTGGGCAGCCCCATGGATGGAATAGGATGGGAGGAGAAGCAGCCCCTCTGGAGCCGCATGGGGAGAGGCCCCGCCACAGCTCCCTCCACACATGCTGCTGAGCAGCAGCAGCTTCAGCATTTACAACGGCTTGCTCAAATCCAGCTACTGCAGAGCCTCACTACTAGCAACAAAGTTATTACACATTCTGGCGAGTGTCTTAAACACATTGTTTTCTGCTGAGCACATATTCAGCGGTCAAACAGAAAGAGAGGAAAGCAGGAGCAAGCCTGGGGGTGTGCATGAGGGAGAAGGTTGCCGAGGGGCTCTGGGCACGCAAGGGAGAGCGCAAGGAAGGGAAGGATGCAGGAGTGACTGTGGCAGGCAGCAAGGTGGTGGGGACCACAGGGGCTCTGTGCGTAAGAGAAAAGGTAGAGATTTGTGTGCTTGTGAAGAGGGAGGAGGAACTAGGGGCATAATAAGCATGTGCATGTATGTCTACATACACGAGGGTTTTCCTTCCTTCTCTCCCCACAGGCATCCCCTAAAAACCAGAGTCCAAAGGAGCCTTTCCACAAAACATAAGCATAATGAAAGGACAGTGTCCCTTTGGCTTCACCATCTTCCCAGGAGGGGCATAGAGAAAGGCAAGCGTTCAAGCCCCACGCAGACAGTACTTCACAGCTAGGGGTAGCCCACCAGAACAGCCGGGGCAGATGTCTTGCCCTTGTCTCAAATGCACAGGGAGAAATCAGGGCAGGTTTCAGAGACCCAGAGTACAGCACTTCATCTCTGGGGCCCATTTTCTTTGACTTATCAAGTATGAGGGTAGGGGGAGAAGCATTCAGACAGAAAGTTTCTGCAGCCGTCCATCCCTGCAAGTAATATTTTGGGCTATTCTGTATGCCGAGTCACTGCTTGTACCCCTTTCCCCAACCTGCTTGGGAAGAAGCTGCCTCACCAAGGCTGCAGCTGGGGCCCTGGCTCCAAAATGTCACCCTAGCTGTACTCCCCATGCAATCCACAGGCACTGCTTGCACATAGAAAGGGTTACAGATCTGAGTTGTGATTTCGAGTGTTTGGCCCTGTGCCTGCCGACCTCGTGCTGACAAACCTCTCCTCCGTGTCTGCGCTTGTGTCTTTTCACTGTGCAGGCATCAAGCCTGGCTCAGGATCTGTCCTTCTGAGATTGCGATTTGGCTCAGGCAGGGAGAAGGCTGACCCTTTGATTCTGAGTATGATTAAAACCATGCTACTGTAGCGCTAAGCCGTGTGCAACACTGCTAGCAACAGCCCTGATTTATGTTGTTGCTAGTATTGCGGTTTCCACCAGGGTGTAGACAGGGATTTCGAAAATAGCCCAGCTACCTCTTTGTCTGTGTGCGTATTATAATTAGAAATGTGTCAAAGGGCTGTTACAGAGTGAGGGTAGAGCTTGAAATGTTCACACCCCGCTTCTGCCCTCACCTCCGTGCCGACACCGTGCCGACACCGTGCCGACACCGTCAGCCCCAGCTTGGGTGTGTACAGGCACATCAGCTCTCCACACTTCCCGGATTAGACAACTGTATTCCCGAGACCCCATGGGAACACAGTGATGGTGACTTCACTGCACAATGGAGAGCAAGTTTAGCAGCTTCCAGTTTGATCTCAGGCTGCTGCAATCTGCCCCCACCATCGTGGCTAAGTGCCGACTTTTTCTATTTCGATTTCAGATAGGATCACGGGTCTCAGATATAGACGATTTATTTTTCCTAGCACAGCTGGTCTGTCAGAGGTCATATAATTTGGCAGCAATCCCAGTGCTTAAAAATTAATTTTTCCTTATTAATACAACTGGGGGTCCCACAGGATAGGATCCCAGCCTTATCTGAACCTGACAGCTTCCTAAACCCCATGAAGGATGCTTTCTCCTCTCAGGCTATCTGTGATACAAGGCCACCGTGTCCTGGAGCCCAGCAGCACTGGAGGTTTCCGCTAGGAAACCCAACCCACCCGCCTGCCCAGAGTGGCATGCTGCTGGGATGGGGAGTGCTGCCTTCTCCAGCCCAGCAAAGCGGGTTGCTTTCTCACTTTAACCTTCTAAGCCACGCACAAGGTACCAAACACTGAGTGAATACTGGGAAAAGGGCTGGGGGGGAGAAGGAGCAGGGCAGGGAGATGGGAGGCACCTCTGTGGAGCCCCCTGGGACCAGTATGCCTGCCTGTCACTCCAGACGCCACGCACCATGGTTTTTCTGCGACAGGAAAGTTAGGAAAACAAAATGCAGCATCCTAACCTGGGTCAGAGCCCCCCACTGAGCTTGTATCAGTCGTTTTCAGTGATGCTCCTGACAACTGCCTGATTCCTAGGGTAAAAACGCTTTTGTTCCCAGTAAGAGGTGAGTTCACAGCACAATGGGCAAAAGGCGTTACACTCAATGCTTGCGTGGGCGTGTGTGCATGTTTGTATGTGCGCGGCCGTGTGCCTGCTTGGCAGCAATTTGTTTTGGTCCCCCTCCCCACCTTGCTACCTCTCTTAAGTCATTTCTAAAAATACTAGCCTTTAAGCAAACTATTTGGAAGGCTTCAAGAGTGAGCTTTGCTCGGAGCTGCATAGCATCATCTGAACGGCTCAGTACTTGGGTCACTCAAATCTGTTACTTTCTTACTTGATTGCTTTTTACGGGAAGATGAAAAACACACAGTCATCCAGCCTTCAGATTTATCTTCCAGGGTCTCCCACCCACTCCCCTCCATGGTTATCTCAGCGTTTGCTTGGCTACGTACAAATTGGCAGCTGCACTGTTTATCTCTTACTGTAGAAATATTGCACGAGGGTTTTTTCCATGTGGATTATCATATTATTGTCTATTAAAAACATCTACCCTCTCTACTAACCTCCCTTAGGGAACCTTAAGAGGGACTTTCATAATGGGGGAAGGCTTTCAGATAGACCAGACTGAAACATAAATCCATCTACCTCTGGCATGTTTTTCTTACCGGGCTGGCTAATTCACTGGAGCTGAGCATAGCCTGATCGAGGTTCGCGTCCTGCTACCCAATACCTTTGCTCACCGGGCTAGCAATAAAGTCATTTGACTGGCTTTGCAGCACCACAACAGCGTCTCGGCAAACAGCTGCTGGTGTCAGCCGCAGGGAGACAACTTCCTTGCTGGCTCCAACACCATGTGATGCTCTGCTGAGCCGGGAAAACCCTGCATTCAAATAAACATTTCTTACGGCGACTGAACGGCCTCAGAGACACGGTTGGCTCATAAAACCCTTCCCAGCTACAACTCCTGATCCCGAGCCCACTCAAGGACATTAGGAGGTGCACACACAGGCACACACTCGGGCTGAGCAGCCCCATGGATCGCAGCCAGGCTGGCCAGTGCACCCTGAGGAGCGAGCCTCAGGTTACAGCCCGATCTGCCTCAGCACAATACCCGCTCCGGGAGACCAGACACCGCCTCTGCAACAGGGACCATCTAAAGAGACTGTTGCACTCAGCAGGGGCCGCCCAGGACTTTGCCCTTTCTCTTCACCCCATCGCGTGCCTATTCATTTCTTTTCCTATTTGAACAAAAGATGGGATTTTTTCCTTTCCTTCATAACCGTAAGGAAGGAGATGATGCCAACCGGCAACTGAACGTACGCGGAGCGCGTTTGCCGGGAACGTCTGTGCTTCGCTGCTGCAAAAAAAGAGGGACTTTCGCAGGCAGCGGAGACTCGCCACTTCCCTTTTCCAAGGGGAGCCGATGGCCATGCCGCTCCGGGGCCGGGGCCGGCCGAGGGGAAGGCAGGGACCGACGGGCGCACATCGAGCCTTGCCCCCCGACGCTGCCTGGCTCAGACCGCGGCTCAGGACCCTGCGTCCCCCCGGGGCTGCCCGAGGCACGTCCCGAGGCCCCGGCTGGCGGCAAGGGAAACCCACAGCCCAGCAGCTGCTGGCTTGGCACCGCCGTCCTGCCAGGCGGCTCCTGGGCTGCTGACCGCAGAAGGAGCCCCAGGAGAGCGGTGGACGGCTGGGTGAGGCATATCCTCTTCCTCCAGTGACTGCTCAGGTGGGGACCCTGCTGCCCCCGTTAGCCAGAGCCACGGCCAGTGGGCGGCGAGCACGGGGCCCAGCCTCAGCCCGCCCTTGCCCCTCTCCTGTCCCCAAGCCGGAGCAACGCAAGCGCCGGGGCTTCACCCCAGCGCCTCCTGACAGCCCAGCCTAGCTCTTAAGCGAAGGCCAGAAAAAACACACTGGCGCCCCAAAGCCTGCCGCGAACCCGCCAGGTCCCGGGACACCCAGGCGTTTGCAAAGTGCGGGTCCCGCACGCACGGCGGGCGGGCTTTCCCGGGGGCTGCCCGGAGGGTGCCTCCGGCGGGCGGGTGCCGCCACCGCCGTTAAGCCTCGCCTGCTCCCACGCTGCCCTGCACGGCTCCCGGCTGCCTGCTCCCTGCCAGGTGATTTTCATTTCTCACCTAAAGTTTCCCGATGTCGCAACCGAAGCACGGGGCCGCGGGCATCCGAGGTACGGCTGGTCCCTACCCCCTCCCTCCCTCCCCCGTACCCGCCCTCCCAAAAACCGGCTCGCAACTTTCCAATGCGGCTCCGTCCCCTCGCCCCCTTCACGCCGGGAGTTGCGGGGCTACACCCGCCGCGCCATCCCCGCCCCACCACACGCACGAACTTCCCCCAAAACCCGTACCGCGAAAGCCGCCCGGCGCCGCCGATCCCTCGTTTATCCCCCGTGCGATGCCCGAGGCCGGGCAGAGCCTCCGTGCGTGCGCCCGGGTCCGCGCCCGGGCACCCGAAAGTTGGGCGGGCGGGGAGGGCTCCCCCACCCCGGGGGGCGCCTTACCTGTCTCCGCCGCGCCTCCGGAGCCGGGCAAGCACAGCCCTAGAAATCCCCACGCGAGAAGAAACATATCCATCCTTCGGAAGGAATTTAAAAAGACGAACCAACGCCCCCAACACCCGAGGCTGCGGGGCCGGGCTTCGCCTCCCTGCCCCGGGCGCGCCGCGCCGCGCCCCGCGTGGGCGCCCCACTCGCGAGCGGCTCCGGCGGGGCTCAGCGGGGGGGCGGCCTCCCCCGGGCCGGGGCTGCGGGGCGGGCGGTGCCGGCGGAGCGCCTCTCCCCTAGGCCGACCCGCGGGGCCGGCGCCTCGGCATCCCCCGGGGCGCGGACGGCGGCGGGTGCGGCGCGGTGCGGTGCGGTGCGGTGCGGTGCGGTGCGGTGCGGTGCGGCGCGGCGCGGGCTGGGGCGCCGTCTGCGCCTCCTCTCCCTCCCCGCCGGCGCCTCGCAGCCTTTTCAGGCAGGGCGGCATGTGGCTGTCAGCGCCGAGCGGCGGCGCCGCCCCCCGCGCCCCCCCGCGCCCGCGCGCCGCCCCGCGCCCGCGCGCCGCCCCGCCCCCGGGCCCCGCCCCGCCGCGGCCGCGGGGCAGCGCGGGGGCTCCGGCAGCGGCGGGGCGGGACGGACGCACGGACGGGACGGGCGCGGAGCGGCTCCGCGGTGCGGGCACGTCCCCGTCCCCGTCCCCGTCCCCGTCCCCGTCCCCGTCCCCGTCCCCGAGCGCTCGGGGCCTCCCAGCGCAGGCGGGAATCGAAAAACCCGACTGAAGTAATTGCGAAAGAGCCGGGCTGTGCGAAGGGAGACACCCAGAAATTGTCAGATGGGGGAGCATCAGGACAAGGATTGTCCCTGCTCGCGGGCTTCCGCCGCTGCCGGCCGAGAGCCGGGAGCGCCGTGCCTCGGCCGTGCCGGAGCGGGAGCGGGGAGCACACGCTGCCTCGCCTCTGACACCCAGGTTGCGGTGTAAAGGCTGCTGCAAGGGACAAACGCAAAACCTCTCCGGGAGCGCACCACGCCTGGCTTCCGCGCTCCCAAGCAGTTCTCTCCAGGGTGCTCTTTAAAAACCCGAGCCGAGAGCAGCGTTCACATAGGCACCTTACGAGCGCTCAGAAAGTTTGTTCCCCTTTGCCCCCGAGAAGGTGAGGAGTGCCCGCCTCGGTTGGAACCACCAGGACCTTGCATTTACTTGCCACTTAAATCCACAGACCACAACAGGCTTAAAAGCCGGTACCTGGCAAACTGGGGCTAACTCACACCTCCATTCTGTTTGAGAGGTGAAATTTCAAAGCGTGCAAGTGAAATGAGCCCCAAAACCCCACACCAAAAAGCTACTTAAAAACAAATTCTTTTATGTTGTCGATCAGTCCCTAGGTTATAGATTCCAACTCCCAAATTTACAGCAGACAAAGGGATTTAAACTACGTTACCTCAGTTCTTTAAAGCTGGTAATTACTGAAGAGATACTGGCATGTGGCAGAAGTGAGATACATCATTGTGTGGGTGAGAGGGAAAGTACAAATGTTTCGCTGGTATTCGTTTAGGGTGATGAGGCTAATTATTTTGTACTCTGCTGTCTATCAGTTATGGGTGGCATCACCAGCTCACGTCAATGAAATCACGATGCCAACCTGTTTGAGGGCATTCACACGACATGAACGCACCGAGTTCCTCCGAGGCCAGTGGAAGTTCATTGACAGCAACAGATTTGGCCTGACAGATAGATCTGGTGTTCCAGCCGTTCCCCTGAGGGCTGTAGCATCCCACTTCTTTCGGTGTGTTTTGATACCTGATTTTGCATCTTCCGTGGCTCAAATGTGCTCCAACACCTGTTGAAGTCAAGGCAAAGCCAGTGGCAACTGAGTCTACTGTCTTATTTATTGTGTTTTGATGTGGAATTATGCAACTATTATTTACTACTTGCTTATAGTTAGACTACTACCAAGCTAGCAAAGTGTGATTTTTTTGAGTGTATAAATAGCCCTTGCAAACTGTAACACAGATATCGGAGCATAATATAAACCCACAGCATGAATCGTTCCTCTCTTGAGATATGCATGGAGAAGGAAGAGGTTACCAAGCCCTAATCAGAGACGGCCCCATCTCACACACCGTACAGCACAGGGGCAATTTTCCTCCCATTGCATTCAGTCAGAGTTTCCCCTGGTTAAGGTCAATAGAAGAGTGCAAACATGACCTTGAACTGATATCAGCTCTGATCTGCTACTGAGCGAAGAGAAGATAACCGTAGGAAAGAAAATGGTGATGGGAAATGAAGTTACCTGCTGCTCCACAGAGGTTTCTCTCAGCTGCTTTTCAATAGCTCTCCACAAATCCAGCCCTGTGTTTAGTGTCAGATCTCAAGTCTCCTCTCCATAACATGCTGCTGTCAGGAAAGAAAAGGCACAACTAAAATACCAGGCAGCGCTACGGTAGTTTCTACCTCTGCAGGTGTTCAGGACAGGATGATAACCCAGCTGGTGACACCTGCTAGTCCAGCTCAGGTACAAAAGAGTAAAAAAATACTTCTTCTGGGAGCATTTAAGACTCAGATCCTCTCTCAGGTTTGAAGGAACTGAGCACAAGGTGAAGCTATGCACCTTGAACTTACCTCTGCCTGTTTCCAGGGGCAGCTGCTGCTGCTGGGGGTGTTGCTCCTTGCCCCATGCAAGGCTGGACCTCATCAGGTCTCCATGCCAGGGAAGTCCTGCTTCTGCCTAAGGGCTCAGGGCTCTGCTCTCTGTTCAGTCCTCCTGTGGGTATTTAAAACCCAAAAGTAAGCACTCGCCAAACCCATCGAGAACTGCAGCATTTTTTCCATATCTGTATGTCAGAAACATCCACAAAACCTCACTGAAAATGAGACAATATGTAATTTAATGGTACTGTAATATTTAACGTACCATCTGCATTAAATTTGGTTGAAGGAATTTTGCAGCCCGAGCATTAGTCAGAGCCATGATGCAGTGAAATTTCCCCCATCCCTCTCTTCCCCTCCAGCAGAAAGCCTTCCCCTCCTCAAACACTGCCTAGCTCCCTGCTGCCGACCCGAGGGCCCGCGTACCTAGAGTTTTCCCTGGCACTCTTCAGCTGTGCTCTTCTCTTCCCTCTAATTTCAGTTCCTTTTCAACATTGGTCGTACAGCCTCGTTTATTTTCAGTCATAGCTTCCTCTTTCTAAATGAGTCCTTCTCACCCCATGAACTGACCATCAGGAGGTGTCTGTAAAGCAGGAAACCCCCCAGCTTTTCCTTAGGGCCTGTCTCAATCCTGATTTAAGAGAAAATAAAATTAAAACCAAGGCATCATGTAACCTTCTCTGGACTCCAGAGTAGCTGGACAAACAGGGTCTCTCCCCCAGTTTTTTGTCAAAACACACTATTTCCAATGCAGAACTTGACAGCCTTCCAGAGAAAACAACACGGCAGGACTGAAACAGGGTTAGGAATGAGAGCGGGGAAAAATGATACCTGGCCTAGATAAAACTATAAGTTTTGTCAGTCAGCAGGAGAGCAGGGACTCAAACATTTTTGGCAGGATACCTGAGGAGCAGGAGCTCAGGGCACGGGGGCAGACGGCATGGGTTGTCTCCCCAACCCCTCGTGGGACCACAGACTTCTCGCTGCAGTTTTCCTCCTCCAGACAGTGCTTTGAGATCCTCAGCTAAAAAGCTCTAAGTGCATCATATAAAATGTTTTTATTAGTCTATCAGGTGCATGATTATGAGATCTCATTTTATAGCCACAAATAGCCAATAATTACCTTAGCATCCCATTAGCCCTAGTCTTCAGCCAGACTTTTCTCGGGAATTCGTCCATATTCAAAAAGCAGGCCAATACCCCAACTTGGAGAAGGCAGTTTGGCACATTGCATTCAAGTCCATAAAATTCCAGTGGCTTAATTAGCAAGCTGCCCAGTTAATTTTTCATGGGGAGTGCCACGGCTGCTAACCTGTGGTTGAAAACAGCGGCTGCTGGGTGAGCACGGAGGCTCCCCCTTCATCTCTGTGGGCACTGCGGCAGCTCAGTGCTCGCCCACCCCACTCCTGCCCACCCCGTTGTTGCTTGCCTCCTCCTAAGTGTCATCCCCCCGCTTTTTCCAGCTGCCAGCCTGACTGCAGGGTGGCAAGGAGCTGCTTTCTCCCCCTGCCTCTCCTGCTCACAGATATTTCGTACAGGAGGAGTGTTGCTGGTTTGCAGAGGCTACTCCAGCGTTCACGCTGCCTGCTTGCAGCGTGGCCTGAAGCTCAGGCGGCCACCGTGGGCCCTGGGCCAGTACGCCCTGCCATGGTGCCAGGAGCTGGCAGAGGGCTGCGGGGGGAGCCAGGGAGCAACACCACCACAGGGGAAACGAAGGGAGTGCTGAGGCAGCCTGGAAAGGAGAAATGAAAAGGGAGGAAAAAAAACGAGGAAAAAGGAGAGAACGGCGGAGGAGGGAGGTGGTGAGAGAAACAAAGAGACAGAACAAGGGGATAGGGGAAAATGAATAAACGGCAAAAAACAGGGAAGAGAACAGAGGAAGCAAACTAATGGAGTTAAAATCCATCATCGGATTAGCGGAGAGAGGGAGAGCGATTCTTCGTGGCTGGGCTCGGGAGGTGCTCAGCCGCGGCAGGCGCACAGGCGTGCTGCTGGGGGCCTGCTCCGAGCAGCAGCCAGCGGGGGGTTGGCAGCGCCGGCTGGGGGGAGGAAAGCCCCTGCATCTTTAGAGTTAATAAAAAAAAGCTTTCAGACTTCAGCAGGCTGACTAAATTAGGCTGAATATAAAGGTGCTGTATTATTTCTCAATACAGCAGCGGTATGAAAGGAGGCAATGGGTTTCTTTTGAAGCAGCTGCTGTGTAATCCAGGGCTTTCAGGTGTACTTCAACCAAACGCTCTCCTAGTTTCAGCAGGTTAACTTCATTAAAGGCTCCATCTCCCGCTTTAATGTTCACTGAAATCCCACTGGGTGGGTACATTAGGCAGAAATAACCCCCACAAGATGATTGCATGCTGTTGTTTGGCATAGTGAATGGACCTGGGGAAGGGGAAATAGAGGAGGTGAGGTGGTCACACAGTGACCCAGGCTGGAGAGGACAGATCCTGAACCACTGTAACACGCCAGCTGGCCTGGCCCTTTGCTAACAGCAGCAGAAGGCACTGCAGCAAAACCTCAAGCCTGCAGGGAGCCATCCCTCCTGAGCCCATCTCCTCGAATGACTTGCTTGGTTCCCACTTCACTTGGATACCCTCCTTCTCCACGCAGCCACTGGCACTGGCCCTCAGCTTGCGAGGAAGGTGCCGATCCCCCACAGCTTCTCCTCGCCTGCAAAGAGGAGACCATGGAGCTGTAAAGGCCATCTGTCCCTCCAGCAGACCCTGGCAATCCTGTTGGCTTTGCTGCTGGGGGCTTTGAATTAGACTTGAGTTTCTCACCCCACTGTAACCGTGGAGTACAGTTAAGACTCTTGAAAAATAAAATAACCTCTTGCTAGTGCGAGGTGACCCAGCTCTGCGCGTTCATCTGCTAAAAGCACCCAAAATGGCCCACAGACGGTGGGCTCTGCAGGTCCCTACCCACAGAGCAGCATCCGGTCAGCTTCACGCCGGAGAAGCTCCAGTTGGACCACCCTCCGGGTACGGTCAACAGCAAATTTTCCACAGACTGAATTAGAGGGGCACATTTGTGCCCCTACCCAGTCACAGTCACAAACCAAGGGCCTCATTTAAAGTCTGCTGAAGCTGGTGGGAGTTCATCCATCAACCTCACTGATATCTGGATATGACTCAAGTGGCTGAGACCTGCAAAGCCAGCATGACGTCTTTAACTGTAAGTGCTGCCATTGACTTCCGCCGGGCTGGCTTCCACGGTGTAAGTGTCATGCTCTGTAGTAAGTACTTACAGGGCTGTGTGCTTGGTGTTATAAGGGGTGACGCCAGCAATCTTATTAAAACACCTCCTTAAAAGTACACAAATTGTTAAAACAATAAGTCATTTACACCCCCCTTGCCTGAAACTTGTCAAACAAATTCTTAGGCCAGAAGTGATTTCTTTTTTCTCATTAAAAAAATGCCGTTACCCTGCTTTGGCTTTTGGCTTGATAGATCCTGGCAAGAAAATGCGTGTGTATATTTTAAAGGGCTTTCTCCTTTGCTTATCACGCTTTAGCTTTTGACCTCTCCTCTCCCCCCGTGCCCAGGCGCATTCCGGGGTTGGCTCCCATGGTGGTACGTCGCACAGCCCTCCCAGCAACTGGGGTTAGACACTCCCTCCAGCAGAGAGCACATTCTTCTGGAGCACTGTCATGGGGGGAAGCCTTGAGCTATGAAAGGTTTTCTTGCCCTTTTAATCTTTTGTTTTCTTTGATGTTCATTTTAAAATAAATTATTGTGCCTTATTTGTATTACGGTACCTGGCTCTGCAAGGACTGGGACCCCTCTGCTGTCCAAACACAGAGTCAGAGACAGTTCTTGCCTCAAACAGTTTACAATCTGAAGAGACAAAGCAGACAAAAACCAAGAGCCAGATACAACATGGATGACAAGCCTGTGGATTACTTTTGCATTTAGTTAAGTTGTAAACTGTTGAGGGAGAGATTGCCATTTGACTACGCCTGTGCAATATCAGAGGTAGGAACTTTCTTCTGATGCTGCTGGATATCCAGTTGTCTGGAGATGGGTTTTCAACACAGAGCACTTAGGTGAGGATGTCCCAGAAAGTCAGTGATTCCTAAGGGAGCCCCTGCTTTTCACCTGACGTCACCAAGCGTGTGTCAGTGACCCCAAAAAGAAATCTCATAACAGAACAGCCATGTATATTCTGCTAGTAAAAGACAGATGAGGACAGGAAAGGGAACGGATCTAGAGGATCCCAGCTGATAGCTGGAAGCAAGGCTGAGCTGTGTTTTAATCCTAGGCAAACATGCCTGTGTTTTGAGAACATTTCAAAGCACATTTGGCACAAATGTATGTCCATGCTTACCTTCCTAAAAATTTCATAGTGATACTATGATCTTGCTGGAGACAGCTCTGCTGGATGTATCAGGCTGAAGATTGTCTTTGTAATCCTCCCTTTGACATATGGGCACATCTCAAGTCAGACCTTGCACTTACACTGTTTCCTAGACAAGAAATCCATAATCTCAAGGGAGCTCTACCCTTCTTCCTTTCTCTTTCTGTGAACGTTTTGAGTGACAGTCATCACCCTTTCCCCCTGGGGATGGGGCTGCTTCCTTATCATTGCAAAGTAGCTTTTTCCCAAGAGGTGTCTTTCCTCTCTCCCCAGGATCCTTCACGCAGACCCCATTGATTTTTCAGTGTAACTTCTCATGGAAATCAATGGTGCTAAGGCTGCTTCACAGTCAGTAGGACAGCACTGAGGCCCATGCCTCAAATAACTACACTGGATGGTCCTCCAGGGAACTGGGACCTGCAGAACAATAGTTAGGAAGCTGCCCATTTTTGGGCAGCTCGTATGGCAGGACAGTGTTTTCACTCTTGTGCTCAGCTGCCTCCACAGGACGTTAGGAGCATGTGGCACTCCGCAAAATCAGGCTGTGCTTCTCGGAAGTTCAAACCAGGGACGTAGCACCGAGAATTTGCTGAAGTAAAGAGATGCACTAGAATAATGACTATCAGGCACTCTGAAATGAGGGGTGGTTTTGTGGCCACGCAGCCACAGATTAGGAGAATCAGTAGGGTCTTTTGGTCTTCCTGAGCCAGGCAAGTGATTCAGCACCCAACCCAGTCCAAGCCTGTGGGCAGTACTGGACGTTTACCATACCGGGTTTCGTTTCCAGGTTAGCAAAATGGGACTGCTAGTACCTATTCTCTCCTACCCCTTGTCTGACTCTCTGCTCAAGCTTGAACTCCTGAATGGTCTCTCCCCATGCGCAGCACAGTGGGTCCTGTGGCTACTGTAATACAAACAATCCTCAGTTGCAGGTTTTTCTTTTTCCTCCTCAGTGTGCTACATTTATCAGCATCAGCCATGAGCCCAGCACAGTCAGGCTCTCCCTTGCTCTCAGCACCTCAGAGCATTTGGGTTTGCGAATCTTGCTATTAATAATACATTGTGCAAAGTTGGTACAGAGCTCAAAGTTTTCCATGTGTGTGCTGGAGTTTGATTGTAACTGTGGGTATCATTATCATCAAAGAGACTGAGGAATGGCAGCTTTTAGTTAAACAAATGGAAAGCTGTATTTAGTCTCTTTTGCCACATTGTGATAGGAAAGAATAAAGGCTTTTAAATATATTTTACAGCTGCCGTTTCTTAGGTTTCTGCCTTACAATAGTCTCCGTGGTTCTGACTGGGAAGTTGTTGCAAAAGCTTTTTGTTTTTAAGCCTCCTATTGAAATAATACATATTAATTGCCTCATTCCTGAGTTTTTTTGTTGTGGTGGAAATTTCGGATGGGGGGTGAGGCTGTAAAGAATCAGCAGCTGAGAGGGCGTGTCCTGGGTGAGTAATGAAAGAGGGAGCTTAGATGACACACTGCTAGCAGAGTGTGAAGTAGAAGAAATGTCTCCCTGGAAAGTGAGAAGACAATTGGCAGAGGAGCCCAGGGTTCTTTGTGGGGAGCGGGGCAGAGGCAAAGCTGGGAAGGGGGAGCCAAAAGTGCTCAGCAAGGAGGCCAGGTAGGAGCAGGCACAATGCTAGAAAGGAGCAGAATGAGAGCATACTCTTTGAAGAGGGAAAAAAGAGCTGGATTTGTCATACTGTGGCCACCAAAAATTAATATCAATGAAGCAATTAGCTCTGTGAGCAATGGGACAAATGGACACTGCTTTCCTAGAGGTGCTTAGCATGTGGTTGGACCCACGGGTGTATAATAAAGGTTGAGCTCAGGTTTTTGCTTTCATGATGGCACTAACATGCTCTCTCTGTCCTATCTCCCCAGATGTTTTCACAAACTTTCAGGAGATTTGCATTTCTCATGAAATTGCCCAGGGATTCAAAAGTTACTGTGGCAGCAGCAGAGAAACACAAGGCCATATACCACATATAAGCCGCCTCTTTTCCTTACAAACTTAAGCTAAAAGTATGTATGTATATCCTAATACTGACAATGCAGTGCTATCCCAAAGGGCTACAGGTAGTTTAGGAAAGCCATAGTGATTGCAATTACCTCCATTTTACGTGACACAATACAGTTACTAGACCCATTTCAGGCAGAGCAGAGGGCCCTGTGCCCCTCACCACCACTCACCTCTCTCCTCTGTGCTCTTAGAAATATTTTGACCTTTCACCTGCTGGTGCTGAAAAATATGCAGGTAGTGGCTTTGCTTTCTCTTCAAAGTGCTCTAACACATTTGGACCGAAGGTGCCCAGGGAAGGCAACATGAACTCCTTCCTTCTCTCGGCTCAGTCCCACAGCACAGCCACGTGTCCCACGTGTGCCAGGTCCTGGGTGGTCATCACCCAGAAGGGACTGGTTACAGTGCTGACGCCAAACAGAAGGTGAGCAGCAAAGAAGTCCCATCTGTCAAACACATGAAAGGTGAATTGACGGGAGTTCAAGCCAAGTACTGAAATGTAGCTGTGAATCCAAAAGCTTTGTTCCAAAGAAACAAAGACCCACTTTAAAATAAGTCCAAAAAATCCCATCCTGCTTCCATTGAAGTCAATGGCAAAATTCCCACTGGTTTAACCAGGAACAGGATCAGGCCACTTCCAGACAGATTTACAGCCAACACATGCTGTAATGTTCGTATACTGCATGCGCTTACTTCTATTTCCAGCCATGTTAAAAAATTATAGTAAATGCCTATGGATTTGTGCGTATGAGTTATCGTGCTGCTAATGAGAGGAAGAATTACCCGAACATGGTTTAGATGGTCATCTGTTGCCAGCACAGATGAAATTGCTGGGTCATTCACTGGCTTTGTATCACTGTTCATCCCATTAGCATTTCCATTAGAATTATTGCAACATGTAACTCAATTTCTTTTTTTTTTTTTTTTTTTGGCAGATGTGGGGAGGGACACAGGCTGTGTTTGAAATTAGAGCTGCTAAGGAATTGGAACTGAAGCCCTAGGCACACTCTTGTGCCACATGGAGCCACTAACGGGACACTCCTCTGATAGGACCACTTCTGCTTAACCAGGGGGAGTAGGATAGGTTCTAGGTAATGAAACAAAACACAATGACTTCTTGACTTCTTACAGCTGAAGGCCTCTACATAATGCATGCATGCTCATGCACTAGAAAACTTTGCCTAATTCATTCCCACATGCTCCTTGCTTTGGGCAGCTGAGTCCGTCCCTCTTAAGTGTTAAGAAGTTTGCAGTCTAAAACCGACACAGATCTTGTTTTTCAAAAGTGCTGCCAAGAGCCAGCAATCAGTGGGGTCCCCAGAAGCTGCTGTTTGCCAGTCCCTTCAGTAACTAGGCCCCATGTTCTTCGCAGCTATCATTACCAAAAAAAAGAAGAAAATCATCTCACGGCTGAAGCCTCCCTCCCCTCACTCCTCCCACTTGGAAAAAAACCCCCATCTATTGTTTTCCTGTAATTGATCAAGCATAAACATTCAGCTCTACAGTTTTATGACTAATCACTCTACTTCTAAGACACGTGTTCGCAGCTATGCAAGGCACCAGCTGCTGTCATTCCAATGGATATTAATTTATATTGTCTCCCACTCCCATCCTCCCAGCGCCGGCACACAAAGGGAGTGGGGTGGCGGTGGGAGCTTTAGATGAAGACATCTGCTTGAAAGGCAGACAGTAGCCGTGCTGCTGAGATTGCACCTGGACTTTCACTGGAAAATCAGACACACCAGTTGCTTCCTGGCACTCCAGGCTTCGGTACACACACAGGGTTTTGACTACCATTATTTAGTTATTTACCTCACTCCAAGGGAAAAGAAATGTTGGGACAGAGGAAGGGAGGCAGATTTCAGGAGTAAAACTGAGCTGACTGAAATAAAATATCACAGATATGCGGTGCAGTGCAGGGAGGGGTGTGGAGGAGGAGGAGGAAAGCTGGAGCCTCTAATTTTGCCCCCTAAAAAGGTTCTCTCATGATGGTTGGCTATGCTCAGCTTCTGTCCAGAGAGGCTGGCAGCTGCCCGGGCTCGTGTGCCGGCTGAACCCAGCCACCTGCGGCCTTGGGAGGAGGAAGAGGTGGAGGAGAAGAGGACTCGTTGGTTGTTCCTCCGCGAGATCCCACAGAGAAAGAGCGAGCACGACCCCGGCAGCTTGAGCCTCTGACTCCCACTGCAGCGTACAAAGTTGGTCTCCCCCTCCCCGCCCCCGGCCAGCACCCAATAACCGAACTTAAAAGCATTGCACACAAATTCACGAGCTCTCCCTATCCGCGGTGTGACAGCCACAGCCCTGCACGCAGTGGGCACACAGGAGGCTCGCAAACCACCACGGAGTCGGCCACAGACCTCCTCTGGGACCACCATAAGACACTTGCCCTTCAGCTGGCACCCCCAGGGGAAAGTGCTGTGCACAGGGACCAACGCACTCTGGTAGAACAGCCTGTTCTGCTAAAGCGTTCAGATACAATCTCCCAGATAAAACAAAGCTGAGGGCTTGACTATAGGGGATATGAAAGATTTCTTTCTCCAAAGAGCAGGGTTGTTTCCCAATCCCTTTGGGTTTGCTAATCAAATACCAATGTGACTGGGGTCACATTACATTATGGCTGTCAGCTCTAAGCACATACTGTATTTTTCATGTCCTGTCCTGGTCTGCTGTGTTGTGTTGCTGTTTCACCCCCAGAGGCAGCACTAGAAGACTTTTCTTTATCACTCACCTTGTGGTTTTGTTTGGAAGCCCTGATCCAGGCTTGGACCCTGTGTTGCCACATCCCATGCAAATGACTAGTGAAAAGTTTACTAAGCAAAGAAGTTGGTTAAGCAGTTGCTTTGTGGGATTTAATTACACTAGTAAAGAGCCGAGGGATGGTAATGTGCAGTTCAGATGTGAGGTGCTGTTTGCCCATGTTTCCTCCAGTAATTTTTCAAAATAAAGAACTAGGCTCAAACTGGGGACATATTTCACTCTTTTTAAGACATAGAGGGACATGAAGGTTTGGGATTCTTTTCTAGAATGTCTGAGCTAGCAGCGTTCCTGAGACAAATCTAAAAATCCTTTCTTGTTATTACATTACATGCCTGAATTCCCACTGCTGTATATCACATGAAGTCACTTACCCTCTGTGAGTGGGTATAAAATACTGCTTCTGGTGGAGAATTCATATCTAGGCATGCTTTATTTTGCTTTTTTCCCAGGGTAAATGAGAATGTGGGTGCAGGTTGAGGAGGGCATCTTTCTTCTTTGTTTTTTTTTCATTAGCTTAAGCTGAACCTATTGATTCTTTTGGTAATCGCCTCAGAGCCTGTAGTTATGGGAGGGTGACACAAACGCCTCTTTTTGCTCTGCAAAATTTTCCCTGTTCCCTGAGCTCATGGTTTCACTCCTCTACTCTACCCACGGGTCTCCAGAGAGCTCTGCTTCCCCAGGGATGCACAGGTCACAGGGCATCAGCCATGTGAAATATCAGTGCTCCCTCTACACATACACCCTTGAATAAGGCAAGGTATTTTGGGACAGAAATGTTATTTTTAGCATCCCTGTCCCTCTGCTGCCGCCACTGTGAGGAAGAAGCTAAGGAGCACTGACCATTGTGCCATTAGAGAGTTTTGACTGACTAGTCCCACTAAAACATATGACTCCTCAAAGATGATGTTGGGAAGTAATACATTTTAGCAGACGCTTGCCACCCCCTTCTTTTCTATAAACAGAGATGACATCTCAAAGGGGCAGGCTGCAGATGGTATTGTTTGTCTCTTAGCGACACGCATATCCCAGGTTGAAGTTTCATGGGGAATTGTACCCAGGCCACTGGTAAGTCAATATCTCTGAAGTATGTCCATTTAAAGGGCTGCTTTCTAGCTGCACTCTTAGGCAGAGACCTAAGGTCTCGAGGCAGATCAGGGAAGAGTCATTTCTTACAGTCTCATGTTCTCCAGAACTCTTCCACTGGATTTCCCAGTCCATTACCCACACTTTCTGTCAAGGTTGTTCAGATTCCTAGGAGCTCTGAGCCAGATGATATTGGAATGATTTACTGAGGGTGTGAGATGACAAGCAGACTGTGGCAAACGTTTTCTTGTGGCCTTGGCCACTCAGATAGCTTGGAAAGAGCCTGGGGAGTGAGAGAGGCTATGAAGCATGCACAACAGAAACTTCCACTGCCCCAGTCTATTCCACACCGTGTCCACACTGAAATCTTCACAGAGCACACGTGTATCAAAGGGAGAGGTAGTTTTTTTTTTTTTTTTTTGTATTAGATAAACTTAGATGTAACCTGGGATCAAAATCTCAGGGCTTGCCCACACAGTGATCTGTATACTGCACCTATGCAATACAACTCTGCATAGAGACCTGTATTTGAAATAACAGCTGCTCCCCTGCCTCCCGCTCTTCAGAATGCCAGTGATTTCTGTGTGCAGCCAGTGCTCCCCTCCATGCAGGAGACAAGCAGGGTTTCTCTCTCTTGCAAGGGTTAACTGTGTTGTGTTTGTAAAGATCTTGGAGAGCTCTAGTCTCTGAGTGCCAAGTTGTCTCCTGCTTGCTCTTGCTTCCAAGTATTACGATTCTGTGGGCCAAATACAAGTTACTTTTACACGTACTGTAGCACAGTCCAAGGGAGAGTAAGGGTGCAGCTCGGGTCTCCAAGCTCTTTCTATATGCACATAGTGCCTTTGTGCCCTCGGGCTCTCTGCAGGAGGGACTCACATAGGTCAAGCTATTGGGGTGTCGAGGCTTTGGGGCGTCTGTCTTGGGAAAGCACAGAACAGCTGTAAGACAGCTATGCTAAACACTTTATCCAGCCTCCATCCAGGACCATCAGTTAATCACAGGATCACCAATTGCTGACACCACTGAGGAGAACCATCCCTTGAAATGCAGCCAAGTCCCCGGGGCCTCTCATCGCAGAGGTGAAGGGGGACGGCTCCGCTCGACCCTCCAGGGAACAAGTGCCCCTGACTATGACCAGACTATGCAAGTGCCCAGGAGGAGTGGAATTGGAAAATGATCCCCTCTGCCCTGCCATCCCTCCCCTGCCTCCCTGCAGCTGCCAGCACTTCAGCACCTCTCCACTTGCGCCATGGCAGGAGGGGTGACAAGGGGATACAAGGAGCCTCTTTCCCCAGCTTGTCACAGGAGATGCAGATAAATAAGTGGCGGGAGCAGAGGGACACACTGTGATGCCCGGCACTGCGGGGCTCAGAGTGGATGGGACCCTGCTGGAGCTAGCAGAGCCCGGGGGGGGCAGGACCTGCCCCGGGAGGCCCCCATCTTGCTCGCTAGGTGAAGGGGCTGTGGAAAAGAGGGGAGGGCTGGGAGGGGGCCAGGCGCAATGCTGTGGCAGGAACCTCCTTCTCCTAGTTGTTTTTCAGCCATGTTAGCAGCCCGCGTGCTTGACCCCGGCTGATCAAAGCCTCAATAGGACATTGCCCTCGTCCTCCTGCCCTGTCACAGCCAGCAGGGGCATGAGTTATTCCTCTTTTGTGTGTGAGGCCCTCCTCCTGGGGACCTGGTCTTCCCTCTAATCAAATAATCAGATGCGTTTATTGTTGTGGAAATCATGCCCTCCCCTGAAATGCCGGACCAGCAGCAGTTTCCTGGCTTTGTCTGCAGCCCGACCGCCTGGATCCCACCTCCACTCTGGTGTGGCTGGTGGGGGGGCTGCACAGGGGCAGCCAGACGCTCGCTCAGGGGGCCAGTCCCGTATCTGTTGTGCCTGCACAGAGGGGACCCCAGCTGACAGGAGTGAAAATGCACCCATGCCAGGATTTCTCTCTCCACGACCAACCTTTGCAA
This sequence comes from Morus bassanus, assembly GCA_031468815.1. Taxonomy (NCBI): domain Eukaryota; kingdom Metazoa; phylum Chordata; class Aves; order Suliformes; family Sulidae; genus Morus; species Morus bassanus. The sequence continues at coordinate 29,626,106 of CM062574.1, read as the reverse complement.
GGGAAGAAAACCAGCCACGTCCCAAGAGGAGGTTTCCATTTGGAGAAGATGCCGTGTCACTGGGACACACGAGTGAGGGAGAGGATGGCCACAACCATGGTGCTTCCCCTGCCTCCACAGAAGCTGGCTAAGGAGCCTGGAGGCCCTCCTTGTCCAGCCATGGTGGCCGTGGGGCATGACATGCCAGCCTGTCTCACCTGGGTTTCCCCTGAGGCTGAGGGAAGCTGGCCAGGAGCTCTGCTCGCTCATAGCCATCTCACCCGCTGCGGTGGAGCTGCCAGCAAGGCAGGCCTGCCTGGTGCCCGTGGGGCTGCAGCTCTGCCTGGGACCCTCACCTGATCAGCCACCTCTGCTGCTCTCGCCCCTTTGCCGCCAAGGGGCCCTGTGGGTGCCGAACCCTGCGGTGCCCCCTCACCCGCCTGCAGCCCCGGCTCGGGGGACACACCGCTGCAGGGACCTGCTGCTAAACTGTCTCATTTCACGGGCTTTCCAGCTCAGCCAACAATGTGCTTAATTTGTCTACTGACCCCCCTGCCCCCTGGACACGCGTTATATAATGCATATTTTTTTCCTCTGATCCCATATCCTGTTAGGAAAAGAAATGTCCTGACTCCACAGCACCAGCCTGAATTTTTTGGGTGGTTTTTTTTTTTTTTTTTTGTCCAGTTCTTTTCCTGTGTTTACACTCCCACAGCGCAGCATTTATTAATCTGAGGATAAGGACAACTTAAAACATCTTAGCTAGAGAAGGCTCGCAGCAGGGGTAAAAGTAAACTGAGCCCACGCCCTGCTTAATCATCAACCAGTGCTGGCCCGACGCGCTGCACAGCCCCCGGCAGCCCTGCCACACTCCCCTGCGCACAGACCGTCTCGGATGCGGCAGGGCACTGCACGTTTGGTTGCCTGCAGCTGAATACCGTATCTGGAGCCTGGCTGCCTTGCATTGGGACCCACGCAATGCGCCTGTCTCTGCTCGGCGTTTGTTAGGCCTATTTTATGTTTTCACACTGATCGGCATTCTGGCTTGTGAGCCAAGGCTCTGACTACAGGAGGTGTGCAGAGAAGGGCAAGATAGAGGTGAAAGGAGCAGAGTGAACTGATTGGAAGTGGGTATTTTTAAATAAATAAAGGATTTCTTAAAAATAAAAAGGCTTAGCAAATTAAAGCAGATAAGCAGGTTACTTGGCAGCTAGAGGATAAACCTGAACATCCTGGGTACATGAAGCATCAAAGCATTCCCCAAAGCAGAGGGCCCTGAGAGCTGCCCTGTGGGCTCAGTACCCAGACCCTGCTCCAGTGAGGTTTGCAAAGTGTGTTTTCATTCCTGCTCCTGGGAGCATGGGGACAAGGATGTGTGCCCAGGGCAGCGCTGCACCCAGGCTCTCCTGGGATGGGGCAGCTGATGGGTGTATTGTTGGCTCTCTACACCTAAAGCACAAATCCAGCTGGACTCAATCTCACTGAAGTCAGTGAGAAAACAAGTGCCTCTTGTTCAGCATAAACATCCAAGAGGAGACATGTAACCGAACAGCCAAAACAAAAGCCGCAGTCCTTGAAACACTGCCCCAAACACTGCCCATGCTGGGCCAAGGGCTTCCATTGTTCTCCCAGAGTCTGTAGGGCCAGGGAGGACCCAAAGCTCAGCTGGCAGACAGGCTCCTTTCTCGCCTCCGGGGCCCAGGGAGCACCAGCCAAATGTCACTGCTGCTGGCCAAACCCGTGACTGATACAAACCATGTTGCAGGGTGACTTGAATCATTTGCTGGCATCCCTGAGCCAGCCCCTGCCAGGGGAACAAAAAAGTCCTACAGAAAAACCACCATGATAGAGCCCTTCCCATTACAGTGACCACCCCGGCCATGCTTTGGGACCTGCTGCTCTGGTCACCACCTCGCTTTCCCCTGTACCCCTCACGCAGGAATCTTTGGGCAGCAGCCATCCTGAACTCAGAAAGCCCAAGTAGGTGTGAACCTCAGCGCGCCCTGCACAGCTGGGCCCATGACTACACTCTCCCTCGGTGCACCATGTCCCCAGGCCACTGAGGTGACATGTGTGTTACCCCGGGTCTGCAAGGGGGAGAGGGGTCCCAGGGCTCCCTGGTGCCTCCACACATAAGTCATCCCAGGAAGCGGAAAAGCCGCAACCTAAGTAAAGCCTCACAATTTCCCCTCTTTTCCTAATGCTAAACACAGAAGAAAATCCACAGACGAGAGCCTCAGGAATTCAAACTTGGTGAATGCTGCCTCTGCTCTCAGGAAACTTGGCCAGAAGTAAACGTGCAGAGGAATGTAACCGTTGCAGAAGATGGGGCTTGGCTTATTCAAATCCAAGCCCCTAAATATATTGTGCTTTGGCTGTGATTTAGCGTTCTTGCTTTTCTTTTCATTTTCTGTTTTCTAGCAACGGCAGTCTAACCACTCTCCAGCCCATCCTCACCCCCCAGCCTTGTTCCCATCACCGCTCTATCCACTCTGTTGTGCCATCAAAGCAATTTGGGGGACTGAGTTGGGAAATGATCCATGTTAAAAACAGCCCAGCAAAGAAAAAACAAGTCAGTCTTTTTTTTTTTTTTCAATAGCAGCTCAGTTACCTTTGTCCTCTCACAGCAATGAAAATCCCTACAATTCGGGAAGGAGAAAGGACATGGGGGATGGGGTGGGACCAAGTGCTAGGAGGGAGGGATGGAGCAGGAGGGGGAGACTGGCAGCATGATTGCATTAAATGCACGTTGGACTGAGGCCTCACTGTCCTCTTGTTATACATAAAGAAAAATGACTGGCCTGGAGGGCTTAGTTCCAACAAGGGGAGAGAGGAACAAGGAAGGAGGGAAGCAAGCAGAGACTTTCTCCATGGTAAAAGGGATGTGTGCATGTATCAGCCTCTGCGAACAGACCCAGAAACACCCTTCTTGTACCTAACATTCCTGTAACTGAATTAGTTGTGATTGATTTGCCCAGATCTGAATGCGTAGCTGGCAACTGGACATGCTAAGTGTGCCTTTGTTTTCCTCTGCTTGCTGAAATAACCAGTAGGCTGTCAGGCTGCTTAACATAATCTTAGAGCAGCCTCATGATTGCTCTAACTTATGCTCTGGTTTCAATCTCCCTAGACGTGCCACCTGCCCTTCCCATCCTGGCCAGGCAAGTGAGTGCACTGCCGCTGTGCCACGGCGCTGGTGCCTGTCTGGGAGTGCTCACCCACTGCAGCAACCCTGGCAAACCCTTTCCACAGCTGGGGCAGGGACCTCCCTGCAAACTCAGCCCACCTCTGCAAATTGTCACTTACAGAGATGCAGGAGTTGGAGCGATGTGTAGCATGTGGAAAAGCTGCTGTCTGAAAACTTCCTCCTTGCTTTGCTGTGTGCGGCTTGGTCCTGGTTGTTCTGAACATCCATCCACTCCCGAACTAGGTCACCATTTTTACCACTTTTCTCATGTGCATCCATCACTGTAAATACTGACTCCCCTTTGGAGAGAGGGAGTGGCTAGAAATAAGTTGGAAAAGTAAACTGGCTTTTAAATCAAAAGCAGCAATACCGAAGTATGTATGCATGTATGTATGTGCATATATATACACCTAGGAGGAAGGGAAAAGGGAAGGAAGGAGGAAGGGAGGACTGGCTTATTTACTTCTATTTACTTATAAACTAGGTTCTTCATATTTGCTCTGTTTTTTTTCTCTTTTCATTCCAAGAAAAATTATGGCAGATGAAGCCTCTTAATATTGTAGTTTGCTGGTTTGAAAATCTAGGCTGCAATTTTTTATCTTTTTTTTTTTTTTTTGTACTCTGTATTGAAGGATGTGATGCATGAAAACTCCAATTTAACAGAGCCTAGAGATTAAATCACATTGCGTAGGTAAGGTTTTGGCAGAGCAGTAGACACCACTTCCTAACCAGTACCAAGAATTTGGAGGAGAATAGGGTAGATTTTAATGCAAGTTTACTATTCTTGTAATGAATTTTAATGACAGCTTTCACAACTCCTTCTGTGATTCATAAGAGAAAATTAAAAACCTACACCTTGAAACTTATACGACAATGCTGCTAACATCTTGCAGCTTCTGGCATTATCTTGGAGAACCTTTCAGTCCTGTTCCTATGCCACATTGTTTTCCTCACAAAATGTATTTTAAATATAAAACATTGAATGTTCATTGCTTCTTTATATCATTTTTATTCATTACCTGCTGGAGGCAAAGGGCACGATTTTATATAGAATCCTCACTGAATGTCTTATTTTGCAATTTTACTCTACTGTACATATTTCCCAATAAATTATTTTCTTTCAGATGCAGATATTCTTCTGGAAAAGCGAAGCAGGGCTGTTTTCTCTGCACTGAGTTTTTTTTGCTGTGAGCACAGCCAACTTGTCTGGCTTGGGTTAGTTTGTCAGGCATATTTTAGGAATGGTTTGAGAATTAATTCTGCTTTAAAGACTATAATCACCTTTTTGGCCCCTGAAACCGGTTCAGGATTTTTGTGCCAGGCCAGATATAAAACAGCTTTTGCGCACGTCAAAGGCTTGTTCTAGACAAGCAAAAAGACGGTGGAGACAAAATCTGTGTCTTTCTTGCAATCTGTACCCACAAAGCAACTGATTCAAAAGTGACTGCAACTTGTCCTTGTCTGTAATGACGGCACAGCCCCAGTCTGCACGGTACGGGAATGCCGGCCCTGGGGTCCGCATGCTTTGACTCCGTATCGCTTTCAGGTGCCAGTAAACTCTTGGTGTTGGTTACCTATGTTCACAGATGGCTCAAGGCTTCTCAGCAGCAAAGGCAAACGTAGTGTTTGAAGGTCAATGTGGCTTTGGGGATGTCAGAGATCAGGGGGAACCAGGGATGAAAGAGGCAGTTAGGTCAAGGGGACTTTGTGGTGTCAGTGGTTCCCAGGGAGGTGTGTGGGGAGCAGGCCGTGAGACCTGGGTGGTAAGATGTGATATAGGGGAGGGGGCAGTGATGGGTGAGGAGTGTCTCTCTCTTTCCCCATGCTGGTTGATGGGTTTCCTCGAAATTCCTACTTGCCCATGTGCTTCCTCCCTCAAGCACGGGTAGCTGCAAGCAGGTCCTGACTCTGGGCTCAGCAAAGGGGTGTCACAAGCCTGGGATGCAAAATGGAAATTGGGGAGCAGCTGTCAGCATATCAGAAAGTGCCACCTTCCTTGTTGGTACGTGAACTTCGCACATCGGGGACAATCCCCTCTTCTCTCCACCACTTATTTCCTGCTCAGGTCTGACACTCCCCCCACCTTCCCCTTCCCAACCTATTTTAATTTCTCATCCCTTTTGCTTTGCTCCAGTTGCCTCTCCAGTCATTTCCCACTCCTCCCCCCCCCCCCCCCCCAATTTCCCAGAGCAATCCTGTCTCTCCGGCTGCCTGCATCAGGCACTCCCTTCCAGCCCATGGGGAAAAACGGTGGCAGAGCTGCCCTCCCTGGAGCAGGTCCCATGCTTGGGAAGTAGGATCCCTTCTCAGTCTCATTTGTTTCCAAACTTTCCCAAGCCATGCCTCAGTGCCTCCGCACCTTCTCCGCAGGGAGGAGTGCACCAAGTGCAGGGAGCCTGAGCAGCCTCCAGAGCCTTTGAGCCAGAGGCCTCTGGGGCTTATTAAAAGCCCCGAACGCCTTCTGGGAGGCTGCTGGAACAGCCCTGCTCCACTCCAATCTTGATAATGGCATTTTGCTTCCCAAAAGTCTCCTTAGCAGTGCAGCTGCCATGGTCCTCGCCCCTGAGAGGCCGCTCTGCTCTGCCCCTGGGTAGTGCTCAACTGCTGCCGCGTTGCAGCAGGCCACCGCCTTTCTGCTGGTGTGAGTAACCCAGCTCTGAGACTCTCCGTGGGGAAAGGCACTACATCCCATGCTGCTTACAGCAGGATACAGGTCTCATAAGGGTGTTGTCTGGTTCGCTACAATTAATTAACAGTCAAATGGCTCCACATACTTCTCTACGCAGACACAGCAGTGACTGCAAAACAGATCTTAACCTCAGCCCAGGTCCCAGGGAAGTGAGTGCTGCCGTGGGGAAACCATAGGAGACCACTGCCAAGGCAGAAGGAGCACCTTCTCAGACTGTGGTCACCGAGTTTCCAGCTTTTAATACACTCCTAGTTTGTCTTTTGCCACTCTTTGTACAACTTCAGCAGAAGGAGAAACTCAGCTATCAGTGTTTTATTTGTCCAGTTTTTAGCTATGAGTGAAAGTTATGACCTGATAACTTTAAAAATTGGCATCTCTGTGAATTATAATTTAATACACGCTAAAATTGACTCAGAGTTGCCCATGAAGTGTCTTGGCCATAAATACCAAGATCTGCATTCAAAATGTTTTGGAGTGCAGTACACATTTATTTTTACTGAACCATTACTGCAATTTCTCCTATATCTTTTGTTGTAAACCTTCTGCACTTTTCTGTCCTTCAGTTTTGTTCTTTTACTCTTTCCTTTTTCTTTGTAGTAAAACAAAATTTTCATCTCAGAAAGGCTACATTCTTCTTTCTCTCTGTTCTAGTGACTTTTCACTTAAATATCTGCTGTTTTGAAAATTACTTCATCTAACATAACACTCTTGCTTGAATCTCAGTGTGCTCTGCAACTCATAGCTCTGATCCTACAAAGATTTATGCTTGCGCATAATCTGGAGCATGAAAAGTAGTGTCAACAGCTTCAGTGAAACGACCCACGTACCTCAAGTTAAGTACCTGTGTAAAACTTTCAAGGAGTCCTAAATCTCTGGCAAAATAGCGCTGCAGCCATCTCGCTGAAATACAGCCTCAGCTGGTTGGACATGGTACCTGCTACACGGCCACAGAATACCTCGGTTGTTACTGACAGCAAGAGAAGAGCTCGACGTTGAGATGAAACTGCCTGGGGAACTTTAGCAACGAACATGCAGTTGCCTAAGCTGAAGTTCGCCGAGATGGCAAGGGACTTCTCTCTCGCTTCTCCTTTCAATCAGGACTAGGAAATCAGGACTCTGGCTCTACAACTGAAGACAATGCAGACTTGAGAGGGAATCAAGTTAAGCCTTGTGATGTTTTTTTTCCACAAGGCAGCGCATGGCTGTTGTGGTTTTTTTTTTTTGTTGTTTTTGTTTTTGTTTTTTTTTTTTAAAAGTCACCTTACCAATTCTGATCCGGCCTGATCACACATGAGCTTCTAATATCAAATCACATCCAGGGGTGAGGATGACTTTGTAGCTACAAAGAAGAGAAAGACTCTACATACAACTACATAATCATATATAGTCTTAAAGCCTTTATTTTAATGCAAAATAAAACAGGTAAAATTTATATAGCAATATGTAACAAAAGATCAAAATCTTTGATATGGTACTAGAAAAACCCTCTCAAATTGTGTGTTGAATTTCTCCCCCAAAACAATCACGCACGATTTTTACATCAGTTTCACTTAAACACATGGGTATTGTCAGGATCACAAACACCTCTCTCTCCCCCACAACAACAGAATAGTGTCTTATAAAGCCTTCTCTTCTATGCAGAGATAGTGAATAGTGCTTCCGATTTTGCACGTAAAGCTTAGAGACTCTGCAGAACAACTGTGACAGAGAGCACAGGTGTAGGGCCTTTTGGAAGTGCAAAGCAGCCCCTGCTCAGAGCAGAGTGTCAGGATGCGGCCCTGGCAGAGCAGTCGGTAGGATTCACTCACAGCACTAACTCTCTGATAAACAAATCTGTGATGGCTGGGAGGAGGAGGTAGCACAATTCATCTGTAAAAAAATTAGGCAGCGTGTGAAGCTATTTCTAGATCAGGAAGCTGGAGTGAACTGGAATTCAGGGCTGCATGCACTTTTTCAATGCAGGAGCCTTTTTTTTTTTTTTTTTTTAATGCTTAGTTCCCCTTTTTTTTTCCACAAAGGGCAATTGATATTTCTTTATGCATTCGAGGGGTGCCTAGAGACTTCTGCATCATAATATATCACAGTGGTAATGTCTGCTCGCAGGCCAAGATCATGGCTCACTAGTGGGTGGTCACTCAGAAAATCCACAGGCTCTTTTTCTATCTCTTAATCTTTCAACTGCTGGGCCTGGCTGGCCCCGCGCCAGAGCCAGAAATGCAGGCTGCACGCCACCAGCTCAGGAAATCAAAGCTTCCAGCTTCACATGAGAGCAGGCCTCTCTCCCCCTTGTCTTGACTCCTGTTCACACGCACACTTATGGCACGCTGCTCCTGTGGCAAACCCAAACTCTCCCTTCACACCCGCTACGTCAGTAACTTTACTGCTGGACTGGCACATTTTGGATGAGGGAGTGCGAGGCAATTACGTGTCAAGAGCATTTCAGACTCATAATTTTCCCAAACATATGGACATATGGGGAAAAGAACAACTTGTTACTTAACGGCTCTTTTGGATTTTGCAAGTGTGTATTTTCAACCGTCAGTTGTAGCACCTCGTGAATTCTGCACGGTACATATTTTTCCACAATATGGTGCTGAAATCATACATTTTACACTGCAGAGAAGCTGACTATATATACTGTAGTTACACATTATACTTTTGAAAATACCGTACCTCTACCAGATATTAAACCAGCAAATGGCAATTTTCTCCCAGAACAATGGCACCAGAGATGGATGAGATGCTCTGTAATACTTTTTGGTCTTGTTCTCCCAGCTAGGCCAAACTGTTCTTCCTCCTTAGCTCCTCACCTGTAGGATTCATCCATAGAGTATACTTGTAGCACTTTGTTTTTTTTTTTTTAAGAAGCTCTGTACTGTTCTAACAGCAGAAGCATCATTTCATAACCTGTTGGGTAAGATTAACAGCTCAGAAGGTGTTCGTTTGATCTGTCTGCCTCAACTGGGTGAAGCCGAAGCAGTCAAGGGAGCTCTTAAGTAGAGATTCAGGTTATGGGGAGACAATTGTGCAGGTCCTTCAAAGGCTATAAATAACCCAGGAGCTGTTTCCATCCAGATTTTATTTGGCCCTGGCTCTTGAAATACTGTAAATAAGTTCTGTTCACTGTGCTGTGATACCATTTGAAGGGTTAGTCGAGAGTGATTTATAAAGGCAGTAGCTTATATTCAGAGCTGTTCTTAATTGTGGCCTGGCTTGATAAAGCCACTGTCGCAAACATATTAGTTTCTTTACAGCTGGATCAAATGTATCAGGGGTTATATTTCAAGGAGGGAAAGGAAAGTATTTTAATTTGTTTTCGCTTCACTTTCAGCGGGCCTTCATAACACCAGCGGCTACCCTGTGGCTGCCAAGTCCTGGCTGAGTATCCTACAGCATCTAAAACTCTTTGAGAGAAGTACAAGGCTGTGTACCGCACGTACACGACAGACAGAGTTTCCTTGGGGAATGCGCCTTATTTATGGAGGGTACCGAGAGACATACAGCTTTACATCCAGCCCTCCCTCGAGAGGTTTTTCCCTCCTACATTACTAGGGAAGAGGGCAGAAAGAAATGGAACAAGAACTGAACACACTTGCTTCATAATCAGTTGTGTTCCTCTCCCTCTCTCCCTCCCACCAATGCTTCATCCTGACTGGATTTAGAGCTGCGCCTGCCCCTGCCCCAGGGAGTCCAGCCCTGTATCTGAATCATGGAGATGTTCCCCCACCACCCCAAAGTTGTCTCCTCTCCCCTGCTTCCCAGCCTGCTTGGTGGGTAGAGATCGGTGTGAATGCAAATGCTAGAGCCTGCCTGGCAGCCAGCCGGGCAGCTGCAAGTGCTCCCCGTGCCTCAGGGTTATGCCAGTCTCTCACCAGCATTAGCAGCACAGAAGAAACGCTGGCTAGGATTAAACACTGCCCCTCATCAGGGGGGCACTTACTGGTGGTGGCCCCTGGAAAGCAGCAGCACGCAGACCTATCCTGCCCTGTGCCTTATGGACCTCTTACTCTAACAAGCCCTTTTCCCAGGGATATCTAGTAAAGGGACATGCTCCTAGCAGGACAAACCTTCCTGGTGATATTTAATACCTGGGAAGTGACCTATGTGATTTAATCTGTTGCATACCAAAGGTGTCAAAAAGACATCAAAGAAATCCCTGTGCTTAATCCTTGGCCAGGTCACAGTCTCTCCCTGATGAGGAGAGGACTCCAAACGGTTTAATAACACTTCCAAAAGGCAGAAGTAGAGGAATTAAGGCACTTGAAAACTCACAAAATATTATTTCTAGGTGGCAAGACTGTATGGTTTCCCTGTGATGAAATCCTTGAGACAAATCTCTGAGCGCCCACAGCGCTGTTGGGCTGGGGAGCACAGGTCCCTGCGGCTGGGGACATGCATTTCTGGACTCCTCCCAGGCTGGCTGGCTGCGGAGCAAGCTCAGGCTGTGTGAGGCAAAGAGCCGGGCACATACCCCACTGCCCTGTCCCCCCACGGCTCTGCTGCACTGCTGGCCCCGTCTCCCCACCCACACCCCCTCTCTTCCTATGCGCTGCTGAAAATAATTTGCTACAAACAGCTATTCTCTCCTCTTCCTCCTGGGCCCCAGGGTCTTGAAGCCCTCCTTGTTGCTTTCCTTGTCTTTTCCCTCACCCCTTGCTGTGAAAAGCCCCTTTCCCCGCTGGTCTGATGGCCCCTGGCTGCAGGAACTCGAGTGGTTTGGCACTTGGCACCGGCCCGGTGCTGCCCGAGGCTGAGCTTCACTTGGGGGACTGAGGGTGGGCCCTGCACCGACGGGTGCCTTCAGGCGGCAGCAGGCATGCGAGGGCAGGGCACATCGCTGGCAGGCACTTTGCTGTAACCCCAGCCAGAGTGGGCCGGGAAGGGGCTGCTCTGCTGGAGCCAAGGCAGCACCCGATACAGTAACCTAATATGAGTTATGGAGTCCATGCTTGCGGTCACCTCCTCAGCCGCTTTGTATAGGCCAGCTCCACTGAAACCCCAAAAGTGACACTTATTGGCAGCAGCTGAGGATCTGATCTCCAGGGTTTACATTTAAAGAGTGCACACTGTATAACTAAGAAACGCTCACAAGCACACACACGCACATCTACAGACACACACTTCTCAGGTGGCTGGCTGCCTTGTCCTCTGTGAGCCTGCCCAGGCATGGCGCATAAAGCTTTTCGCCTTACTCCAAATGCAGCAGGTGCAATAAGAGGAGAATCTTGCTACACAAACTGCAAAAAATGAAGGCTACAAGATAAATGCTGCCACCACCGAACAGAAAGAGGAAGACAGAGGCCAGATTACAAATCTGGAACTGCAGCATCCTTAAAGCACAGAGCTGCTGGTCTGAATGTGCCTGGAATGTGGCCGCTACCTCCACGGCAGTCCCTTGTCAACTGATGATCACACACTGGATTATACAAGATCCCCAGTTCTGCACAAAGTCCATACTCAAAGGCTCTACAACAGCTCTCTGAAGTAAACTCTGGTGACACCACTGCCATTATACGGACAGCTACGTACTATGTAGGTGTAACTGGATTTGGTAAATAGCCCTGAGGTGTATTAAGTGTTGCGCTTAATTTCCAGCAGCCACTTTCTTTTTTTAAAAGGAATTAAAAAATACTCAACCGTCTGGTACCTCACATACTCAAAACACATCGTACCTCATGTGGCTTTAGTTCGCCTGTTAGAAAGCCCCTACGCTGAGCCCAGCTCAGTAAGAACGACTCCAGGTCTTGTGTGCCATTCTTACAGGCAGCTACGCTTGGGAACAACTCTACAACGATGATTTCCAATGGAATTCCTCCGGAGCTGTGCTGGCAAGTCCAGTGCGTGGCTATACAGCTGCAGTCATGGGGTTCTTCTGCCTGGGATCCTGTTGCCTGTACTGGTACTGGTCTGGACTGGTCCCACGGTGTCGGACAATTTCATTATAAGCTGGTGCTCGGTGGGACTGAGGAGGGGAAGGTGGCACATCCTGCCGGAGGGGTCCTTTGTGCTGGTTTGTGACGGGCTGAGCTGGGTAGTACTGGGGGTACCTCAATTCTGCCACTCTTGTGTCCGGCGCACGGATGTAGCTCCCCTTAGACGGGTGGGCAACAGGTTGTCCTCCTTGGTAGTAGGGAAGATCTCTTTCTTTGTATATTACTCGTGGCCCTGTTAAATATTCCAGTGGCTCTGCAGGTCCACGCCTGAGGAGGAAAAATACAATAAAGCACATAAAAAGGCAGTCTGCTAGCCCAGCAACACTTTATTGTACTCACAATCTATGTTTACTTTGGGAAAGGAAATGCCACCTCAAGCATGACAGGTCCAGATGAATCAAAAGAACTTCTGAAGGATAACAAGCCTCCCACCTGCATGCTACAAAAGTTTGTAACACCCAGGACGCTGGAGGAAGGGTCCAGCGCACATCACAGCCCTTTTACAATGGGGGAGCACTGGAGCCCTTCAGCTCCCAAAGTCAGCCTCCTGTGATCCATTTGCCATAATGGAAACAAAGCTCCTTTAAACAATGCATGTTTGACTGAATCTTATCTAGCCTGAGGATAAACAGATGAGTTGGGTCTGCAAGTCTGCAAATCCCATAAGCTTTACATGCACAAATATTCACGCTTTCCAAGCCATTTCCCACTATTTTTTCTCCTAACATGTCAGACTGTAAAACTTTCCAAACACCATAGCTGGAAAAACTGGAACTCCTGGAAGAAACACTAGGGATGTCAGGCTACAATACCTGTTTAACGGGCAAGCTGCCAATAGGGTTTCAAAAAAACTGTGATCTAGAAAGCCTGATATTACAACAGCCCTGTAACTTGTCTGCATCAGTATGGATCTGACAAGCTCTAGTTCACGTGAAAAGCAACATGTGAACATGTCATCCCTGAGGCTGTGCCATGAAGCCCTCTCTGTAGCTTTCTGCATCTTAATTCCATGATTTGCACTAATGAAGCATTGATATTTTTTACTAGTACAGCTTAACTTGTGATACTTTTGAAATGGCAAAAATAATTGTTCTCACAGACATGTCACCAGAGCATCACCAAAAGTTCAACTCAATTAGGAGTTTTTGCCAGTCTGATTGCAAATGTCTTTGCACTTTGGGCAAAACCTCCCATTGACTGCAGAGGAAGCTTCTCTCTGAGTGAGAGCTGAAGGAAGATGGCAGGGTTTTGACCCAAAACAGGGGCTGAAAGTATAAATCAATTACACCTGCTCTGTGGCTTTGGGACTGAACTCATCAATTGTTTAAATATTCTTTGCATAGCTTTATTTAAAACGTCATCATTCTGGTACAGCAGATCAGGTGTTCACAATTCGTCAATGCCTCTCTTTTGTTCACACAGAGATTTTACAAGCAGCTCCCCCTTTCTTAATCTGGGCTCCCAGACTCCACTGGAACTTGTCTTGCATGAAGTAAAACAAAACATGTGGTTTTCTGCTGCACTCATTTAAGCCCATGGGGTAAATCATGGACATAGGCAATGAACAAACATTATCTGCCTTGAAATGAACCTACAATTCTCCCCCTGGAATAACTTAGTGCAAATGTTTCCTGTTTAAAATGGAAAGAGCAAAAGGAAGAATTCCAGGCCTTGGACTTTTAGGACCCTATGCTCCCCAGAGACTTTTTGCTTTAAAAACAGAACATTACACAAGACAGGCACTCCTGGCTTCCCCCCCTCCCCACGGTGAGACAGTCCAGACAAAGTGCTGAAGGGCCTGAAGCCACCCTCTGAGATACTAAAAGGACTCTTAACTGTATGTATTGAGACAACTGCTGTCTCTGCTCACACACCTACGCCTTGCAACAAAATCTAATTTCAACAGCAGGCCAAAGAGCTGCTCCATGTATTTCTATATGAAGACTTGTTCACTAGTCAGTCCCATCACACTCAGCTATTAATTCCTCTGTGCACAAAAACGCACTTCCAATCATAAAAGGCTTCTGCGGTGGTAGGAACTGCTTTGTGTCAAGCAGCAAACCAACAGGAACAAATGTCAAACCTACACCCATCACCTTTTAATATAAGGGTAATGCTCAAAATCCTGTGTATTAGATTTTATAAGATGTTCTTATTGGCAGCTATAATCAACCAAATTCTTGTGGATCACACTAAGAAGGGACTGAGCTTGGAACCTGATCCAGAATTCACTGAAGAGCCAGGTAGCTTTTGGACAGAGCTCTAACTGCAAAATTGAATTACTCTAAAATAACAAATTCAAGATTAATTGGTACCCAAATGACTGTTGAGAACAGGACTGAGCCACCACCATCATCTACTGAGCCTTCAGCACACAGCTCACCCCTCAACTCACAAGAGAGGCCTGGATGTTGCAGGAAAAGAGGGGGCTGTGTTTTGCCACCCAGCCAAAAAAGCTGTTTCCAGGAAAGCTCACTGTGTCCAGTTCTAGGAAACAGTGTGACACTGCTGCCACAGAAACTGTGACTGTGCAGAAGGTAGTGCATTCAGGCAGCTTTGACCTAGGACTGTGCAGTGAAGACGAGCCTGAGCAATCAAAGCACAAGCATGCCAGACCTGAGGCATGTACCCAAGCTGCTTCAGCTTGTGCCATCAGGTCTTCATTGCTGTTACCTATGCTACAGACTAAATCCACCATTGGTTCACTTACAGCTAATACTGTCCCTGGTTGTGTAGACAAACTGCAAAGAGGAATGTGTGAGATGGGCAAAATCTTTCTTGCTGTTCACTCTCAGCACCAGTTTCCCTTCTCTGAGGGTGAAACACCCATAGGTGGTATCATTCTTGAGTGTCTTCCCCAGAGTCAGGGCTTAGCAGCTGGCAGGAGAGGTTGTATGTGGACACAAGGCTTGAATCTACTTCACATGGATCCCTTCGGATCCACTTTCCTAAAGGAAGGAAGATAGAAGGTATGTGCGTTCTTTTTCGTAGCCTTGGCAATAATACAAGCAGTGATTTAACCAATGATTACCAGAACTCTTGCATGAGTAAAACCTTGGGAAACCCTGGTAACTGCCCAAAAGGCTGCCCCCAGTCAGCATGACTAGGGGGAAATTTCATGAAAGAGATCCTCGTGGCTGCACCACACTCTCCAGTTCACTTCCCCTGGTAATCCCAGTGGGCGTTACGTGGGCAGATACACATGCTACAATGACGACACTTTTATTCCCTTGTATGACCAGCACTGCATGTTGAAGCCAGGCTATTTCCTGAGGATTCATTCTTCCCCACCTACCAGCCATGCCCAGTGAAGTCTGTTCTTAGGGAGCTGCTCACAGTGCAACTAACTAGCCTGGGGAGTCTCCACAAACCTCTGACATGAACCTTTATCTAACAAGCCTTAAAATACAGGAAAAACCAGCCCTTCCCTCCCCAGGTGTGTCAAACTAACCATCAGAAAGTCAATCTTTTTAAGGTAGAAGAAACACCTACACATACCAAGCTCTGGCTGTAGAAATGCTGTCACCATCAGGAGTAAGTATGGGACACTGGGGGCAGTTCCCAGCAGGAAGAGCAGGACTCCTCTGAAGCAACACTATTTTCACTTGATAGCTCATGGTGTAAAAGTATATGCTGTTGTTTATCCTTAAAGAAATTGCCATAACTCAAACCAAACACTTTCTACTTGGCAGCCCCTTGTAAATGCTATGCTTGTTTCTGCAAGAAGCAAAACAACCCCTGCCTTTTCACTCAGCAGACATTGCCACCTCTGAGGAGGCCCTAATGAAATTCTTCTCCCCTCCCTAGCTGTTTTTGTTGGCTCCTGATGAGTTCAGAGTTCACAGGGCCATATCACACCTCCCAAGTGACCCATGGTTTGGGGGTCAAACTAATAACCTCAAGTGGAAAATCACTGACCCAGGGGAGTGATCAAAAATCCACAAATTGGGTCAAGCAGGTCCAGCCACTCAAAAGGACCAGGCCAGGAGTGTGCCCTCTGAGAGGACATGCTGAGTGGGAGCTGCTCTGACCGTCAGCTGTTTTCCAGATTTTTGGCCAGTTGTTTGACCTGAGGGTCCAGTGAAATTAATGGCAGGCAGAAGGTAGGGAAGCTGACACAACATCCTGGGAAGGAACTGATCTCAGAGCTCAAAGTGTTTTTGCTGATAGTTCAGCTCTGCTGGCTCCCACTGGAAGATGCATCACTGATGAAGGTCTAGCTAAAAGCAGAGGCTGCTGCTGAAGGAAGCAGTGGAAGGAAGGGAGGCAGAAGCACCAGGTTCAAGAAGGGAGTGAAACTGCTGGGGCAGTGTGAAAATGCACTCCTCAAAAATGTCATGGGCAAGGTGCCGCTTAAAATGTTCATTTTATTGTGAGGAAGCGAAATCTTACTTTCCTCCGCAGAGAAGTTTTAGATCACACACACAGGTAGTTGCAAACATGTTTCACCATATCATTTCATATGCTGGTTAGCAGCTCTACTGGTTTATCTTCTAAATGATTCACCAGGTAAGAACTGTGATCCATTTCAAGCTTTAAGAGCACAAAGTAGCCCTGTCCAAATAAAGCAGGTAACTCGTGACTGATGTTCAATTAACAGTACATGTGTTGTTATTTTCTCTATGACAAGTAAAGCCTGAAGTAGGTTGTTTTTCTATCCCTGTTTTATTTATCTTCCAAGCACAAAGAATATAAAATCTAATATTTTCTGGCTTTGTTGCAGAATTTTTAAGAGCTTCTGGGTTGATTTAAAACTGAACCAAAGGATTCGGAATACTTAGGAAAGGCTTCTTTTACCCAAAATGTTATTTAGTCATAGAAGTTAAACAGGTATTTGTAGGTTTCAAAAAACCTGACTAAACCACTTTTTTGCTTTCTGCAGTTCCCCCCCCCTTTTTTTTAAAAGCCCCCATTTCAGTAATTCTTCAATTGTGGAGAATCTCACAGGGTAGATTGGCCTAAATATCTGACACTTCAAAAAACAACCAGAAAAAAAATAATTTCATTTCAGGTTTACTGTGTTTCATTGCTAACCCCCATTTGCAGGTCACCTTTAACATCAGCCACGAGACACATGCTTGGGTTATCTGAAAGGAAAGCAAAGCAAAATGACGGCCTGGCTGTTCGTGCTGTGCCCCATCATGTTGGGGGTTTTTATTTCATCATGACAAAGAGTTCTTCTTGCCTCTGTTCTATAGGGAGAATCACAGAGATCACCCTCTTAGTACCTGGTAAAAAGCAAGGAAGGGAATGCTCTCTTCTTACATCACTGTCTCCTTCTTGCTGCTGAGGGAATATTTTGCAAGGGATACAATCTCACACGAAAAACTGCCTTCTTTGTCAGGGAGTACTTCTTGAAATAAACTTCAAAGACAGCCACAGACTAAGTGGCAAATGGAAAGCCCACATTTGGCTGCAGTCTCTTTCATGTCTAAGCAAGACATACAGAGACTCTAGGTGATGGCATCAGGCAGCTCAGGCTGTGATTAAAGAACAGGAGAAAGCAACAAGGTCCTATCTGTGTCCAAATTCTCACTGAAGAACTCTATTGTATGCATGGTGATTGCATGCTGTTTGCTCTCAGCCAGGAGGATCTACTTTTAAAGAAAAAAAAGAAGCTGATGTAAGAATTAAATTATGCAAACAAACAATCTTACAGTATCAAATACATTACACTGTGTCTTTATAAAGCTCTTCTCAACATACACTAAAAACAACTGACTGAAAAGACCGTGTAGTCCCTCTCTCTCCAGTTATGGCACTAAAGACACCGCAGTGCTGTTTGTAGTCAGTGGCACTAAGAACTTCTGTTGCTTAATATTCAATATGTATGTAACAAAAAAAAAACCCCAAAACCCCCCAAAAAACCACCAAAACACTGCAGGTTTCAAAAAAATCACTGCATGGCTCTGAGCTTCATTAAAAGTCTGTCTCTGTCTCTTAATAGTTGAGACACTCCTATAACAAATATTCTTTGCCGTTTCAGACCAATACTTCCCATAGCCTATGATGGGTTTTGCATTTAAAAAGCCACTGGAAATCAAATTTGGTATCTTAGCACTGGGAAGAATCTGCAGCACAAGGATGTGCTCAGTGGCTGCTGTCTGTGAGAGGCTTGTACCTCTCAGAAGGCGGCAGATGTCTAGCAATGTCATACTAACCTCAAACACACCACACACAGATTATTTATGGGCTGAGCTGGTGGAGGTGCTTTCTTCTCCTGTTCTTTTATCAACAATACAAGGCTAAAAAATCAGATAACGTAAACGAATACAATCCCTGGTTCTCATGTAGCACATGCCATGCAAAGAGAGCTGTTTTTAGTTTGAGGACTGTGTTTGGAATTCCTTCAGTGTCAGGTTTCCAGTTACCAGACCCTCATCCCTGGGCCAGGCATGACTGCGGTTGGACTGGATTAGCAGAACACTCTGCAATGTATATTACATAGCTTTGACTTCTATAGGCTTTGCAGACCTGTAAAAATAATGATCATTTCATGACCTACGTTACTGGTGGAAAAAAGAGCGGAAAAATCTCTCTCTCCTTTTTTTAAAGAATTCATATTTGTTTTGGATTTGGAGAAGGAGGGATCCATACAAGCCTGTTTGAAATTCAAGCAAGAGTACATGTTTCAGATGCAATGCAGGCAGGCCTGATTCTCTTCCCTTGCATGCAGTTTTGCAAAGTTTAACAGTGGCCTTGACTGGCCTGAACATAGGAGCTTATATGCATAGTTTTTCTCTCTCTACAGTATTATGGCTTGGAATATTTAGAAACAAACAGCAAAAGCACCACAATCCAAGAAGGTAAGTGCATAGACATATTTATATTACTCCAGTTGAAGTCTAGCCTGGAGAACGAAGTCCTAAAGGATAAACAATAAATTGTTTGCAGAGGGCCCCATTTTGAGCGATGTTGAGCCCCAGAACCTCCCTGGGCAGGTCCTAGCAACTGGAGACATTTAGGTGGCCCACTTGTATTTACATCCAGGACCAAGCATAAAGTTTAGTCAGATGCTAGGATTCCACGCAGATATGCAGTATGCAGAAACAACTGTAAGATAGGAAAACAGTAGTCTGACAGGCTTAAAACTTTACTATAAGATTATGTTAGGTTTCTTATGACAGCATGAACACTCAATTTTGCACGCAAGCAAATTGATTGTTCTCTATCCCTAACGGAGCAAACTATGTCACAGATTGGTTGACATCAGAATTTAGAGTGCCATTTAATTAAACCCCCTCCCACCAGCAACAAAGCCATAAAACATTGTGTTGCTCCTTTGCTCCAGAATTAGTTTATTTTCCACAGCAGATCTCAGGCCAGCTTCTGATAATCCCATCCTGCAGGCAAAGGTCCCCTTTCTTTCCTTCCCTAAATCCAACCTACAAATATATGAGCTGTGATAATCAGGATTAAAACCCTCAAATCAACAGCAACAAAAACCCAAATAAGCTAGCCAGTGCTCTATAAATGCCCAATAAGCATTCAAAACAACTAGTCCAATAATCCTTCCTACTCAATTCCTCACTTGTTTTGTTCATATGCTCTCAGGCATGGTACATCTCTTCTACCAGGAGGCATAAAATAAAGTAGCACCTATTGAACAAGACATTGCTATTCTGTGATCTCTTCAAGCTTAAAGAGATCTTAAGTAGATTGGTACTTTAAGTACCGAGTCATTACAACATGTGTCATTTCATATGTTACTCATTATTCAACACAACATAATACCGTGTGAGTCATTAACCTCTTGGCATTGGTAACCTACTCTCAATGCTAAGCAGTCATGCTTGTTGCTCAGGAACCCCCATGCTCTGTTGGGGAGAGACCTGGATGAGATTTTAAGGTCCCTTTGGTCTTTTGTTTTGCAGATCAGCAGGGGCCGAAAGCTCTTCCTCTAGACTATAAGAGTTCTTGGCCTTTGGTCTCTTGCGTCACATTTCTGAGACGATGCTGGCCAAGTTAACACTGGAGGGGAGAAAACTTCTTTTTAAAAGATGTATGCATCTTAAACCAGCAAGAGAAGCAAATGTTTAGGTTTCTCAGCTGAATTTTGCATTTCAATGCAGACTCAAACTAATATGAAGAAGTACTGAATGCATGCAGAACCGCAACCACTGAGGCAAGATGCTAAAGTGAAATCTCTCTTATGGTAATATTTGTGCTGTGTTACCGTGCAGTAGCTCCAATGGACATGGGGACCCGGCTATCCCTGCCATGAGAAGAGCCAGCTACTCCCCTCAAGAGCAGGCAAGCAATGAGAAGGGAGAGAGATGCAGAGAGGTGAGACCTGAATGCTGGCCCCAGCGCAGCAGCAGCACAAAAGCCAGAAATACTATCCAGATCTCTTTGCCTCACCCTAACCTCTACTGCAGATCTCTGCTTTTTTGGAGGCTATCAGGATAGAAATTAAGGGTCCTGTGGTGGTTCAGGAGATTTTCATTTGATTTAAAAGAAATTCTGTTGCCATAGTCAAAATCCCTCTTCAGAAGGAAACAAACACACCACTCAGGGTCCAGGAGAGCTCCTCCTGAGCAAGGAAGCCTCCTCCCTTCGTGTATCCATTCACAGCACTACTGCTATCCATGCTGTTTTTGTAAAGTGCTTTCAAAGACACATAAACCCAAATTCTATCCTGTTCTCATTTTTCACGTGAAATGAATTTAAAGCATGGTGATTATTCAGCTGTGCTGTTCAAATGATTTTCAACAAATAACAGAAGTCATTAAAAGAATCTTCCTAAGTAATAACAACCTGGGCCCAGGTCTTTACTATTCAGCTGCTGGGATCTTAACACGCTGTCTGATCTTTAGTGGGCTAGTAAAAACCTGTAAGACGTGGTTATTAATGTTATTACCAAGCTTTTAGGCTTTTTTTTTTTTTTAAAGCATCTCTCATTTAAATTAAAGCATTCCTTGCAGCATTTTCTCCCATTGCCATGATGAAGCATGGCTGTCAATTCTGCCTCTGATGGCACAAACTGGGTAGTAAAACCATGGTTCAATAAAAAAGGAAAATGATTTTTGAAACTGATTGTAGCTGGTTATTTTACCCTCCATTTCATTTCTTTCTGGGTCCAGACATTCTGTTAAACTCACTGGGATGTGCCATTCCCTTTTTTCCCCTTTACAACAAAGGCAAAGCTCAAGATCCAGAGGAGAACGATGGCTGCTTTTTGGGGGCGAGTGGGATCTTAAAAACAAGCAGCTCTTATTTCTTCAGGCAGTATTTCAGTCCCCGTTGTTCCCCTACTGCTCATGTACTGATTTGTTCCTTAACAGTGCAAACACACTGTAAGTACACCCACCCCCCCCCATATTTTCTTTTGTTAGAACCATTCATTTCCATACAGGCATTGGATTATAAATTTCCTGGCTTGCCGCACTCCATTAACACTCTGGTAACCACCCCTTTTCCAGCCAGCCATTAAACACCACCTTTAATAATTGAGATTTAAAGGCTCAGGGCATGATAAACAGCTGAAGTTGTAACTTTACAGCTGCCTCTACAGAAGTGTGTAAATCTCCAGATTTGGATAGGCAAATCAGTTAATTAGACCTGCATTAAGTCACAAACTTTGCGGGTCCTTTGACAGCAGACATCCTGAAGTTGAGCTTTAAATAACAAGGGTCAAACCCCTCAATCCCACTGGGCTAGGAGAGACGGAAATGTCCCACCCGGTACCCAGAGAGCAGTAGCACTGACTGCAGCTGCCGTCACTTGCAGACGGCCGCGAGCACCCTGAGACTGCAGCCCATTCCAGCTGTGTTTATGCTGGCTTCTTCCTTAAGAGCTTCTACAGTTACACGAACATCAGTGCAGCTGCAGCAAGTGGAGCGACTGCCGACTGGACATGCTCTACCTGCTGCCCATGATGGAGACAACCCTTGTTTTACCGCCCTGCACTTCCCGCCCGCCAACACACAGGTTGCTCTTTCAAAGCGGGGCCCTGCAAGTCGCGGGGCTGGGTGCAGCTTCCCCCTGCCCCTACCTGCAGCTGAAGAAATGCTATGTGGATGGCCCTGAGTCACTGCTAGCCAGTAACTGGTCAAAGCTGGTGAGATTTGGAGCTGCAGGCCACTGGCCTGTTTAGGGACATGGGTAGTAAGAGGTTAACCTTTGGTCGTGAGGCCCAAGTGCCTGTGCTCCATCTCTGAATGAGTTATCTCCCTGTTGCTGCATTTAAAAATACTGTATGTAATTAACTGTTATCAGGTTGTTAAGCAGTGTGCTGAAGTGTGAACTTATCATTCAATTGTTCCCTTTATTTACAAAGTCCCTGCCATTCTCCTACTCTGCCTGGGACAGGCTGTTGACTTGCTCAGATGAGGAGGGTTTAGCGCACCAGATTCTGGTAGCAGAAGCAGATTCTGGAGAGGTGAAACACAGCCGCGAATCTGTTCGGTTCCTCGAACACCCCCTCAACACGCCCTGCAGAATAGCTGTGTGCGAATGAAACAAACAGGCGCACCACTGCTACCAAATACATCACTGTAACACTGCTTTGAGACCTGTACTGCACGGCACTGAGGAAATGCACAATACAGCTCCCAACTGCTGTAATCCAGCCTTACAGGCATAGGTAGAGTTTTTACTCATATATATGGCACTAACTCTAATGCCTATAGATATATACAAGCTATGTGGTCCATTCACAGATGAAGACGACATAACTGCTGACTTTCATGCACTTCTGCGCTCAGTTCTTCCCCTTCCTCTTTTCATTTGCTGGACTTTGTTTCTTTAAGAAAAGCAAATCTGGAAGCCTGTGAACATCATGTTAGACCACAGGCTGGAGAAGGGAGGAAATGAGAACAGGGCAAGATGCCACATCCCCTGCTGTCCTCTCTGCCTCCCTCCACAAGTCCCAGGTTTGGTTTCCTGGAGCCCATGGCTCCCACCACTTTTTTTTGCCACTTTCCCCTCCTGGCCCAGCTATTGTTCTCTTCTTTGCTTTCTTCCGCAGCAGCACCAACTCATGCAATGCCTGCAAGGAGTCTAAGATGACATGAGACATTGTCTCCTTGTCTGGGGCAGCACCATGCATCCAGCAGGACTTACAAGCACAGTCCCTCGGCATGCAGCATCCTTTGCCCTTTGGGTACTGGTCCAATCGTCAATATTCCAGATCTGTGAAATACTGACGATTCTGATCTGAAAGCAGATCTGTGCGCCCGCCCCCCCCAATACTTGTAGTAGAGGAGATATGTAGCTTCTAAACAAATTTCTTCTTTGCCATCTGCACACCATGCTGCATGCCAGATGACAAGATAAAATTTGCAACAGCAAAGTTCTTGGAGCACAGCAGCCTTCCAGAGAGAGCAAGCACAACCTGTGGCAACACAGTTATATCAGCTTAGTCATGTACCTAGAACAGAAGACATCAGGATGCTGAAGCTGGAAGAAGACAGAAAAAAAATGCTTTAAAGACACCAAAACACTGCATCCCTGAGCAATGGGAAAGCTATGCCAACAGCTGGGAATTAGTGATACTTTACAGGGGTGACAGCACAGCAGCTGGAAGATAGGGGCAAGCCAGTATTGAGATAAAGAGAGGCTTTGGACAGCACCACCAGGTATAGACCTTAATTTAATTTGAACACACATATACATCATGTGTCAAAGACTACGACACGCACTAGAGTCTTATGTGCAAGGTGTGATGCTGTCAGTAGCTCCAGCTTTGATTATGATGAACACCACCACAATCAAAGAGGCACCCCTACTCCACCCAGGAAGGCTACTACATGCCATCAGTGAGAAAAAGAGAAGCAACAGCACTTCCCGATCTGAACCTGGTAAGAACCTGGCAAAGATTCCAGACAGCATGTCTCAATTTGGCTGGGGGAAAAAAAATTAAATAAAAACACCCTCTAACTTGAAACAATCTTTTACATAATGAAATCAATCAAACAATTATCTTTGCTCTAGTATGTTCAAATCAAGGGAATCATCATTGAAAATAACAACCAATTTATATAGCTCGTTTAAAGCCACAGCAAGCTAGGCAGCTGATTCACTAATGAACAATAAAGGTCACTACTACAATATCATTCTAAGCATTTTCAGATTGTGCGGTGTGATAGATTGAAGTGGCACGTTCATAAAAAAAAAATATCAAGATACTTTGCAGAGGGAAGTAAAGATGGAAGGAGATCTGTACTCTGCCTAGACACCAGACTGAGGAGAGGGAATAACTTGATGCGATGAGGAACTTTGTTCCTCAGACTCATCCAGCCTCAGCCAAAGCCTCTGGATGTCTGGAAGCACTTCAATGAGCTTTGGATTAGGCTCTTGTATAGGAGAATGGTATCTGAAAGGGGAGGAGAGGGCAGAGAGGGAATGAGACATCTGTATCCTGGAACGAAGTCAGGAAGTTGAGGCCTGACAGCCTTAGACAGCAAATAAATAGCTAAAGTACTAGATGTGGGTTGCTGAAATGCCTCACACCACATGGAAACATTCCTTTTCAATTGTGTCTTTCAGGTATTCAGAGAAAAGACTGACCAAAATGCAGTTAATTTATTTTTTTACTTTTTGTGTGCTCATGATCTAGAGAGGTGCACTTATATGCAATACTAAGAAACAAGACATTCTACAAGATGAATAGCACACCTCTGCTACATGGATGTTACATCTATGATTATTAATAGCGTGGCAACTGGGGCAACGTAGCAGAGTGTTCCCTAAATTGCAGCATCACGTCTTTGACTCTTACTAGAACGAGACGCTTCAGAGGAGGCTGCAGTTAGTCAGCAATTAATAGTCTCCATAAGCCTTACAGCATAAAAACAACCTCTCCTTTCCTCCCCAGAAGCTAGCTCAAACCAAGGCAACTATAGGTCTAAGTCCAGGTTTGCAGAATGATGCAGGTTTCAGAAACACAAAACACTTGATGGCATGTCTGTACTTAACAGATGTTGATATAAAAAAGTAAAACCCATAATATTTAACCTTGACAGACCTACTATTTGAATGCCATAGGAAAAAAGCACAATAGAGAAGAGAGCCTGTGGTGAGTTGAGAATGACGTCTTTTCCAAACCTCAATGTTTAATGCTGAGTTGGGTTTCTCTCTAAGAAAAATATGTGTAATTCTACTTCCAGTAAAATGGGATATTCTTTAAAAGAACTTTGTAACATTTCAAAGGCCCCTCTTTTTTAGTGATCAAAAAGTAAAAGGGAGAAATTTCATATCACATCAAGCAGCTACAATATAAACCATTACTCAAGAAGAACATTCCAGTTTCTAAGTCAGAAAGGCATAAAGCAGCAATACCATTCTAAGGATGCAAAATGGTCTCCGTATACTAAAGTCCCTTCAAAAACTTAGAAAACTTGTGGTATAAACTAGTACAACTTAAATGAAATGTCTAAGGAGGAAAAGACCAGGGTTAAGGGTTCTGTATTGATTTTTTTTTTCCACATTGGGATTAAAGTGATGTCAGCTGGGATCCAGCATTACAGATGTAATTATAATTTCCATTTATATTTTTAGACTGTATACAAAGAAGTGTACCAATGGACAGCTGAACATTTTCCGTTGTCCATTAAAAATGAAATGTTTCTGATGAAATTGCAGTAAGACCAAGGACCACTGCAGTAATCTCTCAATAACAGAGCTTTGTTCAGATGTTTGGTGAGGAGAGAGAATGGAGAGCTGTCAGCCCTTCACACAAAGAAATCAAACCAAAATGACATTAAGGTTGTTATTCGCCTCAATAATACTAAAGAGATTCCAAGTTAAGATCAGTAACAAGTCTCTTCAAAGAAAAAGTCAGATTATTCATTAAATAACCTTTCTTGATAATATTTACACGTTATTTAACAAAAAGCATTGCATTAAGGCAACATTAAGGAGGCATTATTTAAACCACATAAAGGCAGGCAGTGAAAAAGTGAAATTTCTCTAAGTACCACTGACCGTCTGCCATCCTTCCCCCATGCTTTACAATGCACGTTTAAGTCCAGGTTTCCTGCAGGCCTCTGATAGATAGGCAAATGAATGCTGTTGAAAAGCAAAATGTATTCAAGGTAAAGCAGGTGCTTAAGTGCTCTGATGGATCTGGGCCTAAAAATTCAAGTTGTAAACCCCAACTCAATTTCAACGGACTAATTGAATTCGTCCTTTTTTTTTTTTTTTTTAATTCCCTTACGTTTCAAACTGATCTGCTCTGTGCTTTCTGCCATAAAGCATGGTGCAGTCAGTACCGCAGCACAGCCTGCACCATGGAGCTGCTTCCACTCACCATTCCAGAGGGGGCTGCAGCACACCATGCGATAAAGAGATCCTTACAGAAAATGCTGAAACCCAGCATGCGTATATTCAGGCAGCCTAAATTCAGCCTAATTCCCTAGTCAGTGAGACACGCAGATGTCTTCAGAGACCCCTACAAAGCTAATTAGAGGACTACCAGAAGTCGAGTCAGCCAGTAAGAAACACTACGCACAGCTAAGTCACACAGGCTTTCTGAGCATGGCTACTGGGATCCTTAAAGCTTTTAACTGATTTTGGAAATCTTTAATCGCTGAACATATGGTTGTAAAGTGTGTTTGCTGTTGGAGGATCTTTGGAAGAAAGACTGTTAGTATGTCCTTTCTTCTACTTGTTTTGTCCCAGCTATTGTTTTGGGTGGTTGATTTCAGTTCAAGAACATATCACTACTACCTCCAAGAAAGAAAAAAAAAAGGGAAAAACTGTGACGATACCACGCTTCCAAAAATACATTCTTTTTATACTGAAGACATCTCTGTTCTCAGTAAACAAATACTCCTTTTCTTAAAAGCATAGCATTTCAAACTGAACCAAAATTCGTAACAAAAATGCTAAATGAGGGACCAAAACCTGGTGACACATGGGTATGTACAACAGTACGCTAACACCTAGATCCAAGCAAAAAGACATTCACATGGATTTTCAACTGTGAAATCCTGCTGAGATTGGTTTTGCTTGCCAGATTTTGTCATGATCTACAACAGACTGCTCTCAAAGTACTTCCCTTCACCTGGAAAACAAAGACTATTTTTCTTCTTTAAATGAAGAAAAGTGCCAGCTACTCAATATCCAAGGACCCCCGTTGGCTCAGGGTTTTACTTGATAACCTGGGCTGGGTTTTGTTCACACATTCGCCTCCCTCTCTCTCTGCCCTTGGCTGGAATGGGCTGCTAATTTCCAAGGTGCTGTCTCTGACTATCTAATGCACAGATCCAATCTCCTTGCTGAATTACATCTGGAGTGGAACAAAAATGGCAGATAATTCACTTTCTATTAAAGTTAACAATCTCCTCTTCTTGCTTCCCACGTATGTTATACAGTGGACGTGTTTGCATGTTCTGCTCTGTTTTTTCAGCTGTTCCAAGTGCGTGAGCTATCAATTACTCTGTGCACAGAGAGGACGGTGACTGGAGGAACAGCTTCCAGTTTACATGACTCCTCACCTCATCACTGCTTGAACATTTAAATGAATCTTGTTGGGGAAGAGGCCTGAAGCAGAGAGATTCCTTAGGCGCTCTCTCCCCCAGCATGTCCCCCCTCACTGAATGGTTAATCAGAGCAGAATAACTCTTTAAAACTAATATTTATTCAAACAGCTGTAGGATCCTATCTGCGCATGCAGAACAGAGTGTGGAACTAGTGGAGGCCACACCGATACCAGACAGAAGCCAGCAGAAGGTATGAGTTCTGTCAATATCTCTATAGCCAGATTAAGTTATGTTTGGCAGATAAAGTTTTCGAGTACAGCAAAGACACTACCATTACTGTAAAGATATCGTTAAGATTTTAGCATATGCATTATGGTATTTAATATATTTCCAAAATACAGCTTGCTGAATGGCTAGCTGCAGTGTGCCATGTACTATTTAACACCAACCACCGCCTAAAGAGTTTTGCTGGCGTGCTTCTGGCATATCCACAACATCTTTACCTGTAGTAAAAATGCTCAATAGCTTATGCAGATTTTCCCAAATAAGCATCAACGAAAGAGCAGTATCACTGTGCATCTTGTGCTTTGTTTATGCCATATTTTAAAGAACTGTTCTAGTAGAAAATTTCCTGCAGGTGCTAAGTGACAAAATTAGTGCTAATTTACATAACTATTAAATGCTAGAACAATGCAATCTTTTCCAAGCCTCGAGATGATGGTAAAGATTCTTAAGAAAGCAGGAATTAATTTTTTCTAACAGGGTACAACAGGAGTTTTAGCTCCATGCTTGCTCTTAAAGTTACTGGTCCATAACCACTAGCGATCTGATAATTTGCAATTCTTCAACAACCTTGAATTACATTCATATTTAAGTCCTACTTTTACTTCACTTATATCTGTGATAAGATGGGATGGGGTGGAGAAGAAGATAGAGAGCAGGCAAAGATATATTCCTTTTTCCAGGATCTCCAAAATACGGAGAGATTGGGACTACTAATATTGGTGGGCAGAGTTCCCAGGGAAAAAGTAAATATCCTAATCGGAGTCTATCAAATTACTACCAGACTGACCCAGACAGCAAAGAAATGAAAGAATATGCTCTAACAGTGATTACCTTTCAGCCTAAACCTACTGCTGACTGCAATCGGTAGGAACACATCCATGGATTGCAGTGGTTCTTCATCAGGCTTGTACTAGCTTCTGCAACATTTGTTGCAGAATAAGGTGTTACTCAACCTGGATCAACATATCCAAAGCATGATTTTCTAAAGCGTCATAGTTGAAGAGCAACGTAAAAGTGTTAGGTGAATATGTGGGCAAAGAAAGCTGGACAAAAACCCATGGAATTTAGAATATTCTCCTGATATGTGTTTAAGAGACTTCTGTGCAGAGAAATTAAATATGTCACCTACTTATGAAATGGAAGCACTTTGGCTGCCAATTGTATGAGCTGTGTTGAAACAGCTGCTCTAGCAACTGTTTTTACTATTAAATTCTTCAGTGATTCTCTTAATCCCAAATTAGATACCTCTTTCCTTTAATCGCCAGTTTATATAAAAGCCCTCTCCTCACATGGCAGGGTTTCACCAAGGATAACAATCACAAAATGCAGGTCTGCTTAAAGCATTGCCCTTGTGTTTCTCTATGGCTCTCATCTCCTCCACCCTGTTTCTTATTTCTCGGTGGGTGGCATGCTGAGCGCTCATGACTCTGTCCCCCATGTGTTTGTAAAAGAACCCAGAACTATATTTGAGATCTTAAGATTTCACAGCCTGTCATTACCTTACAGCATGCAATTAAGACTGTCCACATACAATTCACTTTCCTCCTTTATCATCGTAATCTCCTTTCCTCTTTCATAAATGTGTATAATAAGAATACCTATAACTTACGCACTTTAAATGGCTTGCTATTAGAAGCTTGAAACTTGCCATCGTGACAGTGCAACATCCTCGTTCTTTTTAACATCTTGCCTGTTTTCTTCTGAACCTGCTTTGCAAAGATTGGATGAAGATAAAGAAACTGGATGGATTATGGAGTAGTAACTGCAGTCTGCTCCTGAGCGATGGGTGCCATTGCAAAGCTGCTGTTTGCTTACAGGAACCTAGCTGAGCTGTGATGGAACGTACAAGAGGTTCATGCACAATGCTGTGAGAGCTGCAGGAAGCTCACTCAAAAAATCCTGATCCAACATCCTTGAAAATCACATATATTTACACCCGATGCTGTTGGCTTCCCACATTTCTCCTTTTTCAGCAGTTTTTAAAGCATGTTCACTGATAACCATCTTTCAGCCACACCTCCAGACCCATTTATCAAGAGAAAGCCAAAGCTAAGAACTGCAGCTGAGTTGTCTTATTTTACAGTGAACTTTCTCACAGAAGGAAAAACTTACTTCCTTACTTTTGCAGCCTAGAGTCCACACTTTCCGATCAGTTCTGATTTCTAACCCAACATAAGCAGCAATGTTTTTATTCCAAATATCCGTACCTATAAAGCAGCCAGCTGAGCTTCCCAGCCTGTTGGTCTCCTGAGCAATTTCAATATCCATCTCAACAACGCAAAGGATGTATTTGCATTTCATAGCACCCATCTCATTCCCCAGGTTCCACTCAGCACATCACTCTGTTGATGCATTCTATGGGACATATGCTTTTGTTTTTAATTTGATCATCTTCTTTTTAATTTGCATTCACTTATCTTTTTTCCACAGATCCTTCATCTCAACCTAACCATTTTGTATTGACACTTCTTTCTTTCATTAATATTATGTTCCCCAACATTTGTTTTGTTCTTTTACTCACTGGAGGCATAGCTAATACAGCTTTCTTTTCTGAGGCACCGTCTCCATGACTTCGTTAAATTTTATAGTATTAATTCAAGCCCTTTTGTTCAAAGGCAATATTTTCCTCCACCTTCTGTATTTTTAAGCTGAATTTAGTGCTCTTAGTTTGAGTGGGAGGTCCTTATGCCTGATTATACACTAAAATCCATACCAGATCCATGTTTTTTGTAAATGTGACACTTGAAAGTATTTTTATTTACTCCAGCTAGTATCTCCTTGCAAAAAGACTGGCTGTTTAGTTTCAAAATATTAATTGACTTTTAAACTATTCCATATTGCATTAACTGGCTTTTCGCTATGAGGAGTTGACTGACTTATTAGAAAAATTGACAAAACCCATCCCTGTCTGCCTCCTTCTACATTTCCAAAGTATTCTTCTGGGACATCTGGTTTTTAGTGTTTTTTTCAAGCTATATCCCAGTTGTTGTAGACATTTTCTTTGCTCAATTTTCTTTAGTTATTCCCATGGAAATTATAGAAGTGGCCTGCCAGCCACAATCTATGATTTGATGTCATGAACCTTGACCTTCCTGACTTTCTAAAGTATACTTTTTCAGTATTAAGACTTAATTTGGCTTGGATAGAGGCATCCTGTTCGTTTCAACTGATATTTCTATTTTATTAGAAAGCTGGAGGTATGTTTTACAACCAAATCTCCTTCCCTTTGAATTCAACTTAGAGATTTCTGTAATTGTGATCCTGTTTACAATTTTCTTTCCTCCTTTCAGCCAAGTCTTAGAGAAAGACTCAAGACACAAGACCATTTTTTGAAAAGTCTACAGTACACTGACCCTTTCCTACCTGCTCTGCTTATAATGCCCGAGACTCTCCCTGTAGAAGTATACACAGCTTATTTATGAACTCTGCATGTTTTTGGGCAAATGTGTTTGGACACTATGCATACAAAAGGCCTTCAGACCTCACATATGACACTGAGGTGATATTAGTACCGTGGCACACTGCAGCAGAGTAACTGGAACTGACATAGACCAGAACAAGTTGCAACAGAGCACTTCCAGCTTTCTCCTGCGTGTACGTATCACAAATTTGGTGTCCCGCTTTGGATTTGGACTCTGTCCTTCTTGAAATATGACGACTTTCCTGACATCTCAGAGGCACTGGGCAGTTTCCACAGCAATCAGTTTTATTACCTTGCAGAGTTAAGTAAAGTTAGCTAAGCAAATCTTAAACTGTTTGATATCGGATTTAAGCTAATCTTTTAATGAGCACATCAGCATGGTTCCCAAGCTTGTGCTCTAGCATGTGAGAATGATCTTTTTTCTTTGCCTGGATTTCATCTTGGCTGGTTTATTGCAACGTTATCTTGGAGGTCCTTGAGTAGGACCAGTATTTCCATTAAAACTGATTCTAAATTCATCTGCCAGGACTTAAAACCCAACTGAAACCATACACATATTTCATTTACAATGAGATCACCACATTGGAAGATACAGACAGATAAGATCTTGCTGCATTTTCAATGAAAGTTCAGCTGTCAAGATAAAAATAATATTTTAAAAATGTCCCTGAGTTACTGATATTACTTTAGATGATTAAAACAGAAGATAAAGTTAATAATCAAGTATACTGCAAAATATACTGTTTGAATATTATTTATATTTCACATGAGTAGGATGATGAAATTAAGTGGGCCACTCATTTTTGTGCCCTACTTAGTTCTAATCCTGTTTAAGACCCCAAATTATCAAGTCTTCTTAGTTTTGCAGTTGTGTCAGGGGAATATTAAAAAAATATGATTTACATTGAAAATTAAAAAAGACCACTCACAACTGGTTCTCAAATCTTTCTCTTCACCCTTGTCTTTTAATTTTAATCGATATAAGAAATGGGGGAGATACAGACTTTTTTCAGCTACCCAAAACTACAAAATATTTTCCCATCACCCTGCCCTTCACTGTTTTGCACCATTTGGGGGGAAAATCTGGGCATTACTAAAAATATTGTGTATTATGTTACGCACCAAAAGTTAACAGGTTTGCTTTGTAACTGTATAATAGATGTCCAGTAACATGGTTTCGCTGACAGACTGGTAATTCTGGACTGGGTTGATAAGTTATTTCACTGCCATTAAAATTTTGGGAAAAAACCTCCCACATTTATGAAAATATATCTGCAGATGCTCTTTTTAACCAGGTGAATGATGCTCTAATTTAAACAGTGCTATAAGGCAGCAGTGGCATTCCCTGCGATACCTGCAGCCTGCGTCAGCATTGCCACCCTCTGCCTGCCATAAAGCACAATTTTGGGCTAAAAAAAAGAAAAAGGCAAATTCTGTAGAGGCATGTAACGAAGTCAACTGAAGAGAGGAACAGTGGAAAATTGAGAGGCAGACTGTTACTAAGAAGTGGATGAGCACCAAGAAGGTCCCTGGAAGATAACTTGGCAGAATAGCAGCAGTATTGCGGGACCGAGCAACGCTGTCGCCGTTACTGAGAACCACTGTGCCACTGCATGGTGCTTGTGAGTGCAGATGGGTCAACACCAAAGAACAACCAGAACATCACATCCCTCAGCTGATGGCTATAACCACGACTGCACTGCTGGATCAATGCTGTGTAACATACTGTTGGATGTCAAGGAGGAATGTAAATGAAGTATACAAAATGAGAAGGGGGACGGATTTTTTTCCATGTTGGGTAGAGTAAGTCAAATCAAAGTGATTTAAAGCAAAAAAATTATTTGTGATTTAAACCAACATGCAGGGAATTTTGATTTAAATAATTAATTTTAAATCTTGGGTTTTCATCTGTGCTCCTTGGTTAGTCAATTCCTATAGGTCGGGAATGCTCTGACAAGTTGATTTGCAGCTAATCATAGTCTGCACTAAAATTGTGATTTCTTTTTGTTAACCAGGAGAATACACTATATACATATTTAAGTAATGTCAGTATATTAATTTCAGATTCTGCTAGACAATGGTGAATGACGACTCTTATTTAATAGACAATTAACTTTTTCTTGTGATTTGTGTCAAGTCACTTTCTGATGATGTTTTTGGGATTCAATTAAATTGCAGAAATCCTGTATTTTGAAATAAACTTGGTTAATAAAATAAAGGCAAGAACACTCAAGTGCAAGAAAAAGCTAAGGAAACTTGCTAAGTAAACCATTCCTTCTGTTTGAGGAACCTTACCTCTTCATGACATAGGTGCTACAGAAACTTTGCTTTTGATCCAAGGAGTTGGAAATGTTTTTCACTCAATTCTAGAGGCTACCTCATAAACTGACGGCTTGGAGACTCCAGCCCCTTGAGTCAATGCAGTTTGCATGCTCTATAGTGTAAGACCTAAGTGCTCAATCTATTTATTTTATTGAAAGGGAGGTTAAAAGATAACAGAAATCATCATCACATACAAATACTGAAGGGGAGGCATTTCGCAGGCTTGGGTCTTAAAATCTAGCACAAAATATATTTACCATAGTATCTAGAAACTGAAATTGGGTAATTTCAGACTTTGGGAAAAAAAGGGCATAATTTTTTTAAACAGTAAAATAACCTCTGAAGAATGTATTGAATTCTCCACAATGTGACATTTTAATTCCAGGTTCGATGCTTTTGTAAATACATTTATAAAAATAATGTGATGGATCAAAATTGAAATTTAGTTTGATGCAGAAATGTAGAAGGTCTTGGAGGGCTCAGGCAATGTGATCAAAACTGTCCTTTCTGGCTTCATACCTAGAAATGGAGGATGTGCTGCTTTTAGCTACTGCCTTAAGAAGTGCAAGTTGCATGGTCAATCTGAAGAGAAGCTTCCAGCATGGCAAAACTACATGCTGCCACTGTACTGCAAGGCTAGTTCCTTAATACATTTGCAAGTTTCCCAGTTTTAAGATGCATGTTCCATTTAAGACAGATATTCCTGTGAACCAATTACCAGTTTGCTTGGTGGTCTCCTCCCAGCCACAGCAATACAGCTGAACTCATCTACACAGCCTGAACTCATTTTTCCATGCAAGCAGTTATTTTCTAACAGTCTTACTGCCTTTCCAGCCCCACCCTTTTTCCTGACAAAAATGCAAGTTTTTCAATAATTCAAGGATTCCAGAGAAAGTCTGGAGTGTTAGCTTTCATTTGGAATCAGCATTTCTTACCAGGAAGATGGCTGAGCTATCTGATCTACACTCATCATGTCACCAGTGTCCCTCCTCAGTGTCTGACAGTCTGCTTTTGGTCACAGCCAGCTTCTCCATCAACACAGAAAAGAACGTGTCTTCGAACACGAGATTTCTCCAAACAAGGCTGCCATTGGCAAGGCTGTGATTTACATGAAGACAGACTTCCATAAAAGCAAGCTCAAAAATAAAACTATGAACAAACAGAGCAGCTTCAGCTTCATATCTGTTCCATAGCTCCATCAGGAAAATATTCTGGATCACACCAAGAAAACAGGCATTAAAAATAGTTTAAAAAATACAACTGTTTTTCTGGCTCCCACACCCTTGCCCTGCTCTTTCTCCCCAAAAGAAGATGCTAAGAGGTGTAAGAATCAAGCCATTCTCCTCCTAAGCAGGAGGATTTAACATTGCTTAATACTACTACTCAGCACTACTTAGCGGTAGCCCCAGGGCAACACATAAGCATTGAGTGCAAAGAACTGTATCTCTTGCAAAGCCTTCCATTCTGTCTTTCCCACTTTGCTTCTTTTCTGCAGACAGAACAGCACAATGCAGTGTGAGATGAAGACCTGCCACTCTCCTGCCACAGCCACTTATCATCTAATTCAGACGTTTGCCTCTTTAGACATGTCCAAACCAAGTCTACAGACTGGCATTATTTTACCCAGAAGCATAACTAGGTAACTCAGCTGGCCACTCATTAAGCCAGTCACATACAAAGCCTTCCTCCAAAGGCTGCTGCCTCCTGTTTTCAGCTTTTAATTAAAAATGTAACCTTACACAGGAACATATCCTCCACTCAAAGGCAAAAAGGGCGTCACTGAGCTCAGTGAGAGTGGGGCACTGGATTTGCTGCTGCATCTGCTGAAAAGGGAAGCACACTTGACACAGCTGAATTCCTCAAATACAGTTAATACAGACTTATATCACATGAATTTGGCCCATAATATCTAGGCTTAAATTAGCAGCTTCAGAGAAAGAAAAATACAAAACAAAAGGGCAAAGCAGCAATGATGTTTCAAAGCTTAGATTTTTACAACCCAGCAGCAGTAGGTATGTTCGGATGCTGCTGGCAATCTGACTTCGCCTTCATGCAGGATGCGTGCCTTTGCATGGGAATGGGGTAGTGCCTTAGGGGCACCAGCCATTCATAAAGCTATTTGGCAGGTAATCATTCCTCCTTCTTGCCCAGTGGGGAGAAAACCAAAGCTCTGTTACTCAATTTGTCCATGCCCACACACACTGGCATGACTCCTGCTGGCTTCCAGGTAAGCAGAACAGTTTCCTTGTGTAGGTCGCAACTACTCTTGACATGGCACAGATCCCCTCCTCCCCCTTCATCCCATGAAACTGGCTGCAGTCCAAGAGCTTTCCTCTCTTTCCTTGTGTTGTGCCACACCAGAGTGGCAGGCAAAGGTCATGTCCTCCTGGACTCAACACAATATTGCAATAAGAATCTGTTTCCCAGCATATACAACCCTCATCTGAAGCCTCTTTAAGTATCTCTTTTTAAAATGGACTTAAACGGCTAACTATGCAGACGATTATACACCATGTCCATACCAAAGGCAGCTCAGTGGTTTGACCAAGGTGAGGACAGGGACAAGACAAGGGCAGGAAACCATGAAGTGGTACTAGAATGCTGGGGAGAAGAAAGCTGCTCTTTGAGGAAATACTACCTCTGTATTTCTTTCTACCTTCCTATTTTTCTCTTTTTTTTTTTTTAATAATGCTGTCCATTACAGTAGTATTCATGGATCCTCCACTGAGAATAGGTTGGCAAATGGGTGGTTTTTACCTGGATTCCTCCATACTCCTGGGCAGTCAGCCATGAGAACAAAAGAAATCACTCATTTCCATTAGTGGCTGGCAATGAGACTGCATCCCCTTCGCCTGGATTTAGACTTCACTGTAGCAATCTAGTCATTTGTGACTGCCAGGGTTTAATTACTGCAGTAACATGAAACTGCAAAACTTACAAAACTGAAGTATAAAAAGCAGCAGCCAATTGTTGGACTGCGGGCACACCCAGAGATGTGCTGTCCCAGAGCTCTGCTCCTGCCAGGGTGGAAACCCTCTGGAGACATGGCCTGTGTGCACCAGTGCGAGTGTCTGGGTCACAAAGCACGCACAACCCTGCTGAAGTGCATGCCCTCTCACTCTCCAGCATAATCTTCTTAGCCACTAAGAGAAATGACACTCTTCACACTGATCTTCAAAAGCTTATTGAATGTTTGGATGACTTCCTAAATGGTGAGTCCCAGCCAGCTAAATACTCAAACCTGTCTTAAGAGCTGGAGAGTCACATTTCCAGCAAGTTAAATGGAGGTTTTGGGAAGAACACCGTGAGATTCATGACCTGATTCAGACAGATCTACTTTAAAAAACCAAACAAACAAAAAACCAAAACAAAAAACCCCACAAACCAAATACAAAAACCCAGGGTGCAGAGGCAAGCAGTACACACCCCTTGGGGACATGCCGAGGATGCAGTGGGTTTGAAAAGCAACTGGATAGAAAGAATACAGAGAGCACTGCTGCATAAAGCAAGGGCATGTCTGCATCTGCACTGTTGTGCTCCTGGTCATCCTCGCTTGAAAGGAATACCGGTGAAATAAAATGAATTCTGGGTGATGGAAGTTACTTCACTGGGAAATTTCCATTTTATAAAGATTGAAAAAATAAGGTTGATTTGCTTGAAGGGAAAAAGAATAAAAGGAGACATGATAGAGGAATACGAAAATTGCTGTAGAGAGTTACACTGGGCACCAATTGCTAATTTATTCTTGTAATTCACAATGAACAACTCAACAAAATTGAAGTTTAAAATAGATAAAGAGGAGTGTGCATAATTAAACTACACCTAACTAACCTGCAAAAATCACTGCTAAAAACATGACAGGAGACACGAGTGTTGGAGGATTATGAAAAAAGATGGCTATTTACCCAGGAGAGTAAGAATACCCACAGTCAGTCAGGTAATACATACAGGACACACTGCTGGAAAGCAGACTTTTGTTAGTAACTGTTAGTTACTGTCAGTACAGTAACTTCTTAGAAAAGCCAGTTACTGTGCAGGACAAATTTCCAAAACGATGGCCGACACAAATACTGTTTGAAGGCAGTAACTAAACTACAGACACATCCTTTGGTTTAGAAGCTATGTACATTAAATATGCCTACAAACATCCAACAATGTCTTGTAAGACAGCCTTTATATATTGGTTTCCAAAAGTAAGATATTCTTTGTATTTTCCTCTGGATTTATCAATCAGTCTCTCCAGTGACGCCTTTGAATGTAAATAGCTCAGTGGAAAAAGAAAAGAAGCAAAAAGAAACTATTCACTGATTTCCTAAATGCCAGCACTACTTCACAATGAAGAATCTCTTCTTGCTTGTAAATAGCTATTTTTGCTTTGCTTTTGCAAATTATCTTGCTTGTAGGTCCTAAGAAGTGGACTGGGCAACCCCTCTAAGGTCTTTCCCAGCCCTCTAATTCTATTTTTTTTTCCTCCCACTGCTTCCCACTATCTCTTCTAGCATCCTCTTGCTCCCCTTTCTGGCTTGCTAAATCTTTCACTCCGCTATTAGAACTCCCACAGAAATGGGACTGAAGTCTCTGAAATGCTTCCTTTTTGTTACACTCCACTAGTTTCAGACAAGAATTACTCTTCATTGAGTTGATAAGGATTAAAAATTTAAAAAAGCCCTCAGAGAATTCACTCTCATTTCCACAGTGTTCCGTTAAAGCACAGAGATGCTCTACTGGAATAGGACTGCTAGTCTGGCAGTCTTTGCAGCAACAGTGGGACTTCAGTAGCTGTGGCTGCTGTAGTGGAGGCTTTCCACAGCAGTACTCTGTCAATGCCAGCTAGGATTGTATCACTATAAACTCGGTCATTTATGCCCTGCCACAACCTGTTATAACTCTTGCAGAGCCAGCTTCCTCAATGTCATGTTCTCTACCTGTGGATCATGACTCTTGCTGACATGTTCAATGACAGACCTTTTTTTTTTAAATTCCAAAGTCCAAATTAATAGTACCGTTATAAAGATGGCACTAAATCAGCAGCAAAAGGTGACAAGACAAAACTGCAAAATAATCTCTCATGTTAGAGCTGGACATCAGCTGTGGACTGATTTCCCTTCCTATCGGAGGGAGGGTGAATCAGAGTGTGTGTGTATGAGGCTCGGTGCTGTACCTGGGTAAGGATGCATACTGCCTTTCCATCCCCTCGAAGTGGAGATTGTATGAGCTCCCATCTGGACCTTTTCCAGGCACCTGTGGAGAGGAGAGTAATTAGAGATGAAGATCAATTATGCAGCTCAGCTACTAACAATGCATCTCAAAATGATAAGCAGAGAACACATGATGCTGCAACATGCCAAAATCAACAAAAGAAAGACAGAGGCTCAAAGAAGCTCCAAATCCCATACATAATCTTATCACTGCTAACAAGAAAGGCTTCTGTATCAAAGAACTGTTTAGAACAGGTACAATCTTCAGAGCCTTTTCCTCGTCTGCATGCTAGCTAGGATACTCTTTCCTTCCCTGCTGGCCTTCCTCCATAGAATTCAGTACCATGAGAACATAATCTTATTAAGCACACCCCTTCTGATTCCACTGGCATAACTACTTGAATCAAAGCTAGCATCTTAGTACAAAGTTTGCTGTTTTTTCTCCACTTGTGTGTTTTGCTCAAGTATAAAATGTGATATAAGCAGGCTTTGCTTTCATTCTTAACTCAAATCCAGAAACTTTCCCTAATGCCACTGCAAAGCTAAGTATCCAACTGGGAGTTAAGTGCATTTATCATGCTCTGGTGCCATTTCAAAAGTGAAGCATTAGTGCACTCAGTCAAAATGCCAGCTCGCTACTTGGTTTGTTTTCAAGATGGCAACTGGAGTTGGCTGAAGAGCAGAATTCTATCAGGAAGGCTCCAACTGGGGTACAAAATGGTGAACTTCAATGCTTTTAGCACACAGGAGCTCTCCCAATTTCACTCACTCAATGCCTGCTGATGGCCCGAAGTGTTAAGAGCCTTGTTAAAATGGAGCTATTAGTCTTTTCCTCCATAAATGCAGGAGGCTCTGGCTGCCTTCAGTGTTTCCTACATTAGTATGTATTCCTATTCTGGTGCTGCTAGAATCAGCAGTTTTATAAAGCAATATACTAAGAGGCCATTTAAAATCCCCTTCCCCTTTTACAGATTAATAGCAGAAAGGAAGATTTAATGCCTTTTCAAACATTTTTAACAATTCATTAAAAAGAAAAGAATAAATCACACCAAGCTTTCAGCAAATGCCTGATTATAAAAAGAGAAAACAAACAAAAATTAACGTGTTTTTCACATTCTACAGGTTAGAGTACATTTCTGTCAGTCCTGTAATTTATGCACAATACACCATTTTCACTGAAGAAATGTATAAGCTTCCACAATGGGAAATGTTGTGCACTCAGGTGTAGTAAGTCTTACCTACCTTTACATAGCATTTCTGTGTACAATCTCTTGTGGACCCATTCCATAAGCCAAGTCCAATGCAAAGAGAGGAACTATCCCTTGGAGCTACTAGGCAAGCTTAGGAATTATTCTAGACAAATACCGTCATGCACTTTGCCATTCACTGAACATCCAAGATACTCATAAGTGAAAAAAATTATTTAGCACAGGCCTGTTGCTAAGCCCCCTTTATCTGACTCAAAACAGAAAAGAGTCCTCACGGAACTGATAGCCACAAGAAATAACCACCTCTGATTTGAAATGACCCATGCTTTAGCAGTGTCTGACTTTGGACAAGCAAAAAATAAAAATAATTGCCCCACATTTCAAAAAGAGGGCAGTAGGCTAAATGGATCATTCATTCATTTTTTCCACCAGAAAAAGTGATGTGTAGAGACAATTTATAAAGACAGACTCACTTAGGCAGAGAGCCACAGCCACTTTGGCTGTTCTTACACTGCTAATTTGATCAGGTTGATAATTTCCCTTAATTCACCAGGTACGCCGGTGAGAGAAGAGCCTCCAGATTTGTGCTGTTTTATGAAGAAGAATGAGGGGGAAAAGAAATGAATGTATAATTTGGTTCACTCAGCACAAAAGCCATGTAGTATACAGCCTACCTGCATGGCTGTAGATAGGCTATTAATTATGTGCAGCGGCAAGATGTTTATGAGCTAAAGGATGTGCCTGGTAACTCTGCATTTGCAACCCTGTGCAAGTTTCCTGGTGATCACTCTCACACCTAGCAGGAGTAACAGCAGCCAGTCAATGTGCAATAACATGAACAGATTCAGAATTGAACCAGCATCGAGCAGCGATCCCAAAACTTAAACCAGTCACCAGAAAGTAAAAAAAATATTTACATCGCAAGGCCTTTTTGCAGCCTGAAAATACCCCTTTTCCAACAGTTTCCTACAGAGCAAATAGAAGGTGATACCCCCTGCCAGGTCTGTTTGTATATATGATTTGAGAGACAGTTGCCATAGAAACACCCCGGCAGTGGATACACAATTTTGCTAATTTGGATCCATCGAGCGGCTGAGTCTCCACACCCTATATAAAACCCCCGACGCACTCGAAAAGCATGCTCTGGCTCTGCACGGCTAATTAAAGACTCAGCCATTTCTTCTCCTTTCCCTTCTCCATCTGTCCATGCGACAGTAAAAGCGTATCATCACTCAGCCACCAGTAAAATGGTGCCCGGAACAAAATACTACCCTGATGAAGAAAGAAACTGCGAAAATGGAAACACCTCCCTAGTAAAAGCTATTTATGTTTCAGAGAGAGTCAAAGCAAAGGGTTCCTTGCTGTCTTTTACAACAAACTAAGCTAAAAATCAGCGTGAAAGGAACTAATTAACAAGATCAAAATATTCCAGCTTCTCCTCCTTCCCCGAAGCAGGACGTATGCAGCTGGCCCTCAATACAGGTGCGGATGTTTTAACTGCATAGTTAATAATCACAAAATATTTAGGTAAGCAAACAATAACCTTAATAAAAAGGATTAAAACCTGGAAGTCCTATTGAAACCAAATGGACACTGACCACGAGGTGACCAGTGAGGAGCAGGAGCTGACAGAAGGTGCATTACGTAGCTGAGTCCGCATTCGGCTAGAAGAGCTTTTGGGACCAACATCCCAATCAGTAACGAGAGAACGTGACAGCAGATGAAATACACGTTTCACAAATGTATGGTAATGAACAACAGAAAGAATGATTGAAAACACGCTCCCATATTTTTAGGGTTTAAATTAACGACATCAACTTAAGTAAGAGCCATCATTATGAAGAGATCATCTTTTAGTCTAGAGCGGCCTCAACTAACAAGCAAAACATGAATATGCAAAAATAACGGGGTAGAGATAAACACAGAAACAGCCAACATCCCATCAGTGCAATTAAAAGAGCAGCATGCTTAAACTGAGGAATCGAAATGCTATCTTTATAAAAAAACAACAAACAATTCATGAAACTTAACTGTTGCAAAGTATCGGTATGGCCAAGCCCTTTGTAGAATCGAAAATGAATAAACTGGATACACGTATGAATCAAAACAACTAGCATCAGGTTAGCAGAAGACAGTAAAGCCTTTGACAGGTTGAAGAGAGGTAAAGCCTCGAAGAGTCAGCCATTCCCTGAGAGACTAGGCATAAACCTCTGTACCAGCAGGTTATTCTCCTAATTGCCCCTTTGGGAATCCCGATGAATTCTCTGAAGCATGTAGCAGTGGCCACATTTGGAGGCAAGTTACCAGACAAATGGGCAAGACATCGCATCCATATAACTCAATGCCTTCATGGTCAGGATTTTCTGTATGCCAGAAAGGTATTTCTTCTACATAGTTAGGAACATTTTCGTTGTTCAAGTCTCTCTCTTTTTTTTTTTTTTTAACCCAATAATTTCCATTAGCAAACAAGATTTCTGCGATAGAAATACATCACTTCAGAAAAAAACCCTATGACACCTCTGCATCTTTAATTAAACCCCTGCCAGCCCCCAGCAACAGAACCAGGCTGGGGGATGTGCAGGCTGGAGAGTGGTGTGGGCACTGCATGCTGCTCGCCTCTCTCTAACTCCACAGCCCTCAGCAGGGGACCAACGTGAAGGGCCGAAAGGCTGAGAACAACAAGCGCAGGCTGAGGCTACCTCCAGGTCCCTGGACAAATGGAATCCATGTTTGTTTCAAGACAGAAAACTGTAGAAAGACTCATGGTTTCATGTTTCACATGCAGATCCAAAACAGACAGAAAAGGAAAGCAACTGTAAAGAAAAAGAGAAAACAAAAGCTGTGCAGGTGTCAGTGCAAGCTTTGTCCCTGGCAAATCTGGCAACTGCAGGGCACTTCGAGGAGTTTTCCAATACATGGAACTGATAAGCTAGCAGCAAATATCTCTAACCTGCCAATTCTTCCTAGGAAAACTTGCCAAGAAAAAAATAAAAAAGGTGATGTGAACATGCACATGTAGATCAAGCCAGAAACAAATATCTTAAGAGTATTCAAATATTTGCAAATAAATTATAAGGCATAAGTAGAGTATACCTGCAGGCAGGTATCTTGAAGTAAGTCTAGTATTTGCCTACAGGAAATCTCTGGGTCTGCAGAACAGTTCTTTAAGAGCAGGAAAGGATTTACTTCATCCTGAAGCTTGAGGCTACCTTGTAAATGGTGCAGAAAGGTGCAAGAGGCCGTGTTTTTCCCCAGGAGACACTGCATTTCTTTCCTCCTGGAGCATTTGTTAAAGGGTAAAAGACTAGCTGCTAGCAGGAAAGCCTCTCTTGCCCCTTTCATATGGATCAAGGTATTTGGGGTTGGACACCCATTGCGACATGAACAATAACAACTATAGAGGTCTTTTTTAAAGTTTAAGCTTCATGAAGCCAGAATCAACTTTTTCTTGTGCATTCACACACAGCTCAAGGTGAGAGCTACCACACTGCAAATGGAAGCCAGCAGCAACTCCTTGCTCCTAGCAGTGGAGGCACATTTGGCAGGACAGTGTGCTTTCACCTGGGGCTCTACCTCCTCTCACAAATTCCCACCGGAGCTCCCTGCTCCAGGTACATCCCAAGCGAAGTTGGCAGGCTGAAGACCCGGGACTTTGGGTACTGCTCAAAGGAAAAGAATGATGCAGAGCCATTTTCAGGGTGGCTGTCCAGAAAGCTGCAGGCACCTCTCCTGCAGGTATTTTACATAGAGCTGCATACAGAAAACTTCTGATGATCTTTGCAGAGATCAATTTGTTAAAGAATTTGTTTAAAGCTTCCTAACTAGCTATAGAAAAACCACAGCTCAGAAGTTTCACACTCTTAAAAAAGGAATAATACACAGTGGGTGTTGCATTCAGGCTTATTAATTTTTCACTTATTCACTAAACATCATCTTTGCCCTTTTAATTTTTCTTTTTAACCCTTTGTTTTCCTCACTTCTGAACAATAAGCCTCCTCCAAACACTTCAATTATCATTAAGATCAGAAAGAAAATGAAAAGTGTGTGCTGCCCACTAGATAAGTAGCAATAGCATAACTTCATCAAGGCTGATGTAATTTTAGCTACATGTTTGTGAACTCAGTGCAAAATACTGCTGAATCCCCTTGAGTCATGCCTGACTTACTTAAAATTATGTGAGATCAGGAAGAGCTTATGAAGATAGGAGTTCTGGGACTCCTAACTTTTTCACTTATTCACTGTGTACGCTCAGGAAAGTCACTTGAGCTTGTGCATTGTGGTTTTCTCCCCATAAAAAATGGCGTGATACTACCGCTGTATTTTATATGACTGACATGCACTATAAGACAGAAGCCATCCCAGGAAGGCTGCAGAGTGAGGGATGTGCTCTGCTATCACCCAGGTGCTTTGAAAATGCCACCCAGTTCTGCTTTTTGCCTGGAAGTCTGTGTATAAACATGGCACACAGTACTGCTGCATTGCTTAGTACATTTTTCAATAGAATTGCGATCATTTGTTAAAGGACTTGATTCAGATGCTGGTTTGACCTCTGTTCTCAAAGCTCTTCTTTTGTCTGTGAGCGTTTCTAATCACATGGGTTGAGATTCAGCATGCCAAAAAGAGCCATGGTATAACGGAATTTGCCCTTTAACCTTCAGGTCTCCCCTCTGCTGAGACACAGTTGGTTTTTGTTTTCAATTAAGTGAAAACTGAAGAAAAACTGAGAGAGGTAAAAGTGGATTTGTTCCCCACCCCGGTCTCAATGTTTCATACGCAGGTGAAGCACCAAAATTCACCCATTTTATTTTTTGCATTTCAACAGTCTGCCTGGTTCTCGGGACTGCAAGTGACATTCAAGAGCACAATTTGACTCACTAACACTTTCTTTAGCTGTTAAAACAGAGGTGGGTTATGTGAGGTAGTGAACTGGATGTTCCATGTGAAATGGAGGAAGTTGATTGAAGGGGTCGTCTTAATTCCTTACTGCTATGACATCCTAATTATCCCAGCCTCCAAGACCTCCAGCATTTCCACAGAAAACATGTTTTCCTCCATCCAGCTTTTTTATGTTTTGCATCAAAAGGTAAAAATTAAAAATTCTACCAGTGTCCACGA
Organism: Morus bassanus; assembly: GCA_031468815.1. Lineage (NCBI taxonomy): Eukaryota > Metazoa > Chordata > Aves > Suliformes > Sulidae > Morus > Morus bassanus. The sequence continues at coordinate 29,581,344 of CM062574.1, read as the reverse complement.
TTCAAAAGAATTTTCCTGATGTTTTCCTTATATACACAAAGAAGGATGTATTTTGCTTTCCTGGTTTTGCAATGAAAGTTGAAACAGTGATTTTGCGTTATTATAACACTCATCATTTTTCCGTCTAATTTGGGTGGTTTTTAATAAAGCTCCATTGATTCCACTGAAAGAAATCCCTCCTGGCAAAAGCAGAACACACACGCTGATTGCTAAATATGCAGCAATTATCATATTCAGCAGCGCACTTTAATATCTTATTTATAGATGTATCTATCTATAATTTGCTTTAATTAAGTTGCATTGATTTTAATGACAGAAGCAGTCCTCAAAGAAGAGTCTAATGTTATATGAGCCCATCGGTACTGCTTTACCATTGTTTGGATCTAAGACAGCACCTTTAATACTTCTTTTTGATATTCTTAGTGGTGCTTTTCTTCGCTAAGTGGCTGCAATGGCAAACCAAGATGATGTTCCACGGGAACTTTCAAAACTACCTCCACCACTAGAGAGAGAGCACTTTCAACTACCCTGTTACAAACTTGCTCATAGGACAGTTTTCAAGAATAAGAAAGGAAGCAGCATCTTCCCAGAAGGTCCTGAAAAATGTTGTGTTTCTTTTTCCACTCCATTTTACAAACATCTTGGGAGTGTAATTGTTAGAGGTTCTCAAATCATGGTCTGATGCCTTCAAAGTTTGTTTTGGGCAGTCTGACAACTAACTTAAAACTTTTTTCTTTTCTTGTCAACAGAAAATACAGGGTAAATAATTTGGGCAGGTGAATCAACAGATGGCTATAGGTGGCTGTTCATAGCCCCATCACCAAGTCATGATCTCGTAGACTCTTAAAAGTTCTATTTTCTGGGCTAAGTCACAGGGAATATTGAGCCTTCTTTTCGTTAAGCACATGCTCACTTTAAGCATTTTATACTAGTCTGGTTTTGAGATTATTCCAAAGAACACTTGATGCTATTAGAATCGTGACTAAGTTTGTCAAAAAACATCCTGAAGAGCTAAAGGAAGGTATCGCTGCACTCCTAGGAGACTCTCACAGCCTTGGTTTCTGCTGGGTGCTACCACATACCTTGGCCCGGATTCAGGAAAGCATGCTAAATACTGATGAGGGTGGTTTGTTTTAATTTCAATAGCATTTGATTCCTCTTGGAGGCATTCCCAAAGCTGACATACACCTGCATTTCTCAGTGGCTGTATCTCCTTTTTGAGTGAAAATACACAGGAAAAACATTTATATCTCTGTATCCTGAACACGTCTTCACACATTTGAACACAGCATTCTAGTAAGGATGATCTCGGCATCTCCGTCTCTGAAGTAACCCCTAATATATTACCGGTTCACATCAACTGAGGATCTATCTCAGAGACTACTGAGGTAGCTTTATAACATTACTTATGCAGATCTTAATGTATCATTCACTGTTAGTATTTTTTTTTAAGAGCAAAAAATTAGTGCTGGCTTTTTAAATCATCGCCTTTTGGAATATATCAGCACTAATTTTCTAAGAATTGTTCATGTTAAAATGCAAGGGCATGGTCTCAAAGGAAAAGCACCAAAGCAGCTATGCAAGGACATTTTCAGTTTCTGGTCATCATTTTTCATTCACTGATTATTGCTTAAGTGTTGATTAATAGTTATGTTCATGCTGCTAGAATGTGTTTCCCTTGGGTAAGAAAAACATCCTTGTCTAAAGGAAAAAAGAGATAGTAATCAAACCATCCTTCCTCTTCCCCGCTAGAAACATAGAGGCACACTCCAGAGTCACTGATGATCTTGGTTTTGCTGGTGAGTAGTTTTGAAAATTTTCACTTAGAAAATCAGCTGTATGCAATCAGAACACTACTTGGTCGGTCAGATTGCTAGGCAATTAAATGCTCCCCTTCTGTCTCTCTCTCTCTACACATATATACACATACGTACACATATATACACGCACACACACAAATGTACATACTTACAGGCATTGTCCCTTCTCCCTATGCAAGGAACACGAGGAACACTAATGATGGCAGTGCTCCATGCTGGAATTAAGCAGGGCTGATTATCTCAGGATTTACTTCTCCTACCTCTTGTTCAAGAAGGTGAAACTAATGGTTTAGATTTAGAGAGAGCGGAAAATTCTCTATAAAGGCAATAGACTGAGGAAATACAAACACAGATGGGAACTTTAAAAGGGAAACAGGCTGTTCCCATAACAGTTTAAAAACACGGCAATTGCCTTCGCTTAGTAGAAAACAAGCTCTCAGCATTTGCTGTATCTTGCAACACTAAGTAGAGAGAAAATAGCAAAGACGGAGGTGAAGCCAAAACTGCAAAGTGTTTTTGCACAGCCCCACACAGATAATATTCTGCTTTCTGAACCCTAGCTCTGTGATCCCCTGATCCCTGGTACTACAGGACTATGGTTTCCCGTGACCATGCAAAATGAGATCATTTCCTGGCCTGCGTCTGTCTCTGTGGGTGGCTTCTTTTTCATTAGTCCTATAATATGTTTTGGTTAATTCTACCTCTTAATTGTCTTTAATGAGCACCAGATTTGCAACACCCTCACTTGCAAACCTGTTCTCAGAGTAGAGGCAAACAGAGGCCCTTGAGCTGAGAGCAAAACTTAAAAGCAGCAAAACAAAAAAACCTCAGCACCCATCGGCATTGATTCTTTCCAACTACAAGGGGGCATTTCAATTGCTCTTCCACTGAACCAGGCCAATGTAATTAATGTCTTACCAGCCACTAGAGAGAATAACTTAACTTGTCACTGAGATACACTTGTGATACAATATACAGCATACATAATACATACATATGAATACATTTCTAAAGCAGATCTCCTGTAGTTGTTCTACAATACTGTGCACAATCCCCCCGCATGAAACCAGTCCTCTGCCTTAGCCTGTTTGAAACTAAGCTGCTTCTTGTTCCTCCCAACCTTGCATTCTTTGCTTCTCTTCTCACTGTAATTAGTTTACAAGACTACTTATCCAGATGATTACTGCTTTTAAGTGACAGTCGTCTTTTCTTTTACTCCAGTTTATTGTTGTGTATCATTTTGTCTTGCTATCTGAATACCCAGTTCTCTAAAGCATTTTCTCATTATGTTATCTCCTGATATAAGGCATTTTAAAATACTTCATGAGAGACACTGTATGAAGTAAATTGAATTGAAATTTCTCTCAAAGTCAGGGGCTTTCAGCATCTTTCTCTAGCTAAGTCAGCAGAGTTCTTGGCATCAGTGCCATGGTGTAATGGCCACGCTTTGCAGCCCAGCTATGAGCCTGTGTTCTTTTTAGGGAAAATGAAATGACAGTGTCAGTACCTGGAAAGCAGACAGGGGACAGATCAATATTTCCATTTATGATGAGGATGGCAAAACAAAAACCTCAACAATACCCCAAACATTTTCAATGCACACATAGAGATAATGCTATTGTGCCGTATCTACCTACATCTGGTGTTGGTGCTGAATGTGTATGTGGGGGGTATATGCATGTGTATGTCAAGGAAGGAAAGAGGGAGGGAAGGCAGAAATAGCAGGGCATGGAACTAAATTGCAGAGCAAGTAGTGGAAATAGACAGTGAAAAGCTTCCTGCAGGCAGGCGGCTTCACAGGGGAGAGCGAGCCTTTCATTGTCTATAAAATCATGCCTTGCTGGAGGTCCTCAAGAGTAGAAGGGGTAGCGCCTAGAGGCAGTAAATCTCTCACTGTTGTATTATTACATTCTAAACACTTAGCTACTGTACAAACCAGCACACTGCTTCAAGAGAAGAAATGGAGGAAGAAGGGGGAAAATGAACAAAAGGAAGAAGAGGAAGATGGCAATAAAATTGGGAAACAACCCCCCGCCACAGCTCTCCCCAAGAATACCTCACATCAAAGAAAAACAGCAAAGAGTAAATCATCACAGAGTTACAAGTTAACCTCAACTCATTCCATTGTGATTTGACATCGCTCTGGAACAGCACTCCTAGAATCTGAATGGTTAGTCTGTAGCACAAGGTATTAAATCCACCTTAATCCTGTTAAACATAGATGCCACCAGAGAGAGGCGCTCTCTCAATGGCATCATGACAAAAGGTCTCCATGCTGCAAATTCAATATGGTTAACAAAAAAAAACCCCAAACAAAACAAAAACCCACACCACCAAAAAAACCTGAACACACAAAAAAAAAAAACCCACAACAAAAAACCTCAAACCTGGATTAATACTGAGCAAACAACATCAGCATAAGCAGGCTTAGAGAGAGGAATTGCTTTCCATATGCTATGGCATCAGGTTCCTCCGGATCTTCAGATACCAGTCTGTAAATGTTAGAGACATTGTTTCTCCTGCTTGCAACTGCTGTTGGGTGGCGACCTTCTTTGCTTGCTGATACCAATTTAGCAGTTGGTACAGTTTCTCTGTGATTTGGTACTGTCTGTTGTTTGCTGGTACCAGATGGATACCAGATGGGTAACTGTGGGCAATGGTTCCTCTGTGTTCCAGTCCCAAAAATCACTGCCTATAGGGTCAGTCTTGTCAGTTGACTCCTAAATGGCACTTCAAAGCAGCATTCTGAAAAACCTCAACATCTGTTCCTTAGTCCTAATGACCTTAAAAAAATGTTGCAGGCATACTTTCCTTTAGCCAGGAGTTACTCTGCATCTGCAGGAAAAATACAACCTTGCAGATGCTTGCAGCCATCAAACTCACTCCTCGCTAATGGCAGCTCCAGGAGCCACCACCTCAACTCTGAAAGTCAGCACTGAATGTGAAGTATAATCAATATATTCTTTTCTGTGGTAGCTCCACAATGTAGGAGTTCAGAGATATTTCAAGGCATTTTTCAAACAGTACTTTCAGCAGTGAAGTGGAAGAACAAGAAAACAAAAAAACTTAAAGTACCTTTGAAAGGCAGCAAGGATACCTGAGGGCCAAACATAAAGCATGGAGGGAAAGCAAGGAGCAAGAAAGTGATGGAAGAGATCTGTTTTAAGTATTAATTTGTGATTGGTCTTTCAAAATGTTGACCTAGTTGTCAAACTATAGACAGTAGCTGAAAGGTCGGTTAATGGTTTTGAATACTGCCTATTGCAGTTCCCTCCTATGTTGTTCCATATGACTGCTTCTGTTTCTAAGAAAGGGAAAGAAGTTTATTTAGTACAGTACAGAGCATTTTGGTAAATTCTCTATACGTGCTACAGCACAATGCTGTCTACAGAAAAATACAGCTGACATCAAAGCATGTTCCCCACCCCCTGTCTTGCTTCATGTAGAAGTTATGATAAACAGGTTATGTGTTCCCTAAGGTTACCATGGAAACTCATTCTTTTCAGGCCATCATTTGCAAAGGTAAAATTTGCATTAAAATGTGATGGAATTTGATTTTGTGCATGTGTGTGTGAAACTCAAGTGGGGTCATGCTACCACACAGTATAGCTATTATTTCAAACCCAGGAGCATACGCTTAAGAGAGAGATCTATTAATCCATGTAAACACCTCAGTGACCAAATTACAGTTTAATTGCTAACTTGACAGGTATCTTCCTAGCGAATTAAGAGAAATACTTTGAAAATTAGCTTCAAATGCAAATGTAAATGTTAATACTGATCCACTGGTGGGTACCACTAGATAGTATTTTGCTAAATTCCCCTATAATCATTCCACAGGAAAGATTGAATTTAGATTGTCAGAATGACTTTGTTTTGATGATGGCAGACCAGGGATGGAAGGCACAGGCATGTATTTCAAATTATAAATTTTCATCTTATCTTGAAGGAGTTATTACCAAATTATGAAGTATAGAATATAATTTGATATAACCATGCTTACTACAATACAAGAAACTTTTGGTTCTCCTCAGAATCCCCATTTGCTCACTTTGTTTTGAGTCATATCATAACTTCGAAGTCATAATTTCACCCTAGGTAACTGCTATTCTGACTTTTCTTGGAATACCTGATGGTGTAAAGCATACTCCCGGTTCAGGCTTCCCCAGGGTCCGTGTTCCTTGAGAGCCACTGCCATTATTTGTTGCCATGTGCAGCAATGGTCTTCCTAACACAGGATTGCATTATTTGCAATAGTAATTTTGACAATCATTACTTCTAGCCTATCAAGAAAACAGATGAACGGACTAAACCCAGAAAAATCTTACAACTGGTGACCAGACTGCATTTTAGAATTTGATATACTACTTTATTAAATGTATGCTACTCTGGGACACTGGATTATTCACATATCATCTGCCTTGAAGAGCAGGACTCCCTTGGAGGCAGCAGGGCCAGAACTCATATTTCTGCTTGGAAGGCAGACATCCCAATATCACCTGGATTACAGAAGACTCAATATCACCTATCATACAGGACTTATGACATACAGTTCAGCTGGAATGGCTCTACTTAATATTGGGCAACATGACACTTAACACAGCAGCCAGGCCATTTGATGAGGAAAAAGCAGCAAAAACACAGACAGCAGTATTTATCGCTCTTGCTTTCTTATTGTTAATAAATACAGTCGCACAGCATCTCAAAAACACTAAAAAAACCCCTCAGATAAAAACCAAACCTTCAGATTAGGTTGTACAGTGCCAGTATTTTATCAGACTCCCTTCTGCATTGGGAAATTCCTGCTTACAAATTCAATTTACTAAACAAGGCAAGTACATTAAAGAAGGTTTAAAAAACCAAAGGCAAACAAAAATGAAATTGATTACTAACTTTTGCAGAACTGCTCAGAACTCAGCACATCTGACAGAAGGAATGTGTTCCAACTAGATCCCGTATTGAGCAAGAAAGAAGGCTCTAACGCTCTTTTTCCCAAGTATTCTTTAACAGCCAGAGTTGAGGTTGAAAGTTGAAAAGAGCTGGCCTTGAGCAGAAAACCAAACCCATGTACAGCACCAGCCTTACAGGGTAAATGGAGTTATCTTTTCCCATATTTTGTACTTTATTTTAATGCAGTCTTGATATTAGATTAGCATCTGCACTACAGAGACTGGGAACTAATAAAGTTATCTGCCCAATCTCTCCATGTCTGAGTCAGTGACTTGCTTTTTAATTTTAAATAATTATAACAATTTTGCCTGTTTGTTGAGAAGAATAGAGCTTTATATATTCATAGATAATTGCTTACACCCAGCAACCAGTGATACATTCTAATTACTTTTCACACCTTGGCTGTGAAGAAATCTTGAACTTTTTAGTGTTTTTTAACGGCAAGACAACAATGTAGCCAGAGCACTGACACCCTGACTGCTGAAACTGTGCCTAGGATGAAATTTAACAAGCAGTTCTGCTAATGCATTTTGCAGTGAGGAACTTCAGCAAAACTCAAGAGGACCCAGGGCCTCCACCTCAGATCTTGTGCTGCAATAATGAGAAGTGCTGCATAGATATACAATAGAAGAACTCAACCAGAAATCAAAAGTAATCAAAAGTCCATTATTTCAGTTGGCTTCTGTCACATACTTAACTATAACAAATAAAAGATCTGTACTCTGTAACAGCCTCAATGACATAGTCGTATTGCTTGACCCAGCTTCTTTCAAGCTCGACCCTGTTCTGCACATGCTGGGCAACCGTTGCCATTTGCCTCACTGAGGTCATTCTGCTTTCCATTATGTTAAATGGACAAATTTTGCACTCCTTTGTGAAAACTGCTATCTGTTTTAGTGGGATGTTATCCCTAGCAGGCAGAGCTGGACAGTGACCAGCATCTTTAGGAAAGAGTGCTGTCTGGGACAAGAGTAGCTAGGCAACTCTTTGGATCATGAGTATTTTTTTAGGGAAAAGATTTCTTTTTAATCAGCAACACACTGAACAAGAACATAACCCAGGGAGATTAAGCTGTGAGAATTCAAAAAGAAGTCAACCGTGTCAGCATCTATTTGATAAATGCACCAGATACCTGGTGGTAAAGGCAAAAGCTTGTGCCTAAGAAGGGGTCAAGTTTGAGGCCCGATTTCAGGCCTGATCTAATAAATACCTAAGTGCATGCTTAGCTTCAGACATGAATTTCAATGGCATCACAGACTTGTCTTGTGATTAAAAAATGAGCATACTTGTAACTGGGGCCCCTTTCCAGAAGTTGAAGCAGGGCTCTTACTAATGGCCTGAGGAAGAGGAGGTCAATTTTAAAAGGAAACCTACCTCCCCCCGCCCCCGCCTTGTAGTCAGACCCATGAGCAGCTGTACTTGATTCTATGGTATGTAGGGCACTGACTTGCTATGGGTTGGGACCAAGCTGCCATGGAGAAGTACGTATCACTGAGGGTAAGGGAAGGTTCAAAGTGCAAAGTATTAGCTTTAGCAACCCACATGCAAAGGCTCGGTGTTAAAATCTCAATTCCACCTTCCCCATGTGATGCTGGCCTGAGATTTGACAGAGTGTGTACACATGCTCAGGCAAAGTGGCCACACAGTCACCTATCTATGAAGTGATCAACAAGTTGACAGAAAACTGTTAAAGCCTATACTGGCAGAAGCTTGCCAAAAATGAAGCAAATTGCAAAGACCCCAGCCACTGTGCTACTCAGAATTGCAGTGAAGTCAGATACTGCCTAGCTCTGAAAAGGCTATTTCTGTGCCCATTCAACTGTGCTCCAAAGGATAAAAGCTGCAGAGCTGTGGCCTCTATGTGCACAAACACAGTAACTGTTCAGCATACTACAGAGCATGAATTACCTGTTCACCAACTCCCTTCATCAATATAATTACCAGTTAGAGGTTTGCTTCTTGCCTCCCTAAATATACAGGCAAATTAGGAAAAATATATACAACAGAAAACCTCTAGGGCCCTTCATATCATATCAACATGATCTGTGGCAGCTGTCATGATCTCTGTGATGCCCCCACTCAAGTTCTCCGTTTGGGCAACATCAGAAGAACCTCTTCTAACTGCAAGGGACACGACCGCTGGCACATGTGTTAATGTGGGACCTCTCAGTGCTGCGAGCCTGCAAGGATGGCCACAGCCTGGCAGCACCGCATGGTTTTGTCTGATTTCCTTCAACTGCTTGTATGAAGTAAGAGAAATGCTTAGTATTTGTCCTCTTCAGAATCACGCCCCCTGTGTTGAAATACAACAAAAAGCAGCTATGTGATGAGGTGCCTTATGCAATAGATGGTGTGATGTATTCCTGGAATTCACATAATATTGTAGGGTATAAACAGTACCAGTGGGCTTTGATAAGATGACATATGGCACCAAAACTGTTTCGCTTGGTAAATAAGAGTGTGTACATAGTGTTAGCATGAAGACATGAGCATTTCAGACTCCCCTCTGGTTCAGATAATCTATGCCAAATTCAACCTTTGTGTAAGTAGGAATGACTCCAAACAAGTTATAACAGTCACTCTTTATTACTAGTATTAATGGAATTGAATTTGGCTCTCCTTGCATGTGCCATTTGGAATAGTTTATTTTTCGCATGAGGTTTGGCAGGGATTTCTCCAAAATAATTTCCCCGCAAACCTACTCCCAAAAGCCAGCCTGTAAATTTCAAAATCTCTCTGCTTAGTTTGAACAACTCTTCAGAATACACCCCAATCTGAAACCTTCATTATACAGAGATAAGTAGTGACCACAAAAAGTTCTTGATAAGTAAGTTAATCATACATCCTAATAAAATGTTTTATGTACTCTCTTAATTAATATTTTAATAACATATACACAAATACTTCCAATCCATGGTTTTCAAAGCAGTTATACTCTAAGTTAGTTATCTTTTTTTTTTTTTAAAATTCAATCTTTTCTACTAATAGTCTGTGGGCTCAGAAAGTCTGGAATTCACAGCAGTTTCTGCTATATGGTTTCACATAGTACATAAAATTGTCAGCTTCTCCCATTGCACTGGAAGACAGGAATGTTATTCTAGAAGTTGGAATTTTGGTTTCTAACCATGGTCCAACACAAACGTCTGTGTGTTTTGGGAACCTAACCTATTTGAATGCAACATCCTGAACCTGGAATTAATTGATCATGAAAAGTACAAACAGCTTCTTATTCATCCTGAAGCAAGCGTAGAACCTTTTGACACATTATGGAAAAATAATGCAGTTCTTAATGCTCCTTTTTTTGTTCTGGTTGATTTTTAGGCTTGGATCCCTGCCAGGCACACAATAAAGTACTTGGCCTTTAACACAGACAGGTATGATTCTTCTTTCATACTCTCAACTGGGAACTGACAAAACTTAGTATATTAAAGATTTGTTTCAATCGAAATGTTCACAGCTAGTATCCAGAAAAAGGTTTTCTTATATCTTTAGGTTATTTATCAGCTTGCATATCTGATCTGCAAATAAGAAAATGGCTTTTGGAACCACTTTACATAAGGTATAGTACAGTGAAGCTGATGTGGTCACTAACAGGTGAAGAACTATTTGCAATGTGGCCGGTGTAACATGCATTCCTTGAATGTACCTTAAAAAAAGATAAAGTTTCAAGGATTTACTGCCACCCTGAAGGAAAGAATTGATGTTTTAAGTAACTGGATTTGTACGAAGTCTGTAAGACAATCCAAGTAAATCCTCAAATAGATGATTAATTCCTCATTATTTAAATGCCCCTAAATACAAGTGCAGATGCTAACTTCATGGCTTTGTCTTGACAGCTCCTTCTCTATTTCTCATGATCTGTTATTAGTCTGTGACTCTAAAGCTGTGAAAAAGAGTGCCCCATGAAAAAGCTCTTCAACTCTTAGGGATACTGTCTGAGTTCTTGCAGCTTATTGCTTACATAGTTCTCTCAGGTTCTGACTGATACTGCAGTATATTATAATACTACATAAACATATTATACCTCTTTCTGTAGAGATGGGTTACATTTGTACAGGATATGTTCATGAGCGCTTTTACTATCTGATGTCCCACTAAGACGTGAGTATGTATGCACATGCCTAAACTCTGTCTTGCGCTGATACTTCCCAATAAACCCTAGCTGTCTGAAAATTTTAGGCTAATCTCACATTACACTGACAACAACAGGCATCCATTTTCCTAGACAGTATTTATACTTATCATCAGCCTGTCCTTTGGTTAACTAGCTGAAGTTTACTTTAAGTCTTGTGATCCAACCTACAGAATTTAGCTTACCATTTATCCTAGTTATAAATCTGAAAGAGGGGTGGCAGGGGTGGGGAGGAGACCAAAGGATGCAAAACTCAACAATAAACCAAAGCACAAAAGAACTGGAAAAGAATTTCAGAGGATCTGGCTCTATAGCACAGACAGTGCTATATACATGTGTCTGTTTATGGAGACACACTAAACTGAATTATTCAGTTACTTACAAAAAGAAAAAGAACAGACTGTGGGGAAGGGAGAGCAGAATGAAGGCGCAAGAGAGCAAAAAAATTCATCCAGCAACAGATGAGAAGAACAGAGGAGAATTGGAAAATGGATGCAGGGGGAGGAATGGATGATGAGAGAATAGCAAGCCTATTTAAAATGAATTTTTGACCTTATTTTTAAAACATTTATGGATCCCAATTGCCTGTCATGAGATCATTTTCCCTTACAATGCTAGCTTTTCAGCCGGCTCTGCACTTTAACTTGATTTATCCCACTTCAAAAAAAGTAGATTGTTAGAAATACCCCTTCTATTAGAAATTCTGTCCCATTACAGTGTCAGCTAAAGGCCACTTGTCAATGTCAGCTTTATCAGATAGAAATTTGCCTCGTGAGTTCTCAGATACTTTTTTGGAGGACAAGACCCAGGGTCCATTTCTGAGGCTGTTGATTTGCGATGGGATAGTGTCTTCTCAAATTATCTTCTGTTATTTCCCAACTTATCTGCATGTTTCATGAGATGGTGGGAAGTGATTACAGCAGCTGCTGTACATTAGAAAGACATCTTATAGGAAAGCTGGCTTAGGTAAAACAGCTGACTGACAAAAGCATAGAAAGAACTAATCGAGTATTAAAAATACATAGGGAGACCCAATATCTCCTTTCCAGCTGCAGCTTCCCTGGTGCCATAACCTCCTGTGGGAAGGAAGAAAAGTTATACCAGAAGGTTTTCCTCCTCCTCAGCTGTCTGTCCTCAGCTTTAAAGAAAGACCTGACATCCTGAAGATTAGCGTAAGTTTTTATTTATTTAGAATTATGCAATTAGTCATCAGCATGTCTCTTCACTGTGAATAAAGGTGGAAAAAAAATCAGCTGTTGTTCAATCTGTGTTACCACAGTACTGCTGAGGGTCAGAAGCCCGAGGTGGGAAAGACTACATTGCTTATAAAGTATCTTGAGGACTCTCCTGGCAAGTTGCTTTGAGACATTTGTCTTCTTTTTAATATTTGATTCTATTTTTGTTTCTTCTTTTCCGTCTGAATGGATTCATGTAACATATGTATTTTACGGATAAAACTACATGTCAGAGTAGAAATTTCAGCCAGGAGTTGAAAGAGTGCAAGCTGGGGCCACAGCATTTTCCAGACTAAAAGAACAGTGCCTATGAAAGCAAGGCTGGATGGATCAATGGATGGTATTGTTGCAGTGAAGAGACCAGAAGTCTTTGAAATTTGTAAACCACTTCAACAAGAGGAACTGTTGCAGCAACAAACTTCAGAGTATTAAAGCAATCAAGGTCAACTCTGATTTTTGAGCAGACTGCCATTCCCCACAACAAAAACATTTGAAAATATTCTGCATTGGAAGGACAAAAAGAAACAATCCTGGTGCCACTCTTATTAATCAGTTCAAGACTGAGATACTTAAAGCTCCCTTTCAGGTGCTCTGATTAAGGACAACTTGCCTCACAGGAAAAGTAAAGCTTTTGGAAATCAGTAATCTCTGGGCATTATACCTAATAGGAAAGGCTTAAAAAGGATTACCTAGAAGAAACCTTTGTGAATCTTAGGAAACTACACTGGACCATAAATCTCAGCCTCCTCTGAGGATTAATAAGCTTTATCAGTTTCAGATAAGAAGTAGAAATCCTCAAGCTGATGAAGAGGTACCACTGGCCCAGTCTGGGGCCTTTGTCAGGACACTTAATATGGCATACAATTTCAACAGAAAGACACATTTGATGCATATTCTCATTTTAGTTTACAAAAGCTATTCAGAGGAATGGCAGCTACATAGATTCCTAAATTTGGGTCACAAAATTTAAGGCAGTAGATTAAAGTTAACTGCTCTAAGGAAAGAATTATTTTGCTGAAGGTGACACTTTTGGTAACAGAATAACATATACAACAGCATTTTTTTGGGTTAATCAACAAATATATATGATAATTTATGTAAAAACACCCCTTTTAATGCTATGTCTCCATAACTGCAATAAAGTCTAGTCTCGCACTGGATTTTTTTGGACTATAACCCCAATTGTTGAAGATTTCACATCAGCATTCACACTGATAGTTTGGAGGACATTAAAACCAACAATGTTAGTTCAAACTTCAGGTATATTTAGATTCTTAAGATTTTAACATAATTCTGTCTCTTTTTAAACTAAAATTTCAAATCTAGCATAAATTGCATCTTATCAAAGTTACATTTTTGAATGCTGGTTGATTATAATTACTTCTAAAGAGACAGAGTCCAACTCTGAAGCCTGCTCAGGTGGAGCTCTTGAGTGCCACAGTTGTGATCCCATAGACTATAGCTGTTGCATTTATTTAACACATTCAAAAACCTGGCACTCTTGATTTAGTCTCTGGTTCTACCATAGGTTACTCTTCAGTAGTGGGGTAGATAACACATCTCTGTGTAGTGTGACTCCTAGATGTAAAATACGGAATACAGCATGTCTGTAACAGTTCTATAGTGTTAGTAGAATATTTTAAGATCCTTTGATGGGAGAGGAGAAAATTATTCGATTTTTCACTTTATAGAAGTTACTCAGGATGTATCGTGGCCAGATTGCTATTGTCCAGTGTGCAGAAGGAAAGGCAAGAGCAGACATGCCTCTATTTCCTCCCTCTCACTTTGCAACTAAGCACAGTGAGAGCCTGCTCTTCTAACTCTCTCTTTAACCCAGGGAATCACTGGATGAACTGCCAGGGTACCATAAATCCTGCTGAAAAGCCTTGATGCTACCACATGTGACAAGTTTGGCAACGACTGTGTATCTTGGGCCTAAAGAGAGGAGACCTGGGCCTAAATCAAACACAGTGATCAGACAAGTTATTTTTAGCCAAGTTTTCATGTTATTAATGTTTTCTTTGGTGGGCTGGCATTAAGGATTTCTCCATTTCTACAAACCCTCCAAATTCATGTTAAGCTGACACAGGATTTCTGGAAAACACAAACAAATCAGCACCTTCTGCTAACCCTGAATGCTGCAAAAGCACTTTGCAACACATTGTGGACCTACCCAATGCTGGTCGTAATCAGATGGCTGTGTTCTTCCTTCATCGTCCTCATAGAAAGGTAAGCCTTCTCGCCTGGCCTGATGGTACTCCTTCCGTAACTTCTGGATACGATCAGCATTCCCACCACCTGCACAGACACTGAAAAAATAAAAAATGCTAAATAAAACTCACAGGTACACACAAATCTAACACTTACCAGGCTCCCATGTGAGCATACACACAGAATTGCCACACCTGAGACAAATGGTTTATGAACGTTTGATTCTCCTGACTTACATAGTGCCTACTGGCTCATATCAACCTTATTTTTATTTTCTTGTATTATTAAAGCTGCTAATTGTGAACTTGATCCCCATTTTTAAAAAAGGCTGTCCCTGTCCAAAGAACTTAACAATTCCAGTACAAGACAAGAGACAACAGATGGATGCAGACAGATGGGGGAGCACAAGGAAACTTTTAACATTCCTATGAGCAGCTATAAATGGCTATCATATTTTAATAATAATGATGATGATGATGATAAGCTGCCAGAAAAATGTTTCCTTTTGCTCCCACGCTAAATGTGGAATTTCCCTAAAATTACATTTGTTCAAGGTAAAGAATAGATCATATTCAGAGAGAAGCACAGAAAATAGTTTTATCTCATAAAAAACAACCTCCCTCCCGATTATACAAAGAACTAAAACATCAGCCATGAAAATAGAGGGGAGGCAAGAGAGATGGGAAAGCACGCTATTAAATCTTGACACCATTTTTTTAAAATGGTAATTAAACAGTAATCGACTTAGTAATCCACAAAGACTCACTTGTATGCTGAACTGCATACATTGCAAACTGCTGTGGTAAAGCTAGCGGAGTTGCTTAGTTTGTCAAGTTAAACACATGCCTGTCTTTGCGGATTTTGACCCTGGTGAGCCTTCCAAAACCTTCCAGCTGGACTTGTACAACTGTGGAAGCTCAAGCTATACCTGGAAGGATTTAAAAAAAAAAAAAAAAAAAAAAATCCTGAAAGCCACGTTGAAAATGAATAAAATAGAAGTTTCCCACAGCTATTTCCAGCCCTGCTCTAGTCAGCACTGGGGTGAATACTGACTGTATGGCTCAGTAGCATTTACTGGCATTCATAGCGAATTGTCATAGAATTTATTTGTGGCTGCTCCTAAACTCACACCGTTGTTATTGTAGTACATCATCATATATTCTCTTAATCTGCAACCTTAACTCTGCCTCACCAACAATGGGCTACAGAGATACAGATTTATTCACATAAGCACAGGCTCTGTGGAGCATCTTGTCGCACTGCACTCCGCTATGAGTATGCCAGAATCTAGGGAAGCCTTTTATAGGATATAAAGATATAGGATATAGGATTCGGATAGTAAACTGAATTTGGAAAGCACATACAAAAGATTGGACATAAACCTATCAGTTCAATAATAAGTAGTTTCTACTCTCTAATAGCAATCTACATTGGAGGCAATTTAATTACCAGTGAAGGGAAATTCCACATGGGGTGCAAATGCAACTGAATAGGCAGCCAGGATTGGAAATGTTTACTTGCAGCATCAGTATGTTTCCATGAAAAAGCAAACACTTAAATTACTTGCCTTCCTTGGATCCTAAGTTATCCAGCCCCTCTACTCTACAAAGTCCCAGAGGTTTCAAGCTTCTCTGGCTGACTTACCGAACTCTTCCAGAGCATATGAAATTTTTCTCATGATCTGCCAAGACAGTGCAGAAAGCTTGCACAAACTCTGTGGACTATTGAGGAAAAAAAAAAAAAAGTACATTCCCTTTTCCCCTTGACTCATTCCACAGATAAATGCCTCTGTTCCTTGCATGAATTCTTGTCAAATAGTGGAGAACCATTCCCAGTTTGCAGAACACTGGAATTGAGGACTAGCTAATGGGGGCTATCACTTAGAACAGTGAAGCTTGGTCCACAGCTCATGAGCAATACAATACCTGTGAAATCCCCTGACTTTACTTGTGAGTACAGATAAAGCATTTAATTAGGGGCTGCTAACATACAGATAAGGCCCAAAGTGTTGTCCCTGTTGTTTTGCCAACATAATTACCCAAAGCAGCACTAGCTAAGAGAGGGAAATGCTGAAATACAGGCAACCGGTCTAGTTTGATTTCAGCCAATCTGGCTCCCTGCAGCTCTCAGCAAACTGTATTAGCACCTGCCACCAGTGGCCTAATGGTCATGTACCCACCTTCTACCTCCAGGTATTTTGGCTGAAGAGGTAATCTGAAAATATCATACAGGGTTTTTTCTTTTTTTTCCTTTTTAAAATGAAATCTGAGATTTTTATTGTAAGAGGCAGTAATAGCAGCCTGTGCTCCATTTACTGCAGATCTCCTGTAGGTGAACTTCATTCTGCTTAAACCAATCTAGCCAGCAAGCGGAGGTGCTGCAGAGATCAAGCTGATTATATATATTAAGACTGGGCCTGGCAGCTTTTTCTTCAGCAAACCTCTGCCACACTGTATTAAAGTACAAACCCTAACCATGACAATGAGTAGGAACATTTGAATGAAAGATAGCAGCACATGGAATGTTATCCATCTGGATTAGTGTGAAAACACAAGCATAATCTCTGTGGAAACAAACAGTTCCGTGAAGTCCGATTTCCTGTGCTTCTCTCCTGTGGGTTCTCTGGTGTCCGATAATGGGACTGAGCTCACACTGCAGCATTTCTCCCCAGCAAGGGCATTTGTCTGGGCCTCTCTAGTAGGCTGCCTATTTTCATGAAACTTAGTGATCCAGTATCTTTTGAACATTGAATCACCTGTCAAGTCTGGTCAAAAATGGCCAGCAGGTTCAGAATTTGTTAGAAAGGTGTGGGGAACAGGTTGGAAGAGGGTTGGTCAGACCATCAGCTTCATTTTTTCAGGGAACAGTTGATGTGCCACAACTCTTTTTTTTTTTTTTCCTTCCTCCATCACTGTTTATAAGCACAAATGTAAAAGACATTGGCTTTTGAAAGAGCTGCATATCTAGCTTACCATGAAAGTTTTACCCGCTCCTGAGTAATGTGAGATGAATATGATGCCCTGTGCAATGCTCATGAAACAGTTCTGAATTTAAAGTTGGCTCCTGACAATTATGTGAATATATGAACCACATTCAAACTCACCAGATGAATTCAATCAGCACTGTGCAAATATCGCATACATAATCTATTAGTTTACCCCAAAGAAACTGAAGCATTGAATTCAAACCAAATGAAGTCATCAGTAATAAAAAAAAGAAACTGATAAGGCAATATTAAAAAAAACCCCACAATTTTCCAAGATTTGCAGAGAAGATCATACATTGACTGTAAACTATTCTCCCGTCTGCCTATAAATACATAATTAAAAAATATTGGTTTGATCAGATAGCAGTTCTCAGACAGGGAAACAGCAGATGAATACCAGTTCAAATGTTTCCGATGCATGACTATTGATACTGAAAAGGAACCTGAACTTACAGACGAAATATAAAAACAATACTCCAATCAAAGTAAACTTATATTAAGGAGACTTACTGAAGCTTTTCACCCAGCCTACAGCGGACAGATTTCTTTTGCAGTAGCTTTACATTTAATGTAGTGCTTGCTCCTTGAGGAGATATAAATATTACAGTCCTCATCACATCTGAAATTTTATGCAGAACTCACTTCCCTGACATGGCTCCCTGTGCTACACGTTCTTCAGAGAACTGCGCAACCACACATTAGCCATTCCCCGCCACCACCATGTGTTCCCAGGCTCTAACACTTAATCTACCCATGGACTTCTCCGTGGTTAAGACAGGATTGTAAGAGAACCATCCACTCTGCATTTTGTGATTGATTTCAGAATGATTTCCTAAAATTGTGCTACACATAAGGAGACTGATTCAGAAGCAGCTGATACTGGGACAGAACCTGAACCTTTCTGAGGAAGTTTTAAATAAGGTCTAGGTGGGGGAAAAATCTGAGAAACTTTACAAAGAGTTTAGCAAAGACTCAGATGCTGATTTCAAACAACAGTAACAAAACCTGTCCAAAATCCCATGCCACAAACAATCTTAAGAGAAGTTCAACAGTTCTTTGAATAAGCTGCACATACTGCAAGGATTTTTTTGGGAAATGGAAAAAATAAATAGTAAATAATCTTATATGAACACTCAAAAGAGAAAAAAAGCACATTCCTGTCAGCCATTCTGTAGTTTTGCTGATACCACCCTTACAAACCAAAGCTTTCTTATGGCCTGGGAGGAGGGGAAAAAAAAAAAAAAAGTGTGCATGATCGTTCTAACCCACGCTGCTGGGGCTGTACTATCAACTAGATGAACAGCCGCCACAAATCACCATCTTCTACCCCATGCCTGAATCTGTCAGAGGCACTATGCAGGTTTCACTTTGCCCACTGTGACTGTAAAGGGACCTGCTACGAAACAGCCACTCAAACGACATACAGTTGGAACAGGAATCCCAAAACAAAAAGGAAACCGTAATTTGGCACAGACTTAGCTTCATGCTATCTCTAACATTATGTAAAATATGACTCTGAAATTTCATCCCATCATCTCTGAAGAGATAGATGAACAAGCACCATAGCAATAACATTATATACCCATATGACAGACAAGTTATTTTTTTCAAAGAAGCCAAACATCATCCTCAGTATTTAATACATATGGCTCAGGTTTTGCACAATAAAATCTCCCCTCTGTTCTTCCTCTGAGTCGCTAATCTGGATTTCAATCATTCAGGTTAAAAATGTAATTTTTTAAATTAGTGACTTCTTACTGCAGCTCTCTAGGTAATACAAAATTAAAAACAAGTGTTGCATGTACAGAGTAAGATGAACCACTTAAAGCTGTATATAAACACACATTTAAAGAGGCAATAAACATTTTGTTTCTAGTGGTTTTCCTAAACACATTAATATTGCACGGGGCTTCTTTGCCAGCCTCTTATTTCAAACGCTCATTTCACCCAGCTGACTGTCAGTCTCTAAACAAACAACTGGTGCTTCCAAGTTAAAAAAAAAAAGAAAAGAAAAATAAAAATGATTCTTTTAGTGATTTTTCCATTTACAAACAAATCCAAGACAACATGTGATTCATAGACTCAAGAGAATGGACAGTCTTCAATTCACAATCTGCTATAAAACAAAACAAATTTTGTATACTGAAAGGAACGTAGTGATCTGCAAACATATACAGTATAAGGGAGTCCAACAGAGCATGTAAGAGTATCTTTCATTTAGGATAAAACTTTCATTTTGAAGTTATAACAAATAAATATTTGAGTACATTACTCGTTCAGTTCCAGCCTTTGTCCTTCTACCCTGAAGTATTACATTGCTTATGAAGATATTTCTGCAACCTCAGTAGTAAGAGGGAATAAAAAGAATGGTGGGAAGCGATAAGAAGAAAATCAGTGATAAGAACATAATTCTACAATATTTCAGCTTTCATCTTTGTCAACCACCAAGAGAAAGAGAGTTTAGGAAGAAATAAACATTTGTTGTTTTCATATGCACTTGAGTAAATGAATGATATTGCAATGAAACACTTGTCAGAAATACCTTGTTGACATCACTGATATTGCCTTGCAGGCTCAGGAATCGCCTTTGATGTTCAGCCAGAGTCTGTCTGGGTTTTGGCTATACACAGCCCATGCTGAGGACCCAACTTAAGAACGACGTCTTTCTACTGGAATCATGCAAATGGTTTTATTGGTCTCCATAACACTTGCTTTCTCGCTCTGGGCAGGAATATACCCTACGCATACACAATTACCGTCTTTATCAATGGAGAGGGGCCCCAGTAGGACACTTGTTTCGGAAACCTGTGCAAAGTGACCGGGAGGAAGACTCTGAGCCCAGTTCCATTTAGACAGGAGTATCTTGACAGGGTCTGTATAGATGGGCTGACATAAGGAGCATTAGATAGATATGTTTCTCTCTATCTGTATGTACATAAATACATATAAAGTCAAGAATCATAAATAAACTGCAGGAAAACAAACTACACTGAAAAAGCTGTTAACGCTTATCTGAGTTTATTTGAACTCGTATACTAAAATCCCTGAGTCTTAACCTCCTTTACAGTATTTAAAAAAGTTGTAACTGTGCTTCAGTGGAACATACGCTGTCACCTTTCAATTCTTTAGGCTAACATAAAAGCAGTACAACCACTTCTGTCCAAAAGGTCAAAGACTCCGAGGGCAGCACATGACTACCATTTGTCTGGATGTAAATTGAGTCCTATTGACCCTGTAACATCATTACTGACCTCTTGACATTAGGAGCTTAGCGGAAAGAAAGAAGATGAGATTCTTAGGTTCCTACAGACTCATTAGGAAGAAAGAAGGAAAGAGCCTTGCATGATATGAATTAGCAGTGTCACTAACCTTTTCTTTCCCCAAATAGCTTGTAATATGTTTACAGAAGTCTCAGAAGAAGAATTTGAAGATTGAGACCAACAGATTTGTATCACTTTCAGTTTTTCCAAACTGTTTATAAAATATCTCTCAGTGGCTTGACATAAAGCATCCTTTTATGTTTCCCTCCTTTCACATGACATACAACACCTTTTCCTGTTTGTCATGGCAGATGGCCTAGACATTCAGATGAGCATCATCTTTTCAATCCAGGCCACTTCTCATCTCCATTACTCTCCCTTATAACTTACAGTTGACTACAGCTGGCCAGAAATAATGGGAGGTATAGCTTAATTTATTGCTTTACAGAAACAAGATTGGCACACTGAGGTTTAACCTCACCGTAACAGCAGATATGGTATGTGCTATTCTAACAGAAACAGGTTATTTGCATCAAGTAGGAAGGAAAGAAAAAAAGTGGACATTTTCTTGTTTGTAGCCAGCTTGTCATCTTTACTTCAAAGAAAAGACTTTGTGTTTTTTCTGCTCAATGTATTGTGCCTCATCAAGGAAGGCAATCACCAGATTTTAACTAATAATAAAAAAAAAAGATGCCTTATGGTTCAGGCTGGTTAATGGCAATGTCTGTTTCTGGCATGTGACCAGTTTACTGCTGTCTTGCTGATCCGAGACGTGCACGTGTCTCCGAAGGGCTAGGAAAGCAGGGAGATTAGGGACTCGGCTGCTGACAACAACCAAACTCTCTATAAACAATACACAATGAAAATAATGAAAAACAGATTTTCCTGGTATTTTCAGTAGCCTCTAGACAATGCAACAGTTTCTGGTTTCTTCACTAAAGATGATATCAATTATGCCTTTTATCCATCATGCAGAAGTCACGTGTGAAGCATAATTGAGGGCCTTCTCTCCAAGGTAATTTCTTCTGGATTTACACAGCAAAGTACTTGAATTGCCTTTTTTGGCACTTTGTATTACAACATGGCTTGGGAGGGGGTATTTTACTTTACTGATGTAAAGCAGCTGGCATATTTACAATAGATAGGTCACATCAACACAGAGCAGATTTTCAGCCCTCCAAACTCCATTTACAGCAGCTTTAACAATTCAACAAAGCAAATGCTGAATGCTAAACTCTTGTGTGGAAATGTAGCTCTATTTCTTAATGGCTATCACACCTGACTGCAACTGGCAGCTAGTTTTTTTCACTTGCAGACTACTGCTTTTTGCACTACAGTTTATTAAACTTATCACTAAAGCTGAGATAATAAGTACTTTACAGACTTCCAATGAATTAGCCATTCAAGAGTCCCTCAGGAATTCCCTTTAGCACACACACAAAGCAAAGGCAGGAGGGAGAGTTGGTGACAATTCAGTGCAGTCTTAATTTCTGCACTCCCTGGTGAGGGAAGAATTGAGGATCTAAGAATTCGCTCATAGTAGGTGCTGCTGCCCGTGTTCTAAAACATATCTTGTTGAAAACTACAAAGCCTGGAGTAACTATCCATTTTCTCCTAGAAATTACCTCTCCAAGTTTCACACTAGAGACTATATCCTGCTCTTTGTTACACACATGCAAACCTATGCCACTGGCAGAATGGCAGCAACTAATCCTTTATGTGGTTTGTTTTTATAATACCTGGCCTAGGTAGAAATGAGGTAGAAATCTCAACCTCAACTCAAAAAAACCCAAAGTCTCTGTGTCTGTAATCCTGTTACAGACATAGTTTACATTAAAAAAAAAAAATTTAATTTATACCATGTGCAAACCATCAGGGAAAAGCATAGATCTCATAGCCAAAATGCATCCTTACTATAAAGTTGGCTTTTTAAGGTGTTTTTAATGAGTGGTCACTATGAGGATAACATTAATTCAGCATTAGGACTTTTACGGGAAAAAAATACAAATGTAATTTATCTTTTTTAACTGTCAGCTGCATTTCTACAGCTTTAAAGTCTGTAGCTTCCAGCGGCCTTTTGTCTTTCTGCCATGGCAGGAATATCTTGGACAGCTGTAAGAGCTTTGTAAGCTATCTTTCTCGAAATCCATTAGCTAATTCAAGGAACCTAATTAGAGCTGCCATTTTGATGGAGCATATTGAATGCTCTGTATAAACTAGTAACACCATCAATGTTTATTAAAAATTGCAAGAACCAAAGCTCTCAGTTCCATATAAATATTAATGGACAGATACACAATACTTATTGAAATATAGACGGCGTTACATCCACAGAAATACACACAGGTATACTTACAACCCAGTGTGACGCATTTATTCACAAAGGCTGAAGTACGCAAGCAAAACCTAGGCACCATTTTACACAAACTGTTGTAAATTGACCGGCTTCCATTTACGCTATCCTTATGTGCATTAAAGGAAGCAAAGCGCACTAAAGATGATTTGTTTCTTGTGTTTTTCCTGAGTAGTGTGCTGACAATTTGGAGTGTATTTTGAGCTTACCTCAAGAATGCACTCCAGCTGGAACTGTTTTATAGCTCCTCTTAAACCAGCCACTCCAATCACCGTACTTTGTACACATTTACACATATTCCAGTACTACACTGTTTAAGGGCATCCTAAGATTCAAAGGGAATTTGCACTGTAGAGCTAAAACTCAAATTTTGCTGTAGACAGCAACAAAATTGGTGAAAGGAGCCAGACATCTGGAGCAATGCTCTCCTACGTTCTGCTGCATAGAAGCCCAACTATAAATGAAAAAGCAACTTGCAGACAATGACACAACACATGAAATACTGACCATTCTAAGAATATATCAGAGACCTAATTAAGTTAGACTGTACAAGCATATGCCTTTGGCTACAGAAATAAAGTTTTCTGGCTACTTCACAGCTTCATTTTTAACTTGATGCTTCATAAATGGAACTGCAGAAAACCTCATATGTTACCATTTCAATCTGACGTACACTTTCATATGCATCTAACAGTGCCTGGATTCTATTTATATGTACAACTAAATATACGTGCATAGAAAAATCATCAGATTTGTTACAGAGAGACAGCAGATGTTCTTATTAAGCCACTGGCACATGCAAGGTGAAGCATGTACGCCTTATAAGGAAAGCATTTAACGTTCCGACTACAGGCTACAGAAAAGCAAGGACAACAAATGAAATTATTTCTAATGTATTTTACTGTGCAATGCACAGCAAAATGAAAGCACCATTGAGCATGCTTGAATGATTTTTACAATACATGGGGCTGCTCACAGAGGGGAGTATAATCCATATGCACTCTTCAGAACATCCTAACTCCAATATAATGATACAAAGTTCACTTCTTCTGAATATATACTAAAATGACACACGAAGCATTTAACAGATGTGCAAGAAAAACAGGCTTAATTATATTTTCTGCACTGTAATAGTGCAAGGGGCTAAAAATTTTATGACAATCTTACCATGGGGACAACCCTGAAGGTAAATTCATTTTAGTTCTCTGTCAGGGCAGTATTTCCAAACTACAACTGAGATCTGAGCAGTTTCACAGGAACACACTCAAAAGTCAAAACATCAGTTACCACTAGGTTCTCTCAGGAATTATATATGGCAAATTTAGCTTGTGGTTATTGCTCAACAGAAACCCTGCCAGATGCTGAAGCGGTTGATGGATTTTGCAAAGTTCTGCTGCCTTCAAGGCCACCCTGCCTACTCTTCCAGCAGCCTCCCTCCTCGGGCACCTCTCCCCCACGCAGCTGGGCTCCTCATAGCACAGTTTTGTTCGCATTTGCAAAGACTGGGGAGTGTACATTCCTTCAACTAGCTTTCATCACAAGTTCCACATCAACACAATTAAACACTTTATAAGCCGAACTGCATTTCGGAGAAATATTTCTGAACTCAGGGTCCTAAAGTTAGCAGTGTAACTTTATTACTTTTTATTATGCAGGGAACGGAAGCTCCCAGACTTCCAGACTTGCACAACTTTTGTAGCTCCTTCTTATGGCTGCAGCTCCACTCCACCTCTGAAATTACTCCCACTTTTCCACTTGGAGAAGTCAGGGCTGATTTTCAGTGTTTAAGATTGAAGATAAGCACTAGTCCTTTTCAGTAACTGTTGTGAAAAATGTTAAATTAAAATGAAAAAAAAAAAAAAGTAGTAATGGAATCTTCAAACTATACACAATCATTTCCTGGTGTATTTAACCTGGAAGAGGAACAGCAAGCCTATCTCTCTGTATTTGGGTGGAAAGTCCCAGAAATGCTAAAGCAAGTGTTCTGCTTGAGGCCCATCTCTATCTCTACAGAATGATTCTCATATGGTTTTAACTGCTGTGTTTAGAGACACACCTTACAAATCCTTCCACATCTGTTTTTGTCTTGCTCCCTTCATTCCCTGTTCTCATCCTGGTGTTCGGAAGTCTTTCCCTTTATACCTTTCAGCCAAGGATGCCAATTTCCTCCACCCATTTATTGGCTTCCCATACAAGAACATCCCTGTCCCACAGGCTGCTCGAGTACAGAAACACCTCCACTGATGCGCCTAGCTCAGCATTTCTCCTTTCAGCACTCCTTGAAACCCACCTCCCAGAAACATTTCACAAAGCAGCCTGCCAGTAAAGATGAGACCCTAGGTGACTTGGGACATGCAACAGCACTTCTTCCTTTCTGCATAGGTTCAAATCAGTGTGCTCATGTCCAACACACTAACAGACCATTAAACTTGCAGTACCAGTAAACTTCTCTCTACCCTGAAGCACCCATTTATGGCCCACAACTCTGCCCCGACCCAGCACCCCTCCTTTATTCTCCCCATCCTTTGGCAGCTCCAGCAATCCTGCCTCTTCTCCGTTCCTATTCTTGTCCTGCCTGTCCATGGCATTCTTAGGCTTTTGCACTCATATCAGCTCACCCTTTCCCTCCCTGGAAGGTGGAGCCTAAGGGCAAGGGGACACTGATCATGTTCTAGTTCACCTCACCCTTCATTCTTGCACCAGGAACCTCTCTGGTCCCTGCAGCCAGGAGAACCTACTACTGGAAAAGCATGTCTAGGCTCTGGCAGCTCAGGACAAGCACTTTTGGTGAAGTCAGCAGCCAAGTTTCTATCATGTGTGTGGGAAGTACTCTAAATCTTATAACACAGTCAAATTGTCAACGTTCAAGGGGTGGCAAAAGGCACAGTCTGGTATAAGACTAGGCTGTGTTCCCTTCCTAAATATAAAGCCCCCGTTCCAGCGTATGGAAAGACTACAGCTTCTTATTGAAAGAATTGTATGCTTCTTATTTCTACTTTTTTACACAGACAAAACAACCCCTTGTCTTCTCCCTCCAGGCCCCCCCCAAACAGCTGTCATCATGTTCCATAAAAATTCAGCTTCAGCACACCTCCTACATAGGCATTTTCAACCCGAATGGTAGAAGGCTGGTTATTAACAAGTGGAAATACAGTTTTCCAATGGAAGTCACACCAGCAACTGGCCAACCCTGGTGCAGTCCGGGTTTGTATGGCTGTCCCCCTCCCTGCCCTATAGGACTGCATGCTCCCTGGTCCAGTGGCTGAAGGCAGCATAAAGCTGGTTTGCTCCTGGCACCCATAGCATGAGCATTCCTTAAGAACAACCGGAACACCTTTGAGGTACAGCCTGGTAAGCACATAGTACTCCTGCATGTGCTCCAGATTAAGCTGTAGTCAGCTTAATGAGAGACTTAATTGATGAGTGCTACTTCCTTCACTTGTCCATTAAGATAAGTACAGCACATGGACATTTCAACCCATCAAAGATGAGAAAATGCATTAATTTTAGTTTTCTTAGAGCTGTTAATAAATCTGACACTGTCTGGCAGTTTTCTTCATTTCCTACCGTTTGACAGATACTGTGATCACAAGTTACAGATGATGTTTTTCCTCTGAAATTATCACTCTGGTAATACAAGCCAGAAGGAAACTTTATCAAGATACCGAGAAGCTGGGTATCATTTTTATTTTTAACTTTATGTCGCTGGTTTGTGAATATCTCAACGTGATAAAAAAATAAATTCCATCCGGCACTATTAAAAATACATATACACACACACACACACTACAAATGACTGTATTACAGCAATAATCACACTGTGTATTTATTAGTGAAAGTCAATATTCCTCTCATATTATCACCCTGGCTCTACTTAGACCCCTTTACTGTAAGAACTCCTGCAACTGTTTTCTTTTTCTCTCTCTCAAATTGACATTTGTATGGAATCAAGAAAAATCTTCCTTAATAATTTTTCATTACTAATGGCTTTTTTTGGTATGTGTATTTGGGAGGAGGGAAGGCAAAGGGCAGGAAAAAGCAGCTCTAAGTGCTCTGCAAATGATCCTCCTGAATCTGGGCCTCATAAATCCTATCAAATGTTATATTTCATCAATAGGCTGGAAAAGCTTTTTTCTCTGCAATGATGAAGCCTGGCTTTAAAATTTATGGTTTCATTTTAGAAATGGACTCTAAAAAGAGTCTGACTTAGCTGTCTATCAACTGTAGCTGACATTAGCAAGTTAGGTGTGGACTTTCAAAGTGTTATAAGTTTTTTTTATTTATTATACATGTACATACATACATATAGAGGTATATGAGGACATGTATATCACTGGGGGTTTGTGCATGCATAAGTACACAGCTGGCTTTTTTTTTAATTTTGTCTTAAAAACCCATTTTCTTCCAATGCAAGAGGATCTGAGATATTCAGCAGATTCGATTGCAAAGTGATAAAAGTGCCCAGACCAGAGTTGGCTCAAAGATCTGCAGCAACACAATCAAATTGCATTTTGCTGCCCAATGATTGAGATAAAGTAGTTTATTTTGTTCTCATTCGTAGGGTAGTAAGATGCAATTCAGCAATGGCAGAGCAAATTTCAGGGGGAGGCCAGGAACTTTTCAATAGGCTGTGGGGAAAAAAAAGATGAGAGCAGGAAAGCACCAAAAAGTTTTAGGTGGCGGAAGACAATTAGCAAAGGACTGATAGACTGGGGAAAAGGGGGTGCAGAGCTTCTTTACCTCTCATGCATGGGGAGGGAGGGAGGGAGGGAGACAGCCTCTCCTGACTCTGAGCAACTCTCTACCTCTACTCCAACAAGCCCTGGAAACAATTCTGCCTCTCCAAAGAGCTGCTCCTACTTGCTCTCCTGCTCTCCCTGGGGAAGGAGAACACTGAGAATATGGCTCCTATTCCTGTTGCTGCCACCACTGATGGGAGCTATGTGGGTGCCACAGCTGGCCGGTATAAGCCCAACAGCTTCCTCTGGCAGCCACAGCAGCAGCTTCCTCAGATGAAGGAGGAGACAGTCTGTGCATGCTGCCGGAACACCCGCTCCTCCCTCACCACTAGAGCTGGAGGTCTGCAGCCAGTGACTACTACTTAGTTCCCACTATGCTTAAAAGCAGCCTCAAGGGTAACAGTTCTAATAGAAGCATTACTGCTCCCAAAATCCTCATGCTTGAGAAAACAAACCACATTTAAAATAAAAACCAAATAAATAAAGTGACATAGCTGCAGCCAGAGAAAGTGAAGCTCCGCTCTGAATACAGGGGAGCCCATCTCCCTCCATCCGCTACAGAACCACCTAGTTTCCTAACTCGGACAATTAATGATGGATTATGTGAAAACAGCAAATCAGATCATGCTGTTGAGGCATTATGTGAACTAAACGGAAGAGCAGTTAATCTAAATCTCATGTGGGATGGTTATTATTGCATGTTGCCATTGTTGCTGCTGAGTCTGGCTGTAACATTGGTTTTGGTGGCAACACATAGAAAAACTTGAAATTACTGTTCCTCATTAAAAAATGAGGAGAAATCTCACCCTGGGGAACATGGTCAAAGCTGACAAGTGAATACTACAGAAAAGGTTGGGGGGGGAGTGGTTAATGGTAAATGTATTCCAAGTCAAGACTAAGAAAAAGAATCTCTTCTTCCATTTCATCTTCTTCATGTTACAAAATAGAGGCATAAAGAAAAGAACATCATAATCAATGCTGAGGATGTGTGTATACCGTGGCCTCAGATCACTCCTGAAATTCCCTGTTGTGAGGATATTCGCCAGGGTTCCCTGTCACCAGCCCCGCTGGGGACAGCGGAGGGAGGCATTGCACCAGTGGGCAGCGCAGGGCAGGACCCCAACTGCAGCTCCTCTAACGCACCTGCTGCAGGGGCCTCTTCTGACTATTGAAGGGAGCTGGCACATGCTAGCAAGGGATAATCACTCCTTTGGTACTATCAAGCAGGGGAACAGGTAGGGGAAATACCACCCATCCACATTCTGCAAATCAAAATGTGTTCTGCTTCTAGCGCTAAGTTTCCACTGTAAGTATAGAAAATACATTGACTTACACCAGCTTACGGAAATGAGAGGAGCTGAAACTGCCTGTATTTCCACAAAAGAGTATTTGTATTACTGAAGGGTAACTTTATCAAACCTTCATCTATGGACAGCACATCTCTGGAATTCTGCAATTTCTACTGGAAGGAGGCATATAGTAGTGTCACATCACATGAGCAGAGGCTACTTAAAAAAAGAAAATCTCGAAATGTTTCAGATTCATACAAGTTAATCTCATTTAACAACGAAATTCAGGACACAAACAATATTGACATGAGAGTGTTTTCAAACACAAACACACTCATCCCACAGCAGTATTTCTAGCAGTATATTTTTTTCCCCGTAGCTTTCCTGTATGTTTCTCCTTGAAGGTTTCAAAATAGTCAAGCAATTCAGCTTTCCCTATAACTCTTGGACTTTTTCAAACCTGAATTAACTCTTCTATACACAAACATCTTTTTGCCAGTCCGCAAAGAGAAGCTCCTGGCACTGTTCAAATCCTTATTTTTTCTCCCTTTAAAAATCTTTTCATCTAACTTCCCCTTCCCCCCAAAGGATGCTTTTTTAGTTTTGTTATTCCTTCTTCTTTCCTTGCCTCCTCATTTCCCCACCTCTTCCCTGAGACTTATCTCCAGCTTTTCTTTTTTTTGTATTTTGCTTGAGCTCTTATGAAACCCTGACCTGTTTACAGAGAAAAACCGACAGAGCTCAAGGGCTAATGTTTTACCCCTTACTCACCATCCCATATCTGGCTGCAGTCAACAGTAACCAGAATTCATCATCATCAATGGATTTTCAGTGACATGCACTGTATTTGCTCAGATAATGGCCCCATATATTGCCTTTGAAATGAGGGTGTGACCATTACTTAGGGATATTCTCAAGAGTCAGTAATTGGTGTTGCTGCAGGACATGTTTGCTTCATGTTTTGAAGGCAGACCTGCAGAAAAACAAGCTTTGAAGTTTTTTGGATGGTACTGTGCTCTCAGAAGGACACACCAATATTAACCTGAGCACATCACCTTTGGATTGGAGCAGGCCATTTACTAGCTGGTTTGGAGCGCAGGGGAGGAACAGTCATAGGGTGCCTCTGAAAGGTCAGGCACACACATGAGGGTACAGACCTTTCCACATTCTGTAGTGAGGGCCAAGCTAAACAATGTAGGCTGGAGTGGCCTCACTCCAGCTTCTGACAGGTATCTTCTTTACCTCCACATAGTTTTGAGATGGCCTTCAAATCTTTCAAGACTGCCTCAGGAACACCTGCAGACAAAACAGCACTGCAATGTCCCCATCAGAGATACAACTCTCCTTGCAATAGGCTCTGCACAGATGTGTAATAAAAAAAGACAGTCCTGTTCCCACACACCACAGAACGACGGAAACAGTAAAAGCAGGTGGGGGAGTGCCAGATAATGTGGAATCAATACTGGTCCGCAGGATGCCTGACAGTGATACTTGGTGTTTGAGGAAGGAAGCAAATGTAACATGCCTATACAGGCTGCAAAGACAATTTCAGAGTTTATGAACCTCACTGCTTTTTAAAGTGACTACAGACAGACAGTACACAATTTTTCTGATTTAAAAAAACTAACAACTTGATAGAGCTACTGGACAAATAGGACCAAGCCGCCTTGGTGCCAGGTAACTGTAAAGTGTACAGAATACCTGTGAGAATGCAGCCTCCAAAATTACTATTTCCAGTGCAGGATAAACGTCCATCCACTTCTCTAGTCCTCAACTTTATAAGCTTGCCAACTGAGCCCAAACGTGGATCACAGCCTCCATTCCTGGAGCAGGAGAGAGAGGGATATGCTGTATCCAGTCCAGCTCTGTACACTTGTCCCACCTGGAGAGAGGAAAGCAAGCCGGCCCACCAAGATTTGGGAGGTCGAGAGATCACTTCCATCTGCTGTATTTTTCTTCTGCACTGGCCAAGGTTTAAAACCCTGTGCATGTGCATTATCACTGACTTAAGCACGGTGACCATAAGATTTTTCCTTCCCTCATTTTTCTCCGTTCAAGTATATTCTCCATTAGTGCACAAAATTACCCTTTTCCCCCCCCATCTAATTCACTGCTCCCCATGGGATAGCCATTAAAATTGATTCATGAATGCAGGCAAAAGTGGGAACACAGAACTCCCCTCCCCATCATGTCCCTCTCCAGGAGGGAGTTTGAGACACATTGAACAAAGAACCCTCAAATCTTCTGGCATACAGCTTAGAAATCAGAATGTGATTTCCAGTCTGTATCTCTTGCTTCATTACAGAAGATATGGCCCTTAAAATAGGCAATTGGCTTTGACCAGTAATTTCTTAGGCTCTAGCTTTTAGTTTTGTTTTTCTGTAGATTCCACACTACAACAGGCGGCTTCCATCCCTCCAGTCCTGCCCTCCAACCCCAGCTGCAGCAGTGAAGATACCTAAAGGATTCAGGCAGCTGGACAAAATGCAAGACCCTGGCTCTCAGGCCTCATCTGTGTTTCACTCCTGAACATACATCTGGATTTGACAAAGTCATGCTTATCAGATAGATCAGCAGAGAGTCTGCTCTCTGTGTTGTGGTGCAGAATTAGGTCAGGAGAGTGCTCTGCCAGCTTGTGTTTTGCTGTTTAAACCTGCATAGAGTAGTCGTGGACACAGCAATAAAGGACAACTCATTGCACTAACCAAATTCTTCACCCCCTAATCCCAGTCAATTTTCCAACCTTGAGAGGAAAATGAAATACAAATCATACATTACTAGTACTTAACTGCATATTCCAATGGCATAAATCTATGAGAATACAACTGAGGCCAGGAGGCAAATTTATTTTATGAAAATACATAATCTTTGAGGACAAATTGAACGTTATAAAAATAAAGTCTGAAGAATGGTAGTTCTCAACTTTTAAGCTGTGGTCTTCTGCGATGCCATAGCTGGGTCTTCCAGCCAGCCTCACCAGATGGCCAGATTGGCCACCATCAGAATAGCAGTCTGGGAACAAGTGCCCTACAGCCTTGCCTCAGCATCCTGGCTGGAATACACTCTGAGGCAGCAGTTCTGTACTCACAGTTCAGAGATATTCCCCAGTGCACTTGCTTAAGAATTCCTGAAATTTGTGAAGAGATTAAAGCCAAATTTCTGGTCCCACAGAGGTCAGGGAAAATATCAGAATATCGGTTACTAGCTTTTAAATGTTAATCATCACTATTCACACTAAAACCTCATTACACTAAAAACACCCCCCCCCCCACCAGCACACAGTATGAAAATCTGCTTAAAAGTAGTATATAAAAAAAGGAATTTTTTCTTAAGCAGTAGGTAAGTTCAGCTGCAGAGGATTCCAGCACCTACATAAAATTTTTTGTTTCATGGAGGCTGCGCAACCATTCCTGCTCTTACATACAACTGTACAAATCAGTTTATTAGTGATGCTTTTGCAAAGAGGGTTTGACAACAATAGAGAGTCCCCAGCCTGCTAAATAAGAAGCGACAACTCCATTTGAAAGCTGTCTCTGGATGTGTTTTATGTGCAGAAATTATCTGTGACAGTTCAGATCAAAATAGAGTTTTCATTTCATGTGGGAGGTAAATGGACGATAGAATAGGTTACTTTAAATGCTGTAGTCTAGTCCAATTAATGTTTCAGACTTTTTTCCTATGGATTTCTTCCGTACTCTATGCTCCAAACTTCGGGGTAAAAAAAATGTAAAACTAATTTTGTCAATAGCATGATGCAAAGAACAGGCCAAAAGGTAATAAAAGTGGTTAACAAAAACAGTCATGCAGAAGTATGGCAAAAAAGATCAAGTTACAGTAATCTCGCTGTGAAACTAATAAGTATAAAACAGAAAAGAAAACATCACTTCATCATTCTTTCAGGGAGAACCAGGCAGGGGAACCAGTTCTGATTTCCCACCTCAATCAGCAGAAATTTTGCCACTTACTTTGACGGAAACAGGACTTGCGCATCAGTCGTCTTTCTGAGCAGCAGAATCAAATCCACACGCTATCATTTGCTTTTCAGATTGTGCAACATAAATTTACAATTTCTAGCTTATGTAACTATACCAATGACACAATTCATACTTCAAAAAAAATGTCAGATCCAAGATATTGCTTTGGCCTCTGATGCAAGGTTGCAGATTTTCATGTTTTCCAGAACATCATACCTGCTGATTCTTTCAAAGATATGCCCCATTAAGTACCACGCGTGCTATGTTACCAGAAATAAGACAGGATACAATATGAAAGCATTAATGACTTCATCTGTTCTTGTATCCTTTTATGTACTGTGGCAACTGCTGCAGTCTTATCATATACAGTGACTATCACATATTACTACCTACAGCTACAGAAATGAAGCATCCACTATCAAATTTGTATCAGTGTTTATCTAAATTCAGATATGAACTGCCACTTTTCTTTCCAGTAAACACACATTCACATTTGTTACCTGTAAATCAGTCAGTTGCTTCCTGACCCATTTTAAAGAAACATGTTTTCTTAAAGGTCTGGAGCCACCACTGTGTTACTCAAGCACAACAGTGGCTCTCATGTAGAACCAAAGGGAGCTGTGCTGATTCAGTGCCGTAGCTTCCTAACTATCTTTTTCAAAGTTGATAGGGAAAACCAGTAGTTCACACATTGGTTTTTAGATGTAACCATTAAGTATCATTAGTAGAGAAGCTAGGACCCACAAGTGAGTGATCTCATCCCAAACAAGGGCCCACAAACCTTACATAATCTATTTTGTTTATGCCACACTTTAAACAATGCAGGTTTTGAATCTTTTCTGAGAAATGCCATTTTTGTTGGCACAATTTTCAATTTCCACCCACTTGGAAGAGCAGGTGTCTTCGTGTATCATTTCTTAACCCTGGGAATAAAGAAAACATTTAGAAAACATGTTAAAATTGTTTTCTTGAAGTCAGGGGACATTAATTTAAGGTTCCATGGGCATTACAGAAGAACAGACCTCCACTATAAATGCACTGAGCTAGCAAAAACACTGACATAAAGCATTGAGAAGATATGAGACCTCAGTATCTCTACCAGCCAAAGACTGAACACTGGTAATCTTATTCCTCGGAGGCACGTTTTAACACAAAAGAGAAATTAACATCTATCTATGCACTAGGGTCTTGAAAAGAAAAACAACAGAACAATGAAGCTGCTCAGACATCTGGTATATTTGCTATAGCTAATAGTAATGAGATAGTGGGCAGAGTGCAGATTAAAGGTGAAAAGGTATGAAGGAATACTGTTAATCATTTCAGAAGCCACACAGACATGTAAAAAATACCAGTACTCAGACTAATGTGTCTAAATTTTGTGAGGAATTCTCAAGCACTTCTCATATTTAGATTGATAATCTATTTGTAGCAGCACTCAAAGAAAGAGAATTAGACTTCTGCCTATTCCATTTTGGAGCCAGAACATGTCACTAACTGCAAGAGACTTTTCAAGCTCTGCAAAGAGGTCAAAGCATCACCACTGATGCAGACAGTGGTATTTACAGAGAAAAGGAGGAAAAGATCAATCCCTTCCCCCCAGTCCCTTTTACTCTCCCTCTGAAGCAGCTGCTGCTTAAACATTGCCATTGTATACAGAGGCACAAAATAATTGCCTCCTCTTTTTTTTCAAATCAGGGACAGGGACAGCAGAAGATGTTAAAGGAAGAAAACAATACCTTATTCAGGTGAAGGACTGCAGACTGTCTGCTTGTAACTTGTGTACTAACAGTCAACAACAATTAGGAACAGGTTTCTTGCTCTGAAGCTGTTCCCCAACCCTCCTCCACAACCTCACACCCCTTTGTCATGCTATGGAAGTATCCCCTGATATGTAAAGCAGGGACTCCAGCCGCAGAAGGCTTCCTCTGTCATTACCCGAGAGCAGAGCAGAAGCAAGCCAGGTCCCCTGGTTAGCAGCACACTTACAGCATACAAGTGCTCAATTAAAGCAGCCCTTTCAGACAATTATTGAGCATTACGGTGACTCAGGCATAGAAAAGAGTTGCCCTCTCCCCGCCTCGCTGCAAGACAGACCACGTTTTGAACGTGTTTTCATCCCTCTGAAGGTGCGTTGTTGCATACTTTTCAATTACCAGACCATATACAATGCTTGCATTAGAAACATGTTCTATGCGTAAATTTACAGGCCCGTCTCAAAATAATTGTTTTCCATGCGTTTTATGTAAATACCGTAATGATGATTTGTGGTTGATTCCCATTTACAAGGTAATAACCATATCCAGGACTAAGTAGGCATCAAAGCCTAAGGGCAGAAGTGTTTGTAACAGATAAGCTCCACAGCTGAAGGACATGTTCTAGCTAATACTAGTTGGAGAAGAAATGCCCCTAAGATACTATTATGCTGAAAAATTTATTTAAGATTAAAATTTTAAGTGAATAAAGAAATTAAACCATAAATATGGATCAAAGACTGAACGATAAGATGTTGTTTGAAATGTTAAAACATTAGTTGTCTCCTTCTTGTTTCTCCTTACTGCTTCCAAGTCACTGGAGGGATGGGCTAACAACCTCTCAGAGTGCAGGTTCAACCATGACACTGCAGAACTGTCACACTGACCTACTGGTACACAAGTAGAAAACCAGAAAGAAACAAGAAGGGAAAAAAAATGAAAAGGACATTTATTGGTCTACAAGTACGTTATATATATTTTTAATTTTTAGCACTTTCTAGAAGTATTTCACACTCACTCTTGCATCTTTTTTTATTGTGCGTTGTTTTTTGTTTTTCCCCGCTTCAGCTTGGTGGAATGAAAAAATGAAGGCACCTACCTGTTTTGCAGGCAAACTGAAGAGTACAAAATCTTTCACGCAATCACTCTCCACTGCTTTCTAAAAATGCCTCCAGACATCAAGGACAAGTTAGTGATAAAAAAAGATAACTTCAGTGGTTATCTGAAGCAATATAATTTTCTCACATCCCTCTGTCCTAATGAAAGATCTCACTTTCTCTCAGATGCAGGCCACAATGTAGTTTAAGACAAGTTATTTATTTCATTTTCCATGACCATCTAACATCACTCTCCACAAAATAGTCACAATTCTCTTAGACCATCCCAAGATCAATACCGATACCTTGATCAATGTCAACAAATGCTCTGCTGCTGCATGGCCTGCCAGAGAAACTGCTCCTTAGCCACAGTACACATTGACTCCACATGGTGCCAGGTCTCCTTGCGGGGATGTAAGGACAGTCACAGAGGTTCAGAGTATATACCAACTTAACTACATCAGAAGACTTGAGCTGATGAAACAATAAACTATTTCTTGGCTTACTATGACCACTTGGATTACTGTCTGTGCCAGTGGACTTGCGATCATGGATTGAAAAATAGCACGTTTTAAGAGTTTGTCATTGACTGTAGGCTCTGCACAGCTGTCAGACAATAATCAAAATTATTCTTTTTATTCAGCATCCTGTTGCCTATTAAGCCATTTCCATCACATCTCATCAGTCCTCCCAATATTTTTGCTAGCACAATATTGAGCGATTTTCAGCTTTTCAAACAACACCAATTTTTACAGTTCTCTGCTAACTGAAAGATCTGGTTCATGCTTGTGCCTATGCTTGCCATCAGCAATGCTGCTTACTGAGTGCTTGGGTAACCTTTCACCACTGGCATCTTGACACAAGCAGGGAGCAAGGTCCTGGACTCTTTTCAGGAGCAGTCAGTTTATCCTGCTATTAGATGCTTGAACCCTCCATGAGAAGGTTCCCATAGACTCATTCAGAGGTCAAATCTGTGGCCCGGTTAGAGATTTTATATCTTATTATGTTGAGAGCTAAGTCACTCAGTGGAACAGAAAAATTAAGATTAGCAGAAAAATCTTAAAAGATCTGCCAGTGTAAACCCCATGTAAACTGGGACTGCAGAAAAATCAGTGTGCAAACAACCTTCTCAGAATATGGCAAGAATTCCCTACATCTTATGAACACATCGAGATGACAACAGTTTCCACTGTAAGGTTTTCCGCTACACAGTTAAGCTGCGTGAGCAGCATACCGATCTAAGCACTTTGCCTGGACATGAGCAGTCATGCTGGAAAACCCTACCAGAGTTACGGCATTGTTCCTGGCAGCAGCATAACCTGGCAATGCTGGTAGGTCCAAGGTGTGCCCCATGGTTCCCTGTGCTGCAGTCATCTCAACTGGTGTAAGAGCTTTTCCTGGTGAACTGAGAAAACCAACTGACTGTTTATTTTGAGAACATATGAGAAACTGTGGGATGTCGCTTGAAGACTCCCAGGACACAGTTATGCTCCTTACTGGTTAATGAAGAGGGGAGCTGAGGATTGCTTTACCTGTAGCTCAGAGGAACCTGCTAGGACAGGTCCCACTGACCTTGCATAACCTCAAACAGAAATGAAGATACTGTGAAAACCTTTTTCATGGCTCCAGTCCGTCTATGTCCATTTTCCCTGTCACATCTAAGAGTTACTTGTCCATCCTTATTAGACAGATATCACCGCTGTCTTAAATGGGACTAGCCAGCATTTTGAAGCAGTCCAGTGATAGCCCTTTTCTCCCTCTCCCCCAAACTTAACCCTTTGTCCATTAGTTTAAGATTTCTGGGAAAGGATTCTTTGTCTCCCACTAAACTTTGACTATTTTTTCAAAATAGTTTGACCAGAAGCCACTAATTTATCTCAACAAAGTGAAAAGTCAGGACAGAGCTTGCTGTGAGCTCATGTCATCACCTAGAGTCTGAACATATGGATGCTCATACACATGAGCTGGTGTATGCTCCTCATGTCCAACCTCTTCCACCTCCGAAAAAGACAGACATATGTACAGACTTAAAAGTCTAGCACAACAAAATCCCATACCCTCATCTACTGGTCAGTTTTATTAAACCAAGATTTTCTCTACAATGAAAGGAAGAATCCCTTTCTTCCATTTAACTAGCAGCAGCTAAGAAAAAACTTAGGAGTTTTGGAAAGCCATCATTTTGGACAGAGTGTAAGCTCCCTGAGGTCAGCAGTGTAGATTCATCTTGCACTGGGCTACACAACAAAGCCTGCACAAGGCCAAGTCACCAGGCCTTTCTCTGGAACTACCTGCATATCCAGAAGCTAGATGGTGGTAAGGCAAAATGACTGTGTCGGGAAGCTGGGGCAAAACCAGCAGATAGTTAACAACAAGATTGGGAACTGGGCTAAGAGAAAGGGAAAACAAAAGAAAAACAAACAGTTTCTTGGCAAAGGACTTGCTGGAAGGACAAGCCTCACAACTGTGAGAAGCATAATGACCTCCTGTTTGTTTCTCTTCGATCAGGGAAACGGGCCTAGGTTAACATTCACCATTTAACCAGAACTGTAGTACAGAATAAACCTGGCTGAAAACATACCTTTTTTTTTTTCCTTAGCTAGAGCAACTCTGCAAGACTAATGATGAGGCCAAAGAGACTCATTCTGATAGAAGACAACCTGGAGCAATGAAAAGCTGGGAATTTTGAAAACCCTAAAGTGTAGCAGAACAGACTACTGGAGAGTAGTGGGAAAACAGAACCACATCAGATTTAACCATGTCGCTTACACTTTAATTAAAATAAGATTTAGCAATTTTATTTAAGATTACCAAATTCTCAGAGGAAATGCATTTCTCTGTACTACTACCAGACAAGTATTAATTAGGGAGAAGAAAACGCAGTACACAATGCTACATCCATCCATCCATCCTGCGTATCCAGTAAGGTAGACTTTCTTGTTCAAGGAAAATATCCTAGTTATATTGTTTGCCTGCTGAATGGAAATACCACATTCTATTAGGGTTTGCACTTTAAGTATGGAAGTGACTGGCTGTGCTGGTTTTGGCTGGGGTAGAGTTAGTTTTCTTCGTAGTAGCTAGTATGGGGTCATGTTTTAGATTTGTGCTGAAAACAGTGCTGATAACACCGGGATGTTTTAGTCACTGCTGAGCAGCGCTTACACAGAGTCAGGGCCTTTTCTACTCCTCACCCCACCCCACCAGCGAGCAGGCTAGGGGTGCACAAGGAGCTGGGAGGGGACACAGCCAGGACAGCTGACCCCAACTCACCCAAGGGATATTCCACACCATATGACGTCATGCTCAGCATATAGAGCTGGGGGAAGAAGGAGGAAGGGGGGAACTTTCAAAGTGATGGTGTTTGTCTTCCCAAGTCACCATTACATGTGATGGAGCCCTGCTTTCCTGGAGATGTCTGAACACCTGCCTGCCCATGGGAAGTAGTGAATGAACTCCTCATTTTACTTTGCTTGTGCGTGCATGGCTTTTGCTTTACCTATTAAACTGTCTTTATCTCAACCCCCGAGTTTTCTCACTTTAACTCTTCTGATTCTCTCCCCATCCCACCAGGGAGGAGTGAGCAAGTGAGCGGCTGTGTGGCGCTTAGTTGCTGGCTGGGGTTAAACCACAACACTGGCCTATAGACAAGATTTTAACAGCTTCTCTTTTGAAAAACTGTTCTTTGAAACTTTTGAAAAAAATCTTCAGCCATTAACCATTCCTTTAAAATGCTACTTATGAAATCTTAATTTTGCACATTACCAGCTGGTTCACAAATAGCTATCTATAAGCAGAAGTGTAATGATCTTCATCTTTCTTTCTTGGAGCTTACCAGCCTTATAGTCAATTGTGGCTTCTTAATTAACAGCACACACATATTAGCTTTTAAAATTAAATGGTGTTTTGTTAAAAAAAATATTGTGCAGAGAAAAGTTAATACATACATACATTATTCTGCTGCTGATTAAAAGAGCGAGTATGAACTTTTGGTCGAACAACATCCTGCATAAGACAGAATTTAGAGTCTCTTGCTCACACTAGGAAATACGCTATGGCAGGAACACATGCACGGCCATATGATTTCATTCCAGCTGCATGGACGATCTGATTTTGTCTTTATTTGTGCATTTAAGAGGCTAACAACACCATCTGCATTTCACTCTGTATCCTCTGGTATGGTCTCATCTTCCAGTAACAGACCTGCTCTTTCTCCAGGGACTTATATTTTTCACTTGCATCCAAATGACTGAAAGAATGGGACATTACTGATAAATAAGCAGAATTAATGTAAAATAATTCCATGCAATAATATATCACATAAGAAAAGACAGGGCTGGAGGGGGAAAAAAAAAACACCAACCTGAATGCATATGAATGTTTAACACAGCTGCCAAAACTCAGGCTCACCAGCATCTGCAGCAGGACAGTCACAAGGGAGTTGTGGGAGTGCAGTATATAAAATTTTACACATCTGTCAATAAGTGAGGTGATCCAAATGCAAACCCTAGCAGGCAGGATGCACGCAGGCAGATTTGTGACTATTCCTGACAAAATTTATTTCTGCTGAAGAATGCATGGCCTCGAACAAGCATGCACACATGGCAGCGGCAGCTCCGCTCTGGTTAAAGATGACAACTTCCTTCTGTTTAGACACGCTCTAAAATGCTCAGGGTCACCTGAGTTCCATGAAAACTGGGGTTTCCATAAGAAGTGAACGATAGGGCTAGGGTCCCAAAGTTGGAAGGATCTGGATGAGGGGTTTCTGGTAAATAGCCCTCTGAACTCTATCTGTAAAGTAGTTTTTCTTGAATGCTAGCAGTAGACTTTTATTTTCCATATGGGTGGGAAATAAAACCAAGGCTCATTTAAACATGTCCCAGGAGGTCCAGGTACTCAGCATTTTCCATAGTTAGCATAGTGAGTATGCAGTACCCATTTGTCCTTTCTGAGGAAGAAAACAGCAATCAGTATCAGGAGCAAAAAACACAGTACAAGTGTAACTCCAGTGGCACAACCTACACTCCTGTGGAACTAGTGGCCAAAGGGGTTTCTGGACTGCCCTGCTCTCATGAGCAGGACACCTCTCCTGAGAGCCCCCAGGAACCACTGAACCACTGCTGTGCTTGCCAATGCCAGTTTGAATTTAACTGCTGTCAGAAATCTATCAGCCAGGAAGGACAGTAAACTGCCAAACATTAAGTTTCTGGTTTTAACATTATGGGGAACAGTGAGCGGATTGCAGCCAAAGGTTCAGAAGACCCCACATTATGTTTCAGGAAAAAAAAAAAAAATCCAGAGGGAAAGGAGTCAGAGGACAGTCTCAGAAGGCATAAGGTAGTAAAGGACAGGGGGACAGCATAGATGATTTTAGGACACCAAGCAGAAGAGGCTATGTGGTTAAGAGAGAGCACATGGCTTGCTCATACTTCCCGTGCTTTGTAAATCAAAATATTTCAATGCATGACCATAATCCTCTTTCCAGTGTAACACAAGATACAGTGGCAAAGGGTATGCAGATATTACACAGCCTCATTCAGTTTCTACCCTGCCTCCACACTACCCATCTTAAAGAATAACCATTCCTGAGTAAAGGTCCATCCACTCCTAGAGCAGTGGATTGGTTGGTTTTGGTTTTTTTTTTTTTTTTTTTTGCTATTCAGTGATAAAAGGTATTGTAGATGGATGCGCAGTGAGCAATGCCAACTGTACTTTGTACTGAGAACAAGAAAACTTCAGTTTCTGACCGGACTAGAAATTTAGGGCTAAGTAACATACCTGCGCAACTATAACTTGCCCTTTTTGAACAAAGCCTTTTCTGTGCAGCTCTGGATTCCTATGGCCTTGCATTGAGGGGGATGGGAGTGACCTACACCTGCCCAAAAGATAAGCATTTAGCCTGTTTTTTAGTAAAAAATGCTCCCTTTGCTAGATTTCAAAACTCCGGACCCTTATTACTCTCCTGTCAGAGTTACACATAGCTTACGTTTGTCATTTGGTTTCTCAGGACACGCACATCAATTTTTCCCTTTGATCCTTTCCAGGGAGAGGCAGACTGCTCAATGTGTTGCCCCTCTCTCTCATGACTCTGGCCAGCTCTGAGGGTGGGACATGAGGGGCAGAGTCAGGGTTGTGCAGAGGTATGGGGTTCACTTCCCCATTTTCAACTTCGTATGCTGCTAGATCAAATGTTCTGGAAGAGTACAAGTTTCAATAAGGAAACTTTCACCCAGAAATAAGGAAGATCCATTTTTCAATTAATTAATTAACATTGTCGAGTATAAGATCTTGCACAGTGGGACCCAACATAGCCCCTCCAAAAACAGAAAGCTGGATCAGTCTGGGGCTTTGGACTCTACTCCTACGTAATATAACAGTGTTGGGTTTTTTTATTAGTATTTTTTTAAATCTGCAACAAGATACAGCTCTGAATCTATTCTCACTAAACAAAGGAAAACTGTATTCATTTTTGTCAGACCAGCACTTTGAAATTCCCCAAGATAAGACATAAATAAATGAAGAATTATACTTGGCGATGAGTTTGGCATCAGACTTTAAACGCTTCATAGTTCTGGGCTGAGGAAATAAGTTGAGCAAAGTCTCTAGAACCTTTCTGGAGATGTACTCAGAGTGTTTGGATGTACTTGACAGCACCATGTTCAAGAGAGGAAAAAAGAGGAAATTGCTTATTCGAAACGTGAGAAAGGGTTGCACCATGTGACATGCCTGACATTTAAGTGATAATAGCGTTGTGCATATGCTCTTTTGGCTTTGGTCTGACACCTAGGCTCTGCCATGGTGCAGCTTAGCACTGTCATGGTACAGCCTTGATGACTAAACTCAGAGAGATGTGACTTACCACTCGTTTTAGGAACATATGGCCCACAGATCACCCAGCCTCTGCCGCAAGCTGGGGAAAAGTACAGCATCTCAGGCAAAGACGCTGCAATTTCCCCAGCTGCACAAGGTGGCTGTGCAGGCTGCACCGTCCTTTGGGATGCCATTTGCATTACAGAAAATTGTGGCTAATTAGAAATAAACATAAAAATGCTTGATTTACAAAGAAATGTGTGATTTTGCCAGCTAATTTTTTTTTCACTCTCTTTAACTTAACATTCACAAATACACTGATCATGCTAATGCTTTTGCTATATTCATTAATAAGGACAATTTAATAGCACCTCTCTCAGTTAAGAATCCCAAAGCTTTCAGCAAAATATACACAAAAAATTACATCTATTTCACTGAATATAGTCATTGTTGGAATGAAAATCAACAATTGTGTAGTGCAGAAGAACGTTACACAACAGTTGCAAATAAGACACAAAGCAAACCCCCAAAGAACCCAAAGCGAAAAACCCCTGAGATGCCAGATGCAAGTGTAGGTAAATGGGATGTTAGCATGCAAACAGCAATGTGAAGCAGGTCTGTGTGTGCCCTGAGGAGCAGTGCTTGAAGGCAGCAAACATACTTCATAATGATTAAAGCAACAGACTTCATACATGTGCAGCCTATTGCTTTTCTGCATTCTGAGAGGAATGATCCAGGAATGCTCAATGGATTCTGGTGAAGAGAAAAGGGAAGGCAAGTGTACACAAATTGTGAACAGCACTGATCTGATCACTAAGTTTCTTACTTTATAAAGTGGCCTCCAAATTTTAAAAGGCATTAATTATGTTAATTCATTCTTCTGCAAAAATAAAATAAATAAAAAAGAACTTCTTGTTTCAAATGATGAGTTTTAATTCCACGTAACTGGAATTCCCAGACCAAAATGAAATCATCTAGTCTCTCTGTGTTCAAATCCCCTTTCTACCCCAAAACCCATTTGCTTTAGTCACTGATCAAGTCTCCACACACTGTATTACAAGTTAGGAGTCAGAGGTGGGAGAAAAAGCCATCCATCTAAAGTAAAATTAATAGCAAAACTTTGAGAGAGAGCATGCATGCATTATCAAGACCAAAGCATGAGCTATTACATGACAAATGTGTTGATAAATGTTCAGCCCTGCAAACACAAAATAACTTTGGTTTGGCTAATAAGCCTCCATTCTAGCCCATTCCCATAATTTTGAGGCAGACAAGGTAGTTTTCATACTTGACCCTTGAAAGCAGATTTGTTTTTATAATTAACATGTTATCCAGGGATTTTTCTTTCCACATCTCTTTCTCCTTTCAGGACTCTCCCTCTAGCATAGAAAGATTTCCTTGCCTGAAGTTGCCACTATATTCAACAACTGCTGGCTGAGACCTCACAACCCACTGCATAAATTCACATAAAATTATTCACGTTTGGCACATTTCTGCTGGTGAATAACAACAACCTTTTTGTCTCTGAGACAAAGGAAAGAGAGATTTAAAAAAAGAACAAAGGCAGCCTAATAAGAATACCACATTTCCTATTTTTTCCTAATCTGGTTAAACAGCCTCTACAAGCCTGAGAAAGTCAACAAAGCAAAGTTGTTGTGGACTGTTTGTCTTTCAGTACAGAATCAACACAGATGGAACAGCCTCTCAGCATGACTTCTGATCATGGGCTTAGATATGAGGTAACTTTTCTTGCCTGTTGGATGTTTCGGTTTTAGTTTTTCACTGAGTTATCATGCTATCATGCAATTACACCTAAACCCACACTAAAATCCAGGATCCCAACACTGAATCCAAACCTGGTTGGGACTTCAGTCTTGTCCACATAGCAAGTCAAGAGTTCACTCAGTGTAGTTACAAGCTCAATACAACCAATCAAATAAGAGAGGCCTGAGGGAAAGACTTGAGCATTTGCTTTTGCTGCATAGAAAAACAATGTATAGACCACACTTCAAAAACGACGAAATTTTTAAAATGTAAAGTTACAAAGTCCTATTAAAACTGAAATTATGAAGCAATCTTTATGACAATCATAGAATCATTAAGGTTTGAAAAGACCTCTCAGATCATCAAGTCCAACCATCAACCCAACACCACCATGCCTCCTAAGACATATCCCCAAGTGCCGCATCTACACATTTTTTGAACACCTCTAGGTATGGTGACTCCACCACCTC
This sequence comes from Morus bassanus, assembly GCA_031468815.1. NCBI lineage: Eukaryota > Metazoa > Chordata > Aves > Suliformes > Sulidae > Morus > Morus bassanus. The sequence continues at coordinate 29,536,509 of CM062574.1, read as the reverse complement.
TCTGGGCAGCCTGTTCCAATGCCTGACCACTCTTTCAGTGAAGAAATTTTTCCTAATATCCAATCTAAACCTCACCTGACGCAGCTTGAGGCCATTTCCTCTCATCCTATAGGTAGTTACTTGGAAGAAGAGACCGACACCCACCTCACTACAACCTCCTTTCGGGTAGTTGTAGAGAGCAATAAGGTCTCCCCTCAGCCTCCTTTTCTCCGGGCTAAACAACCTCAGTTCCCTCAGCCTCTCCTCCTAAGACTTGTTCTCCAGACCCTTCACCAGCTTCGTTGCCCTTCTCTTCTCTGGACACGCTCCAGCAACTCAATGTCCTTCTTGTAAACAATGTCATTTGCAAAATGGTTCAATGTCTTACTCCAATTGAGTTACATCTGTATATATTTATATTTGAAAAATACATGAACCTCAATTTAGTCTCCCTCCCACTGGGAAATCTCAGATCTTGGTTTACTGCATCAGCATAAACTCAGTTTCTGATCCCTTTGCTATATACAAACATTTGTGTGACTTCAGTGACAATTGTCTCAAGACTTTTCTAGTAAAGCAAAACCTGCTACATGGCAAAAAGCTGTGATCACTACCTCTTATTTCACCCTCTTCACCCTTATGTAGTAGGGGAAGAGTTAATAATACAGAAGAAAAAAAATCAGCAATGTTATGTTTGGAAAGACCTCTACCATGCTGTATTTAGGTGAAAAAGAAAGATGCTTGGCCCATTCCCTGCTACAAACTTAGATTTATGTCAGAAGTGTTTTATTACTATTTATAGCAATGACTCAGTAGACGTTTTTAAAGTACTATGATGCCACAAACTGAACACACTTCTATATCTGTGCTCACATATTTCTCCAAAATTAACAAGTGTGGTATCACATAGCACAGACTGAGGCTATGGGGAGACACTACAGATTGTAATATGAACTCAAAGTGTGAACAATTCCTCAAGTCCCCCATGTCTTACTCTGTCAGCTCTTCTTTTCACAGACTTGGGTATCTTCCCTACACACTGGTTTGAAAAACCCAACATTGATATATTAACGCCATGATAGTAATGAAGTCTTACGTTCTTTTAGCCCCAAATTCCAGAAGCAACCAGTTTTAAAATCATCATAATGGTAGGTATGCCATCAACTCAAAGGAATTTCTGTTTTCTTTTTAACCCAGGGAAGAACTTGACCATCCTTCTTTAATGCTATCAACCTGGAAGCTTGACAGTAAGGATTAAAAATTGCTCTTTCCTTCCCGCTTCGTTATTGGAAAGGCTGTGAAAGGCAATCAGTCTTCTGAAGCCACACTTCAGAGTCTGCATAAAAATGCCATGATTCCCAGTCCTCTCCCCAACATAATTGAAAGTGCGTAATATCACACAGCTGGGGAAAACTAAACCATAAACATATGCAATATATCATGCTATCATATAAAACCTGTTAATAATAGGCACTTGATGATCAGCAGGATCGAAAGGGATCTGAAAACACAGATTATTTTTGCTGCAGGGTAAGAATTTTTCCCGATTGAAAGAGGGAAAAACACTCTCTCAGCAGTGCAGGAATTGGACTGGAGTCAGTTCATTCATTCTGTTTGTGAAATATAGACTTTTCTTTAATGATTTCTGTTTGACTGCTGCCTTGCTCAGATGCTTTGGGAGTACTGCTGCAGCAAATCATGGTTTTGGTTAAGACGAAATCCATGGCTTTCTAGTCAGTAAATACACAGGTTTGGGGCATCTGAACAGGCCCCCACCTAGCCCCAGGTTCCCTCCCCACCAAGGTAACATTGCTTGTAATGCCAGGTGGCAATATTACCTGTCACCAGGAGTCTGTGGGTAGTGCTGCTTGTTTATTTTTGCATACAGTCCTTCCAAGTGCTCCCTCTCCATTGGTGCTGAAGGAGAATCACGTGGATATACAAAGGTCTCTGCTACTGCTGGTGATGATGGCCTGTAGATGCTTGCTGTTGGATAAGCCTCTCGGAAGTGGTTTACTCTGGCATAATTTGGATCCATCTCATCATCATCAATGTCAGGTCCTCCAGGACCAGTAGAGTAATCACTCAGGCCTCTCAGTTGCTTTTGCCGTAACTCCTGATGCTTTGCACCAATCCTAACAATGAAAAAGAAAGAACAAATATACAGTTGGATCTGCCTCAGCAGCAACCACAGACACTGATTCATCACACCAATTTGGAGCACCAATCCCAAACCCAACTGTTAAGATTTTCCAGTACACTGTGAAAACAGTGCCATATAAAACAAAATGGTGCATGCAGCAAGTTTGTTCTTTACCTCTGGCAATCACCTTTGTAACTGAGGTTGGCCATCATTCTGATGAAAAAAATTAATGCTGAATATAGTGTGGCTTTTCACAAGTGTGTTTGTGTTTGTGTGTATGCACGAACACATACAGTTTTAATTCTACACCTACCCTCCACTTCGCAGTTAAAATACCTAACCCAATCCTGAAACTTTTTATCTAAATTAGCCAGTGAAATTGTTACTGCCCCTTAGTCACTTGACCCACCTAGATTCTCCTAAATACATTAACTTGTGAAAAGTGGATTAAATGTGAACATAAATGGAAAGATGGCACAGTTGTCTCAAATCAAAGGACCAGAGTTAATGTGCTAAAGATTTAATTTCTTTTTTATTTTATTTTGGCTACATAACTGTGGAAATCATGCCTTATTATATAGGGGATAGGGACAAAATAAAACAGCAAAGAAATTAATAGAAACCTGACAGAGATGAATTGGTACATATAAGTGAATTAAAGACTATTACTGGCAATACTCCACTGTGATAAAGCCTTAAGTGGTATTACAAAATGCTGCTGCTAATCAGGGCCATTGTGTAATCTCTTTGGAATAGTAAAACATATTCAGGTAAATTTCAAACTCAGCTCATATTCAATGATTCAACATTTATGTTGGAGAAAAAGAAAACTATAGCAAGGCTCTGCAAGCACGCAACTTCTGTTAACTGCTCAGCTACTCTTCAACACAGCGTAATTAAATGCAGTGAGATGGATCTGGCAGAATGCTGACCACAGTACGTAATAAATAGCATTTACAGAAAATAACAGAGCATGGAGGAAAAAACAAAGAAGGGAAGACAGATACAGAGATGCAGTGCCTGACAGAAGTAGTCAACACTTGCTGTTGACTGTATCTGAAGTACAGCAGCAGTATAGAAAGAACAGTATAATTTGTACCATAGAAGAATAAGTAAAAAGGGTCTAGCAGACCTGTTTACCCCAGTAAAGCATAATGGCCTCAGGACTCTGCATAGTGAAAAATGAAGATGTTCTGGAGAAAGTCTTTAAAAGGCATGGAAAAAATGGTTCCCTAAAGAAATAGATGAGTGCATTGGGAGCTTCCAGTCTGACAGACGGGAGCTGTTAAGTGCAGAATGGGATTGATACAATTTATTTTACTTCATTAGAATTGTATCATCAAAATAAACGCTAATACTTTTCAATAATTAATAGCTAAAAAGGTGCACAAATAATTCTAATGAGAACAGCATGCCTTTCTACATATATACTTGAGTACATTAATGCATATCGTGCATGCTTTCCAGTTATACCTCTGCACTGACTGCAGTAGGACATATCTAGAGGTGATGCTAGTTTCTAACACTTAAAGTGCAGTCATACTTTACAATGAGATGAGCCTGCATATGACACAGTCCTTGACGGTCGGGGGGATGCCTACTATCCACTCTGCCTTCCCTCAGTGAAGCAGATGACTCTCCTCCTCCTCTCTAGTACTTGAGTACTGTGTGCAGTTTTGGGCGCCTCAGTATAAGAAGGACATGAAACTATTAGAGTGTGTCCAGAGGAAGGTGCCCAAGATGGTGAAAAGCCTCGAGGGCAAGACTTACAAGGAGTGGCTGAGGTCACTTGGTTTGTTCAGCTTGGAGAAGGCTGAGGGGTGACCTCATTGCCATCTACAACTTCCTCATGGGAGGCAGCGGAGGGGGAGGTGCTGATCTCCTCTCTCTGGTGACCAGCAACAGGACACGAGGAAATGGAATGAAGCTGCGTCAGGGGAAGTTCAGACTGGACATGAGGAAAAAGTTCTTCATTGAGAGGTGGTCGGTCACTGGAACAGGCTCCCCAGGGAACTGGTCACAGCACCAAGTCTGTTAGAGTTCAAGGAGCATCTAGATGATGCTCCTAGTCATATGATTTAGTTTTAGGTAGTCCTGCGAGGAGCAGGGAGTTAGACTTGATGATCCTTATAGGTCCCTTCCAACTTGAGATATTGTATGATTCTACGAAATATTTTAATATAAAGACCATGCGAGAGGATAATTATGTTCTTAATGCACCATTTCTGCTGATCACAGCCCACTTATTTAATTTTAATTTTTCTTCAAATATCACTAAAAATACTCACAAAACCTTAATGTAATCTACTACAGTAGCTCTTAGAGATGAAAGGATGATAAGAAGAAATAAGCTACAATCCATCTATATTCTTAACACCTCTCAGGTTTCTACACTGAGGCTTCCTAAGAATTCCTAAGAATTTATCCTTTTTTCTTCCTGGAGCTTCTTTCCCTGTACAATCACCTCCTCCTACTGTAACCTTCACTCCACTTCTCTTTTACTTCAGGTTTTCATGCCACACACACGCCCTATTTTGAATCAAATGGTGGCCGGGGTCAGGATCAGCACTATGCTCAAGTGCAACCTCACCCAGGGTAAGGCAGTGTCTTGAAGTAGTCACAGACTTTGAAATGAGCCTTTGATTCTGCACAATTCTGACTCTATCCACAAGGGAGATTTTACTGGAGAGTCTTACGGAAGGCATAGCCTGGCGTCAATACATGATCAATCCAGTTAGTAAGGCACAAATTCTCTCATTTTACTGTCAATTGCACTGGCCTAGCTTGGTGATGGCTTCCTGGGACAGCGAGAGTTTAATGGCATTTGAGGAACGATGGGACATACAGCTTCTTTGTAAAACTAATGGTGACACTGGTAACAGTCATGCTTTTATTTATAAAGCAATGGACAACAGCATGGGGAGAAAGTCAACACTGAGGAGCTGTATATGAAAACAGAAACTAAAAAGCACTGGTCAGCTTGCATTTCTATCTAAACCACAAACTATTACTAGCAAATGAGTAATAATTAGAGAGCAGCTGAAAGTGTGCAGAGCGTTTATCCTCCAAGGGTTTGTTAATAAAGATAAAAGAAAGATTATGCTGCAGGGAGTGGTGGAGGGAGCCAGTCTGCCTGTGTCTGTGTGTGAAACACCACGTGTCGTTCACATAAAAGAATTTGGGGCAAAGTTATCACTTGGCCCATTCACATAAAAAAGTCTTTTCAGGTAGCTCATGATCCTACAAGGAGAGGGATGGAATTCCATTGCAAATGAGGCCTCAGACATCAATGGAGCAGGGAGGGAGGCCTATGCTGCTGATTTCCATCTTTTATATATCCAGGGACTTCAAGAGAAACCCTCTTGCAGAAGGATTAATATTTTATATGTCCACATAGGATTATGTCAGAAATATAAAAATGAAGGCACTATTTTTGTTAAAAAAAAGATAAAAATAATAATAATAAAAAAATCACACAACTGTTAGCTCTTGCACCCAATAACTCTGTCAGTTTGGTAGTCGTTGCCACTGATTTATCTTGCTGCTCTTCTACTAAAATGCATAAAGCGCTTTGAAATTGTTGCTGTCTTCCAGATTAACTCTGAAAAAGCACTGAACATTCTTTAAAATCTGGGAAACTGTGGAGGGCTTCCCCCTCAACTAGTGACCAAAAAAGCCTCAACAAAGACTTCAATGCAGGAGTATATCATATGAGGTACAAGTTTCATGTCACACACAGAGGTCCATGTGGGATGATACAGGCAGAAAAATGGGAGGACACTGTATTTCAGGGAATGGTCTTATCACACACCAGTGCAGAAGGCATGGCACACAGTCCCAAGAAGAGCTTCTCAGAAAATGATGAGCCATAATGTTCTTTGGACCAATACATCACTGGTTCCCTAATTATTTAAGACCTATTTCAAAGCAAGAGTAGTACAGCACAGCAGCATCACGTGAATCTTGCTTTCATGTCTGACAGTGAGAGTAATTTGCCCTGCTATCAATACTGGTATATTCTGCACAACAAAAGCTGGAATTAGGTCACCACAATTTTCTTTTGTTCCTGTGAATAAGCCTAGCTTCTTCAGCTTCTCCTTCTGAATGCAACCTTCAATTGCTGTCACTATTATAAGTCGAACCTGCTCAAGAACAATTACTTTTGTTCTATATTATATTGACCAGTCAATACCAGGTTATGCGAAATTCTTCATGATCAATGTTTCATCTTTTCAATATGGCTACTATAATTGCATTAATATTTCTTGTTTCCTTTTTAGTCTTCCACACAAATCTATAAAATTTGCTCAGCGATCTCTTTTTCATTTCAAACCAAATGCCTCCCTATCCGAAACAGCATTATCTTTACTCCCTATCACAAAAAATACCAAACCCAAACCCCCCCCCAAAAAACACCCTAAAAATTCCAAATCAACACAACTATCATAGCAGTGAGCTGACAGTTATTATGAACAACTACTACAAGAGAGCCCCAAACTCGCAGCACAGGATGGGTCTGGTTAAACAACTGGTGCAAATTTGTGACAAAAGATAAAATATCACTCAGCACCATGATGCTGGCAGTGAAACCAAAGATGAAGAGAGGCACAGGTCACCATCTGAACAAAAAAGTGTAGCACTAAAGTTTCTACAAACTTCCTGATGAGGGAAAGGGAAAAGAAAAACTCACAGAGAATGAAGGGAAGTTAGATATATTTCCTTTTGGGTATCCCATATCAATCCTGCTTGCTGTCTTCCGCCACCTGAACACCATGCTCTCCAGTTAAATCACTGCACGACAACTACATCAACTTCCCTTAGCTGTGTTTCTGTAAAAACACAACCTTTGCACACAAGCAGCCAGATGACAGGCAACAGAAGTGCCATATCAAGCAATGCCCTTTTTCTCCTGTGACCCATCTTTTTCTCAATAGCATCCAAACATGCATCCTATCCTAATCTTTTCTGTTGCTTTCAAGACCCACTAGCTATCACTAGAACCTTTCTTTAAAACAAATAATTTCAGCAAAAAAAAAATATAGTTTGTTAAAGTATATAACCTCAATAGAACTATAAGTAACATTTCCAAAACATGTTGTGTCCTATTTGTAGAAGTCAAATGAAGACAGGTTCCTATATACCTAATGTACTTCTGGAACTGGGATGTAGTATATATTGAAACACTTCTCGATGCCTCACATACTGTTCAGTAGCACACACCCAGAGCTATAAATCAAGGAAACGCTCTCATTTATCCTTCAAACAATCTTTCTATCTGACATATCCACACAAATCATATATGGTGATTTCTCATGTACTAACAGATGAAAAGATGCATAAACCTAGAGTGCAGCAGCCGTAAAAGGGTTAACAGCCCAAACAGCTCCTTCCAGCTGCAGCTCAGACACAGGATTGAGTTACTGTGGCTTAACAAGTTATTGTGTTTCTGCTGAGCTACTGTCAATGACCACATATGTATTCACTGCTGTGACAAACACAATGTAAAACGCTTTAGCCTGACACAAGTGACAGAGATACTGACAGGCAAAAGCTGGCTTAAAAGATTGCAGCGCATGCAGACTGGGGCAGCTGCAGGAAGGGATATGGACCACCTCAAGAAAACTCCAGGAGAGCTGAGCAGAAGTGACTTTTGGAGCAGACCCAGAAATGCTTTTGGGAATAGAATGAAAGGGCTAGGAAAAGCCATAAGAGATATTCCTCTTTTCTTGGTCCACCAGGCAGAAGCTGGGTGGGTGACTGGGTTACCAGTGGGGTAAAAGAAAATGCTGAAGCTTCTAAACACAGTGCTCTAAGCCCCTGTGAAAATTAAAACGCAGGGCTTAATGTTACCAGCACAGTAGCCCAAAGGCGGCCATGTCATTAAAAGCCATGGAACTCAAAGACTGCCTTCAACGGGGAACAAACAGCAAGATACTAGATGGAGCCCAACCAGTTCTGGAGGCACAATACCAGCCGCCCTAGCTCAGGAGGAGATTTGCGCAATAAGTCCCAGTCTAACAAGCCATCACCTTGGATCAGGAAAAAACTTGAAACAGCATGTCCTCCCGGCTCTGCCACCCCCCAGCGGGGGACAGGGTGCCTGCTGCCCAACAGGAGACATGAGAAGCAACTCAGTGGCACCAACAGCTACTAGATATGGACACTGTGAAAACTGCAGGTGGGAAGCTCGGCCCAGGAGAGACTGTGGGCTCTCTTACTCGGAGAGCTGCAAGGCTGTGCTTCACATCAGAACAGTTTTGGACGGGGAAAACTGACCAAAATAGGCCCACGACAAAAAAGCACAAACTTTCCTAAGGTGTTTGAAGTCCTCCTCCCTTGCACTCCCCATGAGCTCTGCATCATTCTGTTTCTTCTGACCTTCCAGGGAAAGTGTAAAAGCAATGCAACATTTTTTATTTACCATGCACTGACCGTGTACTTAGTACTGAGCAGAGCAGAAAGAATGACATGGTTTGAGCCCAAGGTGCCTAAGTAGTCTAACACAGGACAAAAAATGCAGTTGCTGACCAAAACAGCGTATTTCACAAAGGGACCTTGTTTTATACTTCAGATGAACACAGCAACATTTCTTGTATGGTGGATTAAAAGCAATAGACTTTGTGGAAGCACAAACAGGTATATGAATGAGCAAGATGCTGGTTAAGTCAATGAAAGATGTTCCCCGGGGGAGATGGACGAATAGCACGTGGAGACAAAATGTGTAACAGAAACAGGGTCATAGGTCTTTTAGGATAATTTCTATTCTGTTTGCAATAAGAGGAGCAGAATAAGAACAGGTAAGCGAGTGTGCACACAATCAGTTTGAGATATAACTAAACTCCAAAAAAGGACCTGATCCTTTAAGTCTTTTGAGATCATTGAGATGCTAAACATTCTTCCACTCATTTGGTTGTTCCTTGTGAACAGCAGAATAAAAGCTGCTGCATTGCTTTTTTCCCCACTCATGTGACTCTCCCCGAGATCTACATACAGCAATGATTACTCAATGTACATCTGATTTAGTATCTTAATACTTCAACGGTGATTTTACATAACATTTCTGCTTTTTTCTCTCATTTACCTAATTCATACCTCTATTGAGTAACGGGTTGTCTAGAGGAAAGCAACCTATTTCTGCAGGTCACTTAGATTTCCATTGGGTTTAATGTTTTAATTCCTTCCTAGCTGCTAGCAAGATATATTTTGGTAACTAAACCCTTGTATTTTCATTTGTTTACATAATAGTGGACTGAATACATCCTGCCTTCAGATATTCATAAGCCATAATCACTGATGGGATTGGGTATATTTCACTTGAATATCTGAGAAGATTATTTCAGTACAGTGTTTTCAATTTTTTTTATTTCGTAATTGTTTTTCAGATGGTCACAGTCTATAATGACATTAACAATCTTATTTGAACCTGCATATTTTATCAGGAAAAGACTCATTTGTATTTTTTCAACCATCACCTAGGAAAACTCTAGAGGCAGGCAAGTCTCATAGCTTAAAAAAAAAAAACAAAACCACCTCTTGCCAGTAAATTGAGGACATCTGATATGGACTCATCAAGATTCAAACAATATCTAATTTAGTATTATCTTTCAGAGAATTCTACTGGAGGCATATTTGTGAAAAATATCTTCCCCATAAGCTATGCAAGTGTTTCTTCATTCCAGCACTCTATTGTGCTGGATTTGAACATCATCTCCCCCATAATTAGTATCTGTAATTGTAAACAAGAACAGAAACAGTCTCAGAAATAAAAAAGGCAAGCCATAAATTCAAGGGAGTAAGAGACTGTAACTTGGACTAAACAAGATAGATCTTTAGCAGCATTAACCAGCCCAATGATAGAAATGACCAGTGCTAAACATAAAATACTGCCTGTTCTAGGTAACTACCCCATACCCGTGTAACACTGAACTGACCAAAGAAACTGCCTTTGGAGGGAAAAACGGAGGAAAGAAAAACCTAAGGAGATAGAGCTACACTGACCTTAAAATTTAAGATTATGACAAACTGAAGATGAAACATAGCCCTTTCATACCACAAAATGAGGAGTGTGAGCTCTGGATAGACAAGACTGAGATCTTAGTGTTCTTCCATTATTTTCAGACGTGACAGGGAGTGATTACCAACTTACACAGGATCCTGTCCCCTAAAGAAAATCCTGGCTCTAATGAGGTCAGTGTATTTTCCCCCACCCTGTGAACTTCAATGAGAACAGGATTTTACCTTTGCTGTTAAATCTGAGGAAGTTTTTCTGTCTCTTTTTTGTCCACATTAGTGTACACTGGGTGAAATACAGCAGATTATGGAAAGCCAACTACTGCAAAAGTCAAGTAGGTTATATTGTGTATTTTATTACATTATATAATTTTCTTTACTCACAAGTATCCTGAGTTATTTTTAAGTGACAATATCAGAAAAATTTACGTTGGAAGGAACCCTCAGAAGGTCACCCTGCTCAATCTCCCGCTGAAAGCAAGGCTGACTGCACAGATCAGGTTGCTCAGCCTCCTGTCAACAGGATGTTCCTTGTTTTGTGACAATGTGGATTAGACAGTGGAATCATTCTAGGTTTGTCAGAATTACTTTGGCATCTTTCACCTGAGATGTTCTGATGCCATTAGGAGCTCCATGCTCCTCCTGCAAAATGGCCTTGAGTCTGCTGGGACTTCGCAGACCACAGGTAAGTTGAAGACCTGGTTCTCAACACTGATTTAAAGGAATTCTCAGGCTGCTGGAACTTGTACTTTTCCATTAAAAAGATAAGTAAGGTTCTGTGCACATCATACCTGACTCTCTTTTGATAACATTAGCTCATTCTGGAACAAATAATCATGGAAAGAGAATCAGAACAACAGAATAGTCCTAGAAAGCAAGATTTAACTTTACTTATATTTTAGTCATTGGGAACTTAACGTCAGGAATAGAAACAATACCAGTTGCAGTCAAAGTCACAGATTTACCTCTCCAACCAAGACATCAAGCAAATTATTTCAGCGAAGTTAATCAGATAAACAGCGAACAAGTAACTGCAGTATACCTGCAAAAAAAACTATGGGCAGACAGAGACATCAGTCTATGAAGTTATTCATTGCCACTGACTAGCTCAGCTCCACCAGTTGCTGTAGGAGGTATCAGCCAAGAACACTGAGGATTGTAACACTGTCTTAAGAAAAATACCAGAGCCGCTGTAATGACCATGGGAAGACACAACATTAATTTAACACCTCATGAAAACCCAACATCCACAACCACATGCACTAACACAGCTCAGAACAGACCCAGGAAGACTGATACCTACTGAGTTCCCAGGGCCTGCTCCTTCAGTAAGTGGGTGTCCTTGGAACATTTCCTGCATAGATACTCACAGATCAGCTCCGCTAAGCTAGTGAGACCTCATGAGTTCATACAACCACCTCTGCAACTGCATAAACATTGTGCCTTCATTTGAATGGAATCCTAGTAGTGGAAGGAGCAAGCCTAGCTCCATGTGATATGATATTCCATGCACATTTCTTTATTCTACACATAAGACACTGAACCTGGAACCTATTGAACAGAATCTCTCTGTTCAAGAACAGGAACAGTCTCCATCTGTTAGTCTGGGATTCACAAGGTTGTTTCTAATTAACAGTCCTGGATTAGAAAGCAAAACCCAGCTTTGACTAAACAGCCAAAGCTTTAAGACTTTCAGTTATTTTGGTTTAAGCTCACTACAGAGAATTACACACACATAAACTGATTTCCTGCCTGACTGTCTATCCCCAGGAGTTGTATTCTCCTATTTTTTCCCATTGGTAAGGGAGTGAGAACAGGAATTCTGTGCTGTGGCACTACTTCAAAGTGCGTGCCAAAGATTTATGATAGACTGTCATAAATCACATATGGAAGGGCAAGGAATGAAATGCAGCTTCCAAGTCATTCTTATGCCCTCATTGATTTTGGGGTAGGCAAGAGCTGACCTACATTCAGTACTGCATCAAAGAAATCCCTAGGCCAGATTAGTCTGTCTCCTAGAAAGCACTCTATTACCCAGGTTGGCTAGTACACTGGCTAGTTTCACTGTATTAGTTTGGCCTGTAAAAGTTTCTAACAGCAGCATTTCTGTTTTATAGTGTCATTTTTAAAAGCATCAAGTAATAAAACTCCCATATATACAGAAAAGAACCACACATTGGTCCATTTATGGAGGAAGGAGCCAGGCCATTGCCCCCAAGCTGCTCTGACCTTTTAGGTGGGCAGGTGGCACAGCTTGTGAAAACTGGTCTCCAGAGCAAAGTGAAACCAGTGCCTCAATGGAGTGCAAACCAAGGATGCCAAATGGCTTGGATGAGAATTTGGGTACTTAAATTTAGAGGGCACGGCTATGACACCTGGAAAGTGCTATTTCCAGCAGTCTCTGATACGTGGAATAGTACTGTGATAGTTAAAAGAAAAAGGCCAGTTCCACGTGCCATTCTGTTATCCTCAGTTCTTAATATTCTTGAGCTAGGACAATCTGGGATCAACTCTCAGCCTAATGTTGTCTTAAAAATGTCCTCCAGCAGTGTGGATTAGCCACATGAAACAGCTCAAAAAATTCCTATTTGGTTCTAAATGCCACATCACAACCTGTGAAAGGTAGGTGAGAGCCGTCTACCTCAGCTACTCATAACCAAACACCAACCTCTCTATGTTCAGTGGTAGGCTTTTATTACATGCTCTGGTATGCAGAGCAGCAGCAGATCTAAAATGAGAATCATTCAGAATCAATGGGTTGGGATTAATCTGTCCTCCTGTCCAGTACAAGTGCTGCCATAGTAATAAACAGAAATCTGATAACTTCATACTGTCAGCACAAAATGAAACTATGACCTTGACCTGTGCAACATCATCCAGTAATTTTTTCATAACTTCAACATACCATACTACACGGCTATGATCTAATAAGAATCTAAAAGTAATTAACTGGAATTTTTGAAAACTGAAGCCTTAATCAAATATGTATTCTTATCAGGGTTGCAAGCCAGCAATAAATTGGGACATTTAAAAAACTGGGATCCAATCCAATCCGTGATCTGATCAGGGTTTAATGGTTATAATAAATTGGGAGTATTAAAACTGGGATCACATCCAACACTTTATTTTGTCTAAACCACAGGACCTAGCTATGCTGCAAAGTCAGGAATACTCAATGAACAGATATACCGTGTTGAATTAACCCTTAATAAATAATGATGCACAAGCTCAGGAGTCCCAAAAACACGTGGTTTAGCACAGAGCTTAATGGTGAGAAGAGCAATTACCAACATTTTATCAGAGATCAATATGAACTATAAACAGCCCTAAGAACACTTTTAGACTTGGCAAGTGGATAACAGAGGCACAGAAGCTACACGGGGTCGGTAACAATGTGTGTTTGTATGAGTGTGCTCTAAGGTGTACTACACATTCAAAAATCTTACTTTCATTTTTCTAACAGTCTGAGTTTCAACTTTTGATTCAGAACAATTTGGCTTTTCTACCATACTGCCATGCATGCTGCTATTCTTGTTTTCATTTTGATTTCCAATAACATACAAATTGTCTGTAATTAAGTATAATGAAACAAATGCTGACAGAAATGGAATGGAGTTTCACTCACAAGTATTCTCTTGTATATAAGTGGTCTCAAAATGTTGTTTCTGTAAGATGCATTCCCTTCGTACAGGGATCTTGCAGCTGCAAAACTAAACCTCTGTTTGCCAAATATCAAAAACATATGTACTGATTTTTTAACTATGGGAACAGGCAACAAGCATCAGAGCTGATAAGACAAGAGAGAAGCTCTTTTCAATTGCTGGAAGGTTTCCGAAAAGTAAAGGAAATTCAGTCTTTATAATAAAAACCAAAACCATTTATTTTTAACCAAATTTGAGATTCACTGTAACTTCAGCATTCAGTTCAGACATTCAGAAAGGAAGGGCCAGATGTTCCTTCTGCTTCTCTAACACTCTACTCAAAAACATAATATGATTAAAAAAAATTCCTCACTTAATTCCAGTGAGGGCTACAAAACCAAGACTGTTTTAACTAAACAACAAACTACTACTACTACGAACAAGTGCAGAGTATTACTTCTTACATACAGTGCCTCCTTATTCACCAACTCTTATGCCACTTTTTAAAATCACCCTGTTTTCAACAAGGTACTTCATTTTGTTAAATTTTACTCTAATGTCAAGGAAATGTTTGACTCTGCTGGAATAGAGACTTTGGTCTCAGCAGGAATATTCCAGTAAAATAATCCTAAACAAAAAGGAAAAAATAGTTTTCTTTCAATTGATCATCACTTTATTTGCATTTGAAAAGCAAACAAATTATTATGTGTAAAACTCAAGTGCCTAATATATTTATCTAGTTTGTTTTACAATGATTTTCAAAGGCTAGAAAATTAAAAAGCATGCCCAAACAAGTGGGAAAAAGATGGAGGAAGGGAGGAAGAGAAATCTTGTTTTGAGGGGAAGGAAAGAGGATCTCTTCCAGTATTTAATAAGGTAGTGAACATCGTGTTGTTAAAATGATAAATTCTGAGTAATTTATACAGAACACACTAAAAATACAGATTTGAGTCAGCTTGATCAAAATAAACCTCAGACATAGCATTTGGTTTTTCCTTTTATGGGCAGATTCTAGACCTTTGGAGTACATGGTTTATTACAGCCAAACTCTTTGAAGCATGAACAAAATGATGGGTTTATTTAAAATAGGGCCTCAGTCCAACGAACCACTTGACTTGTGTCAGGCAGGACAAACCACCACCTCGGAGAACTATATCACCAGTTAAGTCTGTCCTCCTAAACTATCTGTGTCATGAACTTTTGACTTTCTCCAGTCAAGTTTCAGTGACATTGCATTGCTGTGGCACAAGTAAAGCTACGGGAGGTAGGGGGAGAAGAAGAAAATAGTTCAATTTAGAAGAGGTGCTGACTTCATATTCAATTGGACACAGATAAGGTTATTACTAAACAAGGAATGCCTAACATCCTAAGTTCCTGTTAACCAGCTGAAGCCTGCAGAAATAACAATCATATAATAAAGTACTGGCTTTGAAAAGAAAGGAGGCCTGGGGCTGAGGTCTGGAACAAATTCCTAGCCTGACAGGGACTTTTTAGGAACCTGGACAAGCAGCTGCACTGCCGGCATGTCAGATTCCCACCCACAGAATGCTTTTTTTTTTTTCCTCTGCCAGATTTTCTCTCTTCTACCTCAACTGTAGTGCTTAGGGTCAGGCCCAAGCTTCCCTAACAGCAATGAGCACAATGAGACCTTGATCTTGGTGAGGATTGCTAGGGAATACAAGAAGTAAAAAAATAATGATGTCAGCATTTCAGTGCAGGATGTGGAGCTGCTTCAGAGAACTGCAGCTACAAGGCAGCACAGAGAATTGTACTGAAAACTGAGAGTAGGACAATGTGGAATGGAAGTAGAAATTACTATGCTACAGGAATACTAAATTTATTTTCACTTTTTAAGGTTCAAATCTGAAACTTGGCAGCCCATAAAAGGGGTTGCCAGGCAAATCTATGCTGAAGACCAATGTGCAAGCAAATCCAATCCTTTTGGGAAGCATCTGCACTACAGAGTGAGTGCTGTATACTCTGTCTGCATACGCCTACTAGCTCTAACACATTCTGGATGTGCCAGACTTGTTGCACATGCACTGTACATTTCCTTCTCTGTGCAAGCAGGAAATCCAACATCTTCTGAGCATGATGGACTTACGCTCATGCAGCACACCTACGTAAGATCTGATGTTTCCTGTCAGAGCCAGAGTCACTGAGTTTGTACTACACAGCCAACCCACAATTGTGCAGTGAACACATCTGACATTTCTGCACGTCTGTAAATCTTGTCAAAATTTCTGGAAGAAGGTTGCATCCTTTACAGCAGGCCCGTTCCTGGAATTTTGTGAGATATTATTGTACCTATCCAATACCAATCAAAAATGCTACAAAACTCCGAGAGACAGCCAACTCCTGTAAACTGGAAATGTACTTCCTACTGAAAAATATTTCTCAGCTGAGATCTTGGAACGGTATTCTGTTTTTTGGAGAGCTGCCAAGCATATATTGCATGCAAAACCAACATCCAAAACCATGCGAGGTCCACAGCTGCTAAGATGCTGAAATGCACTTGATCATTAATCCTGTCACACCCAGCCCAAAAATCAACTACTCTGACCTCTTCTACTAGCGTCCAAAGTGGACAGCTCGGCCTCTGAAAAAACCGGCAGAAGAAAAACCATAGTAGCAGTTAGTATGACAGATTCTAAAATATTTAGGCAGTCAGCATTTAAGAAAACTGAAGTTTAAGCAAAAAAACTGACTTAAATATATTGTAATTATAGAATTGAGGATCTGCACAAGAATGACTTATCTCAGAAAGGTAAAATTAGGTGCGTGTTTAAGTTAATTCTAAAAAGGTTAAATGTCAGAAAAGCAATCTGTATTTTATTCAAGCTGTTCAATACAGGATTTGTTAACAGGTATTGGAACAAAACATGCTACATTTCTATCAACGGTTCTGTAGTCTGTTCTACTATTACAGCCCTAGAAGTTTTAACAAATACCCATTTCACTCTCAACAAGAACAGATTTGAAAAGATGCCTATGTTCTAGCAAGCTTCAGTGAAGCTTGGTTTTATAAATATGAGACCAAGTATGCAGGATTGCAGCTACTGAAGTCAGAGAAGCAGAAGATCTATGGTGTGGATGTGCCACAAGGTTTTCTTTGCCAATATGTGCATTAAAATCTCGGACTTGAATTACATTATAGAATTACTAAATCTTGGGACAGAGCTATAAAACTTGTCTTTACTGTCTTACTGTACATCATCACTCGGTGACCAGTCAACAACTATGCAAAAGGACTGAATTACCTTCAAGTCAGGTAATGTTTCCTTCCACTGTCTCTTCGGTTTTATGATCGACTCAAGAAGCGTTCAAAAGTCAGCCTGTAGATAGTCTTTTGTGGGCAAACACATACAGCCGTGCTCTTACTTCATTTAGAAAGTTGAAACGAATTGCTTGTTTTTACAGCATGTGTTGCATTGCTCTGGGGGTAACACAGGGGAAATTTCTTTGCTCCTCTTCTGTTTTTGTTTGTTTTTTTTTTTTTTTTTTTTTTTTAATTTTAATCCCCCAAATATATACGCTGTATTACCTGATAAAAAATAGGGTGATATTTCTGTTCTTGTGCATTATAGAAGAATCAAATAAGTGAGTTAAAAATATCATCTTGGTTCATCCACTTCTTAACACACCTGCTGTTCTCCATTTCAGTCACAAACTCCTCCAGGTCAAAACTGAAATCATTACTAGAGAAACCAGAATGATGGAAGACATTGAGCTCCCAGTTTCTAATGCAGCCTTACCAAGTTACTGTCAATCAGGGACTGTAATTTAAAAAAAAAAAGCATACAACGCTAAAGAAATATTAAGAACAATTATCTTGTGTCCAATTGGAACGTCAGACCTCTAGACAGAAGGGTTCATTCCTTGCAGCCTGCCAACATTTTAGTAAATGACACTGGCCCTTTAACAGATGGGATACATGCTTCTTAGCTTGCCAGGATCCTAATAAAAGACACTGGCTTCTTTAAAATGAAGGACACATACCTCTCAAATTGCCAGTATCCAAATTGGGAGTCAGCAGTTTAAAATAAAGGCCCTCATCAATCTGGCAAAATCAAGGACATGGCACAGAAATTTTAAAACAAATGGTACAAAGTTTCTCCTGGCATTACTTAACTTAGATGAACTAAATACTTAAACACCGGCTAAGCATATCCAGTAGCAGCGCTGTAGCAACTGGATACCTTACTAGCTTTTAAAACAGTAAACATTAGCAGCAGACTTCAAGGGTTGGGGTTTGGATTTATTTCTTTTCCCCATCGAACCCATTAGCTACCACTTATATGGCTGACCACGCACTGCATGACTCGAATGAAAGCAGAGTGTCTTTTCCCTGGGCACTGACCAGCACCACCAGCACCAAAGACTGGCCCATGTGGAGAGATCCTGTCTGCCCAAAAGGAACCATATCTGCTTCCATTCCATCTCCTAGGAGCAGGATGCTCCAGTGAAGGAAAGAGACCTCTGAAAGCTTTCCCCATGCCCTGACAACCCACATTACTACAACTTGGAAAGTTCTGCAGCAACTGCAGACAACTCTTGGAAGCCAGCAAGTAAGGGCTCTTTAACTTCTCTAATAGCAGCCATCAGAGGGAAACAAAGACCTTCTTCAGCATATCATGCAGTACATCTGGATCAGTTGGGAAAGGGCAGAGTGGAGTTCGCTGAGCCTTGTCAGCACTTACAAACTGTCCCCAGTTCCTTAAGGGCAGACATAGGGGAAAGCAGAAAACTATAAATTCTCTTTGTCTGGAAAGATAACTAAGTTGCTAAGATTGGGCACGAAAGAAAGAGTATTTTATGAACAAGACAGAGAACTGGGCTATTCACATCAGTGGTTCCTTTAATTTCAGAGCCTTACCTCAGAAATATGGCAACTCACAGCTGGCACACACCTAGCTTCTTGCCTTACCCATCTCACCCACCCCACTGCTTGCAGACCCCTACCTCTGCAGACTGATTTTACCCACTGAACTTGCTTCTTCCTGGTGTCTCTTGGCATACTCAGCATTTGCTGACTAGATATTTCTGCAACATGTGGCTAACCAGCAAATGCTGTGCAGAAAAGAACATACCTAATAACAAAAACTACCATTTGATGGCACAGCCAGCTGAAGGCAAAGAGGTCTGAAAGGCTGGGAAACCCAGCAGAGGCTGTCAAGAGAGAAGGAAGGAGGTTCTTGCTTTAGAGAAGTAGAGAAAAAAAAATTACTAAGTCAGCTGGTCTTGGGAATGGGCAGACGTGAAACAGGTTTTGAAGGAACTGATCTTCACCAGCTTAGCAGATGCTGGGATCCGAAGAGCAGCTACCATAGTGAAGTGCACAGAAACTGCAAGAGACGGACAAGTTCCTGTCACAGAGCAGCCCTGACTCATCATGAGACCAGCCTAAAGCTCTGTGTTGCCTGGACCTGACTGCCAGCAGGCATGGTCTGGGATATCTCCAGCCAGGCTTTTTGTCTGTCCCTTCAAGCTATCCCTTGCTTTGAAGTTTTTCATCTGATGAACAAACATGCTGCCACCATTTACTTACCTTTCACGTTCATCTTTCATTTTCTCCAGCTCCTCCTCTTTAAGTATGCCTTGCTTTGGGTTCCCCTTCTGATCCGTCTTCCCACTTTTATCTTCTTTCTTCTTTCCAAATCTGTTTAAGATATCAAGGAAGGAGTCAGGAGGAAATAATTGCTAGAAGAAAAAACAGTACTTATCTATCATAAACCACAGAAATTTTAGGCAATCAAAACACTGTGAGTTTTTATCTTAGTCACTCATAAATTTCCCACACTGCAAAATAATTTACCAGTATTAAATGGGCCATATACAATAGGAAAGACTGTTTACAAATTGAGCCCCACCAAACCTGAAATACAAGGCACTGCAGGGCTAGACTATTAATATGGCACATTTTAAAGTAGCTGAAGGTTCTTCTTACCACAGGCAGCTCTCTGAAAGCAATCTGCAGTGGCTGTGGTGTCAGCACCCAGACTGGACCATGTGTTCTGCTCTTATCAGTAATTATTGTCTCTCATTCATGTCTGGCCTTAATGTAAGGATTTGTTCTTTGTTTAAATGAGGATGCAGTTCAGAAAGAATAAAATCTTACTATATTCTGAGAGTACAAAACCAGATAGTTCATAAGAGCTTTTTTTAAAAGTACTTCTGGGTTTTTCCTTCTGCCTAGTAATATACTATCATGTAATATTTATGCTGTGAAAGTCCTCCAGATACCCCAATCAGTTTGGGGGTCCCACTGTTCTATACACCGTACAAATATGCATAACCTAAGTCTGCTTTACACAGCCTGTAAAAGGTGACTGAACTGGGGAGCTACATTTCATTTTTGATGGAGCTAGACAGAATACTGGGGTCAAGTATGTCAAATATGCTCATGAATTATGGGCCAAAAAATAAAAACCTCCCCTCCTCTTCCCCAATTTGAAATTCTTAGTTCCACAAGTAAATGATCAGTCTGTGTCTTCCCATGCAAATTAATGTGTCCTTGCAGGCATGACAACAATGTAAAGGAAAGTAATGATTTCTTCATTAAATATACCATATTGCAAACTAATTACTATGACTCAAAACTGCAAACTCTTCTGTGAAAGTCTGCAGCATTGCCTCGGTGATCTTTCTTTTACCCTTTTTATTTTTCATGTCAGCCCAAAATGCCTCAAGTGGAATAGCTGAACTACTGTGCATATACTTAAGCTGTAAATCATTGACTTTAGGTTTCTCCTCTGACCAAAGCAGAAATCTTGCAAATACTCTGTCAGGCTCATAAGTTAATGATCCAAATTTTTTGTGAGTTTAATCAATAGTTCTGAGCTTGTGGTCAAAGTTCTTAGGGACTCTGCAGCAAGTCTTCCAGACAATAAGAACTTGGTTAGAAAAGGAATGATGGGTGTGAGAGACAGACATGTAGCATGCAGTGCTAATGAGAAGGGCGGCAAATACTACAGGTAATAACATGAGATGCTTTATCGTGGCTCTGCCATAGACTGTGATGGGGAGTAGGAAGAGTGCATGGTTTTATCTTCCTTTTTTTTACGTGTGGCAATAGAGATAGATGGTGTCTTACATTCTTTGAGGGTTCCTTTGATCAAAATATACATACACCTCACCAGAAACAGTCTTCAATTCTTTTTTTATGGTACCTACTCATTTCAGTGGTTCCAGAAGGACAGCAGATACTTTCCATGCTTTTGCTGTTCCTGAGTATAGAGCAGCACAACACTGATTCCACTGCTGCTTTCTGAGTTCTAACAGTCCCAAGAGACTGTGGAGCCACAAACCCCGTCCGGGGCGGGGGGTGGGGTGGGGTGGGGGTGGGGGTGGCAGTGAAGGCAGCAGTCAGGAAACACAAGAGCGAGACAGAGGTTGTACACACAGAGCGAGAAGATACAAGGGAGAAGGGCTCCCTGATATGAGATGACCTAGGTGAAAATGAAAAGCTAGATGAAATTCTGCATCTATTGCTCTCTACAGAGATGTCAAGCAGCCAAACAGTAAATCACCTGGGGATGAGCACCAATAGGCTGCACCTGAAACACCCCTGCTTTCTAACACTTGGACATGCTGGGAAGTTTTCTCAAGAGAGGCTGTATTAGCACTTGCATCTTGGTCATAATCCAACTCCAGTACTTTGTTTATATTCAGGCTGCCCGCTTTTCTCCCACAGTTTCAATTATGGGTTTCTGGAGTCTCATATTTGACTGCAGTATGTATTGATTTTGAAAACATTATTCTTGGGCATTTTGTATTGCTGCAGGGAGTTGAAGTTGGATATGTTGCATACTCGAGAGAAATGTAAAAAAAAAATCTTTAACATACGTCCCTTTCATGTCTAGGTATTATTTCTTGCTTACTGGGGAAATACATTTTAAATAAAATAAAGTGACAATTTTGATTGTAATAACTGCCATCATGACAACTCAGCAAAAATAGTGCTGCTTGCCGGTAGAGCTACTCTTGCCATAAAACTGGCAAGTTCCAGTGTAATTACAGTTTGGGAATAGTGAGTTGGTCTTGATGAAAACAAGTTCTGTTTTTTCACTATTTTTTTCACTATTTTTTTCAGATGGGATTTGTGCAGGCTTACAATTTTTACCTGTTACACTAAGTATACAGCATATAGCTCAAGGCCAGAGAAACGTTCAGATTTTGGGCCTCTTTTGCACATTGCTATACCAAAAAAATCCATTCTCTTTTATTATTATTGTAATATGTTTTTCAGCTCAACAAAAATCTTGCACAAACATTAAAAAAGAAAAGCAGCAAAAATTTAACACTGCTAAGAAAAGTAGTATAGAATAGACAACATTAAACCACAAAACCCCCAGTATCATCTCTGCCTGAATTTATACACCCTGTCCTAAAATTTATGGTCTGCTCACTGATGTATTCTAATTGCCATGGGTTTCTGATCATAAATTAACTTACACCCATTGTAATTTTGGATGGGTTTGTGCACTATAGGCTTAACGGTTCTCTACTGCTTATAGGAATAATAAAAAAAAAAAGTAGTAAGACTACTTGCTGCCCAACTGGGTTTGATCATGATATCATTGATATCAGCGTGAGGACCTCCACTGATTGCAACAAGGACAGGATAAAATCTATTGTCAAAATTATACTATGGAATTAATGAAATCCATATTAAAATTCTATGACAACTGAATGGCTTTAGGATTTGAAGTTTCCAATTCTCCAGGCAACAGATAATTGGATAGTGGAAAAATCTGCCTTACATATTAATATTATTGTCAGAAAACTAAAAACATTAATGAAAAAATGTATGGCACACAAATTTCTGAAAGGTCTGTTTTGCTGTACTGTGCACAGCAAAATCCTCTTCAACTTAATATCTGATGGAATCGTTACTCTGAAAACCTTATGCAGTAAATGGAGAAATATAACTAGAAGACCTGAAAACAAATGGATCAGCAGTATCCTCTCATTCTATATCCTTCTCTAATCAATTTATGTCAAATGAAGCCAATTGCAATCATAAAGAGAGTAAGGAAATAAATCCTTTTCTTCCCAGGTTGAGTGACTGCCCCAGTTCTCTGATTATCCACTGTAAATGCCTGGGAAGTACTGTTAAAGAAGTTAAAGCCCTAATAACCTTAGTATACTTCTCAGTTGAGAAAATTAATATTCCAACTACTCAGAGCATAGTCCTCCTGTAAACAAAAGCATAAAGGTATTTTCTTTATGTGATCAGACCTCCGAGCACTTCATCCTTATGGGAAAAGCCCATATGCAACAGTTGAAAACATGCTGTGCAAGAGTGAGGAACTATCCTATTCCTATTAATTTCAAAGGGTGCCCTGCAAATAACTAAAATTTTTCCCCTCAGAAGCATTTACTGAAGTCTCTGAATATCAAATGTGTGTCATCTTCTTGCAGTATTTATTACCATTCTGTTGGCTATAACATTAAAGCATATGTATGCTTCTTTTCAAGGCTTCCAAGGGATAAAAATTAAAACAAACCTTCTATAGGCCTGCTCTGTTATACTTGGGATAAACGTCTTATATGCAAGACCTAAAGCTGTGGTCATGGCAACACTTCATTTCCGTGTGGAGCCGTGAGCTTCCAGATCTCAGATGTGTTGATATTTGCTTCAAGGATTAAAAAGCAGGCAGGTCTATAAAGTCCCAGACTTCTAAGCAGGAGAAACATCTGGTGGGTGGAACCCTAAGCAGCCTGCTGACTAAATTCAGCAATTTGGATTTCTTAGTTAATTCAGTTACCCTAGATCAGTAGGTGTCACTGCAGCTAACAGGGTACATAATGGAATTGCAAACATCTGTGGGGAAATAATTCAAGAGGGTCTATGACACAGTCAAGCAAGATACAAAGCCTAACAATGTTATAAAATCTTGACATCTCCAGAAATGATCTGTAAAAAACCAGAATGATTTGTAAAGTACATATAACAAAAGCTCTGGCTCCTAGTCATTTCACAGCAAATGGGGAAAAATGCCGAGATTATTAAAGCAGCTCCCTTATGAAAGACTAGAAATAACCCTTAAAATTAAATTTAAATGTGAGTAAGAATGAATGAGTGAGCAAGAAAGATAAAGATACTAATAAGGAATGATTTTCAGGTCCACACAGGGACTATAAAAAGCTTATTAACTGCCACTACTGCTGTGTGTTTTAAGTTATTTTATCACCGAGCTTTACAGCAGAAGAAATACTCTAGAAGCAGTACTGTGCTTTGATTAATCACTTTCATACATACACTTTTACAGAGTATTAAACATTGCCGTAAAGATCCTCAGTGAGTCAGACTTGTTGGTGATTACAAGCCAGGCTCATTTTACATTTATGTTAATAGGAACATTAATGAAATACATCTTTTACATTTTTAGTGGCTCTCTAAATACCTAAAAGGTTTGTTATTAAATGTTTACTTATTGGACAGAAGTATGCCATTGAGTATTACACCAGTGGGACCAAGAGCTTTGCAACAGCTGAAAATACAGACAGAAGAGAACATGTTTTGGTAAAACATGTTTTGACATTTTGAGAACACAGCACAGCCAACAAGGGCTGGGCAACACTGTTCAAATCTTCACCAATATCCACGACAATGAAAGTACCTCCACAGCACGAGTTAAACTTTTGGTAAAAGGGCAGCTCTGCACAGGGGCCCGCAAGCCAGAAACACTGAGCATCCCTTTTCCTTGCCCCATTGCCAGCCCCCTGCTCCCAGGGAGTGGATCCCATTCCTTCTGTGGAGGATTTAGCCCCAGCGACATCGAGGTGCCCCAGTGTACGAGACCTATTGCAGCAACACCTCCTCATGACAAAGACTTCCCCAGGAGCAGGTTCTGACCCAGCCTCCCTGCTTTGGCAGGGTGAGAGAAAAGCCCTTATATGATGATGAATACAGGAGAGGGCCATTTCAGCCCCTTCTGCTCCTGGGTGGGTAGTGCCTCCAACTCTGGTGAAAGGGAGAGAAAGGTGTAAAACGGAAACACCACCACTGGGCTGGGCAGTGCCACGTATAACACCAATACTGGTTGGTAAGTTGGAAAGAGACTTGGAAAAGTAAAGAAAAAAAATCCACTTTTAACCAGATTTGGTCAGGTTTGCTTGCAGGAAGGAGTTACATGGCTAGCCTGGTGCCTCCCTGCTCTCCCACCCGCTGCGGCTCACTCCCAGGGCAGCACCAAGGGAGAGGCCGGTGGCAAGAGCAGCAGCTTTCCGTAGTGAACAACAGGGCAGTTTAGCGATCAAAAATAGCTCCCATGAAAAGGGAAAAAATGACCTAATCTCCGATTTATTATATCAGTAGAGGCACAGAACAATTTGCTAAAATGTCCCATGCTACAATTATTATTTGTATTTTGCAAATGTAGCTAAACTTCATGAATGTGAGTATCCTCATATTTAGCCATCTTCAAATTATTTTGGGAGATAATCCACATTTTTCTAATGCTATGATTAGAGTTAAATTGGTTATGGTCAGCAGGAAAAGAAAAGGTTATGTAGAAAATGCAAATATAAAGAAATCCACATTATTAACACCAATATATGTTGCTCCTCTTATGTCAACATTAAGTGAACAAGTGCCTTTTTTTTTAATTTACTGTATCAGGCTGCTGGAGCTAGACTAAAATGACTGAGCTTCCAGATCCA
Source organism: Morus bassanus (assembly GCA_031468815.1). Classification (NCBI taxonomy): domain Eukaryota; kingdom Metazoa; phylum Chordata; class Aves; order Suliformes; family Sulidae; genus Morus; species Morus bassanus. Next base: position 29,511,069 of record CM062574.1, on the reverse strand, counting down.
GTCTAATGGGAGTAAAACTTATCTTTTTAACAACTCTGATTAAACACAACCTCCCCCTACCCGTTAATTTCTTTGATGCCCAAATTAGCATCTTTTCTGCAGCATGCTGAATTAATTAGTACAGTGACAAAGAATTAGTCCAGATAGGATCAAAGCTGAAACCATATTTATCTGGAATTTGAAATTAAGAGCAGAGAGTATTAACCCTCAGCACTTCAAGGAGCTTTCCACATGGCATACTTAGTAAGCCTTCCAGGAGTTCATTCAAAATAAATCAACAGTGCAATTTTTTTCCCCATTGAAGTTTTGCTAAAAGGAAAATAAATTTGCCATGAAGCCTGCTACAATGGGGAACTGCCTTTAATGCATATCCTGTACATGCTACTCATTATGTAACTTGTAGGCATCAGTAGAACAAAGCAAACAAAGCTGAGAAAAGACAGTTAATCACATTTGTATTAATGCTTGGATCATCACATTGTTCACAGACTTAAGGGCTAATGAAAGAATTCCCAGCACCAAATCTGAGAAGCTGCTTGCTGTAACACCTCACAGGTAAATAATCTATAATCTTCAATGGAGAGGTTCACATGCAGAAATGAAATGTCAAACAGAAGCCCTAAATTACACAGTGAAGCTTACTCTGAGAGTATCAACCACGTGGACAGCAATAAAAGAAAATCTTCATTGCTGGTATCATTGTTTCAGATATTATCTCTGTTTCAGTATCAAAGACTGGAGGCTGTTTGCCATGTGAAATGCAAGAGGTTGCTCTTCTGCCTAGAAACTGCAGAACAAAGGCAATCTAAATAATCACCCCAAAATCTTTTCATCCATGATCTTCCCTAAGCCTTTGAGCCCCATGTCCTTACTTTTTAGATGTGGAACTTGCTCTTAATTTAGATAGAAGTCAGTTACTGTAACTCATCCTGGTAATTAGGTATTAGGAAATCCTTACCAGTGGGACAGTTCTGTCCATCTGTACCATATATCAAATCTTACTTCTGCAGCATATGAAATGACCAAAGCCAAAACCCAAGGAAAGTGATGGTACCCTAAGACTTGGGCCAACTGAACTAGAAGTGGTTGCTGCAAAATCAGGAAGTCCATTTACTGAACCAACGGAATGGAATAGTTCTCATTGGCTACTATGTAAATATAGACAACAGAAGGCAGCTATGAAGACTCATCCTTCATACTTCAAAGAACTTGTATTTAGAAAGCATGCTGAGGTAGTCTGAGTGCTGGAGACAGCAGGGTCACCACTATCATTATCTGACCAGGAAAACTGATGTTGAATGGCAGCTATGCATCTCTTTCCATGAAATGATGCTTCAGTCATCTGATGACCACGTTGCTGGTCTTTCTGGTCACCAGTACAAGAATTCTGCATCCCACATCACATACATCGAGAATGAAAAAACAACAGTAATAGAATGCAGCTGTGATTTACAGCTTGATCAGAAGAAGGAGAAAATTGATTTATAGTCTGTCCAATGCAACAAGCCACAGTCTGGTGGAATTAGCCTCCACCCAAGCAAGGAATTATTCCCTTATATTCTTATTTTTCCCTACTTTCATACAGCATCAGCGATTTCCCCCTCTTGGTTCCACCCTACAGGCAAGTAATTTCTTCTGAAGTGAATACTAAATCTGTCCCAGACAGTGCACAGAAACATTGCTATGCCTACGCTGTATGGCGTCTGCAAACGCCAACCTGCCAACCCTAAGGGAACATGTTTATCACATCCATGTCTTGGGCATCGTAACTCCACATTCAAAGCAAAGGAAAAGGACCAGAGTATTAAGCCCTTGACTCTGCTTTCTTATTCCCATTTCATAGTCACCCATTTTCTCATCTCTCCACTAAAAGAAAAGGAGAAGCAGGCAGTTAAGCTAGCTACTAATTTTTCCAGAAACCTGTTTTTCTGTGTCATGCAAGAAAAAGATAAATGCAGTTTCTGACTGAACCTATTCCTCTAAGGTTCAGTCAGTAAGACAAAGTAGGAGACAGAGACTCCCTGTGCAGTCTGTGGATGTTGCCAGCTGCCCCTCCAGAACTACTTGCTGACTTTGTGGTTTTCTCAGATGTGGGTTTGGAAATTCTGCAGTCAAGTGAAGGCCAGCATGCCTTGGTGACCCACCAGCACCTCCTGCCCTCTGCAGGCAACTGAGAACCACTTGAGGGTGGGACAGGGAAAAGAGCAACTGAAGGGAGCTAAAAGATAGCTCTTTGGGTGCCAGACTTGACAAGAACAGGCTGCTGAGTTTTTTCTTTTCTGTTTCATGCTTTCTCCTCATCTGTTGTGTGTCTCTTTGCCCTACTACTAGCCACATGACCCCAGAATTCACTGAAGTATTAACTACATATGTATGTATAGTATATCTATGTATTATGCATGTTTATAAGGGGAAGGACTTTTCATTTTTCTCATATCATAACTCTCATGGTATTCAGTGCTTTTCTTGGCATTTCAGCTACTAAGGCACTATATGAGAATCTCCACTCGCACTACAAAAATTTTTGCTCAGCCCTCTTGGCTATGGAAAAACAACGTGCACCTGTGACATTATCAGAACTGCAGATACAAAACTCATGAGACAAATTAAATATGTGACATTTGCAAAACAAAACTGAAAACCTGCTACATTTGCACTCAGAGCCATGATACTTCGAGGTGTCAGACTTGCTAATCATCTCACCACTGCAGTACTCACCTTCTCAACCAAACCACGTGCCTTCCTCCCCTTACAAGCCACAGTGGGGTTTTGTTGAGGCTTATCTGACTTTCATGAAGTCCAACTGCTCACTGCAGGTTCCAACGAGATCTCCAGGAAAAACATGACCCATGAAAAACAGCAGGAATACAGAGGACTCCTCTGTGTTTCAATTGTGACAACACCCCAGCCTTCATGAAAGCTCCATTCTCTATGGGAACGTAGTGACCCTCTAACAATGAATTAATGTTGGGCATATATCAGCATATCCATTCGACAAATTAAGAAACTGAGGCACGAAGGGTAAAAATGAATTGCCCAGCTTAAAAGGTCCTACTCTTTCTCTACTGATCACCTCAGAGCTATGGTAACATTATGACTGCATTCCACCTGCCTCATTTTTCCAACCAGTTTGCTATGATGCTTTTTCCCCTTGACTCTTTTTCCCCCATCTCATTTAAGTTCTCTCCTAACACACTCACTCTCCCCCCTCCTTGCTCCACACTCCTTTCATATGCTCTACTCCTGCACTGCTACAGAAATACCTCTTCCTGGAGATTTCTGCTGGAGACTGCACGAAAGGAATGTGTCTTGGGAACCAGCACTCTTGCCTCCGAGACACGGCGCAGCAATATGCAGTAGAGACGCAGACATCTCTACAGTAGCTGAGCTACCAAAAACGGTCTCCACTCTTTCTCAGTGGGATGCATTAGACTGTATTTGAGCTCTGCACTGCTCAGACTGCTTGAGAAACTCTGAACTAAGAGACAGTACACAGTGAAGGGAGGCTTATAAGAGGGTGCAAGATGGTTCTTGAATAGGAAAGGGAGGTTGTAAAGGCAAAGAGAAAACCTAAGATGACTTGTTTTTAAGTTCCACAGTGAACTTCTAAGGTTAAAGCATCAGAAATCCTACCTCTGCTCCTCTACTACAGCTGATATTTTTACAAAGCAGTAACATTCGAAACAATGCCAAAATAGAAGTGGAGTTACATATACTGTATTTTGAAAGATGTGTTTCAGCATAATAAATAATAGATGGTTTTGCATTTTTAAACTGTCAAAATCAGTCCTTCTGATAAATAATACCTTCCCTCCCTGGCCTTGGCTATTGTACATTACTAATTAGACATAGTAGTTTGTGGTTAACATCCTTCCCTACAGATTTATTATTAGCTTGTATATTCTTTTCAGTAGAATTGTGCTAATGGTAAGGTCTGCTGGAGGCCAATTGCATGAAGCCACTGGGAGGAGAAATCTGTTTGCCTGTCAAAACAGTGGCTATCAATTAGAACTGTAAATGTGATTCCTTTAAGCATCTTGAATGGTAGCAGAGATCTCCAGTGATGGATTAGGGGGCTGAATCACTTTCATATTGTACTAAAGGAAGCTTTCAGACAAACAGCTGTCCACAGGAAACAAATTCACCACTATTTTTGAGCAAGTCCAGAAGAACCAGCCTGACCTGCCAAAATTCCCTCTGCTATTTTCCCAGAAATCCCAGCTTTAGAGCATTTTATGTGGCATACTGACAAAACCGATACTAGATTATTCTGTGGTTTTCTTAGGAAACCTTGGTTTAGGATAGCTATAGCAACAGGAGGAAAAACAATGAAGTTGCTGAAAGACACGACACATCAAAAAAGAACCAGTGAGACGATGCAATTCCACCATTCACTGCTGCAGGATGCAGCCCTGGCCCACAGATAGCAATTTCCCCTTTGATATAAGGACCCAGCTCTCATTAGCATCAGTAAGAGCTGTGTGGACATACTGATGGGAATACGTTCCCCTGTATTTTGCAGGAAATTAACACCACTCACTTGGGGACTGAAGGAGGCACTGTCTGTCACTCTCAGGCAGCTTCTTTGCCAGTTAATTACACAAAAAACTCTGCCACAAATCTCAAGAGGAGGCTCTTCCCTGCTCTCCTCGGTACAGCAAAACTGACATGAAGCAAAATGTCAGGAGCAGGAGCTGGGAAGTGATGATGTTCAGGGAAGATGAACTTCAGCCTGCCTTTGCAAGATCTTTTGCCATTAGGTTTTTGTGGATTTCAAAACTAGTTATTAGAAATCAAATTGACTAGTTATAGCTGAGTTTAAGCTTTAAGAACGATTTAAGAAAGTATTTTCAACTCTCACACTTTGTGGCTTTTGGTTACTGGTTATTTTCAGCAAAGGTAATCCTAGATGGCATGTATAAAAACAAGTCAGCAAGACTGCTAACCCTCCAGGACTCCACTGCTAATTTCATGCCAGAAGAGTGACTAACCAATACAGGAAAAAGCAAAGGACTCCACCTTACTCACGAATTGTGGCTCTGGCAGCTGAAGGACAAGGGTTCAGGATGGGGAAGGTTTCATCCAGTTGCTACACAACAGACTCTCTCATCAGGCTGGGAAACTAGGCTGAACATATTAAAAACCTTTCCGCAGTGCCACTTTATAAATAAAGAATAAATATCAGAAATGACTGAAATTTTTAGTCAATTACATGAATTACACAGCTCTGTCATATCTGCTTTCAGTAGTATTGCTCACGAACTATATGCCAGAAACTTTCTTTATAAGGTTTCAGTAAAGACCTGGCAATCACTTCTGCTTCTTGAATCTTGAAAGCAGTAATTCTGGAGCAATCAGATACAGAAATACATTTTACTGGATAAGGTCAGAGAAAATTGCTAGAATAGAGCTTAAAACCATGATGTACTTTTATTTTGCTGGCTATTACAACCATATAGCTTGAAGTTGCACAAACATAAACAGCCCAGATTCCCAAAACTTCTTCCTCTTTGCTTATTTCTTGCCTTTCACACATTGACTCCCTACCACAGATGTTTATAAACTATTTTTAGAAGAATTATTTGTTATTGGTGTTTATATTGTCAGCCTGTTAATTTCTGTGTGACAATGTAGGGAAAAATCTCTCTGTTTTCTTGTTCAGATGCAGCGATGCTTTGTTTGCCACACAAAGGCTTTGACTTCTTTCCTCCCTACCCCCATAGCTCCGTGTCCTAAGGTTATATTCACTCACTCAACTTATTTGCAATACTAAACCATTAGTGCTAATTTTATCTAGTGACCAAAATGAGCACAGATACCCTACAAATTCTGCACATTATCATCTCAGCATAAAAAAGTTAGTCTGAAAAAGAACTTAATTATAAGGGTGATAAAACAAACATTAATTCAAAGCCCATAGCAGCATAGAAGGCTGAAGAACACAGATGAAGTCTGTCACTCATTTCATTAAAACTTCTGCCACAGGAGATGCCAGGAGAACACAGTATCACTGCATGAATAAAAACTAAATGGTGTTGATAAAAAACTACTCCAGGGTGCGTAGTCAATGAACTTAACTCTTTTTTGATTCCAAACTGTGCCTGATTCAACCACAATTTCTCTTGAATGTATTAGTTATTAGCTGTTGCCCATCAAATAATTTGTAGGGAAAAACTCTGGCTTACAGGTTACCCATGAACTGAACACAATCAGTATTCATTACAATGAACATTCTGCTTATTCATCATTAACTGCAACTGATCACGTATATTGTTTCTACTTCTTAACCTGATAACTCATTGTTTAAAAACTATCTTCACAAGCAGAGGGGAGAAGCAGCCACTCTGCACTCCTTCAACAAACATGTTTTGGCCACAGGCCCAAAAATTTACTGCATAAAAAACCCCCATGACTGTATGAACACAAATTTCACCACATGAATGCTCACAGTTGATGAATTACGTTTAGCTGAAAGTATTTCATCTGTAAAACAAACTAGAAACCTGTCTGTGAAACAACTTAAGCATCTGCATTTCCATTTTTTTGGCTGTATCCTTGGTCTTCTATCATGGGAAAGAGTGAAAAGAGTGCCTAATTTATCAACTACATACCACTCATTATTTGATGTCTCTATACCACTATTTCTTTTGATTTATTAGATACAACATTTAAAACAGATTTTTTTCTCATGATAATTGAGTTGTCTTTGTACTCTCATATTATTGTTCTGCATCTAGACAACTGCACAGATGTACAGAATTTTAGATGAAGCTGCATTACTGATTTATAGTGGCACAATGCTGTTATTTTGTCATGGTCTTATAACTAAAAAGCCCAGTTGCCTGGCCTCAATTTTGTTTTTCTTCTCACGTGGGGAAATGAAACCCTTTTACCCCTTTCCCTCCAGTCATACAATTTCCTGCCATTTTCTGTCTCACTTGTACATAGCTGTTCACTTGTACCACTGTCTCTTTTCCAGCTGCTGCTGGATAGACAAGTATCACTACAAATATAGTCCAGTGATCCTTGGAGAAAGAAGCAACAGGATACAGGAGTGTAAAGCAGAAATCATGGTTAAAACCCAAGGTCCTGAATTTAAATAACGGGAATGCTGTACACCTGGAAAAAAACATTCCCTCAAGCCCCATTTCAATAGCTGGAATTAACAACTGCATCTTTTGTGCTGTTAGACATACTTCCTCTAGCAATTAGCCAGCATATTCTCTAAATAAGCAGAGTAGTAAAAGCCAGTTAATGCCCCTGTACTGCTATTGGAAATCTTTAACAAAAATCATTAGTATTTAACAGATTGGTTGAAATTTGGTTCAAAATAGGGGACTTCCATGTTATGCAGAGGACAGTGAGAATTTTGTCTTATATAATGTGGTTAGTACTGTTTGAAACTGAAATGAAAAGGGAAAGGTAAAGATATGGAGATACTGAAAGGTTCTCGTCTTGCTCAAGAAATATCCAGAAGGTGGAATGGAGAGTCTGAGAAGCAACATGCCTGGACAAAGGGAGAAAGTAAACAACAGATTTAACTGCACTAAGGTGCAAAATATTTGCTTTTTGTTGATTTGAATACAAAAGAACTCAGATATGGTATTTAGGCTTAAGCAAAAAAGACAAGGAAAATATACATGTGGGATGAACAAACATCAAGTATCTGTGGTGACTTAGGTTGCAAAGGAAGATCCCTGGGAAAAAGAAAACACTAGTATCAGGACAGATGCCCAATATCACTAATGTCTGTGCATTAAATATCTTGACCTGCAAGTTAATTTTACTTCTGTTAATACCACACTCCCATTTGTCTTATCAGCACAACTAGTCAAAACCAAATATACAGAGAGGCCTGAACAATATTGCACCTGGGAAATCCCTTCTCCTCTTTCCAGTAGTTACTCTCCTGAATTTAAGCATGACCTAGGAGACAGAGCATAGGCTTTCTGTGTCCTTGTGCTTCCAATCACAGCATGTGCTAAGGAATGTTCATTTCCCTGAGGCAGGGCCAAAGGAGAAAGGTCTATTTCATTCTAGCCCATCTTTTTAATTCCCGCAGTAGATGTAGTTTACCATTTTACAGAACAGCTGCTCGGAACAAATGCAAACACTGTGTTTGTCCTGTGGTATACATGTTATTGCACCAGAGAAACTCCATGTCTCCTTTCAACAAAAGGAGGTATTTCTCAGATGCATTATTTTCCCAAATATCAAACACAGAGAGAAAACTGGTTGAAAATAATCTCAATGCAACTTTATGAAGACATGGAAGAGAAAATTCCTTCTAAAAGGAAATCCATTAAGATAAATCAGGAAAGGCCTCTCTTATCATTGTTAAATAGTAACTTAAGCAGAGGATTAAACTGAGCCAGATCACTTATGCTATTAATGACCTAATTTTTTGAACCAATCTTTATCATATCCCTTGATGTTCCAGAAATAAAGCAAGCTCTTAGACCACTTCTCTCCTGAATTATAGCCCTTTCTGAGAAACTGGTGTACTTCTTTTCTCAACCTTATACCTAACCCCAAATCAGGACCCAAAAATAACTCAGCAACTCAACTGTATTCACAACATTCCAGCCTCTGGACCCTTCTTTAGCTAGCAAGAAGCTCCATTCTTTGAGCTCTCCTTTCAGATCTCAACCATAATTTATTATAAAAATTGTCTCACCTAAACCTTTGCCATGTCTAAGCCATGTCACTGCAACATATCCTTGTCCTTGCACAGCATCTAAAGAAGTCAGCTGGTGTAGAGTTGATTTCATTTGCTCACCCCTATTCTTGCAGGTGCCCTTCAAGCTATTGGCAACTGTTTCAAGCTGGGAGCACGGGCTGTCCACTAGAATGCTTTTCACTTGATACCTGTTCATCATGCTAAGACCAGCTGGGATCCTCCACTTTGAGACTGATTGAAACATTTTCTCACTTAAGGACCATCGTCTGTGAAATGTACTGAACTTGGAGAACTGTCAGGCCCAGTGTCCAGTGATGTTCAGAGAAGAACATTTTCTTCAAATTTTTTATTTGTATTTTTGTGTATCTGGTAGAAGACAGAGGAGGGGGAGAAGAAGGAGCTGACACAGATTGATATTACAGTCAGAAAGCATATGATAATGACTATGAACAGGTTGAAAGCTTTCTAAAATTTTATAAGATTAACTACATTACAAGGTAAATGCTTTAAAACAGCACTAATTTTAAAAGTGCAAGCTGTCCCCTTATTGCCTGGAAAGTCATTAAACACTAAGACAAGAAGGATAAACTCAGTGGGATAGCTCAGTGTCATAAGAAGTACTCTGGCTTCTCTCATGAATTCACCATCACGTAAACTGTGTGATCTCTCCACTCTACCAGCAGAGCAAAAGTTTAATCCATGTGAATAAGCTAACGTATCAATTTCCACAACTCTCTAAAGCTCATTAAAGCCTAGAAAACTAGAAAAACTGATGCTTTCAACAGGCTTTTGCCACCCGTATGAAACATGCCCCTCTCCCCAGCCCTTCTTAATTTTGCTTAGATAGGGTGATTTCCAAAGGCACAAAGTTTGGCCTCCCCAAAACTGCAGAAGCTGCCAGTTCTCTCCCACTGCCCCATATGCTTTTTAAGCTTTTGCACCAAAGCAAGAATGAATTTTCTTCTGCAACATTTTAAAAATGATTAAGAAAACAGTGGCACTTCTGAAACTGGAATGGGTAGGACCCTATAGCAACAGATTCTTCTGTACTTGGGAAGAAGCCCCATCAGCAAAGCAGCAAAAAAGACAAGAACGGATGGCGGAAACTTCTTTAGCTGCCTGGATCCTCATGGCTCTGAGTTCCTCCTGTTTCTGCCTGTCACCCTCTCCCAGAACAAATTAAAACCAAAAATTGCTGCTGTGCACAGCAAGGTTCAGGAAGCCTCCTGATCACCTGAAGAATGTAACAGCCCATAGGGTTAGGAGAGAGACAAAGCCCAGAGCTGCAGCTGGAGTGCGGCCGCAAAGGGGCTGCCAAGCAAGCAGTAGGCTGCAAACAGAATCTTCCCCTGAGAACTTGTTCTTCTGGGCAAAGGCTGGAGGTCTTCAGCTAAAGCTAAGCTTGAGGTAACAAGCTATATTAGCTACTACGAGATTAATAAATTTTCAGCTATGCTGCCTGCATACTGATAAAAGGTTATTCCCCCCCGCTCCTTTATCAACAAAAAAAAGTCAGTATTGGAACAAGTGGAACTAAAATCAGAATAAACAAGACTATTTTGATCTGACATTAATTGCATAGTAGAGCTTGCTTCATGCAATGAGCGAATTGTGCATGTCAAAGTTGAAGTGAAAATAATAAATATAGTCAGAACTTTTTTGTTCCCACCTACTTTTACTTCAAGAAATCCTTAGAACTTCTCATTTGAACTCTAAAAAAAAAAAAAAACCCCAAACCCACACGCACAAGACCACATCTTGTACATTAACACACTGGAAAAGGATGTTGCAAGGCTGCTGCCCAATTTTCTTTCTCAGCATCCCTCTTTGAGGCAGAATGTGTTCACAGTGGAAATGCCATCAGTCCACTTTTATTCAATGCCAAAAATGTACATATACAAGCCTAGAAGTCCGTAATGCTCTGTTTCATAATGAAGCTGGGCAGGCAGACTTGACTATATTCCATAAATCTGGCCTAGCGAGTACTTCTTCCTGTTATTAACTCAATGGCAGTGTAGGATTTTTGAAAGCTGCAATGCATCAGCTGAAGTTGGATAAAGGGGATCAGCAGTAGCCACTGCTGGGGATCTCTGTCCCAGCGCTGTCCCAGGAACATATTCCTTCCAGCTGCCTCAAATATCACTGTGCTTTGCCACTGCCACAGTTGCAAAAAAACCCATCCAGATCTTCCCCATCCCTATAATCCCAGTATCTTCCTCTCTGCATCTCAGCTCTGCAGCCAGTAACACTCGTGAGTTCTTCTTATTAATATTGAAGCTTGCGTTAAGTACTTGACCTTCCCTTCAAAGTATTCAAACTACCACCTGCACGACATGCATCTCAAGCCGTTCTGCACGGCTCCAGCCATTACATGGCTCAGCACCCCAAAAATCAGGACTGGCACAGCAGCACTTGCACGAGCATGAGCAAACACATGAGAGCAGGGCTGCCAGCAAGGCACACAGTGTGGCTGCAGCCACTTACCGGCGCTATCAGCCCCAATCAACAGCAGTGCATATACAGGCATCTTGAACCAAGCAGTGCATGTGTATCCTTTCTCAACTCCCTTCTGAATTAAAACCAAACAAACTAGCCCAAAGCAGGCTCTGGGGAGAATACAGCTAGAAAGTTATCACTTACAAGTGTCAGAAACAAACAAAATGGCTATCTTTCAAAACATCATTAATATCTCTGAGGTAGCTAGCCCTGCCTAGTGTCAGGTACACAGGGAAGGATGGTAAAGACTGGTTTAGAAATTTAAAGAGTCACTTCTGCCTGTCTAATTAAGACTCAGTTAGTGACTACTGAAATGATAATCTCCCCTGACCCTCACAGATGCAGAACACAATAAGGCAACAGAAGCAGGAGGAATGGGAAGCGAGCCGTGGAGCTCTCCATGGCTGGGAGCCGCTCGCTGGCTGGAGGCGCTGCAGGAAGCATCTCCTGACCTTCTCCACCACCACGGCCCAGGGCAGCCAGCCACCTGGGAACCAGGGTCCTCCCTGGGGAGAAACTGGCACTCTTCTTGGGTACATATGTAAATGTTTGCCTACTTAGCTATAAATATATTTAAACGTGCACATAATCATACCCATATGTAAATACCCCATATTTTGCAAGACATGCTTATTTAAATATGTACATACTTAAGTAAGAATCCCAAATAGGAGACTAACTTCTCTTTCTCTCATCAATGTGGGCCCAACCCAGTTCCTGACGAAACAGGAATTGTAAGTCATCTTCACTGAGCATTAGATTAGGCCTCAAAAGTCCCCCACGGCTCCCTCCTGTACATACACTACCAAAGTTCTCCAACAGCTTAATATTTCCTGAGGCCACGTATTACAATGATCTGTTCAGACAAGGGAATATCAGGACACAGAGGCCTTGTGAGAAGAGAGGTCTGGGAGCTTCAAGCTAGTGAGAGAGGAGAGATTTCCTTCTGCGCTTCTTTCAGCACGTACTTTTCCATCAGATAAATATAAATAAGTAGCACAGCAGTTGTTTGGTGAGCAGCTTAGGGACATATTGTTCCCACTGTCCTAATTTTCCTGACACAATTGGTAAATTTAGACATCTAATTAACAGTCTGTGCCATTTATCAGGTCACTCGTTGCTGGGTTTTTTTAAGGCCGTCAATTAAGCTTTCTATACCTTAGACATATTCTCCATCTCCAGACTGAGTCCTAGGCCTCTCACAGAATGATTATAAATGCCTCTAAAACATCCCTGTTCTGTTTATATGGGCTGTACACAGCCACAGGGAGATGAACTAGGGTCATCTCTAAAGCTGGTTTCAAAGTAATACTGTAACACCTGCATATGTGGGATGGAGCAGACCAAGCAGGAGAAAGAATGGAAGAATTTACAGATCATCTCTAAAAAGTCAGCTGGGGTACAGAGTCATCCAGTAAGAGCCATATTATAAAACATCTGCATATTTGTTGACATTTTCATAATTATATTCACAAGTCTTACTTTGTAGGCCTTGGTTTTCTAGGTTTATAAATGCACATTTTTACCTTTGTAACTTATCCTCTTTTGTGCTAGTAGCTCTTCTTACCTCTAACATGTAAGACTTTCCATAGTGAAATACTTAACCCTAGTAGTGACACTATTTGATTTCAAGTCCCTTTCATCACAGAAGGAGCAAAGGAAATTAAGAGTATTCAAATAAAAAGGAAGATCTTTTACAAGTTCATTGCTACACACAGATACAAAAGCAACTTGTAATGCTATGACAGATACACAAGTTTTGTTTGCAAAGTAGGGTCTTTGACCAGATCAATGCTGCAAGGCCTGCACTAACGTGAATCCTCTTTAACAAGCAGTGTGTTTATTATCACTTCTTTACCAAAGAAAAACAATCACACAGCATATAAAGTATACCCTCTCTCTTGCTCTCCCCACGCAGGTTGGGTAAAATGGGTCTTCTAGTTTACACTTAGCTAAAAAAATGCAGCTAAATGTGCATATGCATCAAATTTCTATAATGTTATTCCAGTCTGAAAAAGGCAGATGCAGCATGAAAAAGAAAAGTCCCAAGAGAAAACTAGGTTCTCTTCACCCCTTTTTTTGCTCCTGGACCATTCAGATAATTATCACATAACTACTACCGGAAGCAGGCAAAGGAAGAAAAACCTCTACAGAAGTATCTATTCATACCTGCTCTGATGAGACACAATGCATTTCTTTTTTCTGTCAGTAGTAACAATCCAACTAAAACTGCAAAGGTAATTACCTTCAGGGTCATGCCTTGACCACATGAAACCAGTTTACAGAAATGCAGGACACTAAAAATCAAAAATGCCTGCAATGAATATTTAGTAGGCAAAGACAATCCGTAACATTATGCAGTGCCAAAGAAACCTTTGCTACACCTTTCTTTTTACACATAAGCTTTAAACGATCAGTTTTTAGGGTGCGGTTAAATGATCAGTTTTTAGGGTGCGGCTGCTATTTGCTTTGGCAAGATGGGGTGTGCAGTCCCATGCAGAACTAGAAGGAAAAATTCTGACAAAGTTTTGTAAGGAATTAAACACCCTGTAGTGAAAAATCCTGTCTGACATCAATCTAGCCTCAAATAAGAAAGGCCTCTGCTACGCCTCTCAGCAGCTTGCCTGACTTCCCATGAAGAAGTCTGACCTTCTTGTCTGTAGCTCCAGGGCAGCCCCACATTTCTGCTCTCCTGGGTCGCAGAGCCTTGGAAGGAGCCGTCCAGAGCAGCCCCCGAGCAGTCTGCTGGAGAGCTGCTCAAGGGAGGCAGGAGGAAACCCAAGACCCCTTCTCTCTGGCTCTGCTCCACTGCTAGCAGCACTGCTGCTACCCTGTGGCAGCCGCAGCCTGCTGGGAGAAGCCAGAGCTTCCAGGGTCCTTAACTCCGCAACAGCTGACTACTTTGAGTACTCCAGGCTCTCTGGAAAACAATCTCAATGTCAAGGTTGGGTGCTCAGGGAAACTAAATTGAGTTTTCAAAAAATCACTAATGCTTCTCAGTGCCTTTCCCATCCCTCCCTGAAATATCTTTAGCTGGGTTCCAATTTTTGTACCCTGCCTGGAGATGAAATGAGGGGCTCTTGAACATAGTTTAGTAATAATAAGCTGGACAACACATGAGTTTTAAGGCTTTCTGCTTCAATTCGTTTGGTAGCTCTTTCATGCCATGGACAGATTTCTACAGGAAAAGCAGTAACCCAAGTTTGCTGGAATTGTGTCACACGCATGCTTGGAATACAGTCTGGCTAATACAAAGAAATTTCCAGCATTTCCTATCAAGATATTCACGTCAGAGATCATCACAGAACTCCAGAAATCCAGGTCACAAGGAGGTTATTTTTCTGAAAGGGATAAAACATTAGGATTCAAAATAAAAAAAAAGCATCTTAGAAATTTAAGAACAAGGCTGTGACCAGTGGCTAGTGAAAAATCTACAAAATGTCTGAACAGAATAATTATTACTGGTTTCAAAGGTGAAAGCTAGCACCTTTGACTGAAGAGTAACAACTATCTTGGGTTAGCAGAAACCTTGATTGAAACCATTATGTTTCACTCACTCTCTGTGGTTGATCATGCCTAGGGAGACTTCCTTCATTATATAAAGCGTGTAGGAGATAAATGGAACAAAAATCTCTAGGATAGTTAGGTCAGGCAACATACACCAGAGTGACACATTTTCCTCTATGAAGCCAGAAATTTCCAGTCCTCAGACGTGATAGATGTGTCAAGTTTACTTTTCAGGGAGAAAAAAAGGTGCTGTTATAGTTCTGGCTAACCTTTGTAGAAACCCTTAATTCACAGAACAAGTGTGGAATCTTGTCTGGGAAAAGCTGATCTCCTGCTTCATGCCTTGAAGCTACTACATGCCTTAAGTACCCTGACAAGATTTTGAATCAGACAATAAGGATGAAACGGAGGAAGAGAGTCTGTTGGGGCACAGGGAGGGAAGGGGGAGGGGGGGCGAGAACAACAGATGGTAACATTTGCTACGTTTCGCTTTCACAGTCCAAACAAGTCTAAAACCCAAAGCAACTATGCTGCTCTGATGTAATTAAGTGCTTCACTAATGTGAAAAACCTTTCTTTATGAGACACAGCAGAGTACAGAAGAAGGTTGCCTCTGAATGGCCACTCCAAAAAAAACACCCTAATCAAAGACATTTGCCAGCCTTATCAAATACAGATGCACAAAGTTAGGGGCTGGAGAGCACCTCTGTTAGCAACAAAAACTGGCAGTGAGGGTTGGGTAGATTCAAGTACCTTAAAACAGAATTCGACTCTTCATCATACAAAATCCTAAATAGATCTGGAGGTTCTTCAAAGTCCAAATACAGAGAATAATGTTGAACACATGTCTGTCTTCAGTGTACTTTTAACTCTAACTCAAGCATTTAATAAACTAATCCAGACTAGTACTGTCTAGTACATGAGAAATGAGTATGAAGTACTGATCATAGTGGTGGAGGGGGAAATGTAAAAGTTGAAGAGGATCCAGCTGCGGTTTTTCCGCAAAGAAACAGTCAGCTGTGAAAGCTGGGCATTAAGATCTTCATAACATTTGTTTTGTAGAATTACAAGCATGTTCCAAAAACTTAAGAGGCGCTGCGTTTACCTCCATACTAAGAAAAACCATTCTTTTCTTAGGAAAAGAAAACAAACTCCGTTTTCTAAAACACATCATGGGCAAGACTTCATTCTATGTTATCTGTGAAGAATTAAGTACGGCTACCCAGAGCATAAAATGTAACTCAAAAGTAATGGGCTCTGTGATAAATTAAGACGTTCCTTTCGCAGATTATAGTGCATTCCTGTCACATTAAGGCATTTTGAGCTACAAAGCCAAGCTAGAGATTGATTGGACTATTTTTTTCAATAATTGAAGGGATTATATGCCAACATTTATATTCCAAACAGTTTTCTTAAACCTTATTGAGGATATTTTTCTGAATGTTAAAATGAAATAAAATCAGATTTATGATTAAGCACTGCTTTACTGAGCAAGTTAAACTTTGGAGCAATGCTACAAAGCAAGAGGAACAGTATGTGCAACTGACGTGTATTTGGAAAAATTAGAAATTACACCACTATAAATGGTAAAAAGTAAATGGATTTTTAAAAATACTTCTAGTTTTTCAGTATTATTCTAAGATATTTTTAGAAACCCTGATAATTCTTCTTATTTTTTAAGAATTAATGACACAGATGCAATGACCACAGTAATTTTTTTTCCATGAACTCTAAAATTCCACCAACTACTCAAGCCTTATTTAGTGAAACGGGACCAAGAATCTTTTCTGTGTAAAATAACCTGTGACTGAACATACATATAGGAACCTACGTGTTTAAATTTGGTCACAGGTTTCTGTCTTCCCACAGGTTAAGGTCTCTTAATACATTGACCAACAAAATCCTGTTGCTACGATGAGGTTCTTGTCTGTATCAGTCTGCTTTTGTAAAGCAACTGCACAGGTAAACAACACAACTGGCTCTTCCTCTCCCTGACCATTTAATAAATGCCTGCAGAAGTTAACAAAAACCCAACCCAACCCAAACCCCAAACCATGACACCACAAAAACAAAACAACCAACCAACCCCAAAACCCAAACCCCATTAACAGTGGACCTGGACAGCTAGACTCAATCAGCGACCAGCAACAGAAGTCTCTCGTGACCTCCTCTGAACTGCACAACTGCATCTCCCTTGCTACCTTAGGTCGGCTTGTCTTTTACCTTGGCAAGAGATGGGCAGCCCCCACCTGTCCTGGCCCTGACATGGGGAAGATGTTCGTCCCAGATGAGAGCCTGGACACACGCTATCATCCAAGTTACCCTCAAGGTCAGTGAGGTGTCAATGGCAGAGTCCATCCTCAAAAAGTAATGTGCCTGTCCCTGGGGGAGGATTTCCTTGCTCAGGTACCAGGCCAAAACTGCTACCAGGCCACATGGTAGCAGAACAGCCTGAATATCCAAAGACTCCTTTGAATCCCTCTACCTCCCAGCACTGTTTTATTTACATATACTCTATCTTACGTACTTACTCAGACGTTGCAATAAATAACCAGTGCTTACAAAATGGTATACTGGTATTTTTTGTTATAATTATTACAACACTCCCCCCAAGACAGATCAGCTAAATATTAGATGTGATTGAAAAACAAAAGATTACATAAAACTTACTAGAGATTTGTTTGCTTTTCAGCCCACTTCCTAATACCCACTAAGAAATTCGGCTGCCTGACCTATGCTGCCCAAGTTCCCTAAACGAGTACTTGGGAGAGGCAAATAAAAAACATAAAACAGTAAAGCTAAAGAGATTACCAATTTCTCTCTTATTTCCTGCTGATCATTGCCAGACTATGTTTCTGCCCCAAAGTGCAGGCTTCATTATTAAAGATGGACAGAATACAAGTATATTCAGCAGAGGCCGGCTGTTCAGGAAATAGCTATAATTTGGTAAATAGCATAATAAACACTCGAGCATCCTTGATGCAATGCGTAATGAGCCAGTGCAGTCATAAGTATGTACATAACAATGTTAAGATTATACTGTATTTCACATTATATATCTACACACGCACACTCATGTAGAGATGCCCGTAAAATATTTCAACTATTATATTTGTTTCCCTCCTGACATAAATTTATCACATTTTTTCTCTGTACTCAGCTAGTCACTTGTAAAAGAAAGCAACATTTTACTTTAATTCTCTGCTCCTTCTCTTGCATTTTACTTCTACTATACCCACATAAACCATCAGAAGCTTTTGTTCATCATGGCAACCGAATGCATTACACTCTGAAGCACCAGAGATCCTGGAACTAAATGCAATCTCACAGCAAGTCATCAGCATGTCTGTAGCCCATGCGGTGGAAGGCGATTTAAATCCCCAGCCTGTTCTCCTCGCCACCATGGAGAATAATGACAAACCATAACATATCCCATTCATCTAACAGCTGAGAGTGTAATGAATTACAGAGATAATTCAGCCACTCATTATTAAAAGATTACAACATTAAAAATGAAGGTGGTGTGTTTTTTTTTTTAAAAGGCAAATGATCATGTTTTCATATAATGTGAGTGAAACAGTATACAGTGTTATTGATTCCCAGCTATATTGTAAGGGCCAGCTTGCAACAAAGCCTTCAAATTGAATTATATTTAAAGTTAGCACTTCTTTAGCCTGAAAGTCAATCCCAGTTCATACTATTTTTCTCCAAATGCTGAAAATATCATTATTATTTAATGGGAATCTCTATAATTTCTTGCTATTTTTCTCTGACAGCATTACCTATTTTTAATGAAACTGCAAATGCCCATTGTCAATTTTGCTCAATACCATTCTCAGTCAGGTTTTAAAGAAAAAAACAAACAAAAAAACCCCTGGAACACCCCTGCCCCATACCAGTCTACATTGCATAACTGCATATGTTCCGTAACTGGAACAAAGTCTCTATACTACATGCTGGGCTTTTAAGTCTATGCAGCCTACATTTCCAAGCGAAATATCTGTGGCTTCATTTCAGAGCAAACCTGTTAAGTTTTAGTACTAAAAAAAAGTCCTTTATCAAACAAGCATCAAGCCAGCCCTTCCATCCAAGGGATCTGGTTACCTATAGACTTTTCAGGTTAATTCAGTGACAGATGAAATATGTACATAACTGAAACTGCTCTGTATGTACTACGGGTAAATGCATGTTTCCACAGGAGACTACTCAATCATTAGATGCAGGACACAGCATCATCTAATATAAAGAGACTTTTTAATATAGAACATCTGCAACCTTTCTATCAGCTCCATCTAAATGTCTACCCAGGGTCAATTAAAAAATACATCAAAAGTTTGATTCATAACCTTTTCACTTTCCCAAATACATTTCTGCTGTTTGCAGGGTAGGAATTGGGAGTGGGGGGAGAGGTAGGAGGAGAGAGGAAGGTCTACAAGAAAAATTAGGTTGTCAGAAAATGTCAATAGTCACAGCAAATCTTCTGTAAATGATTTCTGAAAGTCTGTTTCACTTTATGTATAGCTGGACAATAACAAGCATAATGCCAACTTTCATTTTGGAAACAAGCTGAGAAAGGCATCTGTAGGTGGACGCAAATCATAACTGGTTAAGACAAAGGAAGGTCCTGCATCAGGACTTCTGTGGGGCAGACTGTGGAAAAAGTACATTCTTGGCTGGCATGGGCTAGGGAAATCTGGAAAGCTACTGCTATGGGGCTCAAAGGAGGGGAATGAAAAGTGATTATTTTATCTGTATTTCTTTTGTTCATTCATTCACACTATATGGTAGACTCCTTTGTAATGACTGGGAAGGGCTACTGGAGGGTGGCTGCACTTCTCTCACTGTGCCTTACCCAACAGGATGGGGCACTGTCTCCACTCTGAACACAGGATGGGGGCAAGGGTGATCCAGAGAGGAGAGCACTACTGGGGAAGCTGTTAAATTAGTATTCTTCTTCTCTTTAAAGGAAGAAGACGCACAGTGTCAGCTCCACTTTTAACAAAATAGGAGGCACAAAGGAGGGCAACGATATGCCTTGATTTTCATGTTTAGTATTCCCTCTCTGCTTCTGGAGAGTTGCCATTATTCTTTATTACTCATTTTCATCCTATAACCTTTCAGCTGAATCTGCTGAGAGGCTTTCTTATGAGTCTGTCTATTAGCCCATGATATTTGGTTTTACTTTGAGCAGGCTTACTTTCCTTAGAACACTTTCAGTGCCACACTAAATCCTACCAGATCCTCACGGGCTGCAGCAGGGACTTGACTGGCCATCACCATCTGTTCCTCACAGCCATGAGTCACTGCCTTATCAGAAGTTTATTATTACTACTACACACATTTTTGGATCATGAACTGATTTCACGTAAAAGTTCTTTATAGCTCTGCTTCATGTTCTAGTAATGTCACAGGCCAGATTTTTAGAACTAATAGCAGCTATGACTTTACAGAAGAGATTACATTTTTCAGTCGCATCATGCACACTTTTTTATGACGTTAAACCTTGAGTTCGGTAATCACTGTAGTCTTTTTCCTAAAGTACTATAAAAGACCATTACTCTTTTCTAGGATGGTAGATTTTACTAAGCAAGCAGACAGTAGAGATTATCAGTTTTTTGTTTAGTAAGCAGTTTTTCTTTGTTTTTCAGTAATGTCACAATTTTTTTAAATTGTCGAGTTTTCTTGTATTTTCACAAGAAGCTATTAGGGATTTTAAACGAAGTGTCTCTTCAGATTAATATCCATCCTTATTAAAAGGCTCTAAAAATGAAAAGCGAGAATAAAAATAAGTATTTTTAACTGACCCAACCTCCTTTTTCAGTATTATCCCATGAGGAATATTTGAGTTTTGGAACTGTTGTCTCAACCCAGGCAAGAAATCTAAAACTGTATGAAAATCTAAAAATTCTCAGCCTGTTTCCTCCCGTGCCCAACACTAAGTGCTACATGGCAGAAATAGTACTTCACAGATCTGCTTCCCCTGGGAATTCAGCCATATATTTTTAAGGAAATAAAATCAGTTTCTCCCACTTTTTACTCCTTTTAGCCCGGAACAACCAGCAAAGCTAAGAGACAAACCCCTGAATTTTATTCTTTTTCGTGAATTACAAGGCTAAATTCCATCTGGAATTATTCCTGTGAAACACAAGTCAAAAGAATGGGATTGTAAAGACGTAGCTAAAGGAAGAATTTGGTCTCAGAAATCTTTGTGTAACAGTGAGAATAAATGAGTAGCAAAAATATCTTTAGGTTTAGACTGCAGTTTTCAGGTTTATCAGTTAAAAGGTATTTCTGAAGAAAAAAAAATTATATCTGATACTCACTAACTGAAAGAAACACAGAACCTCAATATAGATTCTGTTCAGGGAAGAAGTGGACCTTACAAGCTCTCAAGTTTCAAGCTAGGATCTCCCTAGCAAGTCTGAAAAAACATTCCTCACTCTGAAGTCGACACAGAACTGGGACTACAGTTAATTCTACACTCTTACAACCCAAAGGAAAAAAAGCATTAGTCACAACTTTATACCAGCTCACTTCAATCTCACAGCTGTACGTACCTGGGAACACTCTGTGGGTCTCATCCAGTACAAGACTTCTATCAGGTTCCGCAAGCTTTGACTCAGGCCTGGAAAAATTTGCCACAAAGCCACTACACATTTGCATTTCTGTGGTTTAAGACCTAACCATATGTCTTTGAAACATCTGCTCTTTTTTTTTAGTTCAAGAAGACTGACAGGATCCAGGACGCTCTCCACTATTTTGAAATAACTTGGTTATTTACGTTTCCCAAACCCTTCCTTCTGATCACTCTGCTCTGCCTCGGTTGGGATTTCTGTTTCATTTTCCGCGATCAAGTCTGATCACGTGTGCAGCTGATCCCTATTCCTTCCACTTTTGCCATGAATCAAACATTTTTACTCTCAACCTCTCCACTGGTTGTGCAAATTTAGTCTGAGCTTCTGGAATTTTTCTGTTGTCATTTAAATGCACAAATGTTAGCTGTGCTTCAAAAGAAACAGGTTATAGGACCTGCTTGTTACAGTACTCTCCCAGCTTTCTGTGTTTCAGAATTGCTACAGTATATTGACTTTAATAAAAAGTTTTGCTTTTCAAGAGACCAACACAATCATTACAAGTCCAAGTTCCAAAATGGACAGATACTGAACCAAAACTGCCGTATTAAAGGTCTGTAATGATCTTTCTCTGCTCAGCCAAATAGATTGTCATCTTTGTTGATTCAATGCAACTTGTCTGTGCCATTCAATACAACTGATCACAAGATGCTTTTATAAAGCATTTGGTTATCCTTGAAATTTGGTACCCAGGGGTCCTGGAAAATGCCCACAGCTTGAGCTGTTCTTCAGTGAATACCTTTCTCTACAGCTGAGAGTAAAATTGTTCTTTTTCTTATCTTGCTCCTAAAATTCCCATATGCATTCAGAGAAATTCCATTTAAGCCTCACTGTCTCATTCTTGATAGCAACATCCACTTGGTGATTTTAATTAAATCTCATGGCTTCAATTATCTGTATGCTGACACTGTATCAATTTAGGTTGCTTTCTAGGTTTTTTCTTCCTCCCTGATGTTTTATTTTGGTCTTCCTCTCTTCTCTTTGGTCAGCCTTTGAAACTGGGTCCTTAAGAAGGCTACCAACCACAATTAGGGTTTTTTTTTTTATTGCTTTTTAAAGCTCATTTTAAGTCAATATTTACAAACAGAGTGAAAACCGCACACTTCAGTGCTTTATTTACAATCATCTTCTTCTCTTTTTAGCTTATAAATTAGCATGACATTTTATGCAACTAATTTAATTTTGTATTTTTCCTCCTCCTCTGATCACTGCTGTATATGAAATCTCTGATCTATATTACAGAATTCCTACCAACCTTTATATTTGTAGGCTTGTTTTAGGTCTGTATCTGCCTTGCATGGTGGTTATTAAACAGCAACCTAGATGTTCAACATAATTTTCCATTTAGCTTTGTGGAAACTTAGGTATGGAGCTGGTCTAAACACTGCTGGACAACATAAAATGTTAGCCCCCCCAGACAAGGATTTCTCTCTACAGAAGGGAGCAGACATAGTTTCAATCTGACTGGCATTTTCTAAAGACAACCATAAGATGCCTCACAAAGAAATCTGCTCGAGTTAATGACAGCACAGACTGACCAAGCTGTCATCTACCTGGAACAGCTACACTAGAACTTTATATTGAGCTTTAATGATTGTGTGAAGACATTACAATATTACTGCAATAAATACCGTATCAAAGCCAACAGAAACCAATGCTGTCACAGGCAAGCAGCCTCATCAGAGTGACTTAACCTTTGACCAGTAAATTTGATCTATTATAGACAATTTGTGTCCCAAGGTACTCGGTGAATGGCTGATGTACACAAAATAAACAAAGACTGAGAAAGACAATAAACTGACAGCCAAGATCAACAAATGGTCTTGGTATCCCATGAAGCCATTAATACAATACTCTGTTAAACATGCTTTTCTCCAGATGTGGGCTGTTTCAACATGTTTGAGTGCCTCTGTGTCCCTGAGCAGATGAGTGAGATATATAGTGATGTGATGTGACTATTTTACTGTAAATAAGCTCCTTTTAGCTTATGTAGCCCATAAGCACCTTCTTGTTCCCCTCCCCTAGAGTATTTATAGTACTCAAACATGTAAATACACCACTTCTTCTCCTAACGTTTTGCTGTTCTTATTATAGAGACAGAAATAGCCTGTCAAAGAAGGAGACCCAGCCTTTACTTGTTATTCTGGAAATTAATTATACAATACTTTAAAAGATTTATGTGCTAATCCACCAGTTCCATAAAAATACAAGAACACAGGTAACGGCTTAAAATAGCAAAGGTAGAAAAATCTGAGTTTCCATGTGTGATGCATGAATTATACACAAACACAATCTATATACATAATCAACACAATTCTCAAAAGTTACCTACATATTTTAATAATAGCTCCACTGTAGCCTTTTTCTATGGTGTGAATGCATTGTTTCAATAAAGATCTAGAGCAAAGAAGACAGAAGAGTATATAATACAGCTGTCGTTTATTGCTTTGCTCTGCTGGTTTGAAGCCTCAAGAAGTTATTAAACCGCTGAGGTAAATCTTAACTATTTAGTTATTCTGAACCTCGATCCTCACCTTTTTTTTCTACTCTAGGATTGTTGGTTACTTCTCTCTCTCTCACTCTTTTTTTTTTTTTTAATCTTCCCCAGTGAAAGATCATCTTGTCTGTGGCTCCACTTTCAATTGCATACAAGTGCATGGACAGCAGTTTGTGGTATAATGTAAGTTTTCTGCAGCAGGTCTAGGGCCAGTAGTGATCTTTCTTCCCACTATGACAGGAACATCATCTTTCAATTTCTTTAAACTCTAGCCTAAAACCAAAAAAAGATTAAACTCATTCTCTCCAACCTGAATACCCAGACAAGGTAGAGGAAGCTGGCATTTAAGCCAGAATAAATGTTAAGGATGAACTAAATAAACATACGGCTATGGGAATATTTTTGTTAGCATACTTTAGACTGCCTAAAACTTGGTGTGCTTCTAATTACACCACTAGAGCACATTTTGTATGAGCGTGACTTCCTTCCTCCGCTCCAAGCATGCAGAAACATGTCTTTTTGAAAACACTGAAATATCTTTACAACACAGATTTTTTAATAGTGATTTCCATGCGGGAGATGCAGCAAAACCAAATCTGCTTTATTACAGCACTGGGGACTAAAGCCAGTTAACCACTCAGAATTAGCAAGCTTGCGTGTCAAACGAGTTTTCACCACTCACTGGGTGCAACACACTTCACAGGCAAATCAACGAATTATGCAGTTTCCAGAGAACCAGCACCACAGGATTTACAGGTCTCATCGCGGTCTTCCAGAACATTGTCAGCATTCATACTACAGATACATAAACACAACATCCACTTTGTAATTACTGAAATTAGCAAACATCTCACATGTAGGAACAAAGCAGCTAATGCTACTGCTATGGGCAGAGAGAATTCAAAGCAGATCTATACCTAGAAACTTCTCTACGTATCTTCCCAAACCATTTCAGCCCAGAGCTCCTGGAGCTCTGCCTGAACCTTGCCTACAGCACCCTCCATTGCTGCAGATGACTGATGGTTTGGGAAGCAACAAATGACAACCAAGCTAAAATAGCCTAAATAGGAATTCACTACGAAAAAGATGGGGTAGAGGTCTTCAGAGATGAAGAGGTACATTAACCTACTGCAGCACTTACACCCATAATAATCCGCCTTTTTAAAGGAAAGAAATATTTGCTAATTTCTTTTTGAGTAATTTACACCAAGTCACTCACTCTCCGGTACATATATATATTCTAGTCATAGTAAAAATGATCTGCAGCTGTATAGTGGAAATTTTTTCTCAAGAGCAGTGCATTTTTGGTTTTGTGAAATCTTCACATTTTGACAGAGTTTTTATATTAAGAATTGTATTTTACAGTGCAAACTGCATCAAAACAAACAGACAAAAATCAATAATTTAACGACATGTATTGCTAAGAAGACTAAATGAATGAAAGTGAGCTTCCTTGACAGTCCTTCCTCAGTATCTGTCAGGGAGGCTGAACAATTCAAGAGCATGTGAATGCAAACAAGCACTTCCAAATGCAGGAGAGGATATGGAAAGCATATTTCGGGTGGGTGGGGCGGGGGGGGGGAGAAGGAAAGCTAACTTCTTTGAATTGTTTATTTCCTCAATCTAATTTTAATTAGAAACAGAACATTAGGATGTCTGTTATACTAAGCTACTGTAATACAGATTTCAACATTAGACGATAAAAAGCTAAACAAAAAGATGACAGAGGTAGAATGAACAGTGCCCGACTCATTACTCACTCGGGTTCTTTAGGCTAGAAGGAAAATAGCAGGCAAGAATGGTGGCCTTCTGTCACCAGAAAATAGCTTTACAATTCTATTTACATGTAATTACCAACCAACCTGATAATATGGAGTTAGAGTGAGGCCAGGTATTCACTATTTTCAAATAAGGGGCCATGAATGGCACAGGCATACAGTTCATTACTTCAGACCTAATACTGAAATTAAATGCTGAAGAACTACAGCAGACACTTAGTGGCCTGTGTATCTTGTACTACACACACACACAGAGACAGACAATTTTTTTGCCTTGTGAGTCAAAATTTAAGACTTGAATGGGTTTTTTTAATTCCTAAACTAGTGGTGACACATTATCTCAGAGTTCATATAATTTATATATACACACAGAGGGTGATAGTTTTTTTCATGTCAGCATTTGGCTAACATTTTATATTTGCCCAGGTTCCTTTTTATTCATTTTTTTTACTGTTACTCCTCAACAATAAAAAAAAAAAGAAATAGGACAGAAGTGGGAAGTTGCAAGAACAGATTATTCAAAGATTTCTAAAGAGTAAGATCAAATTCTCTCAAATGCCCCAGGTCCAAGCCAAGACCCTAGAGACGTCATTTCCACTGAACAAAGGAAACAAGCAGGGAAAGATTCTTTGAATGTAAATATTTCTGTGAGGGGAGCACTCAATAGCATAATTAACTTCTATGGTAAACATCATGCAGCACCATGACCTTGCTCCTCATGACAAGGTGCAGAGTAGAAGCAACACACCCCCCCCCCAAACTAGCAAACTCTGCTAGGCTTACTAGTCAAGGCTCTGCATAAGCTGGATGACAGCTAGTACAAGAGAGAGGCCGGGGTACAGAGTGGAGTAGAGAGAGGAGGAGACCTGGTGACAAACAAGCATCGTCAGAGGATGGAGAGCTGGAGGCGATAAGAAGATGGAGTTAACACTGGAGCTGAAATAAGCAGGAACTGTTGGGTAAGGATCAATTCTGCACCTTGCATTCACACCCTAACAGATTCCAAACGAGGAGAATTGGAGGTGAATGTGACACAGCCAAATATGGTGCAGAGCAGGAAGCTGTAAAGAGCTTTTCTTTCTTACTACTTGTGGTAGAGAGAGAGAAAGCATGAGCTGGGGTGGAAAGGTTATAAAGCCTTACTTCATCACTCATTTAGTCCTGCCAATGTTCATACACAGCATAGAAGTTTTACAGCAGAAGCAAATCTTAGGGAAGTTGAAGGACTATATAAAATACTTTCTGCCCAGACATGCTGCAACATGTTGCCCTAGAAAGTGTACTGCTGAGGCAGGCTGTCTGGTAAGTGTTCATGGCTGCTCAGAGCAATGTGTTACCACAGTGGTTTGTTAATGCAGACCAAACTGGGAAGGAGACAAAGTTGGTGCTGTGCTGAAAGGGGCAGGCAAGAGTAGACAGAACAACGACCCAGCAATGTGATCCACAACAGAGACTGACATAATCTGGAAGCAACAGGAGTCCAAGCAGAAAGGGAAGAAGCTTCTTTTGTGTGGTCAGGTCTTCAATGTGTTGCATAAGACGACAGCACATTTTAGACATTGCCCTACTGAGTGGGTTTAAGGTTCACTGAAAGATGACATCCCATGTAGCAGCTTTTGTGAAAGCAGGAAGATGCTGCTCATTTCCATGATGAGAGAGTAAGGACATAAAGAGGAACAATTTGCAGAGAAAAAATGAGTTTCCCCATGTTAAATTTGAAATGACAAATCAATTTTTTCTAGCAAGAAGGCATAAAATCAGGGTAAAAGATAGAAGGTCAACTATAGTTCTGAGGCATTATATTCCAAACTGCATTTCTGAAGGTAAGAGTATCCGTAGCTAGGAGGTAGCACAGAGAGGAGGAGGAAACCCCAGCTTGGCACCTCACGTACTAGCAGTAGCAAGAAGGGGTAAGGGTGAGCAACCCAGTATTCTGTCAGACAGTTCTCAATAACAGTGCAACAGCAGAAGGCTGAGCTTGCAAGCAAACTGGGCTAGGCTTGCTTCATATTTTTTTTTTCCAAAGAGAGAACAGACCGAAGTTAGCTAAAAATGGATGGGAAGGTAAGCAATAATGAGACATGGTTACAAAGAGAATGGAGAGATGCTATGTGGAAATAAGAGACTGGGCAACAGGAGATTAACAAATGAGAAAAATTGGAATCACTGGGAAAAAGTAAAAGGAAAGACAGTAAAAAGTCCTCAGAGAAGGAAGAATCCTAGAAATTAGAGGAAAATTAGGTTGAGAAAAATCACACAAAAGCTTACTACTTTTTCGTTTTCTTAAAACCATTTGCTTGCTATACTTTTACAGGAGTAGCCAGACTAGTTTTTAAATGTATTTATTTTTTAACATATTTATCTGAATAATGATCATAGAAACAGGGAAATGCTGGTATCTTTATTTTATTTTTAATATTTTTTTATAAGCAGAGGATAACCTTTGCATAAATGTAACTGTGGCTCAGAGCAGCTAAGTGAGTTAACAAGTGTCACCCAAGAAATCAGAAGCAGAGCAGGCACTACAAACAAAGCCTCTCAGACTATTTTCCTATCTCCTAAGCCATCTGTTGTCCACTTTCTTTCAGAAATCCTGTGCGGAAAAGAGGGAAGAAAGAGACAGAGTGGTTCAAAGGGGTCAGTTTTTTCTGAAGCCAGCATACTTCATATGCTCTGAAATTGCGACTACCCCAAAAGGAGCTCTGTTCCTTTTATATGTCAGCAAAACAAAAGGTCAGCCTATTGAAATATTGGTCAGGTCTGACTTTCTTCTATTAATAACAAGTAGAGACACATTTTTTAAAGTAATAGTTAAATAAATGGCTACATGTCTGCAATCATTTCAACTTAAAATGTCAACTGGATTTGAGATGCCATGTGCATTTAATCAATGACTCTGCATTATAATATAAATATTACTTTGGTTTGACTGCTTTGTCTGGCATAAATCATAATTTAGTGAGATGAGTACATTTCTTTTTCTCTACAGATGGCTGTTAATGGCAATACCTATTAAACTGGCACCTGCCAGCACTTTGTAGTTAAGGAATCTGTCAGGAGCCCCCTTCTGTATAATTTCTCTGTTAATTTTGTCTCTCCCCCCCAGCCCCCCCATTTACCAAGTTCATGTTACAAGAACTACTGAAACAGAAAATCAGCAAAACTGCCGTTCTTTTGTATCTCATGGTAGAACTCATATTCCTGACCAAAATATGTATTTATTGGTTAAAATGCAGCTCAGGAAGCCTTAGTTCAAATTCTTGTGGGCATGACTTTAAACCCTCAAGTATCTTTGACCATAATGCATCCATACTACATACAGAAATTCCCAATATACCATAACTTATATGGAAAACCTGGAATTAAGTTATATCCTCAGATAAGAGATGGATTTTAGAACAAGTAACAGCCAAGTATTGTGAATGAAGGATAAACACACTGTGGCAGTGTTTTGTATTCATCAAGAATACACTTTGCTTTCTAGGACTTTTTTTGCAGAAGGCATTTCTTGGGAGAGGGGAGACAGACACTTAGAGGAAATATGCCTCCCCCAGCAAAGACCTGGTCATACTTCCAACAGGACTGAATTTTACTTCTTTTTTTGGCAGGCATGGCATGCACAGAGGCCAATAACAAATAGGCAAGTATACCTTTAAGTAGACACACATGGGTTGTAGTGCACAAAGTTAATCCTTGCACACAAAGCACGCTGCTTTTTTTTTTTTTTTGCTTAGTAATGGCTTGAATCATGATATTTCAGCTTGAAATGAACATGCAACTATTTCACAAAAAGCATGCTCCTTGCAAACAGTTTGTAATTTCCAGTCCTTTTAAATAGTCAGAGGGAACTTTCTGCTCTGATCTGTTAAGTAAATATAAATCTTGTTATCCAAGTTCAGTAATGAGAGTAAGGGGTCTATTCTTCTTCACTGCACTTGCATACATCTAACGTTAATGAGATTTATGCATGCATATTAAGAAGAGAACAGATGCTTAATTAAACAAATAAGCCTTTAGTAGGCAGTCCACATGATCATTTTAGTTACAAAACCCCCTTATTTTCTCTGTTTTAGTCTGACTATGAATGCAGCCAAGGAGGAATCAATACGGTGGAGGAAAAGAAGTGATACATGTAAATTGAAGTGTTTGTCTTTTTTCAGTTAAAAATACTCGACAAACTCAAGATACATTAAATTGATTAGGTATCTCCTCTCCCTCACGCTCTTGTGCTCTTTAAAGGAAACAGGAGTTTTATTTACCAATTTACCTATTTGAAAAGTGGGAATTTTATTAGGCAAAAGGAAATCAAGGCCTCTAAATAACCCATCTGCCTCATTAACTGATACTGTCTATCAAATACACAGGCATGATCCATCTCAGATCATTTTGCTACTGAGGAAAAATTTTCTAAAATAACTTTAGCCTAATTAAATTATAATTTAGTCTAGTCTTTTTTTTTTTTTTAATCTATCCACATCCATACTGATTTCCAGCATCATAGGGACATACATATAAATACATGGAAAAGTTATATACGCTGCCTCTCTCCAGCAAATCACACCTCTATTATTTGCTCTTTCCTCATTTTATATTGCTAACTTTTCTTCTACAACGCTCAACTTCTCAGGGCAACACAGAGCAGAAAAAAAAATCCCTCCATAAGCTATCATAGTGCTATACTTAATGGAAGTCAATATCTGGATATTATGCTATCTACTGTGCAATGCCATTACAGGCTCAACAGTGCTGGTTGTAAAAAGTATCATTCTGAGCACAAGGCCTATAATAGTAATAATGAAAAAAGGGTCATTTCTGTCTTCCAACTAGAATGAAAAATTAAAATCACTAAGGCACTTAGCTCAAAGGAAAATTGGCAAATTAAGGGGACAAAAAATAAAATATTCATGGCTCATATTGTGAAATGGAAGGTAAATAATTTAAGATGAACTGCTATGTGGGAAAGTGCACTACTTCTGAAGAGGAAAAAGCAAATGTAACTAATATGCACATATATATTCCTGCTTCCTGCGCTTGCAGTTACATGTATACATGCACAAATAGGCATGTCACGGTTGATGTGCAATATTTGTGAGAGATAGACATTTTCTCACCTATACTAATTTTGAAAATATTTGCTAGTGAACTAGTGAAGTCAAGTTGACAAGAGTTGCCTTATATGAAGAAGGTTGGTTGTTTGGGGTTTTTCCTGAATCCAGCCTGGAAATAAAGACTGAATGAGAGGGTGTTCTCCCACTGCACTCCAGATCAGCAAAACTCTTTACTCTGAGTCACCAATCACATACTTGCTCTTAGATTTTTATACCACAAAAAAAATTATTACTTCAGCCTATTGGTCTCTGCCTAGGGGCGCTACCTATTAAAATGCCATTGGTGTGGCTGCAGTCCATTAGCTAACCTACCTTCATACCCATAAAGCTGAGAGGGCTGCCCAGAATTTTTACAATCACTATCTGGAAGAGGTGGTGAGAGAGCCATAGACTTATGTTTATTATACACCAGGACTGTAACAACTGCTATGGGATTAGGATACAGAGCAGCACTGCACAGCAGAGGTCACATTTCCCTGGTGATTTAAAGGTTCAGTCTTTCTCCAACTTAATTTAGAAACCAACACAAAGCCTACCTTTGTTAGAAAAGAATATTTTGATAGTATTTCAAAGCATGGCAATTAACTAACTATAGTTCACAAATTTAAAATCTAGAGTTCGTCACCTAGCAAACTGAGGAATAATTTTTTTTTTTTTTTTAACCTCATGGTTAGATCCGCTCTGCATTCCTGGTGCTAAGTGATAACCCTGCACCAAGGAGTTAATTAACCCTTCCAAACAGCCTACAGAGCCACCTCACAAGGCTTTTGACAGTTCTAAACCAATGACACTACACACTACCTTTCTTCAAAGACACAAATATGCTGTTTCACCATAGTATTGCTCATGAAAATAGAGAACACCTTCAAAAAGAGGTACAGAGAAGCTCATTTGAGATCCAGTGGTCTCCTCAAGACTCACCATGCTCTGAAAGAATCAGTCAGCTCAATGTAGGAAAGGGGATGAACCAAGAATTGAATGTGGTGTTGTGTAATCTTGCCACTGTTACGTATCTGCATAGAACTGAGTATTATTTCTGTTCTGAAAGAGTTTCCGAATAGATGCTAGACACTGGCTTTTTCCTGAGACTGCAGTACACATTTAGTCACAGCTCCAATAATGAAAGTATTTAATGTAGTAGTTTTCCTGATATATGATATCAATTTACTTTGCCGTCTGTTGTCTAGCGGTGGGTTGTTTAGTGAGCTATGATGGTGCAATGTGCCAGAAGACATCAAAAAGTGAAATATAATGCTCGCTTAGCTGATGTTACATACGAACAGTTAACAGAGTCAACTTCTGCTGTTCTTTGGGCAGCAGATATGCATATCCAGTACTCAGGCAGGCAATATATGCATCAGAACCAACCAAACAAGGAAACACACTGTCCAGTATGCACCACAGTAAAACAGTACTTTGGATTACAGAGACTTAACTAATCAGTAATAACCAGTGTCATCTGCATTTCAAATCTTTAGTATATTAACCTACTTTGCTCCAAGTGCCACAGTCATTAAAATGCTGCAGCCAAGAGTTCCAGTTAATTCTGGGTAAACAACAGGACTTTTTTTTAAACACAATGATTACAAAAATAAAAGCGTGATTTCTTGATGGTCTCCCTGAATCACAGTCACTTAAATAAAGCTTCAATCCAGGAAAAGCTTAGCAGGAAAGCAATCATTCTTTTTTTTTTTGTATGTATAAAAAAAGACCAGGAACTACAAGTAAATAGCAGCTGAGCAACAGATGAGGCACTAAGTGAAATCTGTTAGCAACTGCTAACAGCTTTGCTATTTTCTGTTGTTAAATTAAAAAAAAAAAGTAAAAAACCAATGCAGTAGCAATTCCAATATGTTCAAAAATCTCAGATGCAAAAGACTAAAGCTCAACGCTTCTTGTACTACAGATAAATACCTGGGTTTGGTTTTAATATCTTGAAACGCTTTGTTATTGATTATAAGGCAGAAACAAGCCAATTCACATGAACATACTATCAAGATAAAACTTGTTATAGCTGTATATATGACCCAGCAAGTACAGCACAAAAAATCCCACTGTAGTCAACTGTGACACTTGACTTTACACCTGATCCCTAGTAGTTCGCCAGAAAGTGCATGTGCCTTCATTAGCACTGAGCCTTCCAGCAAGATCTCAGAAATATTTTCATTGTCCTTCTGGTCCTGGAGCTTTCACCACAGATGATCATCTCCTACTTCTCTCAACCCAATCTTGACA
Source organism: Morus bassanus (assembly GCA_031468815.1). NCBI lineage: Eukaryota > Metazoa > Chordata > Aves > Suliformes > Sulidae > Morus > Morus bassanus. The sequence goes on along the minus strand of CM062574.1, from coordinate 29,478,137 downwards.
TGGGTTCACCGAGTCTGTTTTCCTGTTTGGATGCATCTACACAGCACAGCAGAACTATGAAGGCACAGCTGAAATAGCTCTGAACAAAGCAGCCCCCAAATTACAAACGGTATGAACATATCAACGTGCAGTTCCAGCTCTCAGTAGGATCAATTAGTTACATGGCTGCAGTCACTGGACTAGTTTAAAAAAAACTCATGGCATCGCCCAATCCCAGGCAGATGTATCCTCTTCACAATCCTGCCAGTTGCTTTCTTAACTTCTTTTCCCTTGGGTCTTTCTCTTCTGTCAGTCTAGCAGGGCCTGTGCTCCTTGTTCCTCATTTTGGTGGTCTCTCACATGGGGGATCACAGTACAACTACCACCATATCTACAAAAGGCACACTACAGATTTCCTTCTCCATCCATCTTTCTGCTTCCTTATGGTGTTTACATTTCTAATGCCTCCTATGTCAGGTTCCCCTTCCAATTTAAACTCAGCATGTCAAAAACTGAGCTCATCTCTGTTTTTAAATACTTCTCTCTACTTCTTTCTCTTAAGCTACCAACAATTAGTAGTCACCTTGCCTGCTGCAGAAGCTCACAACTTTGCCGTCTTCAGCTTCTCTCTTTCCTTCCACAGATGTTCTACCAATAAAACATGCCAGTTTAATCTCCACAATGTCATAAAAAAAATCTGGCTGTTTCTTTCCATCCGTGCTGCTAAAATACTTGAACATTCAAACCTTCTTACTGCAGCCTCCTCCTCCCTAGCCCTCCTGACACTCACTTCTCACTCTTCACATCAGTGCAAAACTCCAGTTGGAAATTATTTAGTCAGTATTTGACCCCTTCTAAGTTCCCCCATTAGTTTCCTATTATTTCTTTTAAAAACATTCAGATCAATTGTTTTTGTTTTTGATGTCATCCACAGCAGTTTCTCCCTGAAAAAATACTAGCCTTGTTTTGCTCATCTTGAGCAGGACATACGGTCCCCAATTCTTTTGTAAACTCACACTGTTTGCTCTTGTTCAATCTTTACAGGTCATCACCCTTCTTCCACTTGTATCATGGCTGGGATTCCCTAGGACTCTCACCTTCTCAGGAGGGAATTTCTTTTCAAGAACAATTTTATAAATTCTAGGAAAAACACTGACGAGGACACTAAACCTTTAAAAACCTCCCAGCTGAACTGTTAGCTCTTACAAACAACTCCTTCTCTGTTCATTATAACCTGTTGCTTCCATCTTTATGGCTTTGTAGAGATTTTTCAATGGTGTGGGACAGAAATTCCCATTCTGTGCTGTCATACAGATAAAAAAAATATTATTAACAATTACTGTCTGCTGGGAAAACTATCAATCTAAATAAAAAGCAAGCTTATGAAAAGAACAGATGTATAAAGCTTGTGTACAACCAAAACGTGAAATATATTCTGAAAAAGGGAATCACTAAGACTGGTAATCTATTATTCCCAGCTTTGCATATTGATCTTTATCAGATTTTTTGTCAACTACAATCGCTTGTTTTGGATTCTGATGTCATCCCATGTTCTTTCTGGCTCAGGCATCACACCCCCGTAAGTAAGACTTTGCACTTCAAACTTCAAATCTGCCAGTGACACATGAAACAGAATACTTATGCTTTTGTCAGACCTCTGTGTCACTCCCCTCCTCTTCCAACAGCCTTATTCACGCCAAAGACTTAAAAAGAAGAATGAAAATAGACATAAAGCTCAAGATACACAAGAGAGTTGTTGAAGTCACCCTCCTAATTATTCAGTGTTTTGACTACTATTCCATGTTAAGCCCTATTTCTTTAAAGAGCATGAACACAAATGCACGTGCAATGCACAGGTGTGAGCTTGTGCCTCCTCAGCATTCCTAAAGAGCCCCATTTGAATGCAGACTGGTATATCCATGCACCTTCACCTTATGAACACTAACAACTGCTGAAATCACGCAAATTTGGCATATAAGCATGACTGTATATTTTTGACAATGTCTCTACAGTATTCAAAAGTTGATAGGACAATTTTGAGGACTCCCTATTGATGATACATGGAAGAAAACCTTCCATGTCAATAAGCTCTTTGACTCCAGAGGACATATCAACAGAAAGCTGCAATGCGAGTTCATGTATCACTATCCTAATGAATACCATTGTAAGTGAACGATCTTACAGCTGAATTTCTTAGATTACTAGTTGAATGCATCTTTGCCTAAGCAGTTATTGTGGCTTTTGTATGTATCTGGCTTGTCTACAATTCAGCATGCTAAGAAAAACCTATAGCCTCCTAAAGCTAACATTAAGTGTTCAGTGCCACAAGTAACCACGATTCCTCCAGGTGATCATTAATTTTCATTCACATACCCTATACTAATTGCAAAGCTCTACTTAAACGGAAACACTTTAATCCTCAATAAACAGGTACCAGAGGCAGGGGTGATAGCAACCAGAGTGCCTACAGCACCAAAGCAATAGCAAGGAAATGGCCTGAAGAACTTTGTCTAATCTCTGGTTTTGCATCTCTGGAATCATCAGTCAATAACCACAGAAGAAATCCAAACACCTGCATGCTGGGCAGGGAGGACGGTGAGTTTTTGACCACTGCAGGCAATGGCTGAAGCTGTGAAGCGAAGATTTTATCATAGCTAGTGGTTTTCAGCAACTGCAAATGTTACTAGCCTGTTTACAGTTACATGAGCCATCCTGCTCTCCCCAAAGCTTGTAAAGGAAGCAGATAAGCAAGGGAAGAGAAGGCGAAGGTCTGAGCATGGGAGTGGGTCATGTATTACTCAAAAATATTCCCCACAAAGCCTCCCCCACCAACACACGCTTGTTTTTAGCCTGAAACCTTGAATCTCTCCTGACATATGGGAATGAATTTCAAAGGCACAAAAAGACATTTTTTCTGCCAAATGTCTTCTGCCTCAGCTACAAGTTTGGTGTAAAAGTATAAACTGCTTTCTTTTTAAATAACATAAACATTATTTTGAGTCCAAGTGAAATAATTTTTCCACTACTTTATGAGAGTATCAGTTGTCTCCTACATTATAACGAGAATAGGTGGCTGTTTTGCTTTTTAAAATGCCGTACCTCAACATGACACCAAAGCCTTTCTTCTTTTTCTTTTCTGGATCTTCATTTTCTTCCTTCCTTTTCTTCTCTTTGATTTTAGATTTGCCCTTTTCCTTTTTTTTCTCTTTCTCTCTATTTTTTTTGTCTTTTTTTGCTTTGGTTTCTGCATCTTCTATTTCAGGGTTCCCTGGAGGGGCAGATTCTGTGTTCTGAGCTTCTTGACCAGAGTGAGAGCTCTTATCAGAGAAACCATCTGCAGAGAATGAAAAATAAGCAGTGAGGATGGCTAGGGGCCACCAAAATGCAAACATGAAATAGAGCATGAGTGTCTAGAAAGTGCTCAAATGACTCACAACACTTACTCATTTAATTGAATAATTTAAAAGGCAGACTAAACATACCTAGTTAATTCAAGAAGATTCCTACTGTAAATTAAATACTGAGTTATTTCAGTGACTTGTTTTCTAGTTATTCCTGATACAAAAACTCTGACATAGTAAAACACTATTCTGTTTGAAATCTAGCTTGTTAACCTCCATCAGCTCAAGAAAACTGACATGTTGGGATGCAAACACTGAGAGCTCACTTCAACAAGAGATTCTGGCGACTGACATAACCAACCTATGTAACAAAACAATTTCATTCATGCCCTGGAATCTCTCTATTTTAATGGCTGAACAAGAAATACATAAACTGTTCTGTCTGGTTGGAGAAGAGCTGTGTTGGTTCTGTTTGGGGGGCTCAGGATCCAAGCACAGTTTTACGCTTCTTGCTGAAGAAGACATATTTCCAGACTGGGGTCTATAAGCCCATGGTGACAAAATGAGCAGCAGGGTGCTATCAATACACTCTGCCTTGTCTGTAACAGGAAACAAATTTCCTGGTTGGAGAAGGGGGAATTGTAGACAGCTCTGTAAAACAAGAAAGATAATTTTTAATGTAATCTGAAGGCAGCTGCTTCTTGAAGTTCAAAAATATAATTATTTAAGGACTGAGTTCTAAATCCTCCAATGCACACCCACCCCGATGGAGATCAGTGAAAGACTTTATACTTAACCCAGCCAAGGCTGGATGGGGTACTGCAAAGACAGCTCTATTCAGTAGAAGACATGAGCAGCTTTTAAAATGTGATGAACTTCTACTGGACTAAATCACATGCTTATGTGCTTTGAGTTGGCCCTCAGCAGTGCTAAGTGAAGGTGGCTCCCTCAATAAATGCCTTTAGCAACATACCTTCTTCTCCTTCTTCAGGTCCATCATAAGACTTATCAATGGCAGCTCGGAAACTCTCATTACACCCCCGACCACGGACCACGTGAGGCCTGGGTCTGTGAAAAGGGAGTTCGTTCTTCCTAACTTCAGCCACAGCAGTCTGAAGACTCTCAAGAGAACTGGACTTCTTCAATCCCAGAGTAGGACCGAAATCTTTGCCAGAAGAGTCTGGAAAACAAATAGTTAAGTTTTTATACCTAAAACCACACAGAGAAATTAAACTAGTCAGATACATTTAATTGTGTACTTTATTACTTAGGGCCTTTGATATAGTATGCAATCAATGTAATTTGTTCTAAAAATAACATGAAGTTAAACCTAGTTCAGTAGATATCCCGTTCAGACTTGGAAGGAATGGCACATAATTTACAGACCTGACAACAGTGATGGGCAATAGCTGGCTCGCTCAGTGTCACTTCAAAGCCTGCACCAGTGATAAGGATGGGGATGCTTCTTCCCCCTTTGACAGCAATGTCCAACTGGACACTGCTAACAGTCTCAAGGAGAACATTACCCTTAGACTCACAAAACCAAACACTGCTACACAACAAGAGTTTTGTTTTTTAGAATGAGTCAGGTTGTATGACTGGTTGATACTTTTTGAAACACATTTCTCCTGTGAGAAGATATTATTAGTTCCCTCTCAGTCTTACCCAGCCTTTTTCTTCAAACAAACTGGTGCTATGATATCAACATACACAGCAGGTTTTTCAAGAAAAATATTTCCAGCAAAGTACAGCTTAACACAAACAATGTTGCTGCCTCTTTCCTTGTTTATAGGCATAAGAAAGGACTTCACACAAAAGAGAGCAAATACCTTCCCAAGTCTTCCAAACCTCTCCTCTCTGAATGCTTGACTATTTGACCTTAAAAAGGCTTTATTTTGTGGCAGTGTTAGTGTTAATTAGTATTAATATAATAATAGTAGAGTAGATAAAGAAAAAAGTTCAACGAATACCCGCATACCAACTAATGAAGAAATTAACAGCTTAATTTAAAAGCGTTTGCATCATCTATTTAATTTTTATATGGCAGAACAGCAAATGTGACATACAGACACTGAGGAAGGGACTTAGTGTTGCAATATGCCTTCTGTCTTTGAGAACACAAGTGCTTTTGTTTTCAATGTTTAAGTGACACTAATGCAAGCAACAGAAGAACATAAGAACAGAAGACCTTCATATACATGTCCATATACTGTCATGCCTGAAAAGATTCAAGGATCACAGAAGAGACATATGTTAGTACTATGTGCTGCGATTTTAGTAATCCTAGAGTGCAGGTATTTCTGAACCAAAACAGTGTGATCAGTGAATTCTTAAAAGGAAAAAAAGCTAATAATTGGCACCAAATAGAGACTCATCAGTAACTTCTACATAAAGCAATTTACACTTCCATTACCTGCAGACTGATATGTAGCTGAAAATAAGGTGGGGGTGGGTGGGTGGGGGGGTGTTTGGGGGGGTATGTGTTTAAGGGAAGCCTAGTTGCTGGGTCACACAGCACAACATTCTTTTGGTCGTTAATTGCCATTCTGGAGACTACCATTACTGCCAAATTAGCAAGTGCTAAAATGGAGTTAGAGCATTGACTTGCAACAGAACATAAAGGTGCTAAAAATCACTAAAAATTTGTGCATTAGAAAGAGGCACTGTGGTGCCTATCTCAGGCTGAGAAAGAGGAAAAAAAGTGAAGCATAATCACTGTAAAAGGCAGCAAAGTGAAAGCCACTCTGATCAGCAGAGAAAAAGCTTTCTTGTTTTTCAGTCAGAAAACAGCTTTGATGGGCTGCTTTCGCAGAAGACAGGGCACAGCGGTAAATCTGGCAGAGCGCGGCAGGCTGCAGTGGCCCAGGGAAAGCGGAGGTCTCAGCCAGGCTGGGTCACAGGCCTAAACCGACGCCTGCCTGGCCAGAGGTGGGCGAAAGCAAGCCAGGGGCTACGGCTCCCATCTCTGTGGGCCACAGGTACCCGGTGCACTGCCTGGGGAGCCTCTGAGGAGCGGTATCCACTGGGGGATAGTTTAAAGGTGACTACAGCACCTGCAAGGAAGCAGTGGCCACAGCCCCATCTCCAGAAGCGGGCAAGTGCAGTCGCTGCGAAGGACCAGCGCTCTGCACGACGGCCACAGACCACAGGGGTCGGCTGGTGCCCACGGCTTGGGGAGGTTTTGCAGCTGATGCTGATTTCCAGGCTGCTGCAGCTACCAGCTACCCAAAACAGCTATGTGAAAAGCCAGCGCAAAGGTGTTTATATACACATCCCTGTACAAGCTGTACTACATTAAATTAGTGCCCTAAGCTGTATTACCTGGAAAAAAAGTCTCAGGTTAAATGCCGGTTAGAGCCTGTCTTATATAAAGCTAAACCAATTACTCTGACTGGAAGACTACTCTTAACATATGAAGGCCTTTCCGAAGAAAATCCAAGCCAACGCCTAAGGTTTGGAGTGACACGCTCAAATGTTACATGTAGCAGAAAGCAAGTTGTCTGCTCAGCCTTGCTGCAGTTTGCCCGGCATACACTGTGATGCAGTTTTTAGGCACCTGGTCACATACTATCTCATTCAGTCAGGGTCACCAAGAAAAGGTTCTTTGTCCAAAACTTGCCTTAAACAATTGCATGGGAAACTCAGAGTTATTGGCAAAGTATGTTTCTTTCTGTATAAATAGTCTTTATTTTGCTATTTTGTCCTAACATGAAAGTCCCCCGAGGAATTAATTTTAGTAATAACTAGCAGTAACTTCCTGTTTTTTGATATTTTACAGAGAACACTTACAGTGACTTTCATGCAGTATTTTCAGTCTGCTACTAAAAAGAGGAAACCAGAAACTAAATGGAGCACTCTTCAGCTACCAAGTAAATTCAGAACACCACTACCTTGGAAAAATTATTTTTTTTTTTTCTAATATCCCCAAAAGAAATAGAATTGGCTTACAGTCACTTCATTGCCTAACATCATCAAATAATGCGCTACCTTAAAGGACAGTATAAAATGGCAAAGATTAACTATATTTCTCCCTCATTGGCAAAGAAAGGTAAATTTTATCTGTCATCTTCCTGTGTTCTACCATTTAAAAGGTGTTCTCATTTATTCAAAAACTTACTGAGAACCGTTAGCTGCAGATTGGTACTAAGCATTTAGTTGCCCCTTTCTAAGACTGTAATAATTTAGTCTGAAATTTCACTGGCAACATTGGAAGTTTCTCACTATTACCACGAAAATCCACCCGTGAAGCAGCATCTGAAACCAGGCAAAAAATAATTGAATTTTTTCTTACTGATGACAGAAATAGCAATGCAACCTCATTAAGAAGGGGAATGTTCAGTCAAGGAGTTTACATCCTTGGACATTCTCACCAGGGTTTTCAGTAAGAACTTAATATTTTTGCAATTCAGCTTTTCTTCCTTTTTTTCTTTCATTGTAAGGCTGCAGCAATCACATACTAGTGCACAACTAAAGATACAGGAGCTGAGGAGCTTCCCTAAGCAGGGAGACCAGTCCCCTTGCTTTCACAGCCAGCATCTATTACTGGATGCTTTACAGAGAAATGCACAAGACTCCATACTAGGCAGTTTTCCAACGGGGGAAATTTCCCTCCCCTGTCATCCCCCCGGTATCTGTTCCATTTCTGCAGACCTTTAGGACTGCTGTAAGCCTGAAAACATGAATTTTTCCTCATGGGTAAAAAAAAACAAACAAAACAAAACAAAACCAAAACCAAACCAAAAAATAAACAACAAAAAACCCCTCTCATCTTTTACAAGTTATTAACAGGCATTTCTCGGAGTGTGTGGTGTGTGTAGACATATCTAGCCCTACCCAGATTTTGAATACAAAAATAGAGTTTGGCAATGAAAAATGTAATTGTTCGCTGTGTAAAAATGTTTCTTTTTATGAATTTTAAATTCTTGAGCCCTCACTTCACTGCTTCTTGTAGTACAATGACAAAAGTCAACTGGAGCATTCAATTTACTTTTTTTATAAATGGTGAATTACTTTACGTGTTTCTACTGAATTTATGAGAGAAACCAACAACTGACATCAGTACCTGCCTACGACTGGCTGAAACCAAGTTGCTGGTTCCTAGATGATATCTGTAACTGATCATCCTTTAACTGAAAGATGGTACTACAGAGATCATAATTTGCTGCTTGATGCCAACACGGCTACCACAGATTTTTTTTTTTTTGTTAATGTACTAGTAAAAGTAAACCTGCTTTCTGTTCTTTTATTACTATTATTATTAGTTTCAGATATTTCCAGGCTTCTCTCTTTCTGCACATTCCTTTTTCTTTTTTTATAGCCCAGCAGAAGGAAACATGCCAAAAGCAAGATGACAGTCATGAAAATCAAAGGGAAACAAATGACACAGCATTGTGGGCAATGCAAGCCACCCCACAGGCATGTGTAGAGAGAGTTGAATTGAAGAGAAGCCATGAATCACCGCCACTCTAAATTAAATACAACTCCTAAGATACCCTAAACAGTAAACATGTTATATATTTATCATTAATTTTACTTCTTAGATAATGATTCTTCTTGAAAACAGAAACTGTATGAATATGCCTAAAGGATAATATTTAGAACAACATATTTGTGTGAGCTAGATTAATTTACTATTTACATTTTGAAAGATATAGTAAGGTAAAAACTAGTTATGAAGAAAAAAAAAGAAGCGAAAGTGTCACTGAGACTAAGAAACTAGAATAAACACGAAGTTGTAATAGATTATAAATAGTCTGCCTCTGTATTTACCGGAGCCCTAAACACACACATTCCTGGTTCCTACTGCATTGCACATGATGGAGGTGCATGGATCACTAGGGAAGAGAAAATGGTTATGAAAACAATGACTCTTCTACCCTGTGGATACTGGGATGCTGGAGATAGCACGTGAGTTCTTTTAGCAGGCAAACAACTGTTTGTTCATGAAACACCAAGGCTGAGTTCTTCTGTGGTAGGACTCAGAGTGAGGTATGCCAACAGCTTCTCAGGAAGCGGCTACAGCCCAGTGCCTGTTCTGCTTTGGACATACACCTTGGGTAACATTCATGATGCCCAACTTAGCCTCACTGAACTCAGGCCTACCCCAACCTAACTGATCTAACTGCTCACTCTATAGTTATCTCTTCTCTAAAGGAATCGGGGCATGTTTAAAATATCTTTTGATACGTATACGTTCCCATGATTTTCAAAATACAAGCAATTCACAGATCACATATGTTTGAGGTTTTTTACACAAATTAATGTATTGCTAACCTTACTTTGCCCCTGCAGAGATGAGGAGAGCAAGCATGGTTTCAGAAACTCCCCAACTTGTGTTGCAGAAGAAAAAAGCAGGATTTCTGTTGTACAGAATCAAATGATATAGTATCAGTCCGGTAAAATAGGCCCCTCAGCAAAATGTAGTCAAAATATATCCCTGCTGTAGGGAAACCTTTCAAATCCGTTACTCAAGTGAAAGATGTCCAAAGACACAAAAGGCAAGAGACAGCCAGTAAGACTTGACTGCTTTACTCTCCCCTTAGCTCCTTTTGGAAATTTACCTCTAAATATATTGGTGTATAAAGTGAAAACTGCGAGGGTCTCTTTTAACAAGTTTAAGGTCAAAAGATAAAATATTTGTCATTATTACCAATCTCCATGTACGATAAACATCAGAGGATAGGTAGACAGACACGGTTCTTATCCACAGGGTCGCAACATCATATAGTGACTTAAATTAATTCATGTTCAATTCTTTCCGAACCATTTTGTTTCATGCAGTTTCATTTATTTCTGGTAGGATTCACAGTATGCACAACTGCAAAGGATTTTTTCCTCTCACTTCTATTTTTATATTCAGATACTTCCTCAATCATCAATCGATTCAATGCAGAGAATGACTTTGGAAGGAGGAATTTGAAAGTCATTACATCATTTAGCTTGTGATTTTCAAATGAAGAGCTTTAATAGGACCTTTTTGTAGAATAACCTTAGATCATATTGTAGCCTTTTCTTCAACACTAGTGTATACAGGTACCATAGAAACGATTATGAAAGGCTTGATAAAAAGCAAGAGAAAAATTACTATCTTGCACTCATATATTAAAGACAACATGTATTGTTTTGCTCATTTTATACCTCAAACCAAGCATTCCAAATTAGAAGCAGGAATATTGGATGCAGAACAACCCCACACCTGACCAAAAAAAATTCCAAGAAAGAGAAATCAAAGCATGGGAGAATTTAACAAGTTCTCTGATTAAAAGAGCCAGCTACAGTCTCAGGATTTAAAGATATTTCTATCTATTTTACTACATATAATGATTGCAATTTAGCCCATATTTGCACAAACTGCAATTTCAACTGCGAATAATGGCAGTTCACAATTTGTAGCCCAGAAGGTACACTGAACTTTAGCGAACTGGAGAGGAAAGGCTTGGAATAAGGCAGCCATTAGGCAAGATGCAAAAACGCACTACTGTTGTCTTAGTATGCTGGTGTCACTGTTTTCTATAGTCTTATCACTAACAAACAACACTGCAAAAGAATGTGTAATATTTCTAAAAGAATAATATGTCCAGCAATAAACATCTCATAAATGCTAATAAGTTTTTCACAGTGCAACAATATTAGAGCTAAGAATTAGGAGCAAAAGAAGAGGTTCAAGCAAAAGCACTCAGAGAAAGGGCACATGGATTTGCTAGGTTAGTGCTGAATGTTGGACAAAATGCAGCCAAGCCTGTCTTTGCACAAAAGAACGTCTGATGTTATCTGTTGAAATAATTAGTTTTCTTCATTTGGTTACACAAATTTAACCTCTCACATAACCTTACACTTCACAGTATAGCTCTGCATCCATTGAGAAGTTTTCCTAGGCATTTCAATCCCTACTCCTCCAGCAGGCTAGTGTTCTCTCTCTAGTTGGTGTAAACTGAAGCACTTGCCCTTCAAACAGGTCACAGTATAAATTAAGCTACCTGATCTTCTACAAAGCAGGAGCTTGATCCTTAAGGATATTTATGAATATCAAATTGATTTTAGATATAGCTGTTACAACCTGCTAGAGGAAAACAGCTAAAGGAAAAGCAATGCAGACAGGAAAAAGTCCAGTTTTTAGAAAATATGATTCCCCAGTGATTTCAGACACTTTGCAAACTGATCAGTCTGGAATTGAGTAGTAGTAAAAAAATTCCAGTGCCCTGCAATTGCTTTACTGCTACTCCCACACCCGCCCTCTGATAAGGTCAAACATTTCAATCCGTCTTTAAAAGATTGGGAAATGCGACACTTTCTGAGATTAACTGATATAAATTACACTTCTCAAACTAAACCAACATTTTTGTTCTCAGGCCAAAGTTTAACACGAAGTGAGAGTCCCTGCACTAATATTTAAACAAAGTCACTTTTAATGGTACGAGGCTAACATCTACAGTGTTACCTTTAACCTGTGGGACAGAGGAAGAAACTTCTTCAGTAGCAGAATGGAAGAAAACAAGCTAATACTTATGTTAAATTCATGGTTATGATCTATTTTGTTAAGCCTTAAACCTATTTTGAAATAAGCTGCTGAATTATTAATCTTAGTCATCATGCCTGAAATCATGTTTTGAAAATGACTACTTTAAATCAGAAGTAACAAATTAAAAGGATGCATAAAGTTCATATTAAGCTGTTTTCTTTGTTAATTCAAAGCTTTTTTGAGTTCTTTACATGCGAATGCAGAAAGAAATTCTCTCATATCAATAATTTTATTCACAATTTTTTTCTTTTTTAAAAAGTGGTATGTCATTTTTATGCATCAAGTTTTGGCCTAGACACATTTTTACAAACACTCACGTAAGCTGCATGTTAAAGATTGCTTTAAGCATCATTTGGGGATTAATTTAGACTATTGCAACAACAAGGATGACGATTATTGTAAAAGAAAAGCCAAGCCAAGGCAACAAAGAAAAATACATTTCAATTTCTCCAATTTAACTTGCAATTAAAAAATAAATTATATAAAACACTTCCTTTGTGTGTGATTTTCTTTACCTGGGAACATTAAGACTAAGAAAAAAGAGCTATATCTTTAACAAAATAACCAGGAAAAAGGATACCATTTGCTAATAATGCATTGCTTTGGTACACCTGCCCACACTCTGATCAGTGAATCCTACATGCTTGAGATATTTATGAGCTCTCTTTATTGCCACCCCCCCGCCCCAAACTGCCCAACAGCCGCTCTAATTTAAGATGCTCTAAATATTGTTGCCATGGGTGACACATGGAGCCTTTGGAGTAAGGCAAAGCTCTGCTAATAAAAAGGCTTTCACAGCATTTCAGTCCTTGCTCATAAGTAAAGTTAAAATTTATGGCTTTTAAAATACTGGATCTGAGAGAGTTCAGGTTAAATGGCTGCTAGTAATAAAAGGAATCAATATGCCACAGCATCTGAAGCAGCCAGCAAACTAAATAAACACTTCATCCAAATCCACTTGGCCCTGAATTAAAAGAATATAAAATACTGTATTTATTTTGTTTGCCCTCCACCAGTCTGTGGCTTGCATCACTACATCCGCTAGAATTCTACATAGAGCAAGCAACAAACATACGTTGGCCAAGTAGCAATTAAACTGTATGTCAAGGCTAGGAGCAATTAACTGGGCATTAACCTTATCAGGGAACCACTTCTGGATTAGCCAACTACAAACAGGCAAACATCTCAGCCTGGGAAGATCCTGCAATGTGTATTTACAAAAGCTTCAGAGGACTCAGACTTTCTGTCTCAGGCACATACAGAGTAAATGAGCCATTTCCAATAACAACCCTTTATTCATAAACCCTGAACAAAACCAGAATCACCTTTTCCAGTGATTAGCATGTCCTATTACCATAGAAATGCAAGACAGTTTGCTCCTTAGAGCACTTTAAAATAAAGCAGACCAAATGATGTAGTGAACTCACATCTTTTGCTCCTAATCTACATTTGGTTCAGTTTATAGATTGATTTCCAGAAGCAGTTACAAAAACCTATTTTCTTCTGTTTATTTGTACATGTTTAAATAGAAAGTGCATAGGTTAATTTTCAGTTTAAGAAATTAATGCACATTTTACTTGAAGCTGCCAGCAGATAACCTGTAAAAAAGGTACATATACAACTGTAATCAATCTGTCTATACACACACACAGAGGCCATTCACGAAGGCGCACATATTTCTGACATTGCTTTGTCTGGGAGTTTAACAATATTTGTCTTGAAAGAGTTTTGAAAAGTTTATGTCAAAATCCAACTCTTGAATGGGAATATGCAGAATTTTGTCAAACCTACTATTAACTAAGATAAACAGTTATCTGGCACAGCTCTGACTCAAAATCCCTACAGAATTTGAAAGGATTATGCAGGTTTTCAGCAGAAGTCTTCAGCAAAGGTTCCTTTATATTTCCTAGTGAGATTTTTAAGATCATTTGAATGCTTAAAAATTTGAGAACAGTACTTTATTATAGATTCCTCACAGCTGAATCCATAGTTGTAGTGATACTGGGTCTTTAACCTAGCTTTATTTTACATGCTTCAACTTCCGTGCCCGCCCCCGCCCCCCTTAAGCTATCTGTACTGAAACTTCTTTGCTTGGTCTCATTCCAGAGGTGAGGATTGTTTTTAGAAAACCAAAAAAAACCCAAGGAATACACCTCCCTCTTGCCATATCTGAATAACTGAGGAGTGGGAAAAGTACATTCTTCCAGCCAGGGAATAGTTTTTCTTTCCCTATTCATCAATAAATCTAAAAGGGCTGAAAGGAAACCTTTCAAGCTTTGCATGCAAGTAGGCTGTGAACTAGGTCTTTCGCTACAGCTTTTAAGGAAGGAAAGTTTAATTTCCATGTCTAGGTTATTTCCTCTAACATTAGTTGGATCTGTGTAAACTTGGCCGTAAACTTGTGCCTAAAGTACAGGAACAGAAATACATATGCAATCCCATAGGTACATGAGCATACAATGATGTTCCATGTGTACATTTTCAGCAACTAAAATAATCCCATCTACCAACATATCAGAAGCTAGAAAGAAATATTCACACATGCTCCTCAGTCTATGTGTTTAAATAAGGTGCAAAGTTTAGTAAGAAACTCAAGAAGACAGAAGGTCGTGTGACTAGAAACAACATACGTAAAATAAAGACTTTAGTATTGAGAAATTATTTTGTAGGTCTTAAAACATGAAAAGTATTTTCAGGGCTTTCTTCCACAAAACTGAATCCTTAGAAAAATCATATCCAATTCATGGAGCAAATGGCAAGGAATTTTCCTTCTAAAGAGCTGCAGCCAAGGATTTTGCTAAACTGTTCTGTAGTGTGCAAAGACACGGACTCATGCCCAATGACATCTGGCTGTCTTCTGGGGTTTTAACAGACACGATTCACAACTGGATTACAATCCCAGCCTTGCTTAAAAATAAAGTAAAAATACTACTTTAGTTATACTGGTTAACTCTGAGACCTAGTCTATACTATTTATTGCTTTACAATTTACATTTGTTTGGGCATGTATACTACAACCCTTCCTTAAGAGGTTTGCAGCTCCTTTGCTAGATATGTCATGGTGTATCATTTTAACGACAAGGTTATTTTTAAAAAGAAACAAGCAAGGATGTGAATGAGAGATCAAATAAAGCTGGTTTCAGAAATCTGTATTTTTGGAAAACTTGTTACGTTCTTAGATGTTTAGTAAATGTGCACCTTGACTTTAATATCCCCCATAGAAAAGGGAACCTCCCCAGATGTCTAAGTTTTGTTTCCCCTGAAGCAATTTTTAGTATCCTAAAGATGTTACTCTATTAATTACCAAGTTACATGCTTAGGATCTTTTCAATATGCAGTTTTGCATTGCTACAATGTGTTTAAATGGCAAATTAGAAATGCTAATGGAGTTGCTGCATGGAGCAACTTAGAATATGATTTATCTGTCGTAGCAAACACACACAGATTTTTCTTGAGATTTTCTTACTAATTTTTTTTGCCTATGTACAAATGACATTACCTTGTTCCCTTTCACTTGCCCAATAAATGCAGAGTAGATACAAACATAATGTTACCAGACTGCAGAAATGTAAGGTCAAAAGAGAAGGAAGTGTCATTCCAACTCTTCTTGGCAATATCCGTCATTGACCAATGGGAACATTTCTGGAGAAGTTAGTCAAAGCAGTATGGTAAATTACGATCAAAAATTCCAAATTTCTCCAGGTTTAACAGGATGGTAAGCAGCAGCCACAGTGATACTGCAACCAAGATATCTTGATACAGGTTAATCAAATGACATTTTAATAGATCAATCCAAGATGCCTTATCTTAAAAAAATAAAGGTTTCCTCTAAGCTGAGACTCAATAATATTGGAAAACACGTGATTCTGCTCAGTGACTCCATACACTCTTGAAGCATGAACCAAAGTTTAGCTATGAGTAGATCAGGATGCACTTGGACAACCACACTTTTAATCAACCATATCAGGATATTGATACAGTACTACGAATCAGGTGCAACACTCTTTTATATTTGGCTTATTTAATACTAAAAAGATAGCACATCAATCTCTCTTGGCCCTCAAAATCCAGATACTGTCCATAAACACACAGTTTACTTACACATGAAGGCAAATATATTTGGCTATATATACCCAGAGTCATACAACATAAAGGTATAAAAATTCATTTTTTGCAATCATGTTGCTTCTCAGCTGCATTTCTAAATGGTATAAGAATATAAAAATTAAATACTACTGTTTGTGTTACTCGCCCTTCAGTAGATTCTTAAAACTAAATAATGAGTATCACAAATATTCTTGAAATTAAAAGCTTTTGCTCCAACTACAATAAAAGACAGTCTCATAAACATTAAGAACAAATGCCCACAAACATTTTAGAGTTTCAGGGATATTAAGCAGGTTTGCCAGATTTCTCTAGCAATATCACAACATCTTATTTCACCTTTTTACCATGGGTAGTGCTGCAGTTTAACTTTTTCGTGTTGCCCAAAGTTGCTTAATGTTTTCCACATTGTAAGGAAATAGCTCTCATGTTCAATGATTACCTTACATAAAAAACTTCTAGCATCTATACAATTATACTAACTTTTTGTTTCTTCTGTATTGAGAGTGAGCACTTACATCTATATTCTGCCCTGTATCCTATTTTTTGTGAAGTATTTTCGCCTTCTTTAGTCTTTCTGACTGTGGACCAGTTATTTCCTCCGCATTAAGAGGAAAATTTGGTTAATCTGTGAAACGCATGCCATTCCGTTTCCTCAAGAAGATAATGCAAAACAAGCCGTACTGTGGTTGGGTATAGACATATGGCTATCAATTACTTCAATATTTATATAATTCATAAAACTTCATGCATATTATCACACAGTTAATCAGAGCTGCTTGGCAGCTTCTTCCCTCAAACTTTAATGAGTATGTCAATCCTCATATTGGATAGTGATACATACTAAGGAGTTTACTTCAGAGCAGAACACTAAAATCAGATTTTGAAACCCTGAGGTTAATGTTATTAAAATAAAAAAATGTAATGGTTCTTCTACCATATGCTTAATTGGTCCCCCTGCAAAAAAGCAGTACCATAGGAAGGAGCAGGAAGCTACTGGTTGTGTTCATATCTTGCCGTAAGAGAAAAAGAAAGTAGCTGGTAATCAATCATAATTTCTCTTCACAACAACAACCCTAATAAACACTTATGTGAATAATTTTTTTTTTTTGTTAGGGATACTAAGAGTTTACATGTGTTCAAAGGGAAGCAAGAAATCTCAAGAGAAGCAAAATCTATTGAGGATTAGCAGATAAATAGAAACTACTCTTGCCTTCAATCTTTAAGTCCCTGAATGTTTGAGGGCAAGGACAGCTCTTGGAGAAATAAGATATAAACTTGTCATATCTTTGTATTTCTCGTTAGGCATTAGCATTTAGTGGTATCAGAAAGCAGTCATGGGCTATATAGACTTTTTGTCTAATCCAGTATGACGACCACTGTTACCTTCTTGGGATGTGTGATAGACGAAAGGTGTCCAGAACAAACAAAAAACCAAACCCAAAAAATAAAGATGACACTGCTTCCTGTTCCTATCAATTCTTCATTACTTGCATTATGAAAGCACAGAGAACCTCTCTAATCATGGACCAAAACCTCACTGCACTTCGTGTTACACCAACTCAAAACAGAATAATATTCAGTATCTCTAATAATTTTTCATTAAGCCTACCTGTATTTCTGCAATACTGGCTCTCTTTTGAGTGGCAAGACTATAGATCTCTGTTTCCGCAGTGATTTATTTACGATTTGTCAACACTTTGTAAAGTACAGTTCATCTTCTGCTACATTCCCTTTATGCTCCTATGCCTCAGGTGTTTTCTATTTTAAACAGAAAAAACAGATGTTTTGGCACAATATTAATTTACTCAGATTTCACATTCAGATTGAACCTGAACTGTTAAGGTAAGTACAGTATTTCAAATGAAAGTTGCAAGCATCAGCCCATAACAGAGCTAATAACAAGTTCCTTCCTCACCTTTTAAAGACAACATTAGCAGTTAATTTCTTCTGAAAAGCAATATAGAAGACCTGAGCACATAATTTACTGATGTTGTCTTAAAATGTTTTTGCTATTTGTTTATTTCAAGTCAGTTCTGACAGAATGGTCCCTTCTTGCTTAGGTGCTGTTCACAGAATCAGTTAATTATTCTCCAAATAGATTATTAAAAAAACCCCAAACCAACAACAACCCTTAAATCTGTTTTAGCACAGAAGGCCTCTGATTTGGAGTTGGTATTTTGTGACAGCTTTAATACAGTCTTACTGCTGACTCTGTCATTCTTCAGTGTCTGTGCTCTTAACTCTTGGAAGACTTAAATGATTACAAACATACTACCTTCTAGTTCATTCAGTTTGATCTAAAACAGCTACCTTGAGTAAGAACTAATATTGATATTGCCTTATACCATATGACTTAAATTTTAATCATTAGGTTTTCTTAGCCTGATTAAGCAATTAAACTGCTTAACTCAAAGCTACAGGCAATCGATTTATATGAAGGTACTAAGAAATTCTATTTGAAGTTGAAGAACAATTCCCTACCAAAGATAACACACACATGAAAGCTCAAATTACAAAAGCATGTTTCAGTATGAGTTGTTTTAGTATTGTTGGCCTTTTCGTTGTTTATTGATTCTATTTACTCGAGCAGTCATTCCTGGTTTCCATTTTCTAAAAATCACTAACAAAATGGGCATTCTGTTCTCCTAATGCAAATTACAATGCAAGTGAGGACTCTTCACACCCTTTAAGTGTAACTCATCATTAAACTGGGAGAAGAATTACTGCCTCTGCTTCTTTAGCTATAAAAACTTTCTTAAATGTCGAGTTCCCTACTTTCAGTTTGGACCACACAGTATTTGCTGTAACAAGAAAGAAGATAGAACGAAAGAGGTGGAGCTTTTAATGCCCAGACATGTAGGTCTGAAAGCAGTTATAGTTGCAGAAACATTTATTGTAGCTGAGGGTTGAGGAACACTGAAATTAGCAGGACTACCTGCAAGGTAAGTAACTGCTCAAGAACAAACAAGGGCTGAGTTTGCTCTACATTTGATCATTTTACTGCTTCTTTTACTCTAGGTGAGTATCAGAAGATTCTTGCATCTCCAGTTGAAATGAAGTACTAAAAATACAAAAGGGTGTTAGAACCTAGCCAAGACTTTGCTAAAAAAACCCAAAAAACAACCAACCCCAAAAATACATGGAAAGAGTGTTTGGTTAATCTGCAGATATATATATATATTTATACGGTGCTAGGAAGCTGGGATTTTCCTCATCAAACAGAAGTTAAGTGAACGTGTTATTTTAGCTTGAAGCAATCAAGTACATAGCCACATCTCTTGTCACTAATAACATTCACTACCTACACGTACTCTCTCTGTTGCTTCCGTGTCTTGCAGGGTGAAGGAGCAGTATAAAAGACAGGTAACCTAACCACAGACACATACCACTGTGCTGACTGGTGAGTGCTCAGGTCAGAACTTTAAAAGATTACTTGTGGGCTCTTCCATGAAGGGAAGAAAAAGGGTAGAAAACAAAAAGGAAACTAGGCAAGCAGACAGTCTATATAGGGATTGGACTTTATGAAATATTAAGTACTTGCTCTCAGAAAATGAATGCTTCAATCTTGGGCCCTATAACTCATAACCCCCCATTTTATTTACAGTAGCTAAGATGCTTAATCTTTTTATACTATCATTCTATATTGTTCCAAATCCACTAGCTACTTGAAGTCAAAGCAATTCTTTAAGGCATATGTGGTTTATAGACTACAGCAGAATCTTTCTACATAGTTTGCTACATTAATAAACATTTTTATTTGTTTACACATACAGTAATACTGTATCTACTACATACTAAACAAAATGCATTATTTATTTGCATTTTCCTGTCTGATTTTCTGAAAAGGCTCATGAAATTTTAATGAAAGTGGTTAAAGCAACAGACTATGTATTAAAAAATGAGATACAAAAAAATGACCTTAAAAGAGTACTATTACATTGCAAAGTAAAGAGCTTAGGCTTGGAGAATGCCACAGCAGAGGTGTCTGTTGTTAATTTATCTTCCTCTATGCACTCATTGTAATAGACTTTCACTTTATGTCCCAAATACATTATGATAATTTTATTTACAAAACTCGAGGTTCCTTCCTTCAGTAAAGATCTACAAGTATTTTATTGCACGTGTACAGCAATTACCCCCCCTTTCTTATTCAACACATGCTTTAATATCTAGTCTGACATCAGCATTAAATAGTCCTTCATGCATCTTTCTCTGAAACAGCTGATAAAGTAGTCAGTTGTTTTTTTTTAATAAACGTTAATGACGTCATTTTAAGAGAAAAGTGTACTATCTGTGTTCTCAGAGATAAGGAACTGAAACAGAAGGACAAAGATCAGTTCAGGTTCCCATTTTAAGATTCTCAAGACCCGATTCCCCTGCCCTCCACTCCCTCTTCTGAATACTTAACAACTAGCATTTCCTGGGCTTACAGCACTATTGCCGCTGACTTTGGTTACAGCCTGAATACATTCAGCACTTCTGCAAATCAGCACACATACAGGTCAGGCACCACCAAGGTGAAGAACACGCTATCTCATTGCACGTGGTTTAAAGACGCCTCCCCACTCCCAGCAATTCTGAGGTACAGGCGCAGCTAGAAAATAATTCAAGCAGCATTTAATGGCTAGAGAACAGAAAAAATTATTCTTTTTCCCTGAGATCATCTACACCACTAACATCACATCCTCCAACCAGAATATACCAAACAGCTGCACATCTTAAAACTTCAACAATAAGTGAGGCGAGGGCTGGGCCTTACACAACAGCCTTCATGATCCTTAAGCAGATGCCTCTTGTGCTCTGGATGTAAAGTCTTTGGGAAGAATTAGGTTTTGATTATGTTAGTCTCACACCAGCAGCATCCACTAAAGGTGTCTGAGCTGCCTTTGCAGACTTCTTTAGAGTGAGCATTTCCTACTTCAGACATCTTAAACCTTCAAACTTGTGTTCTTTTAATAGAATTTACATATACAGTTTCCTAAGTGTGGGGTTTTGGTGTTTTTTTTTAGCTTGTTTGGCTTTGTTTGTTTTAAAGAAAAGAAGTTTTCTTTACTGCAACGCTGGCTGTCCCATGTGGTTTCTGGATCCACTGCCCTAGATCAGCACAAGCTAGTCTCCCTCCCTCTCTCAGTTATGTCACCCTT
The DNA here is from genome assembly GCA_031468815.1 of Morus bassanus. NCBI lineage: Eukaryota > Metazoa > Chordata > Aves > Suliformes > Sulidae > Morus > Morus bassanus. The sequence goes on along the minus strand of CM062574.1, from coordinate 29,457,048 downwards.
TCCCACACTGCATCTTCTCACCTAGCCACATGCCCAATCTCCCTTTTCCCCCCATCCCCAGCATCCTTTTCTAGCTCCCCACCCCCACTAGCTTGCCATTTCCCAGCCATTAGCCATATATTCTTACCTTTTCCTCTCCTAAATAAAAACAAATATCAAGAGTTATTTTAAGAGACAGTAAAAGAACAACCCCTGTCAAAAAAGCAAATAAAAGCCACGCTTCAATTGACACTTGAATGGAAAGTTTTACTTCAAACAGCTCCAGTTTCACAGAATCTGCAATGGGATGTGTCACGCATGACACTACCAGGTGATAACACAGTGACTACTGCACACTACACCCATACTTTATACACAAAAAGAGAAAAGAAAAAGCAAAACATGAGTAAAGGAGACTAAAGGATTTTCCTGAGACTTAATTATTTATCCATATGTCCTACAGGACGGCAGAAAAAGCATGACTGTAGGTTTTCTTTTTTTTTTAATGTAGTTGCTCTTTTAATATAAACTCAGACTGAGAATTACTCCTCTTTGTAGCTACTTTGTGATGTATATTTCAGTAATAAGCAGTGAGTTATTTGATGCAACAGCTGACAAAGTTTAGTCCTGAATGTAATGCTCATATTTTTTGTACCTTTAAAATTAAAACCAGTATGCTATTTTTTAGATAAGAACTACACTCTAGAAGCTTCGATCAAAAACTTTTGTCATTTTGTTTTCAGAATTAAGCATCTGAGCAGATTATAAAGCAATAAAAAAATAAGAGGCATCTGAATCACTACACTATATTGGATTTCTCTTTCATAATATCTCTGTTTGTCAACAGCAGTATTACGACTGGCAACCAAAAAAACCAACCCCTTTTTTGAATACAAGAATTTATGCCAACTGCAGATAGCAACAGAAACTGTAATTACATGAAAAAACCCCAAACAAATCAATGCCAGATCCTCTGTTCTGGTCCTACTGCACAGAGAGGCTTCAAAACTGCCATAGCAAGTTAACTGGGTTTTTTTTTGCAACCTTTGTACGTGCAATCACCCTTCAGTAGCAGATGCAAACTTCTAGTGCCAAGTTCTAGTTCTGTTCTGTTTGTCCTCCATTTGCCAGGTTCTGACCATAGCACTGGAAGAGAAGTGATCCCTATTTAGGCTTTCAGTATGGCAGAGTCAGGGTCTTGCTGCTATATGACACTAAGGAAACTATCATTCTGAAACTGGGCAAATTGTAGCATTAGGGTCTGCCTCTCTCCAGTGAATTTGCTGCTTTGCCCCAAGCCCACTATTCACACTAGAGAGAACATCTCCCTCCTACTCCCTTATGAGTAAGCAAGCAGGCAAGCGAACAGGAGATGGAGATGGTCTCCCAGAAAAAAACCCACTAATACTGACACATGCTGTGCAAGTAACTGTCCCCAGGACCTGACTATATCCTGCATTCTCTCCTGGCCACAGGGGACAGAGGGGAACCACAAGGAGAACAGCAGGCAGAAGGTTCTGCATGAACTAGTACCAGAATGGCCAAAAGAACTCAATGAAATAAAGATTATGTAGATGTAACTGCACTAAGTCTGCTAATGTCCTTGAAAATCAGGAGGTGAAACTTTCAGGTCACAGATTTGCTCCCCTCCCAGACAGATATCAAATCCACAAAGGTTCTTTTTCTGGTTTGAGAGTCAGCTTGAGGAGGAGGAAAGGATTAAAGAAAGGATTTTTAAAACAGAAGGTGAAGAACTAAAAGGGCAGGAATCAGAAATAGAATAGCTTCAGTATAGGTGTCAGATTACTGGGGGGGGCGGGCGGGAAATCAGCATTTAAGTTTCTTTAAAAAAACCCAAACAAACATAAATAAAGCTTGGTCTCATGTCAATAGGGATCTTCTGTGCACTCATAGGGTTAAGAAATCAATCATTACGTTTATTACTTGTAGACTAAAAATTAAATGCCTGGAAACTATATCAACCACGTGCAAGACTAAATTAAGGCCAATGAGACATTTCATCTATCAAGACATTAGGCAGAAAAAAGGGTAAATGCTAGAGAAGCTGATAAGTTTTGAAAGGGCAGCATAGTGCCATTAACTGAGGTAGGAGGAAAGTACCTGCTGGTGGTCCATGGTAACTCAAGGAAGTGCTTTCTGCTCTTCTGTGAAATTCTTTCCATTTGGGTTGCCACTGGTATGTACAGAAAAAATTTTCCCACCCTGCTCTTGGGTTGGAAAAAAGCATTTCAGTAGGACACTTAATTAGGGATGATATTCTGGGTACTTCTGGAGTGCTGTGTAGGTAAGTGCTAGGTAGCACTGCTGTATTGAAAGACTCGCTAAAAATAATGCTGTTTCATGAGACATACAAATAGCAATGTAATTCTTTTCTTCAAAGTTAATTTCTGAACTGTATTGCTCTGCACAGCTTTTATTACGCAAAGATGCGTATTAATAAATAGCGCCAGCAACCCATTTTATATAATAAAACCTTATTTCAAATGTTATGGAAGGCAAACACTGTACAAGATACTATTCCAGAAGTGAGCTGGACTAGAAATATCAATTACTGGTAGCTACCTTCAAAATCCTTCTTATTGACATGGCAACATGATAGGACTTCAAAATAAAAAATGAAGAAGAATCATTCAAAGTGGAGAATTATAAATGCTTCCATGTCTCTATTCAAGCCTCAGAAGGTAATGTAATTGGCAAATACACAGTATTATAAAATAAAAAATCCCGCAAAACCAAAAACAATCAAAAAACTGAAACAAAACCACAACAGTTAAATCTTCTGTGGGGCTATGTAATTTTTAACTTTCAGTCAACTAGTTTAAAAAAAGAAAAAACTTTCCCCTTCCCCTCTTCAGCCAGTAGCTCATTTAGTTCAGTGTTGCTCTTTCTACATCCCATACTTCATACTCCAAAATGTAAGTTAGAGAGCCAGATGTATTATCTGGGAAGTTTTCCAAATTCATTAACTCCTTGGCACCAATGACTTCAGGACAGCCACTGCCAGCACTGAATATTATGCCCAGCAAAAACCCAGCTCCTGGTGGGAAAGGATTAATAAAATGAGGCGTTCGGCAGTGGCTGTTGGTCTCTTTGGTCACAACAAGCAACTAAAAGAACCACAGTAGTTGCCAACACTGATCACAGCCAGCATTTCAGTACCTAGTACTCTGAAGGTCTTTCCTGAACATCTGCAGATCATTCACCACAAAGCTTGAAAAAGACACAGATACTGCTTGAAGGAATACAAAACCAATAGTCAGAGAAAAGACTGGCAGGTAGGCTGTTGCTCCAATTCTCACTCCAAAGGGTGGTAAATGTTACCCAGGGGCATTAGAATCACATCGGCGCTTTCTCCTCAATTACAGAAGATGCGGTCTGAGGCAGCTCATTTTGCTTTCTGAAATGGATGCAGTCTGGCTGTCACCAGCTAAAGGACTGCTGCTGCTGAGCCTTACAAGGCCCTAGAAATGCAGGAGACCTGATGGATCCACTTGCTGTTTTCAGCTTTCTTCTTAGTGCCAAGGGGGGAGTTCCATGAAGGAAACCAGCTTACTATCAGTCCTGCAGACACTTTCATGAGCCATCTGTTCAAGCACCATCACCAGAGAGGCTCTCTGATTTAAAGATCAACATACAGCAAGAGGTCCCCAGGATTTTAAACATTAAACTTGTTTTGTTGGCTGCTGTGCCTTACTTTGAATCTCCACAGTTTCAATAAAAAGCACATGAAAGTCTTTGCAGTCTTCAAACTTCACACTTATTGTTTGTTATTCCTTGGTTAGGGTTGATGCCAGCTTTCTTGTTGTTTAACATTTTGTCACTTCCAATCACTTCAAATTTAGTAATGATTCTTACTGGGCATGATATTCCAGGATCCAGAGATGCCAAGATTTCAAGTCCTAATACCACTTCTGCCGAACTGCAGTATCTGTTATCCTGTGTAAAATTCTGCACTAACACAGTTATACTGCTTCTGCTCTCATAGAAAGCTTTATTTCTGCCTGATACAGCACTCCTCATGTAGACACATCCACCATATTTACAAGCTCTCCTACTCTCATGTCCTGCCAGCATATGAGGCAGCAGGAAGCTCCAACTCAAAGCTGAAACTTTCTGCAAAGACATTAAATGTGGCAAGCTCAGCAGAGAGTCACCAGATCTCAGGAAGAAAATGCATGCCCCAAACGGCCTACAACTGATAACTCATGCCAGCACCACACCATTTACTAAAGAGAGTGTTTCAGCATGCAACAGATACAGACTTCTGCAGGCATGCCTCTCCTTCAGTCCACTGCAAGCTGACACAGACAATGTATTTACCACAGAGAGATGACCACTTATTTCAAATACTAGCAGGCCTTAGAGTAAGTGGATGCATTCATTACAAGTATTAAAAGTCTGCACTTCATTTCACACTACTTAAACGTTCTGGGGTTTTTAATACTCTCTTGCCTTGCTTCACTGAATTCTGCACAGAACAATATTCAGCAATGCTGACCAGAGGGAGAAATAGCAACTATGAAGTGAAGTCAAAACACACCCCACCCCACCCCACCCCAAGTCTCAGTTAATATAACAATATGCCCAGGATCACTTCAGGAAATTAAGGAGGGGGAAAAAAGGAGGTAGAAAAAATACAAATGTGTGAGTATCTTGGCTGGAAAAAAAATTCTTGTGTGTTGAATTTTTTTTCTTCCTAGTCACCTCTCCTACTTCCATATCATAAGGGAGCTGTAACATTGCTTAACTGCTGAGCATGAAATTTCCCAGGTCACATTAAACAAAGTTCCTGCCCCTTTCTCTGCTCCTGGAGTGAAGAATACTCCCCAAGGAAAAAGGTTGTTGGTTTGCAATCCCTGGATGCCAACAATTCATACTGGGTGATGCGTAAGTCCCATGTTGCTGAGATGTGATGGAAAAGAAGTAAATCTCTCACCTCTACTGTTTATTTTTGAAGACTGCAGTTTGGATACCTGCCAGACCAGGCCTCCTCCTCTGAGAAATGGCCATCATTACTGCCATGCAGACTTTCCACTCCAAGTTTACCCACACGTAAAAATGAGGCACTCTTGTATCACCCTCCAGCATCTTGCTCTAATAAACTTAATGTCATAGCTTTAGCAGGCATTTCCCTTGCTATGCATTCACAGCAGCGCTCAGTATAGTTCCTATCCGCAAAAGCTCTTAAGTTTCATTTCATGGGGGTCAAATTGAAATATTTATCTTTGGTACACTTTTAGGGCACAAGCTTCCTTCACGGAGAAGTCCAAGTTGCTCAGAACTTTCAGGTAGATGTACAGGCACTTTTGTTCTTAAAGTGGGATCATGGAAAGGGCTTTGCTGTTGAAACTAGGGTTGGTTTACTACACTTCCGTAGTAGAGAAAATTCACATTTGCTGCGTGAGACAGAGTGAAATAAAAGCTTCTGCTCAACTTATGCTTTTACAAAGTCATTTGTTCTTTGGTTCAGCAGCTTTCTGTGATCAGCTGGATTAAAAGAAACCCTACCCAGTCCCTGTGGTTCTTAAGGAAAATTTTCCTCCTTTCTGTCTGAGCTGCCTGTTCACTCCATCTGGCACATACGAAAGCTTCTCCCTGCTTGTCAGACTCAGCTGCTCCCAAGGGCTGCTCTATCTTCTCTCAATCCTTAGGACAGGACCAGACCCAGAGTATAGCAGGCCGAACAAAGCTAGAAGATAGCCATAGCCCTTTAACAACCATTAACATCACACAGTCAAAAATACACAAAACCAAGTTTCCTTGGCCATTAAACAAACCTCTCAGAAACTCACTTTCAGTTTAGTCTTCAGGACAAGAAATAAAGACTCAAACTTGCTCCCCCTCTTCCTTTCTTTCAGCACAAAGACATCTCTGAAGATCTGCAAATCTTCTTTCATCCATGCTTTCTCCCTCAGATGTGACACTCTACCCCCTCCACCCCAGTCAACTTCCTTCAGCTCAGGCTGATCCCAGGATCAAAAACTGTCAGTTACAAAATCATTCTTCTCTTCTGCTGAACTTCTTTTTTCTTGCTCCCTTGGCTAAACCAGAAGAATACTATTCTTTTTTGTAGAATTACTTTTTCTGCTCGGTTAGCTCCCCACAACAGCTCATCACAGAATTATAAGAATAATAATGCTGGCATAGAGAGAAAAGGGGCAGAAACACGTGGCTAGGCATTTATGAATACAGGGCTATCATGGAATCCTCTTCAGGAGACAGGAAAACATTAAATCAACAATACTATATTATAAAACCTCAATCACAGATCCCTGAATTTGCATCCATGCTGCAGTTGGTGTATGGTCAGCTCTGCTCTAGATCCTAAATGTCACACAAGAACATTGAGGGAAACAGGTTTTTCCTGCAAGTTTGTTACCGTTCTCATCAGATCATATCTATTCACTTTAATGACTGTAGTTTAAAGAAAGATCCATGGGCTCTGCTCTGACATATCTTGATACAATGTACACTAAGAGTCAAGTCACAGAACACAAAGAATTCATAAAATCTACATGAATAAGTGATTTAAGAGAAGATTCTTGCAATTCAGGGATGAGACAGCAGGGATGCTCTTCTTCAGTTTGCAGAGGTTTATTGCCATTTTTTATTCCCTGCTCCTGCCACTGGGAAAGTAATTTTATCCCTAGCAGGTAATATAGTCTTTAAAAAAAAAATCAATGTAAGTTTGGCATTTGAATTTAATAAAGATATGGTTTGACATGGCAGATAAGGTGATTTAATAGACAGCTGCCTCTGAAAGCCACAGTTCTCACATCCATCCACTTGCCAAGTTTCCCTTCTACTGGCATGCAAACTTGTCTCTCGCAAATGAGTGGTTCAAGTTGATAAGCCCAGAGCTATTCACTTCTGTCTTTCTTGTTTTAGTTTTTGGCTGGTTTAGCGCTCTCAACCATCTCACCAGCTAAGCTGTGGGACTGGAATAAAAGTAGTAATGGGAACCAGGCAGCTGTGGGTAGGAGGTACAGTGACTGAGACTGCCTCTTTCGGCAGCAGGAAGCTTTTAGATCAACCTCGTAACATCAAACCACACCCTGAAGTGAGGGATTTTTATCAACAGACGATTTTCTCAGGACCTAACAAAAAAGGGGTCACAACAATCATCATCACACAGCTAATAAAGTCTTCAAAAACAAGAAAAAAAAGCTGTCAAAGGAATAGTTACAGCTGGTGAGTTACTGGTGGCATAAAATGATTCTTTCCAGAGTAAAAATAAGAGCTTGTTTCCCTCCATAGAGGAGAGCCATCTAACCAAGTTATCCGTGGGAGCTGTTTATCAGCCACATAGGCCTGGCAGGCAAGGGGGACTGTAAAGACCTGCCAGCCTGACATTCAGAAGAGATTTTGACCAACAAATTGTTTTTCACTCAAATTCAACAACACAGCAAGTGCTGTTAATTTAGAATAATTGTTTGAAGCACTGGAACTGATAAGTGTCCAGCCTTCCTTTTCCTGAGTCAATGAAAAAAATCAAACTTCTCATGCAGAAATACATTCAACTGCAGGGGGAGGGGAGGGGAGAGGAAGAAGAGAGAGATTGCTGTATTGGTCCCATTTTTAATAGCTTCTTAAAAATAATCAATATGTGGAATGTCCAGTCTGAGCTTCTCTTGCTCAAAAAATATATTAGAACTTGACAAGAGTTCTAATTTTGTTTTCATCTTGTTTCAATATACTTTCCTAACTCTGACAGGTTAAAATACATGAAGTTCCAACAGAAAAATGAAAGTTTTTCCAACTATACATTCATACTTTATATTCAGCACTCTAAATAGTAGATGAAATTAAAAGAGCATTTTTCTCAACACTAATTCTTAAGAGTCAGCTCATGAAAGTTGGAGGCTTGGGATTTATTCCTACAGACTTCCAGACTTCGACTATTAAGGAAAAATCCTGCAGCCCACCAGTTCAATATTGTGTGGTCCAGTCTCACAGGCTTGGTCACAGCAGAGTTTTGGTTCTTGTGTAACTAGGCAGTGTTGAAGAAGCCCCCCCACCACTCTCATAGCTTAACAATTCAAAGCTTAAAGAGGCATGGGTTATGGGCAATATGGTGTACTGAAGCATCATAGAAAGATATTTGCCTTTGTTTCTGTGTGAAACTGAAATAGCACCAAGCACCACACTGGCTGAATTAAGGGAAACTCACACGTTGCACAGCTTCCAGCGCCACCACAGTTTGCTTGCCTCTAGTACCCAAGCCAAGATATATAGGTTAGGTTAGGCTACATCAGTATTGCCAAGGTATACTGCATACTGCAGTCTACAAAGTACGCAATTCCTCTTCACACTTGTAAGAATGACTGACACAGCCAAGTATTACACTCTTATTATCAAAGAGAAATAAAATGAACTAAGATCAACTTTTTTCTCCTCTCACAAATATATAGACAAGTGTCAGATTCTATATACCACATGCTTTCAGTTAGGTAGTGGCAAGGTCCTTGTTTGGACAGGCACTTCACTTGCATACACCAGGCAGCTCAGCCATCTACATGAGTCTTTTCGACTGTGGATCTAGTTACTATATAAATCCTTATGAACTCAGTACTGAACCGAATGCTCCCTCTGAAAAGCTCAGCTTTAATGACATCTACAGCAGCGAGAAGGCTTGCTTAATAAAATTATGAGATCTGGCATGAGGAGAGAACACCACCTCCCTACGCACCTCTGACTTAATTGTGGTACCTGCTAATCAAAAGCAAAACGAAATCCAAACTTGCTACAATGGCACTGGTCTTATTCTCAAACAAGCCTAGCAGCACCCACTAAGCTTTCTGTAGTCCTCCCTAATCCCACTATTAACCCCCAAACAGAATCCTTGATTAAAAGAAAGCTTTTTGTGCTACATAACCATGCATAAACCACTGGATTTTGCTGGTGTTCCAATAGCTCAACCTTTGTGTGATTCCTCCAGTTCAAAAAAAGTTCTCCAGTTTTGTCTGCCCTTCCAAGTCTGAACTCAAATTACAGCAATAAGCAAGTGAGCCATTATTCACACTTTTACCAGAATGAACTGTAACACACTGGATTCTGCCTGCACCAGACCCTACTTTGTCTCTGCAAAAAACTAAGCTGGAGTTCTTGAAATCATAGGTTATGATTACATTTGCAAATTTAGCAGTGGCTGGGCACACCTGAGTTTACTAGAATGTGATCATCTGCACTATAAGTGTTATAACAGCTCTTCAGCTCTCACAAACACTTCCTAGAAACGGTTCAGGAGTTAGGATATACGAAGCACAGCTTCCAGAGGCAACCTGAAGCCATTTTACAATAGAAGCTCAAGAGCAGAGATGGGGATCATCCTGTACTACTCAACTTTAAAGCCAAAGGGGGCATTCAGCTTACATTTGTAGAGATGCAACCTTAGCATCTCATAGACTTATTTCACATACCAATGCAACCATGGCTTTCACAATAGGCTAATGAGCCTTTCCTGAAGGTAATGATGAAGCTTAATCTGTTGCACTTTCCATACCCTACTCCAGAGGGTCATATAAAATCTACCAATAAGCCTAACTTTTCAACCACTTCTGTGTCTTAAACCATAATCTTAATCCTCATCCTAGCCTTAACGGGACTCAGTAAAATTTATTTAATGCAGAATACATCCCAGCATTAAAGGATGCAGAGATGGACTAAGACCTTTAACCTACCTTATTCCAAACTATCTCCACTCCCAATCTAAATCCCAGTTTAACCACAACTCAGTTACCCATACACGAAGCAGTAGTACAGACTGGAGGTCTACCAGACATGTTGGCACTCAGACCTCGTCAAAGGCTTGACCAGGATTTAGCTGTACACCTACCTCTTCAAGCTTTCCTTCCCAGAAAACTAACCCTACCCACAGGCTGAACAGGAACCTGGTAACTGCACTGTCAGCAAAATTAACAGTAAGGGACACAACTTGACCAGAAGCATCCTTCAAATGGACCTACTCAGGTCCTAACCCTATCTCTTGCCATACAGCATTAATTCAAATTCAGCTTGGTAATAGAGCTACCTCTGTGTCATTCAATCTTAGCAGTACTAATCCATAGCCCAGTAACATGGTCCTCACATAGCAGCCAGCAAGAAAATAAGATCTTCAACTCATCTTGTCTCAAAACTGTCTCGAAATATAACCCCAGCCAAAAGCATGGTCTAGTGACATTAAAATAAAAATAGGAAAGCTTTTTTGCCCATTTTCCTAATTAATATGTCAGAGCTCATAAAGAAAGACTCATCAGCTTTTCTCCAGCTCTATATCATCTGAAAGAGCTGTGTCAGCAGAGACCTCAGCAGACAGTCAATACATACTAAAAGTGTTCTAAGCAGTAAATCAGAACACAAAAAGAATTTCAGAAAAAATAAAAATAGCTGCAAAGAATTCAGTACTCGATTTCAGTATTTGATATAAATCAGGTTATGTTTGACATACAACAGACTTGCACTTTCTTATAAATGGTATGCTCCTAGCTGTCCTGGACTTGCTTTTCTAAAAAGCTAAGAGTTCATGAAAAACTGAGCTAAAGTTTGCTGGTTTTTCATCTTTCTGAATTTTCAGGGACCTTCTCTGCTTTAAGATATAGGCACCACTTGTCTGCTTCTCATTCTCATCGCTGGAATTGCGTTTAGGGAATGCAGACACACCATTGCTGAGCACACAGGAAGCTTACAGAGGACAAAATCCTCCTTAAAGGATTCAGAGAGGATGCCTTACACACACACTCTGAACTCTGGTCTTTTCCAGAAAGGGCCAAATAGGCTACATCAATACAGCACTCCAGTGCTTTTGCCAATGGTGTTGTGGAAAACATATGGAACACTAAGAACACCTGTAAGCACTGCAGGAGTCTTCCATCCGGCAGGACGAAGGACAGGCCAGCTATGAGAACCAGAAGTCACAGATGCATTTCTGTGAGGGTGAAATACAGGAACAAGTCTCCAAGCCATCGTTCCACAGAACATTCTTACGAGCTCAGGATGTGTCCAGACATGCTTCTAAAAATCAAATCTACTTTTTAAGAAAAAAAAAAAAACCAACAAAAAAACCCAAGGAAAAAAAAAAAAAAAACAAGAAAAAAGGAACTGCTATTTATGGGTGCAATATATAATAAGACAGAAAGATGGGGCTACAGCTACAGATCCTTCTAATACCTTGGTCCTCTGCAGAATTGTGGTAACGCTTTTTAAAATGAATACATGCTACTAACTCCTGCTGATGCTCAGTAACATGTAATATGCGAGGGATAGAGTAGCTATACCAAAAGCTGAGACAAGAGCCACTGCCCCAGAAGGAATGAGAAAGGATATTTCCCTAGAGAGAATTACTCAGCTGCGTATTTCATAGAACAAGTCATGTTGAAGGAGAGAAGGGATAATTGCATTGATTGTTAGTAGGTGATAATTAATTCTGTAGAGAAATATGTTTAATTTTCTGAAGTCTAGAATAGGACGGAAGCTCTTCATTCTGTAATAAGAAAATAACGGTGTTTTGTTCCCCGCACAAGGAGCTGCAATGCCTCCCTTAGTGCGTTCTTAAAAAAGGTACCTATACCTATAGGAAGGCAGCACAATGAATGATGTTAAAACAAGAGTTCTCTGATGTGACTGAATGCCAGCAAGCTGCGTATATAACTCCAAGAAGCGTACAGTAAAAAGGGACCAGAGAAAAAGAACACCATGTTCTTGAACAAACCTTTAAAATAAATATTTGAATGGAACAATGAGAAAGCTGAAACTGCAGCTTGATTTCTCTTATGAAGGGGTAGGAAATGGAACATAGAGAAGGAAGAAACATTTTTCAACAGTAATTGAACAGTATTTAAAGTGGACAGAATCAAGAAAAATCATTTGCACTCCAACATTCTGAGAAGTTAGCTAGCTCCTTTTATTCTGAAGGGAAGAAAAAGAACCAACCTGTATGATCTTTGTGTCTATTCCTTAGGTAACCTGTTGACCACTGATTTTAGTCTAATAAAAAAAAAAATATTTGGTACATGTAAAAGGTCTGTGAAGGATAAATAAGGCAAACAAGCCAAAGTTCAATAAGCATGGGTCCACATTTTCATATAAAATTTGTAGGTGTCTTCAAATAGAAAAATTTTCCAAGCCATGGTTTTCAAGAATCTGGAGAAGTGCGCAGAAGAAAGATCAAATGCTGCTAAAAGTGATATTATAAAGCTTAATGTACCTATAACAACTGATTGCCAAAGAGTTATGATCTCACCAGGTTTCCTTTCAATATTCTTTGATAGCAGTGAATTCCACTGATCTTTGGAAAACTGCATGACGTTGCAATGTTTTTAGCAATTTTTCTGCACAGGAAAAAACTCAAGGGCAACACACCTAGCTTCTTCAAGTTGACAAGATCATTTCTTTGAAGGTTTCACATTCCCAAAACAGAAAGTTGAAAGAATTTTTTCTCCCCAGGAGTGATAATGTTACAAGACATATGAACTACCCCTTGATTCAGAAAGAGAATCCAAGAAGTTCACAGACTTAGGAAAGATGCCAGAAAAATTTAAAAAGAATTTGTCTACTAAGTTCAGGAAAAGGTCTTCAGATAAGGAAAATCCACACCAGGGAACTAAAGAAGAACACCCAGTTGCACAGAGAAGGAATACCATAAACAATCAGGAATCTCACAGTTGACTTTCCTTTACATGAAGTCAGCTTTTTAGTTCTACCAAAGGGGTGGAAAAAGGCAACATGCAACCATGCTACAAAGGGGCAGCCTGAAACTTCAGGACTCTCTAACATCAGAAGAGACTGCTGAATAACTTGAGTTTTCTAGAAAGTGTAAGGTTTTTTATGTCAGCTTATCCACGGCTTGTGAAAAATTACAATCTTATACAACATTTCCTTGGAAGTTCTTAAAATACAAGAACTCTAAGTTGTAGAGTACCGTGGTGTGGTTTGCAGTATTTATTTAATAAGTACGTACAGTAATGACAGCAGTATGGACTAATTTTTTTTATTGCTACGGCCTGAAAAGTTTAAGAAAAACACAATTATTTCTACTGCACAAGCCCAATGAAAAGAAAAGCTTTGGCATTCATTTTTTTAATCTGTAGAATTTTTTTTTAGAGTTATCTTCAATATTTCTGGTAACGGAAGTGGAACTCAGAGCACGGAGAAAAAGCAAGAAATGTTTATATTTTTCAAAATGTGTACTGTTTAAATCTCCACACTCCAAAAAACACACTGCACTTGCCCTTATTTGAAAGGGCATCTTCTTCAGTCTACAACACCTGCACTGAAAAAAAAAAGTTACAGCTCTTCCTGCAAGTGACTCAGCTACATACACTGCCTGGCAAAGAACAATCCCTAATTCATCATTGTACAACTTGGAGTCAGTGCATACAAAGTAATGCCTTAATTTGCAACTCTTTTAGTCACCACAGTATCTGTAAGCCGATTTCATTTGCTGCCTGTACTACTTTCAAGTGTGTACTACTTTCAAGTTGCTGACTTTTCCTCCAAAATAGGAGAACAGCTTACCCGATTTGTGTCCGGCCAACAAACCAACTTTGCTTTCATCTGCCACTGGAGGAATAAAAGAAAAGACACAAAGATCAGAAACATATTTAAATTCACAAGCATTTGAAACATTGTCAAATTATTTCAGACACATAGAAACCTAAATCTTTAAATTATAATCATTTGTAAAAAGCCTTTTTTCACCTAATCTACCTGGGGTGCTTCAAAGTCCAAATACCTGAATCAAAGCCCACCAAAACCAATAAAAGGACTACCAGCAGTCCTTGCGGTTTACAGATCAGGACCTCCGCACTTACACACTCAAAACTGAGTTGTCAGAAGAGCAATTGCATTTGTAAATAACATATCTTGCAAGACAAATCACAGGGCATAGGAGAGTTGTAACATTTTCAGATCAAAGACCTCAACTGGTAAAAAGAATCCAGATGTCTTGCAGATGGGAAGGTTTCCACATCTCACTGACTCACAGGACCCTCTCCAGACAATGAGGTCTCCCAAACACTGATTTTTTGGAAGGCTTACGCTTTTTTCTATGTTATGATTTATTTTATTTTATCTGTAAATTGTACTTTTGCAGTATTTCACAACATGTTATAATGAAAGATGTTTACAATAGCAACAGTTTGCAGACAGACTGGTGGAGGAGCAATTTCTGAATGCAACAAAAAATCGTACTTTTTCTTCAGGAACTGTACTTCAGTTTATTATCATATATCTCAAGAAACTAATTAAAATACTTTCCCCTCAGCCGAGGGGAAGAACCAATCGCCATTTCTTTGCATAGAATTCATTTTAAGAAACAGTGCTAATGTAATGTTAGGGATGATAAAACAAGCACAGGAAATGAATGTTAGGGTTGAAAGCTTATCCTTCAACTCTGCCTGCCCAAGCACTCCCTTATATTATGCGTTAAAACATGATCTCTTTATACGATAAAATAAATTGTCAAGTCACACCAAAAATAGTATAAATGCGAACTTACACAAGCTTTGCATAGTGGTCACCATAACAAGTTTACATACAGGGTTATCTGTAGTGATAAAGGAATGTGCTATTTTCTATGCAGGGAAGAACAGTGCAGTAGTTACTGACATTTAGGAGCTACTACCGGGAAAATAATCACAGTACATGTTTTCTTATATTGCCTCCCCAATTCACTTTTAAGGAAGCTTTTCCCCCCCAAAACACAGCACCAGATTCAGGACTGGGATTCACAACTGGAATCATGAATCCACAACTGACCACTGCATCTCTTCTCCACCTTTGTAATCTGATTGTCATCTGATTAACAGTAAAATTGATATAGTGCAGTTTTGTTATGGGACTCAGATGCTAATAAAGTAAGACTAATACTGTTTGCTGTGTTATGCAGAGAAGATGCAAAACATAGTAGCAGTGGGGCTAGTCAAAATTAGAAGTGCAACCAAAATTCAAGGCAGTTCTGTACTGCTTGTCCTTTAACCTTTCTTCTAGGTTTTTCTAGTCCCTGGAAGTGATAACTATTTACCTCCTTGCTATGCAGCTTGATCCTATAACACAAAATGACCAGACAATGATTTCCTATAAGGATAGTTCAAACTCCTTTTCCTCCTCCCTCCCCCCAAATTTACCTCTAAGCAGAACAACTGTGGAAAACTTTAGTCCCAAAGGTTAGTGTTTTGACAAGTTATGATTGTGTGAAAACAAGGGATTATAATGGAAACTGATTTGCAACCTTAATTACAGCAGTCACTAATGGCAACCACTATAATATATGATAATTACTTGCAGTAGGTTATGTTACAGTACATAGGAGCTTTAAAAAAATAGGTACCAAGGTTCATAGCATTTTTTTTTAAAAACTATGCTGATGACTTGGTTTGCCTGAAACTAAGTTTTACATTATTAAAAGGGATAAATCCATTTAACTTAATCATACTTTACACACCAGCTTCACACACAAAAATTAGATTTTAATACTGGAGGGAAAAAAGGAAGAATAAAATGATTAGAAAATGAAAAATAATCTTACCAGACTACAAGGTTCGCATTATGAGTTTAAGCACACACACACACAAAAATTGGAAACTGCAAAAATTAAAGTTTTATAGCAAAGTTTGAGCAAAATATGTGTGCCCCTCCACAGGGTAATTTTCATTTCATGGGATATTATGCTTAGGCAGTAACTTCTAGGCTGGCCATCTTTCATTAGACTGAACAGAGTGGCACAGACAAGTCCATTGGATGAGAATCCCATTCCTTCCCTCGTTTCCTCTGGCAACAAGGAGAAGACTACAGAAAAGAAGGAAAAGGCTAACAGCAGATAAATACTTTGTATGGCAAGTTGGCAACTTTGTAACTGATGATTTCATTTGGGAAGTATATAAGATGTCTTGTTCCACAAAATAGCGTTTGAAAACACTGCTCTGCATGATGTTAAAAATCCATGCAATCATTCAGTTATGACAAAAATAGTATTTCTCTGGCTATCTTCCTTGGCTTTTGAAAAAAGCAAGAGCATAGTGGAAATTCCTTTTCTAAGATTCTACTAGTGTTGGCCTATCTTTGCAGAAAGGCACCTGAAAGATTTTAAACAGGGAAAAAACACTGTCTACTCTTAAAACTCAAGTTAAAAAAAATTTTAATTATTTTGATATTGCAACATCAAAAAGTAATTACATTGCAACTAATTATGAAAAATTTCAGCTCAAGAGGATCACACTTGGGAATGTGCAGTGTCAGACTGGAATATATCAGGAAAACATTTATAACAATTTCAACTGTAATTATTTTTATGAGGACACTAGAAAGACTACATATTCTTGAGCCAGAATTGTTAAATGCAAAACATTTCAAAAAAAATGAAGCCACCTAATTTGGGGACTGTAAACACAAAACAAAAATCTGGGAAGGATCAGTGCAAGGGAGTAAATACATTCACAAAGAAGAAACTTCTCTTTCACTTGTAAATCAAACAAATACTTCACAAATACTTGAACTCCAGGGGATGTTAGTTCACAAAGTTATTGACATTTGTCAGTATAAAACACACTAGCTCTGTTAAAGTAACATCTATAACCCAGGAACCGCATTTTCACCACAGAAGCCTGTTAGGTATTCATTGTCAGTACTCGAAGTAATTGCTGAAATACAAGTGACAGAAGTTCTACAGCTAGGTAATAAAAGCATGGACATTTCAGGGACTAGCAAGACCACAGACTGTGAAAGATGCAATATTACTAAAACAAACAAATCTTTCCAGCTGATAGCAAATGATACTTTTTTTTTTTTTAAACTATGCCAACCACCACAACAAACGGTAAAAAATCCCACCCCTCTATGCTAAGAATAATCAGATGTATTGGGATTTCCTGTGGTAATATTCTGGAGTGCTGTTTTGCTTTAAGAAAATAAGTAGTATTGTTCAGCAACAGTAAAAGCACCCAACAATGCATCCATGTCCTTCCACATAATCTTCTGATTGCCATTTCTGTGCCCGACTCAGGATAACCAAAGTAGCCATTTTATTTCAACTGCATGATATTCAATGATCTAGTACACAAGCCACCTTCTGTACTGCCTCAGAAAGTTTGCATCAAAATACAGCCCAGGATTACTGATAGGTCAACAAACTACTTCCCAGCTATGGTTTAGAGAAGCACAAAACCATGCTGTTGCCAACTGTGATAAACAACTTCCCTCCCTTTGCCCAGTTCGATCACTGTACCATTAAATTATTTTTCCTCAAAACAAGGAGGTACTACTACTCAAAAGATACACGGTACTACTATTCAACATAGCGCCTCTTGTCTGAAGGATCAGTTTTGCACATTGACTAAGGAGATACTTAAAATCTTCTAAACATGTGAAAGTTACTTGTATTTCTGCTGGACAAACTGACACATACCTTTGAAGACCAGCTGCAGTTCTGCACTCAGAAAAGAAGCAAACAAGGATTAAAATTACATTTAATGGGAAACAATAAGAGAGACTGAAACATCAAAGAATTTCCTGGAAAACAAATTTCCTGATACCTTTACTAGTATATAGGAAGTCCAATGTAAAATTTCTTATTATACTTGATAATTCAATTATCAATTATTGATAATTCAATAATATCAATTGATAATTGATAATATTATCAATTAACGAGGGCTGTACTCCCAAACCACATATACAAATGATACTTCCGTGCTGTTTAGAATCCACCAGTTTCTACGGTAAAAACACATGAAAATAAAACAAAGGTACAAATTGGTCGCTGTTTTTTCTGATGAACTGTATCCTTACCCAGCCCTTTCATTATAATGAAGGCACTGCATCATCAATTAATTTTAGTCAATGATAGTGCCAATGACCTAATTCTCCTGCCATTTTTATTTTCTTGGTGAAGCATTTCCCCATCTAGAAGCAGCATAAATCACTCAGAAATTGTGTCAAATGTTGGCTCACAACCATCACTTAGAAAATGCTGCTTGCTGTTCTAGGTTTGCCCTGTAGTACTGCATACAAAGACCACAGGCTTTTATACTAAAATCTACAGGAGCAATAAAATGTGTGTATTCGGAAGGGCAAATTTGCACTGTCTTAAAATATTTTCTTTCAATAATTCTCCCTCCTCCCTCTCTAGTGGCAGCAAAACTTCACATAAGAGCCCCATCTATCCCATTCTAGGGTCACCTGGTTATCCATCAGCTACTCATTGTTGAAGGATTATGAGTCCTTGATAGATTCCTGTCCGATTCGATGCTGAAAAGCAGAGAGACTAGCAAAAAGCTTGCATGAGGGCCAAGGATAAATTATACTTATGCGGTAAAAAAGGGAAACTTTTTCCAAAATGGTATCTAACATAACATTTGGGATGCCCTGTTCAGCACATTCAAATACAAGAATAAATCACATCCAAACCATGATTCTGGATTCTTTTTCTCACCTGTACAGAGTTTTCTCTAATTAGATTTTTCAGAACAATTTTGTTAGAACTGATTTAGTACTTAAATTCAATAGTATATAGAGAAGGTCTACAAGGGATACATCTCGTGTGTCAGCACATGAGAATGAAAATGCCTAAGCTTGCATTCACTATCGGTACTACTTGTTGAAGAACCAGCAGTACAGTTGACGTTGTCCACTGGACACATTTACCTTTAAATGGAGGGTTTTCTCCTGGCAGAAAATAACATTGTTTTACAATTTCCCAGCCAGCATGATATAAATTTCTTTACTTTCTTCTAGTGGCACAACTACTCATTCCTGAAGGTTACACTGCTAATTGAGGCCACCAGGGCTTCTTTTACACTTTTGTTGTCTTCTCTAATCCTCTCACCCCTCTGTTCGAGAAACTGTACCGGGCTAAAACTGATCCAACTCCTCCGCTACACATCTCCTGCATGTCATTAACACTTCTTGCAAAATCCTAAGGTTAAACCACAAGTTCATAATCTAATCTGTCATTCACTTGTTGAAAACATTGATAGGGAACAGATTTAAGACAAAGTATAGGGAACAGATTTATAACAAAGTGTTCTTAAAAGTTACCTCATTATCATCTGGACTTTCTTTCTCATACTAGCTATACGTTAACTTAATTGCTATATCTCCCCCTAACACTTTAATAATCTAAGTGCATTTAACAGATCAACTCACTTCAAACTTACACTAAAGCAGTGTAAGAAACTACCACCTCAACCACGTGTTACCATTTTCTCAGCTGTATCACCATCACAGCTCACACGATGCTCCCAGTCTGCTCCACAGCAATCTTCCTTGAATCTTAGAAGACTTCTACAAAACCAGTCCGAAAAGCTGATATTCCCTCCTGCCCACTTCTGCCTTTATGCCACAGCTCACCTTCCCCTCAATTGCATCAACGCAGATTTGGTGTAAAACTGAGTAACAGAATTGACCTTGTTAAAAGCCTTTTTCTTCATACAGAATAAATCTAATTTCAGTCTCATTTCAATTCAATTCACAGTGTCCCTATCACTTAATACATGATTTTGTTTCATTTCCTATTTATAGATCTTACAAACAGAAATTTGAAAGTCATTTAAACTAAGAAAACTATGTCATATTCATTTCTAGAAATTTGTTCTGCAGAGTGGCCTCAAAAAATACACATCTAATCTGACAGTACTAGAAAGTTACTCACGACATAGGACAGAATAATTTTACAATCTCTCTTGGCCCTTGATCCCAAAGACAATCACAGTCATAAGCAATATAGTTTTTCCCAAACTCATGACATTCTTGTTCATGAAAAGTCCTTCTCTTCAAGAGATTATTTGTTAAATTACTGTTATAAGCCAGTAACATTGAAAAGTCTGTTAAAATTCTAAGCCATCTTCTCTATTTCCATTAACGTTCTAATGAACGTAGCTGGCTCATAAATGTAGTTCTGAAGTTGGTTTCAACCCAAAGCAACCTGACAAATGGGTTCCATAGATACAACACAGTTAACAAAATAATGATTTTAAGATACCAAACCACTTTTTGTCCCACTAAGACCATAACTTTCACTAGGGACCTCCCAAAATGTATTCTTTTAATTGTATCTGAACCAAAACATTGTTTAAATTGAAAAGTGATCTCCATTAGCTCTGCCTGGTCCTCATTTGGTTATGTTTTGAGATATTTTCTTCAATATCCAAAATTACACTCAGAATAAGAATAATCTGGTTCAGAGCAAACCACAAAGCAGCTAATAGCTAGTAGCATCTTGATTGCATTTTCCACATCCTTCTGGATGTGAAACACTAGTTTCTCTTTGTTTTGAGGTATTTTAAAAGTATGAACTGTAATCGAATGCATCCCTCCACTAACAAAGAAATTAACTTTTAGTCAAATATTGGCTTCCTTGCAGAATACTCCATACCTTACATCTTGCAAATTCACTTGCTAATTATTCCTAAATACATAAATAAGTTGGCCAATATCTTTAATAAATATGGCCCAAGGTTAAGGGACTCTGAGGATGTCTAATGATGTTTTAGCAAATAATATTTCACTCACATTTAAAATCAAGTAAAGGACATTTCCATTCCTTCAGGCTGCAGAGCTTAATCAGTTAAGATCTATGGGTTTTTACTTTTTATGGAGAAAGGAAGGAGGAGCTGAGCAGTACCTTGGGATAGCGGTCATGGGTTATTATACCAACATCCTCAAATATAAATCTACACAGTGCTTTGCCTGAATTGATACACAACAAAATTGCTACATACTCATATACTCATACGATTCAATTTCATGTTGCTTCAGGTTAAAACAAACCACACTTTCATGTGTTTTAATACAATTCCCATGGCTGTAGTTTTTACAGTACATTATGCATAGCCTAAATCAGTCCTGTGCATAAAGATTTATGGAAAATAAGGGTGTTGAAAATTAATAATAAAACACCTTCTTTCCTTTCTTTTTCTTAGAGCATACCAATTTTCACCTTCCAATACAACATTAAAAAAGAATCCATATTGCCATTCATTCTCCAAAAAAATTACCTTTTTAATACAGCTAAAAGAAAGAAAAAACACTATTGAAAATGGATTCTGATGAATTATTGTATAGAAACTCTTCTCTAGACAACTGTGGTAATGTATGAGAAAATATGTGTGTATAGAAGGTTGTTAAAGGAAAGGGAAAATCACCCTTCCAATGACTTTTATAGAAGCCATTGATTTCTTCTTAATTTTCAATCTGCCGTTAAGTTTCAAAAAAGGGTACCACTTAAGTGGGAAGGGACAACACAACATTTATTTCTAACATTTCTGAATTTGTTTTGCTTATTTTTAACACTATGCTATAAGCACAAGTCCAAACTTGGCATGCCGTCTAAATTTGGTCAGTACTGGCATACACTGTAAGTGAGACTTTGGCTGGCCCTGCACAAATTATTGAAATCACAGTGTAAGGAGAATCTTTTCTTTGCTAACATATTCAAACACCATCATCCATAACAAAAAAAATTATGCAACTGAGTGGATGTGTCAGGTGCCAGGATCAGTAGAAGGAAAGGGCTGGCTCTGCTCTTTTGTTACTACCGGTTCAAAATAAAAGTAGACAAGGCAAAGAAAAGATATACGGTAAGACACAGGATATGAACTCTACCGGTGATCCAGAAAGTGCTGTCATTATCTCAGCACAGCAGCAGGGAAGAACATTAGGACTTACAGCTAATATGGAACTAACCTGTATCCTATTACTCTGAATGAAACTGTAAATTTTGACAAGCCTTTGACCACTGTGTAAATGACGGATGCTAAAGCAGGGAACCAGTCACCCTGCCTCCATACACTTTGCGCAAGGACATCTGTACATAGGAGGCAAGGTTCTGCTCATGCCTGTAAAACCGAAGAAATTATCACAGTACCACTATACTTGCCTTTCTGGTGTTTTGGGGTTTTGTTTTGGTTTTGTTTGTTTGTTTGTTTTGTTTAATTTCTACAACAGTATCTCAGCAACTCACACATGCCACTGATTTTTGTTTTATTTTTTAAAGTAGATTCAAGCAAAAACTAACTCATCTGCAAATAACTTGAGTTCTTCAAATACATCAACTCCAGACAATGCTACTTTTGGATTCATGCTATTTGTGAATTTAGCAGTTAAGAGTTGTGTCAGTTCATACAGCTCATGGCACGTGCACGATGGCATAGAGCCCTGCCTAAACAACCAGGTGGCAGTGGTTCATGTCCTCTGCTCCTGTCCAGCTGCCCAATCAACAATACAGAAATGCACCAAGAGTCGATAAACTAAACCATATCTGCCCTACCAGCAAGTAATCTACAGCTTTTGCTGCATGTGCCAAGTTCCTTTCATTGCAAGATTTGCTCTGGAAAGTGACAATGACAAATTGATGCAACATGTTAGCAGTACTGAACACTTTTTGATGATCCATCCTTATTTCCTGGTATTATTCACTGAGGTTATTAATTTATAATTACAATAATTATTGTTTTTTAAATAGATACAACTGGAAAACAGATTAAGCATTCGTAAAACTGGACAGATAAACATCAATGTTAAATGGGTTTCCATTGTGAATCTGTGTAATTATAGACTAGTCTTTACTTAACAGATTTGCTTCTTGTATATACATCAAAGCCAGAAACACCCTTACTATACAATTTCATTAGCTGCTAATTTAACGAATTTACTATTTTCTCATAAGGTTCACAATCCATAGCAATATCTGGATTCTTGGGTCTCTCGTGTTAAAAATTTTGTGTTATCTGCCTTTGACGATCCTTCAGATGGTGATGCCATTATGTAATCCATGCCTTGGTAGTCTTATAATTAGGCAATGGATGCATTCCACATGTTTCAAGGCAAAGTAGAATGTTTCGTAAGTGATTTCACATTTATGCCCTGTATTACACTGTGTTGTCTACCGAGTTCATGATGTTATTCTGGTCTAGAGACAACCAGGTGATTTCTGAACCTTGTAACCTGAAAGGCTGGTTATGTCTTCCCAGATCTGCAGAGACACCTGATTCAGAGACAACTTGGTTTAAAAGGAAAGAAACTGCATCTGAGTCACATTTCATAAGGTCTCAGAGCTCTCCTCCTGGACTCCAATTCTGTGATTTTTCTGTTCACCATGTTAGATTTATTTTGTAAGGGATTGGCAGAACTTGAAAAGAAAAGTAATAAGTGGACAGCATCCCATGGCTACTGGAAAAAAAGGGCCTGGCAGTTATACAAGCTTTTTCAGAGAGGGGACACCTCCTCTTTGTTACCAATTCTGATGCATAGTTCCTCTGTGGTGCTGAATAAACCTGTCTCGCAACCTCTACTCTGGGTCTAGAAGATGAAGACAGCAGCACTTCCCATCTTTTTTTCTTTTCTTTTGTGGCAAACAATGCACTGAAATCAATAATGGGTACACAACTGCATGTTGGGACAAAAAGTTACTATGGGTCATGACTGCAATTAAGTAATTAGCAAAACATAAAAACAAACTAAGAAATAACTTTCCTCAAAAATCCATTTTGGAGTGTGCATTATATGAACACTCTATTTGGAAACACAGTTTAATATACCAAATTATTGGGATTTTATTTGCATTAGAAGCATTTTATATTGCAGTTACTTCACTTAAGATTTTCATGTTTCTTTTCCTTTTTCCTTTCCAGCCAGAAGCTTCTGCTTAAAATCTTTCAAAAGGTGGAAAGTTGAACGTGGTACTTCACTGCTTGCTAGAGAATGACTGCAAAAGGTCCTAGCTTTCATCTTCCTCAGTTTCTTTAATTGTCAAGCTATGTGCAAGCAATTTTACTTCATCTGTTATTTATATAACACAGGATGGGTGCAGTTCTTCACAGTCACTCCAGTTCTTCAAATGATTATCTCAGGTAAATAGATTTACCTTCACATCACCACATATGAGAGGCCTCCAATCAGACTGATTATTACCCCTTTTGTTTTTTACTTTCATAGCAGAAGGGGCATTTTCAACAGCTACCTTCTACAAGCAACAATTTTTGAAAGATCTTAAAGACATCTTCGTACCCAATTTTTATTTTATTTTACTTTTTGCACCCAATTTTGGTTTTGGTTTTAACTATTTTGATTTAGTGACTCATATACATTCTCAAAGCATTGTTTCTGGGTGTCAAGAACAGACCGCTTATATGAATTTGAATCTCACATTATAGGTGAACACAGACCAGGACAAAAGGAAGTGCAAGTTACCTGGTAGTTCTGAATATGCTCTCAAGCGCGCTCCCATTGCCTAATTTTACATTGGTGCTTGTGAGCATTCTTTCTAGTGACTTCTGTGGGAGCTATAAGAAAACCTTTCTAAAAGAAGACTCAGTAAAACTTAACATTATTTTTTCGAGTAGACTACATATAATGTACATTTTGAGTCATGTCTGTAAACTCATTCCTTTGGTGAGGAGCATTTCCACTCTTAAAAAAAAATCCAATGCATTCCTCTTCGTCAAAATGGTGGAATAGAACTGCGAAAGGATGAATTTCTGGTCTGGTCACGCAGTAGCTTTAAAATTCTGCCTTAAGAACTCCCCTAAATGAATTATCCATTCCTATTTTGCATTAATAACTGTTTGACTTTCCTCACTCCATCAGAGGAGTACACACATTTTATGTTACGTTAAAATATTACATTAAGATGACAAAAAAAATCAACAATACAAAAACTAAGACCAATCTAGAGCATTTCAGGAAATGGAAAATCAGCACCACCAAAAGGTTACCTTGAAACTATATATGAAATTAATAATTTTCTATTAATGTTGTACAAAATCTGATCCAACAAAACACAGAAATCTATGATTAAAGACATCCTAATGGTAGGTCTCAAAGTTACTCCAGTAACACTTGAATTTGAAAAAAAAAAAACCAAAACAGATAAAGAATGAGTGCCACAAAGAACAACTAAAAGGAAAAAGAAAAGCTTATTTGGTTTTCTTTGAGGCTTAAGAACTTCGTGAATTTTTTCTTGAACTCTCAATTAAAACATGACTGTGTTTTCAGCTGCAACAACCCTTCAATCCTCCACCTGCAAATGCTTTCCCTGTATTGAAAGAACCATTTACTTTCTGCTTCATCCACCCTGCAAGATTTTCTGCACAGCACTGATGGGTAGAGGACCATAACCTTACCACTCTTCAAGCATTTATAAAGATCTACTGCAACACTTTGATTGCCTGTGTTTGTCATTGTCAATGAAGAAATATACAACTTGTCTTAGGAAAGTTAGCCTTCGTCTCCAGTGTAGTTTTGCAATCATTTATATTCTATACGAAAATGACTGGTTATTGCTGTTTTGCTATATTTTTTGGCATATAAAACTTGTACAGCAATTCTTTCTGCTCATTTTTACAAACACTCCCTCTTTTCCTCAGCTAGGATTTCAATACAATGGATAGAATGGCCTTAAGGAAAAAAAAATAAACCTTTCTTCAGCTTCAATAAAAAGGGTACTTGCAATTAGATGCTACAGGAGGCAGACCATTGTCCCCATCACTGCAGCTCCTCTGCAGAACTTACTCCCTGATGTTTGTGTTTAAGAAACAAAAGCAAGAAACAGAGATGGTGCAGATGGGCTAAGGCTAAAAAGCTGACCTATATGTCACCCCACCCCTTCTTACCCAGATCCATGCTTTTTGAGGCTTTCAGATTAATTGATTCAGACTGCTTGGCTGGTGTCAAAGATCTGAAGTTGATGTGCTGATCTGTTAAATGTGCTGCTGAATTTATGATAGGTCTGCAGGAAAATAAAAAAAAAGAAAAAAAAGACATGTAAAGTATTAAAGCACCAGTTCAAAACACAAGAGAACTAATTAAAGCATGCACAAATATAAACACATTTTAAAATCAGTTATTGATCCTCAACTTTCTTTTCTGAGACTTAACACCTCCAGCCACTTGTTTTTCATCACAGATGCAAATATATATGTAAATGCTTAGCGATAATTGCTTTTAACCAATTAATATTTTATTTAGCAGAAGAAGAGAGGAACATACCAGTACCTGCTAATTTTATTTTTTTTTCTCCATTTTGCTAGTTCTGTTGAACGACTGCATTTCTAAATAACATGCTACAGAAAGTTGGAAAAATACTGCCCAATGTACCTGGCTCAATTCTACTTCACCTGCTAATATAAATTTATTTTACAGCCTTTCACCACTCCTGCAGAGGCTGGAGCCTGGAGGTCGTATCGAGGGTGCCATAATACTCTAAAGAATTGCAAGGTATTGTGGTTTGGGTTCTGGTTTTTTGGTTTTGGGGTTTTTTTGGTTTTTTGTTTTTTTTTTTTTTTTTTTAATTATTTTACTTCACGTTAGGCAAATATCTAAACATTTCAAAATTCCACCTGAGTGAAACGCAAAGTAACTTTCACCTGTAAGGAGTCAAAACACCTCACTGCAATGCATCTGAAATCTTCCCTGTCTCTTTTCAGTTAGAAACACAATTTTTTTTTTGTAATACTCTAAAACCAAAAAGCAGGTCCAAAATTAAAAAAAAAAATATTTCTAAACTGTTCAAAAGGTTTGATGAAAAGGTTTGGGTTTACAATGTCAAAACACTTTCCCCAGTTTTTTGCTGAAACACAATTTCAGTGAAATCAGTGTGACTTGACGCAGCAATTCAATTTCAACAGAACTTGAGTTCCAAATGGAAAACCAATACAATACTGGAAAAAAGTCAGGGTGGGAGAAAGGGCCTGTAAATTCATCATCATTTCAATATGTTGTTACCATTTAAGAGAATGTTTTTGCTCCCAGCTTGTTGAAAAATTACGAACAAATTATAGCAAACAACTGTATTTGAGAATTTAATGCAGAGTTCCATTAGCCTATGTAGACTTTTGTCTGTTTACTATTTCACACATACCTGCCTGGGAGACCAGAAATTATGAAATTACTATAATGAAATTAGTCTATGTTAGCAAAAATAAAATAGTTACAAGAGTCTTCACTGTATGAAGAATTCAAGGTATCCATAATAAAATATATCTACTTTTTCATACTACATGCGGACAGTCATTTAAAGGGTTGTTTTTAATCATATCCATGCACACAAGGACAGAAGTATGGCTAAGATTTTAGCTGAAATGCATACTTTCCTAATATCATTGCAATAACACAGTTGCATGACTTGTTGGATACACACAAAATGAGTAAACAGTATTCAACATTGAATTGTCAGCATCAGAAGTATGATAAGTTGAAACGATGCTTTGATTTGAATCCTGTGCTAGAGACAGACTAAGTATATGCCATCAGGAACTTCAATATGTTTACACTTTTTTCTACACTTCCAAACTTCTGTATTTACTAAGGAAATTAAAGCTTGTAGCTGCCATCAAGCACACCAGCCAGCCTTTATAAAAGGTATTCTTGAAATACCTGAAAAATCCACCCAGTGCATTTAAAACTGGTAAAGCGTCCATTAATTTTTCCTCTACACATTTCAACGTTCAAACTTACTGAAGCTTCATTTTGTAACCTCAAGAATGTCTTTGGCTGACGTGCTGCATAAGAAGATTCAGTTCCCTACAAACTGAATTTGGCTAGGACTTTTAAAGCTTTAAGAGATCCAAGTACTGCATCTACACATAGCACCCACTGGTATAGTTTTAAATTCACTTTTTTTTTTTTAAATTGGGATTATGTTTTGGGATTCTTTTTGTTTTACTGAACACCTGCTGGGTATTGTGATCTCTCTATCATGGATAGCAGGCGTACTGCACTCATGAACTACTGAAATGAACAACGCACTAAATGCTAAAATAACATTCCCAGCTTATAGTAACGGATCATGCAGGTGACTAAAAATGGTGGTACAAATTTTTACAAAATAAAACGTGATTTTAAAATCAATTAGAACTACTGTCACAACCACTAATGAGCAATTAGAGCTGTAACTATTAAGAATAGCCGAAGTCCAACCTATGATTGTAATCCTCATTCAGCAGATCCTCACTGGGATGCGGTGGGAGAGGTGGAGGGGTTTCGTTTTCACCATTGCCACGATCAGACACTGGCAACTCTGAAATAAAATTTTAGAAGGGGTTAAATAAGCCGCAGAACCAAGTACATTACACCAGTTCACTGATCAATGACTGGACTGGAAGGCCTCAAACAATGCTGAAGTGAGTCATAAATTATTCAAATCCCTAAACTAACTAAACTAGAATTAAAATCACACGAAGCAGAAAATATACCCCTTGGGATATCCTGAGGAGCCGATTTTCAGGTTTGCATATGCATAATTAAAGATAAATATAGGGAAACTTTGTGCTTATAGTGAAGTTGAGTGCAAGGCACAAATTGCTTTACTCCATTTGAGTGAATTTTCACTTCTACATAGCTGCATCCTAACTAATTTTAGGTTCATACTTTCTTTCCCTTTATTGGGGAGCATTTACCACTTTTCATGTACGGAAGAGAACCACATTCTCAGCAAAGAGTTCAAAATAAGAAATATTTCTGTTATCCCATGGCAAGAGAAGAAAGAGGCATTTCTGAATTACAGTCTTCATTTTCCTACCATTACAGTAATTCCTTCTTTACCTTTACAAAAGGCATTCAGCTCACACCAGAAAATTACTTTGGACCAAGAAAACCATGAACTACTCAAAACCATTCAGTGATTTGCTAAAAAACAACAACATGTACATACCTGCAGTATTTAATATGACTGCTGTGCCTGCTGTACACCAGTTCATTATTGTCCTGTAAATTCACCTCTCAATCTAAAGGTCTAATCTTACAAAAGGTCCCTACATTTTTCAGTGTAGAGCTGTCTTCACCCCTCCAAAACTTACACAGACATTTAATAATTCTTGGGTTTCAATGGCAGGTAAGCGATTTAACAATACTGACATACAGCACTTTTATGTGACCTATTCTGTTGCGTTAATGTTGGTAGTCTTTTTGCAAAATCCTGCATAAAAGCATTAATCTAACTTGAGAGAAAAAGGGTTTTACAAGGAGGGGATCAAGGCAGACAGCAATAGATTACATTTATTCGATAAACACAGAGATAGTTCCCTAAAAGCAGACAAACAAACAAACAAACAAACCCCAACAAAACCACACTATTAGCTCAAGAATCCTATGAAACTCCTGCTGGCTGGATAACCTTCTAAAGATCAGAAAGATAAGAAATAGTCCAAACCCTGTATCTCAGGAAAAGTGAGAACGTCATCAGAAGAAACTGAAGATGAGCAGATGAGGAGAAAGGTTCTAATGAGACCTTAAAAAATATCGATTGCCAGTCTGATGCAGAAAACAGGTATGCTACCTATCATACATGCACACTGGCCTCTTGCATTATGATCACATTCTTTCTGATTGTAATTTAAGGACAGGGAACAGAGGTGAGGAGTAAAGGGCAAGTTCTCACAGTAGAAGATTTAACACAGAGGGAAACTTGCATGTTCAATGTAATTAAATGATTTAAAAGATGAATCAGAAGATGAAAAAATTTACTCATGTAAAAACACTCAGAACTACCAAAAATAAGCAGACTATGAAGCTCTGCAAAAAGACTGCAGGATATTAAGTAAGTAGGAAATGCAGGTGAAATGCCCTGTCAGTGACTGCAAAGTGATTCACATGGGAGTAGGAGAAAACTCTTGACACATACACAAAGGCTATTACTTTAGTAATTACCACCCAGGAACAATACAATTGAAGAGCACTGTGTTGTTCTTTGGATTCATGCTTAGTGAAGTCAAAGGGAAACAGACATCCAAAGCCTTAAGAAAAGTCCCAACGCTCCACCTAGAACTCAGAGTTAATGGTGTGCCTAGTTTCAAAACAGCATCTAAGGTTTCATTCTTCCTATCTGAAAAAGGATGTAATATAGTTCAGAAACATACTGAAAAGGTGGCAAGGGTAGTTGGACACTTGTAGAAACACTCCTACAAGGAACACAGCCTAGGATTCTTTGGTTTAGAATGAGAAGCAATAAAAGGGAATATGAGGAGTCTATGAAATTGTAAAAGCTATGCTGAAGGTGAAAAGGAAGATCTCACTGACTGTCATACACAGTAATCAGAAGGCACCCAGTGTATCTATCAAGTAGCACACCTAGGACAAACACAAAGTAGTATTTTTTCCTGTGCAATTAAATCATGGAACTCACTGTCATGAGGATGCTTTGGAAACCAAATTAAAAAAAAAATATTAGAAATGGACTAAAAGTTAGAGAGGTATCAATGGCACAATGGTCCAGACAGAACCTCTGATTTAGGAAGTCTCTAAACCACTGACTTCCCAAAGAAGAAAACAGATGTCGGATGGAAGGAGGGGTGGGGGGGGAAAGAAGAAGGAAAAAAAAAACCAACAAAAAACCCGCGCACCACACCCTACACTGTGCCGTACCCTCTTTGAGCAGCCTCTGATAGCCATAGCTGGAGAGATTGAGCATATCATGTAGTTACATTAACTTTGATTCACAATAATTGATACGTCATTTCACAAAGGCTGTTTGGTGACAGGTTACCACTGGCATTTTTCTTGCAGTACACAAATGGTACACACAGAAAAATGTCAGACTTCCAGAGCGAATCGGAAATTATCACAAGGGACTACAGCTCCCAGCAAAATGGGAGCAGGAGCAAAAGAGTGAGAGAATTTAACCTAACTGGCTCCATGTTCAAGACCTCAGGAAATTATCTTAACAGATCCAGAGAGACGGGAGGAACAGCTAAGCCACTAAACAAAATGTACTGAATTTTCAGATATTAAGCAGCTTAGGAGAGTAAATAATTGAGCCTATATATAAGATACATGTAATGTTTACAAGCAAAATTTAAATATTAATTTAAAATTTCACTTAGTTTTCTATCCTGACGTTACCACACATGTATGAAAACAGAGATGCTCGTACAACCATGAAGCCTTGGCAGTCTATGGTAGTAGAGAGATTTCATGATTATTCTACTACTTAACCGGAGATGACAACATTTCCCCTACAACCATTTATAACGCAGGGTTATAAGAAATATATAAGAACCTCTAATGAAACACATTCCAGTAATCTTTCAACACCAGAAATGTAAAGCTGCTGGCACTGAAGTATCAATTCTCAAAGAGGTTGCTCTAAAAAACACTGAATCT
Source organism: Morus bassanus (assembly GCA_031468815.1). Lineage (NCBI taxonomy): Eukaryota > Metazoa > Chordata > Aves > Suliformes > Sulidae > Morus > Morus bassanus. Next base: position 29,425,962 of record CM062574.1, on the reverse strand, counting down.
GTGCAACAGCTTGGCAGCTAAGGAAGTGAGGACCTGAAGGCAGCAAGTATTATTCATGCAGAAATAAAACAAATAATGGCATTTCAATATTGGATCAGTACCCCTCCCCCTTTATTTAAATATCCACAGGCAAGACAAAATGTAATGTTTTGGCTATAACCACTTTTCCCCAGACATTAGTTTTTCTTGCTCATGTATAATAAAAAAGGCTCTAGAAACAGAGAGCAATATTAGCACGCCAAGCTTCAGTGTATTTTTGCTGAGCTTTTATAAGAATTTTACTGGTAGAAGCAGTGAATAATACTGGAAATAATTTATTAGAAAACATTAATTGAGAAAGCTCCTGTCATTAAATTCTTACATTAGATACTGTATTATGTTAAAAATCTCTTCTATCTTTTATTCCTTGTAAAAATGTACCAACTGTACTTCTACATACAAGATCTGATAGTACACCCTAAGAATGTACAAGGGACTGTTCCTGCCTGTCACAAGCTCACCATACCTGTGACTCACGCCCTTAAACAGACACACAACCTAAAGTTCATAACTGAGTTAAATGACGGTTGTGCATAGGGTGTAGAGGTTTGCCTTTACAGATGCTCTGAAAGACTGAAGACAAAACTTTATAAGAAACAATGCAAAAAAATTTTTGAACCAGTGACTGGAAATAAGTGACAAGCTGATACGGAAAGCAGAATGAGTATTAGCTCAATAATAATTAATACTATGACTTCAAAATTTCTACAATGTGCAGGACTGCTGTAAACCCAAAGTGTCTTTCACCAAGAAAATTTCAGATCAGAGCCCTACTGCAGACACCCTGCTGCTGAAAATGCCTGTGCAGTTCTCCAATAAGATCACTTAAATTGTACTCATCAAATGCAAAATCTTCAACAGAAATCGTAATACAATGATACTTCTATTAAGTGCTAGAAACATCTCCGTCACCTGTTGTCCACTGGCTCCAATTCCAAACTGCTCCCAGGCCATGGCTGGGAAGCCCCAGCCATGCCAAACCCTCCCTGACAATAGCCCTCAGCAGCACTCCAGAGCATCCTTTCCACATCCAACACACATTCTCTTTGGAGGCCATCACATTTTTTTGCTATAATGCCTTCTTATCACCATTCTATAATTAAAAAGATGTCTACTGAAAACAATTTTATGAATGAGCTGCAAACCAGTCATCCTGATTTTTGGATTGCAGTTGGAGAATCCTTATCTGAAAGTACAGCTCTTCCACATATTTTGTTTTCAACTTTATTAAGTGACAAGTTATCTGTTGCCATTCATCTGTATCAATGGCTCCAGAGCAGGTGCTTGTATGTTTTTTAAGGAAGTGTTTAAAGTTATTTGCTGCTTTCTGATCCTTCGGCAATGGCTAACTCTACAGGGCAGGCTAGCTCCAAGGTTGACCCTTTTCTCCTGTAACTACAGGATCAGTGTAGATTCCATACAAGAGAAATATAAGGTAGATCTAAACAAAAGGATCTGATCTTTGAATATTTACAATGCTTGAATTTGTATCTAATTATTTGCCTGGAGTCATATTGTCAAAATATTGAAGTCAACCCAAATGATTTACCCCTAAATTATAGGGGAGTTTCTCTTGAGCTTTACAGATAGGGGCTCTTGGTTTTGGTTAAAAGTAACCCACACAGCCATCACAGGAGCCTATGGAATTACTTTTTGCAGGCCACCCAGACACAGTTGTCTAGGGAAGTGGGAAAAATCATGCATAATTCAACTACATCAAAGAAAATATTTTTTTTCCAATTGGAAGGTATTTAAGTATGTGCTTGGCTTGAAGAATAAGAGCACACTTAAAAGGATGGGGTCAAGACAATCTCAAATACTTGAAACTTTTCAAAAAACTAGTATCTTGCTGAGTCAGGTGCAAACTGGACAGGTAGTACAGTATGCTATCAAAAATGAAAGAAGACAGGAAAATAAGTGATCTTAAAAGTTCTTACTTATATGCTTGCATATGTAGGTCTTCTTTGTACAATGTACATGTCTACCTAATTTTTTTTAAATGAGTTCATTAATATAATTCCAATTTGTAAATTAAGGGAATGTTTCTAACCTTTGAACAAATTTTACCTTTAAGTCTAAAATAAGCAAGTGTACTTTATTAATATCACACTTTGGTATAAATTCATTTAGCTTATAATAACCTGGGATATAATCTAAGAATTCAATGCAAAAATCATTGCACTCATTAAAGATATATAGAAAATAAACATTTTGACAACATATATTTTGCACTCATCATTTGTTTTTTATCCAACCTTACGTGTTGGGGCAGCGAGCTAGAAACTGTTACTTAAACTGGAATTTGTGCCAGGAATCTAATTCACAACTTCTGAGTCAGCTCTCCCACCCTTGCTGGATCTTCAAGCCTCAAAGTAACATAGTGTGCACTCACTCTAATTAACTGTTTTTCTAATGGCTGTGGATTTCAAAAAACAAAAACACAAAGCACTTTCTTTTAGCACAGAGAAGGATATCTAGAGATTACCTTTTATTCTTTCCTGAGGACTGCACGTTACAAATTGCTGAAGAATATTATCATTGCGGCGGGAAGCAGATGCAAAGTTATGACTCCCATCAAAGGCTGATTTTTGAAAGACTCCCTGGTCTGAGCGCTCCTAAGGGAAAAACAGAACCACACATTGTAACAAAAAAATTAAATGTTCAAGAATGCAGAAAATCAGCCATCGCTATAGACAGTGCACAAGTACAGTGTAATGTATGTTCACTGTACATTGCTTCCTTTCAAATAAGAAACTTGAAAGGTATCTTCAAAATGACTATCTATTTTTGCTGACCATGAAATAAGACAATATCTAAGCTATAACAATCATTAAGAACGATGCACAAAAATGAAGACAGTTTTTTTTTTTTTTTTTTTTTTTTTTATGACCCACAACTGGCTTCATTCAAATTCTCCATCTGGGAGGGCAGCTTGTGACATTGTCAACACAAGTACACGGGCAATGCCAATGGTATTTTTCTGCCAGCCAGCTGGTTCCCTTCTCTTAGAGACTGGGTGCATATGTTCTGATGATCACACACTAGCGCAGTTTTGCAAGTAAGGAGTTACACCAAACTCCCAAACACAGGTCTTCTGGCTAGCAGCTAAACAAACTCCTGTCACACCTCTAGTCAGATTTTCTTTTGAGACATTTCCCCCCTCCCCATACATGCCATATCGCCTAATTTATTCTCCTGAGCAGTTGCTCAAAAGAAAAAAGAAAAAAAGAAAAAAAAATATCACAGTTTCTAAAACTGGGACAGACCCAGAAAGACGTTTTTGTACTCGTTATTCAGGGAAAACAGAAAACCCACACAGGGGAATATTATGGCTAGTTTTCAAAATAACCTTTATAGTTTCTGTGATTTTATATCTGGTTTTTGAAGGGGCCTCCAACTGGCTTCTATTTTTGAAGTGCACGTTCATTATGCCAGCAAATGTTACACTAAATATATCATTCCTTAAATTTCATAGTCACATCTACAGAAGAAATACATGTAACTAACCCATATAATTTCATTGTAAAATGATGGAGAAGAGGTTTAATGCATTGGCAAGTGATTGCCTGCAAACCAACACATAAGAAAGGACAGTGTGTTACATCACCTTGCAACCTGCCTTCCAAGCTTAATAATAATAAACTAATAAAATAATAAAAAATAATTAAAAATAATAAAAGTAATTATAGAATAACTCTAAAAATAGTAATAATAAAATGGCAAAAAATGCACTTCAGGACACAAATCACTGCTGGGATGCCCATGGTGACAATACGGCTACAAATGTAGTCTCAGTGGACCGGTAACACATGCAACATTCTCTCCTCCTCCTCCTCAGTGTAGCACGAGCCATTTGAAAAGACTATTTTGAATCTCTGTACAGAAACACACACACCACACAGCCACTGACAATTATGTTTCTTCTCATTACTGGAGATTCTTTAGTTTACATAAGATTCCTTATGTCACAAGATTCCTTATGTCATTTACTACTTTCTCATGGATACTGCTAGCTAAATTAAGCCTTGCAACATCCAAACTACTACTACATTGGAGACTTGTACACAGTGGGATAGGGAGCCTTAAATTAACAGCAACAACAAATCTGCTTTTCCAGCTCTTTGGTAAATGACACAATCAATATCCCAACAACTGATCAGTAACCAGCCTAATTAGAGTATTCAGCTTATAAAACATAGCTGTCATGGAAGACCTCCATTAGTATCCTGACCAATAAACACAATAATGCATTTCTAAACGTATTCTCCTTCTACCAAGCTGAAATGCAGTACTCGGGAATCAGTTTTGGGGAAAGGAAAGAATGGGCAACAACCCATTTCTGCTATGGTCTCCAGACTCAAATGGAATTACAACCGAACCTAAAGACTACCCTATAAAAATTAATTCCTGTCTAAAATGAATTTGATTCAATCAAGACCTCATTATGCATTCTTCATAGGGCATGAGTCAAGATTATTTACCTCTTTCATACATCTGGATAATATACAAAACTATACACTTAACTATAAAAAGCAGCCTCATACTTTTATCAGGTCAATATGATGTTTGATAGTTAAGTTTTTTTTAAAAATTTTGGCTTTTGTTAAATGAAGAAAACTTGCAGGAGTGAGCTTTATTTGAAGGTGAGCTATCTTTCTGATGTCACAAGAGTGCACAATAAATATAACATATACTTAATAATTTTTCCTTACAGCATAATGCTATATGACATAGAAAAGGAAAGCAAAAACGTGCTTTCCTCTAACATATTCCAGAATTGCTAGTGAATATTTTTCATATTTTCCTGGCATGACTGACATCATTGAGGCTTTTGCAAAGTGTCCTCCCAACAAGGTTAGAGCATAATGTTCGGAAAATAATATATTTCTAAATCTATTTCTCAATCAATCAATGATGGTAGTAAATAAAATAGAAAATTATCAGGAAAATATTAAGAGTTGATTATCTTAAGCTTATCTTAAGGGTTAAGAGTATCTAAAAGATACCTGCATTCTCTTTCCCCTCTGATATTTTATGCAAATACACCCACAAACATGACTGTTCTTAACATTTTAAAATGTTCCAGCAATGCTTATTAAATAAGAAGCTTGAAATCATCTCTTGGAATTCTATAATGGGATTCATTACAACCTTTTATATCACAAATCCACTTGTACGTATCTTTATTTTAAGGAACTGTACAGATGCTGAAAAACTATTAAAATATTTACTCAAGGGTCCAAATTAAAACTGAGGTGAGTAGTAAGGGCAGCCAGTGTACGTACCTACATATTATCTATGTAAAGATGAAGAAAGAATGTGTATACGTGCATGCATGCATGAAAGACAAGGAGCAAGGAGATCATAAAACCAATCCTTTTCAAAATAAGAGGTGATTGACAAACATCAATTTATATGAGGTCTAGAAAACATAACCATTAAAATTTCTTTCTTCTCTTACTTTATTACTTTAGTTAAGCAAGTTTTATGTTAATCAACTCAAAAACCCATCCTGAAGGGAAAGGGGAAAAGGTGGAGGGACAGGACAGGACCAGAACACACATGCATGTACAAAAAGTGGAGTGAGTGAATTAAAATACTAATGAAAATGAAAAAGCAAGTGTGAAGTAAAATTGAAGTCACACTAAGACATTCAGGTCTCTGATCATGACAACAAATGAAATCAGAAGACTTCAAATCGTCTGTATCCCAGCCTGAGGAGGTAGCAGATACTCAAAACTACATCAACACATTAAACCTAAATTAACCCTTTTTGGGATCACATGTGCTTTTCTTCTAATGCTTGTCAAATTAAAATAAGAGGCAACTTTTAGCCTGTCTTCAAAAGGAACAGCAAGACCAGGAGATATCAACCAGAAACGCTGTCTGAATCCTGACTCCAGGAAGTCAAGAATTCATTCTGCCAGGAAGAGCTCTCCGTGACCAAGACTTTAGCCATCATCTCTTGTATGCAAAAACACTGGGACTGGAAAGACATTTATCTAATAAAAGTATTTACTGCTTCACCTCTGTCTGCACCTCTAGCCTCCGGAGAACTACCAGCTGGATCCTCCCACGAATGTTCCCCTCCATGGACATGGAGCGCCTCAGTGTTTCCATAGCCTCATGATTTGACTTGCCCAGAAGTGACTCCCCATTTACTGCAACAAGCTGATCATTTACTCGCAAACGACCATCCTACAGCAAAAAATAAAAACAAAATATTTTTTTAAAAAATACAGAATTATTAGGCAGAGTTGCTACATACAGGAAAGCAAGATGCAGACAGTCAGACATTGCTTTAAGAAACATTTCAGAAACAAGAGACTGCATAGCACCAGGACTTTCCCTTTTGCTGTCCATTAATTGACCATTTTTTTCCTCCATTTACTACATTTTGGGAAGAGTTCATAGGGCAATTACAAACACAGAAGTGCATGCACACGCTGCTGTTTTTCTTGTATCTACAATTTAATTTGTATCAGTTCTAAAAAGGAAAACAGGAAAAGGATCTTTTAGTTAGTTAAAAGAACCCCACACCATAGCTGTTAGTATTTGCAGTGCAACCGCGAAGGAGTAGTGCAACATATTTTCCATGCATTATTATCTGCTATTAGGGTCTGGTAAGAAACAGCTCCAAAAATTTTGTCTTATAGTCTCACTAGTGTCTATCTTGTCACAATTACCATGCCACCATATGGGGTAGTGTTGTCAGTTCAGAAAGGTCATTAAGACTTAAGCATCCTTATTTTAAGTAATGCCGTCCATGTATTTTAACATCCAAACCTGCTGCCAAAAACAAAATTAGGGTTGAGCCATATCAAGTAGCCTATGCTTTGAAAAAAGTCATTCAGTTTCATTGCCAAGGTTAACTGACATTTGTGGGTGTAATAAAATTGTGGACACTGCTATTTTGTGATTTAGGAGTCCTATTGCTATTGTCATTATTATCTGTGATTTATTTCTTTTCATAAAAGTGTCTGCCATGGACTTTTCCCTCTTTAACAAGAAAATAAGGTCTATTTAATTAAGAGACGAGTTTCTTTTAAAGCTCGTCAAGTTAACAATTATCAGGTTGGCATCAGACCTCAAAGAAGGAAAAGAAAGAATAAGAAACTGAAGACCTCCAATATAGAAGGGCAGTGAAGAAAGGATAGCAGGGAAAGAACTTGGATAGAAATACACAGCTTGTTTAAAATGAATCTGATTCATTCATAGGCTCATTACAGACTCTTCATAAGGCACTCATCTGAACTGTTTACATATTACATGCATCTGAGTAATCCAAAACATATACTTTTCAATTTTTATTTTTTCTATCATTAAGATGTTCAATTAACTATTCAGCTATTGCTGCCAAGTCTAAGTCATTTGTGCTTAAGTGAGTTGCAGTAGCTGTGACAAACCCAGCTTTCTTAAGTGTTATTTTTGTTGGAACTGGGTATCATCATTACCATAGCAGAGTATGAATAGCCACAGAGCTGAAGAAGAACAGCATATACCAGAATCCAAAATAAACTGGGAGGGACAAGATGATAGAAAGACAGAATTGGGAGATGAGTCACTCAGTGAAGGAAAATGAAGAGAAATAAAACTTTTCTGGGGAGGGTATGGGAATGGAGGATAGGAAACAGCAATGCCATTTGGAAAAGATACTGAAACCTCTCCCACCTCTCTGCTGAATATTTCATGCCAACATAAATTTACATACGGCCAAAGTCAACAGATTAACCCCACCCTTTCTCTACATACAAAATGATGCCATCACACATGCTAAAGTTTAGGGAGAGAACAGTTAACACTGTTGAACAGGGAGTTTTATTATTTGCACATGTTGCAATTCCTTTGTGTTCTATCAAAATTTGCTGAAATGAATGGAGCCATTCACGGCAACAGGAATTTGAGGAAAAAAGATTTTGTTTTTTGGGAGTTTCTGTAAGACTTTGAAAATTTTATAGGTCCTCATGTCCTGCTGCTATGGCCCCACATTACTTTTCTTTTTTCCTTTCTGTGGATAAACACCCATGTACTAATATCCATTAAAGTTTCTTACTAAAGTATATACAAACACATTGTCAAATGCATCTTGTCATGACTGCACCTGTTGACTATGCAACTGTCCTGAACACAATGCATATTTTTAAATGAATCACTGTAGCCCCAGAAAGCTCTGAATTGGTCTGATTTTTAATTTGCCTTGTAATACTTTTGTGTAAGACTTTGTATTTATTTCTTTATATTTTAATAATGTAAGTTCTTAAAGAACTTCTTTTGGTGCATCTCCCTTCCTCCCACTCTGTTACATGCTCCACTTAAATGCAAAATTCAACTTGAATTCAACACCTCAACTATGATCAGAGAAAAAAGGTGTGCGTGTTTTATAAATGCTGATCAACTACACTTGCTAAGTCACCTGTACAAGACAGGCTGGAAGACAGATGAACACTGTTTTCACACATGGTCAGGTAGAAATTATTCCACAGAAAAACCTTTTGCTATTTTAAAGACTGCAAAAAAAATCCCAATATCTAAACAGTTTCCCAACACAGATTTTCACATCACTGGTGTTACGGCCTGGTTTAGAAGCTTGAACTGCAAGACAATCTGCTTGGCTCAAAACAAGCTAAATGTTGTTTTAACATGTTTTTTCTTTTATCTCTGAAAGGTAGGTTTCTTTGTGGCTTCCAAGTAGAAAAACAACATTTGGCATTTCAGCAAAACAGTTTTCAAATGTCATCTCTGAAACTGCAAGTGAGCTATTCTAATAAAGGGTGAAGGTTTACTGTTCCCTTGCTTATTCAAAAAATGTTGGAGACTTACAGCAAGGGGTAGAACCTATCACCACATGGCTACCATATTCAGACAGTCACAAGACACTCATGCTTTTTACAGTAGAGCAGGGAGATATAATACCATGTTCTTCATGGACTTATGTTTTTAATCAAAGCACACCTAGTTATTTCCCTTATCACATCAATAACATTTCTCTCAGAAGGAATTCCTTGATGGCATTTACTGGAATCATCCAATTTCCCTATCCAATGCACACCACAAGCAATGTTTACTGCAACAGCACTAAAAGGTCCCGAGGAGGTTCAAGCTACACCATGTTTGATTTGAACAAATGCACATGTAGAAAATATTCCATTATTTCTAATAACGGCTCTGCTGCATTTCAGCTGCAGTAGACAGCAAGTACCTGATCAGCAGGAATGCATCACAAGTGAAAAGCCAAGATGTCTTGAGAGGAACAAGGCTGAAATCCCTAAAGTTATGGGGAAAGATGATGCATTTAAACTTAGTCAAATGTTAGTTTTCCTCACATGAAAGGCTCTGCATAATTACAAATACCAAGTATTCTAGTAACCTCTTTATCTTAGGGATGATAAAAAAATAGACACTTCAAAAATTACGATAGGAGGTTAAGAAGGGACATAATGGTTCAACCAGCAAAAGTAACTCTATTCCTGCAGGATACAGCATTAGAATATTAACTAAGAACATTAAGGCATTTTTACTTCATTTGGTTTTGCAGCAAGAGCAGTGAATAGGCACTGGGTCCTACTGTAGCATGTATGATACAGGATGCATGGATATTTTCTAAAACCTTTAGCTAGGTCAAAAAAATCATAAAGTATAGAATTAAAGACTTGAATTTTTTTTTTTTTTTTTTAAAACAACTCCCTTACTGTGCTTTACAATACCACTAACATATCAGAGCTAGATTAATGTGTTAACATTTTGGAAAACACTAAAAAATGTTGGCTTCTCTTAAGACCTTTGATTCAGACCATTAACGGATAACAGTAACCAACCAAAATTGTCTGCATCTCATACGTAACTCTTCACTCTAAAAAACACACTGGTGAAAGACATTTAATGTATCAAAACCTTTACACAGCAATAGAAGGACTGAGCATTTATTTCAGCAGTGAAACAAATGTGTTGACATTCAATGTATTACATGTCTTCTGAAGACAAGTGGTGACTGTATAAGCAAGGGGATAAAGCTCCCCCTTGTATTAGCATGGTATCACAAAATCAGAACAAACTTTAAACTCTAAATGCAGAGATGAGAAATAGTGAGAGAATTCTCGTGTCAGTGAGCATTATGATTTCCTCCTGTGATAGTTTCCCAAGAAAACTTCGTACACTGAAAAGCAAATGCACATGTCTAAATCTGCAATGCTCCATTTCAGAGAGTTACAATGAATAGCATGGGAAAATGCTCTGGACAGCTACCAGCTGGAAAGAAAGGCTTTTTATTTAAAAACTTGCTACAAGAAGACATTTAAAATAAGGACAATAAGGACATCTTTAAATATTTATGCACAAATATGTGCACACTTTTTAACTTGATACAAGAAATTTTATTAATTGTTAATACCCACTGATTACGTTTTGTTCTATATAACAGTCATTAGACAGGAGAAAGACAGCTGTTCTCCATGCATATGCAACAGTAAATTGCGTTTCTTAAGATATTGCCAAAATGACTGCATTCTGTGAGTACTTATATAAAACACATAGGAAAGATTCTCTGAAGAGTACTGGTTGAAGCTAGAGCCTCAGCTACTATCTCATTTGCTCTGGAGCCTACAGTCAGGTCTGTCACGACACAGTTCTAATTGGTGAAAGGTTTATAACGAGGTAAAATAGAGGATAGGTCACAGGACTATAGGTTATCACAAGACAAAACAATCTTCCAGTCATGGTGACTAACTGTGCCAGTTGCCCGTTGACTTAGGTGTGAGCACAGAAGTCCTGCTTTACTAGTCTGCAGACCCCTCAAGACAAAATTAACTGCTCTGCAGTGAGTAACTATGGGAGAATAGAGAGTGGTAAACATACAGAGCTAGAAAGGGTTGTCGTATGTGTCTATGATGTGACAAGTCAGGTAACCAGCCCACTAATGCTGGCAGAATATGGCTCCACAAGCTTTGCTATTCAAAACAATGAGTTTATTTGTGGCACTATACACTGTCACTGCAACAGGTGTGGATAATTACTTGGGCAACACAGAGCTGGGAAAGCAAGGAGGGCAGCCTCATTTTCACAGTAAAATGAGTTGTACTCTGTAGCAGACATGCACATAAATTGAGTTTATCCAGCCCTAATTTGGCCAATCGTGCCTTAACTCATTTCTGATATACACCAATTAGATGAGCTTACTCACTTGTCATTTAGCCCTGAGTTAACTGTACACAGTGTTCTGAACTGCATGTACCAAGCTCAGTTATATTTGAGAAGATCCAAGCTTTGAAATAACTGTGGGACTAGGACAGGTAAATAATAGAAACAGGGAGGTATTAAACATTCATATCAAAGCTAAATCCTTGATTATTGTTATTTACCAGCTGCTGTAAATAGACGATCATGAAAGTTTTAATGCTCTGAATTGTCTTACACAGCAGGCTGATGTCAGTAAAGGAATTTACACAAACTGAATTAAAAGGTATTTTTACAGAAAAGAGAACTGTGAGGAACTGCTGAGATAACACAAGAGAAAAAAAATTACATTATGGATCTACAACAATTAAACATACTAGCCCTGAAAGATTAAGACTTTCATTTCTAATTTCTAGAAATTACCTTTTTCAAGTTTTATTTGGAAAAAAATGCAGTCAACAGATTTCCTGAAGATTAGGAAATAATTCAAATACTTTTTAATCATAAAAATGTACAACAGTCCTTGTATAGTCCTTGCGGGGAGCAGAACAATTCATAATACTGTCATTTACCAATTTAATATTACCAATTCAATCCACCTTGGAACAATTGGTAACTTCTGCACAACTGATGCAAGGCTCAGCCAAGTCACATTTTTACGACAATGGTAAAAAATATTTTGAATAAAAAAAGAAAGAAAACAATAAACTAGATTTTTATTTACAGCATAAATTAAACACATAATCCTTAGTCTCACAGAACTGTCAATTTCTAGTTTTTGTAAAGGTTTGTCTTTTGATTATTTTTTATGGGTCTGCCTGTACCACTTTGGGAGGACTAAAAGCAGTGCAGACAGACAATAAATGTAGATATCTAACTTCTCTGTCACTGAGCCTAGGAGCACACAAACTTTCCCATGCACTTCTGTGGGCTGTGGGGAAGCTGGGAAGCAGCTTCTCCTCGTACCCACACACCCTTAGCCTTCTCTCCCTTCCCCATTTCCTGAAGCATCCAAATGCCCCCCAAGGTTTCCACCAATTCCCTTTCCTTGTGGCAAACCTACCACATGTGACACCAGTATCTTGGGACAAAACATTAATAGATCTGCAGTTCACCTAAAGGAAAAAGTGACAAAAAGGCATTCGTTCCTAGAATCTTTATCAAGTGAGATTCAGCACTCAACACAGAAATGTCAGAATTCTAATGCAGTCATCATCTGATGTGTTTCTTCCATACCTTAAAAGCAGCACCTCCGTGAATAACGGATTTGATGAAAATCCCAAGATCAGCTCCAGTCTCCCGAGATTTGTTGCCTTTTAAGCTCACACCAAGTCCAGCAGAGCCGGAATCATTCAGAGGAATCTCAAAGGTCAGCTGCTCTGTGGTTTCTGGAGAAAGAATACTACAGTTTGGCTCTCCTTTCTGTTGGAGAAAACAAGGATGAAAATACAGGTGAAAAGGGGGCAGAGACAATGCATAAACTAGTTGTATCCATAGGTTCATATGACAAGAAATAGTCCTCTTTTCTAGACAGTAGCTTGAAGAAGCAGCCTTATAACCAACAATGCATTTAGCTGACATTTTGTCACATGATCTGGCTTAAAATGTTATTTTTAATGATACCTAGGAATATGCCTAAATTGAAGGTAAAATAGCTTAGTTCCACGATATAAAACTGATGCTGCAGCAGAATATAAAAAAGACATTTATTTTAAACACATCTGCATTAAAAATGTAAGCCATAAAACTCTCAACATCTTTACATGCAGCTCACAAACTGTAATGATAGTTGTACTGTTAAATCCCATTCCCCTCTGAAAATTGAGTTCCATCCTTAAAAAATTATTCTTCCCTTAAACCTGTCTACAGAGGGAAGTTGGCGTAACAAAAGCAAGGGTGAGAATTGAAAATGCAGTAACTTATTCTGCACTAACTCCCTTTGTACATACTTTTATTCCACAGAGGTTTGGTTTTTTTTTTTTTTCCTTCTGCTATAGGTTGATCCCCAAATTTTTCCTAGATTAGATTGCTGTTTACAAGACTGCCAAGTCAAGTATCCATACCTAGTGAAGATCAGAAAGAACTTTCTTTTACTGTATACTGTATCTGCAGTTTTGCAGGGTTCTACATAGTTGGGTGGCTTTTGTTTGTTTTTGGGTTTGTTTTTTTTTTTTTTTTTTTTTTAAGCAAATTAGAATAATGAAATTAAACAAAATCAAATTCTAGCCTGAAATATTCATACTGGCACTCTACAGAAATAAAACTAGGACAAGGAGGCCTACTATGGAGTAAAGTGTTCATGGAAGATACTAGTGGAAAAGACCTTATGCATGACATCTGATTTTATTCCATTGTTCCTGCTCCATATAACTCTAAGATAATTAATTAGTTTATGTTTCTTGTCATTTGGACACTTTTCATTCTTTGTAACAGTAGTGTTAAAAAATTAACAGAAAAAAAACTATGAAAAGGAAATACACAGACAAGGAAAAGCTGAAAAAGATGACTGGGGACTGCTTTCAAAGGTGTCAAAGTCTCATGTTAAATTATCAAGTAGAGGCCACACGCAAGGAGGAGCATAGTAGCTGGGCCAATCCGCCTTTACCTAATGAAGGATTGTTTCCAGGGCCTAAGCTGCAGTACATACAGCATCAATGCCGTTGTCAGCAAAGGTGCCAGCAGTACAGATGTTTTCTCAGCAGACGGAGTAGTCCCATACATTCATCTATTATGCTGTCTGATCAAGTAGAAGTATGATCACAGAACTAAGAGCAGAAATTAATATCCTGAAGCAACAAAAAATTAGGAACAGTAACCACTAAATATACTTTCATTTATTTCAGATGCCCTTTCACTGATGAGAAGCAGCTACTGGCTAGAGAGGAATTGCGTGAGCCAGAAAGCCAAGACTATAAACCTCAATCCCAATATACACCATGCTCAAATTCTTCCCGGAATGTAACTACATGATATTAAGTCAACACAATTTGCCTAACTGCCAAATATAAAAATGACATAGCACCAACATCGACAATTGTCTTGATGCCAGCACTCATCTCCAGTACCCGTGTTACTCATTTGTGCTTTTGTCTTTGTTCACCAGAAGTAGACAATTCTCAGTTACAAATCTGCCACTTTTATTTCTTAGCTGTGGATATAGAGACATCCTGAACATAATCCCCCAAACCCTACAAATTCGTACTTACTACTGTGAACAATATGGAATGGTAATTTGTAAACACTCCTGCTCTGACTTCCTTCAAAGGAATCAGTGTGAGGAAAAAAACTCCACTATTACTGGCCTTCTAACATAAGCATTTTGCATTCAACTTCCTCAAGGTTTAGAGAAAATATTTTCTGCCCAATCTTTTGTTTTTCAAAATGCACATATTCTCATCAGCTGATTCAAAACTCTTAGATCAGAATTCTACTCAAATGGCACATCCTGTCCAGATCTGAACAGAAGAAATTTTTCTCAAGGTCTCAGACACGTGATGTCTCCTGCAGCTCTTCAGGACAGTCTATTTTGTATTACTTTCATGGTTCCTTAGGCAAGCAGTTTCCGTGTGCTGCTGCTATTCTTTCACTTTAATCCATGACACCTGCACCAGACTCTTACCCCTTCTGGATGTCAATACTGTGGTTTTGTCTTTCCCAGTATGATGAGGAAGGCAGTGAGGAGGTTGTTATCACAGAACATAAAAGCTCTCAGTGCCCATGCCCACGTTCACCAGAGCAGTCACAAATTGCTTTACAATGTTACCTCAATATGAACTTAAACTTCATATAAAACTGAATTTGGTCACATTCAGATCAATTTTTAACAGGGATGGCTGGAGGTAAGCCCTAGCACAAAGGCTATTATTCTGCAAAAAAAAAAAACTTTCAAGGAAAAAGTGACACTATTTTTGTCCAGAAAAAATTATGTATTTTTTTGTTAGCTTCTTTCTCAGGAGCACCTTACCTGCTTCACTTTAAGCTCCAAGCTGTATATTAATTCCAGGCTAAGGATTTCATGCATTTGTTAATATAAACTTGTAAAAACCAAAGACAACAGAATCTATACATGTCCCTCAAGCCAATATATGAAAATAAACTAGGTAGACGAGTCTGCTTCAGTTTGAGTCAAGAGCTCTAATCAATACCATTCTCATATGTACTATTGCTTTTGTTGCTCACCCACCCGGGACACTGACAACAAGGCTGCAGCCCCACTGCTGTGCCCAAGGCCTTGGCAGTGTTGGGAGCAGTGGTGGCTGCAGAAGGCAGGACGCCGTCCCCTTCTCCACACCATGGGCAGAGGCTCCATAGCAGCCCTGCCCTCAGCTCTAGGCTTCAAGAAACAAACCAGATGGATTCCAGAGGACAGCAACCTAACAACCTTGTTTAACCTTGTGAAAAAAAGCCTAAAAGGGGACATAATAATAGCCTTCAAAACACTTTACAGCAGCACTTCTTCCCTCTTTGCAGGTGATTTTTGACATCAGAAATATCTCACTTAAATAGCAGGCAAGGAAACGTTGGTGAGTGTCAAAGAAAACCTTTGCCCTCGATATCTGGGGAAAAAAAGACCGAGTAGGTGGTCACTAGAATTCTCTCTACTATAAACTTACGAAGACAACGATATTACACAGCTTTTCAGTATAACTTAGTCCAGTTTTAGATTCTGATACAAATAAATTGCTAAAAGCAGAGTAATAAAAAAAAGTAACAGAGTTCTTCAGTGTTCTATACTATTTCCCAACTTCCTTTAACATAACTATGCTGTGCATTAGCTCTTGTTAAGTAACCTGCCAGATCACTCTCTGCATGCCTGGATGTGTTATCTATCAAACATTAAGATGTATTCAGCAGGACACCAGAAAACTACAGTAAATTCTTGTCAATATTTTGTTTCCTCTGCTTTCCTTAGTACCTAATTTGGAATCTGTAGCATTTGACTACCACTTTCCTTGCTACAATTCTCTGGGAAACAGATAATTTCATCACAGAAAAACCTTAGTAAATTTAATTTAAATTTAAAAAACAGCTGCTTTTACCTATTACTGAAGAACTCTCTAATATTCCTTGAAGTCCTTCACAAGTGGTTGTTTTGTTCAACATAGTCCAACCATCCTAAAAAATGTCTCCTTTTCATTATTTATATTCAGCCTTACCCTAAGATCCAGCAAAAGTCGATTTAAAAATAATGCTGAATTTTGTTTAATAGTACTATCAAAAATTTCTTACCCATGAAAGAGGGTGAATGATTTCAGTGATTTCACAGGGATAGGTAACAGGAAAGGAGATGCACATCTACAAACCAATGATGAATTCATTATAAGACCAAGTAAACTCTGTCTTTATTCCGTTAAAATTTTCATTCGTTACTTGTTGTATGGCATCTGATAGCAACTGCCTGGTAGTCAGTCTATAACATCAAGACTCTGGTGCAAACACAAGATTGAAAACTTTTCTTTGTGGGACAATGTGAGAAACAGCAGAAAGGAAGAAAAAACAGAGGAGAAATAAAAAGGGATGAACAGAACCTAGAAGCTTGATTTTGTCCTATACTCACAAAATGTTTTCAAATTATCATCCTGATGATAGTGCTCTTCCCAAGGAAAGCCTTTTCACTGATGACCAAAAAGAGCTCCAGCCATCCTTAAGTTAACAGCTCATCAATTAACTGCTTCATTTGGGTAACTGATTTAATGAGTGATGGTCCCTGTTCCTAGAATACGCAGGTATGAATATTAAATGCTGCTAGTGACTCACAGAACTGGATTCCCACTGCCTCTATTTCCCCTGACTTTGCTAAAACATTATCCCAGGACATCAATACTCTACAACAGAGCAACCACCCTCAGCTGAATTATTGTCTAGTAAAGGAAGTCCTCTCCAATGCACTAAACCTTGAATTCTATTAGAAATACTTCTTACCTCAAGATCTTCCTAGAATCTGAATTCACTCAAACAACAGAATGAATGAAATGAGCTGCAACACAAATATGTTTCTAGACCAGGAAAAACTTACAGTTTAATGTTATAAATTACCCAGTCAACAATCATGTCGTGTATTTTCCACAACAAACGTATCACACCTTAGCACTTCAGGAATTAAAGGATAGTATATCACTGAAGTTATTCTCCGCTACAGACATAGGTAACTCACTCAATGGTACTATGATAAACAAGAAATCTTCACAGAAATCGAAGTCCAGATAGCCAAGTGATGAGACCTCAAGATGGCTACAGCTTTGAGATGGCCTGGCCTGTACTTTTCCTTTAAGATGGGTCCACTGAAGACAGCAAAAGGGATTTTAAACTCTTAAGTATTAATAAAACATACTTAACAGCGAAACAGGTTAAAGTTTAAAAAAAAAAAAAAAAAAAAGAGTTGAAAAATCAGTCTCCACTGCTCACTTTGCTCTTGTTGGGCCGGTCCTTCCTTCAGCTTTGCTAAATCTTAGCCTGTCAGCTTGCAATGGCTTCCTCAGCTGCAGCAAGCTCTGAACAGTCCCCTCTAGATATGCACATCTCTGTTCCCAGTCCCCTCTGTAACCTGTTTGTTCCCTATTATTTATAGGAGTCTGCCAGCCTCTGCTCCTGCTGCAAAGCTCCCTCCTGGTTGCACCATCCAGCACTCTAGTTAGTTCCTGAGCTCTCTCAACTGCTTGCGGAAGACAACGATCTCCTCTCTTTCTCCACACAGTCTCTCCTGGATCAGAATGCAGCACTGAGAAGAAGTCTAAGAGGCCATCTTTCAGCTTGCTGTCCAGACTCAGCCGTTAAACAGAATGGAGCAAACAACCAAGCAGGTACCATCCTTCACAAAGGAAATCAGGACAGGAATGTTTTAATCTACTGAGGTGCCTGCACAGAACTTCAGTAAAATCAATTTTGACATTTACTGAATCACCACAAACCAGGGAGAAAAGTTCAGAGGAGTTTATATGAAGGTGAGAGAATGCCGAGTTTGCTAGATTTGAGAGCAGAAAGCCCCAACCTAATAAGGCGTACTAAATAACATTCTGCAATGCAGATGGAAAACCTTTATCTAAGAGTCTCAGGATACATTTGATTAATTGATATTCTGCCAATGATTCTATTTAATTTTTAGAAGCATGTCTATACCTCAGGACTCCAATTTCTTAATTAAAAGGCTATAATAGAGGATTCTATAAAGAACCTAAAATTTTACTGATATATAATTCAGTCGCACCAACAAATTCTCAGTATTTTAAAGAACAGATAGAATATACTTTTAGCCTTCTCTTATTCCCACAACACACAAAAACTGCTCAGTCACCACTACAAACAGAATTGTAACCTTTGAAAAAAGTACTATGCATTGTATTTTTCCCCTTCTATTTAGTCCATGGTTACATCTACTCAATATTGTGTCAATCCTCTGTCTACCTTGGGACACCACTTTCAATTAGTCGTTTTATTTAATCTTACAATGCCTGTTCTCATTGACCACGGCACTTTTGATCTGTGGATTTATGATAATCTAATGCATATCTCTCACTGGAAAGGTTGCCTTATTTATCCTTATTGTTCTTTTGCCAAAAGAGAAGCTTACAAAAAAAAATTAGCTCCCACTTAAGCCAGGAAGGAAACAGCATTTGTTTAACACAACAAGAGACCTTTCAGTACCTGTCTGATGCCCTTGACCAACACACTATTATGGTCTCTCAATATGCTGGCTGCCCCTTGCCTGGCTGCTCATTTCTGATAAGGGACGCCAACTCCCTGGAGTGCCATTCAGCGCTAAGAGCAAAAGGCAAGAGACCCAGGAGGGTTATTTTCAAAGGCTTATGAAGGAAATAAGACATTTACATGCTTTTGCAATTATTTTCTGCAAAAACCTGTAAAAGTTAAAGAGCAGCATTTAAATTGTGGCATCACATAACTATTATTGGCAGAAAAGCTTGAAAAGAAGATACCTCCTTATTTGCACTATTCTCTATGTTCTTTCCAGGACCTCAGCCACAATTAAGAAATACTTTGCTGACAGCTCAGTCATTCACCCACTATAAATATCTACACTGTATTTTGCAACAGATATACAGTAACACTCTTGAAAAGAATAGTCAAAGGTAATGCACTGCTGTAATCTTGTCACAATCTAGTAAATAACTTAAGTCACTGCTGCATGTATTCATCTTCAGCACTTCTAACAGATGTTTTCATATTGGCTTCTTTAAAATCATCTGTATTCTGTACTGCAATGAAAACTAAATGGTCACTAATGGCACATGCTGCTAAGACAAAAAGCCAATAGCAAATCCATGGACACATATTATACTGTACTTGGATACTTTTTACATTAACACAGTACACCACAAATTTGTGTCATATTAGATAGAATGGTTCTGGTTTGAATTATGTAGAGACTCTGGAATTATAGCTTCGAAAACTGACAAAACTTGCTTCAGCTCTTCATCCAAGGCAGATACATTGCATTTCACAGTATACCATTTGATGTCAGAGGACGCTTCAAAAATGGAGCTTCTCCAGTTTGCTTGACATGCCTATTTGAGATCCCATAGCAAGTTTTACCCAAGGAAATGGTTTGTCCTTGCAGAAGAGTTTTATAATTTGGTGTGGCACTGCTCTTCAACCTTGAAAACTACAGTCTCACTTAACCTTTTAAGTTACATAACTGTAAGAAACAGAGGGAGAAAAATTAAATAGTTGGGTTCTCAATCAAGGTATGTCCTACTGTGAAAACACCCGTTTTTCTCATCCCACATATGGGGTTAGCCATGTGTTTAAGCACCCTACCGAGCTGGAGCTTTTTGCAGTTAATATACCTTGCCACTTAGATCCTAAAATCTTATCACTCACAAAGATGGAAGACTGCATGGTATTTTCAGGGTGAATTTAGGATTGCTGTTACTGTATACTTTCAGAATATATCCAGGCAAACAGGCCACAACACTGTGATGTACAAATCTAACTCTATTAGATTCATTGGTTACTGTTTTAAAGGGATGGTAAACAAAGCAATGAGCAGTGTATAATTCTTTTATGTCTGCTTCAAATACCACATGACCACATTTTACATTAAGTCAGCCTAGGAAAATTTTTTCATGGATTCTAAGGCAGGGAGACTTTTAAAAATGTTCATATGGTATATGGAATAAATCTGGTGACTCTTGTAAACGGCAAGGTACTACAGTTGCCAGTAAAATGTAAGAATTGCCCAAATACTTTGGTTTTATTAAATGCATCTAAAATGTATGAAGACTCAATTTCTGTTAAGAGCGAGATTTTACGTGCCTCTGTTCTGATGCAGACATACTTCTGATTTCATAGATTAATGTGGGCTGCCAAACAATTTTGGACAACACCAGAGCTAAGTCTGATGCTATCAAGTAAACAGTTTTCATTTCCCAACACTCTGAGGTAGGGTTCCTCAACTTAGGAGCTTTGGGCAGTAATTCTGTAAGCAAATACAGTATCACATGGTATGAGTAATGTTATGCTTTTCTCTCCTTAGTTGTCTCCACTCTAAATTTTTCTTTACCAGCAGGCAGAGCACCATCAAAGGTTCTTGCAGCCAATGAGTGCTATGACCAGAGCTTTCAGACCACCCTCTTAAGGTTCCTTGTATTTGCTGGAAAATAGGAAGAGTGAGATCTGAAAGACAAATCATTGCTGGAGCGTAACACTTTGACAGGCTTGACAGAGAACGCGATAGACCAGATGCAATAACGTCTCTGCAGCCTCGACAAGGCTGACTATCACTATCACGCAGAAAAGCACAGTAAACATGTTTGCTGTGTTGGTAGCTATAATGGCACTTCACAGCATATGAGAGCTCATTCTGCCATTGCAAAATTGTTGGATCTAGTTTAAATAAAAAAAAACAACAACTTTTTAAAGATATATGAATGACTTAAGCAATTTATTCCCCCTTGGTAAGTGACAGAGTCCCACCAAAAGCCGGGACAAATAAAGGGATAACTTTTTGCCACACTTCCTGTTCACTGTGACAGGAAAGACTGTCATGTTCCTTCTAAATGGTGACCTCTTACTGACTTCTATAATGAGCACAGTAACTAATTAACAAAACTCAGCGCATAGCTTCCAGTACTCTAAGCTATAACGAACAAGTAACCATCTTCTGAAATACATAATGAAAGCCAAAAACCTTTGAGGGGCCGCACTACACAATGTTTTCACTCTAAAAAGATACATTTGTATCTTTTGTGATACACAACCTACACTCATTTCTTAACTCTTCTAGATAAAGAGAAACTACAAGCCCAAAATTAAACACTTTCTTTCAAAAGTTCTTGGAAAAAACCAGGACTTTTAAAAATCTACATAGTTTATAAAGTTATTCAAGATGAAAGGTACCATGTGTATTCACAATATCCTTGTCTTCATTATGCAGAACAATTCAAGAACTGATTCTTGTATATGTTATTAAAACCCAATATATGTATATTGACTTTTTTTTTTCCCCTCTATCAGGCTCTTCTCCCTTTGAATAGAGGTAACACAACAGAGAACTGGTACTTTTGGTACTTGCTGGAATTATTCTGTGACAGAAATTATTTGACCATTTCTGGTTAATTGAGCACTTGAATCACTGGTTTGACCTACAAAAACAGGTGCAAAAATGGTTAAGCCTAGACTGAAATTTCACCTATTATTTCCTGCACATAAAAAGGCAAGAAACAATTAAAAGGAAGTAATAGAAATTAAGCTTTGAGTATTAAAAACAAAACGGAAAACACTTCAGGCAAACAAGAAGTTCTCCTTCAGGCACAGAAGTTCAAGGTAGTGGAAGGAATTAACTAGGGGAAGACTGAAACATAAAAGTTAATCACATGGTAAGCAGAAAAAAATGCTTAATTGAACTTGTCTCTCATCCTGCTTCCTTCTATCCCATATAGTACATGTGTAAAAAAAAGACTTAAAGATCAACAGCTACATTATATACATTGTTGTTCTTTTAGTGGTTCTTGCAAAAATGCTGGTTTGTTCCCTTTCCACCTCCTTTCTTCAGGGATTACTGAATATGCCAAGAAACCATAGAAATAGTGATTACAGTTGAAACTGGCAAGACAAATCTATCTTTAAAACAAAAATAAAGCATATGCAAAATTTATGCTATGTATGTGCCCTAACTTAAAGAAAAATGCTTTGAAATATTTTTGGTGCTATATTATTTCTGGCAATTGCAGAACAAGCACATTCCTCTGTTTACATATGTCATATCCAGTATCCTGAAGGCTCACGAAAAATAACACGAATAAAGAATTGCATAGGGTCATGGCACAGAATGGGTTACACCAGAGCTGTTCTCATTCAAGTAGCTTTGCTTGTTTTACCAATGCAGGGATAAAGAAAGAGAATGGGGAGTAAGTGATCTTTATATCATTATTAAAAGAAATGGCACCTTCAGATAGCACATTTTTCCTGGAGAAAAAACAAGATGCAACAAATACACGATCAAAACATTGTATTTTCAAAACACAACAGAATGATAGCCACAGTTTGATGTGTTTTCCATTTACTTTGATAAGAGCTGGAGAATCCAAACCTGTTCAGTTAATCCAGTTTCTCTCTGTAATATCCACCATCCTTTAGAAAACAATCAGTGTTACACAGTTTAAAACCCAAATGCACCTTAAAGAATGCACTAATCACCGGCCACTCTGTAGACTGTGGTAATTAAGTGAATCAAGAGCTTCCCCTGAGTTTTGGAATCGGCTCCTTACTCGGCTGCTACATTGTCAACAGCTGGCATGAATTACTGGGAACATTTGGCTAACTGGATAATAAGGAGAACAGCCTGTGGTTGGTCCAAATTCTACTTCACTGATCTGGTTCAACAACAACAACAACAAAAAAATCAAATCTCATTAGATCCTCCTTTTCTTTTTTCAAAGCAGTAACAACACTACAAAGATTGGGTTTTCTATTTTATTCCCTCATTATGTGCAAACAATGTAACTGTACAACCCTCAGATGTTGCATGGGCTAGTGTAACTGAAGCCCCAATTCCCCATAATTTAATAGTGCCTGTTTGCAACACTGATTCATCCTCACCCCATATCACATCTCTCTCTTGGCTGGTGTGGAAAAGGTTTGCTACTCTGAATATATTTTTGTACTTGCTAGCAATTCATCAGCATAAATCACAGTAACAAAACCCCCAAATAATTCCCATCCAGCTTACTGAAGAGAAAATATGCATGTGACCAAGCTTTCTCCAAACCACAGCTTTGTTACAAGGGAAAGTCAAATTATATTATTACAGACCCTCGCAACCAAATGCCACCCGCTGTTACTTTGTTCTATATTTGCTTTGTGCCCATGCAGCTATCAAATTCTTTCCAGAAGTGAAGGTAGGAACCCAGTTCTAGTGGAGCAACATTCTCAAAAGTGGTTTTGTGCATGGTCTCTAGTGCGTCCAAGTTCCAGAGGCATCTTTGCCACAGGAAGCTGTGGGAGGTGGGCATGTTTACCAGGCTGTGCTTCCCCTTTTTCTTTCAACAGGTAACAGGGAATCAGCTTCTCAGGTTACAATCCCTGGAGAAATGCTCAAATCAAGAACAAGTCTGATATAAAGCAATTACCCTATTATTGCCAGGCATTAACAAAACCCCCAAATATTTAGGTAAACTCTGCATGCATGTTATACCTAGTCAGAGCATTCAGTTACAGCTGTCCTTGAAAAATACCGGATTATCCACTGCCTTTCCTTCCAAAACCAAACATTTCAAGTGCTGGCTTTTTTCTCCCCTTTGATCAAAACAGCACTGTAACTTTTGAGGTAGCTGAGGATTAGTCCAATGTAATGTAATGGCTAAAGCTAAAAACAAACAAAAAAGCTAAACCAATTTTAATTTAGTTTTTTTTAATCTTTGCTGAGACTATTCTCAGATGTCTCATGAATTCCAACAAGCATCATGTTAGTATCAACATCTGGGAGCTTAGTGGTATGGTAACCCACACTTTTGCCGTGAGCTACCAAACAGATGTCACTGAAAGGCTTTTTAATTTAGAAGGGCAGGTTCCATAAAATTATCTAACATATTGCAGTAACTCACATTTGTATTATATTGTATTTGATTGGGACAACAAGAAACACAGAACAGTATTAGAATTCACGTATCATCACCGCTACAGTGAGGGCCATCACTTGTGCATCATTCTTTCGCAGAGAAAGCAATCTAAGCGAAGGTCAAGCCAGCAGGATAAATGTGGCTACTTTCTGGATTTCAATCATGCCAGTCATAAGTAAGTCACCTTTTGAAAGGTAGTTAATCTTTGCTATAGGGGCTAGAATTTAATAGCAGGCAACTGTGGCAGGTAAAAATTATAAATAGCTTTTAGATTCTTCCAGCTTTTTATACCCACACACTGAGAACAGAAGAGAGAAAATATATACTTTTTTTAAAAAGTACATTTTCCAACTAATGTGTTTTATAATTTAAAAAACCTGCAAGAAAAAACTGTTGATGGGGGTAGCCTTTTCAAAAAATAAGCTCTTACTTAGAAGAGCTGGTGGAAGAAAAGAAATCCTAAACATAATAGATAATTTAGTACTTTCAGACTCAGTAATTTCCCTCCCATCCACACAGACACTGACTCTACAGCTCAGGGCTTACTAAACAGAGTGTTACAATGACCGAGTTTGGTGCTTAGGGAATCACTGAAAACGAATGCCCAATTACAGGGCTGAAAATATTCTGCCATTATGCTCCTTAAAGATTATCCAATAAAAAAGGAAAAGGAAAACAAAAACAGTTTTGTTAAGACACTTCACAATTGCTCTACTACAGGAAAAAGTAAGCACCAGCAGCACAAGAGGAAAGACTCACATGAGAGAATCTGAACTCCCCTCCAGCTTCTTATCCTACCATAGGCAACAGACACCCTTACCTCAACAAGGTCCAACTGGTAACAAGAAAAAAAGAGGAAAACTGTTAGCAATGTTTTGTGAGGAAACATAATGGAGGATTTCTGTAGAAGATCCTGCTAACAGTCTAAAGCAAAAGGAAAAGCAAGAAGGCAGTATAGTAAGAAAAGAATGAAGGCAGTTTGTGTTCTTTAAAGGAGATAAAATGAGACAAAAGCAGGAAATGCTGTCCTTCCTTTATCCTGAGAACTTCTTAATGGAAGGTCAAGTATAGCCATCAATCAAGATAAGGAACAGGGGACCAAAGAGATGACCTTCTTTGAGGGGAGACAAGTATGTATCAGATCGCACTTTTACACTGATGTAGTCCTCCTCTGTCCATGTAAGAAAAAAAGAGCACACAGTTTCATGCCAGTGTTTAAAAAAAAAAGGGGGGGGGGGGGGGGGTTTAAAATTAAGCACTTGAGATAGAACAAAATCAAACATGGAAGAGCTAGTCAAAGAACAGCAGCCAAGGAAAAGCTTCCTTCCAAAATTTGTGAGGAGTGCAATGGAATTCTATTCCTCACCACTCCCGCAGTTTGGAACCTGGCTTAGGAGATGCTTCTCCTGGGGGCAGCCACCCTCGCCAATTTGTTACTGATAAGCCCCAGGATTCATTACATGCACTTTAAACTTCTCGCTTAAAGTTTGTAGCTTTTCTGAAAGACAATAATCTATTTTCAGTCATGCTTGACCGCACAGTCACAAGATTGATTTACAATATTCTGCTGTGAGTTAGGCTTATGACGTCATTTTGGGGCAGATTGCATAGAATTGCATCTAAAGTAGATAAAATCAAGTATCCATCAAAATCAAATGTATGTACAAATACTTCTCAAACACAAGCCTTACACAGTTACTCTTCGCTGGCTTTCTCAGCCAACAACAGTTCATTTCTATTTCTTGGGCTAGTTTTAAAACATGGAATTGTTTCAGTATCGCTCTTCAGGACAAAATAACAAGTTTACCAGCTCTCGAGGTAGAAAGGCCTCCTCCTGACGAGCCACAATCAGACAGACAGTTTCCCCTTGCTTTGTGCTCCTCAACATAGCTACAAGCTCTTCCTGGGTCCTGCCAGCGATGTCCCGCCCATTCACCTACCAGACACAAAAGAACAGAGGATGTCATATCTGTGAGTATGACTGTCTTTTGTCATCTTCCCCTCACCTAACACAGGTGTCAATCAGTGACTGAGAGCAAAGAAGAATTAGCAACAGTTCCCACACCGTCTCCCCCTCTGGCCCTGCACAAATCACTTAACCTTTTTCCCTTCATTTTTACCATCTGTTAAAGCAGGTCTGTAGTACTTACCCACCTTGCAGGGGGTTTGTGAGGCTTAATTAGTTTCTAAAGCACTTTGAAGATGGAAAGTACAAAAACAAGACCTAAGTATTATTAAAACTGTTTACCTTAAGAGCTTTTTGAGGTCAGTAAGTAGAAATAACCCATTAGATAATGAGATTGTAAGTTACAAGATATCTGAAAATTTTAAACAGACCGATTTGAGCAAAATCGCCTTAAAATGAGCACTTAACCACCTCAGTATTAATCAGAGGTTTCTGGACATGGCTGGAGAGGCAAGACATGTTTTGTTTCTAAACTGATACATTTATCTGCTTTAAGAACCAAGACATTATTAGATCCCCCTTGTTCAAACGTTCTATGGACCCCTGTGAAAAAACACCTTTTTCCGAATCATGGTGTAAAATACCTCTTGACAAACAGTACAAAAGCCACGAGACTTTTTTTTTTTTTTTTAAACTAAGGTCAAGAATTTTAATTCCATACATCAGTAGTATGTATAAGGAAATAAAATATTTATGTCAAAACCAGTGATCAATACTCAGCAATGCAAATACAATGGATGTTTATCCTAACCTCCAGGATTCTGTCTCCTGACTGCAAACGACCATCTTTTACTGCTGCACCTTTTGGTAAAATATTCTTCACAAAAATCGGACCAGGACCATGTACTGAAGAGTCTCTGGTAACCACAGTGAAACCAAGTCCTTCTGGACCTAGAAGGTCAGATAAAGAACTCCCAACATAAATTTCAACAAGTAAATGATGATCATTAAAAGTAAGTAAACAATGTCAGTAACATATCACAGACACTCATTCAGGTTAGCTCTTTAAAAAAAGAAAAACAAAAAGCTGTAAACATAAGCCTATTTTCTGCATGGTCTAGAGATGAATTCTATCCATGTCAGAACACTCAAATCCTCCTGCAACAGCTTCAGATGGAAATACTTTTGGATAGCCCACAATAATACAGAACAAGTGAGAACTCTCATTTTAAAGTGTATTCCTTTTCTCTAGGTGGTTTTAGTAGCAGCCTTCACATTAATGTCATTAGTCTTTGAAACAAATCAGAGCAATCAGAATTTTTTATTTATGAGCATAAATATAATCTAGCCGTTTTTACTGAATCCTGGTGAAAAGTAGAAAACGTCACGATTTGAATGCAAAAACTACTGACTACATGCTGTTAAGAAAGGACAAGTGATATTTCAAAGCTTCCATTTGCAAAGTTATTTGCTGCTTGGCAATAAACAACATCAAGTGTTAATAGATAAATGTTTTAACAAATAATTAGGGAGTAAAATCAATATTAGCAGGTGTTGCTCATGAGCCACCAAAATCACCCAGGAACAGCAGGGTCCATAAAAATCTTTTTATATTGAGCAGGATTGCTACCCATGCGATAGTTTTCAGAGATACCACATCAGTATCACATCCCTATAATTTCTAAAAGTACAAATTACTGTTTAAAAATCAAAAGCATTACATCTAAAACAGGGAAAATTCTGAAGTAGGTTTTGTTAATGCAAAGTGGAAGAGTTCAGAAGTAAAAATGAGTGATTTAAGTTAAGAAATAACGAAAATTAAGAAATGACAGCTTGATTACATTCATTATGTGTTAAAAGAATAAAGTTACAGACAGTTTTTAAAGGGGCCACTTCTAGCATCAAATTTAACTCTCAGCCAAATCAGAGACAGAAATTAAACAGAAAATATAAATGCTAATTAGGGTTTGCTTAAGGACATTTTACTACATGTGCATAAACCTGTTACTCCTTGCAAAGACAGACATCTGCATGGAGCAGCAATTAAAGATACACACACAAAATTCGGCCTGCTGACAGCTGAATAAATACAGATGGAAAGAAAAGCTTTGTAGAAAATAATAAAAGGAAAGACAGGTAAATCTGTGGTCAATTTTCTGGATAACATGAAACAGAGCACAATATATTTTTAAACATATCTTTAAAAGAATGTCATAACAGTGCTGGTCAATTAGCAGATATGAATAAAAGTAACAAAGTTTACCAGCAGACAGTTCAAATTTTTAGTCTGTACTTGCAAAAAGGCTGAATCATCTCTTAATATCGCATGTTGCTAATGAAATACCTTCCACATAATCAGTAACTAAGATGTTTTAAAAATCATTAAGTCTGGATAACACGCATCCAAGATTTATGAAAAAGCTGACTGTTGAGAACATTACTGTTAACATTCCTTTACCTTTTGAAAATTTTTGAACTTTTGAACTGTAACTAACTTGCTTATACTTTTAATATCACTAGTTTATTTAGAAGTTAAGGTATCAATATAGAGAACATGATACAGAATTAATCATATAATCTCCAAAGACATACCTTTTTTCAGGTCTATCTTTATTTTCTTTGCATTTTTTTTATTGCCAAAGCCCATAAGGGGAGACAGTGAGGGAGAAGACGACTTTCTACCCAGACGTGGGAGGTTGGGGCTCTTAGCTTGTTGTAGTGTTGACTGTACACCTGCTTCCAAGCTGCTTGCTCCAGAAAGATTAATGGTTTTCAGAGCAGGTTTTGGATGAACAGGAGGTGGAATCTTTGTTTTTGGAACTCCTTCTTCATTGTCCAGAAAACAAAGGGGAGCAATAGCAGACTTCTCGTATTGTTCTCGATTATATGGAGGAAGGACTTCCAAGATGACACTTTGAAATTTCATTGCCTGACGGAAGATGTCCTGAGCCCTTCAAAAGAAAGGTATGAAAATCCACATAACACACTGGAAAATTTGAGCAAAGTTTGAATTTGTTTACAGAGAACAAGACAAAAATTTATCTTAAACGTGAAGAAATAACCTTAACCTTGACATCTATAGGGTCCCTTTTCTAGAAAGTACGCATGAAACAAGACTTCTAAACTACAGCATTTCCTATATATCAGCCAGAATAAACTAATGAACACAGTTCTTTATGCAGCACATCAGGAAGGGAAGTTCTGATGGCAAAAGCTCATCGAAAGACTCCTGAAGTTATAGCTTACTACTTTTTCCACGTGTTTGTTACATATTTTCTTGTTGGCAAAGAGGCACACTGAGCACTTCTGACCAATTTCTCTGGTGGATACATCTACTACGAGCAAGCTCAAGACTCATTTTTTCCCTAAGTATAGCCTAACTGCCCCTCAGATTCATTCATCATCCCTAATGCAACTGCTGGCTGATTCCACATCTATAAACAAGACTGAGGGTATGGGATATATGGACATCTTCAGAAGAAATATTGTGACTGCAAATGGTGCAACAGAAGAGGATGATGGTATGGGATATATAGACATCAGAAAAAAACCTGTTGACTGCAAAAGGTGCAACTATTTGTGTGTTTCTACATAAATGAATAAATGAATAGGTAGATATTACTCACATGATTCAAGCAGTAACCTCTTGCTAAGGTGGACACGTGGTCTTTACTTAAATGTCTTTATAGATGTGCTCAGTTGCAACACCAGAAACGGTGTTGGAGCATTTAGTGAAACTAACCTCCTTGAACTGATTGACATGGTAACAATACAGTGTTCAGGTTCCCACACATTGCAAGGCAATTAGGACAAGTTGCCCAAAGCAACTGTTCATACAGCCTTCCCTGAATTTTGAATTACCTGTAGATTTGGTCAATCAAGACATTTTACAAACCTTGGATTCTAAAGGAACAAAGGAGACTTCTCTCTTTCTATGCTTTCCTCTCCTACCTTCTGATGAAGTTGACTGATTTTCTTCCTTATTGCAGAAGACAACTCTCAAGTACAAACAGAACTAGTAGCTGAAGCACATTTTGAGAATGAAAAATCAAGAACTGTTTAGCAGAATTGGGTCAAGAGGGGAAATAATGGCCACATTAATTTTTAAATAAATCACGGGGTCCTTTTGAGAACAATTTACATATCTCCTACCTTTCTATAGTGTGTTTGTCAGTCCAGCAAAGCCAGTATTTCACTGAAGTCTTGGCTTTGGATTTACACTCAGTTATGCAACAGGGGTCAATGTTGAAAGTAATTCCAAAATAAACAGGTTTTTTACACTGATACAGAAAAGAAGCCACTGCAAACGTTAACATCTTGAATATACACCTACTGCTTTCCCAGACCAACAGAGCTGCACAGTACCTCCACCTTGCAGCTGTAGGTAGTGGAAGGGAGGGGCTGTTTTGAGGGGGCTGTGTTCAGCATGAGGACACTGAAGTCAAGGGGCAGTCCCAATAGATACTGCTGTGGGAAAGAACCATCTTGGCTAAACTGAGTGTACGTGCAGCAAGAGTCAGAATAACCACATTCATTGACAGGAGACACTGCCAGAAGAGAAACCTCAAACCTGGAAAAGAAGGGTAGCAGTGATGGTGTTGGGGGAAGGTATTCTTCCAGCACCACCCTCAAGGGTTAGGTTTCATAACCATAACAGCACTGTCCCAGTGTATCTGCAGAGGTTATAGGTTACCTGCTCACCTATAGCCTGTGAAGGTTTTCAAGGACAGACCTTACCCTGATCACAGCAACTACGGCATGCTCCCAGCATAAGGATGTAGAGTCTTAAGCAGGTTTCTTTAACACCCCATCTTCATCTTTGCAAGTAGCCACTTGGCCATATGTTACAAGGTAATTTTAATAACTCAGTTTCAGGAGATGAATATTTTAAATATATGAAAGAGAAAATATAAGATCTCCTTCAAACAAAAAATAGTGGAAATAACACAAGACATCCTGTGGGAAAGCCTAAATGCAGTCTTCAGGGGCAAAATAACTGGCTGCACTTCAAAGAGAAAAAATAATGGATGGAGAAATTTACATTTCTTGAGACCCCAAACACATACTTTAAAGAAATAAGGGAGTCAATTAAAAGAGGTGCTAGAAACTCTGCAACACAACAGAATGTAATTGAATAGATTAACAGCAAATGAAAAAGCAGACCAACAGTCCCAATATATAAAACTAATATAAACATGGGAATACAGAAAGTAGGCTGCTGCTATTACAGCTGCAGAAGCAGCAATCATCAGGAGCAATACCAGAAAGTCTCTGCTGAAAACAGAAAGAGACAGTATGTAACAGCCTCTGCTAAGCATTAAAACAGCTTTTACAAGGGTTACGAAGAAATGTCAATTTGAAACTAGCAAACAGATTTTCCTCTCAAAGGAGAATCTGATTACTATTTCTGGGTCAATAGTCATTGGGACAATACTTCGTCACATCTATTACAATTACTGCATTTCTGTAACTTGGACTTCTGTCAGGTTAGTACAGTTATGTCATGTATTCACCGAGATTAGTTTCGACCTGGAAAGCTGCTTTCTTTAGCTGTTCTCAACAGCCAGGGAAGAGAGATGATGCAGAAGGCTATTATGGAAGGCAATTCAGGAGAACGACGTAACAGGACATGGGACCAGGCTAGAGCTTGTCCAAAATACTCCCCTCCAGTCCCCAAAAATGGATGTTGAGTCCTCACCATCCACAGTTTTTCTTCTCAGAACCAATGCCACTGCAACCACACTACTTGTTACTATAACAGAAGGTGAATTAGACCAATTAAATTAGGCTCTGCTCTGAATCACCTTTTAGTCACTTCTCTTTTTCACTCTCCCAATGACAGAGAAATCATCTAACAAGACTGGCCTCTCTAAACTAACAACTGTCTTTGTAAATATTCCTTCTAACTCCCGAAACTTTACACAAACCTGGAGAAAGCGAAGTACCCTACATTTCTCATTTTGAAGGGAAGTCTTATGGAGAACTGAAAAGTTCACTGCAATATTTCTAACTGTCCCAAAAATCTAGTAACCTTACAGAAAAATATCCATGTGGAGTCCTCCACTCCACATAAATCTCATGGGCTTAAAGATGTGAGGCAATGAACATTTAAATATGATACCAACACTTATGTTCTGATAAAGTTGATATCTCATGTAGGAACTTTCCATGGGTGGAAGAGAATGACATGTACTATATCACATCAGAATACATTTACCACCCAAATATTCAGAAAACAGTAACTTGAAAACCTATCAGAAGGCAAAAAGCACAGCCTCAGAAACACAGTAATACCTACTAGAGAACTATGCCGGTTTTATGAAAACCTATTTTGCAAATATTTATCCCTAACAGTGAAATTACTTATTTGATTTTAGTCTAGTAACCTTGAACATTTGGCTTACTGTTTAGAAAGTTAAGCTTCAACTCCCTTGAGATCTCAATAGGTTTTTGTTATATTATAAACAATCACTCAGCTGTCTAAACATATGGATTAAAAGTAAAAACAAATTACTATTTAATTACTACAGCAAATATCTGTGAAATTTGAGAGGCTATTCTTTTGTGCAACAATGTCACATTAATTCACAGCCAATCAAAGCAACCTGTTACTTAAAGTAATTTGAGATAGATAATAAACGTCAACAGATTTGTAATAAAAGTCGTAAGAGGTGAGACTTACCATTTAGCTCAACTAATCATAGTTTGAAAGTACTCATGTTTTTAAAAAATTAAATGCTCAAAAAGCTGCAGCACCAAAAAAAGTAATCTTATTTCATTTGCAAAAGAACATCAAAAAACATGCTGCAATGTTGACTCATTCTGAAGGTCTTATGAGGAACATATGGAAGAAATAACATAAGAATTAGAAAGTGAAGATAACTTAAAAAACTTAAAGCTATTTAAATTAAGTAAGCACAATAGGCTCACTAAGGCTACAAAAGATGACTCCTCTCCTCAAATTTCACCTTATTTGGAGGTTTCAGAAAGAAAATTACAAAGTTTCTGCCAGGTATCAATTTTACAGGCATTTTATCTGAAACAAATTTTAATCCCTTTGCATGAATCACTTAATAAACACAGCATTGTATAAAATCCTGGATAGTTAAAAGTATCAGTAAACCAGCACTTACTGTGCAAAGGTTTTATCTGTAAGGTCCACATGGTTAATCTTCACAATGCATTCATTTTCATGGAAAAGCCCATCACGCCTAGATCTGCTATTTTCCTCAATACCACGGATGAAGAGTCCCAGCATCCTAAAAAGCAAAAAATAAAAAAAAAATTTAAAAAAAGTGAAAACTGTCCTTTATTTTGCTGGCATAAATTTATAGCAACTAAAAAGAGATACTACTCTCTACTGTGTATGAGATGAGATAGAGTAGACCATTATAAAGGGCTTAAGCTAGAGAAAGGGTTTCCAGCTCACTCTAACTAACAGGGAGGGGCTTGCAAGAAACACCAAGAAAAATTGCAGATACTAATGCTATACTACTTGCTGGAACTCCAGGAAGCATTAAGTCCTGTAGGTCATACTTGGAGAAACAGAAGAAAACACCTAAATCTCCCCATCCACTTAAACATTTGAATGTAGTTCATGCAGTATTTGTCTGCCACTAAGTAAGATTACATTGCTCCAAAGAAAAGCACAAACAGATCAAAAGTAATTTTCTAACTTGACTGTAATAAACAAAACAGGTATTAGAATAACATACAAAATAACCACTATTTCGATGTTTGAAGATCCTCTGAAACTTTCCAGTAGCCCAAGCCTGTTGTTTTGATACATAACAGCAATATTATTTACTTATGTGGCAGAAGAGCAGCAGAACATCAAAAGCTAAGTTGTTTGTTACCAGGTTTTCTGCAAATTGAAAACTGAGGTGCAACACAAAAACTTGTGATAATGCGTTAAGTGAACAAACATGGATGGTGCAAAATTCCAGTGTGGCTAACTCTGCTAGGAGTGCTAGGCTATTTCTGACCCACCTGGAGCACCTCTGTATTGCAGACTACAACTCAACATACACATATCCAATGGTAGCAGTATAACGTCCAAAAAAACTGACAACTGTGTGTTTGTGAAGACCTTTTATAATCAACTTTTATCCACTAAATTTCCACATCAGCAAAGACAGATGACCTTTAGAGACCATTTTCTATTGGTTATACTCCATAAAATAATAATGTGCAATTTCCAACATGCCAGCACTCCAATCACAAAACAGAAGTCTTGTATTTTGTCTCAGATTCATGACTGCCCCTCATATTTAAGTCCATTCAACAAGACTCATAGCACACCATTAACTGTTTCAAATGACACTATATCCACCATGCATCTGATTTTATGTTTACTGTATAATAAGATGTAAAAATTTATATTTACATCATATCAATGTACTTCAAGTGAAAACTTGGTTCCTACTGAATATCAAAACATCTCACAGAAAAAAATGATTCAATCTATTGCATAAAGATTCTCTTGCAACCTGTGTTACCCTTCACTAAAGGATTCAAACGGGCAGTGGTGGAGAGAGGCCACAGCCCTATTGATGACAAACATCCAACTAGTGGCAATCAAAAAACTAAACACTAAGAATTAATGAAATATATTTACGTTAAGATGCAAACCAATAAAAGTAGAGAAATAAAAGAAATTACAAATTAAGTGGTTGCTATAATCTTCACTCAACCTGTTGTGTTTAGGTGCTGCATCCATATAATGCAATAGGATTGCTCACTTGTCTGAAACTCGTTGCCTGTGCTGTAGTACCCAAATGAGTGGCTTGAGTTACATATGCTGTGGCAGCTTAAAGTCATTGCTCCATTACTTTTTTCCACAGCCTCAATCTTAGCATTATTTTAATGCACTATTAAATATTAATTTCCTTTTTTAATGATATCTAAGTGCAAAAGAAAGGGAAAAATTATTTCCATTAGTTCTGTAGTTCCTCTATAAACTAAGATTTTGTAAATTAATGCAATGTTTTAACTACCTCTAGAAAAATTTTGCTCCGCAGCAGCACTAGGCTAAAGCCAGCATTACCTTATTAGAAGATAACTTTACAATTGAAATACCAGACCAAATTAGTCATGGCCAGTGTGCCCCCATAAATTGTATCTTGTCATTAGCAGAAATAATAGATGTTCTGTACTGTCTCATGTTATGAGGAGTTAAAATTTATACACCAGTCTCAGGCTTGATTAAATAAAAGGGACAAGCGATTTAAGTCACTCTAGTGCTTTTACAAAGATATCAATATGGTTCTGCCACAGGTCATTAAAATTTCAAGACAACTTTCTAAACAAGGAGTCCATCTGTCAAAAAACTTTTTTCTCTGAGGGATCCCCAAAAGCATTTGTGTAAGGACATTTTAACATGCACGCAATGTAGACCAAAGAACTCCACTTTTTCTTCATGGAGGTCTTCAAAAGCTGCATTCAACACAGTGATACTTCTGTACAGAACTGTATTACAGTCACAATAATTACTGATTTTAATACCTTGCAATTTCATCACATTTTCTGCCTAATGATCTTGAAATACGGTGTACACACTTCAACCTTATGGCATGCCTATAACAAAGAACTATTTTCTGCAGTTCATGATGGGGTAACAAATACAAGAGCCTTTCTCAAGACAAACAGGCAGCCTGCAAAGCCAACGACACAACTCAGACCTCCTACAGTTCCCATCGAAAACCAACTTTCTTCTTGAGACAGTGATGACGTTTTGCCAGGCAGCAGGTGGACGTATTTTTCCCTTTTGGCAAATAAAACATTCTGAATGAATTTGGATCCACTTACGAACTCAGATCTTGCTGAGAAAACGTTTACACACACAGACTTTTACAAGGCAATTTAATCTTTCACATTCTCTGTCCTACATTAAAGTTGACAAATAAAGAAACATTTAAGAATTATACAATTTTTACTTTTGCAATAGTTGTCTCTGTGTTACAGGCAGCCATTTTACTACAAAGTAGTGTCATTTATGGCACTGGCAATTTCCCATCTCTTATTCAGGGCTGCCAGTGTCAAATTAACTATCTGGTTAAGCCTCTGTATGTCAAATTTCAGCCTAGATTCCCCCCCCCCCCCCCCCCCCCA
Source organism: Morus bassanus (assembly GCA_031468815.1). Taxonomy (NCBI): domain Eukaryota; kingdom Metazoa; phylum Chordata; class Aves; order Suliformes; family Sulidae; genus Morus; species Morus bassanus. Next base: position 29,389,665 of record CM062574.1, on the reverse strand, counting down.
ATCTGAGTTACATAGCTTGGAAAACAGTTAAAATGAAAATGCTGACACAGTCTTAACTACAGTACATCAATATGAGCATGCTGCCATAATAGGCTTTTGTGATCCCAAGAGACTATGGTAAATCATTTATAATTAAAGTAATTGTATTGTGACAAAGAAAGGTTCATGGTATAGTGCACATTTTATAAATGCTATACAACCAAATCTGAAAGGTGGCTTGAAGAATACGAGGCATGACCAGGCAAGCAAGTTTTTTTACTTTTCTTGTCTGATATGTCACTAAGGAAGGGCCTATGTAGAGAAAGCCAATTAAAAAAAAAAAACCAACAAAAAAAAAACCAACAAAAAAAAAACCAACAAAAAAAAAACCAACAAAAAAAAAACCCAAAAAACCACACCACCCACCAAAAAACCAAACCCAAACAAAAAAACCCACACACAACCAAAACCAAACCTCACACCCACAAAACCAACCCAACACCACAAAAAAAAACAACTAACCCCCTAGCCCACACACCTTTAGTATTACATTATTCTAAAGACAGTCTAGTTTAGCATTCAGAGAATAAAACCAGAGGCAATTAGAAGGACGTATACGAACAAAGGGGCTGGTGTTGTCTTATACATAACTTAGACCAGTAAATATTTTGGTAATGGAAGACAGTGTCATAAACTCAAGTACCAATTTTGTTCTAAGCATTTCTTTTCCTTATGGTTAAATAGTAAGTATTTTAAGAAAACCACAGCTGAAATTTTCATTAATATACTCTTAAGCAATGCAGAAAATAGCTTACCTTCCACTCAAAGATGAAAAAAAGGGCACTACATGTATTCCCAAGGGCCCACCTTCCCCAGAAATCTCCACTGTTTTTGTCATTTCACTAAAAAAAGAGCACAGGGAAACACATCTGATACGCTTCTTCACAGAATTCTCGATGTTAAAAAAAAAATACCTGACTGATCAGACAGCAGAAAGGATAGAAAAAGTATTAGACTCAGAGCACAATAATATATAAAAATACGATGAACTGTAAAATGGCTATCAAATTCTTTATTTTTTTTAGATTAGGATTTGTGTACTTTGAAAGGGAAAGACACCAAATACTAGACATTTTCCTATGTCAACCCTTAATTAAATTAACCAGAATATTAAAGAATAAGTTTTTAAGTCAGGAGAGACTTCATCATTAAAAAAAAAAGTTATTCTACATGTTCTTAATTTAAGCTTCAGACAATTTCCCCATGTGGACACATTATAAACATGAAGATCACACATTAAGGACACCAAGCCAATCAGCAAATTAGTCATCATATTTAAATATCTTTATTTCTGCCCTCAGTTGCATGCAACCTCACTGACAAAGAACAAAACAAATTGTAACCAAAAGTGCAACTCAGCTCATTTTGTCAGAAAGTTTCCTTCCCCAAACACCATTATCAAAAACCTCTATATTATCTCTGACAGATTTTTGCAGTTTCATGGCTATGTGCTGTTTCATTTCCTATTGAGTATTTTACACTGCCAGCCTTACAGTGACCTTAACTCTATTCTGGGTGATCATTTGAAAAGGAAGGTACTTGAATTGGCTAGAAAGTCGACAGGGGGTGGGGGGTGGGTGGTAAGAAAGAGAAATTAGTAAGGTCCGTATTCTAGCAGATCATGTTTCTACTTTCTATGCTAGTCTCCATCTTCTGTAACACCCCCTCCCCTCAAATCATACTGAACACCACCACTCAGGATTAGCAGCCAGCAGACCTCTACTGAGTGTTTCCATTTACACTAGAACACTCTAACGCATTCAAGCTACAAGAAGCTCTACGCTTGCACGCCAGTCCTATAGTATTTACAGAACATGTAAAACTGAACCAAATGGACACTTTATATACTGCCATGAGTTAAAGACTCAATCTAACTCGTGCAAGTGCAGGCTGCTGTTGAGAAAAAGACTTCTGACCTTTCTCCAAAAACCAAGCAACAGATCTAGAGAGTGCATGTTTGCAAGATGAGAAAGATGACCAACCCCCCAAATGTATTTTTCCTAGTACAACATTTCCTCTGGGATCAGCCGGGTGATCTCACTGACCCATGGTCTTAGGATCATTTGGTTTGAGGCAAGAAGAAATGCACAGGTATAAGGGAGAAATCTGTGATGACCCTTGAAGTGGCAACACGCAGTTACACCAGATTAGATACAACGTAAAAACACATGGCCCAGCTAAGCTCTCTCTCAAGGAGGACACTTACTGCAAAAGATCTTAAGTGATCTTAAGACAAATTCTGCATTGCTTCCTAATAATGCAGATTTGGTTTGATTTTTTGCTTTGATTGTTGTTACAAACCTTTATCCTTTTTTAGGACATGTTTTAGGAGGCATGGTGGTGTTGGGTTGACAGCTGGACTTGATGATCTTAGAGGTCTTTTCTAACCTTAATGATTCTATGATCCAGTTGCATAGTGATTAATCAGAACCAACTTGCCCTAGATACAATAATTCTTAGCAGGGTCAGCTAAATATGAAATAAGACCAGAAAAGAAGTTATATAATTTTCTTTTGGTTTGGAATTTGAGTGGGGGTGGGTGAGGTTTGTTTGTTGGGAGTTTCAAGGAGGGGTTTTCTTGCAAATTATTCTTCCAAAAAGGCTGACACTGGAATGAATTTATATTCCATAAAAATGAAATGGACAGACCCTGAACAACAAACCATCACTGATCCCAACGTAACAGATTTTCCTGTTGCTACGTTTATAACACAGGCATGATCAACAGACATTTCTATTTGCTGATTTTTTGTTTCCTGTATTGCCCCGTCTCTTCATGAATCAAACAGGGAAATCCTGACAAAATCTTCCTGTAAGTTTTTTTTAGAAAACATTTTTTTCTAGTGAAACTGGTTGAGAAAGGCTAACCAGAGTGGTTACCAAAAACTCAAAAATGCATACACAGGAAATTAACTCTTCTTTCAGTTCCATCTTCTACTTCCTCCAATTCTCTTAACAGACACACACACACAAAAAAAAAAAATTAAAGGGCTACTTTTGTTGTCTTTTGAACTTCTACAGAGTCAAAACACACGAGCAAATTAAGTAGCCAAATCCTATAGGGCCAGAAAATAATCGAAAGGAGTGAACAGGCTTTCATTTCTACAGGGAAAATTTAAATAAGTTACAGTTGTCCCCAGATAACTCCGTGTTGCTCAAGTACTCCAGGGAAGAGCTGTCTTCCTAAACAACTGTAAATAGAGCAGGAATTTTTTTGAGGGCTATCACAATAGACAGGTTAGCTGTCATATTAAATCAATGCACTTAGAGTTATAAGTAGGCTCAAAGCCAAAGAAAACATACAAGTTTATTTTTAAATCTAACATGAAATCTGCACATGAAGAAAAACACGTTCCTTTGTGAAAAGAAATAGCCCACATGTAGGTTGTGAATTACTTTTAAAAACATTGTGGTACATCCTAAAAGTTATTGATGTACTAAAGCACTAAACATCCAGAATAAAAGCACGCTATATGCATATATGTATAAAAAGGTACTTTCGAATTATATTTTTAATCAAAAATCTCAGTCAGAATGACTTTTTTTTCCTCAAATGTGATTCTTAGTTGCGTCTGAGAAGAAAACTGCCCTTCACAACAATAGATCTTTGAAGACATATTATTTTCAGATTATACATGTGAAAGCCTGACAGTTAAAAAACTAAAAAGCAGGATATCTGGGATTTGGCTTTTTTTGGTTTAGGAACCTCAAGGATTGGAGACTCAGAAAAAAATTGACATCATTCACTCATGCTGTCCATCTTCCAGCAGGTTTAATCTGCCCACAAGAACAGCTGAATTCCAGCAGTGTACTATTCCACACTGGCTTACAGCTAACACTACACTGGAGAGAGTATTCAGGAATAGGGCACGGCTGAATGAGATCCTAAACAGTACAAGCTTTAAGAATACTAATTACTAAACTCCACAGGCACAAGGGACACCAAGTCTCTGAGACTCTTCAGTCTGAGAGAGTCAAGTTAAAAAAAAATGAAAGTAGTGGGTGGGAGAATGCAGAATGGCTTTCCACTGCTGGTTGATAGCTGTGATATTGACAACAGGGAGGGTAATTTATAGATCTTCTGCAATATTCAACACATTTAAAAAACAAAGAAACCAACCCCCCAAATAGGAAAAAAATGAATTCCAAAAGTTAGTAACCTACCAGTGGCGTACTCCTATTTTAAATCTCCCCTATACATCTTAAATGCATTTTGCAGTAAAAGAAAAAAAATTAGTCTGGCCTACCAAGTCAGTATAAAAGACCTGGAATCCAATTGCTAGCTGGGCATGACAGCCTGGCAGCATCAATGAGCAATGCACAGATGGTGCCTTAGTGTGCTACACTGCTAGTATTTCCTGCGTTTTTCAAGGAGCAGATAGAGGTCCTACCTCAGAAAATACTGTCCTTCCTGAGTTTGCTACCCAATTTCTATGGAATACGTACAGATATGTTCTTACAGGAATCAAACCAAGTGAACTTTTAAAAGTATTTATCTCACTGAAATTTATCTGAAGTGCAGGGTTCACCCCAACTAGAAACACCAGCACTTAAGTTTCTTCAAATGCATGCTGGCACCTCCCTTCCCCTCGCTGCACTAAAGGTTCCTCAAAGGTCTCAGTGAAGAGAGAACACCTGCCCACACGCCTAGCATGACCCAACTGTGGCATCGAAGACCACATCCAGCGTTGTGTTATTGATTTTTAACCTGAAGAAGCTGTCATCATTTACCATCTAAATTCTTCATTCCTTGATGTTTATTGATTTCTGCCAGATTCTTTACAGTCTATCACATTTGTCAGGAAGGCTTGCCACGCATATTATTAAAAACGTTGATGACTACAGTATAGCAAAGAGAGAGAGAAGATGTATGCATGTGTGTGTAGTGAGCATGCACTGCAGTCCATTTGTAACACAGAAAGCAAAATTTAAATGGAGTGCTGCACATTCAGCGGTGCATATCCAGTGGTGAATCAGTCTGATCTTCAGATTGGCAGTGCCCTTGCTGTTGAATACTATAGCTCCCTCTCCTGAAAACTGTATTAAGAATTAGCAGTTTGTCAGTTATGCTACGGGAAAAGATCTGTTAGGTGAAAGTTTCTCTGCAAACTGTCCAATAATACTGAAGAACCAATCTCAACCACTGAGCACATAGATGCTTAACAGGGACCTCTCTCCAGAAATAAAAGTTTTGAAGTTTTGCAGCAGAACCTGGTTCACTAAGGCGCTTTGACCTTCCCAAATTACAGATACTAGGAGAATCTTGGCAGGATTTCTCCTGGAGAATGCAGTAGCCTAAAGCAGATTGTTTTGCAGCATACTGAAGACGGTACTTTGGAAAAAGCTGCTTTCTGCATGGGTTACTGGGCAAAACTTGTCATCGTGTGTATGTCACAAGAATCTACTGCCTGAGTGAACACAGATCAAGTATTTCTCATTCGAATGGCATATTCTTTTGCCATTTTAGTCTTATTCAACACTTGCATGTAAGTCTTCAACTCAGGCACAACATGATGAAGCAAAAGCCTTTCAATAGATCATTGAATTCATCATATGTTTTTAAGAAAAGGTACAGATTAGTAAGCCGCTGTATCTGAAAAAATGTCTTAGCGCAGGATGTCAGTTTCCCTTGCAAACAGAAAAGCTCAGCTGATATTCTTAACACGCTTTGTGGCATTTTTGTTGACCACAGCCAAGGAAAAGGCAAAGAAAATGTCACTCGGATGCAGAGAGCTCACAGATTAAGTTATTGAGCTGCACTTTCTTGCTTGTTCTTCACTTGTGCCTCCAGCCCCACCAGCCAATGCTGCCATTCCCGGGGAGTAGAGCATCCATGAATAAGGGGTGTTGCATTTGGTAGACAGCACAGGCCTACAGGTGATGTCAAGTTACTAAAGGAAATTTTAAAGAAGAACCATGCACAGATTTATCCAAATAAAGAGGGTGATGACTCTGTCCATGTACTTCTTTCATATATTAAAACAGTACAGTTGCTGATGGTAATAAAGTATTTGCACCCATTCTTGCAGAGAGATTTCCAGAGCAGACAGCTCAACTAAAGCTGTCAGACAGAATTTTTCCCAACCACCTCCTACCCCTTATCCACATTTTTCCTGCCCTCTTTTAAACTAGATGCTCAAATCTCTGATGAAGATGTCTTGAAAGCCCTGAAGAAGAAACTGGAGCTTAAGATGTTAAATAGTATGAATACACTCAAATGATGAAAATCTGAGCAATATCTAAATAGGGATGGACAACAACCTACCATGAGAGGAGAAAGCAACTGAACGTGCAGAGTCAAGCAGGAGCTTTCCAGGCACAGTTAAGGACATTGCTCACTCTCTTTTAGAGGGGTCAGGCACATTTCAGCTACTCCATTCTCCACAAAACTAAACAAACTATCCATACAGTTTAAATATTTACTATGAAATAATGTCAGAATCTTCCAGTTTCGGGTTTGAAGAGATAACCAATCACCCTCTCCTCACGAAAAATGTGTTAATCTAGTAAAGATGCTCCTGTAGTCCAGATTTTTTTCCCCCACTAAAATGAATTAGTTCTCACAAGATTAACTGTCTAAAGGTTTAGAGAGAAACCAGACAGCCTGCAGGCACCAGGTTTTTGTGTCTTTTTTTCTTTAATCAAGTTGTTCCACTTCTGCGTTGTTACGCTAATGAAAGGCACAAAAGGTTAAAAAAAAAAGAGGAAAATATGGAGAAGGAAAAAACGCTGCAGTTATGCTTTAATCATGTATCTATAGTGCTTAAACCAAGGAACTGACCCTGACCTCTGCTAGAAATAAGTGGGAAGACAGCAAAACAGAACCTAATGAAAACATGTAATGAATTATCTATGCATAAATTACCCTTTGAGTTCCAACTAATCCACTGCTAGTAAGCTAAGCATCCACTTTCAAGCAGATCCATGTTCACTGTTCCTTAACACAGTCTTTTGTTACTAAGAAAAGAAAAGCAAGGGTTTTCAAAACCAGTATTACTATGTATAGTGTGCTAAGGGATTCAATATTAAAGGTTGTGACAAATTTCTACCTGACTTCTGTAGAGTATCAAGACCCTGCTGTTACTTTAAAAATCCTTCAGTCCTAGACCAGAACATGAAGGGAAGCAAGGAAAAATACCAAATTTTATACACTGATGGCATTAGCTTGGCTCCCCTTGTTCTGAACATCATTTTTACCAGCAAAACCAAAATAAAAAATCCACCTTCAGAAATTACAAGAGGATTGTCTTGAGTCCTGTCCTTATTTATTCCAATGCCTTGCCAATGACCCGATGTTTCAAGTATCTCTTCTAGCAAAGTTCAAGTCTCAAAAGGTCAAATTAAAGTCTTCAGACTCCTGAGGGATACAGCCCTGAAAAGTTTCCCAGTACTTCTACAGTGAAACGTTTTAAGAGAATCCAGGCAAAGAAACTTCCTTCCTATTAGCTTCTGAATAGAGGAGATAAAAATCCTCCACGCTGCCACTCATTTCATTTACCCAACATGCAACTAATTTTACCTACTTAAATCAGTGAACTGATTTTCTTCAAATGGAACTTTTCCTACTTGAGTGAGAAATATAAAACAAGTCAAGTCTGAAGCCTTTAACTTCAGCTGACTAGGCTTCACAATCATAAAATATTAATCATCGTATTTTTTTTCTGCTTCCCTCTGAAATACCCATTATTGGCTGCAGTTAGAGAAGGGACACTGACCTCAGACAGGTTGATGCTCTGATGAGAAGACTCAGATAATTTTCTTAGGTGACTACCTGCTATTTTGCTTAAGTGCTATAGGTCATAATGATTACCAAACTCAGTGACAGGAAGGAATATTTTCTAGTGAAAGCAGAAGGGACAATAGTGGTTTCCTTCTTTCTTCCATAGCATGGAGCAGTTCACAATTAGGCTGAAATATTAGCTTCATTAACATCACTTATCTTAACAAGGCTTATTTAAATGAAGGCTTAAGGTATCTTGACTTGGTGGTCCTTCATGGCGTTAACATCTTTGAAACACAACAAGAAAGATACCTGCACAAATGAGAATTATAAATACTTTCTTTCAGAAAGGACAAGGAGTCAAATTAGATACGAAGACGCTATTTTACTACTTGTGGAAAAAAAGTTTTATTATTTAATACTATTTTATTAATAAAACCTTCTTTACTTATATCAAATCAATTAAGATACCAGTAAGATAGATAGATGGTCTTATAGTGACTCATTATTTTGCTTTATAAACCTACTACTCATAACAAAACAAACTTCTGTAAAAACAGTTTAAAAAAAAATAAGAACTCTTCACTTTTAAGGAAAAAGCCATACAAGAATCATAGAACCACTGCCTTAAAATTTAAATTCTTTGACTTTTGAAATTCCAATGAATTTCACAGAAATACCAACTAATTTTGGTTTGTTCAAAATAATGTGTTCTGTATTCCTCCTAAGTTCACTGTTTAGAGAAATTGGAATATATTACAAATACTCGAATATAATTCACAAATTTTGATGAAAAAATCCTCATACTGCCCGTCTCAACACCTCCAGGCAAAACAGTGTTTTTAAAAATCTCCTTAGGACACAGGAAGCACAAGCAAGGTGTGTTTTGGTACAGTTATTTTACTGGGACTCTGCATTTAAGGAAACACTGCCCCTTTATCTTTATTGTGGCATTTTGGGGTTTTTTTGGCCAATGTTTCTCCTCAACGCATCAGTCTCAATCCAGCTTAAGACATCGAAATCAGGTTATGAAGATTAAAAGCAAATTAATATTACAAACTTCTTCTGGAGAATCCCAAATACAAGCAATGATTTATTTAACTCAAAGAATCATACGCTCTCAGAAAATTCCAAAGAGGACTTACAAGATCTAAAACACCCTAGGTAAAAGCATAAGGACAGCAGTAAATATGAGCATAGCATGCACAGGACTTGATTAATCCCCATTACAAATTAACAGATCAAGAGACAAATGAGTGCGTATATTTGGTGATGCATAATAATTACCTCAGGTGAAACAAGCTGTAGGAGTCTTTAGCAACATTCCATAAAGAGAAAATAAGCATTAGCAACTAAACTGACTAAGTTCTATACCTGCATGATGAACACTAATCAGCCAGTGTGTAACTCAGAGGCCCGGCAGGTGCAGAGAAAGCTGGAAGAGCACTCCAGTTCCTTTTCATGATGAGACCATTCTAAAAATATGTATCAGTACCAGCAGGCAAGAGAAGAAACTACGAAATGGCATACAAAGTAGGTGACAAGGAGGCCTCCAAGAGGGAGGAAAAATGCAAACAGACAGATGAGTTGAAAAGCACAACCTTACTAAGACAAAAAAAGTCTCCCATAAAAGAAGTGAAATGATGACTCAAAGAACAAGAAAAACCGAGAAAACAACTCTCTTGCATGGAAGAGACTATTTTTGACACGCTCTAAAAGGAAAGGTGATCCTTCTACCAGAATCCTGGCATGGCCCAGAAGACCACCAAGGTTAGACTCCCTGCTCTTGCAAACTTCCCCACATGCTTTGGGTGTGTAACTTCATGCCTCTTTCCCAGACCCCATGGAGGGAAAATGGGAATATTAATACTTGGCTTTTCTCAGGTGTTTCTGAGGATAAATGCTTTAAGATTAAGGCATGCAGATATTGTTTATTTCATGGTTTTTATTTTATACTGTTTTGACAAACAACTGTAAGCTGCAAAATTATAGCAAATGATTATTTGCTATCATCAAAATTGAAACAAATTAATTTTTGACATTTTAGCTGTCATGCAGAAGTTTGCCATATAACACTTAATCTCATTATACAATGTGCTATGATACCACTACAGTTCTGCAACAAACATTCTACTGGACAAAGGACTGAATTCCTTTGCCTATTCAAAAAAGGTGACTTTAGCATAGCCTGAATCACCAGTCAAAACTGAAATTTCAGTTTATGGTGGGACAGGAGAATAGCAGCATGGAAACATTTTGCTCTAAATTTGCCAGGTCAAATTCTCTATTACCATTACTGCGGATCTAACTGACCTACTTTGCGACACTGTATTGCAGCCCAACTTGTTAATTTTGGTGTAACAAATGTAACCTGCAAAATTATTTTTTTAATTTTATTTCAGCCATGTAGAATTTTCCCAGTGATTTCAGGAACAATAAACCCAAAAGCTCATTATTAAACCTCTTGAGAACATCTACTTTCCTCTTGTTTCAGGTATGCAGCTCTCGAATTTTACTGTATTGTCTTCCAATGCAGATTATATATTTACCTAAGTTTCATTCACAATTTAGACTAGTCAAGAGAAAAGTTACTTCCCAAACTATCGGTGTGACGACTACCACCTTCAGTTATAACAGCACCAGCCATCTCTAGTTTGCTATAAATGAAGAGAGGAAAAGGATGCATTCCATCGGACTACTCTAGTGAGGCAATGCAGAGGGAAATATTGCAAATATTGGCTATAGTTTTCACAGTGTATAAACATAGATATAAAATCTACTACAGGATATAGTGAAGCAATAACCTTACCACTCAAAAACAGAGGTGACATTTTAACTGAAAAAGATAATTTTAAGAATATATGGTTCATCTGACTGGTTATTTATTGAGATATAATATACTACCTAACAACATCCTCTACCTTAAGATATTCAATACTTGTAGGACTGAGTAGAATGCAAAACCACTGAATATACAATAGTAGCATATTTCCCCCTTAGCCTTATACTACAAACACCACAATAAAATCATTCATATTCATCAATGGGGGTAAAAGACTGTCATGCACAAATATGTGCTTTAGTATGTGAATCAAGTGCATTTTTAGGATGGGAAAGGGACGAGAAGGAAGAGATCATGATGATGAGCACAATGCAGATTCGCAGGTGCAGCTGGAATGAGAAGTCAGTCTTGTCTTGCATGTTGATAAACCACACTTGAGTCAGCACTGAACAGATGTTCCTACCTGACAGGGAGCCGGGCCCTCTGAGCCAACAAAAGTTCTGTGGGTCCAGTGAGGTTCGTCTCCCCATCCTGAAAGGATACCTGGGAAGCACCCTGTTGAGAGATTTCAAAGCATATTTTGAAACTACACACATATTTATGCATATAGAACAACAGCTGTATTTATATTTTTCAGTGAATATTTGGAAGAGAAAGCAAATCATAAGTAACATCATCTCACTGACAGCAAGTACTGAAAGACCCATTCTGTTTGCAGCATACATGACACAGCGTTCTGAGAAACAGAAGGGTACCTGAAGTCCTGCTCCTCACACCAGAGTCCCACTGTGCTTCCACTGGAGAAGCTTGTGGTACTGCTTCCTTGTCTGCCTATGTAACCTCATTGTCGCTCTTTCCCATCCTGAGGCACCTCCGTTCTCACAACGGATTCCACAGACCTTGGATAAAACCAATGGCTTTTTTTCTGTTCTTTCTATCCCTTAGTAGCATTTATCTGGTAAAGACATATTTTCACAGTAACTTCACAGAAAAAGAAATTATGGAACCATTTGGCCAGACACAAAATACAGTGCACACAGGGACCTGACATGAATGCTAAAGCTCTTGAAAACTATTACTTAACTTTCTTCTTGTGATCATTGGACTCTTAATGTTTGCATTTTTTCCATACTGGGAGAGGGAAAGAGATACCAATGAGATAAGACCACTGTCAGCAGGTGATATATTAGCTTTAATGTACTGTACTTCATTGCAACCCTTACGGCAATAATGTAAACAGTGCAAAATCCATAACAAAGACCTTCTTTGGAGAGGTCACTTCTGCCAACTCTGCAACAGGAATATAGCTGGAAGACATAAATCTTCAGCTGTCAACACACTAAGCGAATTCAATTCAGAGGTTGATCTTAACTAGATAAAGCCTAAAGTTAATTGTTTTTTTGTTGTTCAATGGTACAGTTTTCCAGTTTATACACTTGCCATACCAAGTTGTCTCAAGGCAAAAGGTAGCAATGTTATAAATTAATTCCAAAGAACAAAGCCAACTAGACAGGTAATTTAATTTTCAATAAAAGCCCTACACTGTATATTAAAACTTCCAATTTCTCTCGAAAGATGGCTCTACTCAAAGATGGCCTTAAAGGTTTGGTGTTTTCAGTCCCTCAAAGATTTGTAGGAATAATTTTCAGTTTATAAGTATCAAGAGTTGGGGGTGAGAGTGGGTTGTTTTGTATTTTAAAAAAGAATCATGACCAGCCTTACAAGCAAATCTTTGGAATACAGATCAAGCTGGATCCCCTTTCGGTTCACACACCGCTTTTGAACCTGTAATATTGGTAGCAATTCTCTTTGTGTGTTAATCAGAGCACAAGCCAACAGACTTGGCTTCCACTGCAACACCAATATAGCTCACTGAAAGCAAACTTCTGTCACTAATGGAAGAACTATTTTAAAAAATGTGTATTGAGTATGTGCCATCTCTTCCACTTTTCACAGTGGAACCACATGTCAAGGAGCAATTCTTGCTGTATGAAGCATATTCCATACTAACCTCATAAATCAGGAACTCAACCTCAAGCAGTGCGTTAGCAACAGAAATCTGACACACAGCCTTCATACGCTGACTTCATCTTGAAAAAAGATAGCGCCTTGGTAGCAACAGATGCCAGAAGCAGGCAAACCTCTTAACAACAATAATGCTCCCAACAAAGCTAAACTCCTTTAGCTAACCACTAAAAACACTGGTGCTACAAAGGCTATTCTTTTTGGAAGGTTGAAAATAGCCAAGCCATGAGCAGATTTGGGATTGTGAATTAACTAGACTCTCTTCTTCCAGACACTGGCTGTAACACAGCACTGCTCAGTGCATGACAGAGAACCTGCTACTCATACTTCAGAGCTGTTTTGCTATTTAAAGCCACCCTTGCAGTCTACACGGGTCTGCATAAGCTACATTATTTCTCTATTTTTGGGCTTTTGGTTACTGCTGTTCTTGCTGTATGAGTTTATGTCCATACTTGTCCTCCATCTCCACTTCCTTGGGAAACAGATTTCACAGTAATGGCAAATACTGATGTTCACAACACAATCTCATGTTTCTGTTGACTGATTCACAGGTTTTAAACCACAAGGAATAATTTTTGATCAACAAGTCTAATCTCATACTGAGAATTAGATTTGTTCAGTGACACAGCACAACATTGGTAAGGCCACAGTTACACTCCAATGTAAGTAAGAGGTTCTTACAAAAAGATGGCAACCAACAGCTTTCTTTTCTGCTAGAGACCAGACCAGCAAAAAGTGTCTTCAAGCTGGATAACAGGGTTATTACAGATATTAGGGGTATCAGACCTTCAGTAGAGGTCTTCAAGAACAGATTTAAAAACACATCACAAATGTTTTAAGGCATGTTCATTCCTGTGCCAGAAAATAATGGTCCAGTCTTGTGAGGTGCCCAACAGTCCCACATTTCACATTTTCATCATTCCACAAGAAAATACTTCTGTGAGGAATGAGAGGATGAAGTCTAGAGTCCGTAACTGCAATTACAGCTTCTCTTTGTTTTGGGTTGGTTTTTTTTTTTTTTTTTTTAAGTTAAGGGTAAAAGCTCCTAAAGAAAAGTAACCCTCTCCTGAGCTAGACAGAAGCGTGCCGAGGGACTTCAGAAATGCCACAGGGGGAAGTTCAGTGTCGCAGCCGACATCCCACACACGACTGCCTGTTTTGATTTGAAGGCATACAGTGCTCACACATATCACAGATTATCACATGTTCAAGTCAGTAAACACAAAGCCAGATATATTTGAAGTCTTAACTGATCAAGGAAACATGAACCATAACACTGAAATTATAATTGAGCTTTCTGAGAATGACATTAGAGCTCCAGTCACATAACAATCACTACAAATGGACAAATTCCTTTCATATTTCAGCATTTCATTAGAAGCACAGTAAATTTAAACAGATCATCTCCTGCCCAACTAGCAGAATGATAGCAAACCAACAATCCACAAGAAAAGACATTAAAATACAATGATCCAATACACACAAAAATTCTCAATCTTTTGTTCATATTTTAAAGACTGATTGTCAGTTTTTCAATAGTGGCAGAATTAATGACACTGACTCCCAAAACTTGACTCAAGTTCAGCTGACAGTGTAATAGATTTACAGTGACAGTGACAGAATTGCAGTTTTCACTTATGAAATAGGAATAAAATGCAAAATGGTGTGGTAAAAATAAAAGCCAAGAAAGCATATGCATCTAAGAACAGTGGAAGCTTTTTAATTTCTTTACGTAGGGATAATTTAAATCAGATTTTTTTCTTAGTGCTGCAAAAAGCATGTTCTTCAAATCAGGACTGAAACAGAAGAGAAGGATCCTATTAAATAATAGCCCTCTGCAAAAAACTGTAACCCAAATGCCTGAGAGTCTCATATTCATTATGTGACATCTCTCATATTAGATAAACATCTATGTGTAACAGTAGAAAGAGTGACAGAGTACATACCAGTAATATTTTCTACTCTGTGAACATGCACAGTCTTCTTAATTCAAGAGTCCGCATGGACATATATTAGCCCCAACAACAAATATGCTGGAATCAGTCACAGGTCTTCTTGAGGTTAGGGAGTATGAGAAATTCTACGTTTTTTCTTTAATTTTTGAAAATGCTCATTTCATAAAAAACACAAATTGTCTGGGGGAAAGAAACCAATAGTGGCACTTTTGGTCAGAGACGTGAAAGTATCGGCTTCTGGCTAGAAAAAGAGAAAGGGAGAGGCAGAATTGACTGAAAACAGTCAAACCCACTGTTTTTATTTCAAACAAAGGGTGCAGCCCTGAGCAGCTAACCGAGCAGACGGCTGCCCTGACCGCCAGGCTACTGACCAGCCCCATTGCTCTGTTTTCTCACTATCATTCGCAACCCAGCAAACCTGGATCTTCACATCTTAAAAAAAACTGCACCGCATCTGTTTTCTAACTAAACTCTGATTATAGTGTAGTTTTGCATTACATTTTGGCTAAAAAGAAATTTTTTGTTGATGTGGTTCTGCAGCAAAATTCTGTGCATTCACCCAAGAGTGGACTATACCACCTAGCCCAGTAAGACAGCTTTAGAAATATTCACGGGCCACCAGTGGCCATCAAAGGGCCCTAAATCATCTCAATTCTCCCCAAGAGGCTCAGAATACTATTCTTAAGACAAGAAGTAAGTTTGCAGATAGTAAAAAATTGCAAATATATCACTTTTAGAAAAGCTACGTAGCAAAAACCATCCTCTTCTACTTGGAAAAAAAATTCTTATTAAACAATAACCAACATGAGACAAATCTCAGAACTAGATAAATTTAGAGAATAGGAAGTCTACATAAACAACTGGAGAAAATCCTGAGTTCAGGGTATACTTGGAGTATGAAATGGTCATCAAACACTAACAATAAACTTGAAGGAAATAAATAAGATCTATTAATAAGAAATATACATGCTATCTATTCAAATTAGAACTGAAGCAGTCTGGTATACCCAAGGGAAAGTATCTTTATCTGAAGTTTTCTTTTAATGAAGTTAAAAGTGAAATTGTATGTCTGAAGCTCCAGTTAACAGTACTGTATTCCCTGAGGGCATCAGCTTTTTAAAACAAAGGAAAAGCATCCAAACCCTAAAGCAGAAGGTCAGGAGCAGGGTGGCAGGCTGCAGAGCTCGCTCTCCCTACTTGGCCAACAGTAAACCTTCTTCCAAGAAGGTTCAGTGGGAGTTCAGACCCTACCAACATAACAAACAGTCAGATGGAAGGAAACCTGGGGGTGAAAGGGATGCTTAGTTTACAAATGCAGGAAATGTCTCATCTACTGCTCTCACAACAGACAATTTTAATTACCATATTTAAAAACTGAACATTTTTAGCAACACTTTCAGGATCATGTGAGCATTTCTGACAGCCAGAATGAGTTTTAAAAGCCATAGCACTATTTTTAGCTTTAAAAATCAGCACTTTCATAAATATTCCCAAACCAATTAATCCATGTTGCAAAGTAAAGGTGTTTACATTTAGTTACACCAACAAATGCAACAGCTGACACTGCATACAGAAGACGATCCACAAGACCATATAGCTCAAGGAACACACATTTTTCTTTTTCATTCAGTCATAACATAACCAAGCACAGGTTAAAATATGATAAACCTATTTGAACCAAAATTATACATATCTTGATGTAATGTCCAGCAGTGAGATACAGTGCTGTATCTCTGTTCTGGCCAACAGCACATGACTGCCTCAGAAAGGCTTCTCCATGGCTCACTTTGGTCTCTTGGGACAAAACATAGGTTGTGTGTGCATGTGCATTTCTGAAACGCCTGAGAAACTTCGTTCAACCACAATAACCAGTGCCCTTCATTAAGATACTGCTGCCACCCTGACTGTAAAAACAAGAATGCAGTGAACCACAAGTTTTGAAAATGTTTTAGACTTAAAATCAGTATCTAGATTCCCCCATTTGGCCTTAAATCCAGAATGGTCCTAACTGAAGCCGTGGCCCTAAAACCCTACATTAAGAAAAGTTATTTTGTTACTTGGAGAGACAGGCTATCTCAAGGCCAGGGAACACTATGATAAGTGAAACATGTAACAAGTTATCATTCAGCAGAAACTTGTTCTTAAAACTCCTTTGCGGAAGAAAAAGCTTTCTAACAGGGGAAAAGCATTAAAATCAGAGGCTCTGAATAGTTTAAACAATACACATTGTAAAATACCAGCAACTTTCATTGAGTTACACAAAACTCAGTTGCTCAAATATTAGATATGAAAGCAAAGTTGGCGTCAATACCCGTGTTTCATCTGCTTAGCTAAGCTTTCATTACCAAGCTAACACCAGACTATCTTCCTGCCCACACAGCTTTACGTAACACCCAAAACCACTTCCTGAAATATATTTAAGAATGGTTTAGTATTGCAAAAGCACGCATAACAGCACCTCAAAAAAGTTTCCAGATTATTTGTTATTTTAACATATATCTTTCCTTTTTTCCTTTTAAAACCAACCAATATGTTGTGGTTTAGCCCCGGTCAGCAACTAAGCACCACACAGCCACTCGCTCACTCCCCCCAGCCCAGTGGGAAGGGGGAGAATCAGAAGAGTAAAAGCGAGGAAACTCCTGGGTTGAGATAAAGACAGTTTAATAGGCAAAGCAAAAGCCGCACACACAAGCAAAGCAAAAGAAGGAATTCATTCACTACTTCCCATGGGCAGGCAGGTGTTCAGCCATCCCCAGGAAAGCAGGGCTCCATCACGCGTAACGGTTACTTGGGAACACAAACGCCATCACTCCAAATGTCCCCCCTTCCTCCTTCTTCCCCCAGCTTTATATGCTGAGCATGATGTCATATGGTGTGGGATATCCCTTTGGTCACTTTGGGTCAGCTGTCCCAGCTGTGCCCCCTCCCAGCTTCTTGTGCACTCAGCAGAGCATGGGAAGCAGAAAAAGTCCTTGACTACTGTAAGCACTACTTAGCAACAACTAAAACATCTCCACATTATCAGCACTGTTTTCAGCATAAATCCAAAACATAGCCCCACACTAGCTACTATGAAAAAAAATTAACTCTCTCCCAGCTGAAACCAGGACACAATAATAGAAAATTAAGTTGCTCACTATGCTCTTAAACATTACAGAGCTTGTCCGAAAGAGAAGACTTGATCAACAGACATGTAAGCTATCGTACTTAAACAAGTGTATTTACAACCACAACTAAATTCTCCCAATTAAAAAAATTCCTAACCATCTAACATCCCCATGGTGTAACTACCACCAATATATCAAGGATGGAAACCAATGCAAAGCAAGCTAATAAAATGCTGCTAAACTGAGGGGAAAAAATAGTGTTTGTTACTGCATATTTCTTACTTTTCCAGCGGTCTGCTTGATTTAAATCACACTGCCTCCATAAAATGTGATAAGTATTTTTAAACAGCTTACAATACTTCCATTTCAATTACTGATTAAACTACATCATCCTCTCAACTATTCAGAATGAAATTCATTTGAAAGGGGTAATTGATGCAATTGTGCAGTATCTACAAATGCAATTAATCACTTGCTAAAGATGACTTTTAGGCAGGCAACAAATATGAAAATAAGAATCATACAGCTTCTTTCAGTGTTGTCAATTGAAATGTATTCTACTGGACTGGTAAAAGATGTTCTTCAATGTAAGAATAGCTGTACATCTTCGGATGGTTTTAAGAATATGCAAGTGGATTCATGTTTAATTAGCACAGCACAAAGAAAAGACATAATGCAGTACGGCTTTTAGCAACTACATGACAGTTTTAAGAACCACAACAGCAACATTCTCCCCTCTCAACTACCAATGGATTTCTCAAATATTTTAGGGAGCTGTGAGTTTTGGCCCTTAAAAAGATATTTTAAACCAAGGGCATAAATAGACACACTCCTGGGAATCAGCCTGGAGTAAGAAATTATTCTCCCAAATTGTTTGCTAACAACTCTCTGCTGAGGGTTATCATCACAGCTGAACTCTACTGGTGGATTACATCCACTGTGGTGTTCAATGCAAAAATCAAGCTGGCTGAAACCCCCTTCCCTGGCAGGTACAACTACTCTGGGTTACTTTGTACTGAAGCAGATTAGGAGCGACCGCATCACAAGCGCAGTTCAACTGAAGTACTCTGTATCATCGTGAAAAGCGGGACAGGAGTATCTTATGCACACACATGTATTTTCGTAACTATTGCTTATGCCTTAGCTCAGTGGTCAACAACTTCTGTCAAAAGAATATACGGGCAAATTCTCAATAGTAAACAGGGTGCTCTCACATCGAGAAGCCGGGGGAAAAGTACCTCATGGGGTTAAGCATGGGAGGCAATGTCTTCTACCCTCCTAATTACCATCGGACCAAAGTCAGCAGGCACCTTGAAGTCCCTGCCTTCTACATGGGCAAGGTATTGTCACTATCAAACACAGCTCCCACAGAGCACAGGAGTCAGCAGAAACCAAAACCAGACGAGCCTCAGTTCTTCAGGGACACAAGCTACACCAGCCAGTTTCTCACCTCTTACCTCCCACTGAGCAATTCTGGAAATGTTCAACCTCTACATGTAAAACACACCTTGCCAATAACAACCTTCAAAACATTCTCTCTAACCTTTCTGGCTCTACCTACTCCCAATTTGTTTCCAGACTTAACCATTCAAAAAAATCTAGCTGAGGAGCGCTCTCTGCACTGGAAACAGCAATGCTCTGTTTCTTAAAATCTTTCACAAACCGTAAGTTCTTTATTTTTAAAAGCAGCAAGGATTGGTTTGGGCCTGCAGATCAAAGTTGTTACGTATAATTCTGGTCATGAAACCTGCAAGACTCCTCAGATGAAAAACTTCTCTAACACCGAGGAAAAGAAGAAGAAAAAGAAAAAAAAAATTTTTTTCCACTAGTTGTAACAGTACTGGAGTTCACACCTTTCTTGGCAGTTGTTTTGCATGGGTGAAGGGAAGGAAGAGGTGCAGCTTGAGTGCCTAAGTACTTCCCTTTGTGAAGGGCTCAGAGGAAAAAAAAAAAATTGAAAAATTGCCTCTGTTAAAAAGTCTCCAGAAGTAGTCTTCCTGCACATAAAACTCTGGACTTAAGCCCAACATTTTAAGAATTTCCAGGGTGAGGTGTGAGCAATGTCCTTTCCAAGGCAGTAGAAAGCCACTTTTAAAAGCATTGATAGCATATTGATAAGTAATTGGATTTACCACCTTTACTGGCCAAGAACCAATTCCTGAAGTAAAAAAAAATGGCGGGGGCGAAGGGGGAAACGACAGGAGGAGCAACACACCAACCCCAACCAAAAAACTACTGGAAACATAAGTAATATGGTAAGTGCTCACAACTTTTAGGAGCTGTCAATACTAGAATAATTACTGAAAGGATGGAGTAACTGGCCACCCATATGACCATTGGCACCTTTAAAACAGAGGATATTAGCCCTCTTCCCCATTTATCATACTGATTTTAATTACCTGGTTTGATCAGGTAGGCATTCAAACATACATATGCTACTGAATGCTTCTAAAGGGGGTTTCATGATGGAAAACACCTTAGGATTCTATAGGGTGTACAGAATCTTACAAAATGATTCTCTATTTTCTACAGTTCGAAAACATCAGGGTCTGTCCAGTATCAGGTAAAAATTAGTTTACCAATACCTGCAGAAAGAGTTAAGTCAATGCATAGCTCTTTTCCTGATGAAAACTCTATTAATAGGAGAAAGTAGCAGCAAAAGTAGGTAGAGAACATTACTGACTTAAATACCCCTCTACTGTTTCTGAGTGCATCTACATGATCTTTTGAAGACATACATGAGCTTTCTGCATGCACCGCAAGCCAACTAGACACTACAAAGCAGTATTAGGAGGTCAGTGTGCCTGAGCCAGTATTATTTGCATCTCAGCAAGATTACTAATTGGAACTAATCCATGCTAAAAGCATTTGAAAAGATTCTGGCTGACCTGAAGCATGGTGACTCTTGTGCCTAGGTGTTAGAGGTCATGTAGATAAATCCTGAGATTCTGCTAGGGTATTAATATTCATATTTTATTTACCTTTTAGTGTTTTAATTATATTTTAAGGACTATTGCTAAATTTACTGCCCAGAAGTCCATGGGTGGCCTTTTATTTACAGAGAACATTTACCAGTGCTATCAGCAACGCAAGGCAGTGAGGAAGCAGGTGTTTCCAAGCTAAGACTTGTGATTTTTTTCTGTATCACCCACTTGGAGACAAAAATCTGTGTTCAAAGAAAGTGCACAACCTTTGGACATTTGAGTTACTACATAAATTATTTGTAAGCATTCCCATGGCAACAAGCATAATTTAAAAAGTGCACTATCATTAGCTCTACAAATGCACACTAATCTCTTCTCTTAGTTGGAAACTGCCATTGGGCAATGAATATTGCAAAAATAGGAAAGAAATTCATATTTCTACAAGTAAATCCACCAAATTTTCTCGGACCAAGAGAACATCAACATTATCTTCCCTAGCTTGGCTCACTTTTTTAAGCCTCCCAAGATCTTTAATTGACCGAACCTTTTACAAGAGGTTTGCAAACTACAAATCTGTACTTCGACTCCTTTCTTATTTGTGCGAAGAGGGGCTGGTTGTATTCCCTTTTAAAAGTAAATGAAAGAATCTCTGAAACCACTATACATTAAATCAGGATAATTTATTCATGAAAGTATTAATCAGTGAACATCTAAATCTTACCTAGACAGTCTTATGTATGATGCCACACCATCATTTCCCCCAAAAATAGAATTCAGATTTTATTTAGAACACACAAAACTACTAATTCTGAACAATTGAAAAAAAATCAAATCCAAAACACCAACCATTAATGCACAATACAGAAAAGAAAAAAGAAAATTTACAAATGTAAATTGCACTACAGAATCAAAACTTTCTGCTTTTGCTACACCACTATGCCCTCAATGTTATCTGAAAGGCTTCTAAAGAACGTGTATTTTCTAAAAGCTGATTGTACAAATGATACTGTAGCCTCACATCTTTATTCCTTGCAATAAATCCTTTATTGAATTTAGCTGTCTTTTTCAACCAAATGAAACTTAGGTGTATCTTCACCACCGCCACCAATGACAGTGGGAGTGAACAGCAACAGTTTCCAAAAATTTAAAAACCACACCCATTTTCAAGGTTAAAAAAGGGACTTCAGTGAAGATCGTATTTGATATTTTGCTGCTAATTCTCTTTATGAGTGAATGAATGAATTGTTACCATCCATTGGTCTGCTAAACACCACTCACAGCCTGCAAGAGACGATGTTAAGCTTTGCCTTAGATCAGAAATCTCAACTCATTGCTTTGGAAATTAAACAGCAACATCAGTAAGAGGCTGTAATGGTATAAGAATGCTCTTTTATCTCGCTTCAGAAGTCACTGTCATAACCCTATTTAAGCCAGGAAGACAGTCACTTCAGTAACCAACACCAGATGAAACTCTGAAAAAGATATAGCGGATCCCGTTGCCCACACCTTCAGAGACACGCCCTTTTGTAGCACACCACTAATAGGTGATAGCCCAAGACACTCCCTGTACCAGTCATCAGTGGATCGCACTCGCATCTAAAGACCACCTAGAATCAGGCCCACCTGGCCCACCTCTCCTCCCAGCAGACAGAGCTGTGCTGTGGAACGCAAGGCCTGGCCAAGGCATCACTCCACTCCTCCTGATCCGGGTTTGCCACTTGCAGTGTATTACATTATGTTTTCCTCAGTGTACAACATACGTTAGTAATTGCTAGTTATGTTACTACTGTTCCTCATATGGGATTATCAGAGTGAAGCAACAGCACTGATTAATCAATTAGCATGGATTCATTAGAGAAGAGATGAAAGATAGGGCAATGTAATTGTGTTTACTGAACAATGGATGACAGTGTGCTTAAAGCCCAGGATTTCTAATAATACACAGCCACCTAGCATGATATATACATAACATTATGAATATTTAGAACGTTCTCACTGCAGAACTCGAGAGACAACAATCAGACTGTGACTTGGTGTGGAAGTAATGCTGGAGCCTGAAGAACACGTAGAGGGGAGAGAGCACAAGACAGGTGGTGCAGTCAGATGAATATGTTAGCTTGGACTAAATCTTTGTAGAGCAGCAACGTCATTTCCTATAGTCCAGTATGCACAGGCGCGTCTGCACAATACAGTGGCCAACAGTATAAACAGTCAAAAAAAGTGTCACAGAAACATTATTAACCAGTCCATGTTAGGCAGAACATGAAAAAAAAGCCTGCTTTTCTAGTTAAACACCGACAGAGCCCACTCTCTGTGAAATAAACAGAAGCATACAGAGTAACTTAGAAGCTTTTTCTCCAGATGTCTGAGGTGTAACTCCTTCACTGCTTGCCCTTGTCAAAGGTTGAATACTGAACTGACATCAATGATTAAAGTACACGAATACCAAACTCCCAGACACATCTCGTGTGTGCAATATATGATCCCCTTTAGGCACTAATGCAATAGCCAAAGACCCGTTCTTCTGTCTAATGGCTGTATACAGACTAGCCAGTAATGCATATGGATATCAAGAGATGAGAAGAATTAATTTCTTGAAAATATGGTGCAGTCAAAAGGTATTGAAATATAGCTTCTGCTGCAGTCTGAAAGGATAAAGACTAAACAAGAATGTAAAAGGTTGCAGAGGAAATACTTTGCTAAAAAGCTAAGGTAGAAAACATGCCCACCCTACTCCATGAAATCAGAAATCTTCACATAAATCAAAGATCAGGGTCCCATGAGAGATCCAATCTATAGCATGACAAGGACTTGAATGCTCTCAGAGACCCACTCATCCGGTGTTTTCCTGAGACACTTTCACAACGTGCCAGGGAACCACAGTTTGTGATTAGTGTAGGGCTTCCTCAGCTTGGAATGCAGCCCTTGAACACAAGGTACTAAAAATTACATTGCCTGTTTAGGTTAAAGGCACTTTCATTCCTGCTGGGAGTTAAGTATTCCCCTTTAACTTTGTAGGCTGCAAATTTATTTACTTTTCAGAAGATTCAAGCATTGACTTAATGAAAGACTTATCAGCTCGCTTCAGTCTAAGTGGCTTATTGGTAACAGTCTGAGCACCATCCTATAGATGTCTTAATGATTAACCATTTTCTCCATACTTTAAGAGATGTTAAATTATCAAAATAATTTTGTATATTTATATATATATTTGCGCATACATATAAGTGTGTGCCTATACACATATATACATACACAATTTTTATATGTGTTTATATAAATAAAATACGTAAATACATATATACGCATATATACACACATACATACACACACACATACACATATATATACAAAAAAGTTGCGGGTGAAGTTCTTCCAAAATCATATCTGGTCGCAAAGTTACTATGGAAGTATCACAACATGTCTCAGTACAGGAAGGAATTACCTCTCTTAGAAATCCTACTCTCTCCTTGGCTCTGGGCATTCTCCAAACCAAACTGCCAACCTTCATTCTCAACAAAACCACCCCAACACCGTGGCCAGGGAGCCATCATGATGGCCTAAGACAAAAAAAAAACAACACAATTTGGTCTTTCCAGGCCTCTATTTGAGAGGTAAACCCTAGACTGGAGATGCTCCTAAACTTCTCTGCTGGCATACTTTAAACCTAACTCTAAGAAAGAACTTGTCAGAGGAAAAACAGGCCATCAGTCTTGAAGATGTTGAAGGCACCATGAGAACATTTTAACCTAGACAGCATCAAACAAGTGAATAAGGGTTAAAATGTTGTCTGAATCTCTTCAAGGAATTGAAAGTTGCCTGCATCCAAATGGAAGAAAACACACTGCCCTACATAAAGCCCTTGATCTTGATCCCAATTCTCAATTGAAATTAAGGCAACTGTGTAGCATTTTAATTCTGTGCAACTGCATACAAAATCTTATTTTAGGATCTGAAGTTACAGGCACAGTGTTACCCTGAATTTATGAGTGGATATTATTAATAAATCTGAGTTGACTCCTGTGAGCCAAGACATTACTATCACTGGCTTATCTTAAACCTAGCAGGCAATTTAAACTAGAGACGGATCACCTGAGAGTATATTGTTATTGCCAACAAATCCTTATGAATCATAACGGTATTTCCAACCTCTCCTAGGATTTTTAAAAGTCATCAGAAAATAACCTTTCATAAAATGATCTGGTTTCATGTTAATTATTAACTACATCTTGAAATAACAGTATTGGTTAGTAAATAATTTGACAGCACTAAAAATGCAGTGGAAGAAAACAGGATTTATCACATGGTTGAAAGAAAGGGGTGAACAAAATATCTTAAGCAAAGATGTACCAGCATATTCATCAGGAATAAAAAAGTACAGCAATAATAAAGCCATATAGATGAATTAAGCTCAGGATATTATAACGAGCAGAATTTTACCTACTGATCAGATTGTGAGGGGACAATCAGTTAGAACTCTTGCAACCATGCTGGGTTTTTTCAGTCATTTAAAGAAAATAAGCAAAGGAAATCACATGGGTAACTTCACTTTCACGCTATAAAGTTACATTTATTGACAGAAATTGCTTTTTTAAGATTAGAGGTGGACTTAATTGCTCTGTAGTTGTTGACTAATAGCAGCCTCTTCAGTTGCAAGAAAAAAGTTCAGAGAACACGCTGCTGTTGCTTAGGTGAGCACAACCGGTGACACGAACAAATGAGTAATTCTCCAAAAGACAGAAAACAGCATGAGTTATCAATTCTCCTATTTTTTGCATGTGATCCTGGAAAAACATGCCTGTTCCAATTCAATGCATGTTTCTTTGCTTTTGGAAAAAATAGAAGAAAAGCGTGCCGTTGTAATAAAAAGGTCTTCCAGCAGAAATTCCCTATTTTTGTTTATTCCTCTTTTAAAATAAACATTCTCACTTATATCAATGACTTCCTAAAAACAAATTATCCCAGAGGCATGTATAGTATATAAGTGTTTGCCACAAAGTAGAAGGAAATAGCTAATCTATCTCCTCTCGTGCCTTCACATAGCTCTATCGTTTCCTAACCTCTCCACAGAAGATGCTCAAGCTGGTTTCAGATATACAGAGAAACTACACACTGGGACAAAATAGCTCCCTTGTTTCCAGTTCCTCAGAACTCAGAAACCAAAAGTATGGCACCAAATAACAAAGTAAATCAAGTCCCAAACTACTTTTAGTACATGTCAACTCACTAACTACTACTATTTCCTTTCACAGTTAGGTCTTGACCAAAGCAAATCACATCAGAGCACTCCAGCAAGTTACAAAGTACTCTACACAGTAATTAATCCACTGAGACACAGGGATGTTGCTCATGTTTGCAGATACACAGCTTTCATTTCAGTATTCTATTCAATTCTGAAAATTTTCATAAACATTTGAGTAGATATGAAAGACAATGTTTTATTTCTTTTAGGCTAAGAAATTCAAAATTTATGCACTCTTAATACTCAGAAGGTGTTTGATCATGTTCAGCAAGACTGAAAAACTGAAAGCACTGCTTTACAAACCTATAGTTTCAGCTGCACCACTATCTCCAAGACTGCCTGTGCTGGTTTTGGCTGGGATTGAGTTAATTGTCTTCATAGTAGCTAGTATGGGGCTGTTTTGGATTTGTGCTGAAAACGGTGTTGGTAACACCGGGATGTTTTAGTTACTGCTGAGCAGCGCTTACACAGAGTCAGGGCCTTTTCTACTCCTCACCCCACCCCACCAGCGAGCAGGCTGGGGGTGCACAAGGAGCTGGGAGGGGACACAGCCAAGACAGCTGACCCCAACTGACCCAAGGGATATTCCACACCATATGATGTCATGCTTACAATAAACTAGGGGAAAGAAGGACAAAGCGGGGGATGTTCAGAGTGATGTCATTTGTCTTCCCAAGTCACCATTACGTGTGATGGAGCCCTGCTTTCCTGGGGATGGCTGAACACCTGCCTGCTGATGGGAAGTAGTGAATTAATTCCTTGTTTTGCTTTGCCTGTGCATGTGCATGGCTTTTGCTTTACCTATTGAACTGTCTTTATCTCAACCCCTGAGTTTTCTCACTTTAACTCTTCCGATTCTCTCCCCCATCCCACCCCGGGGAATCAGCAAGTGGCTGTGTGGTGCTTAGTTGCCAGCTGGGGTTAAACTACAATACTGCCATTTTGTTATGGTTCACTAAATGAAAGTATCCAATTGTACTCCATAAGTGCCTTGGACTGAGCTGTTTGCTCTTTGTTACCTATTTGAGTCAGCTTATCTCAGACAATGGTACAAAACAGAAGGTGAAGCAAACTGTAGTGAAAAGCTGTTTCACAAGCTGACCCAGAGGCAACACAGTGAAGGTGCACTTTGAAATAACATGGCTAACAGATCTGCTTTACATGTAAAGCAGAAGTAGCCTATAAAAAAAAAAAATCTCTGTGCAATATACAGGACCATCCAATCCTCTCCCCTGACTTCTAGCATACATCTCTCCTGCAGTTCATCGCTCCCAAACTGCACATCACCTTCTTCAGATTTCCTCATTTTTACAATTCTGTCATTTTTATGGCTACCCGGGAGGGCCAAGGTCAGTTAAGACTGTGCTTGTGATAGAAAGTGAGGAACGTGACAGACACATGAAAAAGTGACAAGGTTCAGCACATCTGAGTACTTCACAATGCTCCTGAGCTAAGGCACGTGAAGCAAGATTAATTTAAATGCTAGTATTTCCTTAACCTACAAAATTTCCTTGATTTTTTTTAAGAAATATGTTGACAGAAAATTTGAGAGACCTGAACAGTAAGTTAACAAATTTTTTATGTACGTGAATTATTTAAGCTTTAAAACTTCAGTAAAATATGCTTAGATACAAAGCACAGTGCAGTTTCGTTTACCAGTTAAATATTTCAAGTATTATTACTTATGAATAAACCGAACATTAATTATCTAGGTCTGATTATCATCAGAAATACTCCACAACCAGACATTCTGGAAGACTGGCAGCATGGTGGGAGTAAGGGGATGGGTTGGTTTCTTGTAGGTTTTGTTTGTCTTTTTAAGGAAACAAGACTACCTATTCCAAGTTTGCTGAAATCTATTATTTGGAAAAGCAAATTTATGAAGTATTTTGTACAGTGAAGTTTCTTATGCTATCACATAGGAAAGCAAACCTTTTTCTGAAGACTTTATAACTGCATTATAAAAACCCAGAGCACTGCAAGCTGCTAGATTTTGCTTGCATCTTTCTTATATTGAGCACTACTAATCTACATATTTAATGGCTCCAAATCACTGTGATGTGTTCTAAGTACTCAAAAGTAAAGGCATTATTTTCTCCTCTAGAAAGAAAAGGTAGAAAGAAATAGCTTCAATGAGTTACTTTGTGAAGGAAAGAACAAGGTAGACTCCCTAAAGAAAGGCCTCTCATTCAGAGATGAACTTTACCAAATTCAAAAGCAACCGAAGGAAGCATTCACTGCTTTCTTCTGAGAATAAGCTTAATAGTCCAGGACCCTGAAACATAGTACATCCTGCAGGCACGAGCAATACATCCTAGACAAAAGTAGCTACGAGTAGAAAAGAGGATCATGGAGGGAATGACATTTTTTCAAGTACCTGTGTGTAATCTCATGCAGGGCTTTAAACTTCAACAGAAAAGCACAGTGAATTGGGCTTAATATTTTAATAGGAAGTACTGGATACAGGAAACAAAACAGTGGAATAACAGGATAATACTGCTCTATGCTGCTAAACTGATGCACTGCTGCATTTTAAGCTACTCAGAGCTTCCCCAATACACACTCACCCCTGTACAACGGTAATGCAGTGATCAAGCCTGGAGACCACGAATACAGGGGCCTGGGGAGCTGAACTCCAACTCAAAAACCAGTCTGAACAGTTCATTTCCCTCAAGCGTGAACTGCCTACAGCACAGTGTTGCAAGCACAAAATGAGTCCAGGTTCTAAGAGGAACAGAGATAAACTTTCTGTCTGCTATATCCTCTCCCAGCAAATAACCCTTTCCTGTTTAAATGGTTATTAATTTCAATAGCAACAAGTTTAGTTAGCAAACCTTCACCAGAACCCAACCAGAACAACTTCAGGGATAATTAGACTTGATCTGGACTGAAATTTTGTTTGTTTCCTTTGTGCAAGAATCCCCAAGGCTGTATCAATTCCAACAGCTACAAGCACCATCAAGTCTGGAAAACACAAATGCAAAGATCCAGGGAGCTGAATACTAACTGAAATAAAGTTTGAACAGTTCTTTTTTTTTTTTTTCTTCAAGACTGAACTGCCTTACATCTTTGTTACAATCAAACAGGAACTGTTTACAATATGAAAGCAAATATTATTTCTGTTGTTATCGTTATTTGGAAATCTGATAGCCTCAGGCAACCCAAAGGGGCCCCAACAATAACAGCTCAACTCAAAAGTCAAAGGGCAGATACCTTTGAAGTGAGAGATGACACAGAAACAGTAGTAGACCTTGAAGTCTGGTCTGATGGAAAGAACCTGAACACTTCAGAGTATATTTCATTCATCCTCACAACCCTCCTGAAGGCAGAACAGGCACATTTGATCACCAATGGTGCTAAATGCCAGAAAACCTAACAGCGAAATGCTCTTCCCACAAAACCCTCCTCTAGGGAAAAGGCAAAGGCTATCAGCAGTTCGGTTCAGAGGGGTTCAGGGCTCTGGCAAATGACACTGAGGAACGATTTTTGTCAGGTTCTCAATTAGCTTGCAGAGAGGGCAGGAGTTGTTAACATTTTGTGAAGTAATTAACTTTTAGTTATTTTAAAATAATTCTCATAAACATGAGTGACAGAGAACCTCTGTCAAAGAAAACGTTTAGCTGTCTCTAATAAGAGGGTCCTTTCATTCTTTAGCATCCAGGCTGAACAGGCACATAAGTTTTAAGATATCAGTACGTCAAGATTACTGCTCATGGGCCTGTTCAAACTAGTGGAAAGGACAACACTGGATTTCCAGTTTTGCATTTGATTTTTAGAGGCCAACATCACAACTCAGGACACAGGTGAGGTACTGGCTTGAAAATAAATGCTGGGTTCTAGGAGCAAGTAGTTTCAAGCTGGATTAACAATGGAACTGGAAGCCCACAGCTGGGTCTCCTGGGTCTTTACATATGCTCTGCAATGGTGC
Organism: Morus bassanus; assembly: GCA_031468815.1. Lineage (NCBI taxonomy): Eukaryota > Metazoa > Chordata > Aves > Suliformes > Sulidae > Morus > Morus bassanus. The sequence goes on along the minus strand of CM062574.1, from coordinate 29,359,943 downwards.
CGATAGTTCTTGGCACAGGAGAAAGAAAATGGCAATTACCTTTCTGCTGGGAAAGGGGAATACAAGCCACTATTGCATAGGTAAGACTGCGATCTCAGGAAAAGACCTCACCCTGCCACTTCGGAGAAATCATGCTTTTTTGTGCAATTGCTGCTTCTTAGCAGTAAGCAGAGGTGCATAAATGCGTATAAAAGGCTTCTATAGGGGTGTAAAAGCTGTCACATGCTACATGTTTTCCAAGCTGGTCTAGGGACAAAGACTTGTCATTCCCCTTTAAATCAAAGATTAATAGTAACTGTGCACTCAAGAATTCTAACAGTGAGAACATGTTTGCCACTGGTATTTTGTATTTTATCGCTGCAGATAATAGCTTCAATCTGTGGTCAACAGACCCCTAAATTCCTTGACTACTTTTAGAACTTTATAAAAAGTAAATTGAAGATCTAGCTTACTGTCTTCATTGGAAAATTTTTGGGAGTCCACAAACAAAAAAAAGTGAAGTTATAAACCACACTTCAGATTATAAATTGGTTGGCATTTCTGACACTGGCAGAGCCAATGACTTCTTTTTTTGTGAGTGAAAGGACAGAAAATTCTTGGGTTTTTTGTTTTTCATAGAGATAAAACTGAAATGTACCAAGGATTGCTGCTGTTTTTCCTCCTGGATTCACTTCAGATTTATTTATAGCAGGGCTTTCTACCTTTATCTGCAAATGTCACAACTGAGCTAGTGACTTTATATAGCTTCTTGGTTTAATAACTATGGTAGATATACCACATGTTCTGCCTCTGCCCCTCTCTGAAAATAAACAAAACTAATCAGGTCTAAAAACTAGTTTTATATCTCACTGTTCATAACAAATAGAAAGAGTTGGGCACAGATAACCTAATTTTCACCTGTTTCTGCTTACTACATATACACTAACTCAGTTTAGATTGATCGGCTAATGCTTGCAGACTTACTACAGTGGCACACAGGTACTACATCCATTCAGCTTATTTTTAAAAAAGACAAACCAAGATGAAATGTTGTTCATGCTGCTTTTTAATTTTATTTTAGCTCTTTGTTTATCTCTTCACTTCAAAGCACTTCCAATATGAGGCACAGTTTCAGTGTGACATCTTTGTAAAATTAAAATAGAAAAAATGTGCCAGCATCAATCTGCTTTACACTGGAAAGCACAACAGCCTTGAGACAGAAATGACGACTTATGAGAGCAAGCTATAATGAACCCAGAAGTGCTATCTGCAGTAGGAAAAATATATTAGGCTGGAGGCTGAACACTCCTGACACAATTTGTCTTCCTCAATAGGTGCCTTCTGTTCCCCAGTTGCACTGTACAGTCAAGTCTGACTCCAAAAGCAAGGGAAAATTATCAATATGAAGCCCCGCAATTCTGTTGGCTAGCATTTCTTATTTTACTTGAAGCTGCTTAAAGGCCAAATCAAAAACAATACCGCACAGAATAAAGCTGAGTCTGCAAGAGACTTCCCCCGGCTGTGGCCTGCCACTGGCTGGGCAGGAAGGAAGGAAGCCACCCCGGCCAGCCCAGGGGCACGTGAGCCATCCGCGCCGCCACGAACCAGAAGAGCCACCCAGGGTGTAGCCCTGGAACATGGGAGCAGAGCAAAGACATGAGGCTGTCAGAAGGGTCCCACCTGGCAGGGCCAGCCTGTCTTCGGTAACCCTCGGTGCCCTGCAGGAACAGGGCAGGGGCAAGGAGGCCTCCCTGCAGCAGGGGAAATGGCCGAGTGCCCGGCAGGGCTCTGAGCCTGTGAACTGGCTCCCCATTCCCCATTCAAAAAAGCCCAAATCTTATGGCAGGACAAGCATGTTACTAAATATGGTCCTATTTAAGAGAGGGAGGTTAGGAAGGGTTAAGGGTCTGATCCCAGCAGTTCCAGTAAAAATCAGTGGTAGATGCTGAGCCCTTCTCAAATTTCAATGTTGCTGGAAAATACATTTTACTTTCTAGTGGGCTGTATTCTCAGACTCCTTTGCACAGACATCCTTTCGTTATCTGTGAACTGCAATGTATTTATCTAGTTCCCGTTCATTTCACAGCAATATATCTAAGGCACAATCTCAATTCTCTTAAAATACATTGTTAGCAAAGGGCACCGCATGAACATATGTAGCATATGTGCCCGTAAGTGGGTAGCATTACTTTATATTGCTTTCCAAAGACATGCCTTCCCACCAAAAAGACCTTCTGGTAGGCTCAAAGCAGAGACACTTTTCTGTCTTCTGCTTGAAAAAAATGAGTTTTTCCTTTAAGAGCTGGCGAATGCTATGAACTTGCTTTCTAACTTTAATTGTACCATTTTACTTAATACACATTTACCAAAAGCCTAGATTATTTCAACTACTTAAAAAGGAAAAGAAACAGGTTATAAATTGCATATATCAAATCAAAGAGTATTTTCTCATTTGATTTTTGCGCTGCAAACTAAGCAGAGTTGCCAACCAGCCCTAAATGTGCATGTTTCATTGTTAAAGAACGAAATACTAGCAGCAGTGGAACAGAAAGCTAGACCGAAAGTAATCTTACTAATTAAATACAAAAAACTCCACTATTTCTGTGGTAGTCATCATCATAATCATACAAACACATAATATGTAATGAATTCTAAATATTGAATCATTTTAAGAAAAATTAAATCACTGTAAACCTAGAATCTGCATGTTAGGCCTGTGCTTAAAAGGTAACCGACATCAGACACCATATCAAAGTAATTTTAACAGAACATCAGTAATTTGATACTTTATACACTTGTATAGTATTATAAATACATATAATTGGCAGCAGATTAACTTCTCCAAAATTGTTATAATCTGTTGGCATATTGCCATACTTCAAAAAAAAAAATTAATTTTATTTACAGGAGCATGCATCTGGTTCTAATGAACTAACTTTACCTGGTAATATCAGTGTTTGCATGATTGATGACACTAACACAATAGCGTCATCAATGTGCCTCTCAAAACAGGCATTTGAAAATGACAACTACACACAAACTAGACACTGAAAGGTAAAAAGGCAGAAAATCACAGCCAGGCATGAAGCGATCATTTGGTTCAGTGTTTTGTAAACCCAAGGACAGCTTTGTTATTATTAACATACTAATCCCTAATCTAAAAGTATTTCTACTGTTGACAATTTCTTGCTATGTTCTGAGGTGCTTGAAAGAGAAAAACATACACCAGAGATTCTCTTTTGTGTATTAACTAGACAATCAATTTGACCATAACACAGTATCCATCTCAAAGCATTCTGGCTAGCAATGTTTGGATCTATCTATGAACAGCGATCCAGACAATATCCCTTCTTCTCTTCTGCATGACAGGATGGAGTGTTTTCCTGTGCTTAACAACAGGGAATCAAGGACGGACAGAATGGCCTGAAGACTGAAGTGGAACTGACTTCTTTTATCCCAAGAGTTAATTCTGCTATTTAGAAGTTTACAGGGTAACTTCTAAATAACAAAAATATTGTGTAGAAATTTTCTAGCCCATTCTGACTCTCTACTCCTCTGAGCCTCCCTGGTAGGGACTTGAGGAGGACTTGTAATATAAGCTTTATAAAGTCTTTTGCATTTTTTCCACAAGGAGCAAACCTTCCTGATTCTAGCTGTTTTTACCACTATACAGCAGACCACTTCGGTCATCAATTTTTTCAGGATACCTTTTGTAGAATATTCTTCCCTCAGATATACAACATTACTGAATTCACTCTCTCAAATGGAAATCTGACAGCATCCAAGGCAGCACATACTATGCGTGAAGGAAATGGGGATACATTTATCCATGTAATGTACATTAGCCATACTGGCCTCATAGCTGGTCTTTGTGCCACAGAATTTTCACCAATACCATTAATTAAGAAAAAACACATCTTTGCAGAAGCACACAGAAACATCTGATGCCTAGGCAGCTATGGAGGATGCCTCACAGATCTGAAGAAAATGTTCCTATGTTCTTTTAAACCAAAAATACAGTTAAGACACTAATTCTTTGGCTAAGAGAATACCACTACAGGAACTTCTGAGAAACAAACAGATTTGTTACTAAGAACCGCAGCATTTCACAGACTTGACTTCTCTATTTTTAAGATGAAACATCCACACTTTGGCTACATCTTTTGAAACCAAACTGAAGGGGATATCTTTCTTCCTGCTGATAAATAGACTTTCTTCTTCTTTGTGACTTAAAATCCATTTAATCTGTGTTTTTTTTTGTTCCCTGGCCTCTCCTCCTTTTCACATACTTTTAACTCCTCACAGAAGGGTTTTGTAAAATTCCCCGTGGAATATGGCTCTTCTGCATCAGAAACAGAATTCATTTGGGCTCTTATGGAAAGTGTCAAAAGATGAGGTGATGAAGCATAACTGGCCCTTGCTCAGTAGTGCTGCTCACAGAACTTACTTTACCCCACAACAATCTATTTCTGTTTGATTCCTGTTCTGCTGCTTGAAGGACAGAAAGATCTATGCAGATCATTAAAGAAAGGGAAGTATGGGGATGGAGGTGAACTCCAGATTTGAGGAGCCTTCAGCATATTTTTTAGACTGACATGAGGCCAGCTGAAAAGAAGGGGTTTCCTTTTGTTTCTGTAAAGCTAACATATACCATGAAATTTCTTGTACTTGGTAATTGCAAAAAAGCAGAAGAAAGGAAAAGGAGGATGCCAATTCATCTCCACAGGTGTTAAATGTATAATCATCTCAGATGCACTGCTATTAGGTCAATGGAGCAAGCATCCTACAAGAAACACAGCAGCTCTTTTATTTAAGGTCCAAGTTCATGCCACTCTAACACAGCTGCTAAACAGACAAGAGCGTGAATGTCAACACAGAGAGTAATTCTGCTAACTCTAAGATACCATGATATGCTCTCAGCCCAGACACATTACATGGTGCAGTTCAAATACAGTTAAATATGGTACTACAAGCATCCCTTGGGACTGATGCAAAGAAGCAAGCTGTTTTATTTGAATTTTAGAGAGGAGCCTGAGAATCCGTACATTCTAACTGAAACCTAGATTAAACTAAGGCTTAAACCAAGATGAATTAAAGGCAAAACTTATTGTTACTAGTACTTTTAAAATAGAAAATAATTTAAAAAGCACAAGCCACTAAACCTGATTGTCAAGAAAAAAAAACCAAAAAATCTTACAGAGCAACTGTTCCTATAGGATCTCCCTTGGGGGCTAAAGTTTGGGGTTTTTTTCTTTTCTGTGATACTGCTTGGGATGTGTAAAACTTTGAACTGGTAAACATGCTTCTTTAGAATCTGAAATAGTCATAAGAACAACTGATGTACACAGAACAAGACCACAGGTATGTCCATTTTTGGGTGCTCAGGACCAGAATAACAGGGTGCCTCACAAACAGGTAATTGTTGTCTCTCATAGTACAGAGGATCAGTGACAACAATTTGCTCTTGCATCAACTGAGTTATTCTGGAGTCTAATCACCTTTTTAACTGAATATTTACTTATTTACTAAATTGTTTATTTATTAGGTTTTATTTATTTAAAGTTATTTCAGAGAAGCTCTACCGCCTGGGTTATGACAAAAGGTCATATTAGACTTAAAGGCCAGAAGAAACCATTGCAATTACTGACAAAAATCAAAGTTGAGATGTTCATTCAAAATCTTGAATCTCACTGAATCACCCTTACCATTTTAGTCTATATTCACAGTGGGTTTAGCTCATTATTCCCAACACCAACACGTCAAACACCTGCAACACCAAAAGCGCACAGTACATGGAAACATTAAAATATTCCTCCCTTCATTCCAGTTGTCATTATAAGAAATCACTTCATAGGTATGGAGTAAATCAGGACCTGCTGCCATTAAAAATCCTGAATGCACAAGCTTCAAACAGCACTATGTTATTATTACAACTCGAAAACCTGCAAATCCAGATTAGCTGAGACACCAGCTACACAGGAGAAGAACAAATCCCCAGATAAGGTGTCTCCAATGGGATGGGTTATTTAGTGTCTAAGAGGCCTCTCCTTTAATTAAAAAAAAACAAAAACAAAAACACAAAACAAAACTAACAAACAAAAAAAACAACAAAAAAACCCAACAAAAAACAAAAAAAACCCCCCAAAAACCCCACCCCTTCTTTGAGTGTTAATAACTCTTAATCCTGTAAGAGAAACAAAGCCACAGATCTCACTTTCAGAGACACAGAAATATTAACCAGAACAAGAGCAGAGTCTCATACATCAGTGCACTGCAAGATGATCTATTAAAAAAATCCAAAATTAGTTTTATCCTAATGTCACAGCAACATTTGGGTCTAAGTAAGTAAAGATCTCTGCCATTATTTCCCACTGTCCACTGGATTGCTATGTTTATGGAAAACATTATTTATTTAGTAGTAGGCATTTCAGTAGGGCACTGACTGAGAACCAATTTTATTTTAGCTAAATGTTTCTAGAGCTTGACAGTAAATGCTATGCATGAGCCATGTTGACTGTCATCTTCCACTTTTGACTGTCAGACATACAAGTAACTTGCTAATGTTTCATTCCAATTTCAGTGCCATGAGCCTGTTGCATAAGCTGCCTGCTAAAAGCTGTTCCAGATGGAATGACGGTATTTTGTAGGACCCCAAAGATATATCTATAGAGATGAATATGTGTCAACAGCATTGAAAGCATGACCTTTTTTTTTTTTGTCAGCAGTTCTTATTTCCACCCTATAATTTTTCCACATTCTTTGTAAGATAGGCCACGTGGGGAAAAAAAAAAAGAAGAGTTTAAGTCTCTCAGCCATCTCCTGTCACCTGCAATCACATCTACCTGACTACACAAGGCAGAGGATAAAGGAGGAAGGTTTATAAACAATCAGGTATCTTCAAAATGACAGCCAAGGCCCAAAATTAATTTTAAAGAGGAAACAAAACCCAGCCCCCTACTAACATAGGTTCCAGAACGATGAGGAACTTTGATGGTTTTCATAACAGATGCTTGCTCTCATGAATAGTCAGTAAAAAGCCTGCACTCCTCTCATTGGAAACAGGCTTTAGAAAGCAACACATTAACAATGAATAACTTCTTTTACCGATTGTACCATTTTTACTGGTAATTTATATACTATATTAACGTCATGGAACATTCATTATTAGCTCTTATTAAAATAAATCACAAAAAGTCTACTTATCCTTCTCAAATAAAAATATGTAAATCACACCCACTGCTCATCTTAAACAATACAGGTAAAACAATACACTTTTTCTGAAATGTAGGCTTTGCAAGGAACACAAAGAGGACTTTTACACACACACACACACACGTACCTCTTTGCACCCTCAAAAGAGGAAATTACCACAGGGCACTTCTGTCCTTTTTCAGAAGATCAATTCAGTATTCTGAAGTATTACAAATATTTCATTTACATTTCTTAGTTTTTCCTCTACAATACAAAGTAATTTCTTTTTGATGCAGAGTGCCACAGCACACAGTACAAGAAAGGGGGGAAAAAAGCAGTGCAGGGTTGAAAAGCAACAGAAAGAATCGAGAAGGAATGGCTTTTGTTAATTTGACAGCCCTCAGCTAGCTGCATAGTTGGATTTATAAAAGGTTCTTTAAAAGCAGCAGTTTTTCATGGTGTAAGAGTGCCACACAGCTCTGGTTCCTGCAGTGCCTCACACCAACAACTTCAAAACTAACTCACTGCAGATGTCCCTATGATCATCTAATCAGACATCAAAAGCAATACACCGACAAGCTCCTGCGCTGATTAAGAGTGTTCCACAGCATAAACAGACACACAGTAGTTGCTTTAAAAATGGATTCACCCACATCAGAGTTCCCTTTTAAAAATCTCAAACTGTTCAGAACTCCCCAGCTGAATGACAGAAAATGCTTTTAAATCTCCCCAGATCTTTGGTTCAGTTCCACACACCAGTATTTCAAGAGCTGGAGTTAAATTATTAATAGGAAAACTTTTACCAGAAAAAAAGTAAATGCCTTCCAGAATTTAAAAACCTTGCTATTCTGAATGACAGGCTGAGACCCCACCACCTCAGGGAAGCAATCTTGCCTCTATCCTGCAACACACATTGTAATACCCAAGATGTGTTTCCATCTCTACTTTATTTGTTGTCTAATTATTGTACGTCAACAAGCACTGGATTTAAAGCATTACAAGTGCACCATCCTTCCTGCACTACTAGTTCCTGAAGAATTACTGCATTTCTCCCAATATCTGGTTTCCTTCTCATAGCCCACCTCCTGGAATACTTAAAGGGGGCTTATAAGAAAGATTGGGACAGACTTTTTAGTAAGGCCTTTTGCAATAGGACAGGGTGTAAGCATATTAAACTAAAAGAGGGCAGATTCAGACAAGATATAAGGAAGAAATTCTTTACAATGAGGGTGGTGAAACACTGGCACAGGTTGCCCAGAGAGGTGGTAGATGCCCCATCCCTGGAAACATTCAAGGTCAGGTTGGACCGGGCTCTGAGCAACCTGATCTAGTTAGGGATGTCCCTGCTCATGGCAGGGGGGTTGGAGTAAATGACCTTTAAGGGTCCCTTCCAACCCAAACTATTCTATGATTCTATCACATAACTACGGGAGAGTTTCATATTGAAATTCTAACACATGCAAAGGGACCAAAAATTAAAACTACCTGACCTCGTCAGGGTGAGTGAACACCTGGCCAAAAGTTTTATCTTCTAAAATCAGACAGACAATACAACCCTCATGGCAGTGCAGTCTCTTAGCTTGAGCCTCAGCAGAAACCTGCCGAATCAACCCAAGTTACAGACTCTAAAACGTTACTCCATGACTGTGTCAAAATAGACCCTTTCTGCCCTGCTTTTAAATAGCCTGATTAGATGAAGTAATATTTCTGCCTTTTTCTTATAATAAAATACCCACACATTTTGAAAGTACTACTGATAATCTTTATCTCAAAGCCAAGCTCTGATTGTAGCATATCTTTATGTTTACATATGTACATAAAATAGTATATAAAAGGAACAAATCATGGAGATGCATCCTTACACACGCTCACATTATGCTAATCTGCAGGCACTTAATCAGGAAGGCTAATACATTACAAACACAATTAATAGCCAGAAGAACCAGAGGAGGTTTCGACCCTTTTTAACAAGGGCTTGAAACATAAAAATGTTCTGATTATATATGAACCTTATCCAAAATTGCAAAATTATATGTCCACAATGCATAAAATACAGTCAAATTCAAGTCACATCTAGGTAAAAATTGAAACCATATTGAGCCACTGGAGCAGCTCTTCAATTGATCCAGCATCCCATTGTACTTTTAACTATGGATAAATGCAATTTAATCAGCCATTCCCATTGATTAACTCTAAGTTAACCTAAGTATTTATCGAAGAAACATGCAACTATAAAAGAAAAGAAAGTCATGCAGAACATAGCATCCCCATAATAATCAGCAAGTTAACAAGAGGGGGTGAAACCTTAGTCCCACCAGAACTAATGCAAAACTCCCTATCAACTTAAATAGGACCAAAATCCTCCATCTAAAATTCGTGACAGATCAGGTCTTAAGATAGTAGGGAAGTCTGTCCTTGGGCACTAAGAGAGATAAGCAGAAGCAATAGCTCCAGAAAGGAAAGTTCAGATGTTTTAATTATACCTTAGCAATTATTACCTGGATGAACTGGGCTCAGCAAAAGGTATTCTGCTCCCTAAGAAGTTCAAAAACCCAAACCAACAGAACCCCACAGTTCGGAGCTTCTGCCTTGCTGCATCTCATCTTTATCAGAGTGGAGCTTGCGTAGAGGGATCCAGCTAGGATTCAGAGAACCTGAAACTGCAGCTCCTCTCAGCAAGCTGGGGACAAGTGTTGAGCAAGCGTTAAGGGGCCAATGAATGCTTCCTCCCCCTGAAAGGCCTCAACTGTCTCAATCGCACACCATGGCCTCACTCCAGGGGAAGACTTCATGCCCATTGCTAACCCCACTTCCTGAAGCCAGGCCATTCACAGCCAAAAAGCAGCTGGACCTACACTTGGCTATTGCCGTAGCAAAGCTATAGCCACCAGATTTTTCAGAGAAGTGCATTAAACCAATTATGCTTCCCTGAGGTCCTCTCTGGAGACCTAGGGAGGGAAGTTTCTGTTTTTGAAAGCCTGGCCAGTGCTCTGTGATTATAACTAGACAGAAGAGCTTAACAGTTGCCTTCATAAATTAACAAATTCACTAACAAATACCTTTTCTTCAATAACAAATTCAGATGTTTGTTATCCCTATTTTTCCCTGATTATAGTCTCTAAATTTTTCAGAGGCAGCTATCATGATAAGGAAGGAGAGGTCTGGATGAAAAAAGAAACTCAAATTTTGCACCATCTGTTAAATGACTTCCAGTCTGAGAGAACAGATGCTGGACTTCATTATCAGTTTTTGACTGATCTAGAAGTATTTTGTTAATTGGGGCTAAAACTACAGCTAAGACAAAATAAGTGTCAGAGAAAATATGAAGGAATAGCTCAAATTTTTCTCAAACTACCTGGTCACTCAGAGTAGATTTTTGTAATTTTGGTAATCATCATATGGCATGAAAATAAAAAGTCTTCCTTTGACAACAACTAAAAAACAGAATATATGCTCTACTTAGATTCTATAAATACTGTGAACTGCTCAAACAGTTCATCAGGTTCATCCAGTCCACCTGAACTGGACAGCAATGTTCTTTTATTATATTACTGCATGTTTGCTGTTTTGTTTTATGCATTACTTATTGTACATCTGTCCTGCACTCTCCTAGAGACAAATCAGTGCTGTCTTCAGAGATTCATATGACAATCACCGTTCAAAAATCTGATCAACTACTGGTGTATCAGTACATACCATATAAGACAGCATACGGTCTAACTATGAGTATTTCTACATAGAACTGAACTGCCAGTTCTGCATGTGCCAAACACCAAAATGCCAGAAGTGCCAAAACAATTAAGCTAATTATGGAAGTCAGGTTCAATTACAAAATGATTGTTAAGATAATAGTGGCATAAATACACAGACCTAATTTTTACTACATGCACTGAGAATTGTTTCATCTACCAACAGCTCTGTTTTTTCTAACTTGCACATGACTGCAAGGAAGCAGTTTAATGTGAAAAAAATACGTGTTTGTGGCAAAGGAAATGCAGCATTAATTTTAAGTTTTCAGCAGCAATATACAGAACAAATTAATTTTCTCTAAATACTGCTTTAACACTTGCACGAAAGAGCATAGCTATATTCAGAAATGCAGTTTCAGTTGTTTGTGCCATGTTTTTTCATTCGTCAGATATCGATTCTTCCTGTGTTTTAAAACAATCTGTACCTAATTTAACCTATGTTATTTAAGCTTTCTATGCTTCCCAAAACATTATGCCAAAGCATATTTCAGTATGATTGACGATGAGAGGTTTAGAAATGGTACTGTTGCAAAAATAAGAGCTGGTGTAATGTATTTTGCTGTAACAGATTTTCACTTTAACAATAAAAACTTTCAACCTTCTGGGCCTTTCCTTCTTACATGGCATTTAAAAAAATCTGAGAGCCTTTTCCACTGTTGTTATCTGTCCAGCTTTGATGGTTACCCCTATAGCTGACAGAGGGATGCTCCGTATTTTAGGCATAGAGAATTCCTTTAGGCATATAGGATTCTTGTGTACTCATGCAAGTCAGTGAAGCATGGTAAGGTTTTAGCCTCCAAATATAACTGCAGTCCCCATATAATGGCATAAAATGCATTTGTCACTGCTGATATTATATTTAAAAAAACCAAAACAAAACAAAAAGAAAACAAAAACAAAAAAACCCAAACCAACAAAACAACAAAACCCTATCTTTCTCTCCTTGATGGTCAAAAATAAATCATTCAAAAAATGTCCTGGAATGCAACAAATTTCAATTTTTCCACTTTTTTCAATTTTCATGGTTATAATACAGGAGAGGTCAGCATTCCATACTGACATACTCACTTTACACATTTCTCAACTTCGCAAAGAGAGTAAGATCTGCACTGTTAACCAAGAATTCTTCTTCATACTTTCATTTATCAGACTAAGTCAGTATTTCATTAATATGTAAGTGCTTGCAGCAAAAATCAAGAAAAACCTCTCAGCTCAAACAGGTCTGACAAATGACACAGGACTTTGACAACATTCAGCCCCCTGTAACACCATAATGTACTTGGAGAATCACTAGCACTTTTAAAATTGCACCACTTAGCAAATAACACAAGCCATTGCAAAATAAGATGCACACTAAATCCTTAGATGCACACATATTTGGCCATGCAAAGAGAAACAATGAACAGTCAACTAATATCCTGTGTTGGCCTTCAGAACTACGGAGTTAAGATTGAGAGCCATAAAACATCATTTATATGTTAGTCATCTCACTTTCTATTTACTTACCTCATTCACATGAGCTAAACTGGAATTATGGTCTTAAATACAACATCTTCAGCTGAAAAGGTTCCCACCTCCAGCACATGTTGTTGAACCCCAGTTGTTTCCTCCTGCTCCCTAATGTGCCAGTACGGCCATCTGTGGAATCTTGCTATAAACTAGTTGTGATCTAGGGTGAAACATCCCCCTCACACCAAACAAAGAGGCTGGGGGTTTCTGAGTGTTTTTTGTTTTGAAACAAAACAGTGATAGATCAGTTTACACAACTGAGGACAGGGAGCGAATTGCAACACTGTGTAGGGAAGCTAAAAGGGAAAAGGCATACATTTCACAAGTAAATGAAAGCAGGTGTAAATGCACCATCATTTAAGCCAGGATTCATTTGGCATAAAGTAGTGTACAAGCCTATGAAAAAGCTCTGTTCTGCCTGGTACACTTATGCATCCTAGCTCACATGCAGAGATTCTGAAGTATTTCATCTTTTGATAAGTAATATAGGAACACTTTCCCCACACACAAACACAAAGCTTCAGGCCTTAAAATTGCAAAGTAAAAAATGTGGCCCAAGTGTGACCAAGACAGCATCACTTTTAGAAGATTTAATCAGGTGTTATTGCAGGCTGGCTTCAGAGTTACTGCATTCTCACTAATTGTGTCTTTGCACTAGTATATAGTAATAACTATGCTGAAAACAAATTTGTCCTCAAAAGGGAAGAGTCAGGTTGTGAAACTGAAAAGTGGGAGAAAGAAGAGACTATGCAGTGTAGTAGCAGGGTGCCAAAGGAAGACAGAAATGCCATGAGAAAACATGGGAAGTGAAAAAGGGTGCAAGACCAATGAAGCATATTAAAGGGGAAGTACATTTTTTTCCACTAAACAATGGTAAACTGGACAATATGATACTGAACAAATAAACAATTGCTAGAAATTCAGTTCCTATTACAGTGCCTTATGTCACCATTGAGCTTTATGTAAATACCTTATTTTAAAAAAACAGAACCACTTTTAACTGACCGTATCATCTAAAATAACCATTTTGTCCACAGGAAGTTCTCTCCTTTACAGAAAATGAGTATGATGCACTTTGTTTTAGATCCAAATTCATATATAGCTTATAAAACTGCTATATACCAACAGGTAAGAACAGGTTTTGCCTTTAAGAAAAAGGTGAGTTACATGACACCTACTGCCACAACATGCTTGAGACTGTGGTCACTGGGATGAGCGGCACTTGGGTGGAAGTCAGCAGGTGGGCCCAAAGCTGGATCACTGCTCCTTCGTACTAGAAGTGGTGTGCCTAAGAGACAAAATAAAGAGCAATGGTTAAAGGGTGCTGCAGGAACACAAGGTAAAGCTTCATGTGATTTAACTAAGAGATGTACAGTGCTTAAATATAAGTTTATCTGTGGCAATATCTGCCTGGTAAATTACTAGATTTGATGGGGTTGTGCCATTTAGTATTTACCAAGCTAAAGAAATTAGAACATTTTAAGCTCTGTTATACAGGCTTTCATCCATGAGCTGCTAAATTAGGTGAAAACTGCTGACAAACAGGAGAAAAAGGCACCTTCTCAGAAAAACAAATGAGCAGTTGCATGTATCTGTGACCACAGGTACCATCAAGTTCTGACAGGGAAATCATACGCTTGATCTAAGGAATAACTATGAACACAGGAAGAACTGGACTGCTATTGTTAGTTCCTACAACTGGTAGCGGTTACTCAACTAAACCAGAACACGGTCTAAAGCCTTTCATTCCACACTCAGGAGAGGTCTCATTGTGCTGTTTTGCATTAACCCACCAAACTGGGATCTCACAATCTCATTTTCAACTGTTCCTTACTTTCTCCTGGTGTATGTCCAAAAGCCATACTGCTTGCCTCTCCCACACCAGTTATACAAGCCCACCTTTAACCTGTATGGAAGGTCACTTTGAATATGATGGCTTGACTGTATATATACAGTCATAAATATTATTTCCATAAGCTCACAAGATGCAACAGTCCCTCACCACTACTTCCATGCCATCCCAACCTGAGGCATGTAAATGACAGATCAGGCACAGGTTTTTGGCTAGAGGGGCAGCTGAAAGATAAATGGGTAACTCTGGACATTAACTTCATTTAGTATCTAACATGCTTTGGGCTGGCTCTGCAGAGAGAGCCTAGATAAGGATATAAAGGGGAGAGGGGGAAGAGGTTTTATTCACAGCAGATCTGCCTCCCACTACCGACTGCCAGGATTCCCAGGGAACAGATGTAGGCAGTTGCAGTTGTTTCAGAGAAGCTGTAGACTAAACAGCGTCCTCTTACAGGTATCTCCCATTAGGCTCACCAACTCTTCATGTCTATTCATGTACTGCCTGGGAATAACCTCAAAGACCAGTCACAGCAGCTTCTAGCAACGCAGCCGTCCAGCTGGCAGAAGATGTTTCCTGCAAAACCTCCAGGTGGGACGAGAGGGAAAACATCTTTAGTAATACGAGGAAGGAATTTCTCATATTACCCAAAATAAAAGTAAACAAAAATGACTTTTTTTTCCCCCACAAGCCTTTCCAAAATAATTTATCCATAGGCAAAAAAAAAAATATTTAAGAGAACGTTGGTTTAAAACAATAATTTGTCAAAGGTTGCAAGCGAGTGAAAATAAGATTATAACTGTCAGTTATAATATTAATTACAGTGGCTGGGACTGATGGCAGTCATAATTACAAGATCTGTAATAGAAGTTTGAACGTGCAACAGTTTCTTCATTAGAGAGATGCTAACAAAGCTAGAGTGACTGTACCATGTTCACTCTCAGAACAACTTTAATTACAGCTCGAATAAATACCAGCACCTGATGCTGAGGAACAACCAGCAAATCTAATGCTCTCACCATTCCTCACACTGAGCAACAGTTTTTATACGCAGGTAGTACTTTTTTATCTCCACTTATGCAGGAAATCAGTAAGAAAAGCAAAAGTAAGACTTAAATTTGTGTCCTGGTAATGAGGGAATGCTCAAAAAAAAAATCAAAAGGTGAATACTGTTTTTTGTTCCAAGTGATTATCATCTTGATATCAAGAGCTATGTGTGTTTTTACAAGGCGATTCTGAAGAAAGGGATTGATCACCAAATTTATCCATTGTGTGATTTTCCAAAAGTGTCAGTAGGTCATCAAAAGGAACCAAATCTCTCCACTCAAATATTTCTGTTCTTCACGTGGTGCTGAAGAGAAATTTTCCTCCCCTCTAAGCACATTTGATAAGAAGGTGTATTAAACCTAAAGCTAAAAAGTGCTGGATTTTTAAGTTACTCCCTCCTTTAAGATGAATACTTATTACACAGAAAAAATTATTTTAAGTATGACCAAAGTGTTTCTGGTGACCTGCATCCAATTTTCAGTCTCTCTTCAATACAACAGTTTGAAAACAGATGCTGAGACACTTTTGTATGGTTCAGCATAATTTAGTCTCCAACTCCTTTTGACATAAACATGAACAATACAGAGAAACACTCTTGCTAAACTACCAGAAAGCCCTTTTGCATTGGTACTTTTATTTCTAACTTCCACAACTCAATGAGCCGTATTCCAAATTCAAATTAAAACATACTATTGCTTATACTCTTCAAGGCCATCTCCCAGCCCCTTTTCTCATTTCTGTCTTCCTTTTTCCATAGTGAGAAGAGAGTAAAAAAATTTCCCCACAGTCAACTGAAGAGGCCAAAGATGGAAAAAGAAAAAGAAAGAACCAACAAAAAAACCCCCCACTTATATCAAGCCCACTCCTTCTCTGAAAGCCAACACTCTAAAATTAGATTTCTCATTTTTCCTGAGCTGCCTCCTATAACTAAATCCTCACTTCTCTCTCATTCCTCTGGCTGAAAGATGAAGTCTCCCACCTCCGTGGCTGCTGGGAGACAGGATCTTCATTTGTTCCAGGGCTTCCCAGCTTCCACAGCAGTTGAAAGAAGCTGTCTCCTGTACCACACCGTTCACATAACGCTTGTCTAGTAAGACAGGACCATACTTAAGCACTTCTGCTTGCTCCCTGTATTGATTGCTGCAAGGTGCTGTTTTTACCACATCCCCCCACCCTCAATTTTGAAGACCTCCTTTTCCTTACTTTCTGCCGCTGTTTTCAAGAGAAACCAAAGCAATATTACATTGTCCCAGCCTCAGTTTACAGCTGACTGAACTTTGAAACCAAAGTTTGCAGGAGCAGTGGGATTATAGAGAATATTGTTTTCCAGTTTGGGAAGATGGCCTTGGCAGCTATTTGGTTTCTTTTTATTCCTGCAAGTTTTTGCTTATTGCCACGAGGCTATGGAAATTTATGGTGCTCGTCTGCAATGCTTCCTTACTTGCCCAAAAACAGCTGGACCATTGTCTACAATGCTTTCTCTTTTCTCCCAAGCTGTTGTAAATGTTAGGGTCCTACAGATCATTTGCTTGTTGAAGAGAAAACCAGAGTCTATTTTCTTAATTTTTAAAAATATATTTACTGACATACAGCATCATTTCTTCTACGGACATATCACAAATTGTAACATCTCTGTGAACCAAGTCAGCTGAAGTCTTTAGCTAAAATTATCCAAAACAGTCTCTCTGGCCCTCACTGCTTTACATGTGTACACCACAAAGACACTGGAGCATGAAAACAGCCTTTTATTAGACAAAAGTATATTGAACCAAAATGCCCTCTCTAATAGGGGCAAACCAATGGCAAGCAGGAAGATTAGATGAGAGACTTGAGAAAAAGCAGTAGTCTCCCTCCTTGCAGGGAGAATCCCTTATTGCTTTCCAGGAGACAGCAATTCTCAGCGGCTCCCTGAGCTAACCGACTCTCCTCCATCTCCCCTCATCTCCTCCGCAGCTCAGGCTGCTCCCTGCCATAAGACCACCTTCCCTGCCACTCAGTGCCTCCCAGCCCACGCTTCTCCTCCACAGGCTCCTTTCTTTTTCAGCCTCTCCCTGCCACTTCTGTACTGCACACACAGAGCTCTTGAAAGCCAAGCATGCTCCCTTGCACTCCAGAAGAGAGAAACCTCCCCAGATCCCACTGCCCAGGACTCAGCCCGACTCTGGGGTCAGCCCATGTCCATTATACAAACATACTTTGATTTTGTTCATCACTGTCTTCCTTAGACATGGATAAAATATAATGAAAAACCATCACTGATACCATTTATTACAGACATACTATAGACAATTATATACATTTTTACTTAAGAGATTATGTCATCTGTTTTCTTCTGTCAGGAAACAGAATGTTGCCTTTTTCCCTACTGTTTTCCTTTTGTTGTGCTGTGTTTTCATGTTATTCTACTCGTGCTCTTGCATTTGTGCTGAACATTTATAACAACCAGTGTAAGCTCAAACAGAAAAGTCATCTTTTCCCTGAATGATGAGACACAGAAAACCTCCTTTCTGCATACCAAGTTGATCATACAAACAAGTTATTTACAAGCACTACTGTTCTGTGCCAGAGTAGCACTTTGTATTTTAAACTGAGGAACTCTGTTAAAAAAAAAAAAACCTAGTTATCCTTATCTTGCTGCATTGCATCAGTAATTTACAGACAACAAAAATTCAAACACATGCCCAAGACTACAATTTTTTGCATGATGGCAGCTTTTAACCTCAATCACTTCAGGGTGTATTTCCCCTTCTTTGAAAATTTGCACAGAGTACCTTCTATTATGGTACCATATCACCTTCTAAGCACATATGGATGTCCCCGCCTTATTCACAACACGTACCCTTTGACAAAGCTAATGAGAAAAAGTCCCACGGTTTTCCTTACAGTAAACCCTGTGTCGTTGAGTTTCAAGCCATGTAGATCAATCTTTTCCTTTTGCTAGCATCACCCTCAAAAATTAGTATCTACACAGATTCATGGTTAACAGTGTATTTTCCCTGAACTCTTATGTTTTGGAAATATTTTTTTTTTAACTGCAAATATGGTTGAAACAAGCATATGGTAGAAACCACACTTAGATTTAAATTGGTTACATTAGGAAAAAAAAAACAGAAGAGAGAAGTTCTGCCATTTGTGCACAATTAAAAACTGAAAACTTGCATCAACACAATGGCAAAAGAAACATCTCCATGCCAGTTGTAATCCTATTTGGGGGGTGGGGTGGGGGGGTTTGTGTGTGGTGTTTTTTGGTTTTGGTTGGTTGTTGTTGGTTTGTTTTGTTTTGTTTTTTTTTAATTTCACAAAAATGCTGTACAGAGACATTAACACTTACGCTGAATAAAAGTGCACTCTGTCTTACTTAACTTCAGCCCTTTGGCAGATCAAGAAATCAGCATCTGAGGTTAGGAGGGGGCTGACTAACAAGAAGTGATGGGTTTGAGAACACTGTGCAACCTTAGATAACTAATATCAGGTTTGGAGTTCAGGATCCGAACGCGGTCAAGGGAACTTTGGAGCTCCAGCTGTCCCTCCTGGGGTCCCCCTAAACTCTCTAGGCTCTGAGTTCTGGCATGAAATTTGATGCCTAAATTTAGACAGCTGAGTATCACTCAGGGTGCCCAGTACCACAAAGAAAATTATTCCAACCCATCCTTAATTTCACTCTTTTGTTCTTAAAGTCCCCTTGCTCAGGAAAGCACAATTCACCTCCAGGCTGAAATCCTTTTATTCTTTGGGATTTAGGTTGCAGGTTGCTGTTACAGGGCCAAATTCAGAAAACTGAAGACAACCAGAGTTTATTGCCCACGAGCATTTTTGGTAGGCTGTGCCATTTATAATGCAGCCAAATTACATACTAAAATTGATTTTAGCATTGCTTTGGGTGCAAACACTCTCAGGTGACTTTTGGGTAAGCTGACAAATGAAGGAACACAGGAAACACAAGCACTGATGCAGTGGCAACTAACATATTATGAGGGTTTGTTTGTTTGTTTTTCCAGGTAACAGGAAAGAACTATTTTAGAAGAGAACAAAAGATACACTTGGACAGAATACCACAAGTGAGTAGAAAGCGATTTACAATATATCACCTACATGGTTTAAGTCATAATTTTAAATTCTGCTCCTGCATATAAAAATGCTGACTATGATGGGGAAAAAGCTGTCCATCAAGTGTTTATCGAACTGTCAACTGTTAAAGGCTATACCAATGACAATGACTCTGCTGCCTGCTTCCAAATTACGCTTGCCTGGACAGACAGACAAATTATTATTTTCTCACCTGCATGTGCCTCAAAATATTTTTTAGAGCTCCTTCTGAGCAAATCACAACAAAATTTCAAGTCAGAGTTGAATCAAACACCATATGCATACTACACGCATACACACACAAATGTGAAATTGCACTTCAGCATAGACAATTCTTGGCTGGAAGATCTCTGAACAGACAACAAAAACAACCACCATTTAAAATGGAAAGTCAGAATGACTTTTAAACTGGTACAGTCATGAAGCAGTTCAGGCACTGGAAACAAAATATTACAAGCAGGATATTAATTTATATTTAAATATAGGGAAGGTCATTAATATATACCTATTTTTCTTCTTTTTATCAGAGGAATTTCACATTAACAGGCATACAGACAGTTCTGCCAGTCAGCACTTTTTGAAAGCACTAAGCAATAACTGTGGGTAAATTTGGTCACCCTCAGATTTATTGCTTACCACCACCTGAAGCATCATGTAATGGTTTTGCCATGCACTTAAAACGTAGCTGACATTAGCTTGTACGTTCCACCATGTGATAGGACCGTACCTCTTCTTTTTTTTTTTTAAATACGTAATGCTCTGATGATGTGACTTTTGTGTTCAAAGCTAACTCAAATTGTTCATAATAGCACCTATCAATACAATTTCAGATCTGCAGCTATCTGTTCTTTCCAAAGTGCATACTGCACTTTTTAAATTCCCATGGATACAAGATTAGATTAATGAACTAGGATGATGTAATAGTTAAGAAAATTGACTTAAATCTATAAACAGATGAAAATCCATTTCCAACAAGCTCTTTTACATATTAACCCAGTGCAGAACAAAGTATTTTTCTATCACTTTAAATAAGGTGTACTTTTTCTTACAAAGAAACAAAAGAAAAATAAAAGCAATCACCTACAAGTAAAACCCAGTAAAGGCTTTGAACAGAGATTGGTTTGGGGGCGGGGGGTGTTCTGTGCCATAAATTTCAAAAGAACAATTTTCTCTGGTTGCATGTGCTATAACATATTAAGTAAGAATTCAGTTAAGAAGCACAAGAACTGTCCTCACAGCTTTTATGAGCAGAATGAAATTTCTTTGGTGTCGTCATCATCAGAAACAGTACCTAATGAAACAACTAAGGAATGTTTACATTTACAGATTTTGGAGTTTCAAAGATGGGCATGTAAGAATCACCTACGTACATTATTTCAGTAATAAAGTTAATGCAGATCCCATTTTCAGGATCAAAATCCACACCCATACGAAAAGAAGTTAACCACTTCTCATCTTAAGGCAGTAGGATACGTATGTATCTACACAGGATGTACAAGTAATGCTGCTACTTTATCCGTTTCAGCATTTCTCTCAAGAAAGCTTCCAGCTGAAGGACAGGGCTTCTTTTCTTACACTTTATGTCACAATACACATCAGATCTAGAGTAATTTCAGGATCTTCTCACCTCTATCAACACAATGCTCCTATTTTCACCTCCTTGTGAGACAGACAGGGAGCACGCAGAGTTACTGGAGTGCTGGGAACATCATGACTCGGCTTCAAAGAGTCTTGGCTGCAGGTACAACATGGAAGAGACTGGGCAGAAGGGAAGGAGCTGCAGCAGAATCCTCCTGGCGCAAGGATTAATCACCTCACTCACAACAGCAAGTTGTGATTTTTTTTCCCCAACCCAACCACTAGCAAAACGTGCAACTCCTATCCTTGCTGGCCAGACTGATTAGGAGCTTTGTAAGAACAGAGTGCCTATTACCAGCAAGAATCGGCACTTTCCACTATAGGCAAGGCTTTCTTTTATTCTTGTCCAGGTGAAACATCTTTGTGTGAATCACACCATCATTGTGCACCCACTGACTGATGCACAGCCTCCAACTTCCAGCTTCAGACACAGGATTAAAAATTAGAGCAGCTCCAAACATTTTATGTCTTTTAAGTATCATTTGGGGGAAAAAATTCACCTGTGTTATATTAGAATTTCCCTACACACACACACACAAAGTTTTTTTGTTTGGAAGGGTTGAGTTTGGGTTTGTGGTTTTGTATTTGTTTGGGGTTTTTTGTTTTTCTTTTTCTTTTTTCTTTCTTTTTTTTTTTGGGGGGGGGGGGTGTGTGGTTGGTTTTTTTTAATGGAATCTCTTTCAAATGGCATTCAGATGTCAATGGAAACGAAACTTTAGATATACTTAAAAACACCAGCCGTCTTAGTTATCCAACTTGCTGAACACAGCAAAAAACATTCATCTTATTAAATAGACTGTTTTTTTAAGCAGCATATTATCTGTAGTTACTGAATTTAAATCAATCATTTTAGGCTAATATATCCTATAAGATTTTAAAACTAATAGATCTCAGACTCTCGCACCTCATTTTTATTCACAGATTGAAAGGTGAAAATAAGCGTTCCTTCTATTTCAATTCCCAGCCCATTTCTCAACTTCAAATGAAATACTTAATGAACTGTACTAGTCGAATAAACTGACACAAAGAAAATATTCTGTGCACCTGCAAGAGAGGCCACACTGCCAAAAGCTGGTTTAGCACTTCAGCTAACATCAGTTACAGGTGCTTATGCAGTCACTTTTCCACAGTTAAACAGTTTAATTTCCTTTAAAGCTTTGGCAGCTAAACTTTACAGCTTGAATATCACTCTGGTAGCATTTTATTGCTAGCAGTAGAATAGTAAAAAACTTTTTTTTGAATATTTTAATGATATGTTAAAGGAGTATGACAAATTACGGCATTAGTAGAGGTTTTTGTAATATTTAAATATGACCTGTGTTTTATATATCTGATCTAAATTAAGAACCTTTTCTGTTTCGACCTTTCCTTAAAAAAGTAGTCCTATTATAGTTATTTTCTATTCTAGTCATGGTAAACTAGTTTTAGTCTCAAATTTCAAACTTCTTCCTGCCAATTTTAAAAGATGTTAAGATAAAACAGTGAAACCTCCTGAACTTGAAACTTTCTGGGAGGTTTCAAGGAATGATAAGCACATAAGAACAGCTATACTGGCTCCACCAAATACTCAGGGAGAGGGCACAACTGCAAAATGGTGTATCCTACCAGCTTGCAAAAAATAATGTTTGAAATCTTTCCAAATCAGAGTGGCATCAAGATCACCATATTTTAACAGCCACTGATGAGCGTCACCTTGTGAATTTGTCTAATTCTATTGTAACTCATTGATTTTTGGCCTGTAACACTGAATTACACAATTTAGTTGAATGCTTCATAAAAAAGTTAGTTTAGGGTTGTTTTGCTTCATAATCTGTTGAACAATAGTTTTGTTCAATAATCCTAGCTTTTATGCAGTAAGGAAAGTGAATAATCATTCCCTATTAATCTGTCTTAATATTTAAAATGAGGATCATTTGTCCCCTTTTGTGGGAAGGTTAAGAAGACATGACAAAAATAATCTGCAAGATTTATCTTTGAAGTTAACATACTACATCCTTCTTTTACTTAATGTCTACAGTAAACAGACTTCCCTCTAATGAAGTAATGAGTAAAAAAGAAAGCAAAACATAGATCAACAGCCAGTGTGTCTATGGGAAAATTGTGCAACATATTGGGAGGGAGGTGCATCTTTTGCCAACTATGTTCAGGAGTAGTAAATACACAACTCTCCATTTTACTTGGCTTAGATTCTAGATATCTGTTGTAAGAAACAATCAGAATCTGAAGTGGCACTTCAAAGTAAAGAGACAGAAAAATTAACTATCAGCTAAGGCTCTTGAAAGGGTAAATTAAATGGAAAGCAGTGAGAAAGAACTACATGGTGATGGGCAAAGTGACTGAATAATTTAGCTGTTATTTGTAACTTCTCTAATGCCGACTTTCATAAAGATGTGTACATCTGTATACTGGAACATGTTCATATGGAAACAAACAGTAAGCAATCCTTAGCAAACAAACATTGCAAAAAATGTGTAAAAATATACTAGTCTTGTTTCCTAAGGAAAAAAAAAAAAGTGATCTACTACCTCAAGACCTTTAGTTAAAGTCTAATTTTTTTTTAACTTGAACAATTTCAAACTATCAACCAGCCAAGCTTAACAGGCTCATTTTCAACCTGAAATACACGTTTTGCCATATTCCCTCACAGCTAATACAGCACATAGTACTGCAGAGATTTATAAACACACATACACACTCCTTTGTCCTACCTAGCACTTAAGTGTACTGACAGAGATTGCACTATAAGGCCTTTCAAAACCTTCAGCTGCAAATAATTAGCTTACTAAGTGGATTGGTTTGTTTCTTTTAAGAGCTACTATCTTTGAAATTAGTTATGCATTATAACAATATACAAGTACAAAAACTGCAACATCACAAAATTAGTAAAATAGACAAAAATCTTAGGAAAAACACTGGCATCAAATAAAGTGTGTCAAAAAGCAGCGTAGACTTTTGTAACAGAATTTATTCCATCATTCTAAGTTCACTACCATCCCCCAAAATCTTCCCTGAGGCAATAGAAGGCTGGAAATGAACATCTCAGGTAGAGAGCTACTGCAGGAAAATGTGTAACTTGGGATGGAAAAATATTTTTCTCCCTACTTAGCATATCTTCATAGGGATACCCCCTTGCCCCAAAGTAAGGCAGATTAAACCAAGTGCAAAAGGAAGAGAGACAAGGGGAATAATGATCAGAAACAATCTCTGGGGAAATCAGAAGCAGAGGGGCTATTCAAAGGAAAGACGGTTCTTTTTTAACCAACTACGCACGTGAATTCATTACCCACACTACTACTCAGTTCTTGGGTATGGGGAAAGAAAAGAACAACTGGCTTGTTTTCTAAATGGGCAACCCAAAGACGGAGAAACACATGAAATTTTTAAATCTTTATCTCTCTCTCTCTTTACAGAAAGCATTACTGTACTGTTTTGCTGCAATACAAAGATAAACTTCAACTATGCTGGTGCAAAGCTTATTTCCATGAATCAAGGACAACTAAGTAATACCAAGCCTAAGTCATGAGGTCAAAATATACCAAGCCTGCATTCTGACTGAAATGAAAAGTTATCTTCAAACCTTTAGCTTGCCTGAGAACAGAAGCCATTTGTTTTAGGAACACAAGTAGACTTTAATTGATCATCACAATTCTTTAAAACCAGATTAAACTGAATGCTGCAGAGGAGAAAAATCTATCAAGTACAGTGTCATCCTCACAACACCTATGACAAACAACACAGAACAACGTTTGATAACATTACTATGAGAGCAGCCTTCCAGTGCAGAGAAAGAGAATAAAGTCATATTTGCTTAAGGAAATAAGCAGTATTGCCTCAAACCACAGAAGGCAGCATGTGCTTCTATAATGCATTTCCTTTGAAACTTACCAATTTCAAACTGTTAATTTTCCCTGAATCATACAGGAGAGAATTATATGCATGTAGTACTCTCAATGTACTGACAAACATTGGAATGCTCAGCCAATAAACTGACGCTGAAGATTAAGATGAACAGGACAGCTTTTATATAAGAAAAAGTGTCTTTCCTACTTATTCTGACATAGCATTTATGCTGCATATAAGCATTAGCAATATTTTGTTTATCAAATTAATAGTTCAGTTCATATCTGTTTTCATAACTTTTAAAAAAAACATAATCATGTTGTTTCCTCTGTATTTAAAAATACGCTGTCTGTATATCCATAGTATCTCAACACCAGCTTGAAAGAGGACTAACCAAATATATGCTGTTTAAAATGCCCCCAAGCCTACTTAAAATACTCCCACTTCAAAGCAGACAAGAAAGAGAAGGAATTCTTTCCTAGCTCTGAAGTCTGAGCACAGAAACGGATGAAATCCATACCCCGGAGGTAACAATTTAAGCCCTGCCAGGCCTATCAAGGGAGAAACTTCCAAAGACTCCTGGAAGAAACCTTACCTTCTATTCCCTCCGACTTCAAACTGAGTCACTGCCAATGGAGGCATCTCTGTTGACTGACTTAGCAACCCAAACACGTAGGGCCATTCAAACTAAATGAGTGTTTTGAACAACCCCTTGAAGCACCATTTAAGCTAGAGCAAGCCCAAAACCAGAGGAATATATTAAGCTGATTAAATATATACTCTGAAGCCCCTGAAACACCTTCAAGGAAATTACCTAAGAGTGCAGGTAACCTCTCCCAAATGTTAAAAAGACATGGCTGCAATACTGACGACTGCATCAAAATAGAAAAATCAAAACTTTCTAGGCTAGTACGGTTATTATCCTGTAGTAGACCTACTGAGGGTTGGAGTTCCCAGGTAGCAATCTGTTTTCAGGAAACAAGTGTCCACTGCAAAGACACTACATAAAATGTCCAGAACTGAAAGAACTGACTGTTCAAAAGCACAAGTGCCTCAATATAGCTTGAACTTCAACTGTCATTGCCATTCATAAGCTTAATTTAGGAGAGGGACTGTAATCAGCCATTCCAACCATCATTTGCACGCAAGTCTTCCGCTTGCCTAGAATGTTGATCAGATGAGGTATGCGCGTGCATTTGTGTATATATGTGTATATATAAAAGAAAATCTTGTTCTCAGAGATTTACTATGAAGCAAAGGCATGCAAATTTTGAAATACCAAAGTAAGACCTTTCAGTGAGAAAAGCAAGACACTTGCTCTACTGAGCAGTGAAAGCTTCCAAGTGTAGGATTTAAACTCCTGTAGTTTACAAGAGAATTTCATAATCTGCTATCAATAACTGTTTAAGCAATTATTTCTTCATCTAATCTCAATTTTAACTAAACACTTACCAAGGTATAAATTCATTAAGCAGCTAAACTTTATTGTAATAGCCAACAATCAAAGTAACCTTATTGAGTCTGCTTCCCATAATGCTTGTACTCAGAAAACAGCTTCAGGAATCTTCAATCCGATTCCCAAAGAAAGGGAGAAAGAGGAAAGAATAATTAAAAAAAAAAAAACAAAAAAAAAAAAAAAAAAAAAAAAAAAAAAAAAAAAACAAAAAAAAAACCACAACCACCCCATCATGGAGATACCTACACACACCTCACTTTTTTTCCTACCTTAGTATTCAGAAGTGACAAGTATCACCGAATACTGTGCGTTTTCCTCCAGGCAAAATCATGACTACTTAATACCAAGGAGAGGAGCAAGACAAAAGCAACAACTAAGTTTGCGTGCACTCAGCCATCATCTATCAAATAAAGCAAATGAAACGCTGAGCCAGTCATGAAGGCATTTCCAGCTCAAAGTGACATGTCCATAAAAAGGATTCTCCATAAATAAATGAATGCTTTCCTTCCTGCCCATACGGACTGAAAAGGGAAAAACAAACTGACATCATGAAAAAAACCCAAAAGGCTAAACCTCTTACTCCCCCTTTCCTGTTCCACTACCTACCATGCAGGGAAAAACACTAGAAAAGAACACTAAACTACTGGGAGCAAAAGGAAACCAGAAGGGCCAGTAGCATGCTTATGGGTGCACAGAAAATTACAAGAAGGCTTAAAAGGGCCAACAGAACTACTAACATTAAAAACTCAGACAGTTCAGCTAGTTTAATTGAAAAGCCTTGTAAGAAATTGAAAACTCTCCTACTAAAAACAAAGCACCTGTACTGGCATGTTACATACTTGAAGAGTTACAATGGCACACTAGGGTTTGGGGTTTTTGTTTTGTTTTGTTTTGTTTTTTAAAGGAACATTTCTGAAGTGACTATGTCTCATACTCTGCAGGAATAGCTAGCTTGCAGTTGAAGCTAATGATGACACGAAGCATTCCCTATAGACTAGTGGTCTATGAAGAAGCATGCTTTCACTGGACATTAGCTTGACAATAGCCTGCAAGCCACTGTTTAAAATATCATGGATGCACCAGTTTCATGAGCAGAAGATTACTGGTGGGTAACCATTTATTTGTTAAAGACGTATCAAAAACCTCTAGTCTGAAGTTCATAAACATCTAAAACAAAACATTTTGAAAATATTTTAGGAAGATCACATCAGTTTATACATAGCCCATTAGTTGCTACCATAAAGTAGTATTTTACCACTCTACGTTGTTAGTTCACTTTTTAAAATTCTAACAATAAATGCGTATGTATTCAAAATCTCAAACTATCAGATAAAGAACACCAGACAGGACTATTTCCACATACTGTTAGTATCCCTAATATACATAACCCCATCCATCATGGGCTCTCTAAGGATCTTAACACACTACACAAGAATGTCATCCACTACCCCAGCAAAGCTATCTTTAAGATGAGAGAATGACTGTTCAATCATACATCAGCAACGAAACAGCAGTTTGGAACAGGGAATAAAGGTACTCAGTCAACAAGGTCTGCAAAAGTAAGTCCCTACTCCGTGAAGTCTTCTCAGCTACCACCTCTGATCAAAGAGAAATATAAGGACATGATATACTCAAAAAAACAAACCAACCAGCCAAAACACACATCCAAAACCAATGCCAACAGAAAACAGTGCTAGTTGACCCAGTAATTACTCTACTACCTACATACAAGGATCTCCAAATGTTTCATCATTCCAAACACTAGTTATTGCATCAATGATATACTCATACACAATTTGCCAAAAATCCAACATAATACATTTCGCTGCTATAAAGATAAATGATCAACAACAGTGACTAGACAAAATGTATTCATCTAAATAGCATTTGATTAGAAAGCAAACCCACCACCTGCACAGAATAAAGGAAATAAGTGTTTCTTAAATGACTTTGATATACCAATTTTAAAGAAATGTTATGGCACCACAATTTATCCATTCAAAATAATTTTGTCTCATTATGTAAGCTCAGATGGAAGGAGGTGCAAGAACACTACAGACCAGAAATGAAATATTGTTAGAGATGACATCTATTCCCAGAGAGCATCAAGGTCTTGTGGAAACAACGGGAAAACAACTAATTGTCAGTTGTGGTCTGGCTCAATGAAACAGCTAAGCGTAGCCTTCTGAGGGTAAACAAGTTCAAAAGTGATGCTTAACATACAAGAGCCTTTATGCCAGGCAGGAGAAGGGCTGAGGAGTCAGACAGCCAGAAGACCATATCTGACAGAGAATTTTAAAATAAACTCTTTCACTGGGGTGTAGGTTACTTTACATTTACCATGGGCTAAAGTCATGCTGCTAAAAAGTAGTCAACATACTGTAATTTCACTGTTCATTGTAAGGTTTCGTCTATCCAGAGTTTTATACTTAAGAAGCAAGGTAAAAAATGGCAATGAAGAATTTATGACAGCATTTGGGGTTAAAGATGTCAAAGTGTACCGCCATTCAATTTTGCAAATGTAAATCAGCTATTTAGGCATTTAGTTGCCTGTATCATTCTTTGCAAATTGTTGTAATGTCCACATCAGGAGTGCGCTCTGGGAAATTCTGCTCACAAGGAATAGCCTCACAAGACAAGCTTTCTCTGCTGCCAGTTCAGCAACGGTGTCTCAATGTTCTCTACTTGCCCACAGAAATACAGAAATCAGTAGATTGTTTCTTCACTGTTTCAAACTGCTGACTGGACACGTTAAATGGTTGCATGCTTCTCTAAATTTTGTAATATATATTATTAGCTGCTTTATTACCATTTGTATTGTAGCATGAAATGTATTCTTTACCCAATCACATTTTCTGTCAAATGTGGGTTTTTTATTTTTTTTATTTTTTTTTTTTTACAACAGAACTATATTTATTTCATTGTCAACTGAAACATGTACATCATGATTTTAAGTATTAAAAGTTCTTTTTTATTTTGACAGGAGAAACTAAGTGTAATTAACAAATCCCTGCCAGCCTTGATATTCTTTTGCACTATACTTGAATTATGGATGAAAAATAGAATGGGAACTGGAGGTGTAACTGAACTCAAGGCCCCTCTGCGGAATCTACTTTCAGTACTCTTCTGCTCACTAAACCAAAAAAAGGCAAGATACCTGGCAGATCTTCACTGAATGGAAACAAAAGAAGCAATGCCCCTTCCCCCCTTGCGTTTCTACAGAGATGCAACATTACCAGTCCAACCCACCCAAACAAGAACAAAGACAGCATTGGTACTTCTCAAAAAACTATAGTCATTGGGTGTGCAGAAGTACATGGCACATCATCATTAGGTTTTCATCTACATCTAAATGGATGATGGCAGGTTTCAGTAGATACATCTCCTGAGTATAGAAAACTGTGGAGAAACGATGACTACATCATGTCACCATTTCGGTCATCATGCTTAACAGAAAACACCAGGATACAAAACCCACTACCGAATTGAGACCTGTGTACCTAACAGAACTGAATGACTATGCTTCCTTCAGTAATTTCAGCCCTCAGTATCAGAAACTTCAGTAAAGCCTTTTCAGCTGTAAGAAACTATCAGGTATTGCTTACTTTGCAGTCCAAATTCAGACACTGTCAGCAACAACACCTGATAATCCAGCTCTGCGGGCGGAGCTGGGAGGTGCTCAAGTACATTTTCATCTCACCTTATGTTATGGAGACAGCAGATACTGTGTTCATAAACAGCTAAAGTCTTCCTGCATTTTTCTTAAATTAAACATAAGAGCCCACAGTTTCACCTGTTTGAGAACACCGAGTAAGCTTTAAAAGTAGAAATGCACTGATTTCAGGGAAAAAGAAAAGAAACAGCTGAAAAATTTCCTAAACTCTTAAGAAGATATGTGCCAAGTATTATGAAAGTAGTTTGATAATAAGTAAAATAACAAATTTACTTTTTTGTCCTAAAATTTTGCCAGTATGTGGAAGCAATGTAAGATATAAGGTGCTTTTGGCTTTCAAGTCAAATTAAGATAGCTTTTATTCTGGTTCCCTTTCAAAGTTACAGGTGACAAAGGGCAAAATAAGAGTAACTAACTACATAATGGAAAAACTATGATTTCAGAGCCAAGCTGATCAGTATTGTAACGAGTATAAAACACGAAAAAAAACCTGAAAGTAGTAAACATACAATAAAAAAAAAAAATTCCCCCATCATTGCCATCTCTACCTAGCCAGTAAAGGCTTGAAGACTAAGTATAACATATGATAAACTTAACTGGACCAAATACACAATTTATTAAAAAAAAATTTATGAAGGCAGTATCTGAAGTGCCTTTTCTAAAATCAGTGCTGATTCTCTCACGTTTGAAAACAGCGTTTAGCTTCATGTACTTTATTAAGCATCAAGCTCTAAGTATTCTGAGCAGATCACTAAATGGACATTATTTCTACATAAAACCATGGATCTGGTTTCACTGAATACAGGCAATTAATTAACTAATTAATTAATAGGCAAAATTGTTCCACAATCTGGCAATTTATATAACAGTGGATTCCCTGCATTTCATCCCTAAAGGCATTCTGCAAAAATACTCTAAAAGGTAAGCACATGACAGTTCCTGAAACACAGCTCTACCATGGAAAGCAACGCTTGCTCGCTACGTATATATTTAATCACTTCCTTGCTCCCAAAGTAAGAATATCTTTTTAAACTTATTATTTATTTCTGCTAGCAAGTGTGAGTCAATTCAATAACTAGACAGGGAGCCAGACTACTGTGGTTCATGCATCAATGATATCGATGCAACCAAATTGTCCTTCTGTTTCTTCATTTACTTTTCAATTTGCCTCTAGTGGAAATAGGGACATAATTTAAGGTCTGGGGGCTTGTAAAGGAAACATAAAGGCAAAAATTAAGTCTAAAGAACTGTAATCCATGATTTAAAATCCAGAAGAGAAAACAATTAAATTTCAGAGTGCAGACTAAGTTTATCAGACTGACAGGTAGAAAAATCTTTCATTTACCTTGTGAAATAAAACAATTTGAAAGAGAACCGTTGAGACAAACACATTACATTTATGTTCTCTATCTTAAGAAGCAAGCACCCATTTAAACTTCAAATATATATTAAGATTGCACTGAAAACAAAATAGAACCCTAATTGTCTGCTCTTCTCGTGTTATATTTCATCTCCTTTACACTCTATAGTAGAAGGATTCCACAAATGCTGTGAAAACTGAACTACCTCGTAGCCTACTGGTAAGCTCAAGAGCTCTAGCATTTAACTGTTTTACAGTTATGTGAGGTTGAAATACTCTTCTCTGCAACCCTCAACTTACGTACAACAGTATCCTAGACAAACCACTTCCAATGATTTTTTTTTTAATAGGGCTCAAGTATATGGAGAACAATCTCTACTTTCTGAAGCATGCTAAAATATGTTTACACAGTGCTATTTAAAAATATGCAGTAAATGAAGTGGCAAACCATTCAACCATTGGACCTTTAGCCACAAACTTTTCCATACCTCATGCTTACCAAAAATACAGCTCAAATACATACAAATTATGGCACGAGTAAGTCTTTTCCCAAGGTTCTCAGGTATGAGAAATTCCTGTGTGTCATTAAATATAGAAAGATATTTTTCTATATTCTAGAATAGAGAAAAAACAGAAGTGATCCAGTAACACATAAATCTGAATCTAAAAATTTTCATGCAGTTTGAGTTTCAGTATTTTCTACATGAGGCACAAAAACGAGCAGAGACTTCTGTTAGAAGTTAAGTTACACAGCTTCATCCAGTGAGCTTTATTAGAAATTCTACTTCAGCTCGTTGTTTTTGTTAATCAGCCTTTTCCTTTAAAAATGCAATTAAAATAGACAGACAAGTGAACATTCAATTTCTGAAGTGGTAATCACACTACTCCATGAGAGTTGCACAACTAGAAGTAGTATTTCTATCCTCACCCCACCCACTTACACTTAGAAATTTTATTGCACACCATTAGGAGACTACCAGCAGTACTCAAGAATATGGGGTGAATTGGATGATGAGCTCTGGTGGAATGCAGAGAAGCCTCTCCTGAGCATCATTCATTTGCTAAATGCTGTCAATGTATGACTGCTTTACAGGCAGAGAGTAAAAGGATTCACCTTCAATCTGTTTTTTAAAGCTTCTATATCTACTATCTAGGTGACAGCTTAGCCTGCTCTTAATCCAAGGAAGTATGTCAAACTGCTTTGTGTTCAACGTACAAGACACTAGCTCTTTATAATTAGAAACCAGCGTCTGAACTCTTGCCCTTCCAGGCAGACTGAAACAACACAGGGGACCAGAGTTGCAGCACTTCACATAGTAGTATCCTCTGATATAACAGGGAATTAAGCAGAAGCCTCTCCTAATCACAGTTTGTTCACCTGAAAGTCAAATAGGCAAATAGACTCTGCTGTGTAACTTCTTCAAAGGCAAAGAGGTGACCTGTTTGCAACCAGCATCTCCCTCTTTCTACCTCCCACCCCCAAAACAGGGCACTAGCTCAAATAATCAGTAGAAGTATTTGCACACAGCAGTTTTACACTCACTGAACCCAGGTTCCTCAACAAAAATGCTGAGGTTTTTTTTTTTCCAATGACTTTGTTATTTGAAAATATTTTGCATAGGTTTCATTCTCTTCCACTCTCAGCAGATAAAAATGAAGGACTGTCAGCAACCTACGCAGTCAAGGAAAGGAGAAAAAACAGACCCCAGCTGCATGGATGGGCATAACGTACAACAGGATACAAGGCTCAGGTGCAAGTTTGCCATGCTCAGTTGCAGTCTTCGGCATCAATTTTTCAAAAGCCTAATTTTTGTCACCACAATTGTCTTCACTGAATCACAAGGCAAACAATGAAGTGCAAAAAAAATTCTTTAAGTAAGTAAAATCGGACTACAGACGTACTCAGAAAAAAGAAATAAGAAAGTACTATATATTGGTCAAAAAAATTAAAAAATAACCATGCAAGATATACATACCCAGTTTTAGGGCAGAAGGAGTCACTTCAATCTCGCCACCAATTGGCTGAAAGGCAGCCAGCTGAGCCGCTACCTCCGTCTCAAAAGAGTCTGGGCTATTTCTGTCTGTCAAATTGCCATTGGTGCCATCAGTCTTCCGGTGAGTTTCTTGCTCATCATAAACAGCAATCAGCTATCAAAACAAAAGATAATACAGTTTGTGTATTTAAAGTATTCCCAAACTTCACTTTTTTTTTTTTAAAGTAAAACTTATCTTTCATTTGGACTACAAAAATAAAAATCTTATTTCAGAACAGCTAACAAACATACAGATTCACAAAGGCACGTACATTTGTGTTTAAATACGTTGACTTCAATATGACTTAAGTATATGCTTAGCACTGCCCTGTGCTGACATGCTTTTCTGCATTAGCATGCTCCCGTTAGTGAGGATTTTATATTTTTCCAAAACATTTAGGGCTGAACATGCTTAAA
Organism: Morus bassanus; assembly: GCA_031468815.1. NCBI lineage: Eukaryota > Metazoa > Chordata > Aves > Suliformes > Sulidae > Morus > Morus bassanus. Next base: position 29,326,116 of record CM062574.1, on the reverse strand, counting down.
AGCCCAGAACAGCATTTAATTCTTGGGGGTGGAGGGTGTTATTATTTTAAAAAACTTTAGTGCTGCTCACTGACACACTGCACAAAGGTAACAACCATCGAAGCTATACTGAGTGAGCAGATACATGTTTTATTTACAAGTACATAATAATTGCATTCCAAGGACGAGATACATCCAGCACAGTGACGAGGTGCAGAGTTTCCCTAATAGCCCAACCTATGCCTCTGTAAGGATGAAAGTTTCTTGGTCCAGCTCTACCCACCATGTATCCACCATCTCCTCCCATTCTCCCCTGCAAGCTCATGCCAGATATACCATTTCTGAAAACTGTCCCTCAGTCACTGACTCTTCTACAACTTCAGGCAGACAGGGAGGTCAAGATTAAGTGATAATGAACTGCAAAGTCTGCTGTCCAAACTCACATTAATGTTGACATGAAAATGATAAAAAAAAAAAACACCAGGGAAAAATCATTTTTTGCCTCAGCTAATCTGGCCTCACAAGGATCCTCATTTTGGTCCCTACCAATACAAAAGTATCAGATCATGTGCATCCAGCTTCTTCAACAAGTGACTCAGATACATGTAGCTGGGTGTAAATTGTGTTACAGTTCCAGGAAAACAGTTAACTGTGCTGGGAAAACAAACAAAAAAAATTATTAATTCCCAACAAATCTAAACAAATTAGAAGACTTGCTGTTCTCAGCCAACGGGACACATCCCAGAGCCCTCTCCAAGAGGAGAGGAGGTAACAGCAGCAGTTCAAGCACTTTCCTGCCTGCTACCTGACATGGCATAGTTCTCGTGCCATACAATGACAAACACTATGCTTAATAAGCACTGTACAAGATATCTTAATCTTAAGGTGTTCATTTATTTCACTTTTTCTGAACTCCTCAGGATTATTCTAAAGTTCTTAGCTAATCCTGAAAAAGACCGCCAACACACACAACTGGTGAGGCAATATCGAGATAATACACAGAAACAAGTTTAAAGGATTGATTTACTACTTCCTCTCTCTCTCTCTGTTATTTTAATGTATGCATACACACTCTCTATAGAAAAATATTAGTATGTCAAACCTCTTCTGACACTTCCAAGACATGTGTCAAAAGTTATACCCTGTGGTAAGTAGTATACTGAAACAGAGAGACAAACATTTAAAGGAACTCATTTGCCTAAGGGAAGAAATGAGTGTATGAGAGGGAAAAGAAAAGAAAAATGAAAAGAAAAATCCTGAAGTGCTTCTAAGGAAGAAACTGACATTTTTAGGTCTTCCACTCATTCATAATTTGGTTGCTAGAAATGTGTCAGCTCACATTTACCAATGCATATTTCAGAGACACACAAAACCCCTTAAATAATTAGGTAGAAAACTCACTCTCCTTTTCCATATGGAGTGTGTTTCCTTTCCATGGCCACACAAATAGCTCTTACAACATACAATTTGTTTTTTATTTGTCCAAAGCACATAGGAAAGATTAATTCCAGTAACAAAGACAACTCTTCTTGCAACTTATCCCTGCATTGCAGGGAAACTACCCAGGTGTTCACACTGTATTCATCAACAAGTCATCACTGTGCCCCACAACTACATACAGCCAAAAAGGCTGCCTTAGAGCCAGACATCAACAGACCATGGCAATTTTCTCCAGTACCAAGAAAAAAAGCTATGGTGTCTTGGTTGTTTCTAAAATGACTATTCATGTTATTATGGAAGCCCATCATGATTCAAGAAGTTCCACAACTCTTGTCCACCAAAAGGTTTGCTTTCTTAATCTCACTTTTCCTGTAGAAACTTAATTTTTAAGAAAGAGGCTGTTACTAACGAAGAGGTAATTTGAGATTGTGTAGGACCATGCCACTGAAAGCACTTCAGATAACAGTAGGATACAACACTCCCTTGAACATTTGCAATGTAGAATAGAGTAAATGGAGCTCAGCTGTGGTTTGATGGGAATAAACAAGTGAATTCCTCAGCTGGACCAAGCTGATTATCCCCATGGTTTCACACCCTAGCATATTAAATGCTATATTACATTGTAATACCCTACACTTACTGCCCCAGGATGCTGCAGAGACCAAAAGTAGGGATCAGCTCAAAAAAATTAGACAAATTGATGGAAAAGTCCAGCAAGAACTGTTAAACGGAAACATGCAAGCACTCCCTCAGCAGACTCAAAAGCCCCTAAAACATGCAGTAGTAAAAACCAGAAAAGTAGACTAGGAGAATGTTATTGTTGTTATAATTATCCTATTTCCATATGCTTTCTTTAAGTACTTCCCACTGGTCACCAGCAGAGACCAGAGCAGCAGTTTGGCCCTGCACTGCCACTCTTGGAGGCTCACATACATTACAGTATTATCGCATACTTAGGTTTCTAAGCACTATCTGATTCCTTATTCCCCTGAAGTTTGAATGAAACTTCAGCGAAAATGATAATAGAAAACTATTTTAACAGACAAATAAGGTCACAGACAGACTTCCGATACCTGTAAGATATGGTAGCTTACCTACCAGTCAAGCCCAGAAAGTCAAACTGCATTATGGCTACACCACAACAATTGCACTGGCTCCCTGGGACCGGCACCCCTGCTCCTAACGCCCGGTGCGCCATCGTTCAAGGGCAGGTGGCCATGGCCTGTGGTCAGCTGGTGCCGTACCCACAGCTCCTTTTCAAGGGGTCCCCGGCACCCAGGCCAATCGGGAAGAACAGGGACACCCGAGAGCAGGCGGGCACTGCCTGTGCAACCGTGCGGCAGCAAGGCCCGGCGGGGATCCGGCCGGTGCCACTGCTGGGGGGCTGCCATCCCCGGGGGTCGGGGCCCTCCCCCATCGGCTGCTTCCTCTGAGGGCTGAGGGAGTTCTGTATGTATGCCTTGAGCTCAAGTTATGGCTGATGCGCTCAAGTGACCTGATCTGTAGAGGGTCTAGGACATGAGTGAACGACCCGATCGCAGAGGGTTTTGGGTGTTAGTTTTGTAAGAGGACCCGATCTGCAGAGGGCCCAGGTTAAAATAAAGTTTTGATTGTAACAACTTTGTTGCGTCATTGCTCCACCGAGGATCCCTAAAGCACGTGCCGTAGTGTTGGGAGACACTTCCCAAGAACTAACAGGTTACAAGTCAAACAACTGCCTTGATAGCAGTCAGGTCAAAAATGAGTTTGGTTCAGGCAAAATGACGTACAGAAATCACAGTGTCTGAAACTGGATAAAACCCCCAGGTCTTCACCTGCTAAATTATATGGAAGGATTGCAAGGGGTTTGAAGATTGTATCAATTCTGCTTTCAGTCACCTGTTGAGAAGGTTCAGCACATGGGGACACTCACATCGGCTCCTCTCCTCCCAACGCGCACAGCAGAGTCAGAAGAAAAAGACACCTCCGCCACCACCCCGGTTCCCAGTTCCCACCTTATCCACCCCAGCACTCCATTTCCATACTCTGAGCTGGAGCAGGCAGGGCACAGGTGCAAGTCAACAGCAGGCAAACACCTGCAATACAGCCCAGCAAATGGCCACACAACAATTTCTCAGAGCTAAACCACACAGGCCTCACACTCATCTGAAAGTGGGGAAGTTTCTTATGGCTGTCATTCCTTGAGTGACTTCAGTGTGAAGCCTGCAGTTCCCTAGCCTACACCTAGGCACTATTTTGACAGATTAAAAAAACCAAGGAAAATGTATTTCTTTACAGTATGGAACATACCATTAATTAACATGATCTAAACTCCCATTTTTTAGAGAGTGTGGAAGGAAGATACTTCCAGTACTGCATGTGGAGGTAGCAAAGATGCAATGTCTTTCCTTACCAATGAAATAAACAGCCATTTTTCTTCTAAAATGTTTATTCAGGAGAGAACTCCTCAGGACCGCAGTTGCAGGAGCACCTTATCAGTAGCAATTCTAACATTATAAATACACCACTAATCAAAGCATTATAAATATCAGCTTCGGCCTTTCAAAAGGAATGAATACAATTAAGGTTATGTAAATTAACTATTCAAAAATAATTGTAGTAATTGACTTCTCATTTCCAGTATGGAAAATTCTTTAACTGGAACAGACTGCAAATCTCTTCCAATGGAAAAGAACTTCAGGACACATTAAGAAATCCCCCACAAACTTGTCATGAAAACAACAACACTGTTTGCAACACTAGTTTTTTCTTTACCGGTTCAATATTTATAAATATTGAGGGTTCAGTAGGTCAGCTGATTTTTTAACACATCAAAATATTAGTCTAGACATTTGCAAACTGTAGAAGTTATGCTACTACTCTGTCGCTGTTTTGTACACTTGCCATACTTCAGCATTGCCTTTTTCCTAAAGGTTATTTAAAGAACATGAATATTTACTGTAAAAGAGATCTATGTATTTCTATATGGGTAAAATGGTTCTAACCCCAGTATTGTTGTAATCTCTATTAACAACCTACCAGTTACCTAGACAATCAATAAATTTATATCAAAACTTAGCACTTATCTGTCATTTTTGATTACTAAACTCCTCCCTACTTATATTGATGTAGTCACAACATAAGGCAGCAATAATGAACAGTCCTATTTTATTAGCATTTTTGTTGATCATAAGTGGAATATGGTGTCCTATGGTACAGCTCTTTCAATTTCTTACTGATAATTCAATTGCAAAGCTTGCAGAAAATTAAAACAAGATTATGTAAAAATTGACTACATTCCCAGACACACAGAGCAACACACACACATTTGATTAAGATCAACCCTCATATACAAAAAGGTGGGTAAACACCAATAGCGGACAATGATGTTACTGAGTGAAAGCGACTGAGTACAAAGCAGCACCATGTTTTAACCCCAGGGAACCACTGGCCACTAAGATACAGAAAACTGATGCAATGTTGCATTTAAAAATCCCCACTGAACTAAGTGTTCCCATACCCCTGTTCCCATGTGAAATGTTCCATTTTCCAGGGGCTCTCACTCCTTACAAAACTAGTTGCACTCTGCTCCATAAACCCAAGCTGCAGCCGCAGAACTGTGTTCGAGCGCACGGCTCATACACATACATCGCAGCTGCACTTCACTGTATACTGGGATATACACCATACACACAAGAAACAGTAAAAAAAGTCCTTCCAAATTAAAATTGCAACAGTTTTACTTTAGTGCTTGCTAATTAAGCTCAATTAAATATAAAAAATTTTGTGGAGTTTCAGAATTTCAAAGAAAAACATTCTCACCTTTGAACAAATAGCAGAACTTCACAGGTCTTGCTTCAAGGCACTTGTCTGTTAAACCAGAAAGAGCTGACTCTACATTGCCCTATACATCATTTTAAATAAAAGGTTTCGTAATTATTTCTCTCTTCAAGCTACACTTTTGACAACTAGATTACTGTTAATAAGGTTAAAAACTGTATATTTTACAAGCTTTTCTGTACTGAATTAGAAAATAGACACCACTATTTCCTTTCTGACCCCAAACACCAGGCATGTACACAAGGTACTAAGGAAGAAATGGCAAAATAAAAGCTTGCTTGCAATTAAATTAATCAGCTTTCAATTACTGTCAGGATAAATTCACTAAGAGAAGTTCTCAGTCATAGGCTAGCATCAGTAGGTGATTGAAAAGATGCAATTTTCAACAGCTGGAATGATATACTCGAAAGCAGAAAAAGGAACTAAATGCTCAACTTGTATTAATTTTTTCATTCCAGTTGAATGGAAATTTTTCCTCTTAATTTTTTCACATTCAAAACTTTATTTACATTCTTCTCTCACTATGGACAACAAAAGGTAGTAAAACTGTCGGTTTCTTTAAGGCACATTTGTTTTCTGTTCGTATACTCCCTGTCCATGAATTCAAATGCTCATTTAAGAGCAAAGCCTGTGGTTTTTTCTAACCATATCTATACTTCCGACAGCCAGTGCTCCTGCGGGAATGATTATTAGTTACTTATAAAATTATGCGGCAAAAAAATTCTCCCTTTTTTGGGTCAATTAATAAAGACTTTTCACACAAAGCACTCGCATCTCAACAAAGAGCTGTCAGGCGGGGTGAATGAATAGCTCAGTGACTATTTCATCAAACTTTGTGACATAACGAGAAGCGATGGCTTAAGCTACAGCAGAAAATTAAGTTCAGCACAGCATCACGTTACCCTGCTCTCTGATCCCTCAATTTGGGATCTGTAAGATTAATCTTTTATTTATCCCTACACATACATAACAAAGAGGTAGAAAGACACACAGTGTTTCTATACGTAAAACACTGATACCAGAATACAGCAAAGCTCAAAAAAATAGAAAAGATCAGAACCACTTCAATTCTCCCCAGGTGCCTGCACCTGCAAACAACCAGACACAGATGGAGACAGGCTGCAGTTGCCAGCAGCCTACATATGACCAATGCAAAAAAGGAAAAGGGATCCTTTCCTCCTTTCCTCTCCTCCCCCCACCCCCCCACCCCCCCCACCCCCCCCCCTTTTCTTTTGGCAAGGTTATGTGTTTGGCCAGGTCAGTGCTTTACTTCAGCCATCTAAGACACTAGAGCACCAGCACCAACGCAGGATAAAGGCAAAGTTACTTCACTAGGCAACAGTTTGCACCAGGCCATCTTAATTCAAAATCTCACACTTGCTTTGAAGCTGCTATGGCCTGACTTTCCTCCTTCTCCAACCACTACTTTCTACTGCTCCTTCACACAAGTGCCACAACTTGCTAGATCCCTGGTGAGTCAGTTCAGGGAACTAAACCAGGAAGAAAAGCAATTCTCCATCCTCCAGCTACTTCAGCTCTGTGAACCACACAAAGCAAACTCCTGTCAACACATCACTGAATTAACATCTCCTTAGACTGCCATTGTCTGTAATCTTGCAGTAGTGACCTATCTCTGTCTCCTTTAACAAAGATGGACCAATGTTCATGCCCTTGCTCCCATGACAGTCCACTAGAGTGCTGTGCAAATGTGTGTCAAAGTCTGAACACAACAGCAGGAACGACATTTCTGCAGTTCTCTCAAGGAGTTCATCTTCCTAACAAGAACTCTTCTACAGACAAGGGTTTTACTTTTAACTTATGCCCACAAGGGGACAAGAACACTTTAGATTGAGGCAAGAAGACTAAGAGTAAAGTGTACCATATGTTGAACAAAAAAACTTCTTAAAGCCACTGTGGAAGTTGTCTCAGAACTCCACAAACTCATTATTGTAAAATCAGATTTTATATATTACTTATGAAAGACTCCTGTTCAAATGGTTAAAAGATGAAAGACTGGTAATAGTGCAACGTAGACAGAACTAAGGTAATTAGGGTACCTCAAAAATGGATGAAAGTGTCATTTAATGTTTCAATTTAAAACTTTCCTGAAGCTCTACAGCCTTTCTTCAATGTTCTTTCAAGGTATTCTTCTGGTATATGCTGATAAGTATTTGAAACGGTATTCTTGCATAATAGTTTGCCTTGGAATTACTTTAACTTAAAATAAAGGCTGTCAAGGAAAAATACAAATACACACACCATATGGCAGTCTTCCTTCACACCTACATATGAAAACAAATTACAGATACATTACATGAAAGCTATGATTAGCTCATCTTGTTTACCTACATGCCAAAACTACGTACACCAAAGTATCTTCCCAAAGACCACCTCACATTTTTCCTACCTGTTGTGGTTTAGCCCCGGTCAGCAACCAAGCACCACACAGCCGCTCGCTCACTCCCCCACCCTTGTGGGATGGGGGAGAGAATCGGAAGGGCCAAAATAAGAAAACTCGTGGGTTGAGATAAGAACAGTTTAATAATTAAAACAAAACAGCAATAATAATAATAATAATAATGAAAAGAAAAAAAATAATGAGTGAGAGAGATATGAAACCTTGGAAGAAGAAAAAAAAAACCAAAACACCTAAACAACAAGTGCTGCAACCGCTCACCACCCGCCCACCGACGCTGCCGGTCCCCGAGCCGCCATCGCTGCTTCCCCCGGCCAACTCCCCCCAGTTAATATACTGGGCATGACGTCACATGATATGGAATACCCTTTGGCCAATTCGGATCAGCTCTCCTGGTGGTATCCCCTCCCCTCCCGGCTTCTTGTGCACCTGGCAGAGCATGGGAAGCTGGAAAAGTCCTTGACTAATGTAAGCACTACCCAGCAACAACTAAAACATTAGTGTGTTATCAACATTATTTTCATACTAAGTCTAAAACACAGCACTATATTAGCTACAGTGAAGAAAATTAACTATCCCAGATAAAACCATGAAACTACCCTTAACAATAAGATTTCTTTTGGTACTGTCTAAAAGTAGCTAAGAACAGAATCCTACTGCACACAGTACAAACACAAGTAGTCTCTACTCTCATAACTTTTCAAGGATACAAGGAAAATATGAAATAGGAAGAGAAGCAGCATGCCTAAAAAAGAGAGCCCAGACCCAGCTCAAGTCCCAGCTCCTTCTGGGACAAGGGAAAGGAGTGTGCCAGTGGCAGGGAGGGATCCTTACCCAAGTGACAGTGCAGTTGTTTTGGCACAACCCAAGGGACAGAGCAGGTGACAAAATGAAGAACTAAGGGTGGAATGTGAAGCTAGGACTCGTAGAGCCCTGCAGGGACTTATATTCGGTTTAAATGCACAAGGCCACTGGAGGTCCTCAATACTGCCAAACGCTTCAAATGTTTGTATTTCACCCTAAACGGGCACCAAGGCAAGAGGTGATACTTTAAATAATAATTTTCGTCATAAATTAAGCTGAGATTTTCAAATTATCTCTAAGCTGTAAAAGTTTGTCCGAACAATGAAATACTAATTGTTTCCAGTCTTTACATTTTAATCAGCTACTTAATCTACTTCCGAAGAAACTTGGGAGTTCCTCTTCTTGCCCATCACTTAATAGATCTAAAAGACAATTCATTAGAGACAGCCATACGTAAAGAAAGGACTGCATGTTATCCCTCAGGAGCGCCTTCCCCAGCCCCCCTGCTGTGCCTGTACTGTGGTACTGCTAGTTACCCAATGGGGTTTTTCTTTGCCGAAGAGCTATGCTGACTGCACTTACTTGAATTTACTATATTTGTGGTTACTGACATCACAGCCATGGGAAGGGGATCAAACCCTCCATTACTTCTGGGAGATCAAAACTTCTGGACCGCTTTGTTACTACAAGTCTTGCATTTAGCTCTCAGTCTTGTCACTGAATTTGGGTACCTAGCTAAATTTATGAAACTGAGTTTCCAGATCTCTAAGAGTTTAACAGCCTGCTGTAATTTCTCTTGTGGCTTTTGTTGGTTTTGTTTTGGTGGTTTTTTTGTTTTGATTTGTTTTTTTTAAATTGCTATTTTGGGAAGGTCCTCCTTTATTTTACAAAGAAAAAAAACCACCTGTATTAAGAAATGATGCCTCAGAAAACCCTTTTGTGCATTTTTTTCAGAAAGTCTAGCTGTTGTTTTTGTGTGTGTGATCAAATCAAAAGATATCTTTATCTTCCTGTTATTTCCCTGTAGCTCAACTGGCAGGTTTTGGGGTTGGGTTTTTTTGGGGGTGTTTTTTGTTGGTTTTTTTGTTTGGTTGTTTTTTGGTTTTTTTTTTGGTTGGTGTGGGTTTTTTTTTTCCCCAAAGGTCACGGAAAAAAAAAAATCTACCTGATTGATGAGACCTTATATACCTCTTCCTGTCCAACCTATTCCTTCGTGGGCACACGTGACTGTACTTCAAACAATGCAGCTGATTGGGTACTTCACATTGATATTTGTGGCAAAGTTTGATGAGCCCTTCAAGCATGACTGAGATGTAATTTTTTAAGCCACTTAGTAACTACTTGAGAGCTGTTATGGAGATCCATAGTAACAATACAGACATTTCTTGAGGGTTGACTCTGGGTAGCTTCCCTGGCAGACATAAATGCTAGTGCTAAAATGTCAAGGATTTATAATTATGATGGCAGATGCATAAAACACATAAAACAAGCCTTATTAGGGTTGATTGAAGTAAATATACCAAAGGACATTCCTCTTTTCTTCTGTAAAAGATTCATGTTCAATGCTATTTGTAGCCCATCACACTCATTATGTTTTCATGTGAAATAGCTTCTGAGTTTTGCTAGATAACAAATGCCCTTTGTTTTTATTCTTCCTCTATCCAAGGGAAAAAACAAATGGAAGGAGGACTGTAAAATGCAAGACTGATTATTTCCTTTCTGTTTACCTTGAAACTGAGTATTTTCACCTATATGGACTTTACAGAAGACGAGCTAATTTTGGAGAGTCCATTTAAAATGGCACTATAAAAATGTAGATACTAATATCAAAGACTGCATTACTTACTAGAACTGTGCTTGTCAAAGGCACTTATTGTAATCAGTCACTGAAAAGGGAAAACTTACTGTGCCATAGTATCTGAAATAAGACAGTTTATCCTTAGAAATGAAAGTAACATATTAGTTAGTATATTGTGGGTAAGCATCAATAAATGTTCGCTTTCATAATATGAATTATAGTAATTCTGTAATATGAATTACCTTAGTTTCAAATACTAATTTAATGCTAAATTAACAGCTTAGTTCAATTCCATTGGCAAGCCTCCTATGGAACACACAATAAAATAAGCCAGTAACAACACCAAACCCACTTCTTGATAGAACGAGCGTTTTTGTTGAACAGAGATCAGACAGTAACACTGGATACTCCAAGCCACACATGGAGAAGCAAGGCAGAGGAGTGGAACACCAGATGATGAGAGCTCAAACTGCTCCCCATTCCTACTGCAGCACAGTGTTCCTGCAGCCAACTTGTACTTCAGCAGGCACCTTGCCTGTCAGAAGTATTCAGCAGACCTCTCCAGCAAACTGCATCAACCACTTCTCCCCACCTTCTCACCCCTTTCTGGATGCTTTTGAAGTCCTGGAAAAGCTGATGGGTTGTAAAAATCCAGCCTCTTGGGCAATCCTGATTTTAGGCACAAACAAATGTTTAAGTGGACTGCTGCTGAGCAGTTACAGACAAAACAGCAAGAAGAAAATGAGCAGCTCTTAGACTCGCAAAGCTTCTTCATTGCTGGGGCTTTTTAACAGGGTTTCTAAGGAACCCTAAGTGGGAACAAACAAGCATCAATCCATCCAGGACAGAATCATGTGTGAGGAGGTACTAGGCATGAGGATTCACACTTGCTAGCACCCCCAGTACCCTCAGTCCTCCTTTCCAGTAGTTCCCTTCCCACTCCGCTCACACCCTGTGCATACATTTCAGTCCATCCATATGCATGTTTGTGGACTCTCCCACATCCCCATTAACTGTCTTTGATCACTATGATGCCATTTAAGGTGGCTGAAACATTGCACAGCTTTGTATAAAACAAAGAAGCTGATAGGGAAGCAAGAGTGGCAGCTCCCTGCTAGCTTTCCCTATTCCAGTCACATTTGATCCGGATATAGGAGCTTGTAGGGCTGAAGGGGAGCTGGGAAAAATGAATTTAGTGAGCCCATCACCTTTTCTCTTAACTTCTCTGCTTGTAGCCCTCCTTAGCTACAAATGCTTGAAGAAAACATTGGCCTTCAGTATACTGCCAGATGTAAAAATTTTTGGTTCTGCAAGTACATGTTCTCTCTTTTCTCTTCTGGTGTCTCAGCTGCATATAATGAATACAAAATTTAAGGAAGCAGAGTCCTCCAAGGTAGCTTGTTAACCTTCAGATTATACAGACGTGAAAATCTCCAGAAATTTAAACCAAAGTAAACTGTGGTGCAGAGTTTCATTTCAGTAAGTTCAGAGGGTATAATTGAAATTCGTAGGAATTTGCATGGCTCATCATACTCTAGGCAATCATTTATGATGTTAAAAAGCAGTTTGTATTTGTAAACAAGCACTTCAACTTTCGTATCTTTTCCAGATTCCAGTTTAACGAGTAGGGCCTACAGAACAATTTAGGTTGGAAGGGACCTCTGGAAGTCATTGGTCCAGTCCTTTACTCAAAGCAGGGCCACACAGGCAGCACTTGGGTCAAACTTTAATGCTGGCTCAGGTTGCTCAGAGCCCAACCCAGTTCTGTGCATCTCCAAGGACGAAGATTTCACAAGTCTCTGGGCACCTGTTCCAGAGATTGACCACCCTCTCATGGTGCAAAAAAAAGTTTCTCCTATCTTACTGAAGTCTTCCTCATGACCACAGTGTCCATTACCTCTTGCCTTCTCACTGCGGATTTTCAAGAAGGTAGGGTGTAGTCTTTTCTACACTGCCCCATCAAGTAGTTGTAGACAGCAGTAAGATCCCCCCTTATCCTATGAAGTTCACTCACCCTCTCCCCCCATGTCATGTGTTCAATTCCTGATCATGTTGGTGACCCTGTGCTGAGCTTGCTCCAAGCATGTCAATGTCTTTCTTGAAAAAAGGAGACCAAAACCGGACACAATAGTCTAGCTGTGGCTTCAGAAGTGCCAAATAGAGGGGTGGAATCGCTTCCCTTGACTTGAGGACTATGCTCCTGCTAACAACCTGAATGTGCATTTAGCTTTCTTAGCTGTAAAGCTAAGAAAAACCCAGATCAACTTCTACCAAGTCACTCTTTTTTTTTCTCTTACACTGATTTGACAGTAAGCATCAGATGCAAAAATAAGTTTTTGCTTTGGCCACAATTACTCAAAGACAGCATCTGAATTAGCTGTTTATTTAAGCGGCTTTGATCTTTTTAGAGGACATTACGGGATGGGGGAATGGAACTTCAAAAGGAAAAAAAGGCAGTACGAAAAATACTTGAATTGTAAAATCCATCAGAAAGTGTAAAACCATCTGTACAGCATAACACACACAACAACTTTCATTAGTACAGACAGGCTTGATAAATCTTGGGATGTTGCCACACGTCATACAATTCTCACACTGTGTTTCTGCCTGTGCAGAAAAACATTTCAGTATTTACAACTGCCAAGAGTCCTATGCTTACTTATGCCTAGTTTAGTGAGACTGCATTATTTGCCCTACCTCTGACAGTTTATATGTCAGGCTCTAGAAAGGCAAAAGTAAGCTTACAAAACTGGTTGTCACCTTGATGAGGAAAGGTCTGTCCCTAATGATAAACTAATGCTATCAGTCTCTACTAGTTTGTTATTAATTCTGTCAATAAACAATATTCTTAGGGGGTTCCTAGTACATCATAATAATGCACATCTACCCCTTTGAAAAAACAGAAACTAAACACGCTTTGCCTTTCACGCAGTGACCTCATTTTCAGAAGTCATGACCCTATATGCTTCAGCAGCAGAAGTCAGCTGACCTTGACCTCGAGCAACCATACCCCTAAAGAAAGCTCCTAAATGTCATGATCCTTTTATGCATAAAATTTGAGGCAGAGAACAGAAGAGGAGGGGAGAGGAAAGGAGTTTAACAAAAGTGCAACAGGAATGTCACCAAAATCCTCAGAATGTATTTAGTAATTGGCTAGTTCACATGGCTTGTTTTATCATAATCATTAATAGAAAACTATAAAGTCAATAACTGTCACTCACAGAAGAACTATGGGGGTTTTTTGTTGGTTTTTTTTGTTTGTTTTTTGATTTTGTTTTTTTTTTTTTAAAGGCAAACCAGTTTAAGAACTCTACAACAACTAAAGAAGCAACCTATCAAGTTATGCTGTCTCAGAAGATCAGTAACATACAAAATTGTGAAACATTCAGAAACTTTAAAAGAAGTGTGGTGTTTCTAAACACTGCAGTTCCAGAAATATACATTCCCAAATGAACTACCAGAACAGAAGGACTAGAAAAAAATATTTTGACTTGACATCTTAATGCACCATTACTGTGAAAACAATGAAACTAAAAGTAAAATTTCCAGAGATAGACACAGCTCTGGCAATAACAAAAAACCCTTCAGTGACAATTACTCATTTCAGCAATCAGCTCATAACAGACATCCTACTGCTGCCTTGCTCATTATACTCCTTAAAAGAATGATCTACATGTTAAAAATTTCAGTCATTTTTTACCCTAGCATTAGCTGCCCACAGCATAATTTCATAGCTAAGTTTCTTAATTTCTTAGTAAACAAATTAAATGCTGCCATCATGTTCAAGATCCACAGCAAAATTAAACATACTATTTTAAGGTTTTCCAACTGAGTTAGAATTCAGACTACAACTGAGAAAATGGTATTTGCAAAGTTAGTAGCAGCTATGTGTGTGTGTGTGTGTGTGTGTATATATATGTTATGTATCCCTTGGACATGAACGTGTTTGCAAGCAAACCAGATCTCACATATGTACCCTTCTACTACCCACGCACTGGCACTTGTTATGCAAATATGAACACATCCTATTGAAAACAGAGCACACAAGAAAAAATAACAACCACTCAAAAAAATTACAACACTAGGAATGTTCCTGTCCTTCCACAACAGTATAGGATCCAAACAGTAAAACCAGAGTACATTTTCCGTAAGTGATACTATAATTGTTCATTAGATGGATTTTGACACGATATTAATTTCCGAGGCTGAATTTCAATGCCCTATTAAGTAAAGTGTTGAACATTACCTTGATGCAGAGTTTTGTAACATTTAGCTATAAAAATGCGGACTGCAAGTCTGACCTCTGAACAATGATTAAAATTATCTTAACATTTCTTAAGGAGACTATCTTCTGTGAGAGAAGCATTGAAAGAAAAGGAAACTTTTCTGTTGTACTGAATATACCACAAAATACTGAGCAGGGTTTCTCACCTACACTAATTAAACTAAAACTTTTTATTAGATAATAAAAAACACTGAACAATGTATTTAACCAAGCTGAATTCAATTAACAGATTCCTATTACTCTGAATATTGTTTTAATGTGATCTGAAGCGTTCTCTTTTGAAAAAAAAAATCTTCATGCTTAGGGCATAGTTTAATTTTGATTACAGTAGTTTGAATATTCTGCAAAACACTGATATGTCTTGGGAATAAATGACTTCAGACCATTCCAATCATTACTTAGAAATTTCAAATGTGATTTTTCAGAGAGAAGCTTGTTCATCCATTTTCCACTCCTCATTACAAATGATAAAGGGACCTATTCATAAAGCAAGCTTTTATTTAAAAAAAAAAAAAAAAGCCTCACAAGTGAATGATAAACTACTCAATAAACAACACAACTGGAGAAGAGTAAAATACTTTCAGCTAATAGAAAATTCTTCCAAAATGTTTCAGTTGTCATGAATCTTCAATATCTTGAATACCATGAGGAGTCATCAGAACTGAAGCCACACAACTAGCCAAGTATTTTAGCCTCCTTCAGAAAAATGCACATGGCTATTCCTTGACCCATCTGTGTGGGTCTCAGACCCTGTAAAAAGGAATTTGTGTTTTCTCAGATTTACTACTAGTACTCAAATGGATTCACAGTAGAACCACATCTGCCTTCCTCACTGCCATGTCACCTCGTTAGCTGCCATTATTCTGAAATATGTGAACATTTGAGTCAGTAGAAAATGCTAACAACATTGATTCAGTTCTTCGTCTTACTTTTATGGCATATTTTTAACACATTTTTTCCTTCCAGTAAAAAAAAAAAAAAAAACACCCACCAAAAAACACCAAACCAAAAAATCCCAAAAGAAACCCTATTATGAGTGTGACATTCTTGCCCCTCCGAATCAGCTCCTCCATGCGCATGACTTTCCAGTCTTCTGTGGCTACACCACATTGAGCATTCAGTACCCTGCAGGTAAGCCACACTCCCATAACAGCACACTTTTTGAGGCTTCCTAGGCTTAACAAAACCCAAGGAAAAAGAAATGCACAAAGATAAATTCCAGAGAAGGTAACAAATATATTCATGCTGCCTTGAATCCTTATCCTCCAGTCAAATTATTTTCTTTCCAGGAGACCAAGAGTGTTTTTTCACACTTAGCTGAAATCAAGTCTCTGGGGTTCCTATCCAGTGTAAGTTAACACAGCTTTCTCTTAGTAATTCAGCAGGCACACACACTGCAGAACTTGACACTGGTCTTCAGGAAAGTCCCCAAAAATAACTACACTCCTGATTTAAAGATCTGGGTGCCTAGACTACTTCTAAAAAAAAAAAAAAAACCCCAAACAAACAAAAAACAAACTAACAACCACAGAACAAAAAGAAAACAACACGATACACACTTTGCAGCAATGAATGGGAGCCACAGCTGGCAAACCCAAGGATGCCCACTCTCCACTTTGATACAAACTGAAGAGAGAGATGTTTAACAGGCAAAAAATGCCACTCCTTTCTCCCTTCTCTCATAGATTTAACTTTAATCTAAAATTTAAATCAGGGCACCACACAGTCTGGGGCTGCAGACTGGCTCCCAGAAGCCATACTGAGTTTGGTCACTCTTGCTGGGAGCTCCGTAGCCTAACACCGACAGCATGCCAGAATGGCATTTCCATCAGCCTCACCCAGAAGGTCTGTGCTCAGCAGAAGTGCACCCTCTAGGTATTGCCTGCATAGAGATTCAGGGATTTCAGAAAAGCTGAGGAACAGAAAATAACAGAAGTTCATCTACTCTTCAGAGACATTAAGTAGCAGAGGAGAATTTGCCAAATATCTATTGCACATTATACCAAAACAGAAGTAACTGATCACTGTGGGTGGATAAAAGACTGGAGTTTTTTCTCACAGTTGCATTTAAATGTAGAATTAATTTAAAATAAAGTTAGGTGTGATGGTTTTGGCTGGGAGAGAGTTAATTTCCTTCATAGTAACTAGTATAAGGCTATGTTTTGGACTTGTGCTGAAAACAGTGCTGATAACACCGGGATGTTTTAGTCACCGCTGAGCAGCGCTTACACAGAGTCAAGGCCTTTTCTGCTTCTCACCCCACCCCACCAGCGAGCAGGCTGGGGGTGCACAAGGAGCTGGGAGGGGACACAGCCGGGACAGCTGACCCCAACTGACCCAAGGGATATTCCACACCATATGACATCATGCTCAGCATGTAAAGCTGGGGGAAGAAGGAGGAAGGGGGGGAGGTTTGAAGTTACAGCATTTGTCTTTGCAAGTCACCATTACACGTGATGGAGCCCTGCTTTCCTGGAGATGTCTGAACACCTGCCTGCCCATGGGAAGGAGTGAATGAATTCCTTCTTTTGCTTTGCTTGTGCGTGCAGCTTTTGCTTTACCTATTAAACTGTCTTTATCTCAACCACTGAGTTTTCTCACTTTAACTCTTCTGATTCTCTCCCCCATCCCACCAGGGGGAGTAAGCAAGCGGCTCTGTGGTGCTTAGCTGCCAGCTGGGGTTAAACCCAACATTAAGCTAACACAAGTCAAACACAAAGACATTATAAAATATGTGACAAGGGGCACACGCTCTTAACAGCAGTTCTGGCCAAGTTTGTAATAAAAATCTATTTTTGCTCTTTGCCTTCTCTTATACATGCTGTTTAGGTTACCTGGGAAAAATATATAGTTTTTAATCAAAATGAAGTTTGCAGAGCTGTGCTTCCAGTTTGCTGATCCCTCCTTCTGTCAGTAGTCTACTAATAACTAATTAGTCCTTGGCCACTTGACCTTCAGAGCTTTAGTACAGGGAAGAGGCAAGTAAGGCAGCTCCATGCTCTTCCCTGGGCTCCAGTCCAAAGTCATCACAATAATTACTAGAAGGCTTCTGCTAGCCTGCTAGCTACTTCTCTCCTTCTGTGCTTTCAGACTCTATCAAGAAACTCTACAGCTTCTGTTGACCCAGCAGAGCTCTTAGTCTTTGGACACATCACCCCACACCACCAGGATTATAATCATTTATACTAATCATTTCTGATCTACTCTTCAGCCACAACTCTGCAGCGTGGAGAGAGGTAGGCTGCTGTGTAATCTGTAAGGTAATGTAAATTCAACTAAAAAAAGTAGCAGGATTCCACAGCCAATTCCTACCCTCCACAGGATTGCTCACAAATAGCATGTTCCTGTGAAACATTTTAAGGAAACTCAAACTATTGGAAGAGGGGAAAGCCTAGAGCTAACCACATGGAGCTAGAGCTTCCTGAAGAGATAAAATGACAAGCTCCTGACAGCCATAGCTGCCACTTCTTGGCAAAGAGTACATTCTCATCTCAGTTTATCTAGGCAATTCAATTCAACAATAAGTTCATTCAAAATGAAAAATCAGCTGAGAACTGAAAAGCAGGGCAACTTACCAGTCTTCCTTTCTTACAGCCTCTGAATAAAAACGAAAGGCAAGAGCTGAGCACCATTAGCTCCAAGACCCTGAAAGACCCCTCCAGGTCTCATCTACTTTATAGTCTGTCATGTATCATCTGCAAACTGCTTCTGTTCAATGTATCAGCTTTAAATGTGAAATTCTTCCCAATACACATCCAGAACGTTTCCCATTTTTTCCTAACTAAAATTCATTTTACTTCTCTGCAGCTTTAATTGAACTTCAATTACTAAAACTAGCTTGACACAAGCCATAAAGAAGAAATTAATATTCTACTAAATAAGAACTGTCACTCAGCATTTCCTAAGCTAAATGTAAAAATTAAGACTCTGAATAAATGTATGCTAAGTATCATTGCATAAATATGCATATAATGCATTCTCCTCTTTTTATAAAGTGTTAATGTAAAGACATTTAATTGCACATCAACATTTTAGTGGCGATCAATCACTGAAAATCAACGATTTTTTAAATAAATGTAGAAATATATTTAATTTAAATCCAACTATTTTAAATGCATTTTTGTTTACTTTTCCATCACTTAGACCTCTGCTTGTTCACTCTCTGGTTAGGAAACGGGATCTCAGGACATGACCCCACTATCTACTAAAGCATCTTTCCCTTCTGCAATCAATACAGTTGTTATGCTGACAGTCAAATCAATTGGCGACCCAAATTTCTCATCCAAAAGTGCATCACTGAGGGTTTACCCACACTCAGTCTCTTTACAGAGGTTTTTTTTTTATGCCATTAAAATATTCCAATCCTATTAGAATGCAAATATAAGGGGTAGAGAGAGCACACATAATACCATTAACATTCAAAGATTTCTTGGTCCCCATTATCGGATATTAATTCTCACATTAACTGATGTTTGTAAAAAAAAAAAAAGAACAAATCCATTAGCAGCTGCATTAAAAGTGAACAAAAAAGGCAACAACTGCTGATTTGATTATGCATCTAACCCTTTCTGAAAGTTTCTGCATCCAATAGCGACAAACACGCGTTGCTTCGACTTTCATTTCATACCAGGTATGTAAGCACATGTTACTGAAAGACAACCTTGACAGGGTTTCCCCCATCTCAGTATTTTCAGCAAGCTTTGAAAACCAGTCACTTTTAGCAAGTCTCTATATCATTTTCTTTAAGGTCCTTTAAAGCCATAACATGGTACTTTTGGGGGGAAGAAGAAAAAAAAAAAAAAAACAAACCAACCTTTTTGTGTACAAGCAGCATGTTTCAGTTTCAACTGCGCCAACGTGGCAGGTGCCAGCCATAAGCCCACCAGCAGATGGAAGAGCCCATCTCATGCAGGCGCTTGGAAGATTCTCAACTACCTGCCCAGCTGTACCCTGTATCGTGAAAACTTTCCTTTACATGCTTCTCTCTACTGCATATGACGGTACATGATCCTGTTAGCAGGAACAGTCAAAGTATCCTGCCATTTCATATAGAAAGGAGGATCCCAAGCAAACAGCTACACTTTAGTTACAGGCTTACAAAGAGCACTTCTCCACCCGAGCAGTGACTTTATTCCTAGACGAACAGGGTGAATAAAAGGTAGATCCTGTGTGATAAATACATTTTCAGCACGACTTGCATTCTCTCTTTTACAAATCCATGAGTCCAAGATTCTCAAATCAGTACTACATAACCAGAAGTCACATAAATTCACAGCACATCACTGTTGTAGTCATATTCCCACTCCCCCCTGCAGAAGTCTACCATTACTTTGCCTCATCTCGGACATGTGTTGAAAAACTTGCTTAGTCTATAAAACTCCCCAAAACAAGATCACCCAAAACATCATTAGAATTGCCCTGATATTTACTGTACATCCAACCAGATCACAGGCTCACCAATATTGAGTAAGTCACTCAACTAATATTTCCTCAGGTATTGTTAAAAAACACAAATTACATCATCTGAGTCACTAATGGAGAGAGATTTATCTACATCGCAGGTACTTCCTTCCACACCTTATGAACGTGCAAGCCTACCGAACAGTTATAGCCCCTCTGAAAAGTTTGGCACTTCCACTATTCCCTCACAGATGTTCACATTACCAATTAATCATCACCACAGGGAGTCTCAGCACAGAGATTAAGGGTTGAATATACTCATGTCAATCTTACTTTGGAACCCTTTCAATATCTTCCAAAACAAAAACAAAATATAAGTAAAACAAATTAACGAATTTATGTCCACATTCAAATATATTATGTAGCACTACAAACTGCCCTATAATCATGAGGTAAATTGATTCTGAGGTACTACAAAATCCCAGTTCTAGCTCCACTACCATTATATAGATTCAGATGCCTTTAATAAGGTAAACTGATAATCTATGAAATTTAAAGTATATACAAAGATTATTAAAGCATCCTAAAAAAGAAATATGAACTAAAAATTAGCAGCTCTGCTAACAAACAGAAATGACAAAGCATTTAATTATTTTTTTAATTCAACACTTCTTTTTTTAAATCTACTACAAACAGTTTAAGACAATATGAAGAATTTCTCCATATTCTTAGTGGATGATTATTAAACATCTTCTATTTCCACAAATAAAAAATACAGAACAGCTACATTCCAATTCCTTAATTTTAAGCGAAGTACCTAAATCCTACATCTCCAGCAGATAAACGGCATTAGTTTCATTAAGTGTATTTGTTGCCAGCAGCACACTCTGTATCTAATATACTGATAATGGAAGGCCACAAAATGACCAAGTACAAAAAAATGTACTGTGTGTATATACATGTGTCTATATATATATGTAATGAACACTTGAAGTACGGCAGAACTATTGTTCCTACTTCATAAATGGACATAAAGGTGCGATGAAGTTGATTTATCCAAGATAGTACAGGATATCCATGACAAACCTGGAGTTAAGCCTACTTTTCCTGAAGTCCCAGTTTACTACTACAACCATGAAATTATCTTTTTTCCTTAGCAACATTTTTTGGCAATAGTTTAAGTACTTTACCAAATCTTGATCTTAATTTTACATACAGGAGAACTGATGTACTATGCCAAATCACTTACCCAGGGCTGCCCACAAAACCAATGAAACATCTTAGAACTGAAGGTCCGGCTCTGTGTGCTATCGAATAGGCCACAACAGCCCTGCAGGTCAATGTAAGCACCCCTGCTGCGAACAGCAGTAAGGAATTTTCACCTGTTCTTTTTGAAAGGAAAAAAGAACTTCAACTTCACGATCCAGCTTGTTTCAAGCACAAGTGAGCAGATTCCACAGAAACAGAAAGGCATTTGAAATTAGTCTTTATTCAGGGTTTCAGGTGAACCTTCAGTTTTCAAGAACCCTGAGCTCTCAAGGAATACACAGAACTGCACTTCTGTAAGAAGTAACATGGTTAGAAACCCCACCATGTAATTACTCACACTTTCCTTACTTGCTGAAACGGTTTATTGGGAGCATATATAGTCATGTCTACAGAGACATGCAAATATCATTAAGCAGAATCCATGTCCTCTCCATAAAGCATGTTTCCAGCTTGGGATTTCTTTGTGTGAGAACAGAATTCCCATACTAAGAGATGGGAAGTTTAGAACTGCTGATCCACACTGCAGAAGCTCTTACTCCTAACCATCAGTATATACTCTAAAATAAAGACAGTCAGCTGCAAGGCTCCTATGTAGAAGGTGGTGTCAAAAAAAACATCCTTAATTGCCTATGTGGCTGACAAGCATACAATAGTTCGAATTTTTTCCATAAAATACATGTTTCTCAAAACTCATCCGTTTTATTACAGATTAACATTACATCCCAAATTTCTTATGTAAGTGCACTCTTAAAAAGAGGGAATAAATTTCAGCAGCCGATAAAGCAGTCTTTCACAAGCCATCATCACTGTTTCTATAAAGTAGCAGAAGAGTAGATAGCAGTACTTCAGACTAGACAAAAACATGCAGAAACCAAAGAAAATGCATAATTCAATAGGTAAATACTAACAAAGTGCATGACCAAATTCTTGTTATGCACTATAGGGATCTAAGTTTCAAGGTCTTCACATCCTCTAGAAACATTTACTTTTCTTTGTTGTAAGAGAAGGATTTCAAAACACAAAAAGCATTAACAGGTAACTGGAGAAACCACATACTACAAAATATAGTTTCAACACAGTTGAGGTAAAAGTGTTGCAAACAAACCTTTGTAAGAATTAAGAGATGAACACCTACAGCACACTCTGGCTTTCAGTAACTGAGACTACTGGAACTTACAGACTCAATTCAGGACTCAGTAACAGCAGCTTTGAAAACTGCAGAGATGTCTGAAAGAAAGTCCAAGGAGTTAAAAAACTCCACCGCACAAGTAAATGAAAGACATGAGTACTCACATTAAAAGTAGGCATATATCAAATGCATCCCACAACTTTAAAAAAAATATACAGCCTGTATTTAAAAATGGGGGGAAGGAGGAAGAGAAGTACTTTCTCATACTTTGATCACAGAGAAGGAATTAAATTATAAATTATGCCACTCTAATGAACAACTACAATCTTTTTTTTATTAAAAGGTATGCAAAACCAACAAATAAAATGCATCAGAGCTTGGTAAAGATCAGTAGTTCAGCCTCAATGTTATCTCTTTGCACATCTGCCACACCGCATTATCTTACTACTCAAGCATCATTTTTGCATTTCAATGTAGTAGCTCCATCAGATTAATGCCCAAGACATTTCAGCTGTGATGCAAGTAAATAAGTGGACATACAGGAATATTATGCATGGCCTGCATCATTGACACTAAGCAAAGAAAATGTGATTAGCACCAAATTGCATCTGACAGGGGAATCAGAAAGCTGTCAAACACAATGACATGGATTCAGTATTTAGAAGGTAAAAGGGGGAATAAAGAAGCTGGCCGCTCTGGCATGGAGACAGCAATAAAACACAACAGCTATGATAAATTAATTCATTTACTTATGAAAAATTAGAGGCTTCCACAGGCAGCTCTCATTTATAATCTTGTCAGTCTGGCACGGTAAATAAAAAGCCTATACAATGCACACAGTGGGAGGGAAGAAAAAGAAACAAAAGAGGGTGGAAAAGAAAAAACAGATTTTTGCATTTAATCTAACAGAATAATTTCTTACATTAAATCACACTGGATCGAGCCTTTGATAAGAGTGACTAATGCAAGGATACATCATAGCAGTGGTTACTGTGTTTACTAGAGACACACAGTGTTAAAACAACAGGAAGGTTGAGATCAAACACTCAAATGCCATATAAAGCAAAATGAATTTTTTACATGCAAGAGATGCTATTAATATGTCTATCAAAAGGACGCCAGAAAGAGCTACAGCAGGGGAAGTGGAAGTAAATTCAAAGGACCAATCCCTGGAACAAGCACAGGCTCTAGAAGGAGATGTTCACGTAACAGCTGCCCAGCGTGGCTGCTAACAGCAGACTGCCTTGGAAACCTTTTTCAGGGGGAACAAGGTCTGCAACTTCCTGCAGGTCAGTCTCTGCAGCACTTTCCAAAATATTCTCCCTGGATCATCAGGTAGACCCCAGCGGCTAATACCTCAATAGCAATACGGCTACAGTAATTTTCTCAACTGAGATCACTGTTATAATAAGGAGATCAGAGGACTATTTCAATGATCACCATGTCTGGCAATTGTTGGTAGGTGAGTTCAGACCAGAAAATAATGAACTAGCTGGTATGAAGAAAAAACTATTCATATCTTAACAGAATGGCATGGAACACCACCATGAAAATGTAAATGTCTGTGAGCAGCAGCAAGGACAACTGTCAGCACCAGCGCAACGGCTGTATTTTCACCTTCTGGCATTTCACATTTTGACTGATCACTGCAGATCTATTAAAACCTTATTTATCATTAGATATGTACCTTGGCCATAAAGTGTTTAGGGTACAGTCAGTTCACATATAGTCCTGAATACTGGAAAGACTGTTCCAAAACCCAGTGAAAAGAGCTGACCCTGCCACTTGCCAGACATTTACTCTACGGCACTCTAAAAGGACTCCAGATCAGAAGTCCATTGTGCCCCAGAAATAGGTTAAAAGTTGATGCCTACTCCAAAAACCTGGCATCAAAAGACAAGCCAGTCACTAGCAGCATTCTCCCACCATTTACTAGACATCCCGTTTATACGGGAGTGACAGACCAGGACAGATGAGCCATCTTGCTGACAAGCACGCAAGAAGCCTGCGGCAGCACATGTTCTGTGGCAGAGCTGGAAACTTAGCCCGTATCATTTAAGACTAGGACTGATGGCTTGCCCAAAAACACCTTTCTCCCTCTCCAGCGTAGTTCAGTCGACATGACAATTTTATTTTTATCAGCACGTGTGTGGCGGAAGGAAGAGAGAAGAAAGAAAGTCTCACCTCTAAATCAACAGACACACCAGCAGAGCGCCAGGTCTGCGCCACAGCAGCAGTTCTGTCAGCCTCTTGACTAGCACTAATGTTACTGTTTACACCCTAAACTTCACAGAGTTAAAAAAAAATTAGTAGTATTACAGGGCTATTTTGAAAGTGTGAGATACTTTAGAACATATACTTTCTAGTTCACTTTGGAGAAGCAACTGCAATAAACCTATTTTCAGATAACTACTAGCCCTTAAGGTTTTGAGTTTTATACCTTTGCCACATACCTCTAACCATTAAGGGGTTTTAATATGCATTATCTTAACTGAAATATTTTCTTTTTGGTCTACAAATTAGGAACTTGGTATCTAATTCAATATATACAATTCAATGCACACGTACATACTGTTTGACACCTTCTGTTGCAAATCCCCAGACTGAAAGTGTTGCAAGGCCAGCTGGGGTTTACTTGTGAATTTCTGCAAGATTCTGATTTTCTTCCCCCACCTAAACTTAAGCATGCAACCCTTATGGCTTGTGGAGCCAGCCCTCCAAATCCAGGCTTCTTGCTGGCTATAGAGGAAGATAACCAAAACAGAGATGGCCATTGCTTAAACACCTAAGAGGAAGATAGGTAAGCAGTGCTAGTGGCATAATTGATCTCCTACCCGTTCGTATTTAGAGGCCTAGTGAACAATAACATGTTATTGTAATAAAGCATATGAATTTATTTTCCCAGTGTCCTGCATCTTCAGAACAAAACCAAACCAATCCTGTAGCATTCCTACAGTGGAATATTTGCTACATTACCATCTGGAAATAATGTTTTCCACTTTTTTTTTTTTTAAAAAACAATACAAAAGTGCAAATAGTAAGGTTTTAGGATTAGCTAATAATTCAGGTTCTCTGCCAGTTTTCAGCCTGCTTTGCTTTTCCATCACTGAATTTTATTCAACCTTTGGACTGAAGACAATCTTCATGCACTTTATGATACCAAAACTAAACGCCCAGAAGAGGGCACAAGTGACCCTGGGGAAGCCACAGGTCAGGCTATCTGAGAACACCTACGATCCAACCACTCAACCTTTAATCGGTCAAATTCACAACCATAACCTCAAATGAATTTTTAATTCTTTCATATCTGATTTTGTCAAAGCTTTGACAGAGGTAATTTAAAAGGCTGCATAGTATGCATCAGTGGCAACACAACCAGAGGAAAAAAAACAGAATTATTAAATGACCTCTACATCTAAAATCTTAACATCCAATTCTAAATTTTCAGCCAATTTCAAGCCTTAAGTAATACAAAACGTGCATATATACAAGTTTCTATGGCCTACCTGAACTCGGAGTATAACCAGAGCAGCGAGAAGGAGGGGGAAAAAAAAAAAAGCCTGATGGAACTGTGTGGCAGTAAAAGTTATGGGGAAATACTTAGTGCCTGGCTAAATCCCTATACAAGATAACGCCTGTTAATGATAAGCTATTTCACACCACTTAACTGCCCTTTTAAAGCACGTTCAAAGTACACTTCAGCATAAATACCTTTTTATTTTGACACTACCTGCTACACTATGGAAATGTTGTATTACAGCTCACAACTATGCCATAAAAGCCTAGCTTATGTTTAAACCTGTTGTACTGCACCCTGGAGCAAAGCTTTTGCTGTTTTGTTGCTTTTAAGGCACACAGCTAAAGAAAACATCTAACTGAACAGGTATGTTAAAAAAATGCCTTTTTTTAAAACGCCTACAGCTACAGTTGCAAGAAGGTATAGACCAGATAGTTGCACAGTCCCACTGTCACTGAGAATTTCAGAATTGGTCAGGATACAAAGCATGACCAGCTGTATTATCTTGTTTGAGCATTTGCTGCTCAATTAAAACAGATTTTTGTAAACCATTTTCCTATTATGTTTTCATCTGCACTGTTGCAAGAGAGTAACTTTAGCCCACAGGGCTGAGACAAGGAGCAGATCATAGACAATATGGTAATGCTGGAACAGGCACTTAGGAACAGGTAAGACAAGATTTGAATTAACCATACTTTACTTCATTTCTCCCTCTATCCCTTTAATCTATTTCTCGCTCTCTCTCTGTACTTGTCTGGTGGGTTGTACTTGTTAAGGAACCGTTATGAGCTCTTTATCCTTTTTCAAATTTCAAGAGAGGCACTGATATTACGCTCAGCTGCAAACAAGTACTGAAATACAGTCTAGGTAATTTGTTTTCATTCCTAACCAGCAAGTTCAAGTACCTGCAGCAAATATTTAAATATTTCAAAGTATTTAAATCTGAAAACTTCATAAAACCAAAAATTTCTATGTAGGTCCAACTGGGCACTGACAGTGCCCAGGTCCTGCAGTATTTGGCCTATTCAATTAAATTTGGGGAATTGTCCTAACCTCTACATGAAATATGGTAAAAACTGCCACGAATTACAGCTTTGCAGAGTGCTACCAACACCACGTTAGCAAAAAGACCTGTGTAATTCATGGCAACAGCGTAGCACAGCCTAGTCCATTCCCATACAAAGCGTATCTCACACCTGCCAGCATACATGAAGAGCAGTAAAAACACACTGGCAGGTGATTTTCTGAAGAGACTAGACCCTTGCTGTTTGCCCAGGAAACGAAGCAGAGCTGCACATCAGTGCTGCTCACCGATGCTGTAAGAGGGCATGTATAGCATCTGAGTGCCACAAATGCTCATCCAAGCGCACATGCGCTTGAGTTACAACATGAATTTGAAGCCCATTGAGGGCAGAAAGGACTAATGGCACCACAAGGACCCCAAACAGTTTTAACCTTATCTCAGGGCCAACCCAAAAAATAAATTTCTCTATGTTCACTTTAAGAGCTACTACTTACCCATCACTGACAGCACCCACTGTCTTCCCTCAATTACTTCAGCACCCCAAGTTGCAATGAAATTAAATAGATGCCATTGATGAGGGATGGGAAAAAGAAAGCAGGGAGACTACGTGTGTATCTGAAGCCATAACTCAGCATAATCACAGGTGATTATGCGCAAGATTAAAAGAACGAAATCATTCAAGCTTCGATGCAAGTTTGGAGGCTAATAAATGCCTGGTACTCTAGAAGTTAAGGAAGTAACGTGGGCACAGTGGGGTATGAACACTGCGCAATACAGTCTTTTTCAGAGAAATCACAGTTAAAGTACTGAACAATGATTTTATCCTTTCTTGTCTGATAACAGCTGAAATTCTGAGGCAGCACACAGATCATTCATTTAAGAAAAACATCACAGAAGAAAAATTACGCAAAGCGTGCCAGGTCCCTGCTGTGGCACCTTCACCAAATTTATTTCCCAAATTAGTGAGCCTAAAGGAAGCTCATGTATAAAACTGTGTTATTTCAAATTGAGAGGCATGATGAGGTGAACAAGAAAATAAGCAAATAGATAAAAAATCTGATACCAGTGAGTTTGCCCCAAATGGTCTCTTACCTTTTATCATAGCTGGAGCTATTCCCTTTATTCCCTGCTCCTCAATCCCACCCCAGCAGCAAGAACTGCAGCTGGCCCAGTGCAGTAAGAAAAATGACACAAAAACACTCAGCAAGGAGGTGCTTATTTAATACACAAGGCTTCCATGACTACTAAGCAACCCATTTTTCCCCATTTTCCCCAATTTATTTACTTTCTATGTCTAGCATTACAGTACCAGGGGTGCCCTGCACAGATTAATCATTTTGCCCTCAATGCAAAAGCCTTAAAATTGTTATGCACTTCCAGCAAAAGAATTTAGAATTTATTTTCCTGAAGAAAGGCAACCTGACAGTTCTTTTAAAAAAATGCACTAATACAAAATTAATGACAAAGAAACTATTTGTCTCATCTGGTTTGCAAACATTTATTTATATAAAATAATGTATTAGCTAAATAATGACTGCCATAAAGTATTTTTCATTGAAAGCACATGTATACAAATTGACAGACAAAATGGCAGCCAAAAAAAGTATTTAGCATTAAAGGTGAAACATTAGCTGACAAAAAAAAGCAAGGAAATTCTAAGCTAAGGCTTTCTATCTTCGCTTTTCATGTTACATCTAAACTTCAAACAGAAAGTGATGTCACACCACTCTCCATTACAGTAAGCATGCAAAATAAGTGCGGCAAAACAGAACTGTGAGCAGAGTGTCAGCAATACCTTTTGATTTCTCCCCTTTTGTCAGCTTGCATCCAAATGACAGCATAACTTTGCTATTAGTTGACTACATTTGTGCTTTCCAGTCTTCCTGTACCATGGGACAGCACCTTCCCTGAGTCTCCTTAGGAGTGAAGAAAAAAGTCCTGTCCCTTGAGAAGCAATTAAGACAACTGAAAATAACAGTGTTCCACAGAAGGGTAAAAAAACAGATAAATACAGAAAAAGCCAAACATAACTGTTTTTAAATTAGATTTGAATACCCCAAAAACTTAATTAAAAACTTGTGATTTTTTTTTTTCCAGAAAATAAGCTAGAGTAATATCTTTGTTCTACAGAAAACAAAGTTCTTAACCTTTTTTTTTTTTTTTTTAACCTGTTTGGAACAACTGAGCAGATACAGAAGCAAATACAAAGTGTCTTCATAATGATAATCATCCAACATATAACCTAAAAAAATTAACTTACAAATAACTCCACTTCAGAAATCTGGAATACAGAAATATTTCCCAAACACATTTAGATACTAAAAATCCTTTAAATGGACAACTCTATCAAAAGTTATCCTTAATACAAATATAGCTGTCATAAAACATATTTAAGTAACTTCTTCCAGTGCCTAATACAGAGACATGTAAAATACTTATTTAAAAATAAAAACCCAGAGAAAACTCTACACATTCCAGCACCCCTCTCCCCACAAGAAGGAACATTACTGCTTCTGAGAGTAGTGTCCCCAAAAGCATATCATCTTGGCCAACAGCAATCAGACATGGATTAAATTCATGTTGGGGTTTAGACTGATGATAAATGGCATGCCAGAAAAAACATACACTGGAAAAATACTCTCAGCACAAGCACATGGTCTTGTCTGCCATGGGTTCCTGTACAGCAGTCCTTTAACAAGTCCTAGATAATCATTCTTGACTCAAAGAAAAGAATGAGGAAAAGAATGAGGAAAAGATGAAGATCCATATAGGAATCAGATGCCACAAAGGACCCAAGGCCCATCTTTCTATCCTTTGAAACTCCCAGGCTTTCCTCTGTGCTTGTGCAATGTGTCAGATGTTGACACCTTAACAGACTCCCCCCCACCCCCAAGTAGTAGCTTTCTGCTTTACTTGCTACTGCTGAAGTCAATGACAGACTACAATATATTACTTACACTACACAATTTCAGGAGTCAAAATACCAACATGAACAACTCACGAACAACTACTAGCTTGTGAATGTAACTACAGATCAGTTGCTCCTGAGAAGACAGTAGGCACCTGCTAAGTTTGGATAAGCTGGTTTTCAACACTTCTTATCACAGTCACTGCAGTCAGCTAAAATTTCTTATAAAATAAATATTGTCCTAATGGATAATACTGGTTATTTATAAAAAATGGAACCATTATTGTAGAAGTCCTTAAAGTTACCTATATACTCTTTGAAAAGCTTTACTATAATTTATCAAGAAAAAACATTGGCCAAAGCAACAGTTATTTTCAGTTTTAGATAGATACTATGAACACAGCTGAGATGCACCTGAAAAATCACACAAAACACCTGAGATGTTTAAATTGTAAAATAAAACACCACACTGCTACTCTAACAGTCTCCTGACAGTTGAAATTTGGTGAAAAACACACTGAATGTATTGTAATGCAGATGAATCGCTTCAATATCTAAGGAAGTTTTGCTTATAGGTTCTGAGCAGGTATAATTCCACTTATCAATTAATGTTCTCCCAATTTGTAATGCTCAGGTAAAGCTACATATTTCTGTTCTGTCACAGGTTACTGATTTCAAGGGTTTCAGGAAATTTTTCTTTTAGAACTCATTAGAGATCTGAGAAATTAGAAAGAGTTTAAAAAAATTTTGTCAACAGCTGCTTCTATAGAAACAAATACTGAACCTGCAATAATGAAGTGAGATTTTTTTGCTTAGGGGACTGTGAGAATTCTGTAAAAGAAAAAGTTAACTGGGTCCTAAAAAGCATCACTTCTCAAAACATAAACCAAGGTCCAAATAGTATATTTTAGCTTCCACTGAAACTTAAAAAACTAAACAAGTGCACCTTTAGATATAAAACCCAAATATTTTCGTAACAAGAGTTGCCATACTAAATTCAAGATGCATGTTTGGCCTCAGATTTTTATAAAAACCTAGCAACCCAAGCCAAATAAATTAATGAAAGCCCAGTCTGTGGGCTTTATCCTACAACATTGAGAATGATTCCTTTGCCCTTTACTGCCAGTAACGATTAGACGTACCTAATGCTTCATGAGCCTCTTGGAAGATCACACAAGAACATAAATCACACGTGATCACAAACTGTCTTCCCCAAATCCCTCTTCCCCAACTCCCCCTTTCCACTCTCAAGTGTGGAGCGAGGCAAGCCGAGAGGAGAGGACGGCAAGGAGCCGAGCCCCCGACCCGCGCTGGCTGAGGCCTTGCATCTGCGCTGCCCGGCGAGGAGCAGCGCTCAGCCAACAGCCCAGCAGCGGCAAGAGAGCTCATTAAACAACCTGCCAGCACCGGCCCTGTACGCTGGAATCGCAACAAGCCATTTAAGGCAGCCCGTAAAGGATTAACACAATCCCCTAGTTTTTTAATTTACAGCTCGTAGAAATTTGATTTTTTAAAACATAAATAGCTAAAATAAAGCCTAATCACCACAGTAGCTCCCACAAAATATGGTACCTCACCAACATCCACCCCAGCAAGAACACCATCTCAACCTTACTTACATCACAAATTTGCAAACCAGTGCAAGTTTCAGTGAGAAGGGAGCTGGCAGCATGAGAACCTGGTTAATAGAGCCAGCAGCAAACCCAGAGAAAAGTTATCCCATGCTCAGATTTTCATTTTAGCACGTTAATAGGGCCAAGCAGAATTATTTAAAAGCAAACACACAAAGAAAATGTTGGTTTAGAAGCTACCCAGACAATAAAAACTATGACAAGCAAGGGACACACAGTATTTCATGTATGGATCATTTCATTAGTTCTTTGCACAGGATAAAAATCTGCTCTGGAACAAAGATTAATCATACCATCTCAAGAAAATCCATCAAAGAGACACATAAAATGTGCATTATACCAATTACAAAAACTATCTTTTTAATAAGGAAAATTATCACTCAGATAAAAAAGTATTTTAGCTTTAAGTAAGCCCTTAAACCACAAGACCAAAATTTGTCATACACAATCATCTAAAAAAGTTTACAATATCTGGGTGGGAAAACTGTGAGTTAATGGAGAAATTGAATTTTCACTATTTAAAAGGGGACACAAACATTCTGCTACGACATCTGCTCGTAGGTTCTACCGCAGCAGAAAACCAGAAAGCCACCAGAATTTTAGCTGTCAAAACAAATTCTCAAATTAAAGAAAGGAGGAGGAAGTAAGTGCTGAACAATTACACACTTCCAGCACCATAAGTCTAGCATTTAGTCAGGATAAAAAGTATGTAAGAAGCATGGATATAGTTTTATCACTCAGCCAAATGCTAGAAAGATTACTAAATTGGAAATGCACTCAGACGCACACCCAGTTTTACAACAACTTACTGAGATCTGTGAAAAAAACTGGAATCAGACTCATGAGTTACTTATCACTGTCAGGGCATCTAAACACACGCTCAGCTTCAAACATACGAACAAAATCTCTTTGATCCAGAGACAACGCTAGACATTGAACACTTGCTGACATGGCTTTCTGGACAGGGCCAGTACAAGTCTCTTCTTCTAACACTAACACCAACATGACAATGTTGAAGAGTGATTATGGTACAGCCAAGAGACACTTCCACTGCAAGGTGGCACAGCATGGTACAGAACTCCTTTCAGAATATTCAGAATATTGTTAAATTTAAAAGAGAGCTTTACTTACTTAAACTCACGAGCCACATGAAAAGCAATTATTTCTCATTCACAGAATTTAGTATTTAGTTTTCCAACAATCCTTCTCAGTTTCATTTTTATTGTCTCTATTTTAACTACCTCTTTAAATAAAGCATTTAGGAAATCACAAATGTTACAGCATTGATTCTTGAAGGTGGATTTTTCAAAAAATTAACTTTTAATAATGTAATGACCTTCCTGAACAATCTATAACTAAGTTCTTAACAAGTTGCTTTAAGTGGACAAAATGGGAAAAAGGCACTTGGAAAAATGTCACAGCATCATAAGTGAATTGGGACATAAGTTGCTTAACTAGCATTTAATGTACTAATACTGAACTAGTATGCAGATCACAAACATATTCCACTCTCCTTCAAGCATCTGACATTACCAAAACTAACATTATCTCACTGTCTTTGAAGAATATCACTGAAGACCAATTTGAGAAGAATCCTGCTGACTACAGCTTTACACAAATTTTTAAATTTCAGCAAGTGGTGTTCACGTCACATGAGCTGACTTGACTTCCAAAGATGACAAGGACCCACTGCAGTAGCTACTAAGTACCACTGAAGAGTTCAGAGACTAGAGAATCTAAATGCAAACGAGAAACAATTTTGGAAGCTGAGCCTGCGTTCCAGCCTACAATGAAAGCAGACAACAGAAGCAGAATCTCGATTTTCAAAATCCCCTTTGAATCTTTCCTTTGATGTGTTATAAATATTATTTTTAAAAGGCAACCGTCACAAGTGTAACTGAAGTGAATATTAGATATTGGAAATACCAATTTCCAAAGTTTTCTGGTAAAGGCAGTATCCCAAAACAACATGTAAGAATGGCAATAGGCATCTGAGGAATACAGCGTTAAGCCACATCAATATCAGGGACTCCATGTGGGCACATGACTAATCAGACCATCTTGAAATGTATTTTTCCTTCTGTAAGACTAAATAAAGGGAATAGTTGTCGAAGGAACAGACTCTTCTACCAGGGTATATATTTTAGGAATAAAATATTTTCTGTTCATACGAATTACAAACTCCTTCGCGTGCATACACAGTTTCCTACTTTTGCTATGGAATTTAAAATTCAGTACTGTCATGTTGTTAATCCCCAGCAACACCTACAATCAGCAGTTACTACTGCATGTGTAAACAGGTGCGAGGCGGTGCATATTTTTCCATATTTTATGAAATATACTCCCTGATATTAAGGCAGGTGGGTAAATCAAAATCTTCTCCTCCCTCACAAATTGAATTTGATACTAGGCGGCTGGCACAAATTAGGTTGTGATCTGATCCAAAATGTTTCATATTAAAAAAGAAAAATTCCCAACAGTACTTCATTTTTTGTATAACTGAACTATACCAAGCAGACAGGGAAGAATGTTTTTCTGTTTAACTGATCAAATTAAACAAGCAAATTCAGTCTGAAAATAATACCCTGGAAAGTATAACAGCTAGTCCTTTTTGCTCTACTACACAACACATTTCTTTGTCTACAAAGAGAGGGAATTTCATAATTAAGAAGCTCTGCTTTTTGACCTTGACCACAGAATGACCAGTCATTAGAAAGAAAGCTTATTTAATTTGAAACCATTTTACATTCACAAAGGTCTTAAGTGATGGACTTAACCATCACCTTTTTTCACATCTTCCACAAAACAGTCAATTTAGAAAACCTCATCCAGGTCCTAGGGCTAGTTCTGCAGCTTGTGTCCTGCCGCTTCTTCCCCCTACCCCTCCTCTTCACTATACCATTTTAAGAGCGAAGTTTTTAGTCTACATCACTTGTTTGGGTTATTCATTTGCTGGTGATAGGAGGAGTAAAGCAAAACAGACTCCATGCAGCAGACAATGAGCTACTTTCAGAAATCATGCTGGATGCTTCACAGGAATCACCAAGTTTTGCAAGCAGCAGAGCAAGCCTTCCGGTGCACAGAACACCGATGGCAGGTAGCTGGCACCAGCACTGCTCTTGCAGACGGGGAGCAGCCAAGCCACTGGAAGAAGGCACTGCCAGAATTTTGTTAGTTGCAACAAATTCAGGACTTCAACCAAAAAAGCAAGTGGTCGACATGTTGGGTTTTGCTTTAAAGATGCAACTTTGTCTTTCAGCAATATCTGTTTCCAAATTAAGTGCCTGTTCCAAAAGGCTGCCAAATAGGCAGGATGACGCTGAGCCCCACAGCCCAGCGTTCCCCAGGAAGGGCCAGCAGTGCAGCAGCAGCTCACCCTGCCCAGAGGCACAGCTCAGCTCCTGTAACCCTCCTGGCAGAGGGAGCGTCATGGCTGAGCACTGACAGCCAACCTCTTGCAAGGTTTGAGCCTTGGAGATCTCCTCAAGGCATACCCTAAGTCACCAAGGGTCCTGCACTGAAACAGATACAGCATAATAATAATTTCTGAAATGGGGGAAACTTGGCATGAGTATTTTCTTCCTTGCATAACTGCAATACAGTATTCTGCTCCCTCATTCATGGTAACTTCCTTCCAACCATTCACTCAAATATGAAAGACACATATTCTACAGCTATTTATTTATATCTCTTCTCAAGTTAAGTTACAGAAAAGGAATAATTCTCCATCAGGCCAAATTACACAGAGGTCAGGATCTTAAAAATAGATATAGATAACCTTATTATCAAAAACAGAATTACAAAAAGCATTTGTTTCATGTCTAATAATATTGCAATATTTAACGCAGTGTTGTAATTGACTCAACATAAGGCAGCCTAAGAAACTAAGATTCTATCTGCCTTGGGGGAAAAATTGTGTATTTCAAGAAACAACTAAACCAATTTGTGCCAGCCCATCTGACCACTGTCTCCAACACAAAGTCAAACTATCCATAACTTGCTGTGAAATTTGGCAGCAAAATAACTTAGCTCAAAAATCTGCTGTGTTTGCTGTTTTCATTATAGAGACCTTTCCCATAGCCTGTGCAACATCTATGTTTACAAAACCTGGGTGCTCATACTATTAAACATCAATACAATCTGTGTTTATATCATCTCCATACTAATCAGATCGATTACTTCTGATATATTGCCCTGTCACACCACTGTAATACTAATCAAACAAATGGAGCTGCAGGGAGAGGAAGCTGATACATAGGCTTTTAATACTTTTTTTTTTTTTTTAATGCTCATGGGCATCACTGCCACAGGAAATAACAGCAAATCACAAACACTACACAAGTATCGTTGCATAGTTTTGTAAGGGACCATCAAATATGAATATAATCCAGGATAGTACAACAAAAGCAACTTTGAATGAGAAATGAGGCTAGTGGTCCCGCTTCAATTCTAAGAGGCAGTTAGAGCATACTATTTGAGAACACCCCGAGAGTGCCTTAGGGTAACAGCAGGACACTGAGTAACAGCCATTTGCCTGGTCAATCCTTACAGAACTTTCTGAAAAGACATATAGAGATAACCTTGCAATTAAAAATGTCTTTGTAAACATTATAGCTCTGCAAATTTTTATTACAGTAAGGCTTTTTCACAGTTAATCACTGTCTACTGTAGCATTCCTGTACAAAGATATTTAAGTAGTCATTATCTTTTGAATTCTTTCATCTCTAGAAGCAACTAAAATTATTTCTAGAGCTCTATTAATCTTATTTACAGCTAGTAAACCAAGATATAAACTATATCTATCACTGAGGCATACTTTATATATTACAGAGCTGTTAAAAGCATTCGAGTTCATTTATAGGTCTATGATTTAATGAAGCCGTACTCCATCTTAACATATAGTGCCACAAACTAGCCTAGGAACATTTCTGTTCATTGTCCCAAAAGGGACTGATACAGATAGCAGAAAATGTAAATGTAAAATTGTTTTCGAACACTCTCTGATCTAACTTTAATTTCTTCTTCTGTGCCTAGAAATATCAATTAACAAAATTTTTTTAAACAGATTATTCTTTTCAAATATTTTTTTTCCCTTTCAAACAAAAAGGGTTCTTCGCAATAAAATCAACATTTATACAACATTTTCTGGACACTGACATCCACACTTGTTTGAGACACCATGAATGAGAAAGGGGTGAATTCTAACCATTGGTACTCTCGGAACAGTCCAACAGCACAAGTCACAGAGGACTAACAGTCTACCAGCCCATAATGGCATGGAAATACATTATTCCATGCGTAGATCAAACAACTTTCATAAAGATAAAGCCTACTAGATAGCTAGGTATTTTACTTATGGAGTTACCATCAGAACTACTATGCACGTAGATTAGTCTCTTCAAGAAGAGAGCCTTTTTAACCAAGACGGCTGGGACCGGTTGCTTTGTACTGATGGCACGCACATTTCAGTCCTCTCTGGTCTGATGACCAGCACATCTGCCACTTGACCAAAACTGACAGCAAACCCCATCAAATAAGAAGGTAATCTCGGAAAGGGCCATGGTGACCATATAAAAAAAGAGCAGAAGGGAGTTGCTGGCCAGCACAACGCATCTGGCCAGCAGCTCACACAAGCCCTGGGAAAGCAAGGAACAAACCACATGGTGAATGACTTGTTTTGGTGAACCAGATTCCACTTGGTTAATTTACTACAAAGTGAGGAAAGCAGGGTTTTCTGTATACATTACAAAGGCTGCTTCTTTAAATGAAAATGTAGCAAGAGGGGAAAGTAAAGATTCTGGAATATTGCTTAAAAAACCCTACCATACCATCTATAGACAGAGCCATAAATATTTAACATGTTTACTGTACTGAATACTTGATACCATTCAAGAAAATATGACTATTTTTTAGAATTATACATTAGTGCTGTTGCAAAAATATTATTACTAATTTCAAAGCACTTAACTTACTCCACCTGAATAATCTTCTCAAGAAAACCCTCCAAGCAAAAATAAAACTTAGAAAAAATCTGTTTGGTTTCACTACTGCTTAAGTTAAATATAGGATGATAATGAAAATCCAGAAGATTATTCAGAAGCTATAAAAGCTAACCTTGATTTCGTGAAACACATCAACAGAAACTTTTAATTTAAAAAAAACTAGACTGTGTTCTTAATTTTATACATAAATGCTTCCAAATTGCTGGAGCAGTAAACAAACTATAGCCAGAGGAGTAAAAAACACTCCTGAGTACTCCCAGACCAGTAACACAGAGAAACTGTTCAGATGAAGACAATATATATGTCTGAATTCATAAATCTTTTCAGTAAAGAGCTGATGAAACCCAGCTGCACACCATCAAGTATCTGTTTCATAAAAAGAGAAGGGTCACAGGTCTGCTGTGAACTCCAGAGCCCAGCCTCACACATCTGATTCCCAGGTAAACAACTGTACAGATGTAGTGCAAAAAAGCATGTAGAGGAGGAAAGAACGATGAAAATGCTGCACTGTCAAGGTAATTGTGTGCTTCACACAAAGAATTAGAAATAAATAAATATAAATGCAGGGAAATTTTGCTACTCTGGACTGTATTTAGCAGTGTGTTTCTGCTTCTTCCCTCCCCTTTATTATTAATACCGATCACTTGACCATAACGAGAATTTGCTGCTCAAGAGTTGATCTACTCCTGCTGCTTATTCCTCACCCAATATCTCAGCCTACCACGGCATATAATTAGGGCCATGGAGACGATTAGGTTCACAGTCATTAGGACTAGAACTGGGCACAATCTGACATTTTCCATTAGGCTTGGGGGAGATGCGGGGAGGGTTTTCTCACAGGAATCTTCTCAGTTTTGCCTTGCGTACAAAGCCTTCCACCGTCCACCACGCTTCATTTTGAATCTTGCCTTGGTTACACTCCAAAGCATGGATTAAGTCAAATTTGTTTTAAGATCATTAAACAGGACCTGAAGTTTCAGGTTCACGGGGAAATCAAGTGAGTTTCTTCTAGCTTCACTGTGCAAGTTGAACACCGCTCTAATTATGCTGTCAAACCGAGGATTGTGAACTCTTAATAAACAGAGACCTGTTTTCATGCAAATTTTACTAGTAATAAAAAGAGAGGAAGAAAAATATGTCAGCAGAATTGTTCCTGTAAGCAAAATGTTTTTCAAATGCTTTCATGAGTTGTCAGCAGCTCTAAGTAGAAACAGTTACCAGGGTAAAGTATTACATCAGCAGCTGAAAGTTTTCAGTCAAACGTCCTACTTGAGACCAATACAGCAGAAAGCAATAGGTAGCAGCTCGAAACACAGCCACAACGGTCTGCATGCCATTATTTATACAGAAGCAACGCTTACGCATGAATGGCTTTATTCCCATTAAACTGTATAAACTGGGGGTGGTGGGGAGAGCATTTACAAAAGCAATCCAGCAAGCGTGCATGCCTTCATCCATACAGATCACCTACACTGCCACTTTCAAGTTCTGCAGGACACAGCAAAGAGCAACTTATTTCCAAAGCCAGTTCTCAACACATTCACAGAGCATTACCAATAAGGCCTGGAACTACAGGAAAATTAAGTGCGCTCTTGTAAGACAACAAGGGCAAGACTGCCACAGAAAAGTCTCCATGAAATTCTTCCAAATAATCTTCCCACCACCACCAAAACAAAAGGTAAGTTGAGGATGGCACAGCATCCAAAGATCAGGTAAAATACAACTGAAATAATTAGGCTCTTAATTTTTTTACTTTCTAATGTAATCTGTGGGGTCTAAAACAGATGAAGTATTGCAGAAATTGATGCAATAATGTTCTATGACAACTTTGTTTTTACCCAGAATTAAAAACAAGTTACCCTAATTTCACAAAAAACTTTTCAAAAAATTAAGCTACAGATCACCAGGTGAGACCCAGTGAGCCTGCAAGTCTCAGGGCTCCAAGCTGCTCTATAAAACAGCAGTAAAGAAAGCATTTACCTACTGCACAGGGGTGCTGTGACAATTAATTAATGTTTGTAAAGTGCACTGAAGCTGAAAATTACTAGATACCATGCTAAATATTAATTACCATGACTACAACACAGTACTGGAATTGTCACAGTGCTCTCATTGTAAACTCCTCTCACTGAACAAGGTGAAAAAAGTTCTCAGCACCAGGCTGAGGTGAACACCTCTTCCATACAGACAGGCAGGCATGGCTAATGCACTGCACGTGGCACCTTACCAACTGTGCTGCTCGGTACCATTCTGAGCACACTCACACAGCACACTAGATTCGTTTCTGGCTGTAGTCATGAAGAGAGCTTATGCATACAAACCATCTGGCTACAGCTTCTCATCTGTACGTTGCTTCAAGTCACTACATAGTTCTGAAGAGTGCGAAGGCAGTTTTCAAGCATGCTAGTGGGTTACAGATCTGAACAGCTAATGCAGGAGCCAGAGCTCACTAATAGTTCGTGATCCCCTCTATACAGATGTTTTGGGAAAGAAGATAACTTTTTATAGTCACCATAGTTCTAAACCCAGTAGAAACTGCCTCGTGTCATAGTTTTACAGCCTCATCATCTTCTTCCTTTGTGACACATAGCTCTTTAAAAGGGACTAAACGAATACAACAATTTAAACAACGAAGTAAATGGCACCTTTAAAGCAGACAATAAATTAGAGAAAATCAGCAAGATATGCGGACCATGTGAAAATACAGATTCTGTTAAAGTAGCAGTATTTTGCACCGTCATCTGTTTAAAGTATTTCAAACAGAACCACCTGAAGAGAATGAAGAGGAATGCCCCTGTTCTGGGCTGGTAGTTGCCACATGTACTGTATGAGGAACGCAGATGATGATACTTGACATATCTGAAAATTCTGATCAATACCACATCCATCTCATCATGCCTTCCTCATTGAAGGAAACGCTACAACCTGTTTGCTCTCAGCCAGCCACAGGTGTATGTATAATCAATAACTTGCAATGATATGAGGTCAACTCATGCAGCAAAGATACTTCAGTATGGTTCAAAAAAACCACTTAACCATTCTTGTTAAGTGAACAGCCTATTTTGCTTCTAGCTCAGTCACTGGTTTGGTTTTGGTTTTTTTTGGTTGGTTTTTTTTTTTTTTAATAGGAATAAGATAATAAAACATTAATTGAATGTGTCAGAAGAAGGATATCACCAGAAGCATATCAATACAGAGAAACATTGCAGCACATGTGCTTTAAAGTAATTGCAGGATGCTGGCTCTGCTCCTAAGTAATTATTACATCAGTTATCCTATTCCCTATAGTTATGCAAATTTATTTATTTATTTTAAAGATAACTTGCCCATGGAAAAGGAATTGGTGTGCAGCTACACATCGGCTGTAAGTTTCTGAAAACTAGCAATGAGTTTTACTTGATTGCTTGTAAAACATACATTTTACTGTCTTCCAAAAATGCTGCATGGAACACTCAGGCAAGGAGTCCAAGGAGACGGAGGCACAGAACACCCAACTACATTAATGTCCTACAGCTACATTAAACATTTAAAATCTCTATGTCTCTACTTCACGTAACACCACCAGCATTCATTTTTCCACCGTTCTGAATGCCCTGTACTAAAGTAGCAAGACAGCATTCAGAACAAACAAACAGACAGACTCAGCTGGAAGTTATATAGAAGAGAAAAGGCAGCTAGCAGTTCAGTAAAAGGAGGTAATAGCCCACACCCTTCCTTTCTACAGAGAGAAGAATTTATTTCCAGATGGGATTTTCTACTGCACATAAGAAGTGAAACGCATCCAAATAGTTACACAATCACCACATCTTTTCCTATTAAGGCAAAGAAAACACTGTGCAGTTTAACTGATTGTTGTACACACACAGACTTGTGACTCCCTCTGCAAACCAAAATCCCTGCTCAACATCAGTATGTGTTCAATTAAACATGCACTGTGTCTGGCCTTTGTATGTGGCTGGCAGAGACGCATTTCTAATTCATCTGGTATTGGCAATCAAGAAACCCAGTGACAGCCACGCTCTAGAGCTCAGGTTCCCAAGCCTCACAATGCACAGCAGCCTCTAGGATAATTTCTCATCTTCCATCTTTTAAAAATTAGTGGGGAAAGCTTTGGCACAGAGACCCAGATCATCTGAAGTGCGTTATAGTCCTATCAGGATTTCATCAATGAGAATCTACTGGTACACCTGGATACCTACCAGATGGTCTTTCTAGTCCTTTGACAAGCCAGCAATCCCTCCTTCTAGAGTGTAAGACACACTGCAGAGAGAAACCTGTTTTCTTACCTAAAGCAACTTGGTTGATCCATTCCAAGAGATCTCTGTTCACTTGCCTCTCTCGAATGCCCTTTTTAAAGATGCATTTAACCAAACTACGAAACCAGAAGAGATATTTTTTTTTGTGTGCATTTGAACAATATGCAGTGTCACTAAAAAGGGGATCTAACACTACTAACATTCAAATACCAGAAACTAGAGCCCAGTAATTTTAAGGGACAACATTTGAGATTTTAAAAACCGAATGTAATTTAATAATTTTTATTTTCCATTTTAGGATGTTTCACAAAGATAGGAAGTCTTTCAGATTCCCACCCAGTTCCTCCCTTCCACTGAAAACTGTCATAAGAAACAGAAGGGAGTCTTTTACTCAAGGAGTTGCCAGCTCTCAAAACACATTAGTGCATATCTCACAATAATTGATCTTATCTTCAAACTGCAGATGTGGGATGCATTTTAAGAGATGAGAATTTCAGCTTTGACTTGAAGGAAGTTTGTCACT
This sequence comes from Morus bassanus, assembly GCA_031468815.1. NCBI lineage: Eukaryota > Metazoa > Chordata > Aves > Suliformes > Sulidae > Morus > Morus bassanus. Next base: position 29,283,916 of record CM062574.1, on the reverse strand, counting down.
TTTTGAAAATCTGGATAAATGCTTCCAATCATGAGGATACACACCATCAAACAGCAAAAATTACACAGCAAATAAAGACACCGCCTTCTTCTTTTTAAGTATAATTTAAAGGCAAGTCAATCTCATGACCATGGGAGGCATTCATCGCTGAGAACAGAAAACTTTGCTAAGAGTAGATGACAGAACATTTTATGAGGATGGAAGTAAAGACAGAGCAACAGAGGGACACAGATGTATGTGTACACACACACATGCACCAGAAAGACTTTAGCAGATTTCTTCATCTCTAAAAGAAATATACAGCAGAAATAATCATAGTGACAATGAAGCTTGACAGTAGAAGTATACAAAATAAAAGCTAACTATTAATAAAGTATCATTAACTCCTCCTCTGAGCATCTTCCCCGTTCTAGACAGCACATTATCACTACATTAATCTAGGAGTACTCATGCAGCAATAAATCACTTTGCTGATTATCTATTTTTTTCTCTATTATTTCTCTTCCATAATGGAAACAAATAGCCAATGAACAAATTCAAATTTTCTTCTTTTGTAGCCTTAGTACTTAAAGAAAAACAAGCTTAAGTGTCTTGTTAAAAATGATACAATGATTTTCCTTCATCAGTAGACATTAAAAGACCAACTACCCGGTTACACTCTGCACGTACACACCACCCTACCCAGGTCCCTACCAGCACCTCAATCTTTTGCTTTTTCAGACAATGCAATGACTAGCTGTGCTTCTCCAAGGTATCTTGGAACGCTATCTGACATCACATCACAAATTTCGCTCCAGCACGAAGACAACTTGTAAAATACAGGATACACGGACACAGTATACATGAATGTATAAAATGCCAGGCTTAATGTTCCTCCTTCCTTAGCCAAGTGCCATTTAGGATATCACTAAAGAAGTGAGGAAATATAGCTTTACAACATCTTACATCTCTTCGTATTTTGTGGCCAAACCACACATCTGCCCAGATTCTCCTGTTAGAAAACAGAGCAGCTGGGGCTTACTTATCACACACAGACGCTACTGCTACAGAGACGTTTTTTCTCCTAGTGCTCTACTTCACACAGAACCACCCTTTGCAAGAGAACCTTGCTAAATTGCAGCATTTCTAAACTACCTAAAATGGACTTTGAAGCAATGAAGCATTTAACAATTGCGAAAAAAAATCAAAGCACAAGAACTCTAGTTTAGTACAGAAAAGAAACCAGAAAACATCATTATGGTGTGGATGACAAGTGAGTGAACAAGCAGAGCCTCATGGGCCTATTAAGCTAGCTTTCATACTTGAGATAATTTTAATGGTAGGAAGCTAAGCAAAAGCAAAGTAAAAGAAATTCTGGAAGACTTTTGCCTGGACAAGATTTAAAATCCCTTTCAACATTCCATGTAGCTGATAAAGTTGAGGCAGTTTACAGATTATTTTTGTTTGGTCTTGTTTTAACCTAACTTGTCTTTTAAGCACAAAGAAAACACTGTTCATCATGACTGTAAGGCCCAACAGAAGAGCTTGAGGCTAAAATCCAAACACAGTGAAGCCCACTACAACATATTAAACAATTATCCTGTCAAAACCTCTTTACTGTAGAGCTGGACCTCTGCAAATTTGAATGAGAAACTCTGGAACTCAAATTATCTGTACTGGTGTGTACATAATCTCTTTTCTAAACAACGTATGAAAAAATCCTATTCAAATTTGCTAGCTTTTGCTATTTTTAACTTGGGAAAACGTAATTTTGCAGTGTTATCAGATACCACTTTCTCTCCTTCTTTACAAACAACTAAATCACAAATTTCTGATGCAACAAAAATTACCAGAGTAGAAGGTTTATAGCATGCACTCTTACACATGGATGTGAACAGGACAGGAACAACAGAAGACAGTCAGCACCCACCAATTACTGCTTCCTACTCAGATTAGAGTGCTCATTTATGATAAAGGAAGAAGGACTATAAATGTTTTTCTTTTCTTAAAACACTCATCCCATCTTACATTTCTTTGATAATAACTTCCTTATAATATCTTTTCTATGACAGAAAGACATCACAGAACCACCTTCAATAAGGAGGAACAAGAGGTCATAAGCTGAGTCTTAATAACTATGTCAAGTTTTTGAAAAATCAAGGGCTTAAGTCAGTTACTTGTAACCACACCTGGCAAATCCTCAGAGCTCAAAAGACTGAAGTGCCTGAAGAACACACTGGCTTCCACAATCTCCACTGCTGCTCCCTTCCTTTACAAAAATATAAAGTCATATTTAGGGGCTTAAATAGGGAATCTGGTGGTTAACTTCAGCTAGCAGTGTTCTAAGGGCTTGGCCAATCTTACTAAGGAAGATGCACTTTTCTGTGTACTTCAAAGGTAAAAAAATAATACATGCACCAAGTTCTATACCTCATAATATTTAAAAAACAAACAAAAAACCAACAACAAAAAAATCCAAACCATTGTCTATTCCAGAGCTTTAGCTATCAGTGTTACAGACAATGAGGGAATCCACATCATCTACTTTGTACGTCACATTTTAAATGCTAAGGTTAAGATCTCTGCCTAAAGCGACCAACTCTTCCAGCGACCCTTTCAGAGTACCTAATTTACTAGTCTTCTAACACAAGCACTTACAGTTAGAAAAATACTCACTCTCCCATACATGCAAACACTTGTTCCAAGGAGACACCACTGTAAGTGCATTTTGAAGCCGTTACATACTTTAAAGAAGAGCAAATGTTGTCCATTCATTTCAGAGGTGCCAGACCCTGTCTACAATGCAAGACGTGTATACTCAACAACACACCCTGCTGCCCTGGTATTACCCATGTACTTGGTCAGCCAGCCAGAGCTACAACAGACCAACTAAAATCTCATCTAAAAAGTCACAAAATCAGTACACCTGAGTACAACCCAACACACACCTCTGAAGCACAGAGACAGACACATCAATCTCCAACAACCTAGAACAGTGCTCAGATTTCTGACACTTCAACCACAGAAAATTCAAATTTTATTTGCTGTTATGGATTTGGCTGTCCACTACAAAAGATCTTTCAAAACATGCTGGTATATACTGCCATGCTGAAATTTACAGCTGAGCTTCTTGGATGGCTTTTATTCACACAACAAGGAAACATGAGACTAGCTGAAAGTTCTCATATATGTACAAAAATGCAGCGGAGCATTGACCCAAATCAAGCAAGAGAAACTTATACACTAAAGTTGCACAGTGTTGGAATATTTGCACACAACAATCAACCAATATACAGCAAGGATGTATAACCTGTAATACTCTAATGTTTGAATACAGTGCTACAGAAGTTTGTCAAGTTTCTTTGAAGGTTTTTTAATTTTATACTCCATTCGTTATTGTTAATACTTAAAAATCTAACAGACTAACTTTAAAGTGGGATACGAAATCCGTACAGATGAAAAACATCAGTAGTTCCATTAAAGAATGAAAACGTGTAATAAATACTATATACATTATGACATAAACCTACATAATATTATAAACACCTTAATCCAAAACTAGGGAGAAAAGAATTCTTTCATTAGGATCATGATCTAAAACAGAATCCCAGAATGCTGGCTTTTCTTCAGTGTCCTGTTACACAATGTCTTATGCAACTTCAAGCACCACCTGCTCAACAGTATTTCATGCCTGTAAAATATGAGCAGTACGTTGCCACAGTGCAGCAGTGTCAGGAAAAATTCATTAGACTGTACGCATGTGAACACTATCCAAAAATTAAGAAATCCACAAACTAGAACAGCTGATCCAGAAGAGCAACTCCTATCTTCCTGAGCAACTAACAATGCCAATTTGATATTCCAGACGAGCATACACATAAGAATGTCAATGCTGATGGTCTATTGCCAGTAGACCTACTGAAGACTGGAGACTGAGCTACCTCATTCAAGATGGTCACTTGCAGGGCTGATGAACATCATGTGGAAAAGGTAAAACTTTGCACTACCATTCTCTGGGGTCTGTCTGTTTTCTGCAGATAGAAATTCAGCCTCTGGGCCTGTCAAGATAGCGTCTTTTGCAACATTCAAACCACAGAAATCTGGAATGCAGAAAGTATTTTTCTGTTCATTTGCAAAGGATGTGCAGTCCACATGTCTGTCCCCCACAAAGTCAAGATGACAGCTAGATAGAAGAAAAATTAAAAATAAGGAGAAATAAGAATATTTGAGAGCTTAAGCAGTCCACAAAATATCTAATTGATTTCAGTGGTGTTTGAAAACTTAACAAATTGTGGTGCTCACCATCATGATTATGTGCATACGTTAACAGCTAAGGACCTGAGCAATCCAGTTAGAGTATCCAACACAGTAATTTATTGCAATTAACTACTTCAAAGGTGACCTTTATTAAACTATCTTACCAATACACAGGATTCTTATTTAAGCAATAAACAAAACATTTAGCATCTCATGTTATTTTCCTATATTTCATGCTTTGGCAGCACAAAGTGACAGCACAGGTATGACAAGCAGAGGAAATAATGGGGAAAACATGCTTACAAGTTAACACACCCAGGCTCTACTAAATATTGGCTATTAGTTATCACATCCCTATACTTGTGCAGGACACAGATAATCATGTAAGCTACACTGACCCTTGTATGATTACAAGATCTTCAGCAGATTCGCCAGGTCAGTTGCATTTACAATCCATTCCAATATCATTGACAGCCTTATGCACAATGCCTTCATGATAACTCAGCTGTCAACGTTAATAATACCTTAATTCCCCACAGGAGCAAATTTCAAATGAAAATTTGTGCCTTTCAAGTAGGGTGCCTATTGGCTACAGAATACCTACTTACCAGGACTTGGTTAAACAGTGCTTCTTCAATTACCGAGCATTTATAGGTTATAACATTTGCTTACTCATCATAACTCTTCAACAGACAAAGCCGGCCCAAAGTGAAATACAGAAACAAGAGAACTTGGAAGAAGAGCCCCTAGCACTGCACCTATTTACAGAAGATCTTATAGCTCCATCTAGCTCTGCACAATGGGAATCACTGGGACATCTAAGAAACCGCAACCTAAAACTCAAGAAATCTCAGCCACCCATACACACGCTGATGTGGGATAATACTAGCTGTAGATACACTACTTCTTAACAGGCACAGCTATAACCATTTTTAAAGATAAACTATTTATCCACTTTTGTGCATACAAATCTATTCTCCATTGTGACCATCCTCTTCTCAGATATGGAGTTCATTAGTGGAATGAGTGCTCTGTCAACAGATGAAACAAAGGGGCTAGGGACTGCCTACTTTTTGACCTAAACCACCTCTCATTGCCACATTGTTTCACACACATTTTATCTATAGATTGTCCCCAGAGGTAAGTGATCAAGACTTCCCCAGAGATCCCAGTGACATGGAAACAAAGAGATGCACCTGGGCAGCCACAGGCTCTGTCCTACAGCCCACCAGACACCTCTCAAAGCAGCTGCAGCCTGCAACAGCAGGAGGAGATTCCAACAGGTCCTACAAGGAGCGTCACTTGCAGGGGAGGATATACGATCTCAGTGGATACCCGTTCAATACTGTTAAACAAAGGAGTATATACTCATTTATATCAAGACAAAGCATTAGTAAGGCAAACATCAGGTCATTAATTCCCTCCCTCTGTGAAAAAAGGTTAACTCTTTTATGGCTAAACTAATACATAACCTCTGTGCCTTACCTAAAGTAGTATCATCATGATTCTTTGGAGTGAAAACACATACAGCACTTAAACACTTAAATAGGAATATTTCTAAAATACATTCTGTCAACATTTTCCCTAAATTTATGTTAATGCTTATTTAATTAACAGCATAAATTCAACTGTTTAAGTTTTCCCATTAAGGATTCTTCAACGGTGCATACTTGTATCAAATTTTCTTGCCACCAGGAAAACTATATCCATTACAAATCCAGAACTCCAATTTGAGATCAGGATAAAATACTAAATAAGTTTAGCTGGGTTTAAAAAAAAAAAAAAAAAAAAAGAGAGAGATCTCTGCTGATTTCCAGTAGGACACATTGCAGGTAACTGGACTTTGCCAACTACACACCAGAAAACTACAACAACAGCTTCAGGGACTATGCATATACAAAATTGAATCTCTTCACTTACTGATATGTATAACTTTAATTCTTTTCAAAAAGAGCAAGCTCTGCATTTTTGAGTAAATTTCATAAGGTGTCCCGCTTCATAATTGCTATTAAATCTTAACAAAAGGAGAAACATAACTATTAGAAGAAACCAACATCTTTCATGACAATTCCTGTGGATTTTTTAGACTACCAAAATAGGTTTCTATAGCATTGTATAGCTACAATTTCTTTAGGATTCTCCATCAGTAGAATATCCCACTATTCCTCTTGCTCCTCCTTGTGCAACAGATTGCTGAATGATCACAAAGTAGCAGCAGACAGTAACATGTTGTCAATTTTATTTAGGAAGTTCAGTCCCTTTAAAAAAGGAAAATCTCTAGCAGTATTTTGAATTTCACATAGACTACCCCAAATCTACAGCATATCGTCTCATAACGGGAGTAACAATCGTGTATGTTACAATACCAAGTATCTCTATCACCATTTGTGGAAAGGTTTTCATCACAGATTAAACTGCCAACATCTGACCACTGTGCTAGAATGACACATAAAATGTTAAGAGAAATACACTGAAAATTAGTATTCTTCACATTAAAAAAGTCTTTTTAGTACATATTAGGCTCTCTTTTCTAGAGTACTTACAATTTGGATATTTCTCATGCTTCTGAGATGCTGTGACTAAAAGAAAGAAAACAGTTGCCAGGCAGAAACATTCAAGCCCAACAAGGCCACCATAGAGGGATGGCAATCAATGTTTCCAACAATAACTAAGCTGCTCCTAATATCCTTATTAACCAGTGCAAGTCTTCAATATTGAAGTGCTCACTTTAAAAAAATTGAAAAATCTTCCACCTCAGCTCTCAGCATTGTAGCTATTCTCTGAGGCTCATCCTGAAATATGTTGTAGCAAGGTGCAGACAGAGCCACCACCCCATCAGGAGATGGCCACACTGACAAAGGAAGCTCACCTAGTGAAGGTGATGTTACTGAGTGGCATGAGGCTCACTGCAAAGCAGCAGAACAATCTGCTGAAGGACACTGTTGGTGGGTGGGTTCTTTGTTTTGCTGTGGGGTTGGGGTTTTTTTGTTTTGTTGTGGTTTTGAGTCAGTGTCATTTTGGAGGTGTTTTGTTTCTTTGGTGCTGTTGGTTTTTTGTGGTGTTGTTTAGGGTTTGTTGTTTTTTTTTGTTTTGTTTGTTGGGGTTTTTAAAGGTTGGGGTTTTTATTTTGCTTTGGTTTGTTTTAAAAAAAACAAACACCACCACAGTGAGAACACAACATGATAGCAGAAACACAGATTACAGGAAAATTTCAGGATGCTGGGGAAGGGGGATCCTCTTGGGTCAACAAAACTTCGTGCCTTATTCTACCTACGGCATCAGAAAAGGAACTCTGCCTGAAAATTACTGAGAAAATGAACCTCCTTCTTGCATGGGGAATGAAGACTTAATAAATCTCTATGGTATGCTCATGAAACGCTCTCATGAGGAGAAAGGAAACTTCAAGATCTGATTTTAGCTAAGCCAAATAAAAGAAATACAAATCTCCACAAATTCTACAAATAAGTTGACATTACTGAGTTCAATTGTGCTGTAAAGCTCACAGCAGATGCCTGGATGAGAATTCTTCAACATCCAAGGAGCCAGTGCCTTTATCAACATAGGCTGGGCTAAACAACTGCAACCTGGCCATCACAAGGCCACTGCCTGCACAGGACCACTTTAAGTGCTACAAGAAGCACACTGAAATATTCTAGTGTACCAGAGGGATCCCGTAAGCACCTAGATGTGATGAATTCATCTTTGCCTCATTTTTCAGAAATTCTTAACATAGATGAGAACAACTTACTCTGCACGCACCATCAACCCACGAAAAATTGAGAAAAACTAAAAATCTACTGAACACATAGTCTGTTTTATACCCAAAACTGTAACCAGGTTTCTAGCATAAGATACTGCTATTGGTGCTGTTCTTGGTCACAGGACAAGGAAACAGGTACACCTGACCCCACGTTACTATTTGCACTCTCTGGAACAAAAGCAGAAAAGGAAGGAAACCAAAATCTGCTATTCAAAAAATTCTGATCTCTAACCATGTACCCAGAGCCAATTACAGAAAACCTCCCCCACAAAATCTTTATAGCCTAGTTCACCTAGTTGCATGCATTCAGTTGTAACAATCTTAACAAAATACTGATTAAATTTCATTTTCCATAGTCATCAATACTGCAAATATGAATACAACTTTCCTTTTCATCTTCCGTATTTAATTCCTGAAAGACACAAGAAGCTACATCAAGATGATCATGTGCTCTCACCTTGACTACTGAAACAAGTCCTTCCATACTTCACCATCTCCTTTTTTTCTGGGACTCTAGAAAGACACCTATGCAGACTAGGCTTTCAGCCTCCTTCACTTGCAAGATTCCACCTGTCTTAGCTAAGCTACTGCTTGTCACCATACAGAGCTGAAGACACTAGAAAAATGCCTGAGCGCTTTAAGGACTATGTGTTTTTCTGCTTAGCATTAGAAATGTTGAACATCATACATTGATTAAAATGTCAATGTTTATTCCATGTTATATCTGATATTTTAAGTTATTTTTTTCTTATCTGTTAGCACAGAAAAAAGAACACACATCACTTGCAGTAATATAAAATGTCAGCATGATCTGCTGTACAGCAAAACCTAGTGGGAACCAGCTAGAATATACACAAGATAAGTAAGGGGAGACATACAAACAATTATATTGTTTCCTTAACCCCAAGGGAAGTACTCTGAAGGACAGAGTCACTACTAAGAGCAATCCCTTATTTGCTAAAGCCTTCTCACACTCTGGCTGGGTTTACATTGTGAGGACCAAAACAGTAGCTGCAGAGAGCAAGCCACACAAGAATTTTCCTATGCAGAAGAGATTCACAATTGGCTAACTGCATACCACTCAAAAAGCACGACAAAAGTTAGCCTTCCCCTTCCCCAACATCACAATTGGGGGAAAAAGTAAACTGATGTGACAACATCACTCAATAATCCATCATCACTTTTTATTTATAAGCATCATTTTATTCAAAATCTAAACCAAACATTTTCCCCTGCTACAATTCTCTTAATTTCTGCTTCTATTCCCACGACTCATTGCAAGTCCTGTGCATTGCAAGAGCACAAGTTCCCTGCTTCAGTGAAAACTGTCCACTTCTTTGGCATATCATCCAGCAAGTTCTTGGCCAACAGCCCACGGCATTTTGCAGCAGTGTTCCCTTCTCTCAGTGCTATCTGCTAGTCTTTATATTTTGCAGTTCTCTTCACCCTGAGACCATGCTGCCCCTCTCCTACACCTCTGTGCACCCTAAAAATCCTGCAGAGGTCAGAACATTGTTCAAACACAGCCCATATCAAATAGTAGATGTTATTTCTGAATTTAAAAACCAACCAAACAAAAAAAACCAAACAAAAAAAAACAAACCACAATGAACAGAGACAATGTTCACTGAAAAGCTTTACATTTTTAATAATGCCAAAGATCCCAAAAGAATTTATACAGCTTTATTTTGTTGGGTTTTTTTTTTACATACATTAGTTTGACTCAGACTACTGCTGAGGTTTAATGTACATTTTACCAGAACAAGTAACTTTTACTTAAGAATTAACTAGACACTGACAACACCATAAATCCTGATTCAAGCTGGGCTGTGTTAGTCTTCACATTAATCTGCTTAAAATTCCTGACTTAAAGAACGAAGAAGGGCCGCATTACAGGCTTATAACAAGGTTAAGCTTGAGAAGTTCTATTAACACCCTCCCTAAGGCTACCAGGAAATTCCTTAAAGCAAGCAAATTTTTGGCTTTGCTGTGGATTATGCTCTAGGGTAGTTTGTTGTAGCTCCCATAAGACAATGGGTTTATCTCATGTCTGCATCAGCAGCCTGACTCCTTTTGGGGGCTCCATCGGCTGAGACACTCATCAGGAGTCACAGAATAAGTTAACAGTAAAATCTGGAATTCTGCCATGTTCACTCTCCATATCCCCCACATAAATTAAGTTTTAACTGACTGTCAAGCATCTGATTCATTTGTGAGAAATAACAGTTTTATCTGTCTAAATTCCAGATACTCAAGAGCATAACTGAAGCCCTTAGAAAAAAAGTGGTAATCTGTTGTAATGGATCCATGATAACTGTGTCTACACACAGTTAATGCACTAACACATTTCCTGAGTCTGAAAGGGTAAAAACAAAATCAGGTTCATCATCTTTAACCACAATCCTTTGCATCTTTCTTTCCTACGCTTCTATATCACAATTGTGACATCTGGGATTTTAATCAAACAAGTTGCTATAGATATGCAACTCTAAATGAACCTGAAAACTAATGTACAAATCTACTACTAAATAAAACTAAACATAACTTTCTTTTTAATTGCTCAGGTCACAGCCTGAATCTTAGGAGTTACTGAAAAACAGCTCCAAAATAATTTATTTCAGTAGGGTTACTGGCAAAGTTCAGAGCAACCAGAGAAAGATCTCAAAAGCCTGTATATAAAACAATTGAGCACAGCTTAACGCAGCCTGTCGACCCAGCCGGACTGTGAAGATACCTTAGTGAGCAATTCAATAGCTATTTTAAGAGGTCAAATTGAGTGAACCCACAATTAGTAATTGTCTTGCCTTGTTCTGCCATCCAGAGAGGATGTTTGTAACTATTTCAAACAAAGGAATGGTTGCTGAAGCACTGCAAAGGAGAGAAATTGGTGTCCACACATAAAATTACATTTATTTCTGCTAGGTGACATTTCTGAAGTTCAGTTGAACACCTCCCTGTATCTAGTGATGGGAGCCAACTTTCAGTCACGTACCTAGTATGATAAATAACTTCGGGGTGGGGGCTTGTTGTTTTGGGGTTTTTTTGTTTGATTTAGTTTTTTAAACTAAATACTGCATTTGTGACTTCCCCTGACTAATTGATTAGGTCCACCTTATATTAAAAAGCTTAGGTTTGTGAGATAGCCCATTTGATAAAAAACCTGCTAGACTGTTAGTCACTGAAGTAATACAGTTTATATTAGACTTCCCCTCCCTCCCTCCCTCCCCCCTCCCCCCCGAAATAAAATCATGCTGGAACTAGACTAAAAACTTGACCAGGTTTCTTTGTCCTGAAAAATAGTAATATAACGCTGATATTAGAATTGGGTTCATAATACAAACTTGCTGCTAGAGACCACCGGCCTTAATTACTTAGTTGCGTAGATTTCCCAAAACAGGTTCAATTTGTCCACTGAAGCCTATTTCAAAAACATTTTTTCATCAGCAGTATTAAGATATACAATACGTGTTATAAGATAGCTTGTGGTACACTAAAATTATATTAAATTTATGGAGGAGATGAAATATTTTGCAGTTGTTTTACTATTTGGAAGTCTATCTTTTTCAATGAGAAATCAAGAACTGCAATGAAAGGGGATATTTTTCATGCTGAAGCAGCAGTCTAAGTATGCTGATTAAGTTTTACTCTTCTTTCCTCTTACCTAGTAAACACAGTGCTAACTAATGTGTGTTTTAAATGCATTAAAATCTCCCAAAATAATTCACTACTTGTAAACTATGTATGGCTGATTTATAATCTAATCAAAACCAAAGAATCATCAGGAATTGTATATATCCACTATTTAGATTAAACTGTCTTAACCAATCTGTTAAATTCTTATAGTGTGTCTGTTCTGCCAGGAAGCAGTTACACAGAACACACTGCAAGAAAGCATCTCCCATATCCCTTTAAGCTAAATATATATTCTACCATTAATAACAACAACAACAATTATTAATAAAGTGCCCTTTTTCTTTCAATAACATCATGAAAAATAGGTGTCAGAAAAACTTAAAATTTTCCTGCTTTGAATCTTTGTAAGCTTCTACACCAATTCCAAGTTCTGAATTTTTGAAGCAGTTTCAATACTACATAAAGCTTCGCTATCCTCTCAAGAAAAATAAACCACGTAAGAAACATGTATCTATAGCTCTTCTACCATCAAAACGAAAGTATATTCCTGACACTCAGGGTGGGAAATAGTGTGTAGGAAATCCTACGGAAGGTGCATACTTTCGGCATTTGGTGTCTCCTCTTTCTGTACTGCCTCATGAATTTTAGAAATCTAATGCAGAAGACTAACTTATCACAGAAAAGGATAATCTCTTCCACTTACTCATGCTACTTGAGAAACACAAAAAAAAAAGCAATCATTTTTAAAACAACAACCACCCAACAATTCTGGGAAATTGGGGGTAGGTGTGTGTGCAAAAGCCAATGGAATGAGTATTTTCCCACAATTTGAAGGAAATTCGAGGGATGTATTTTATCGACATCTTTCTTTGCTGGTTCTACTCCAGGTAAGTTTTCTCCAGGCAGGTGTGTATTTCCCAAGACATGCAGACCATCTGCTTGATGCTTCTCTTTTCTTCTGCTTCTCACATTTGATTTAGGAAGCAATACATTCTTTCAGTTAGTAGTTTAAGAAATTAGACTGTAAGACAGACTTCAATTGTTGGAATTTACCACTGGCCTCAGTTAGAAGCATAAAACAAGACCACACAGGAAAATTTGTACAGAACTTTTCTTCTCTAGTAAAAAACACTGTATAAAGACTAGTTTGGGGATTTAAGTGATATGGAAGCCAATAAACAGTTTGAAACAGCAGTCCTCCAACTACTCTGCCAAAAGCTCACACTGTTTCACCCTTACTACTAGGTGTTGTCAACAGACCTTAAAAACCACCATTTTCACTAACAAAGCAACAAGTGTTTTTAAAAATGGAAATTTTGTTTCACAATGGAAAGATTTATCTGGCATAGATATGGAACAATCTAAACCCAGCAAGTCAGCCCTCCACAGAACACCAGGTTTAAGGCATATGTAAGGAGGCCCAACAGATAGGCCACTCTCCCTAAACCAAGTTCCCTCAGAGAATCACGCAAGAGCAGATGTGGTGAACAGAACAGTCTTGAAACCACAGCATCTCCCTGGGCCTCTCAGCTTCCACGTTACTTTCCAACCTTTCATTCCTGGACTTGTGGTATCAGAGTCTCTGACCAGCTATCACCAGCAAAATGATGTGCCTGAATACCTTGCTGAGGCATCATTTTCAATAATGAAGAGCATCACTTAGCTTAACAACTTTGCACTAACGTTCCTGGGTGAATTTATCAAATTGAAGCCTTGTTAAGCAAGTGACTGCTGATGCAATCTCAGGAAGAAAAGCATAGTACAACTGCTGGTAAAGGAACTTGTAAACATTGCAGTAACAATTATTTAAAAAAAAAAATACATTTCAAGCACATGAAACCCCTCATCTCATGCTTTAAAAAACAGAATTAAAGACATGTTAAGAAAGTAATATTTGTGAGACTTCCTTGCTTCACTTAGATTCATCCAGGATGTTCACACTGCAATTAAGTTATACACATAACTTAAATAAGTTAGCACTTAAAAATGGGACAATTAGAACTTTTATACAATTAAGAATTAGGATCCTCTAGGGGACTGTCTCTTTGCAAAATTACTACTTGTTCCTGTTACATTAAGGCACAAGCCAAAGGCAAATTGACTTCGCCTTCTGGGAAATGTAATGATCCCCAGAAATTCTCTGCTTAGAGTTAAGTCAATTGTCATTCATTAATTCCTTATTCCTGAAAAGACGTTCTGTTCCAGCTTCACCCTTCTCTCTTCTGCTCTTACCGTTCTTCGATGACAAGTTAATTCTCAAGATTTCAGTTTTAAAAACAATGTGCATGGGTCAGAGTGCTACAAAGATTTGCCAGGTTCAAACAATTCCATATTGAAAGTGACTTTTTATGACACTTCACTGCAGAAGGTACTACACTTTGTGAGAGAGCAACTAAAGCTCTTTTGCTTTTACTTTTTAAGAATTGCAATCACAAAAATTAATGACTCAGTTACAGTGAAGCTTTGCAAACTGAATATAAACAATATGTAAACTGTAGGGGCAGCGATGTCAAATAAAATCAGCACTAACACCAAAGGAGAGACCCTGCTTTAAGTTTCAGAAAGCTGGTTCAACAGAATGCTCAGTTCACACAGCTTCCACGCAGTTGCAATTTTGAGCGCTGTGTTTTCCTTCATTGTTGCCAGCTTATTATTTTCATAACGACTCTGTTTTATCACTGGTTAAAAGAATAAAGAAATCTAGTTCAGGTTCACTGTCTACTGAGCTGTGTTTCTGTCAGACTGTCAAAAAGTATGTCAAATGTAATAGGAGACAGAAAGCACACCGGGAACACCTACATAGGAGCAAATGAACTGAAATTTCCAATTCATTTCACACACGAGTCCTTTTATTCAAAGTCAACTTATTCAAAAACTGTTTCAAAACTGAGCTTAGTGCTACATTTTAAGATTGCAGGTTCCATTCTAACTTTTCAAGGCAACATCATTAAAAATGAACTAAATCATTTCATAATTTCTCTTTCTAGTGACTGTGTGGTACAAATAACGGGGATCATCTGGCAACAAAAGCTCTACAGAAAGGTACTTTCTCCTCATGACCCAAGCTCACAAGTCATCTTCATCCTACCAATAACTTGCCTTTGTAATGTGCAACTGGGGTTTGGAGTTGCAAAATGAGATGTAGAAAGATATTTGAAAGGTGCTGGACATGTCTTGTCTCACTAGCACCACAGCATCACATTTTACTGAGTTAACTGAAATAAGACTGTACTTTTTAAGTTCCCTCTTAAAATTCAGTTAGCACTGAAATGTGCTTCTAATTTTGCGCTGAGTAAATCTGAATTATACACAGGACATTTTAGAAGCTGCAGGGTGATTACATCAGGCTAAAAGCATAACTACAGGTAGATCAGAAAACCTGTAATGATGCTGAAAAACTCTTCCCCCCTTTTTAACCCAACTCGCCTCCACAGCAATTCAGCAGCTCAGGCTTTAAGTGTGTGCTGAACGAACTGCTCTCGAGCCAAGGAGCCAGGACTTATTATACACAGTCCCAAGGGACCCCACTACGCCAACTGTCCCTGAGCCAGCCTTCTGTCTGGTTTCACACAGAAGTAATAGTAGGAAACTCCCCCATATCCACACACACAATACTCTGAGCCACAAATCTTGACAGCAAAATCCTCTATGAGGATATTGCTCCTCTTTAACCAACTATACAGTTAATATTGAACCAATAATATTAAAAGAAATCCTTCTTGAGACCTAAATGTGTAAGAGAGCTTCTTAAAGACTTTTAAGAACCTTCATTGAATCTTTAATTACATTTTTTTAAATTAAAAAAATACGTAATTTACAATATCCAACATTGTTCCTTTTAGATATGCCCAAATTATTATTTTTTTTAAGTATTTGCTTGTCCCAGCTAAAAAAGGAATAGGAATTTCACTGTACTAACCCAAACTCATGCTGATAAAGGCTTCAATCATTAAAAAGTACTTTTTCATAGCTTCAAGCTTTAGTACTGCTGGAGATCCTCAATACTCTATCATACACAGTCCAGAATTTAGCCAGAGGCAAAAGCACTGAAACAGCCAGAAAGTCAGGACATCTAACAAAGGTTTAAGCACTTCACGTCACGTCCTGTTGTATGCAGATCACTAACTTGGCCTCATCTTCCTGTGTGCAAAACAAGAACAATAATGTCTAGTATTGGAAACTGTATCAAGCACTCTTACTCTCAAGCTTCTAATGCATCTTATCACTAACTTATTTTTTGACATTTCTATTGCTCTAGCATGGTAGGTTCTTCTCCACACAAGAACACCACAGGCTTATCTTGGGGTTTTTGTTTGTTTGGGGTTTTCTTTTGGACAGTCTAGAATTAAAAGCAGCATCAAAGCAAGTAGCCTGTACACAGCATTGCTAAGTTACCCAGGTAAATACCAAATCATTTAGTTGTGTTATCCTCACATCTGCAACAAAAAAATGCATTTTTTCAAAGCAAGGATTTATTCATTTGGCGAACAATTACTCTCACATTAATCAAATGAATAGCAAGAGCAAAAAAGCAGTCCTTTGCATTGCATTCTTCACCTGATCTTGAGATCTTGAGTTTGTTAGCTGGATTTTAATTTTTTTTTTTTAAACCTTCCATCAGCAATCCATCATACAATTTAAAATAACTTTCTACACAAGCTATCAATAAACTGCACTCTCTCAAGCATTAAGTCAATTCTGTCTGTTTAGAATAATATGACTTTGGTTTGTTTTTAAAGGAAAAAAGGCAAACCAATGAGATCTACTTTTAATTCCACAGCACATCAATCAGATAGATACAAGCTTTCAGGCCTCTTCTTCCTCTGCTGACATTGTCAACATATTTAAAAATTAAGGAGCCACCCAGAGGTTCTGACTCCTGTTTTATAACTCTAAAGACTAAGTTTAAAAGGCCATGAGAAAAATAAATGCTCTATTATTTATACTTCTGAATTATGATTATCACGGCAAGGAATCTCTCAGCAACCCTCACAACATGCCATAAAACTTTCTGAAGTAATAATTTCTAAGTATTTTCAGTCTTCACAGTGAGTTATTCAGATATTAAATTTCCTGTGAAATTAACATGACCTCTGGAAATGCAGCATCTTAAGTTATATTACTACACTTATTTAAATTCCATATAACTCACTACAGTTTATGTATTATTTCTAACAATTTCAGAATATTAGGAAGTTAATTTCTAAAATTGCTCTATTTTATTATTAATGTTGCTCCACTAAAATCAAAGGAATTTAAGTGAAAATAAGGTTCTCTGCACACCTTCCTAACTGTCTGAATGGACTGCAGCTGATAAAGTAAATCTAAGGCTGGTCCTTTAACTAGTTTAGCAGCCTTTGAAAGGCAGGAGAGGGCTGCCCACCTGAAGCCAGCTGGTGTCAGGCAGGTAACTCTGAGCAATTCTATTGCAGCCAACAGGAGCCATGGTCAAACACATTCCCTCAGAACTCCTAGAATGTTAAGAGCTCACCCATTGAAGCCTGTCTTCATATTCATGCAATATCTTCAGAAATCTATTGGTATGGAAGCATTAATTCCCAGTTAGCCTCCTGAAACTAAAACACAACACACCACACAATACCTCACACAAACCCAATCCAAACCCCATGCCCAAAAAAACATTAATTAAGAGAAATATCACCCTTCCTCCTCCTAGCTATTCATACAAACAACATGGGAAAATTCACGAGTACAGCTACGTTACTGAAACCAAACATAATACTACCACTGACTGTCTGGCACATACAAATTGCATGTGCATGGTGAGACTACTGCTAGTATTACTGGCATCCTGCAGCTACAACGGTACTGTTAAACCTGCTTAAATTTCCCAAGGTAAAAATTATAATGCCATCAGATCTTAGAATTGGATATTTTTAATATGGATGATTTTGAGTACAAGTCTTCCAAGCAGAAGCATCAGAGTGAAATCTAATGAGCAAAAGCTAAAACAAGATAATGAATTCAGGAGCGACAAGAATTGCAGGCTCAAGTGTGCTCTTATTGAAATAAATGTGGCTTAACTCATGCTTAACACTGTGCAAACATGCCTGCTGGATAAAGACTGAAGTTCAGAATTTGAGGAAGTTTTAGAATGAGCTTTGAAGCTGCTAACATACATGCAAGGCTTACTTAATCATACCCAAATAGCACTTCACAGTTCAGCTTTAGACTACTTTTTACAGTAGTCTGTTCTGTAGCATAAGTATTGAGTTAACCCAAAAATTCATGTAATTGCTTCAGTAAGATGTTCAAGGGACATTCAGAAACACAAGTAGTTTTAATAGAAATGACTTTTTGATCTTTCATCTCTTTTGAAAGCACAACTGATACATTTTGAGACCAGGGTTTACTTTTTTCTTGCCAAGTGTACTGGGTTTGTGTGGCAAGGTTTTGGTAGCAGGGGGGCTACAGGGGTGACTCCTATGAGAAGCTGCTAGAAGCTCCCCCTATGCCCAGAGCCAATGCCAGCTGGCTCCAAGATGATTTATCTATTTGACATATGGGAGAAAAACAGAAAAAAAAAAACTTTGCAGGTAATGAAAGTGACAAAGACACAGAGGAGGGATCTCACCAAAATGTCCACTATTTAATTTTATTTACTCTCTCATGTAACAGTAAAGGACATAACCACCAGCACTTCAATCCCACTGCTGCCTCTGCAGCGCTGCTGGTCTTTCTAAATCAATTTTTATCACTCACTGAGTCTTAAACTCATGCTCTTCACTGAAGCATTTAATGCAATGCAAGTGTTAACTCTGATCTAGAGGGAGCGGGGCAGCAGGGGAAGAGAAAAGTATCACTGGGAAAGCACCAAGTTACTTATCAGTAGAAGAAATAGAAACAGCTTGTTAACACAAGAAAGTTCATTGGTGTTCTGAGAATTTATTTCCTTTGTATTCTCCCAACACTTCAGACACACACACACAAGAAAGATATGCACAACTGGATTCTGACAGATTGCAAAGCTTTCCTACCACCTAACAAAGGGGATACTATTTTATTATTTTTTATTTTGTTATTATTTTTCTCATTCAGTTTGTCCTTGGGCCAGTATCAATTGATATGACATAATATAGCAGAAAACACACATTCTTGGCAATTAAAACTCAGGATATACTACAGAGTGGAACGCCACAAGACATGCTACTTCAACTCTTGAAGAAAATATGTAATGGGCTTAAAAAAAACCAAAAAAAGTCCTGCACTGTAATTGTATATTTGTTGGTGGCACAAAAATCTACCAATTCTGGGTACACAGCCATTGTCCTCTGACAAAAAAAGCTCAAACTGTGCCAAGACATCACGCTGCTGGTATGAGTACATAACACACTATCTGGCCTTTCCACTTTGACAACACTCTTAATAATACTGCTTTTGTTACACACATGAGATACACATGAAATTCATGGCCAGAATCCTGAACCGGAAAAAGTACAGACTGATGAGATTACCCAAGTATTTCTTGTTAACATTACTTTAATGACTTCCATAGTTTGATAAAGAAAAATGTGATGATTAAACACTAATAAGCAAAAAACCATCAGCAGTGAGAAGGACGATTAGGTATACTTGCAAGCTACTGTTTTGACAGGAGCTGCTGATGTAAAATACATCATACCCTTGCTAACTTAGACATCCATGGGACATCAGCTAACCTGGATCTTCAACACTGCACTCCTAGGAATCCAGAGTATGTAGCAGTTGGAAACAGGGCACAAAAGCAGCATCAAATGTTAAAGTTTAATACAACTCCTCCTTTTTCCTTTTTTTTTTCTTCTACCCAGATCTTTTTGAAAAACAGTATCCTTTTGATAGCTGCATTTGCAAACTTCCCAGCCAAAGTCTAAGGAGCCAGGGGTTGACAAGCACCTGTGAATTCTCTACACACTCTGATCCAGCAAAGCACAAGTTAGTCCTGCTCTGGAACCACGCAGTCACAGTAAGAGATGACTGGCTTTATAGGAAACACCACACATGCTGAGGAGTATTAGGAAGAAACTTAGCAGTGCTCTCCGCAGCGGGAGGCAACCACGCACCAGCTTCTCGCGTGCTGTCAGATATACACTGCCATAACCTGATACTCACTGATGATACCAGGAAAAGGCAAACAAGCTGCAATTGTAGAGAACTACAAAGACAATTCTAACCATGTAAAAATAATTGTATTAATAGGGGAAGAATCTACAAATGGAATATTCTCTCTATAATGGTACAACTAAAAATATCCCAAATCCAAAGGCATCAGACAAAAACCAAAAATATTTTCTATTTTGGGGGATACTCCATAAATCACATAAAATAAACAGTGTCTGGCATTTATCATATCTGAATTTATACAACCCCTTCCCATGCTAAACTTTGAGACTGACTAAATTTCAATTCATTTCCTTTCACATGCTGATCACAGAACCATAGAAACCACTGGGCAAGAACAGCGGGTGTCTGGAAACCGGCACCTCCATTACAGATGTTTTCGGTACAGAACCTATAGCCTGTTAACATTGAACAAGGTCAGGAACAAGGGCCTGGTGACTGGTAACACACAAAAAGAGCATAGTTTAAAGATGGGCACTTTTTTCTTTCAAACTGATTTTACAAACTAATTCCCCAAAGGAGAGCATGCTCCTTTCATCTACTAAAGCAGATATCTCTAAGATCAATCTTAATAGCTACTTGTGTTTCAATAACCAATCAGCCATAGTGAGAAGCCAAAGAATAGTGCACTAAAAGTACAGATTTTGACAGACTCCTTCAAAATCCTTTAAGGATGTATTAAAACCTAATCCTTAGGAAAAAAAAAATCCAACACTGCCTGTAGTGCTCTGTCATGTTAGATTTTTCTCTCAAGATATAAGAACATTATAGGGAAATTATCTAAACTGAACAAAAATATTCGTGAATATTCAAAGATTTCAAGTGATGTTAAAGGAGCACCTTAAACACACTACAGAAAAACAATATATTCAAAGACAGTATAAAGTGACAAATAAGCTTTAAAAAATAAAACGTACCATTTGTCAAATTGTCAGCCTAAAGGAACTCACTTGCAACGACTGATGCATGTTGCATAAAAAAACCAGAATATTAAAAACCAGGAAAAAGCCAAACAATAAACTGCAATGTGTCTGCGTATCATGCTTTTCCCCTTCTGTCAAAGCATACTACCTGTTATGCTTTCTCCCCACCCCTTATAACAAGGCTTTAGAGATAACACCTGTACATATTAAGGACTAACCAAATGATTAACTACAACTGGGAAGAAGAGTTTAAAAAAAAAAAAAAACACCACCAAGAAACTGGTATTTAATTTCCTAACCCAACAGTATTTTGCTACTCTGTGAAAGGATGGCTAGCCTTTGAGGAATTGGGACAAAGCAGTTAACGACCATCACATTTTAAATTCCCCAGCTATGATACTGAACATACTGGGGTCCGATAACAATTTATTGGTAAAATGACACTTTTGAGCTAAGGTTACATATTTAATTAATTTAAAGTCTATGAACATTAGCAATATTAAACACTTAGTAGAAGCAAATACTTTGTATCAACTTAATTCAATGGAACACAAGGGGAAAGAGCATGGATTTTCAGTCCAGAAGGCAAGAACTAAGCTGGATTCTTTTAAGATGAATACTTAATTGAGAGGGAAATGAAAGCCCACAAAGTCTTGCCAGAAATTCCAGGTTATAACTATAAGAACAGACAATCACAACTTGTTTCCAAGTATTCTTTACTTCCCATGCTGCTGCTTTTCCTGTGAGTTGAAGCTGCCTGTGAATTTGGGTACAAGGAAAAATGTGCCCACTAATAAGGCTGACTCCAATTAGGAGACTACTGGCTATTAGAATGAACCTATTCTTATGCTGATTATAAGCTTATTTGGTCAACATGACATAAATATCAACCTGTTAAAAGAAGTAATAATATTCTCAGCAATAATTTCAGAATTAACTAAAAGTAAGAGGTGAGTTCCTTTTGGAGAATGACGACTGCGGAGCTAGAAAACTTCCTTGCCTCAGGATTCATGTGTCCTTACATGCCGGAGGATTTAACTTTGCTTTGATTGTGGGACAATAAAAAGGGCTTTTTTAAATATGTTAATGGACAAAGGCAGGCCAGAAATAACATTGGCCCATTACCTGATGAGCATGGTCACCTCAAAAACAGGGACACAGACAAAGCACAGACATTCAATGTTTTCTTCGCCTCAGTCTTCAACACTGATGATGGGCTCTGGGGGTCCCAGAGGGGCTGGGCTGGAGAACCATGACTGTGGGAATGATAAACTTCCAATCAACCCCAAACTTGTGCTGGACTTGCTGCTCCAGCTAGATCCCTATAAGTCGACGGGGCCTGATGGAATTCATCAAGGATACTTAAAGAGCTGGCTGATGTCATAGCGAGACCTCTCTCAATGACTTTTCAATGCTCTTAGGAATCTGGAGAGGTCCCAGTTGACTGGAAGCTAGCAAATGTCCCAATCGTCAAGAAGGGCAACAGGGATGACCCCAATAACTACAGGCCTGTCAGTCTCGCTTCTGTGCCTGGTAAAAATTATGGAGAAGATTATTCTGGGAGTTATTGAAAAACACCTGAAAGACAATGCAGTCATTGGTCCCAGCCAGCACAGGTTCACAAGGGGAAAGTCCTGCCTGACAAATTTGATTCCCTTCTATGACAAGGTTACCCACCTAGTTGACCAAGGGAAGCCAGTCAATGTGATCGTTTTGGATTTCAGTGAAGCTTTCGATACTGTCTCTCACAGTATCCTCCTGGACAAAATGTCCAGCACACAGCTGGATAAACACATAATGCAGTGGGTGAGCAGTTGGCTGATGGGTCGGGCTCAAAGGGTTATAGTGAATGGGGTTGCATCAGGCTGGCGGCCAGTCACTACCGGGGTTCCACAGGGATCCATCTTGGGGCCAGTACTCTTTAATCTCTTCATAAATGGCTTGGATGCAGGACTGGAAGGAATACTAATTAAGTTTGCTGATGACACAAAATTGGGAGGAGCTGTTGACACTCTTGAGGGCAGAGAGGCCCTGCAGAGAGATCTAGGCAAATTAGAGAGCTGGGCAATCACCAACCATATGAAGTTTTAACAAGGGCAAGGGCTAGGTTTTGCACCTGGGGCACAGCAACCCTGGATGTACATACAGACTGGGGAACAAGAGGCTGGAGAGCAGCTCTGCAGAGAGGGACCTGGGGGTTCTGGTCAACAGCAAGATGAACATGAGCCAACAGTGCACCCTGGCAGCCAAGAGGGCCGAGTCCTGGGGTGCATCAAGCACTGCACTGCAGCCAGTCAAGGGAGGTGATTGTCCTGCTCTACTCTGCGCTGGTGTGGCCTCACCTTGAGTACTGTGTGCAGTTTTGGGCACCACAGTACATCAAGGATATAAAGCTACTAGAGAGTGTCCAGAGAAGGGCCACAAGGCTGGTGAAGGGGTTTAGAGGGGAAACTGCATGAGGAGTGGCTAAAGTCACTTGGCTTGTTCAGCCTGGAGAAGAGGCGACTGAGGGCAGACCTCATCACGGTCTACAGCTTCCTCACAAGGGGAGGAAGAGGGGCAGGCGCTGATCTCTTCTCTCTGGTGACCAGTGATAGGACCTGAGGGAATGGCAAAAAGATGTGCCAGGGGAGGTTTAGGTTGGATATTAGGAAAAGGTTCTTCACCCAGAGGGTGGTGGAGCACTGGAACAGGCTCCCCAGAGAGGCAGTCACAGCGCCAAGCCTGACAGTATTCAAGAAGCACTTGGACAAGGCCCCCAGAGACATGGTGTGAATTTTGGGGTTGTCCTGTGCAGGGACAGGAGTCGGACTCGATGGTCTTTGTGGATCCCTTCCAACTCAGGATATTCTATGATTTGATTGGGGCAAGTCATGTCCCCTGTGTAAGCAGGGCCACAAAAATCCCGTAAAACTGAGTGCCAGATTACAGATTTCTGGTTTTAGTACAAGCGAAAGAGCACCGCATTTCTAAACTCTATTGCTAACAGGCTAGAGGTGATACCTCTAACTTGGGTATTCTGGGAGATGTGTGGGGAAGAATGACACACCAGTGTTGTTCTTTTCTTTTAAACATCTGTCTTTCACCAACTACTACACTCCCTCCTTCCTCCTAATTCTTCATGCCGCTCTTTGCTCTGCGCTCTCCATGAAGTCTCAGTACTGAGACCTGCCAGGTCTGCTTGAATCCAGAAAGAAAAAACGTCTGTTGTTTAAACTGGGAAGTTCTTATCAAAACCCTTCCAAGTTCTTGACAATGTAGTATTTAGTAATTATTTAAATGACTCCATACTGACTTGTCAGTATTCTTATGCCAATACTTACACAATATGTATTACACTATAATTAAATTTTTAGTCATTAGTCTTAATATTCTTAAATGTTAGGGTGGATTGTACTTTAAACATGAAACGGTATGAACTGTGATATAGGCCCGCCCAGTCTTCCTCCCCCTTTCTTCACACTATAGATTTACCTCAAGGAGAAAATTTTTCTACATGCAGAGTGTTAACACCAAGGAACTGCTTTTATTTAAATAGCAAGTAAGCTATTGTCTCAGGCAAAAATGTCACTGGACAGAAAAAACGTATTACTAATGAATTAGTCTTTCCTACGCTAAATACTAAATGGCTGCTTACTGCTTACTTTACTGGGAAAGTGTGAAAATTTATAAAACCCAGTATGTCCTTCTTCCACAACTAAAGGTCTACTTAAGACTTCAGAAAAAGCTTGAAATAAGTATCATATGTCATGTGGCCTTTACTTTTGGCTGATTTGTCTTCTTAAGGCAATACTTTTCTCCTTTTTTTCTTTCTGCCTTTTTTTTTTTTTAAATAAACTACACAGTATAGGAAGAGACTCACTATTATTACGAAGTGTTAGAGAGTTTGTATCCTCCCAGAAAAAGCAAATTACTTTCTCCTTCTTTGTAAAAATAGCAGCCCTGTTGATACGACTCCAGCTATTTATGGGACCATCTTGAACTTCTTACTTCGGCCGATCCTTACCAATAGGCTCTGTAGTGGTTAGCTATAGTTACAATCTACTCAGAATGGTATCTGTGCAAACACAATGAAATCCAGTGTTCTCACTGAAAGACAGCAGCCATCATTTTTATACTTTTCATAAACACAGAGGGCTTAAAAGCAGAGTAGTACTTCTACCACAAATTCTATAACTTATTACCATAAAAAGACAGCAAAATTTACTCTTGCAGATATAAATAAATTGGCATGTATGAACTGAGCATCCTCTTACAAAGATCAGAATTTGGATTACCTCTAAGGGACCCTGCTTGGCTGTGTGAGTGGCTACACAGATGGACTGACAACACAGCAGACAGTATGAAGGTGGAAAGCCACTTGCTCAAGTTCCCATTCAGGGTATGGGGGAAATCAAGGAAGCTACAAAGGTAGCAAAAGAAACATTTTTAAAGACTTTCTGTATTCAAGATATACTCCAAAATGCACTTAATTCTACTATGAGTTTTTGAAAAACATTGCATGATCATATGATAACAATAGTCTTTTCCACAGGTTACACTTAGGCAACGCATTTTAAACAAATCAAAGCCCTTAAAAAGGTTTACTGTTTACTTTTTTAAAATATAGGTACAATATACGTTGAAATTATATATTGAAACACTTGAAAAATATCTGGCCATTAAGCCTCCTGAAATTGCAAAAAATTGGGTCATTCTCAAAAAAAAATATCGAAGCAATATCCTGAATCCAATCTGGTAAATCATGCGAAATTGACAAGTCATTTATAATCTGCCAGCTAAAACTCAAGTACAGCATAGTCTATTTTGAACAAGTTTGTTATATCCTCAAGCTAATATACACACTCATTTTGACCAGAGGGAATTCCATTGTCCCTAGAGGTACCTGTACACAACTGTTTGCCATGCATCCTGTTACGAAAAAATTCAAATGCATGCAATTAGCCACAACATTTTACAGTCAGGAGAAGCATTAACATTAGTAAGAGCTGTCTTTTATCCCCTCCCAACAGGTAAAAAAGACAATTCTCACCCACATGTCAATTCTACATATAAAAATATACATGCTATAGAACAGGGTTTTATAATACTCAGTTTTAAAACACACACTGAATTTCATTTGCACAAGTGTTTCATAACCTCTTTCTGCACAGCAATGAACACTTCCTAAGTTTTCCACACTCTATGTGCGTATTCCAACTACATGGAGAAGCCTGAAAAAATATTCCAAGGCACCATTAACATCAGGTTGCTTGCATTAGTTGTAGATACAGTAACATCTCAATAACAGTAAGTATGGATCATTGCTTTGTTCACGTTTATTAAAGTCCTACAGAATTACTTCTTTAAGCTTGTGTTTATTTCCAAGAAATAAACAACCACTTAAGATAGTAGTAAAACTAATGACCCAAATCTATGGAAAATGAAAGCTATAAGAACTGAAAATTGCACCCAAACCAACCAAATATGAAATCCATCCCCTTAAATTTCATAAAGCATCTCCACATTGTCAAGACTGCTTGTGTGAGGAGGGTTCCCCCCGCCCCATTAACCTAGAAGCTTTCCTCCTTCAAACGAAGGATGCCAGCTCTCTCACCACCAGATCAGTGCCTCTTCACCTCTACAATTTTACTGCTTGGAATCAAGTCTTTATTTTTCAGATCTGAAAGTCTGTGCTACACTCCAATCAAGTGAACTAAGTTTCATAATCTCCAACCTCAATTCAAAAAACACTTGTCTGCATCACACATCTGCATTTAATGCAACACAATTTGAGGACAGGGTCTGAGCAGTGGAGTACTTCATTAGAAGGAATACCAGAACTACATTAAGAAACCAATATAAATACTTCTGCATCTCGTCAGTATCATTAAATTCTTACAGCTATACAAGCACATCAATAAACCACCTTTCTCACCCAAAAAAGTGCTGTCTACATAAGTTATATACTGTAGAAGTTCAAAGAAAAATAATACATGGGGAAAATGGTAAATTCAACATGAAGTTAAAAATATGAAGTGGAAGAATAACTATCTTGTGAGAAATAGGCCATTTTTACACGATACAAAAACCTCTTAACAGTGTTTTTCATTTATTTCCAACAGATAATTATACAATCTATATAAAATTTTTAACCCAGTTCTACATCTGTTTAGTAATGAAACTTTTCCCCAACAATACTTAGTTTTCCATAAACTGTAATTTACATGGATATAAAGGTACTTGTGACATTGTTTTTGACAGCTAACTATTTAAACAGTTGAGTTTTTCTTAACAGACCATGAGCTTATTTTGTCAGAATTCCAAGAATGAATTGGACTGCAGTAACCAACCAACAAGAAAGGAAAAGGTGATACCTGTAGTCTCATTAAAAAAAAAAAATCTGGGCAGTTTCCTAGCAAGAACTAAATATATGAAATATATCCCAAGGTAGCAGTGAAATTAAAATAATGCTGCATGGACACAATGTAAGCACGGTATCAACCTGAGGCAGTGATACAGTATTTCCAAACAGGGTTCAAGTAAAGCCCTCCAGGATTTTAAAATGCAATGTTTTTTCTTTTTTTTTTAAAGAAGGGGAAGGAAAAGCTCTCATTTCACAGATGAAACCAGGTCTACAACAGCTTAAAGCCTTGCAGAAAACTGCATTTGGTTGCAATTCATGGAATAAGGTCTATTACACACTTCAAGCTAATCTGATATAGTCTGTCATGTCCAGCTTTTCCACCCCATGTCAACCCTTCAGTGAATCAGGCCATCCAGTTATCATGCAGCCATGTTAACTCAGTCAGTCACAACATGAAGTGCAACTATTTGAAGCTGCCTCCTTAGTAGGAAAGTCCAGAAGAAATCCTTGGGTGTGTGGGAGCAATTCTGTGCTTCAGTCTCAGCCCTGAAGGATGCCATGCTGGAACACACAAGTCCTTCAAAAAGCTCTGCAGCACGCTTATGCAATAGCACGACTGTACAGATACAGCCTTCAACCTTCCTGCATTAACAACCACCCCGGAATTGTTTTCCTCCATAGAGCAGGAAGACTATCAAAATTAAACTCGCCATGTAGCAAGCCACAAACCAGTAATTTTTTATGAAGAAAAGTCCTCAATTAAAGCAGCAATCACAAGTGGCTAACCCACTCCTGAACCAAACTATGTGTTAGCCACAACGGTCCAAGACATAATCTTTCTTCTTCACACAACACGGCTACTTCTCACTGTCTGATTCGGAAGAAGCAGAGGTGCTACACTGAAGCTGTAATATCCAACCTTTACTTGATATTTATCTCCAGGGGAGAAAATAATTGGATGTCACACCTACTAACTCAATTTCATTCTGCTAATTATTCTATAGTGATATTTTTTCTTCTTTTTCTCCCCTCGCCACTGCATTTTGCATAGGATTAATGAAGTCACTGGTGAAATATTTTGAAGACTATTGATCACATACAGACAGTAACTACCCCCTCAATATCCCTTCAGAAGAAAACTGCACACATAAAAATAGATCCAGTTTGATAGATTTATACTGTAGTCTTCAGAGAACAAGATCTAAGACTGATCTCAATATCTAAATTTTTACTTTAAAAAAAGCTTAAGACATGGTTATTCCATTCTTACACCACTGCAAAGAACTAACCAGTAATATAAACCACCAATGAGCCTATTTCAGTTCAAGAAAGCCAGTTCTTGTTTCTGCACCATTTGTTTCCCCAGCGCTGCACAGGCTTCTGCATAAAGCAGGTTTTTGCTCTTGCTACTCAGTGTGGTTCTCCAAGAGACCCACAAGGGGTGAGCACCAAAATCTTTAACGTCTTGTTTCTGTTATTTAGAAAGTATATTTACAGGAAAATATATCTTTCACTGTTCTACGTCAAATATGCATTGGATTGAAGTTTTAGAAGTATGAATTTGACTATTTTGTCAGCTAACCTGATAATCCAAAGGCTGAACTGAGAGCACAGCATATGGTATAACAAAGAGAAGATAAATTGTTATTGGGTTTTGTTCGGTTTTTTAAAAGGCAAGTTTTACAGAGTCATAACATGATAAATCTTGGCACAATTCTAATGACAGTCCAATGCCTAAATGCTACAGAACATTTAACAAGTGCTAATCAACTGATGCAACCCTCAACCCCAGAAGGATTGAAAGGCATGAAAACTAGCAAAACAAACAGCAATATTGTACAAAAACTTGGTGGTTTGAGTGTGTGGATTTACATAAGGAGGGCAGATTCCACAGTTAAAAGGTACATAAGAAATCAGTGACATGATTTCACAAGTTAGCACACACAAAACAAAACATCCATCATAATGTGCATGGATAATATGTAGAGATTTGCAATTACTCTGTCATTATTCTTCAGAAGGGTATGACAGGTCAGCAGGATGAAAGGCTCCCAGGTGGCCTCTCCCGGCTACTGCATTTTGGTTTTGGGAGCCTCTGAGCATACTGAGCTGTGGTGAGCTGCGCAGACCACAGAAGAGAGCAGAAACCTCCCTGCTTCCCTCTCCCCCTCTCCCCACACAGTCTCCCTTACAGAACAGCCGGAGGCCGAGCCCTCCCAAGGAAAGCAGGGAGAACATACACAAACAGGCCTTAGAAGCGGTATAAAAACTTCTCTCTGGCAGCGGTAGGATTCCAGAGTATTTGGTGTTACCCAAGAAGCAACTAAGGGCTGCTGAACTGAAAACAAACATAAGAACTGGGCACAGCCGAGAGTGGTGTTTGGGGAACTGCTCTACCAGCCCTCTCCACATTCTACCACACTCCATATTTATATTTATTCCTTTAGTTTCCCTTATAACAAAACCACAGCTTTCAAGATCTGCAGTTCTGACAGACAGATATATAGATAGGTAGATACCCCTTCAAATGCTGACAGAGTAACGAAAAATAATATTACCAGCAAACTTTGGCTGACTCAACATCCCGTCACACATTTACACTGCTTCCAGTTATTAAAACATCACTAGGAAATTAATATATGCATAAGAATTAAGTTTTTCTCCCTCAACATTAGTTCAAGGAGGTAACCCTTTTATGCAAGCGTTTATGTGAAAGTACCCTGGAGACTGTACATCAGACACACATCACCTAAAGGGACTGCTTTGTCAGCAGACAGCCCTGTCTCAGTAAGCCAGCGGCATCCTGCCAGAAAAACACCTGCAGACTGAACAACTGGCAATATAATATACAATATACACAGAGAGAAGAACAGAAAAACAAAACAATGACAGCATTAATTACTTGAACAGCTCAATGACTCCCAAGCAGGACAACATTTATGTCAAGTTAACATTGGCATTTCTTCCCACTGGCTAATTTCAACATCCTGATCCTGCCATCAAAACAAGTTTCACTTCTACCTACTGGCTCGCTCCCTGCATCCCAATTACTCACAAACACAGAGAATGGTCTTGCTCAACTTCATTGTTCTGGCCCAGAGCATGATGGTTTGTGATTTATTTCTTTAAAAACAGCACCGCTGCTGAGATGCCTTCTCTTTTTCTCAACTAGGGCAAAAACCATCCTAACATGTTTGAGCAGTATCTTTATTAACATATTATGGTACACTCCCCCCTACATTTCACACTGTAGCAACACAGAACACATCAGGATTACCATATTGCATTTGCTCTGTTCATATAATCCAATAACCTATCTCCCCACATTGGCCTGTGCCATATGTATCATTAAATGGTAAGAGGATCTTTGAATACTCTCACCCTTCAAATCAGGTTTCCTTCTACTCTTCAACAAAATTATAAAGCAGTTTAAGTCACAAAGGACTGAGTCTAAACTCTCTTCCAAAACATAGGCTGGCATCAACTCCATTATCTCATTAGCTGTACAAATACTCAATTCCATTTTCAAACCTGCTATAACTACAGGCCTTGAAGTTCTGCAGCAACGTTCACATCCGACATTTCTTCTTTTCCCCTTCTATTTCACCAGAGACATTTGCACCTAACACCGCTTTGCGAATTGAGGCAGAATTTTTTTCAGTGTCTCATTTACCAGTGTAAATCAAGTATAATATTAAGAGATGGTCTATATTAGAAATATACTGAAAATAAAACAAAAAACAAAGACTTTTTATTTGCCATTTCAGCAATTTTCACTCTTAAATCATGAACCTGGTAGAAAGGGCATGGGCATAAAATGTTTTGTATACAATAACTTCAGAAAAATGCAAGTTATTTGATTTTTTATGTGTTGTCTAATAATTCACAAGTATTCTACAATTCTTGAAAAGTTAGAGAGACACCTTGTGAAAACTAGTAGTCCGTTTATCACCCTGTTACTCGAAGTTAAATAGCCAGAATTCTAGTTTTACAATCTTTCTTTATCATTTTAGACACCAAAATTATTAGCCGTTGACTCTGGCCAATATTCTTTAAAAATATGAACTCCATAATTTAAGCTAATAACTACTGTTGCTGAGGTTTCTATAGTTACTCATGAAAGGGTCATAGCTCTCTGAAATACATGCAGTCTCTAATAATAAGCTCCACCATAGTACGCTGACAACCTTTAATGATTAATTAGGCTAAGACCAAGTTCCTGGTAAAGCACAGAATCCCACAATACACTCATTACCTACTGAAGCAGCAATCAAAACAACTTTAGATTTTCAGATAAAACTGTGACTTTAGGTTGTATCTTTGCCTTCTGGCAGGAGAAGAACCCCAACTCCACCAGCTCCTCAGCTATCCACAGCCCACAGCAGCAGCCAGCATGGCCGAGTTCCCACTGAGGCACCACCAGGTAGGGTGAAGACACTTCAGAGATGCCTCCCAAGTCTCCCACCTTTCCTCTCTGACTCCTCTGTGGTGCGTGTAAGTTTGCATTGGCCTCCCTGGAAGTTCCCTGAAGAGATGACAAACAAAAGCAATATCTGTACTGTGTAGAGCACTTAGCAACAAACTGCAAGACTAGGTAAAAATCAAAGTGCATCAGCAGATCAAAGTATGGGACAATATCTGTCAAAAGACTTAACACATTAAAACAAAATACAATGCACTTGTACCTCTCTTAATTACTGTTCTCATGTTGGCATTTTGATTTTCTGTTTCTTTCTTACTTTTTTTTTTCCTTTACTTCGCTCTTAACTGCACAACACAGGGAATAATACAGAAAGGTAATTATCTTTAATCACTCCAGATATTATATGTTGATACTTGCTTGGGAAGAAAAATGGACAAGTGTTGTAGACAACATTTAAGAAGGTAGAAGTTTAAAGGAAAACTGCATTCAGGCTATAAATATAACAAAACAACACTTGAAAGCCGTGCAGCCTAAGAATTAACACTACTTTGAATGTTAGTGATCAATTCCTTTATTTTCACCATGCCTCATGTAAGAGAGCACTTTCATCTCCAAAATTCCCACTTGCAATTGCTTTCGTGACATACCTGAAGTTAATTTTGTGTTAACAAATGTCACTATTGGAAAATGAAGCCCCTTGTTTCTCCATGAGCTAAGAACTTACACCCCACTCAAAGGGCTTTACTCCTACACACATCAGACTTCTGCCTGCATGTGGATCAATCTGACCACTGAAGATATATTATAGATACATACATACACACAGAGAAATATATATGTGTGTTTATAGCTGTTATGTGTATTATATCTAATATAAATTTTATATATATTGTAACCGTAAGAGCAATTGCAGCAAGTCAAGCATGCTTTCATTTTTGTGTCTTGATCCCAGAAATGAAGTTATAAAGCTGCAAACAACAAAAATACAAGAGCTCAAATATGTGCCTCATATTCAACATGCAGAATTTGCATGTTTAAAAAGGAATGCTGACTGCAGTGAAGCTACCCCTACCTGTTGCTGAGCCTTTCTGGCTTCTCCCATCTCCAGCAATACAATCAAGGCAAGGCCAAGTAAACTCTTATGAGCTTCTTGTTTGGGGTGAGGGGCAAGGACTGGGGGTTTTTTGTTTGGTTTGGGTTGGGTTGGGGGGGTGGGGATTGGTTTGTTTTAGGTTTTGGAGATTTTCTGGTCTTTGTTTTGTTTTGTATTTTTACAACAGTAGCTTCAATGAGTGCCAGTTTGTTTTTTGTTTTATGTGGTTTTTTGGTTGGTTGGTTGGGTTTTTTTGTTTGTTTGGTTTGGGGTTTGTTTTTTTTTTTTTTGGTTGGTTGGTTGTTTTTTTTGGTTTTTTTTTTGGTCTGTTTCTTCAGCTGAAAGAGTGGGGAGCTAGTTAAAGAGCTGAAAACAACAAAACAACTTTTACCCTGTCGATACTACACCAATTTTGAAGCCAACAATAGTTAATTAATTCATTTCTTAAATCCTCTGGGATGAAAAGATAAGTTCACTTTGCCTATGAATTGCTCTAAATATTAATTTTTGCTTGCCTACTGGGACTAAATCAAACACAGTTAAAATGGTTACTGTGGTTACAGCGATGGATCAAGAAAAAAATTGAAAACTTATTTAACCCTCAAAATACCAAATGAAAAGCCTGCAGAAAACAGCAAAGCACTACTGTCATTTACCAACAAAGAAATATACAGATCCACATTTCATGCGATTTCAGAAAAACAAGGTTCATGATCCCAAATCCCTGACAGGTTTTTTTTCTCCAATACTTACAAAATACAAAACATTTACACAATTTTTTTCAGAACATAGCCATAAATATACTATTACATCTTCTTTACAATCATGGTAAAACAAAAAAATTTGTTTTACCAACTAGTGAGGGAGGGGAGGAACAATGTCAAAATGGTTACATATTCCATCTAAAAGGTGGAGGAGGGTGCGAGGGCGGACACAGAACACACAACAGATACACTTTTTGTGTTAACTTTGCTAAAGGCAAAACCGTATTAGCACAATTTCCAAGTGAAATTGTATTGAAATTATGTTGTCACAAAAAAGGTCCACCTGAACAGCACATTAAATGGAACTGCTCGAACAGCACTGAAGGATGACAGCAGAAACCCACAGCTGTGAAGAGAGGTATTAAAAAAAACTAAAACCAACAACCTTGAAATAGTATCCTTTTAAATCAAGCAGCAGTATTTAGTGGTTCTGTAACAAACTGTAATTAACCATTAAGCCACACATAAGGGTGATAAGAGAACAACTCCCTTATCACAGAGCTAGTTTTCCTGGCAGCAATGCTGGCAAAATGTTTTCTCCAGCTTCCAAAAGAGCACTTGCCACACCTAGCCACAAGGGACACAGACACTCAAAGGCTCCTGAAGCGGTAGCAAACCCAATGAAATCAAAACAAGGGATGAGGGAAAAACTGAGGTCATTTCAAACTAAAGAAATAAATTTATAAAATACTGTAGCTATTTTAATAGCCATCACAGCAGAGACACACAACCAAGGATGGGTTTTCTCATGCACGCAGACCCAACTCTGCTACTCCTCGAGAGCCCTACGGCTGCTCTCATCTACAAATCCTACCTAATTCTAGTTATTTACTTAACAATAAATCTATTTTACATTATTTCACTTTTTAGCTATTGCAGTTTATTTCCCCCATTCCTCAACAAAACCATTAGAATTCACATCTTTGTAATAAAGTGCAAAAAATTATACAGTGCCAAAAACTTAAAATGGCTTTTTTAAAATCAGAATTTTCATGTTTTCTGTGATACATTTTTGCTTTAATCAGCATAGTTCAAGAAGTGGAAAATCTTCATCCACTGCTTCTCATAGTAGATTGTGTTAAGGACATCATCATATTCGTTACTTTACGAAAAAGCTGGAGGACCAAGCATCTAATAGCCATACAACAAGCATTAAATAAACCCAAGTAGAGACAATCTTGTATAAGGACAGGACAATTCCTGTATACAAGGAATTTTCCTAAAGTGTTGAAAACATCTTTTATTGCATCCTTATTTCAAGGATATTAAAGTAGCAGCCCCTTTTCCCACTTGCCTGTAGAAAATAAGAGTTTCACAGCTAACACACATCTGCAGTTCAGCCAGCTTATCAGACTAACCTTGCAGTTTCCATGTACACATGGAACAAGACAGTCCAGGGAAGCATAAATATTTCAGTAAACTCCAGGCTTTCTAAATTATATGCATCATCAGTCATCCAAGGCTGGGGCTGCAGACAGCTATCTGCAAACAACCTATCCTCTGATTTGAACAGAAGTTCACCCAGCTCCTACCAAAATTCAGCCTTCCCCCTGCATGTAATAACTTCATCTAAAGTGTGCTTGTGTTTTATCATCATAGCGTAGTCTGATGCACCATGAAGCTTAAAAAATTCTCAATCTGCTCTCAGAAGTTTACCTGCCTCATTAGTCTATTTTTTTGCTCTGTAGACTAGCAATGACAAAAATATATAAATTATTAAATGCAAGCTATAGAGGCTGTGGACTTCAAGCCCACATTTTTTATTGCCTGATTATACTGAGAACACGCTACTCAGACAGCTCTAGATAGCTCTGTTTCTAACATTAACGTGCCTGTTTTGAAGATGAGCCTGTCTTCTCTTTTACTATTGTCTTAAGATGTACATAAAGCAAACACTGGATATTGAAATACAATCCGATAAATGACCCCTAGTTTGCTAGTTCAGGGAGAAGAACAGATCCAGAAGTCTTTCATAAAGCAACACGGAAACAACCCTAAATTCCAATAACGTTTATCTCCCTGTAATCTCTGTCCTGCTGTACTGTTACATCTAAATCATCGTCTTTTCCATCTACTTAAGTAGCATTCGAAGTTCTTTCTGAGAAAAAACCTGGTGTCTTCAAGCAACTTGCAAAGTTCTGCGTCACTCTGTGACAGCACATTTTATGCATTTTATACAAAGGAAAGGAAAATATGCAAACCACTGGAGATACTTTGTCTTTTTGCTCCTGAGTTCATTACTTATTATATATGTAAATGATGCCCAGGAATAACACTAATATTAAACTGTTCACACTGCAGTAATATCTAGTATTCTTACCTAACAGATATCACCCACAATACTCACCAGCTTGTTCAAACGCCGTTAACCAGCTTATCTCCAAGAAGGGCAGAGAGATGTATTCATTTTAGACCAGATATTTTACAGACGTTGAACTATTTCTTTTATTATTAGTTTTTCAGCTGCCTCGGGACAACTGTCAAGAGGTCTTTCTACCTCTCACTACTTCTTCCAGAAGTAAATACAACCCTTCAGTGCTTTTATTTTAAAAAGAAATGGGAGTCTATGAAAAACAGGAAAATATAAAGGAGAACAATATTGCTGTCATTTTGAAGCAGCCCAACAGCGGAAAGGGTAGAAAAGATGAGACTACATGCAACATGGTTTTCTGGTCCATCACTAGTGTAAGAGATCCACTGCATTACAATAAGCAAAACAAATATCCCCTTTTCCTATTCTTCTTCCACTAACATTGTATTTCAAAGCCCTATATATAAAAGACAGTTTCCTATGGAATAGTTAGCTGTTTCATTCAATAGGAAACATTTCCACTTGGTACCACAGACAAACTCCAGTTTCAGTTTTCTCCACAAGGAATTAGAGAACAATGTGATTTCAGTGCAAGTGAACCTGCAGCTCCAGGTTATCTAAAAGTCCTTTCCATCCTATTAATATTTTTTAATATAAATGCAATATGGAACATTTCCGGGCTTTTCAACAGACTTTTCAGAGGTGGAGAAATCCTACATGAAACACAAAAGCAATCAACTGCTTTGTCTCACAAAACTATTTTAACTGAAAAAAAGAGATATTGTAACAAAAGTATGCTTAAGCATTAGTTACACAAGTGCTGACTCATTAGTCCGCTACTGCAAGAAGCTTGGTCTAAAACAGGTTCCTACCAGGCTTTCCTTTATGATAAATTTAATTAATTGTAAGCAATCCAAATGACACTCATAAAGAGCGCACACACGCACAGAGGCGTACTAAACAAAGAGCAGCACAATTCACAGTTTAGCAATTTTAGACAGGTAGGACCAAAGATCATGAAAAAGTGTCCTCAGGGACAACAAAAAAAACACCAAATAACTTTGCCCAACATCCTAAGATGCTGACTCAAGACGAGTAGGAGTGTTAGCATAAGAATACTATAACAGAAGAGCTTTTAAAACTCATTTCATCTCGTTATTTAAAATATGATCCTAGGATTAAATCTTTGGATTTTATAAGCACCTGCATTGAAGCTCAGTGAAACAGCAATTTCTAGTTTCATGAAATTTGACATCTCTAGGTTTTCTTGCAAAAGAGGCAGACATGGAATTCACAGGATCTTTTGCCATCACTGTAAGGCTCTACAGGAATAAACTGCTGACTTGTAGCAGAGTAACAATAGTCTTAAAGCTAAATGGAGTCCAATGCTCTTGTCATCCATCATTCTGCAAATGTTTTAAGCCACTTCATCTATAAACTGAATCAGTGAAGGCTATAATAACCAAAAAATTTCTTTTTAAGCAAGTGTTCTTTAGACACATATCTGCATATATGCTGTGATAAGCTAGATAGTATCTTTGTGAGAGGACATTAGGAGAAAAGAGCAAACTGCTCAGTGAAGTTACCAGGAGATAGGGACACTAAACAGGTAACAGTAGACAAGACCAAGAACGTAATGCTGTTAGCAAACCAGCCGACTTTTCCACCCAACGGCGGTATGCTGCCCTCTATCATAAACAGAGTTTCCCAAAGCTACAATTAAGCCCAACGCCTGCTAGAAAGACCAGAGCTATGAACTACTACTTCACTGGTAATTTTGTGAAAATTAATTTGAAGGATGATATTAATTACGAGCAATGAAAACATCAGTTAGCTTCTGTACAGAAGACAAAGACCTTCATTAGCTCACTCATTTTCCTTGAAAGTTTTTAAGAAATGTCTCCAGCAAATAACCCAAGTTCAGCAAAATACAAATTCGCTTTAGTAACAAACTCCAATTAAGGGTCAAAAGCTCCTCCTGACAACACTTTCAGTTAGGGCTATGTTACAAGTGTTGAGTGGACAGAGTAACAGAGTGGATCAGGCCAACAGCACCTGATAACCGAAAGGAGCGGCAGGAAGAGAGATCAACCAATACAAGGGAGTCTAAAAGAAGGAAAAGAAAAAGGTTATTTCTGATTCAAAGGAGTTTGACATGCCCCTCTTTTCAGTGGCAACGCTTTCTTCCTCTGATCTGCAGATGAAAGGAGAGTGTATATAATGGAAGGAAGGGAAATCCAGAAGGAAGCGGGGGAAAACTGCATCCACATAAGCAATTTTCTTTAAGCATTTACTTGAATTAGATGATCCTGCAAGAAACTACTCCATGCTCCAAGGCTTGACAACATACAATAGCAACTCTAAAAGTGCTCATTCTGTCATATGTATGAGAAAGGAAAAATACTAGATCAAACTCAGAAGAAAAGCTTAACCTGCTCATGACAGCATAGCAATGCTACACAAGGTAAACTTCAGCCCAAAGAAATCAATGTTGTTGCTGGGCTTGGGTTTTTGTATTTGGTTGTGTTTCATTGGGTTTTTTTGGTTTTGGGGTTTTGGGGGTTTTTTTTGTGGGGGTTTAGGGTTTTTTTTGTGTGTGTGTTTTTGGTTTTTGTTTGGTTTTGGGGTTTTTTTGTGGGGGTTTAGGGGTTTGTTTTTTTTTTTTATTTGAAAAACCTCAGGCAAGACAGGGTACTCCTGTGATGTATCCTAGCAGGACAGAGACTTCCTACACTGCCAATAACACATCAATTGATAAACCAAACCTTGTTAAAAAAGTAGTGTTTCCCTCTTTACCCACTGATGCCTTAAAATAACGGAAACAATGTGCTTCCCTCGCTGCTGTACAGCTAATGGGAGAAAAACCTGTCGTCTCCCTGATGATTTTCAGGACTGCAATAAAATGCTTTAGAAGCCCCTCAAACCACAGAAAGCGTGTCCTGCAGTCAAATGACTTCAACTTTGAAAATACATCACCATTTGCAGCTGACAGTACCAATTCTGATACATACTACTTTGTCTACAAATTAATGGAGAAATAATATTTGCTTCCAGCTAACTGCCCAGATCATTTCATGTGATACAGGAAGATGTGCTCTAGGTAAGTTACCATTTGGTTTTCAAGTTTCCATCAACTTCTCACCTGTCAAAAAGAGTTGGAGAATTAGAAAAGCTATTTCATTTTGCTAGCCTTGACTACAGAGAAGTTGAGGTATAACCCTACAAGACAGCTCTCTTCCTCATAGTTAGCAGGTAAGCAGAATGTTTTCAAGCTCTCAGAATTTTGCTCCCTGGGTGATGTTTGCCCATTGAAATGTGCATTACTTGAGGATGAAGGTAAGAGTGACAAAGCTACTCTCAATGACTGAATACTATTTCTTTTTATAGACATCCTATTAAGTCTGTGTAATAAAAACATTTTTGCACATTCTGATCTTGTAGGCAGTGAAGTTTACACCACCATGCGCCTTGTGAAAGGACAACTGCAACAAAGGAGAAGGCAAGGGGACACAGAGAAAGGCCAGGGCAGGCCATGCAGAGAAACACAGTGCTCTGGGAACCGCACCAGAAACTCTCTTCCATCCTTAGAAGACAGGACAAAAAGGAGAGATGATATTTTTAACAAGACTGCCTCAGTTAATATTTCAACACAACTTCAGGACTTCCGATTAGTTCGTTTCCTTGTTCAGGGGAGGAACGAGGAAGAGGAGAGAGTATTTCAAAGTCCCAAAGATGTTATTTGATACACCAAAACCCAAAATAAAATTTGGAATAATGAGTTTTGTGCAGGGAGAATCCTTCAGGTAGACATAGCAATAACTATCCCTGAGACCCAATTTTCAGACTTTAATGGTATTGTTGCTTAACAGTGGATAGGATAAGTTAATTTCCATAGTAAGTGCACATTTGTGCCACTACTGAGGGAAGAATAAAATCATAAAAGCCTGAAAGCAATTATCTTACAAACAGATACAAAGGTCTATGGCAGACTGATAAGCCCCTGGATGTTATGAACACTTCCTATCCTACATGTCAACCTGCTGAAGACACCCAAGTGATTTTCTTTTCTTTTTTCCCCTTTAGTGGAATTCAGTAAAGCAGGGAAAGGTTGTTTAACCCACTGCTTTCTCGTGAAGACAGACAACTGTTAGAGAGGAGCATAACTTTGGACCTAACAACAGATGTCTTCATCACAAGGAAGCATCTCCTCTATGCCAGAAAGGAAATTTTCAACTAAAATCTTTGGGAGATAAGAAAAAACACCAGTTTTGCAAATCCCTACTCCCAGTGGAGGATGAATTTAACCAGACCTTCTTCAGCAGATACAGAGCAAAACTTATTTCAAGAAAAAAGAAAGTGTTAACCTTGACACAAGCTATTTAGTCTTACATCTTTAATTTCTTCCGAGAGAAAAGAACACATACACGAAAGTTCACTACTTTGCCCAATTCACCTCAAAATTGAAAAAAAATTGGAATGAGCACAAGACAACTGTATACACAACAGCTGACAATAAGATACCAAAAAAGAGTTTTTCCATAAAAAATGAAGTCTCTCTTCCACTCTTTATGTGCACTGCTTTCCCAATTCTCTTTTTCTCACTCCTGTCCTTAAAAATAACATTACGTTAATGGAAGTTTTCACTATTACAGAATTCTGACTAAACATTAAAATAAACTTCCTGCTATTTAATTTATAGAGTAAAACCTTTAAATGATAGGTACCTT
Organism: Morus bassanus; assembly: GCA_031468815.1. Classification (NCBI taxonomy): domain Eukaryota; kingdom Metazoa; phylum Chordata; class Aves; order Suliformes; family Sulidae; genus Morus; species Morus bassanus. Next base: position 29,243,582 of record CM062574.1, on the reverse strand, counting down.
TCAGTCATGTATTCTTACATAAAAAAAGTAAAGAAAATTTCTTTATAGATAATGTATGTAATATTATCATCCCTCTCATGGAAAATACCATTGCTGAATTCACCAGGAATTTCATTATTCACATATATTGTTCCCACAGCAGAAAACTCTCCATGTAATCAGATTTAACACAGTGGCAGTTTTTTTGCAAATATCCCCCAATCTGCATCAAGTTTTCCACACCTATCCTGAGAAGTGTTTGGAAAACCAGACCCATTAAGAGTGAATTCCTTCCTTTCTGAACACACACCCTTTTTGAGATCTCTCTTCAAGCACAGACAAGACAGACACACGGAAAACAACTGAAAACTACGTCTGCAATTACAATAAGCTCTAAAAAAAAAAAAATTTAATTCCTACATTGTGACTTTTCTTTGCAACTCTGAATATTCAAAAGTCAGGGAGCAAATAAAAATGAGAAAAATCAGAATGGTAAACCTGAACCCAAGAGAAAAGTAAGAAGGTTGGCAAATACAAGCTGAAGACGTTTTATACACATACATTCCCTGAATTTTTTCATTTTCAACACCGAGGCACAGGAGTAGTCCAGGATACTTTCAGGGAAGCAGAACAGACCAGAGCTTAATTAAAACCCTGACCTATCAACGCATTTCATAGACTCTACCAACTCTATTCTAGGAGACCCATGTAACCTAATTACAATCTCATTATAATCTGGTAAATAAGTTTTGTTTGCATTACAGATGACATAAGTAAGCAACCACAAAATATACAGAACAACATCTAACACCCTACCTTACCAAAAGTTATCCGAAAGGCTTTCCGCCTTCTCTGTCTTCTCTTGTTCTCATGAAGACCCTGATGGAAATGTCCAGGTACAATGGTATTTCTTGAACTGTTCTCTCATTAGGGCAGCATTACATACAATATATATTGGTTGGATATCATTCTTCTGAGCGTATTCACGCACCTCCAGGAATACTGAGGTTATACAGTTACATATGAAAACTGTTATCAAGTTTAACTAGAAGTTATGGTTTTGACCCATCACAGATGTTGCTCCCACATTCTTGTGCAACTTGTTTAAAAAGAAAACAGCAGTATTTTCCCATTTTGTCAAGAAATGCTGGATCTTAGAGGACAAAAAAGGAAGAATTTGCCATACAAATGTACCTAAAACGACAGAGTAAGGAACAGTACATAAAAGACTTCATACACGGGAGACAGAAGCCATTCCTAACTATCACTTGCTCCTATTTTAGATGTGACCTCCATATGACTTAGTGTGAACTTACAAAACAGAAGGGTAAAATCAGCATATTTAAACATCATTCTAAAGATGAAGGCTGAGATGTTGAAGGTGAGGGGCAAGAACTGTATCAAGAACTACAGCATATTAAGAAAACTGTAATTCTTAAAACACATGGCACAAAGCAGACATTTTCCCTAAAAAGACAGAGATACCAGTACGAATCAATCATATATGGGCTTCACCACCTTCTCCCTCCAACAAGCTTTGCCTTTGTATTTCACAGTAAGATACATACTCTCCCATACTTCTGTTGTCTGAAATACTCGTGATTTTTGTTATATGTGCTTAACACCACAGCCTGCTGTCAGCAGAAATCAAGACAGAACAGAGCAAGTTGTGCCTTCTGCAAGCCTGCTGCTTCTGAAAATAAGTTATTGTGACATGCCTCACGTGATTTTTTTTTTTTTTTTTTTTTTTTGGCCTTCTCTTAAACTGGCTTCTGTGCAAAATTAGACTGATGTTAAAACAGTGTCAGGCTGTCAGAAGGAGAAAACGACAGTGCTACTGTGACATGAAACATGACAAGAAGAAGATTAATCACTTACTCAAAAGTGAAAAGTTGAATACAAAACGCATAACCATGTGCCTCAAATTTGTTATAGCAGGTGAAAGACTGAATGCTGATCCCAAGATATGCTTCATAAATTCCAGTTAACTGAAAAAAGTTACAGCAAACATACTTTGAAAACAAAGATGATGGAGTTGAAGGTAAGATGTTCCCTAGGGCAAAAACATTTGCTTTGGGGTTAAAACTTATATACATACACCTGAAACAAGCTAGCTTCCTACTCAGCACTGAAAAAGAATTTCCAAAGGGAAAACAATTCTACTGAGAAGAAAGGAGGGGGTAAGAATTCAGCTGTAAATAAAGCCAAAACAAGAGTCATGGCTACAATCAAAGGATTTCAACTCTTTTATTCCACTGTTTTACATCAACCCTACTACAGCAGGATACACACCTAAATATTTTTCACCTCCATTTCCATCACATTTCCATTTCTCCCTGAAATGCTTCCTACTGTTGGGCACCTTCCAGAACGATTTCTCAGTTTTTATGCAAGTGGGTCATGCATTAGTTTACTTATTAGACATGTTTGACGACTGAAAAGGTTAGTCAGCACTGCTGTTAATTAATAGGTTAGCAAACTCTGCTGGGGAAACAAAAAAGGAAAAAGGGAAAATGCAAACTAATTAACATTAAATGTGTTCATATTAATGTGGTAAGTGACGACAACAATTTCATGATTAAGGATTTTTAATTCTTGAAGTGATAGGATAGTTTGCTCCAAACCACAGCACGCTTGAATTTCTTCACTGGAGTGAAAGGTATAAAAGCGTGGAAATAGCGGGTGATTTACTCAGAAATGATGCAGCAGAAGCCAATGCAAAAATATTGGCCCTTTCAACAGAAGGTTCGTGCCTCCCTGGCCCAAGCATATCTAACAACTCCTTTATGTGCTCTGTAGTTAAACTACTCTCTGAAAAATAGTTCCCTATCAAACCTTTTTCCCTTTCACACATTTCAACCCAATTAAAGACAAGAAAGATTAGTGTGAAAGAGACAGTTAATTTTAGAAAATTTATGCATAGACCCAAATGTGTTTAATTACTTCACTATTTCCCACATGTAGGAAAATCATTTTTAAGTAGGCTGTAAAACAGTGTTTTAAAAAAGTAAAACCAATGACAGGAACAGTCCAGTACAGAAGTATCAAGTGGATATCAAATTAAAATTCAGCTTCTTGGACACTTTTTCATCAGATTTTGAAGGAAAACCACAAAACATACTCAAAATTGTTCACTTATGTGCTTATCATGAGGACACTGTAAACCTCTAAGGAGTTTTAGACACAATGAAACTCTCGTCTCCCTTTTCTTCTGTCTTTTTTCCCTTCTCCAAAAAAGAATAACATAGAAACAAACACTGTGCTTGAGATAAAACAACAAAAAAAGCCCTAGTTAGGTTTGCCCCTTGTCTATACCTGTACAAGGCAGCCATTCCACAGCCCACAAGGACCCTGAGAGGGGAATACAGCAGAGGAGTCTGAGCTAAATGATGCACAGACACCTCATCACTCCTTCAGACTCCTAAAAAAAAAAAAAAAAAACCACAAAAAAACCCCAGACCTAAACCGTGCATTTACAAAAGTGTTCAAAGACTACTTTTTCAGTTACTTAGTTTTGCTCCAACCAATGCTCACAGTACTTAACACAGCACCGCTCATTCAGAAAGCCGATGACAGAAGACTTAATCTTACAACTTTAGAACCATTCAACAACAGAGAGTTGGGAGTTTTCACTGTTTTTGTTCTCAGAAAGGAATAAGGAAAAGAGGAGCAAGAGGAAGATGACAGCCAAGCTCAAAGGGAAAAAATCAGTACTTCTAAATAAGGTTTGTTGAGCCAGAGACTTGAGAACTGTGATTTGAAGGCTATGCATCCATGGTTTAGATTTCATATGGAGGCAAACCTGTGAACGTCAAAATTCATATGTTATTTTTACCTAGAGAACTCCACATGAACCTTACCAGTTTAAATATATATGCCATGTATTGTTGTACATACAAGCCTACACAATCTTTTGAAGTTGCCTCAACATTTTAGAAAAGGAAAAGAGCACCTTAACAGCTGTTTAACACTTAAGTGACCTGGCTTAAATTACTGGGAACTGGGAGCTAGAGCACTTGGAGGCCCACCCTTCAGCCATGTGGCATCAAGATAACAGAAATTCGTATTTTGTTCAGATCTGCCCGCATCCTTTCTTACTTAACCACCAAAAATACTTCAGGAGCCTTTATTAGTGCAAAGTCATTCAGTTACAACACAGCCCTTAAAAACTTTGGAAGTCATGTTGTGCACCACTTCTTTCAAATTTAGAATCTGCTCCAGAACATAAGAATCAACAACGTGCATTCAACAATAGTATATTTAAAATCTATGGGAAAAGGAGCATGTGCTGAGGTACAATGCACAGCGCAAGCAGATGTGCAAAAACAAATAAGTCTACAGACATTGTCTAGTGGCCTGACAATGACCAACCAGTTCAGTGTTCAAATGTTATCACATCTAGGAATCAAAAGACTTCAATTCACCTTAAAAAATTTCACCCTTTTGAAAACAACCATACACTGATTTAGACTTTTTTCTCCAAATGTCTCTATATTGTTTCAAACACAAATGGTCTATTCACGTGTCATCTAAAAAGTTCCCTTAGTTCTATTTATTCAGTTCCATTCTTAGCTGAAGCAGCTTTCAACTGAAATAGATAGCAGAAACTCCCCAAAAATATATAATTACAAAGGAATTATATGGCAAGCTACTGCAGACTGAATATCTTTCTCCAAAACACTGAAGTTCATCCAGATAGACAAATGAAGAGATACTACCTTGTTACACAAGCTGGTCAAAAAAACCAATAAAGACAACACTACCTAAAAAGTATGTGATCACACTATTTAACCATTAAGTTTAGTTACATTTTGCACTGCTGAAAGCCAATGCATGCAGTAACAAACAACTAAACACAAATTTTTTAAAAAGTCTTTTGCAGTTAACTGGGAAGAACAGATGAATATCTAATTAATAAGAAAAGGCAATTTTTGTACAAGTTAGAAGACGTCTCTTAGACCCACTATAAAAAATTGTTACAAATTTCTGAATACTAGCAAGCTAACAAAATACTTGCTATTAGAAATAATAAAAAGTACTAGATTACTCCAAACCGAGAGTTGTTCTTTCTTTTCCTGAAAATGTTTAATTGCCTAAAATGTCAGTGCATTCAACGTGCTGATTATTGTTCTACCACTCTAACTGGGTTTTCAAGCCTTCTTTCACAAAATTTTCTTTTTAGATACACTACATGTATAAAACCATTTTTAAACAGAATGTACCATGCTTCTGCCAATACTACTATATTATCACTAACACAGTGGGTTAATGACCGAAGGGGGCAAAAAGTATGATTTCACTAGCACTCAAATGCCACACGCCAGGTTACAAAGGAGAGGGGGAGAGAACATGGAAGCAGGAAACAGCTGGAAAAGAAACGATGGCCCAAGCCATCCATAAGACACACAAAGCAACAGTACAAGCCTTGCCAGACCCTACACACACACAATTTTACAAGGAAACTTGATCCCATAATCGGCAGCAGAGCTGATGTTGTTCAAAGACTTACAGTGAGGGACCAACGTACTCCAGTGAACTCTGTACTCTGACTTCAGATATACATGACGACAAAACCTTGCCACAATATGTAGCACTGCTAATCGCCAAGTACCATGCCATTACCAACAACACGTCCCACTGCATGCTGCCCAGTGACAGGGGGAACAGCTAGAGACCCAATAATAATATACCGTACTGCCCACACCCACGTTGGGCATCTGCAGGTCTTAGAGAGGAAGCAGAAAAAGGAGAAAATCCCTCCGCACTGCCTCTCTTTTCATTATCACCTTCAGCGTCCCAGTGACACCAGGTATTGCAACCTCCATAGCACCTTTGTGTAACATGTACAGAAGGCAAGGGCAGGCTGGGATAGTGGGGGAGTCGTTCTAACCCAAACACAGACCCACGAAATCATACAGATCCTTTGCACAAGCCATTTAACAGCATATTACTTAGTTGTATTGGCATCAGAGATTTAAAGAGCATGACTTAGCACACCGCTAGATAATTCATTCTCTAGGCTAAAGGTATGAAAGCTCCAGTTGGCTTGCTCCTAAAGTCAAGCTCCCTTGGGAGCAAGCTACAAGCCCACTCTTTGGCCAGGTAACTGAAGTCTACAAAGCAGTGCCTCCTACACAGTCTCTCCTGCCTGTAAACTACTCCTGTCTCTTCAGCTCTCTGTGAGGCGTGCTATCTGTCTCATGCCTTCTGTCCTATGGAGATTTTGCTCCCTGGCTCCTTGGCCACTCCAGGACAATTGATACCTGATGTTTAGATCTGCCATTATTTCTTGGGCACATACCGATTACAGTGCCAAGCTTCCCAGAATCAGAAACAAATCTCCGAAAAGCACTACCAAGAAGAACACAAATACATGAAGATGCATGCTTCCCAGCTGAGAGCCAGTGTATAATACCCATTCAACACTTGTTAGCAGACCACAAACCTGAAGCCTCCCTTTACTATCAGCAGTGCCCCTGTGCATAATGGCAGAGGACTCTGGCATACAGATCCCGCAGCCCTGCAGTTGTATTTGTGGCTGACCTTCTCCATTCGCAGTAAGTTTTACTATTACAAACACTTCTGAACTGGCTGTGGCTGTTTTCAAATACTGTCTGCATCTTGCAATTCATTCAGCTCTACATCTACAGTCTTCCATAAAGCACAGGTGACAACGTTTAATAAATCTGTTGTTTGTGAAGTGCCAAAAAAAGATATTTAAGATGTTCCTTATGTGCTCCAGTACTTTGCCAAAATAAAGCAATCTCCTCTGAAACTTGGCAATCTCAGCTTGGATAAGCAGTTGTTTGCCACTCTGACAGAGCCTCTCAGACTTTGTGTTAGGCTTTATTAAAGAAATTGTCTTGTCTGCAATATGTTCATCCAACCAACTATCCTGTTTCTATTTTTCCTGGCAAGACAGCAGCTGGAAACAAGGAAATTAACTTCAAAAAAGTGAACAGGAATAAGGAACATGGTTTGCACCTTCAGAAATGGGAGAATTTCTCTGGAAAGCACGATTCAAAGGGATTTAGCAATGGTAACAGACCAAAGAGACCAGAGCTTCTCCATGCTAGTAGTTCCTATCATAAGGACCATCTAATCTTTTAGCCTTTAGCTGCATAAAAGAGCAGAAAGTAGCTATATGATGCAATTAAGATCATTTACAGTGTTAATAGAATAAATACAAGTATAATACATACAGTTCTGAATGTCAAAATGTGTAGAGGTAAGTCTGCATGTAAATGCATGCACACACAGAATGAAGAGAAAAACAGAAAGCAGTTGCAGGCCAGAGACGAGGAAAGCTTTCCAGTGAGTGATCTGGGGAGTTTAGACCATTCAGCTTCTCCAAAGGTTCAGAGCTGATGACATTAACAAACATTTTCTCAGAACAAAGACTTAGACAATGCTTGTTTATCAAACAAGAATCAATGCTGAAAGCTGACAGTGGACACCTTCAAACTGAAAGCCAAGAAATTCATTTTGAAAAGTGACAGTAACTTGTCCTTTGCCCAGCCTAACACATCATCTTCCAAACCATAAAGTGCAAATTGCCTGGTACTTGCATACTTAACAGAATGCTCAATGTTGAGGAGGGGCAGAAAATTAGAAAGCAAATTCTCAGGGATATAAGGTTATGATGCAGAGACAGAACACACTAAAATCATTCAAAATCTGCGAAGACATTGTTCCCTAGGCCTGATAAATAAGTGCTGCTACTGCTGCTTACATAATGCAGCAGTGGTTTGGGGGTTTTGGTCGGTCCCCCCCCCCCCCCCCCCCCCCCAATAAGCAAGAGCTCTAAAACCACAGATGTTACAATGAAGCCAGCAAGAGGCAGCTTCAGAACAACTCCACAAGGGCATGGCATCCACCCCCCGGCCCTAGGAGCCAGTGGGCTGAAGCGGCTCATGGAAGTGACAGGATAAGGGAAAGGTTAAGGCCTCCCAGTTAAGAGAGGCATCATCATCTTGGCTCCTGCTTCAAAACTGTGGAAGGCAAGACCAGCCAGGGCCAGAGGAAGACACATCAGGAATTAGTAACTTGGTGGGGAGACAGGACTTTGGGGAAGCCAGCTGTGTATTATCAGTCCATAGGCTGGTTCCTTTCTTTCTAGGTATAGACAAAGAATAAGCCTGTCTGGTTTTTGGGTGGTTTTTTTGGGGGGTGGGTGGTGGTTTGTTTGTTTTGGTTTTTTGTTTTGTTGTTTTTTTGGGGTTGGGTTTTTTTGTTGTTGTTGCTTTTGGCAGTGAGTTTTTGTTGGGGTTTTTTTTGTTTTGTGGTGTTTTTTTTTGGGGGGGGTTGTTTGTTTGTTGTGTTGTTGGTTTTGGGTTTTTGTTTTGGGTTGTTTTTTTTTTTTTTAACAGGGTCAGAGGATTGCTTACTCTTTTTCCTTCACCTTAAATATATCTTGTTACCTATTACCTCAAACAGCTTTTTGCTAAATTCTTGAAATTTCAGAGGAGCTATTGGCATTGAAGAGCATCAAATACATCCTATTTCATTACACTGTAGTTTTCCTAAATTTGATCTGATATTGTCTGCACTTATGTCAATCACTTCTCAAACACTGAGTCATCCCACATGAGAAAAACCTTAGATTCCTCTCTTTAGCCCAGAAGAGCTAAGAGACAAAGGAAGGATCTACTTTCACCCCTAAATGGTAGGGATATTCCACTCACCGTCCTCTCCACACAAGGCAAAGTTCTGTATCTTGTTACTGATTTCCCATAGAAAGTATAGTAAATTGTTCAGGTATGGGCCGGAACAAGCAGTACTTAGCCTTGCTTGAAAGTGGCCCCCATTAGAGCTACAGGTCTAATTCTGATCAAGACCCCAGGGTTCACCGTATCAGGCTGCCAGGTCACACTGCAGTATATTAGCATTACTGCTTCCTTAAACTGAAAGCATCGCTTCCCAGTTACACATTAAATATAATCTTTCAGAACAGATTTAAGCATATGAAGAAGATCGTTCCAGATCTAAAGGGTTTTATCCTGAGATTTTAAAATTACACTTTCTATCAAGTGGAAGTACTTCTAGTTGCCTTTAAACTCCAAACAGAAGTAGTCTATATACTCTAGATTATCCACTGGCTGGGTAGTAAGTGGATGTCACAGCACTGCCAATTACTAAGGCTGCCTGAGACCTCACAGCTTAAAAACATAAAACACCATAAAGAAGAGCTACATATTTCTTTGACAGGTTTCAACTGCTTGGGACAAAGGTTTGGTTTTTTGTGGTATTTTTAAAATATCTAAGTGCATCTCCAACTGATTTTTTTTTGTAGTGTTTTAAACAAACCTGTTCAACTGATTCAGATAACCTTACCTAAACAATTCAGATGAAAAGATAAAGATAAATTAAAAAGAAGGAATGGGAGCTAGGTCAGATGGGAAGGGTAACATGCAGTCCTGACAATTAGGGACAACAAGTAAGAGCACATGAAGATCACAGAGGGCTAAAAGATGCTTTAGTTTTTCTTGAGAGATGAGCAATATAGTGGTTTTATTTTCAAATGTTTGCACCTTCAAAACAATCATCTTCAACAGATAGTTCGATTTTCTCACCGTCAGATACAGTCAATGTGTCTTCCATTAACTGGATAAAACTATTTTCCACTACTTGAAATTGTACTGCAGAACACATTCACCAGGCAACTATGCTAGTGTTTATAATGTGTTTGCAGTTCAATTCTGGGTTGTGTTTTTTGTGTCTGTTTCTTAAGAGAGTCAGGAACATACTGGGGAAAAAGCCAAGTACTGAAGTCCCAATAACACCCACTGTTTACAACACAATCAAATGTTAACACAAGATAAAGATACTTCAAATGCTGTTTGTTATCCTTCCTCAATTCTACCTGATACGATTAGAAGATATTTAAAGTATGTTTATACTCTCAGCTGTCCTCCAAAGAGTGGCTAGTGTTACTAATTAAACACCCAACAGAAAGAGGAATAGTTGGAAGCATTTATTCATGTGCTTTACACATTTGGGACAATTTCAAAAAGGACTGAATTACCCCTTTTACTAATTTTTACTTTTAAAGTAATAAATAAGCCAGAAAACACACTTCTCCCTTGAATTTCCGGAAGAGTTTCACAGCATATATTTCTATCTGTATTAACACAAGGATACAGGATTATATCTAGGACTAAATTATGTGCCATGCTTTGGCTATGAGGAAGCTGGACATAGGCATCCTCACGTCTCCTCTTCTGCTATGAGGTTACCAGCCAGGCAGGTCTGCTACAACATTTGTGCACATTAACATTCGAGCAGCCCTGTTCTACCACCAGAATATAGTTAGTTAAAGCAGACAAGCAAGCAATGCACAAACACATTGTAGAGAATGTTTATAATGATCCAGATCATTCTGAACCTTTTGACATAACTTTCCCAGCGCCTGCTGACAGGTATGTACAGTTTTGTTTTTTGAAACAGCCATTGATCAATTAAGTATCACAGCACATGGATATTCTTTTCAGTCAGCCTACAATCTCTATTTCCAGCTCTTATACTATTTTTAAAACCTCCAAACTGTAGAATTATTCATATCCTCATTAGTTTTAATGAAGAAAAGCTAGGGTTCCAAATGCCACAATTATCAGGTTTTCCTCTCCTGTATGTGGCCAATCATCAAGTTTTCTAAACTTTGAAGCAGCACAGCTAATCAGTGTAGCTACAGAATCCTTTACGCTGCATCATAATCCTTTTCCCCACCTTTTTTTGTCCAAGGAGTGAAAACCAACACTTCTGCAATATTTTTGAAAAAGACCTTGTTGGTTGCCAATCTCCATTTAGATGAAGCAGTATATAAATTTAAGAAGAAAAAAAAAAGCCCACACACCTATCCTAAAACCCCACCTTAACACCTCATTTAAAAGCCACACCTGTGAGGCAGGACAAGAGGAGCTGTCCAACAGGCACCTTCTCCCAGAGGAGCAGAGAGGACTCCAACACTAGCAAGCTGGGTACAAGAGCAACATCCCAGAGGTAGGAAGGTCCATTAGGTGGTATAGGACAGTTCTTAGAAATCTTAATTGAACATGTAATAAGTATTTATTCACATATTCTCTGCCAGCAACAAACAAACGGAATTTCATTGAACAGAGGACAGTGATAAGAATTAGAGATTGTGAAATGGCAGCAAAACCTCTGAAACTTGTGAGCTACTACAATAAAGAGGGCCCAGTTCAACAAAGCAGTGCAGTGAAAAGGAGTGAAAGATGGTCCTAATTTCCCAAGGACATGTTTTGTTCCATTCTGGTGTATTATTGCCTAGTAACACAATTGGAAACTAATGTTTTTCCTGTAGTGGTTGCAAGCAAAGAACAGAAGCCTCAATTCCAACCACAGTAGCATGACCACTTCATGAACACTAGCAGCACCACCTACCCCCTACCCAGAACAACTGCTGCTTCTCACCTCTTTTGACAGGCACAGAGCCCACAAAAGGAATGACTTCGGGAAGTTGTTCCCGGTAAAAACAACAAAGTTTTATGTTTGTGTCACATCAGTTTAAATGCAGATCAGTTCCTGTACAGTTCAAAGGGCAAGAGCAGCAGGACTGGGTGGAGACAGACAGCACTACCGCTTTTGAAAGCAAATGCACACTTAGGCCAGCTCAAGGCTGCCAGGAAGCCACAGCCAAAGCAAATTAAGCCTACGAGACATTCATTGTCTTTTAGTGGTCCTACTGGAGGCAGAGCCTTTATACACGGAACTAAAAGCCCCGTTTCCAGAGCCACAGGCAACCTACTAGGCTATATAAGCACAGCTGTACACAACTGCTGCCATCTTCTCTTTCATATGGGAAGACCAGGACAGCATTATAAAATGGTTATAGGGAAATGGGAATGTGAATCATTCATGTGCAAGTCCTTTGCTGTATCTCAAGCCAGCTTCGTGAGGGCTGGAAGGAGCAGGGAAGGTTTCCAAACACAGAAGTTCCATATCTTTGTAGGCTTTCATCTTCACAAAAGAAAAAAAAACCTTTTAGAAGAGGAAAAAAGAAAAAACCTTTGCTGAAGTGCATTTTGTATTTGATTTCTTAGATTAACTGCTACTGTCTCCAAATAAATTTACTTTTCCACTTTGTGTTTACACACCAGACTCAATAGAATTCTAGCTATGAAGGTGTTACTTGAATTGCCATTAAGTGAATGCCGCTACTATACAGAATAATGCTACTACACAAAACAACAAAATAGCAGCTGTCATCTAAAAGGAGAAAGTAAAATTCTTCACCCCTTTATTCATCAGTTACTATAACCAGTTTGCAGGGAGTTGGGCCAGAAATAAGAACTACAGCTCTATACAAGGATTATAAATAAAGCCAGTGGGTAGTTTTAGCTTCATATAGATCTGATAACTTGAAACTAAATACACCACACATGGCAATCAAAGCTCCTCACATAATACATTTCATACCTACCTTCAGCAGTTTATCTTCAATGTCACAAAGGTACAGTAAAGTATCTCAAGACACCTAGTTCCTGTTTCTGTACTGTTTGTTCATCTCACTACCATTATTCTATACTGAGCTATAGGAACTTCTTGATCAAACAGGTTTTTTTCCTTACAGCTTTGATTCCTATGGGTTAGACATCAGATATAAATGAAAGTTTGGGAAAACCTTCTTTAAAGGCTGAAAATAAAATGATGTAAGAAGAAACATGCCATCTCAGAAAAACTTTTCAGAAGTGTTCATATAAAATGCATTAACACCATATGAAAGACTCCTCAGATTTTAAACATGTAAAACATTAAGATCAGGAAAATCTCAGTACTCTGAAATCCAGTTCTTTGATTTCTTATCAGTTAGAAATCTCTGTGCAGTCCCAGCAAGGCAAGCAATCATAACTTGAAAGTGCCACTAATATGACCAGGGTCAAGCTAAACCTAGCAGTTTAAGCTTAAGACTTCAATCAACAGCAAATAAGGCCATTTCTTCAGCAAAAGAAGAGCAAGTCTTCATCTTCTGTAATGGAGGTTCTTCCAAGAAAATGATTAACAACCTGATTGCATTAACTTGATTGCCATAGTGTATTTTATTATCCTCTTGAGAATTATACCTTAAAGTTAAAAATGCACTAGGAAAAGTGCACTTTTTTAAAAAAAACACATTAATTACTATAGCCTGCTAAATAATCATATAAGAATAGAATTTGAGTTCATCAAAAAGTTAGCTCTTATTTTATTTGAAAAAGCAAGGAAGACATGAAATTATTCTGTTAAAGGAAGGACAGTAACAAAAAAACCCACAGATTTAAAACTAGCTACTTTAAATTAGTAAGAAATCATACACCACGTGAAAAAATACAACTTTGCAAAAACAGTGGTATAAGGCTTATATTTATGCTGTTCTAGGAAGCTACATAATACGTATCTGCATACTTAATTGACTAGCTTTTCATGCTTTTTTATCTTAAGTTTTGACTATTGCTTGTCTTCAACTCCATTTTCAACATACAACAGAAGCATCCACAAACAAAGCCTCCAACCAAGCTGAAGTATACATGTCAACTTCATTAATTTTAAAAAAATCACTTTTTAGAATTACCCTTTGCCATATATTGTTTGCAATTGACATTCCTTGTTTTTTCTACCGTAAGATAAATGTATTTTAAACATATGGGAAGTAAAGGCTATTTTTATTCCCCAAGATCCAACTACAGTTATCAAGCATTTCTTTACCAGACATTTTTAACCTACAGTTTCTTCTGGCACCAGAAGTCAGGGTAAAATTGACTGAGGAGTCTTGAACTGAACAACCTAGAGGCAGCCTACAAGCCCTAAATTTTTTCCTCCAGTTCTAGCATTCCCTCCTAAAGAAGGAACAGTACAAGACAACCTCTCAGAAGTCTGCATTTCTCTGCTGCAGCTGCTCTCTAGCCACAGAGCCCAACTTAAGATAACAGCATGGAGCAGTGAAGCTTACAGTTGCACTCATAGTGCACAGCCTGGTCTTCCTCCACAAACCCAGACTTCTGATACCCAGAAAGGTGTGTCCTCACTGTGCACTCAGGCTGCCAACCACTGTACCAGCTGTTTCAGAGACAGGATGCTTCCTTCTCCACTGCAGCCCCTGCCCTTGGCACAGGCAAAGGCAGGCGCACTCTAAAATCTTCTCCTTTGGTCTTCACACCACTTCTTTCACACTCATCCAAAACGGTTCTAACAGCAGATAAATTTCAGTGATCCTTCAGATTCAGGCATTCCATATTGAATCTGAAATCTGAGTGATTTGCAGAATCTCTTTTATTTTCAGATAACACGGTGAAATCCTGAAAGCTGCAAACTCTTCAGACCTGAGGAAAATATCGCTGACTTTACTTCTTTCAAATAGCCACTTTCAGTTATATGAATAGACAGTTCTTCCACTAGAAAATAAGACTTTGGGCATGAGCTAAACCCCAACAGAAAAAATGAAGGCGTTCAGAGAGATGGATATACAATAAGAAGCAATATCCACTATTCAACAGCACAAGTGAACTTAAGGAAGCATCTGGCATCCTTTTGCGGTTAGTAAGATTTGCCACACAAACCTGAAGTTAAGATAGCCTTTATACACTTCAGGGCACAAGTGCCCCCCAAAAAGAAAAGTTAGCATGTTTTTAAGAAGAGTTTTTCTTATTCCTGCCTCTCAAGTATCCATAGTAGCTACTGTTGCAAAATGACCAATGAACAAGATGTGTCAACAGTCAATTCCCGTGTCATTCATCTTCCCCTCCTGTCAGCTATTCTTCCTCAGCTTTGACTTCTGGATTACCTGGCTTATCTCCTAACAGGGAAGGAATCTTTTAAGAGCAAGGATGCATTTAAATGTCTGAATAGAGTCTGGGGTAAAAGAGCAAGAATCAGACTACTAGCACTACAACAGCAAGAACACAGCTCTAACAGCTTCATCAGAAAAAGAAAAAAAAAAAAAAACAACACACAAAACACCCCGAAGGAACTGGTGCATGTGGAGCCAGCATTGAACGGATTCAGTGGAGGGCTTGTAGAAGGCAGCAGCACAGCAAATACATTCTCATGCTAGGGAGTTCAGAATATTTTAACATTAATTCTTTTTCTTTTTTTTTTCCAAGCTAGACTACTTATTCCTGGATGTCATTTCTCATAACATCTTCATGAATGCACATTTTTTTTGTTTCAGGATTTTTTTAAACTTCATTTTTGTTTGGCTAATTAGCTGAACTTTAACTACATAGAAGCAACATTGTATCTTGACCCTCAAATGTGTAATTGTGAATATAAGATTTTTTTTTTAAACTTAAGTTGTTGAACTATTGTTCCACCTGTCTTTGAAGAAAAGAAAGAAAACTAAAAGCCCTCAAGACTTTTGTCTTCAAGTTACCATAACTTCATTTTTATATTGATGCCATCTTTGCAGAATAATAACAGAATGAACAACAGCAATGCATTAATACTGAAGAGAATCATGGAATCATTTAGGTTGGAAGAGACCTTTAAGATCATCAAGTCCAACTGTAAACCTAACACTGTCCACGCAAGTCTACCACTAAACCATGTCCCTAAGCCCCACTTTTAAATACCTCCAGGGCTGGTGACTCCACCACCTCTCTGGGCAGCCTGTTCCAGTGCCTGACCACTCTTTAAGTAAAGAATTTTTTCCTAATATCCAATCTAAACCTCCCATGGCGCAACTTGAGGCCATTTCCTCGCGTCCTATCGCTTGTTACTTGGGAGAAGAGACCAACACCCACCTCACTACAACCTCCTTTCAGGTAGTTGAAGAGAGTGATAAGAGGTCTCCCTGAGCCTCCTTTACTCCAGGCTAAACAACCCCACTTCCCTCGGCTGCTCCTCATAAGACTTGTAAGCAAGTTATGATCACAGCCAGCCGTCAGGTTCTTTGCAGAAGACACTTCTAAACTCCCAAAAAGATGAAGGCATGTTCTCTTATTCACACACATACCCAAAAGCTATTTACTCTATGACAGGTATATCAAAGGACAGTGC
The DNA here is from genome assembly GCA_031468815.1 of Morus bassanus. Classification (NCBI taxonomy): domain Eukaryota; kingdom Metazoa; phylum Chordata; class Aves; order Suliformes; family Sulidae; genus Morus; species Morus bassanus. The sequence continues at coordinate 29,227,613 of CM062574.1, read as the reverse complement.
CATCTCTGTCCCTACAGCCTTTTGCACACATCAGCCCCTATACCCTACAAAGCAGGCACTAACTCACACTTACTTGGCACTTTCAATAGAAGTCTACTATACTTCAGCTATGGAGCCAGTGCCCCTTCCAACCTTTTGAAGTCAAACTAAGGCAGCCTTTGTGTTAGGTTCAGTATTGCATATACCAGGAAGCTGGCACATAAGCAGAGTATGCGTGCATTTTTACCAGCAATTTATATGGTATTTTGCTCAAGCATGTCAACTGTACCTTAAATAAAATCAGGGTTGATGTCTCAAACCTGCACACAAGAATCGGGTTGGTTTTGTCTTTAAACTTCTAGGAGGGATTACAGTAGCAATGGTATTAGGCCATCTCACTAGTACACCATTTCAATATCCCCATTACAACAGGATAATTCCAAAACACAAATCCCAAATTGTTTACAACTGCTGAAACAAGTGAGATTTCTACCAGTATTCCAAAACTTTAAACAAGCTTCAACTTTCTGTAGGGAAGAGTCACAGGAATTGGAAGAACAGAACATTACATAGGAGTTAGTTACCTACCAAACATCATGCAAGCTTACTACACCAAAACAGTTTCCCAAAACAGTACCAGGACCAACTCCAATTCCTTGGGCCAGAACAGAGTCACTTCTGAAAATGAATGAAATATCAACACAAAACCTCACCTCCTTCACCATTGTCTTACACAACAATGTATACCAAAGTAGGCATTTATAATTCCTTGTATTGAAGTAGTCTTTGGAGCCCTCACTTGAAAACAGAACAAAAAGCCCCTTCTTCAATCCATCTGCAATCTAAGTAGTGCAACGGAAATAATAATCCAAGGCATATTATAAACCACTATGTGGAAGTATTTAAGAGCTCAGCTTACTTCATAGCAAGACAACCCACCAAATTATCTTTCCACAACAAGGTCAGATTATTTTCACAATGCATATCACTCCCTTGGTAAACATTAACATGTGTGTGCCTATATGCACTTAAGCATTAACACCTGTATATAGAATTCCAAGTACTTGTTGCACCAAGGAAAATCATTAAGAAGGAACAAGCATCTTCCACCAGGTTATGCTTACACAAAAAGATACTAAGCTCCTTTTCATCAGGACATTTGAATGTTCATTCAGCCTACCACGTGTGACCAGATGCACTTAGAATGACCTCTCTCCCTCCATCCCTCTCATTGTTTAAGGAACAGAAACTCAAACAGCTTCAGTTGTTAGACCAGCAATTAGCTACAGTACTTAGTGCCCAGATGACAAAACACATTTTCAGGTCGAGAGAAAGTGTTATGGTTGTACAGCTAAACACTCTCCAAAACTCAAAGTCACCTAGGTCCCAAACCTTCCGCCTGCTGTGTTTTTAATACTCTAAAATGACAAAATACAAATCAGATAGAGGGATCGATAGAAAAATCAAATTAGAAAATCACAAGTTTCAGATTTGCATGTATCTTACATAAAAGAGATTTTAACTCCAAAATCCCCCTCTTAGCATTTAAATAGGCAATCTTATTCCAAAATTATCAGGAATCTTATTAGTGTCACAGATCCACTGTCACAGTTAATTAATTTTTTTTAATCTGTGAAACGTAATGGAATACTTATCACAAACGGAAAAACTCTGGTGGTTACAGATGTTCAGAGAGAGTTCACAGTTCAGAGTGTTCAAATGCAAACATTACACTGGAAAAACATTACACTGGAAAAACAAAGTTTGGAGTCCATCTGGTAAGAACCTTTATAACCACATTTTTACTTTTAAAGTAGGTAGAGCTGAAATAAGTAACCCTTGTAATATGTTCCAAGACAATATGTATTTGCAGAAAAATTACATTATACAGCACTAAATATGTAAAAGCTTATAATTTTTTCTAGGACAAATAGGAGGTTAACTTATGCATACAGGCACTGTGTTATGGCTCAGTCTATAAAACTGAATTTTCTTTAATAAGCTCAGCAACATTTGACCAGGTGTCTGTTCTTAAAGCTATGAACTTATCTTGAAGCACATTGCTAGACCTGAAGTTTATTACAAGAACGTTTCCAGGAACCAGAAGCACATGATAGTGTAATTGCACACCCCAGAATGTAATACCACACTTAAAAAATGGTTATTTTAATGATTACGCTAATGAGTTCTGAACTTCCAACCTATGTGCATACAGTTTCATAATTACACAGCTTGAAATCCTCATCAGCAAATCCAAATGCTCATGAAATCCAAATCATTTTATAATCTTGAATAATGCATGGCACCTCTGCAGCAAGAAATTAAAACAAATTTCATAAAAATGCAAAGCTTCATAATCTGTATTCTAAAAGAAACTGCATTACTGAAATAAAGTGTTGCTTAGTAAGTACTAATGATGGTGATTCCCTCCCCCTCTTTCCCTGTGGTACTCACAGTTCAGATCCCACTTCAAAAATAAACAGACTAACTCCTATCAAAATATCCTTTTATATATATATGGTGGCTCACAGCATACCCTACTATACAAGAGTGAAATCAGACATCTGTTTCCTAAACAAGCACTGGCTCAAAATGGCATAAAACCTTTTCTTCCTGAAAAGTGTGAAAACATTTTTTTTTTTTTAAAACAGGCTGCAGCTTGACTGGCTTGCATACTATTTCATCAATAGCTAAAACAAAACTCCATCTTAGTTCATCGAAGGGCCAGCAAATCAACATCTACTGTTTTTCCATAAGAACGCTCCCCCATCCCCAATGCCTTTTTTTGTTCGTTTGTTTTTAAACTACAGGTAAAGCCTAGACAAACTCAGAGGCTTTTAACAAGCATTAGCACTATCTTTTTTAACTTGTTCAAAAGCCTATAACTCAAGATGAGGGGAAAAGCCATCATCACAGGCATTGCAAAACAATAGATACTCCATTTTGATTTAGGATTTTCTTGTGTCTCGCATCTTCATGTTTTAAGGCACTGAAAAGGATAAAGGTAATTTTTACAATATGCCATTTCTAATACTTTCCTTCCTTGTAGATGCATGATGCATAGCTAATTATCAGACACCTACAGAATACTTACCCTGGGACTCCCTTGATATAACAGAAGTTACATGGAGGTTTTATTCACCATAGTGTTTTGTCTGTATATCTTCATCACCCAGAACTAGCTAAGAATATTTAAGTAAACAAATACTGTCAGCAGTAACAATTTCATATCCCAATAACTTTGATTATGGGAAATTATAACTGAAACCTATTACAAATTATTTATACAAGGAAGAAACAGAACACTGACTCTAACAGATAAGAACATTGTATCATGCGTTTGGAGGTTGTAATCATGTTATTCAGAATAAAAGTTAAATCCATTTTAATTTTTACCAATTTAGGGTTTGAAAGAAGAAAGAATTATTAGTTATCCTTTTTGTTAATCAAATTTTAAGATTTCTGCTCATCTGTACACAATCTCATTACTGAAACCACAAAATATGAATGCAAAACCAGGTGCAGTAAGGAAGAGCCACAGAGACAAATATCTACACATATTCTGGCAGAGATATTAACCACAGCCTGAAAACCATACTTAGGAAAAACAAACAAACAAACAAACATTCAAACCAAATCAAAGAACAACAGCCCTGACCTACCAGTTTTGACAAATTTCTGCAACTTCTTTTTTCCCCAACTTGAACATACCAGGCTTTTGATCTACTAATCACTATTTTACCTCATTAGCACCAAGAAACCAGACATAAGAATTGGCTGCCTCTGGACAACAGTTCTCTCAAATGAGGCATTCAAACTTACGGAAGTGTAACCAAGACTCTGCCAGAAGCACTAAGTATCAGAAGTTTGAAGCGTGTATTTGCTCTAACCAGTTTAAGGGTCAGTAAAAGCATGCATGTTAAAACAATAACTTGGCCACGGTATTAATCAACTAAGTGTCATAAAACATTTGAGTGTCAAAACCCTAGTCCAGAGCAACATTCACCACCTTGTAGAGAAAAAAAAAACCCAATCTCTAATTTCTTTTTTTTTTTCCTTTGATGCATGCCTTTTTTGGTGCAGATTTTATGAAAGACGCAGAGCACCCAAGTTATAATACACCCATTTGAACTACCCCATGTCCATTGCACACTTAAAATGTTACCTCCACATTATATGAAATTAACATCATTAAATTGCTTTCTGTGCTACCAGACATCTCTCCTACATGCTTATTCTTTATATCAATGGGAATTTTTTTTTTTTTAAACTTCTCCAGGGGAAATTTGGCTAATATGCAACAACTTGTAGAGCAGCCTAAATAAAAAACCACTGCAGCATATACTTCAATAGTTACAGCTGAGAATTTTTACCCAAGTCTTACATATCTTGCTTTGTTTTTCCTAAACAAGTATAATATACTGTTGTACAACAAACTAAAGAACGAAAAACTCTATTCTGCATTCCAGTTATCAGAAAGTTACAAAACCCTAGGGAAAATACTAGAAAGCTCAATTACACAGAAGTCTAGAGTTTGAACCACATTTCTCTAACTTAAGTATGCATTACCTGCACGGATCATATATTTGAGAATCAAACCATACAACAAAAAGATCTGTAAAGCATGACATTTTCAGGCTCTGCTGACCCATTGGAAAGTAATTTGAACAAGCCAGCAAAGGCCTCTGCCACTGTTGCAGGGGAAGCTTTTAAAGCAGCAATCCTGTAACTCCCATTAAGAGAAATTCCCTTAGAATTCCACAGTTCTTTATTTTTTTAAACTATTGAGGTACTCCTGCCCACTTGCCTTGTTATTTAGATTTCATTTTACCGTTTTTCAACCTGCTTGTAGAAATCATTTTCCTTATCACCTCATACTCTTCAGCCACACCTTCTCTACTTACCTAAAGGTTACTTTAGTTCTGATTTCCTTCTCCATTTCATGAGGAATTCAATGGTTGGAGGGAACAAACTGTTCAAAGGTGAAATTACTTCAATATAACTTAATTTAAATACACATTGCACATTAGAGTGTGCCATCACTTTCACAGCTGGAATGACAACCCTGAAGGTCTACAGAGTCAAACCCAGGTCAGAAAACAACTGCTGTGTAAATGCTATTCCAACCAGCCGGCAATCCCAGTGACTAAACCTGCCTGCCTGGAAACAAAGGGAAAGTTTAGAATTCACTGAAAGAAAACATGTCTCTCCAAGTACCTGGCAGGCATTTATTCCCCTTTGTATAAGTACATCAATCTTGAAGTTTATATTTGCTTTTGAATCCAAACGTATTTGTTGTTTTGCTGAAACAACTTCTCCAAACCAGCCTCAGACTCACAATACTGTCACTGAAACTAAAGATACCTGCAGACCTCCGTCTGAAGTAAGGTTTACGAGCGTTACTTAGCATCCTCTACAAAAACAACTTCAGCCAGATCTTCAGCTTCTTATCAGAAGTGTGTGCATGGGCCCAATAACCATTTGAACAGCCAGCAGCTGAGTTCTCTAGCATTTGGAGACCTTCCAGGAGACATGTTTTCTTAATATTGCATTTCTGCTGGTAGTGAAATAAGAAGGAAGAATTCATTGATTTTGCTATTTAATATTTCATTAAATGCTTAGCTAAAGTAATTATCTGAACTACACTTAATTCCTACCATCTACTTGATATCATCATTAGAAACACTTAAATGACAGTTACAATTTCTGCAAATCTTGAAACAATGTCACTGTTTCAGCATTTCATCGATGTTGCTTTCTGTCCTTCAAAAGCTTCTGCTGCTGTTAAAAAACACAAGTCACCTATATTTAACAAAGGAGATATCGAAGCAAAAACTATTTCTAAGACCATAGTGGCACCCTACCATTTCAGTATCAGCACCAATGCCATCACAATCACATACCCAATTTTTCCCTTCCACTCAAAAAAAAAATAAAACAAACCACACCCCACAAAAAAAAAACCCAAAACAAAAAAACACACACCAAAAGCCCCAAAAAACACCAAACCACAAAACACCCCCACCGTATACTTAAAGCAGTAGAACTGCTAACAAACAAGCCTCTGGAGTGGTTAAACCTACACCACCTTCTAGGATGACCAGCCTAGATCTTTTGCCAGCAGCACTGATCAGGAAATGGTATCTTTACATAAATTTTCAACAGCTTTGTTGGCCAAATTGTAGATATTGCAATACTGCCCTTGCAAGCATAGTCTTACCAAAAAAAAAACTAACAAAAAACCCCAGCACCTTGACAGCAGACCATCATCTCCTACTTCAGAAGGGCTCTGCTGATAAAAGCATACCAATAAGCACGTTTTGCTTGTATTTAATCCTGTCAAAATACAAACATACATGTCAGGTTAGACAGAAACTGTATTTTCCCTGTAGACTTTTATATTTCTTCAGAGAACAGAACTGTTCTGATCTAGGAAGTTTTAACAGTTTAAACTTTTCCTGTAAGCTAAGCAAGTTTTAACTTATTAACACATGGTTTTATTACATCTTTTTAGCCTCCCCGGTGTTTGTGACTATTTGAAAACATGACTCCATATAAAAATGAGCAAAACCTAGATGGGTACACTAAGTTTATGCATTTAAGATGTGTGGCAAGTACAGGCTCAATGTAGACAATTATATGAAGGGAAACATTTTGCAGTCATCTTCTGCACAGTGTAGAAATTTTCTTAGGGCATTTTCTTCCTCAAGGAAAAAAGTCATTTCAAGTGATAGAGATCTGTTAAGACCAGCATGCAAAGAGGACGCCATTTACAGCTTCAACACATTAAAAGCAGACAATTTAAATAGCATGTTTTTATTCAAATGACAAAATTTGGGTTTTTTAATCAATTAGATCCATCATCATTCAGAGTAATCAGGACATGAACCACTTGCTAGACGTAACTCAGTGAAAACAAACTATTTTAAAACTATTCAATACTAGCTTCGACATCCAATTCAGGCCACAGATTATTGCTGAGCCTCTTGCTAGCAGCAAGAGGGGCTCTCACTGTAAAGAATTTTGAAAGCATTTTCAGATGACACATGTTACCAAGCACATAAAATACTAATTTAGACCTGTTTTATATGCAAATAGAACAAGCCACCCTCTCCAACATGCATAACTGTGCAGTTGACAGCAATTAATGTCATCCACTGTACTATTTGCTGAATTTTGATTAATTTTGAGTTCAAGAGGAAACCATTAAGTTAACGTAAGCAGAGCTCAAAAACATTGCCACTCCCAATAATGTGCATTATGCATCCCAGTGCCATCATTTTACAGTGCTGGAAACTGACCATTTATTCCATCTTTTTGGTTCCTCTCAATCATTTACTGACCTACAGCACTTGCTGCTTACCTCGTGAGTAGTTGTGCCTCCTTAACAGTCTATTGTTAAGGACTGTCAAAAGCTTTTGAAATTCCAAATAAATTATATCTGATAGCTCTCTCTGATTCACTGTTTTGTTGCCACAGTGAAAGAATTTCAATAGATTAGCAAGCACATTTTCCTTTGGAGAAACTGTGCTAATCTACTGCTATCAAAGTACGATCTAGAGCAGATTAACCCTTAAAAAGGCATCACTAATTTCCTCTGCCACTAAAGAAGAGCCTGATGGTCAGCAATGCCAAACACACCTTTGGTTAAAGGCACTGAGGTTAAGTGCAACACTTATTTTTATATAGAGTGACTGATTTCGTAGGAGACTGCATTATTGGCTTGGATGCATAGGAAACGATGATAAGGACAAGGCAGCAACAAAACTGTGGCCTATTCATTTATCACACATACAGATAACCATAACCAAAGAGAATCAGTGCACAGATAGATGTGCCAAAAATTCTTTCATCTATTTAGGGACTTTAAACACCAAATTAGGTATCAGGTCAATTGGATCTACATACCTCCTTCCCTTTTTGCAAAGCTTAAAGATCCCCTAGCCAATATTCTCAGTGTAGAATAGGCAATAGTGTGGCAAAGGCTTAAAGGCTAACAGGCCACAATAAAACTATTAAAAATATTTGTAAGCCTTTTATAGGGCTTTGTTATCAGATCATACCAAACCTTGTAAGTAGGTAGTATGGATAGCTCCTTACGCATTCTATGCCCAGTTCTACTCTCAAATAAAAGAATTCTTTGACATCTCAACCAGCAGTCCCCTTACATGATTGCATGATTCTCCCCTAGTTTAATCAAAAAAACTGATTTGTCACTATATATATATACACACACACACATTGATCAGCTGCTGCTTATCAGTAAGTCTTACTTATCACTGTTTCACCAAGGCCTTCTGAAGAAGAGAAGACAGCAGTGATGCATCACATTTAATTGAGACATCACAGGAAGAGAGGTCAAGGAGTTTGCTGTATTCCTAAACCACCCCAGACAACTTCAGTGAGTAAGATCCCAGTTTTCCAGTGGTTTTTCCTCAAGGCAGCCTCAGAACTACAGAGTCCCACTTAGCACTGTTATAACAGAAGATGCTTAAACTTACAGTTGTGTGTGAACTAGAAGCTTCATCAGCAACACATATTCAATCAGTGACACCCACCAATAAAGCATAGCAAAGGCTTTGGCAGCAAGTTAAAAACTGGATAGTATATCAAATATTCTGCAAACTACTGCTCATATTTGCATAAATGCTCCTGTATCAGTACTTCAAATAGAAGAAATCCTGGGTGGACATGTTAATTTTTATTAGCTGATGAGATCAGTAACACATTTCCCTTTGATGCGATATCTCACTTGATGACATCTTATGCTTGTGGTCTTATCCTTTATATACAGCTGTGTCAATCCTCAGAACCCAGCCCTTAGTCTCTAAACACTACTGGAAAAAAGCCTTAGGTTGTTTTAAGTACACTTTCAGTAAATATAGACAAGCAAGATACAAGTCTGATAAAAAGAACATATACCAAACAGAGCTCCATTGTTTTTAGGAATGCCCACACAAACCACCATAAAATGACACTGAAGTACGCCTTGATTTTCTAAGGTACTGAGAAAGAGTATGCCGTTAATCATAAGCAAAACATTGCACTTTGTGTTAAGTTATTGAAGAATCAACAGCATACAAACTAGCATTTGTTTGCAATATACAAAATTATTTTGAAGCCACTAAGCATATGGCACCGTACATAGACAAAGCTATTTTTCTGAAAGTACAGGCATATCCCATATCTGGATCTTCAGTTTCAAGTCACTAGATATATTTTTTTCCTATGATTTTACAGGAGGGAAAAAAAAGAAATAAAAAAACACCAAAGTATTATAAATTATATTCCTCCTCCTCTATGCTGAAATAAGTCACCAATTAGTTTCTCAAAACTAAGTTTTCCTGATAATTACAAAAAAATTAAAAAAGGCTTCTTTGCAGCTACTGGTTCTCTACCCAGAAAGGACATCTATCTTATCTGAATCAAAAGTTAGAGACTCATAGCGTTCAAAATTAATAACTGGCCTGCTTAGACTTTCAGTAGCAAATCACAGGAACTCCTGAAATTTAACACAGCTGAGTCAGCTGTTCTTGTCATCACAGGATTTGTCTGTTTTTGTCACACATATTAAACCATGACATTTGAATGATTCTCAGAAACTTAATTCTAAGCAAAGGAAGAGATTATAAAGAATATTTTAAGTGGCATAAAAAAAGATGTCTTGCAAAACTCATTCCTTCACCACTCTGTTTTCATACAGCAATAAAAGAAACACATAACTGCTTGAAAAGGTTAAGTCTTAAATCAACTGCTAGGCTCCTTTGATTATCTTCATTGCTTTGGTCATGCTTCCCCCCCCACCCCTCTCCAGTTCTATTTCAGAAACAGAGAGCTATAGCACCTATGGGCAGATGTGTTTAATTTAAGAATATTTAACATCCACTTCACCTTCCAGATGTCCAAGAAATGAGAAAGTAGCATTAGTTATTTGAAAAGACACAGCAGAAAGCAAAAGTAGTATTTTCATCCAAGCTCTACCTTATCTTTGTCTTCCACAACATCTGCAAGCATATCATCTGGATCCAGGATTCCTCCATCTGTATACTCCAGGTGGTGAATATTCACCCAGGAATTTGAATCCTGCAAGACAGACACAAGACTTCTTAACCTAACCTTGCAAGGTTTTAATGCCATCGGACAAAGCAGCTTTGTATCCCATCCGCTTCCCACCCATTTCCCTCTTTAATCGTGAGGTAGACGCTTGGAGCCACTACCTGAAATTGAAACTGAGAGAGAGAATGAGAACTACAAACACACAGCAAGATACTACCTACAGAACACTACGCAGAAGTTCTTTAAAATGTGTATTTCCATTGCCTTATCATTCTTTACTTAAATAGTTAATTAAAAAAAGGAGAAAATAAACTTTTTTTCATTTTACAATCATTTATAGTTGGAATATTTGAGTCTTTATCAGCAAATATATACGGACATTCACCACTCCTGACAGTTGGGGGGGGGGGGGGGCAATATATTTATATATATTAAGAAAACCCACCATTTCTTTCTCTGAAGAGGTAGGTCAGGCTATTGTGGCAAAAAAAAAAAAAAACAACCCGAATAGAATAAATAAATCCCAGTTTGTTTTCACAAATAAATGCTCTCAAATTCCAACGCAACAGTGTGTACCATATTAAGAGGGATCATGTTAGTTTTCCAAAACTAATGCTTTCCTCATATATTATTAATGACTTCTCTTCAATAACTGGGACCTTAGCCATCATTCCACTGACCCTGAAGCCAAAAGGCTCAGAGCCCACTGCTCAACAGCAAATTCTCCCTGACATGAAATACAAATATCAGGGAGCAGACACGCAGTCTGTAACCACTGCCCCCAAACCTTACCAGCTACCTGTGCACACATAACTTCCAAGGCGGACAGGCTAAGTGGTAGTTATGTTTGAGTTGCCTTAGTTAACATTTGAACATTTATCCCATTAGGGCCAGCTACTGTGGTTTAACAAGCACATGGCAGCTCAACGAGTCATAGCAACGTGTTTGAGTACTCCATGGCATCAGCATTGATAAACGTTGAATTGGCACATCATCTACAGCATGCTGAAGAAAGGAAACATGCTTAGTTAAGATTACAAAGCATATTTGAGCCTTCCATTAAATATTACAGAGACTGGCCAGAATATAGTAAAATTAAGGGTCAAGAAACTGGCATGCATGTACATAGCTTTGAGAAAGGTTTCAGAAATGGACAAAGAAAGAGCACTGCTGATGTGCAATATGCAATCCCAATGATTCCATTTATATTACATGTATATCTCCAGTCCCTTCTCCCTTGTCAAGTCTAATTAGATCAGTTCTCAGAAGCGAAGTAAAACACAACAGAGACACTATATAGACTAGCAAGCTCCTTATCTCTAGTCTGGATACTCCACATGTAATGAAGTCCCTGAGTCCACTCCATGTTTATTTATGGGCATTCTACAAGCTTGGTCATCAAGTGATGCAGACAGCAGACAAATCAGGATAATTCCATCATAGGTACAGGTGTGGATCAATTGGATTAAGCCTCTTTTTTTACTGTATAATCAAAACAAACTGAAAAACCTCACATCACAACAACCCTAGCATTACCAAAATGTCAGCCCATCATGACACTATCAACTTTGCTGGTGAACTCGAATGAAATGTTTTTCCTGTTCTCACCCATCTAGCGTCCACAGTTCAGTTTCAGTTCTTCCACTGACACATACTGGTTTTGGCTGGGATAGAGTTGATTTTCTTCATAGTAGCTAGTATGGGGCCATGTTTTGGATTTGTGACCATAACAGTGTTGATAACACCGGGATGTTTTAGTCACTGCTGAGCAGCGCTTACACAGAGTCAGGGCCTTTTCTGCTTCTCACCCCACCCCACCAGCGAGCAGGCTGGGGGTGCACAAGGAGTTGGGAGGGGACACAGCCGGGACAGCTGACCCCAACTGACCCAAGGGATATTCCACACCATATGACACTGTGCTGAGCAATAAAAGCTGGAGAAAAGGAGGAGGAAGGCAGGGGGGCAGAGCTGTGTGCGCAGCTTTTGTTTTATCTATTAAACTGTCTTTATCTCAGCCCATGAGTTTTCTCACTTGCACCCTTAAGATCCTCTTCCCCAGCCCACTGGGCGAGGAGTGAGCAAGCAGTTATGCAGGGCTTAGCTGCCTTAGGTTAACCCACAGCCTTTTTACCCCCTTGCACTTGTTTGAGGGTTAAGTATATCTAAGGTACAATATGGCTGAACGACAACCACCCAATTAAGCACATAAAAGTATCTCTATTTGTAACATCTCTATTTAATCCGTAATTTACCTCCAACTTCCATTTTGCATTGAAACCACCCATTTGTGAAATAGCAAGTGTTTGTTCATTCTAGGTATTGGGTGTTAAAAATTACAAAATTTAAGAAAATCAATTAAGCTTTTGTCTCTGCAAAGTGATGAAGTGTAGACAACTATTAGAGCTCAAAACTCTATTTTAAAGCCCATGGTTTAAGTATTTTTACCATAACCACAAAATTCTAAGATGAAAAGGTGGAGAGGAACCGTACCTCTGTGCAACAAGCAAGCACGTTAACTTACATCAAACAATTTACCTAATGCAGAAACCTTGTGAAAGAGTGTGACTTGACCCTACCAATAAACTTACAAAATAGAATTCTCTCAGACTGGAATGCATCAGTAGCTACAGATGTTCCTCCTGAACCTTTTAACTAATGCAATCACAAAAGGTTTCCATAGTTAGTAACACTAAAACAGCATACTTGAAAACCACTCCTCTTAATTAGACAGAACTTCTGCAGCTAACATTTTTGTCTGAAGATATATTAACGCCTGTTATACCTATTATGCTGTTTAAATGTCCTGTAGACAGAGTAAAGCTGATGTGAAAAAAATAAAGAGTGATTGGAATATTTTGCTTTCAGTGTTTGCTTCTATTTGTGATTCAGTAGCTGCACCAACCCAGATGTGTCATTGAAAAAGAAACAAAGAAAAAAGGAGCGTAAAAGCTCGATTGTCCCAACAGAATGCAGCAAGCTGGCAGGAAACAAGCTCAAGACACAGAGCCACCCTAAACTACATTAAGCTTAATGAATTCCTAACCTTCCTTTTACTTTGGGCCACAACAAATACAGTAATTTAATAGTTTTGTTAGTGGCCATATCAAGAGAAAGTCTCTAAATCAGTCTGAAAGAGCAGAAGATGCCATTCCTCACCAATCTTTTGGAACAAGTGCAGCCAATGTTAGATTCTTTAAAAGAAAGGAATGACAATTCACACTAAAATACAAGAACTAAAACAGAACAGGATTCACATAGCTTCCTTAGCAGAAAAATACTTCGTAATAGTTTAGGTACTGCTCTCCCAAACACTATGACACAGGTACACACAGTGTGAAGCCACTATGACCTTTTGATCTCAAGGCCTCCCAATTACAGTAACCACCAGAAACTACAACAAGACTGAACACTTGCTGTTTCAGAAATACAAATGTGAAACTGGCTTCTATGAACTTAACCAGAACTTCATCCCTAGAAGTGAAAAGAACAGCTGGGGGGCAGGGGATGGGATGCTTTTTATAGACTTGTTTGATGAAGCAAATAGTAACTACTGCTAGATGTGGAGGTGGAGGAAATTCCCTCTGCACAGTCACAGAAGTAACAACAGTTCATCTGACCAGCAAAATCACTCACCCATTCCAAAAAGAACATTTTCTGTTCTTTGGATGAACTCCAAACACTGCCATGCACAGTATACAAAGTGTCTATATAAAAAAACCTAAAATCTATACAGTAATTTCTTCTGTGCTTCTTTACTCCCACCAAGAGTCCAGACAGCTTCAATAAATAAAACACCAATATTTTAGCTAACTCGCCATATAAAACAAGCCATTAACTACCAACAGATGTAAAAGTTGAATATCTTAAGTCCGAAATAGCATTTCAGCCACATGAGGAGTAGGGGATGGACAGTAACAGGAGGAAAAATGAATGTATGTGCATATGCATGCACACACGCATGCACACACACACGCCCATGTTTTACACATTATTTGGAGCTCAAAAGGAGCAGAATAGGTCTGAAAAATAACTGTGGTATATCCAAGATAGAACTGTCATTGGAGAAATCTAAACTTCCCTTAGAAAGATCTTACTTTAAGTTTATTGTGTTTTAGTAAGATACAACAATCACAAAGAGCATCAGGAAAACTTCAGGTTTCCATATATTCTAAAAGCGCGAAGCAGAAGACTCCATTTCCAGAGTAACAGGGTAACTTTATAAAGTATATCACTGGGGAGTTCTTGCAAAAGACAGTTTTTCTGCTTCTCCAGTATTTTCTGAAAGGTCTGAAAGGAAGTCAGAACCCAGTAACACCAGTAACAGATGTGATAGGCTGTTGCAATGTTACACATGTGAAGGGCTGATCCCAGCTCGCATGTGTTCGCTTCAGTGAAATCACACTTCTTACCTGCTGAAAGCAGAAAATGCTGGATTTTTAAGTTTATAAAAACAATACAGGATAAGATTACACTTATCCCATTTTTGCTCAGGGAAGGGATTGATTAAGGACATATTTACTGAGAAGCCACTTGCTGAGAAAACTATCGAGTATGAAGCAAAAAAGAAGAACTCTAAGAACGGTATTTTAAAATGCTAGGACAATTTTTTTTTTTTTTTTTTTTTTTTTTTTAACTGAGAGGTTCTAGTTTTCTAGTTTGAGATTAAAGTCCTCTTCTAATGAGTGACAGTGTCTGGAATGACTTCTCCCAGTATCTTCTCAACCATCATCACTGGAAGTTCACATGCTCAAGAAGAAAGAAGTAGTTTTGAAAAACAGAAGAATGCGTCTCTTGTAAAAATAAAACACTAATGGTAGCCTAGAAGCTCTGAGTGGCATTCAAGTATGGTTACTTGATCTATCTGTGCTGCTAAATGCTATCCTGTTGGCAAAGGTCATTTCGGAGAAAACACATCTACAGGTTTTCTTCAAAATGGTTCCAATAAATCCTAACAGCACAAGTGGGGAGAAGTTCTCTTACAGCATGGCATATAACTTTTATGCAGAAGTTTAGCTGAGATATACAACAGAAACATCTAAATATGTAAAGAAAAAGTATGAATAAGTTACCTGGTATAACACATACCAGCACTTCCCAAATGAATATTGAACAGTTACTCTAATGTGCATTTTACCTTAGGGCTGCAAGTCATGTTTGTGTTTAACATCAAGCCACTTAAAAGCTGTTTATCATCATTTCCTTTATGTGTGGGAGAACACTTTAGGAATTACTATGCAAATATTTACCAAATGTTAAATTAAAGCCAGGTCACATGAATGCACAAGTGCAACGTAGGCAGAGAAGTGATATAAATTAAAAAAAAGTGGTTTTGACATTCATGTTGTCACAGAATCCTAACTGTTGCTACCTACTGCAACACTTTCAGTGTTAAAATAGTCTAAAATAGGTTAAAGAACTCTTCTTTGTATTTATTTTCAGTCAACAAAACACATTCAAGTGAAACACCAATCACTCAACAATTAAAAGACACTCCCGTTTATTGTTAGGTTTTTATATACATCTATAGATACATGTTTTTAATGTATCAAAAACTTGGAGCACCATCTTGATTCCTTTTGTTCCAAACTCAAATAGGGAAGTTTTCTTTTCCGAAAAAAGACTTTTCTGAAAACTAAAGCAACATACTTTATAAATGTTGCGGTTCATATAGTGTATTTCAGACTGTTACCAAGTTTAAATACATTTCAGCTGGCCTATCAATAAACAAACAACACTGCTTAATGATTTCACAATTAATTATTACTTGGTGCTGTTATTTGTTCTGCTGTGCAAAATGCATAAAATTAGTTGCAATCCCTAACCTGGAATTTTCAATTTAAATATGGTAAAGATAGGGCACACTGAAAAATTCAGAAGTAGGACTGATTTAGTAAGACTCCTCCCACAATTACTTCTCAGGGTGATATTTTAGAAGCACCTCCACATATACTGCTTCACTAGAGCAAACAGACTTCAATGAAATACAGCATGAAAAAGGATGTATTTAAAAAAAAAGGAAATCACATATGCCTGTTCCACATCCACAGTGACAAAATAAATGCTAGGTCAAAGTTGGGGGGAAGGATTGGACTCCAGATACGCTGTTTTCTGTCATTTAAACAGCGTAAAAATAAGATTAAAAAACCCACAATCACAACATATTTCTGATGAAGGGGCTATTTTAGGTTAGGGTCAATAAGAGAGCAATATTCTACCATTTAATTATTTTTATATTGTATATTGCAATGCGCTCTATTACCTCCCGATATATAAGAAGTATTTAATGATTTCTACACGCATTCTAAGGCTACATGATGTAACATCATCCACAGTCAAATAGCACTAAGTATTACTTACTCTCAAAACACAGCGTGCAGAGCCGAGTACAAAAAGGGAGCTGGAGAGGAACAGATGGATGATGAGATTGGTCACAGCCTCAAACTTCACCTCTAAATCCTTCTCAAAACTTATCACTAAATCAGAACAGCCTCTAGCTTTTTTGTTTGTTTACCATAGCCACCTCCAAAACAAGCCTGAAGTGGTACTTCTTGTCAGACCGCATTTCAACTGCCAGCAACTGGGCTGCCATCATCAGTTGTAGTAGAGGTGGGGCTCTGTTTTCTGGGAACATGAGTACTGAGTTCCCAAAATAAACAGCTGATCAGGAAGCAAATATTTGCATACTACATATTTTCACTGCTGGGTGTTAAATATTTCTCAGTCACAGCAGAGGGACTTTCTCAAGAATGATCTAGAGCTGAATGGTTAGATCTCAGCAACAACTCAAGGTACATATACTTGAATGTCCTTATACAACCTAAGAGAAACCCTAATGAAAATGTATCACCCCCCATGCTCCTAGCAGGCAAAGAACTACATTCATACACGTGAAGACAGCTGAAGTAGCAGAACTGTATCATTTCTGTAACAATATTGTATGTTGCAGAGATTACATTTTTAAGGAACAAAAGCAAACACAAGAAGCCTCTGTAAAAAGCAAAAGACGAACAGCTTTCTGCACAAGAGACTAGAGAGAAGATAAAACTTCTTTATATCATTCTACCAGTTGAAGTGACACACATTCTTTCATGTCAGTAATATTCAAGAAAAAGATGTATCCTGACTGAGCTCAAACACAGAAATTAAAGCTGGGGTGAGGGCAAAGGACAGGAAGTAGTCTGCTCAGAAAGAAACTGCTTTTAAGCATCCAGCAATAAAACTATGGAGAACACAGAAGGCCATACAATAGAAATAGTCCTAGAAAGGTGACTGTAAAAGGTGCTTGCTAATCTGCCTTCCAGATAAAACAAAGTAGTATAAAAATAAAGCCACCTAAGAAAGGATCTTAAGAGCACAATTCTGCCTTAACTGGGGGGTGATGGAGAACAGGAAGAAGTTACTTCCAAGCAATCAAACTTCTGAGTACATACAAGACAAAGTTCTTCACTTTTAACAGTAAATTGAGCAGGGCTGACTAACAAGCTTTCAACCCCACTACCAAAACATAACTTCACCTCCCCTTCCATAGCATTCACAAATAGCATGGGCATTTTCATTTCAGCTGATACAGTTACAGGCACATAGCCCTGAAAATGTTCTTTGCCATAAGCCATCAAGTGAAGCAAACAAGAAATTTTTTTTTAAAAATTATTAACACAATACTGACAGTGACATCATTTTGAGTAGTGCTGGCATCTGTCAGCCTCCTAGTAGGAAGATATCTGCCACCTCCTAGCTGTAACACTCTAGCTCAGCGAAAGCTGCTCTCTCACTGCTGCTCTCTCACCTTTCCCTTTCTGCAAGAAGAGGTCCAATTAAACAAAATACTTGAGTAAATTATTTGAAATTACGGGCTGTATCACATGACTGTAACACATTTAAGTACATAGCTGAAGTCATCACAAAGATCTTACACATTTCATCAGGCTAGGATAGGACACCACTGCTTGCTACATGAGGGCCTCTTAAAACGAGTTTTTGCCTAATAGTAACTTAAGCAATCTTAGGCCAGTTACCTCAAGAAAATTAAAAGAATACTATATTACAACATAACTACTGAGCATGGTATCATCTTATCACACTAGTAGCCAACTCCTAGCTAAAATTTCTCATTAGTAAGCCTCCCTTATTAATTCAGTGTACTGAGCTTTCCCAAGTTCAACTCTCAAAACAATACCAAAAAAAAGTTAGTTTCTGCACGCATGAGGAACATATAGGAAATAACTGAAGAATCCTTATATCAGTACATTTTTTAAAAACCTGTTACCTGCAGAAGAGCATCAAGGACAATCTTTTCACCAGGATTAAAAACACGTCAACCACAAAAAAATTAAGCCTCTCAAAAGATCAAAATACTTTTTGACAGGGGTGTTCACTGGAGAAGGACACACTTGATCTGTTGGTGCCTGGTTTATGTCAGCTTATGTGTCCTGATTTCAATACAGGAAATAAAATGAGAGATCACAGGAAGTAAAGCCAGTCTAAATAATGTATCCGTGATGCTTTGTTTCTGGCCAAAGCACAGATTTTGATTTTCAGAGAGGTTAAGAAAGTTTTCTTCACACAGTAAGACAACACAGAAGAAGAAATTTAACTACTCCTAACAGGAATAAATTAAACATTCAAGTATGAGCTGAACCAAAGTATTTTTTTTCCAACACAACACAATTTGCCCTACTGTTTAGAAGATCTGCTTTTAAACTATAGCAGAGTAAGCTATTCCTTGTAAACAAGCAATTAAAAAAAATTAAAAATTTATAAAATTATTTTATGTATTTTCCCATGGCACACACTATTTTTTTTTTTAAGATTCATTCACTTTATCTTTCAAGACTAGTTGTGAAAAATTTATCCTTCCCCCAATTTTTTTTTTTTATTTAAAAACCACTATTGGATGTGGTATGTCCAAATGGTGCAATTAGAAAGTAGGAAAGAAGTCCTGCAAAAAAAATACAGTTTTACATAAAGTCACTTTAAATACCCGATTTTGAAAGTTTCTGTCTTTGAAGGTGCTAAAAACCTGATGTCAAAATGGGGACTCTAATCAGATCAGGTCGGTACAGAAACAGATTTATCTTTGTCACTAAGGTTGGTTTTATCTCAGCACATCTGCAGTTTTTGTGAAGTCTCCTCACACTGTTTGCCTTGCTGGCTCTTAAGGATCAGAGTGGAAAAAGCAAAACAAACAAAGACAACCAAACAATTCATGCATAAGGCCTGTGGAGTACCACAGGCTTGTGACAGAAAAACTGTTACCCGTCTGGGAAAGGGCAGACAAATCTTCCCTTGTTTTTCTTTGAAGTCAAGGGGACTACTGAGTGAAGGCAGACACAGCCCACAACCAGAAAGCACAGTTTCTTTTTCATCTTTGGAATGAGACTAACAGAGCGTAAGCACACTTCACTATGAGCTTTATATTTAACATGCTATATGGTCCAAAAAATTGCTAGTCAATCCCTAGTCACCAGAGGGCCTAGAGTATTTCTTAATCTTTAGCTGTCTTGAAACGATTATGGTTTGAGAAATTAATAGGACTAGGTCCTACTATGACTACAAGTCAAAACACAACAGCATGAGCAAGGACAGAAAACCACTTTTTTCTGTCTCCTTCACCTATCCTCTTCACGCCACCATACACCAAACTTCACTTTGGATGAATGAAACTCATCCTTCTCCCATTCTTTTTCTTCCTCTTTCCTTCTCTGATTCATTTGTATGTACAATTAACCCATTCTGTTTGTCTTGAGTAGATGGGAAAACAAACATTTACAAGTTATAACAGCCACCTCCTTACAGCAAGACAGGCTCAGATATCGGAGAGCTTCCATCGTGGGCGGTCTCTTAAGGTGAAGATGCTTGCTACAAGCAACCTGACATACACGTTATATACACGCCACCATCACCTCAGTTTCATTTCTTTAAAACGTCCCCGTTCACATTTTAAAATAATGAACCTGCTCTGAGCTCCTGGAAGACAAACATCAGACAGAACACAAGCACACAGGAAGTTCTTCAGACAGGTTATGAAGCATGGCAAAGGGAGCATGGTGAATAGGGTTCCTCCACCCGAGTCACTTGACACCTCCATACTGCAGGCCACAGCAGAACAGAGGGACAGCGAATCTCTTCTGTCCCTCAGAGACAGTGTTTGCAAAGAGGGACTAGAATATTTCTTGTTCTTTAGCCATCTTTAAATGATTATGCTTTGAGAAATTAATAGGACTATGTACTACTAAATAGAAAGTCTTTTCATTTTTCACAAGGCAGGGAAGGCAGTTATTCTTCTCACCTATCACTCCACTATCACTAGAGAACAGAAAGAAGAGAAAGTTGGTTTATCCTGGCAGTTGAATATGCAAGACAAAAAAATACTCGTCTCCCACATTAGGTCGGAGGAGGAAGATAGAAAAAACTGCAGATATCCCTAGCATGGAATTCCCAACAGTCCAATAGTCAGAGCACAGATATATAAATCCATAATGACCCAGAACATTTTAAATTACACTCAAATTTTGATCTGATTTGCAGCACTGGAACCCTTCAAAAATAAGAGCATTCTGATTTTATACTGAATCTGAATGTGAATAAGAACCACTCTCTGAATATGGCCCACTATCTGAATAAAATATGATGTAGAGAATACATCAGTAGAGGGATCACACAGCCCACCTTTACATTACACTCCAACATTTGACATTTAAGAAGAATATTTTGGTGAAGAACAAGTATGCAAAACCAAAACAGGCAAAGACAGTTGTAGACACACATTTAGACAGAGGTCCACGTGCTGCGGTTGTAGCAACTACAAAAAAAACTCCCCTTAAAATCTCAGCTGAAACTGGAGTGCACTGTATGCCAGGTTCTGAATCCAAGATAACTACAGAATGCAAGTATGCAAGCATAAACTGATCTTCAGTTATAAACTAAGAACATCCTTTATCTCATCAAGCCCATTAGACTAGATTGCTTCAACAACTTAGGGGTGAGTCTTTTGTATTACTATGTAAGTTAACACAACAGCTCCAGAACAAAACATCTCTAAGTAAATCCACAACATTTTAAGCTTTAACTTCCATATTCCAAGTTCTCAGTGTCAGATATCAGCTACAATATTCGGAGTAGTATTGTTATGCTAATAAGCAAACTGCTACACAGCTACAGGCACCTGGCAAATAATTAATTAGCATTGAGTCTGGCTTTTTGTTTGATATCTGAAGGTAACACTGGGGGGTTGAGGGACCACAGTCATGATTTCTTAAAATCCAACTTAAAGTGAGCACACAGAACTATAAAGTTACTCCTTCAAATTCCCACTCATTTTTCACACAGAAATGAGGAAAAAAAACCTTAAGAAAATAAGGCAGGCATGTGTGCAAGACTACCATATTTCAAAAGCAAAGTCCAGGTTAAAAGAGTGAACAACATTGTTATTTTGCCAACTAAAACTGAAGATACAGTTCAAACCATTCCATACAGCTACAAATAACAAAAACACAGGCTGGCTGTAAATTCACACAACTCAGTTTGTAACAAACTCATCACTGAAGACCTTGAACAAAAAAATGATAAATGGCTCAGCATCTACAATAAGCGCAGCCACCACTTCAGTCCTGCATCTAGAAACTATGTAAGATTATTTTATTTACAACTGTTTGGGCCTTCCTTTGACAAAGTGATTAATGTATTTTTGCAGCTGACACAGGACTGCTTATCAGAAGCAGCTGGGAGTTTCAAACATGCGACTGAG
Source organism: Morus bassanus (assembly GCA_031468815.1). Lineage (NCBI taxonomy): Eukaryota > Metazoa > Chordata > Aves > Suliformes > Sulidae > Morus > Morus bassanus. The sequence goes on along the minus strand of CM062574.1, from coordinate 29,205,832 downwards.
TAACAGCAGACTCCAGACTCCCACAAAACACCACAAATACCTGTAAGACAATGCAGATCAGGTATGGTGAAATCCTGTAAAACCTTGTAACATAAACCGAGCTTTAGACAAAGCTCAAGTAAGAAAAAAACAGTAGTAAATCATAGAAGTATATCCTTAATTCCACACAGAAAGCCATTACATATTTTTTGGAAGAAAAAAAATCCTCTCTCTCAATCATATGAAGGTATTTCACTTATTTCACAGAAAACAGTAGGGCTTTTCTGCTGCAGTGCCATCCTGTTTCCCCGCATGAATCAACCACTGAGCAGACGCTGGGGAGGAATTTTGCCAGAAGGTTGGCAGACTTGCACTGTCAGTAAGGCCAGTCAGACCGCAGACCACCACTGTCTTCTCACACTTCCAAGGCTGGTGCATTGCAGCAATGGCACCAATTCCCACTGGTGCCACTTCCCGTATCAACCCTGATCAGTTCTCTCCACACTCTTTGACAACCTACTAGTGGTTACAGTTCATCGCTCGCTTTAGAGAAATGTTAAGTGTGGATCTGGGGTCTTTTTCCTCACTCAGAAGACGGAGAAAATACATGACCTTTCACAGTACCTTTGAGCACAGAGCTCCAAAATAGAGCCATTAGGGACAACTGGAGGCCCCAGTGCTAGAAAGATGCTGAGACAGTCATGGTAGTTTTAAATACCCGAAGCATTAGAAGTATCTGAAGATGTAAGTGAGGTCCCTTTGAGGCAGAAATAAGTTCATTCAAGAGAAAGGAAAGTTTAAAAAAAAAAGGTGGTGGTAGAAAGTAATAGATCAACTAAGAATTGGATGTGCAGGGAGGGAAGTAAAGGATTTTCAGCCATATGGGTGTTGGAGTGAGGTCTGTACTAGATGAAACTGTTACATGCCGCTTTCTTCTCACATGAAACGCTAAATTAACCAGCCTCCCTCCTCCCTTTACTTCTCAGTAGCAAGAATGACTGGGTCAAGAATGTTCTGAAGGCAAAACTAACAGGCAAGCACTGCCTAATTCCATAAAGATCAGTCAGCTTCACTGGTTCTGGCTATTGTTTGAAAGAAAATGAGCAGGAAGTTTAAAAAGTAATAAAAATATATACCAGCATAATATTACACCATGGGAATTATTTATATATAATCTCTCTTACATTTTGTGTTACAGTAACAAAATATATATTATCAAAGTACAATATCAATAAGTTTTAGTATTTGACTTCTGAAATACAGCAAACACACCCGGTGAATAGCCCAAACGACCTCTACCTCTAATTGTACTACTGGCAGAGTCAAGCGATAGAACTGGATAAAACCCAAACAAGGACAATTCTTTCACTCCTGAGACCAACTTCCACCTTCACCTAACTGAAAATGCAGAACATGCCAGAATTAAGACACCATCAAAACTTTACGCCATATGCCTAACCGCATCTCATGAAGTGGATCTTGGCCAGATAGAAGACAACAAAAAAAGAGAATGAGGTTCTTCACCCTTTCATTGAAATTCAAAATTAGTAGTGTGCAGAAGGGTTCTCCTGCCCCTTATCCTGAAGGGCAAAAAGAACTGCTTTCTCCTGTTCATCCAAGTATCTTCAGGAAAACAGAATCACAAAAGACTTGGGAAGGAACAGCTTCAGAGATTTAAAAGAATACAGAATGCGGCAAAGCAGAATAAAAGTCACTGCAAAACAGCTCACAAACAGGTAAGTAGAGCATTCAGCTCAAACATGGAAAATGACACCTGAGGCACATGTTCCAGTTACTGTTTTGTGGCAACTTTCTCCACCCCTCTGACCAGGAATTTCTTTCCAGAGCTTGCAGGAGGACCACATGGAAGCTTTCCTCACACAATTTTAATCCAGTCAGTACAACCCCACAAGAATTCTCAGAAGAAACTTCAAATGAAAACAACAGCTGGTAAACACACTTGATTAAATGCTGTATTTGCATATATTTTGCAACAGTCCTGAGATGCCATTAGAACCTTCCTTTTCATTTCCAGTTTGACGCCATCCATCACTCCTACAGATGAGTCCAATTTACTTTTCAGTCAGCTACCTCATTCATTCTTTTTGGGCTCCACAACTGTATCCACATATATCAGCTCCACATATTATGCCATGCTCAAGCACCTACAGAAGTAAGATTTCACCGTAAAATTAAACAAAGACCTATTGGAAATGCCTACAGCAAACAGGACATAACATAGCCATTACTCACAAGAACGCTCAAGGCTAACCAGGTTACAGGAATGCTTTATCACAATGCACTGTCAATAGGACTTCCAGTGTAACATTACCTTCTCATTAACAGAGGTGATCATATCTCAGTTTCCCAACTCTCACACACAAACACCGGCAGAGAGCTGGTCACTGAGGAGTTCAGCCACAAGATGCTGAAGGCTCTTCAGCAAAGTAATTGCATCTACTTTCACTCAATTTTATCACCACATGCGGTGCCTGAAAAAGGAAACCAGCACATGCAATTAAGCAGTTGATTCTCTTTTTTAAATGTCTACTAAGTAAAGAAACTGCCATTGCCAGTTAATAGAAAAAATTATAACATCAGAATTTGCCAGTATAATGGTCACGTGAGGAAAGTGATTTGGCCTCCTACAGAACCTGCAACAGCTTTTCTGCATTATCAGAGGTATCTCTTACACTAACTATGAAGTCAGGCACCAAAACAAAGAGCAACCAGAAAAAAGCCTGCATTACTGAGCTTTAGCAGGACTACAACAGTATTAAACAGTTTGATCATTAAATTGCAGCTTGTGTCTTTGAGTATTAAAGCACATATTTATCTCAAACCATCATGTAGAAAGTGATTCACACTCATCATTTAAAAACTAAATCTAGATTTTATTTTTCTCCCCAAAGAAACTCCTTCGCACAAAGCCTCCTCTATCAAACTTTCCCCCCCTAGATTGCAGAAAAACATTTTTGCACTAACCAAAACCAGTAGTATGAAACTTATCATGCACAAGATGTTTCAAAACTGAAATAACATTTTGCAGAATGTTAATAGTCCACCACAACCTATTTCAGAACAACTACTGTGTGGAACGTGGTTACGTGGAGCTAAGACCTACACTGTCAAGTCTGCTTATGAACACTACCATCCAGGATTTTGCTATACCATCAAGTTGGGGGTTTTTTACTCTAAAATCCCTATTGATAAGCCAAACAGTTAATCTCTAAACACACAATGCATAAAAGGGATCATTTTAAACCAGAAAAATGGAAGACACTTATAATCACCACAGCATTCACATTTGAATGACAGCTAAACATAAAGACACATCAAGCATTCAGCCATCTGGAAAGAAGCTGGTATTTTTTTCATATTGTCTATTCTCAAACCTTTAAGGCAAGAGTCAGAGGTTGACCAAGACTTCCATTTAGTGAGATGCTCATTTCATATCTACAGCCATTAATGAACTGCAGTGTGAACAATAAGCCAGACTCCTCCACTTCCACTGAATTCAAAAGACAATTGTGTCATACCAAGACAAACAATGTGTGTATATTGTCAGATGTATGTTGCATTTGAAACATCTGGATTTGCCAAAAGAGACCTACCTAGTGTTGCCCTAGTGTCTTTGAATATGGCTTATTTAATAAAACAGTGATAACAATTATTATATATTTTTTTCTTCCAGCCAAGAAAGAATACAATGGCAACATATATAGCTTCAAAATTCATTATATACTAAAAACCACAACCAAAGTGGGTAATTCAGCCTTTATCCAGAGTTAAATGGAAGTGAACATTGCTGCAGAAAAAAAATCCCACACCTAAACAAACAAACAAAAAAAAAACCCACACATTGCAAGTACAGCTAGCAGAGACCTGGAATGAGGAGAGCGAGAAGGATGACACAGTCCAACTTTAGCACTACATTTTTAATGCTACTTGAAAGGTCTAATAAGAAAAGGCACGCTGCATGTACTGGTTTGCAAGACCAATGTACATACACTGCATGTGTTGGTTTGCAAAAGCAAACCATCTACTCCTTTCAGTTTCTGACTTGCTGCAATTACTCCCCCACAATACACAAAATCTAATTTAAATGGAAGATGACCTAAACCAACATTTTTCCAGACTCAAGAGTTAAAGGGTCAACACTGGCACACTCCCATCTAGTCCATCTTACTTCCAGAGGAAGTATATGAAAAGGATAAGAGTTTAGAGCGATTTTTTTCTGTTGACAGTTTTGAAAAAGAAGTGGATTGAATATAACAGTGATCATAAGGAGGAAAAAACCCTCAGAAGTAAATATATTAAAATGCATACACCATGAGTGTTCTTTCAAGCATTTCTGAGTTATCTTGAGTATTTCGAGAAAAAATTAATTCTTAATTTTGCTATTTGTAAAGCCAGTGGAGTGGTTTCTGTGAAGGTTTTTCAGGTAAAGTTAGTACCTCCCATCAGTCAGCAGCTGAATGAGAGCTATCCAAATAACTGTTCCTGAAACATTAATACAGAAGACTTCTCTGGATTTTCGAGTGCTAATCTTCTTGCCTAACATAGAGGAGTCGCCATTTATCATTGACAGGACAGACCCTAACGTTAGATTATTCTTCCCACACACACACATGAACATCTGCTTTTTCCCTCCTCCAAAACAAAAAAAAAAAAAACAAGAAAACTATCTTCCTTTTTCACAGCAGTCTAAATAAAGCCTGCATCATGACTAGTACTGCACAATGTCAAGATGTCAATGAACCTTCTCCTTTTTGTTGCCCAACACAACTATTTCAGGTTTCTAGCTCTTCAGGGAGTTTTCTTTTTGTAGCTTATAATGCCAGGAACAACTGAAACATTTGTTCAGAATGTGTTCATTACAGCCAGCAGGGGAAAATTAATTGTGAATTGGCAGCAGCTAGGTTTTTCAAACAAGCCTAATTCTGTGGGAGCTGAGCACATTAACTCCCTTCAGTCCTTGAAAAAACTCAGCAAGTCTTTCTACCCCATGCAAGGCATGGGAAGATTCGAGTCAAGGAGTCAAGGGAACAATCTCCCTTTCAATCTTCTACTCTTTGGACAGACAAAGAACAGGTTGAGGTGCCAGAAGTGGAAGATGACAGCCAAATTTCCAACATCAGCAAAAAAAAAAACCCATCCCCTATATGTTAAATAAGGCAACCGCTAGAAACAGACTTCTGAAAAATATTCCAATAAAGTAAATTGAATATTACTATACTGTTGTAACCTATCCCACAGAATGGGAAGAGGGAGGAGGAGGACAACCTAGATGAAGGGACAAAGACAACTTCTATAGAAAATCTCAGTAGAGTGAGTAACCTAAAGCTGAAGTCAATGAATCAAAGCAAAGTATGACACATCTTTGGCACACTAGAGCAGACCAGATATTTCCTCAAATTTAGAAGTCCTTACTCAGTACAAAATAAATCAGCTCGTAAAAATAATCCAATAGATTACTGACAATCCCTTACTGTAGCCAATTATTTTATTTATTAGAAAAAAACCTTACACCTTAACAAAAATCATTGTTATAACCAACAACTTTTTAACTCAATGTGAGTGGAAGGAATGTGGTTTGGAGGTAAACTGCATTTTCATAGAATTCACTATATATAGACATTTGATTGATGCAATAATATATTTGCCTCATTTTTTTCCTGCAAGCTTAACCAATACTGCTTTTTGGTTTGGTCATCGTTCCCCCCCCCCCCCCCCCAAATGGAAGCCCTCTGGAATCTTTACTCAGCAAAAAAACTTCCTCTATGACTTCAGGTTTCCGTACAGGCTTCCATGTAGACTAACTCATAGGTCAAGTAAAAAGTAACATAACTAATAAGAACTTCTTTAAAGAAATAACTTAAATAGTGAATGGAAGATATCAAGATTATTTATTTTAAAAGCAGAAGCTTGTTTCAGTTAAAAAATGTATAGGTGAGACACAGTATGATCATCCAATTTACTGATGACAAAGTATGACACAGGCTAGATGATCAGAGAAGTTACCCGCTTGGTTTTGTCCTGGATACAGGAACAGTTTTAATTACACAACAGCATAGGTCTTACTACCCATGAAAGGGAAAAGGTACGACTGAGCCTTTCAAGGCTTAAACTGCTGCAAAACAGCAACCTCACCTTGATCAGATTTGTAGAACCCCTGAATTACTTTTACTTTTAGAAGAGCTACAGACACACCGTCACAAGTAGCCTTGTTTATTGCTTCCCCTACTTCTGCACTACTGTATTTCTGTCCTACCTTTGTGGTGTTCAGCATCCAGGATAAAACCAACAAAAATTCTGAGATGAGAACCCTCCATCAAAATCCTTACTGAACTAGTTAAAGCCTTATAGAAAAGGTTACAGATGACAGAATGAGAATTTCAGTAGCTGCTCAACCAGGGATCCACAGCAAAGACATTCTGCAACCGACCTCTAGGCAGGAGTTGCAGGAGTGGACAGCACATGCAATTCTGACAAGCTGTGAAGGAAGTAGTTAGTTAAGTAGAGTTCCAGGTCACATACTATCTTCCTTATTCATAAAACTCATCCCTTCAAAAGGTCTGTATCAGCCTACAGCCAACACTTCCACTAACAGCAAAGTCTTAAGTTTGCAGTCTGGTTTCACTTCTGGCTTCTTCTGCTCGGAAGTAAAAAAGTTGGCAAGCACAGAATGTTAGCGGAAAGCTTTGTAACACTCAAAATACTATCCATCAAATTCATCACCAAATGAGTATCACAGGGGATTATTAAAAAAATTATCATAGTCAGTTTAGGCAAAGGTCACAGCAGGCAAACGGTACCACTAAGAACTGAATTCAATAAAAAATGCCTGACCTACAGGAACTGAAGTGAATGGTACCTACATTCAGTAGTAGTTAAGACTCCTTAAAGCAGAAAAATGGTAGAATTATACCCCAAACCCTCTACATGAAATTCTGGCCTTATCACTATTAATGACACCCAGCACTGCAAGACTTACAAAAAAATAAAGTCTAGGAAAAACTATACGCTCTCCAAACTTCTAGTTTGAGGAGAAACATAAATAAGGAGCTACCTTTATATGGACATCACTGAAGTTTACAAAGATGCATTTAATTTAAGTCTGCCTGCCTGCCCCACAGGCACACCAGCCAAGAGGAGAGCTGCAGAGCAGCACATGCACCTTTTCAACCAGTCACCTTCTGTAGCAGCTGAAGATCACCCGGCTACTTACTGGAAGGACAGAACCTTGTAATGGTAGCTTTCAGGGAAATGTGAAAACACTACTTTACCACCACCTTTCACAGGTAATAGGAAGGCATAAATCCATGCCCAAATTGAAAGAAAGAATCCGCAACTGTAGGATGGTCTACAGGTGGGTGCTCAAGGTCCATTCCAGAGTTTGGACACAGGACAAATCCACCACATACAGGGGATTAACCACTCACGATTTAAGACTTGTCTCTCCTTCTAAGCTACAAATACAGACATGCTGGATTCTAACCTCTTTGGAGCTGGAACTACTCTTAGTTGACCTGTACACTGACACTCAAATTAAAAGAAACAGGAGACGATTATATAAAGTAATTTTTTCTCCTCTCAGAAAATCTATAACTTAGCTATTTAGGTCTGCCAATAGAGATCAGCTCAGCTGTTGATGGATTGATGAGAATGAAATGGTATCTTCTATAACAATCTGAAGGTCTTCTAAGGTTTTAGGGAAGAGAAATGGACAGAGGAACTGATTAGTCAAAGAAAATAATAAAGCCACACAATCTTCCAGGAATGCAAGTCTCAGAGCTTCTTTGGATTGTATCAAATTCTCCTGTAGTCTAAGCACTCCATTTTCTTCTACCGATTGAGAAATCACTGCGTTTTTGTAAAGGAAAATGATAGGGAGGGTGCATGTTAAGATTCACTGATAGCTAGTATTTTGTTGGGAATCGGAAAAACATTCTATTAGATAGGCTGTACTGCAAAATCATTTGGGTCAATGGAGCCTCATTTTTGAAGTCGAAACCCTAGCCAGAAAAAAAAGAAGAGTCCAAACAGAGCCAGCTGTTAGCCTCTACCCATCAGACTGAATTCTGCAATTCCAAATATCAGTCTTTGTTAGACTAAAATCATTCCTCTTCCTCCCTATCTACCATTCATACAAATGCTGTCCTTATAACCGGCTGTAAGAAGCATGTTCATTCAAGCATTCTGTAGTTTTCTTTTTCATACATGTAATAAACAATAAAGAAAAGCATCGAAGTGAGAGGTGTCACTGTGGCAATAAATGCTGCCAGTGCATCCTCATGAAACCAGCAAGCAACTTGTCTAAACCTCCCAATTCAGGAGTATTCCCTAGAGCAACTCTAAGCACTGGAGTAGTGCTATGGCACCTGCCACAACAAAAGCAAAGCCATCAGTTCTGAATGGATGTACTGGTGGCATAAAAATTACAGGTTTACACTGGAAAGTAAGACAGATTTTGACGACATTAAAACATTACAACAGTTCACTTAATGGAGGTGTCTATAGCACAGTCACTAGGCATAGGAAAAAAAACACATTTACAGAATCAAGTCTTACATATTTCCTCTTTAACGTGAGGATAGCAGTCCAAAAAGAATCCTATTCAGTGCAATCAGTAATTTCTTATAATACAAAGTCTTCTTTACAAAGAAGTTACTGAAGTAATCCTATGTGAGAAATAAAGTACTGATGGTAAGACTTACGCAACTACCACAACAACATATAACCTGAGGGGAACAAACAATGCTTTTATTAAGGAAGATACTACACAAGTACTGCATAGACTTCTTTTCCAGAAGTCCTTGTAGCATGCTGATTTTCTAAATAATTCATGTGAAGCAGCTTCCTCAGTTTACCAGTGTATCTAGGGCACTATCTGGTCAGTGGAATTTAGAAGGTCATTTCTAGCAACAACTCATTCACATGAGCCCACTATTTCTGTTTTAGTCAGTTCCCTGACATAAAATGGGCACATCTTCATGCACAAGCAAGACTCAAGAACGAAATATAGAAATACAAAGCAGAAACTGTTTTCAATGATACAAATTGCTCAAGACTTTTAGCGTTATCTTATTCATTAAGGATGAAACACAGGCATCTTAATAGGGGGCTAGAGGGAGTTTTCAATAACGAAGCAATAGGTCTTCACACCTAGGAAAGCTGCAGTTGTGACACCAGCATCATTAGGAAAGCCTGAGGAATGTTCTGCTCAATGGAGGGAGAAATCTGCTGCTTCAGTAGCAGGATGCAAGACGCTGCACAGTACGGTGCAATTCAAGTGACCTATGATACTGAACAAGTTAAGGAGGGAAGTATAGTCACATAACATGAACCATTATTCCCAAATAACTGCTATCTGTTAAAAACAAGAACATTAAGTTATTAAGAAAATACCCATAGAACACAATCCTCCATTTTCAAATACTTAGAAAAAAATATTAAAGCTGCATTTTATGCAGCAAGCAAAAGCACCTCCCGGTTCCATCCTATGCCAGAAGGATTTTTTTTTTTTTTTTTTAAGACTGTCATACTACATGGTGCTTCCCAAGTTGGAAATAAATACATAAAAAATACCATTTGGGGTTTAAATTTCTTCTTCAAAAATTCTTACAAGAATACTCAGAGTTCATCTTCAACTGGGCAAAGAGCAACAGGAAGGAGTCCCTACTGAGAAGTCTGTACTGCTCTTCCACGGCTTCCTTCTCTGACGGTTTTAACACCCAGTTATTACAAAAATCTTCAATGTCTCTCAAGTGATAACAACTGAAGATCACTCAGAACTTGGCAAATATGATCTAGGAGACAAAAATGAAAACTCTGTATCATCACATACACTAAAGTCTGACCTGCAGTATTTCCAGGATGAGTTGTTCTCGTTTTGCCTACTGAATTTCCACCAGTTTTATGCAGCCCTACCCCTCACCTGAGCTCCCCTGAAACACATTAACATCAGGTAACTTAATATTCAGCCAAAAGCCCAAGTTACTGGCAGTAGTCTACTTCCTAAAAAGAACAAAGGGATCAAAAAATTTCTTTTTCAGGTTGCATAAGTACATAATGTCCTATAGGACATTTTGTACGACAAATCTCGTAAGTCCAATGGCAGTTTTTCTGTTTGGATTATAAACACCTGTTAGAAAGAGAAAAGGAGACTGGAAATCTACCACAATCTCATTACATCAACACTAGTGGCTATGCTACAGCACAGCCGCAGACATTTTATGCAACAGTGATAAAGAGGTAGGCACTTTTTAACTCTCAATTTTTCAGAATCACTGTAAAAGCAATCCTGAAAATTCTTTAAGAGACACAAAATTCTGCCACTTGAAAGCTATTTCCAGTCTCAGTGAAATATCACCACCAGTGTTAAGTCAGTAACAGAGTTTGTTTTATATAGAATTTCTGAAATCATTTGTCTCCTTTCCTTTTCTTTACTCCCCCTACTTATGCGGCCTGTCTTCTATATATTAATCAGTTACCCATAAACTCATACAACAGTAATGGAAAAGCAGTGTATCAAGTTATATTCTCCCTTTTTAGTATGATGATATAGTGTGCAAACCTGAAGACTGAATGCAGAAGTGATAATTAAGCTGTTCACTGAAATACATCGGTTTCCAAGACAATGTAAAAGCTCGCTAACATACTGCAGCTGATTGAGCAATACTAAGACAAATACGGGAATGAAGAGTTAAAACATTTCCTAGCAAAAAAGTACTTAAAAATGGAGCTTAGTTTGGTAAAACGAAGATTATGGATTAACCCCATCCCTATTAGAGCATAAAATAAAATAAACACTCTAAGACAAAAACACCAAACAAACAAAAACTAGAGACCAGGTCCAAGACAAAAGTGCCACACAAATACAACTGTATTACTCTGCCTTTATAAAGGACTAAACACTTATGATTCGCCCAAAACAGAAGAATGCTCATAACAAAGGATTTCTTTCAAAACTTTCCACACATATCTTTGAAGAAATCTGTTATGTTTTTGCAAACATTTTTTGTAAGCATAGAGTTTGGAGTCAAAATAAATTGCCATTTTCCCTACCCCCAATGTCTTTAGAGAAACTACAAGAACATTTAGTACGCCTTCTGCTTGCTGGCTGATTTACAACAGCAATACATAATTCCAGAAAACTAGCTGTCATGTTGTGGGGCAAGCAAGAACAGAAAGAAAGGGGAAAAGCATTTTACTAGTAGGAATTAGCAACTGATATAGGCAGTCATCCTGCAGCATTAGCTCTTTAAATGCATCTAATTTGGGGGAAGATCGCCAATACAACCCAAACAACCCACTATTTTCGCTCTCATCAAAAACGCACCATTCTTGAATCAACTTAGTCACTGTATTATTGCTTCCCACTCAGTCTGACTGCCAATTAAAATTACCATTACTATTACAGAATCAACTGCTGGCTTCTGTACATTCTCATCAGCGGAAAACCACACTCTAATGCCTATAAAAACCGGATATCAAGTCCCTGCAAGATAGTTCAACTAATATTTGATTGTCTGTGTCAGCATTCACAAACGGAGGCCCACAAAGCCTGTGAAAGCGAGCCACTCAAGAATTTAACTGTGCTTAAAGTAAGAAATTTTAAACTGATATTTAAATGACAAATTGCGTGCTTATTAGTTTTGCTACATGGCTTCCACGTCCCATCCATTCAACTGGCTTCTATGAACAAGACTTCAGACAGCCGAAGTACTCACTTCAAGCAGGTCATCTAGGTAAGCACCATGCAATGCAAACATGAGCAAATGGATACAGATGATAAACATCGCTTCCCCACCTCTTGCTCCTCCAGAGGGATAAAGGCACTGGAGCAGCAAGATGTTTTTATACATTTTTCCTGGGAAAATTTTCACTGCAGCTTAAAGTAAAGCCATTGTGGATTTCACTTGCTAGTCTCATAGCTGCTCTTCTCCCTGGGCATACCTCACTTTCTGTACCAACAGCATTAAATGCCTTTCAGTCAGCAAACTAGTACCTCCAGCTGAACCAAGGGCTTCACTACAAAGCTGGTAATTCATGTGTTGCCTCCTACTTGGGGGAGTGGCGTTTCAACAGGGAGAAGATGAGCACAATGGTGCATTTAGCTTGAATGCATTTAGCCCCATATGCATTGAGGAATTGCTTTCAACAGGACCATGCAGAGAACAACACAAGAGCACGAGGAACCGTTCAGTGCTGACCCAGAACCCCTCTTTCTCCCTCTCTCATCCACATACTCGCGGGGTGGGGGACACACACAAAAGAACAACAAACCACCAAACAAAGGCTCTCTCACAATTCACTGGAAAACAATCAATGAGGTACCTTCTCTTGCATCCAAGGGCTATGCTTTATAGCCAGAGAGAAGCAAACACAGCAACAACAAGCACAGCAACTCAAGTATTTTGCAGTTCATCTGCTCTTACTCAAGCAAAGAATCCTAAATACAACCGACAACTTGCAAGGTTATCCCCAAGGCACCAAAAAGACCAAGTTACAAGAAATACTAAGGAATTGGGCTGACAATAAGGATCATTAATCCTACTGTATTTACCTCTCAGGAGGAAGCCTTAACACACACACACACATTACTAAACAGTGACAAAAGCAGATCCTGAGTCACAAAAAAAGTTCCACCAAGCTTCACTTCACTAAACACAAGGTAGCTTGAGACGACAGTCACTTCCCCGAAAATTTATTTACAATTCTTACAAAGCATCTGGTCAACAAAACATTTTCTTAAACTTCTAAGATTCACATCGTGAAACCCTAGAGCACAGAAATCTTAGTTGATACTGTAATGCAGACAATAGTTCATAAGTCCAGAGTTATCTGTATCCTCCAGTGAATCAGACAAGATCTGCCCATTCAGAACTGCAACAGAACCTCTAAAACCCACTGCTAAGCTCAGTAGCATCAAAAAATAACCACTGTCCGGTTTTTCAGCTGAAACAACGGCCCAGTATTTTTAGTTAACAGAGCAACTGAGCCTTCACGACCAAACCTTGCCAACGCAGCCCAGCCAAGAAACCAAATCAAACTTGCTAAGAAAACGCAGCAGCCTACAAGAAGCAACTGCCTGCAGAGTTCTCAGCTATTTACCAAGTCTCACAGAAATGAGACTTAGTCATTTACTGCAACAACTTTCCTCTCATTACAAGTATAAAGTGCCGAGTACTTTAAACCAATTAAAAATTTTGCCATTTTTATACACAGAAATTCAAATATTTTACAATATACATTAATTAACATTCTAATCTCATATCTTCCCCTTTACCAGACAAGTGACTGCAGTGTAACAGCAAAACAAGGCTTCCAGAACAACCCCCAAAATACAGAGCCTCTCACACATACTTTCGTGGTATTTGAAAGTATCATAACTAATAAAAATCTCCCAAAGCTTGTATCCTAGCTACCTTTTTCACTTTCTAGTCTGCAACTGTGAAAGATATTCCCCATATCAATATTCCCCCCTTCTCCAAACACCTTAGGCACTTTAACAATACCATTTTCCACTTGGTTCTTTTAAAAGATTTTAACACTTGAAAAAAAATTATATCTAGAACATTTAATGTGCCAACAGAAACAGCAGCATCCTGCCACAGGAAGTATTCCAAACGTTCTAAATATTTTGAAAAGAAAAACAAATCTTCAGTTATCTTTAACATAAACCTGTTCACGAGCCCACACCTCACAGCAGATTTTAGTTGCTGATTATCTTGAGATAATCCCATTCTTTACAAGATTCCACGTTTTTATAAAGGAATTTTAGGAAGAGCCAATAGAAGGAAAATGGTAAAACACCCAATCCATCCATGTTGGATTGGACAAAAACTTTCACAAAGTAATAAAATTGTTTGTGACTTCTGTATTATCTATTTTACCAACCCAAAATTTTCTCTCAGGAAAGAGCACTAACTCTGAGTGATGCCTGACAAGATAAGAAGAAATTTATCTGTTTATCTTTTTGGCTAGTTCCACTGCAAATCAAGTAGACTGAAAAGCAACTAATCAAAGCACTGCAAGAGAGCTGTTTAAGTTTCCAGTGAATAGAGGGAGAGAGGCTGCAGAAGTCATAAAACTTTCTTCAGTGACTTGAATGAAAACCTGTTCTGTATTTTTCAGGTCCGTAGGCTGTTTCCCCCACCCTGCCTCTTTACACGTCCTTGTACAAGCTCTGAATCGCCATCACTCGAGGCGATCAGCAATTTTTTAACAAACTGGTCTGCAGCCACTTTGTCCATCTACAGTGCAGAACAGGGAACTCGGGACTTCTATAAGGAAATTGCCAGAAAAGAAGTTTTATTTGCAAAGACAAGAAATACAACACGGTCAGAAACGTGAACTCTGGCCTCTGGCTGTCCTATAGGGAAGGCCAGATGATTTTGACCTCACACTGAAGCAGGCATAGGAGGTGACTGCTTAGCATAAAAATAATTTTCTTTAAGTATTGCCTAAATAGCAAATTGGGTACAAAATCACGATAAACTAATTGGACCGTGGTACATCTTAAACGTCTGGCATTTATCTGAACCTTTCTCAAGTTGTTGCAATTTCTCTCCTATAAATTGCTTATTGAGCCTTCTGGAACAGTCAGGGCCTTACCTAGAAATGCAGCCACCCTTCTACTTCTTTCTAAAGGAATCAAAGGAGAAAAAAAAAAAAAAGAGAGAGAAGGAAAGGCATTTGAAGTATTTATACAAAAGCTTTGTAGGCCACCTTTCAGCCATCATCATGAGACTAATTCCAATGTCACCACAAGAACAAGTCAAAGCTGAAATCAAATTTTATATTTTTAAGTTCAACTCAGCTGAAAGTAATTCTGTTTCTGATAAGCCCCACTCGAGCAGAGACCACATGCCCATTTTAGTACTCTGAATCATACTTCAGTGCAAAAGATCTCATGGACTCTTGGCTGTAACAGCACCAAAATTGCTACAGACATTTTGCAGTTCTTACACACATGCAGTATTTGTTAGGAAAAAGATTTTTTCATACAAAATATTTATCAAGCTCTATGTATCTTAAGGCAGGTTAAAGCACTACACTTGCTCAGAAAGACTAGCATGGTGACCACCTTAATCTCTACCACAGAGCAGTCTCAGCTGTTCATGATGGATTTAACGTATCAGTAGCAAGTTTCTCTCAAAGTAAGCCGGCAAGAACAAGAATTTTACTTCCAGTTTTGCACTCAGGATATCAAACAATTGACAAAGAAAGCAGCGCAGGGCACAAAACAGATCCTATAAGCCACTGGCTATACTTCTGCTTTTTATTCAGATGCCTTAGGAGGACGGACAATCCTGCAAGCCCTTAATTCGGGGCTTGTAACTGGAATCCCTTTCACAAAGCAGTGTTTGCAACCCTAGGCCTTTCATGGATATTAAACAGTATCCCATTAGCCTTCAGCACCTGCCCTCGGAGGAAAGAGAAAAAAGTATTTTTATGCTCAATTAGGTACAAGCTAAGAAAAACCCGAGCTCCTTTCACGGGAAGGAAGTCGTCTACCCGCGCAGATAGCACCGCACAGAGCAGCTGATGCCGGGAGACACAGGCTCCGAGGGGAATCACAGCCGTGACGTTCGCCTCTGTATCAACTTTGTTAGTCAACGCGCGCAGCGGTAACATAAGAAACCTTAAAGCACGCGGAACAAGCCCTGCTCGCCCGCCGACCGAGCGCAACGCGCTCATCAGCTGTTCGCACAGGCTCCCTGCCGGCGGGATCCAGGGCGCGGGCCGCCACCGGCACCGTGCCCCGCAGGCCCCCCGGCCCGGCAGCCCACCCCTCCGCGCCGCCGCCCGCCCCGCTCGGCGCCGGCCCGGCCCTGCCCAGCGCCGGCCGCTACCCGACCCCCGCCGCGCCCCGCACCGGCGCCGGGCCTGCCCCCGGCCCGGCCCGGCCCTCCCGCCGGCCCCGCACACGGCCCGGCCCGGCCCGGCCCTCCCGCCGGCCCCGCACACGGCCCGGCCCGGCCTCGCGGGCGGGCAGCCGCGGGCCCGCGCCCTCACCTTCTCCTGGGCCTTGCGGTAGCGCTGCAGGGCCTGCTGGGTCAGGTCCCGCACGCGGAGCTGCCCGTCCTTGCAGGGCACCACGATCCCCGTCCGCCCGAAGCACACGGTCACTTTCATCTCAGCGGACCGCCATGCCCTGCCCGCCGAGAAACGCCGCCGCCGCCGGGCGGCGCGGCCCGGCCCGGCCCGGCCCGGCCGGGGGGGGGCGGCGCAGGTGCGGGAGGGCCCGGCGGCGCCGGCAGGTGCCCGGCCCCGTCCCGGTCGCCGGCGGCGCGGCGCGGCGCGGCGGGGGCGGGCCGGCAGGTGCGCGCCGAGCCCCGGGGGCTGCGCCTCACCGCGCGCGGGCAGCGCCGGCAGCGAGGCCGCGGCCGCCGGCCTCCTTCCGCCGCGGCGGGCCGCTGTGCCCGCCCCTCCCCGCCCGGCTCCCCGGGGAGCCGCGGGACGGGACGGCACGGGACGGGACGGGACGGCACGGGCGGGGCGGCCCCGTGAAGCGAGGGCGGGGGGCGGCCGGGGGCGGCGGCGGCGCTCGCCCGGGGCACGGCAGCGCGGGGCAGGGCAGGCCGCGCCGCGCCGCGCCGGGCTTAAAGGGGCCGCGGCGTGCCGTGGGTGAGCCCGCCGTGGGGCGCGCCGCCCGCGCCCTCCCTGCGCAGCCCGGGCACAGGTGCCCGCCGCGCCGCCCGCGCTGCGCGGAGCGGGGCACGCCGGCGGCGCCCACGCAGCAGCAGCCGCGCTCTGCCCGGTCCCTGCGGACCTGACCTGACTCGTAACAGCCCGTTACCGGGGCGTCACGCCGTAACGCGCGGCTCTGCGAGGGAACGACGCCGCGGCGTGCCCCAACGGGCCCGCCAGCCCTCCGTGCCAGCACAGCCGTACCCCTGCTCAGCGCTGGTTTGGACCGCTGCCCGCAGAGCGCGCCCCTCGCTGCACAGCCTCCTGGCACGGCGCAGGGCACGCACAGCCACAGCAGCCCTTTGTCACACGAGGTACAGCTAGAGAGAAGTAACGCGCAATAACCTGCGCCGTGGGGCAACGCCAGGGCCGCAGCACGGCCCTTGCCCTGCCACGCAGTGAAGCAACGCACGCAGCTACGTGCTGCCCACCCCTGACCTGCCGAGACAGTGACACGAGGCCTCGCGCACACCTTGCCACACGACGCGGCGACCTGCGGGCGCTCCCAAGCACCACGTCTGCTCTGCACCACACAGCAACGCACACAGAAACAAGTCAGCCCAATACAGTCACAGCCCATACTCTTCAACGCGTGGTGTGGCAACACCGCACAACCTGCACGATGGGATGTTGGGCTCTGCAGCGCTCTCCAGACACCCACTACTCCGCAAAGTACATTTTTCGGTACCACAGAGTATCAAGTAGTGCCCCTGCATCTTACCTACCACCAGATCACGTACAACATAGTGCAAATACATGAGGCCGTTACAATCAAAACAGATCAGTCCACACATGGAGATGTGTACAACTTAAAATCACCACAAAGCCAAGAAAAGGCAATATAAAAATACCTCTAAACCACAGCATGACATCATACAGCACAAGGGGACTATTGCCACAGTAAAAATAAATGCCCCACCAGCTCAGATTAGGATTCAAAAAGGCAGTCCACACCCTGTGCTGTATAACATAACAAAATGATAGCACCAGAAAAGTTGCAGTGGAAATGGGCCAAAACAGCCTAAGCTGGAGGTTAAAATGAATAGTGAAGTTTTGGGATGAGATGGGGATAGAGCCACACCAACTCCAGCAAGCAGAGAGTTTATGCTGGTTCCTTAGGAGCAGGCACAGGCTGTGTGGGACTGCTGCAGTGGTAAACAATTCCTCTTCTTTCCTTTTCAAATCCAGATGTGTCTGCCACCAGCCCACAGCACTTCAGAGCAAATAACAGGGAAATATTCTATTAAATCATACATAGAACTGCTTTCCCTGGGTATGTACGTGTGTTTGCATGTGCAAGTACACAAATGTGCATCCCATATGCTTTGAACCAGAAAGAAAATGACTTTTTTTTTCCCCTCCAGAGCAAAGAAGCAATGCAGAACAGGAGTGCTCTGTTTCTTGAGGAAACACCGTGGGTAGGGTAGCACAGCTTGCAGGCCAGAAACACCTCCAGGGTGGGTAGGGCAGTGCTGGATGTGCTAGGGGCAGCTGAAAGGTTCCCCAGACTCAGCCCATGTGGCTATCCCAGACCCACTGCTGGGTGCCCGGCAGGCTCAGCCCCAAGGCAGCTCACCGCTGGCTCCCAGCAGCAGAGCAGGGCCCGAGGGTTTCTCATGGGTCAGCACCACTGTAAGGCATTCATTGCACTAAATCGTTATTCCTCCCAACTGCTGGAGGGACCCGCAGGTCAGCTAGGCTATGGAAATTATTCACATGAAAAATAATCAAGGCGGGAAAAAGGAAAGACTTGGTATAACTCCTAGCAATTCCATAAACTGAGTGTGCAAGGAGGGAGCAGCAGGGGTACCTGGTGCAGGGAGGCAACAGCTCCTCACGCCTTTGTTCTTGAGAAATGATAAGGGGGAGCAGTCCCACACAGCAGCCTCAGAGCTGAGTCAGTGGGAGCAGGAGGCAGGAGGAGTTCAAGGCACTCTATCTCAGCTCCTGACGTGCTGGTGGGAAGGCTAGGTCCCTGTGATTATATGGCTTTGCCTACAGAGTACAGGAGGGTTTAGGTTAATAATTGACTGTGAACATAAAGACTTCTTTCTCTCTCTGTTTCTGTCTCCCTTTCCCCCTCTCCCTCTGTTTATGAGCAAGGTCTGACACATTCAGGGAAAAACGTGGTATGATTTTTTTTTCTCAAGTTCTGAAAAGTGCAGGTGATACGCGCTGTAACTGCAGTGGGATGGAGCTTGTTGACAGAGATAGTGTCTTGTGTTAGACCAACTGATGCATCTGGAAATAATTAAAACAAGTTTGGCGCAACTCCATATCTGAAGCATAAGCAGCAGGTTTCAAATTGTCTATGGTTACACCATAAGGATCTATAAGTTATTTCAGAAAGGAAGAAAATAAAAGACTTTTTTTTAAATGTGTGTGCTAAGTATCTTACAGAAACTGAGATTGTATTTAATTATCACACATCAACAAGGGCGAGGGAGGAAAGGTTGCAGAGGAATCACCAGTGTGTTTACTGTCTGATAGCGTTTGTTTCAAAGTTATGCATGGTATTGCAAATAGGACATTATTGTGTTCTGGGTGCACTACATGTTTGTTTACACTGAAACAGTCTGAAAGTCTTTGAAGCCAGCTGGTAACAATTAACACCTACATATCAAGGTTTTACCTGTAACTATCTCTGGGACTTCAGTCTGCACAGCTTTCTGAAAAGAAACCCAGAAAGCTGACCTTAATATTTTTCTTCTTGGGGCACAGAGCAAGAAGGACGCAGCACTTTACCCCAAAAGTAAGTTCCTCCAATGCAGCTAACAGTGTGGCAAGAAAAGTTGTCATGTTCACACGGCTGAGAAGCCAAGCATGGGAGGACCAAGAGTGTTGAACTGGAATTCCCGTAAAACACTTCTTAAGAAACTACAGCCTGAGTTGCAATAGGGTGAAAGAGAGCTGAAGGTAATTTTTACTTATCAGGTCTCTACATCATTTGCACCTGCATGGGATCATCAGGAGTTATGAAAAAAATACTTTCCTGGTAAAAAAAAATCCCACGAACCTATGAGAGCTGAAGGCTTCCAAATCCCAAAGCAGCTGCAGAGTCACATACACCTCTTTTTATTGGGCACAGAAAACTTGTAAGAACCAGGTCATCAATATCATCCTTATGCCCACTTTAAACTTACTTAGACTAAAATACAACAACTTTTAAAACTGTCTAATAATGAGGTCTTCTTTTTACTATGCTGTTTTCCATTGAAGAGAGGCTGCCTGCTTGGTTCATTTACAGAAATTTAAACCATATTTCATTCTAAGGAGATCATCATCCAGCTAATGCTGTAAGCAGCATAAACTGCCTTTGCCCCCCAGAGGAGGACTTCTGCTCCCTCCCTGCCCCAGCTGTTTGTTCCCATCCATTCCTGTCCATGTGCCAGCATGCACAGTTGTAGGTCTGTGCAGTGAGATGCCATGGAAATTAATTTTTTTGCCAGATTAGCTTTCAGCCAAATCAGTTCTGCAGAAACCAGAAAATCAGGAGAAATCAGAACTCAGTTCCGTAATGGAGTTTAAAGCCTGTGCTGGCCCAAGGGACGGCATGGCACAGCAAGATGGCAGCCTTTTTCTTTTGGTTTATACCAGGTTACAGTGCTTGGCAGGCAGCCTAGTTATAAGAGTTTCAGACATAAATACATATACTTATCCATGAGATAATAGTCATAACATTCATGTATCAGTTTCATGAGAGGGGATGAGCAGATTTAACAGCTCATTGTCACTGAAGGCTACTACTGTTGTCGTCCTCCCCTCCCATCACCCTTTCCCACCTGATGCTTCTTGGATATTTCCATGAGCCATTTCAGCTCATCAGTCTTGTAGAAAACTAACACGGAAAAAAGGAAGGGATTGTTTTCTGCTTTGTTGGCAAGCTAAGGCTGCTGAGGGAAGGGTCTGACATATCCCAGGGCAGACTGGAGAGCTAAAGCAGGGCCACACAGCTGGGAGCAGGAAGGGGAATAGACAAGACCTCCACTTGCATAGAATCATAGAATCATTTAGGTTGGAAAAAACCCTTAAGATCATGGAGTCCAGCCGTTAACCTAACACTGCCAAGTCCACCACTAAACCATGTCCCTAAGCACCACATCTACACATCTTTTAAATACCTTCTGGGACGGTGACTCAACCGCTTCCCTGGGCAGCCTGTTCCAATGCTTGACAACCCTTTCAGTGAAGAAATGTTTCCTGATATCCAGTCTAAACCTCCCCTGGCACAACTTGAGGCCATTTCCTCTTGTCCTATCGCTTGTTACTTGGGGGAAGAAACCGACCCCCACTTCACTACAACCTCCTTTCAGGTAGTTGTAGGGAGTGATAAGGTCTCACCTCAGCCTCCTCTTCTCCAGGCTAAACAACCCCAGTTCCCTCAGCTGCTCCTCATAAGACTTGGGCTCTAGATGGTTGCCCTACTTTGGACACGCTCCAGCACCTCAATGTCTTTCCCGCAGTGAGGAGCCCAAAACTGAACACAGTATTCGAGGTGCGGTCTCACCAGTGCCAAGTACAGGGGGATGATCACTGCCCTACTCCTGCTGGCCACACTATTCCTGACACAAGCCAGGATGCTGTTGGCCTTCTTGGCCACCTGGGCACACTGCTGGCTCATGTTCAGCCAGCTATCGACCAACAACCCCAGGTCCTTTTCTGCCAGGCAGCTTTCCAGCCACTCTTCCCCCAGCCTGTAGCATTGCATGGGGTTGTTGTGACCCAAGTGCAGGACCCGGCACTTGGCCTTGTTGAATCTCACACAATTGGCCTTGGCCCATTGATCCAGCCTGTCCAGACCCCTCTGAAGAACATTCCTTCCCTCAAGCAGATCAACACTCCCACTCAGCTTGGTGTCATCTGCAAACTTACTGAGGGTGCACTTGATCCCCTCATCCAGATGATGGATAAAGATGTTAAACAGAACTGACCCCAATACTGAGCCCATCAGCCACAATAAGCCATTGTATTAGCACATTTGTCCAAACAACTACCTTAGCGTACGTATCTATTGCACTTTTCATGTTGTTTTGTACTCTGGCATCCCCTCTGGCTCCTCTCCACACAGGCTGCAAGCTGTCAGGACCATCCACTCAGCTCCCAAGCTCCTGAGCACCAAATCAGAAACTCTGCAGCCACAACACAAGGTGCTGACCAGGTATAAGCTCACTTTATACCATCATCACCACTTGTGCTAGATTGGCGCTCCACATAAAAGCATAGGGTTTCCATCTCATCTGCACCATTTTGTAGGACAGAAGTTTGGTCACATCTCCATGCCTTACCTCAGTAAGTACCTTAGTACTGCTAGGAGTCTCCTGCTGTACACATACTGTACCGGTAACGCAGCCCCACTAGCATGCCTGCCCTCCCTCCTGCCCTTTCCCGCAGTAGTATCGCATTAGCACAGTGCCAGCCAAAAGACTAGAATTTAAGACTTCTGAATTAATATTTTTCTAAGCTGAACAGCTCTTACAGTTTCTCTGTTATAACTGGAAACTGCAATAAGGATAATCAGTACTTTGCTTTTATATCTATGAGGCTTTATTTAAAGACCCCAAAAGAGTCAGCAAATGTCAGTGAAGATTTGCAAGTATTGTGCCAGCAGACATGGACTGGTTAAGCAACTTGCCTAAAAACACAAAGGAATTTTTCCTAGTTTTGCTGCTAACAAGACAACACAAGTTTTGACCTTTAATTTTTGGCTCTGAGCAGTGCCTTTTTCCTACACTATCACCCGTTCAGCATTTAACTATTTGACATCAGTGGCAAGGGCTTCCAAAGAAGGTGCTCTTAGAGCACTGTTGGCCCAGCCCCTTTTCTACCATTAATAAGCCATGTAAAAAAAATACAGTCAATCTGAGTTCAGGTACATTCCAAAAGTCCTAAAAGAGCATTAAGAGGTTATTATTACAGGTATGTTTTGTTCCTGGGCTTCAGACTGGAATGGATTTGGGGATAAAGTTGAACCAGATGAAAAGAAAATACTTTATCATTTTAATCAATCTCATAATCCCTGGAGATCTTATTTGAGATTTTTCAAACTTTTTTCCTGTTAACACAGTAAAATATATTTGTTTGCTACTTACTGAATGTTGTTACCGTAAACCCTTCAATTACTAAAGGCAAAAAAGGTCATAATTCCTGCTGTTTATATTTTGCATTTCTCCCAGCTTGGTTAATGAAAATCAATAAAACCACTTTCACTGCCAAGTCTCAGTGGTACAGTGTTGGTGAATAAAGGAAAAGCAAACTAACAAACATTCTTGGGAACAGCAGCAGAATTTTTAAAAATACAATATAAAATATCTGTTTACAATTGATATAAAACCAGATTCTTGCAAAAGTTTAATTTGAACCTAATTTAAATTTGAAATAATAAATAAAGGATTGTGAGATACTTGCAAAGCAAGATGATTCTCAGTTTCCATTCATGATGCCACCCTTAGTTCACCTTGGATCTTCTTTCTGCTCATATAACTATATTGATTTAGCTCAAGAAAAAATTTTTTTTAATATCTCTGCTCTATAAGGATTTGAAAGAAAAGTGTGCTTGAAAAGCCAGCACTATACTCCCTGTAATATCAAAATAAAAGTGTTGAACCAGATGGGAGAAATCCAGTTTCAGTTGGTCTGGGTGGAATCTCATCTCTCTTTCCCCCTTCAGACAAGAAACAGTCCCTTCTCCTTGCTGCCGCTCCAGGAAAGGTAAGAGAGGGTTGGCAGAGCCCCCCATCAGCTGGGGCAGCCAGCCAGGCCGTAACAAACTATACAGTAACAACCAATGCATCCTTCCAGGTATGCCTGGCATCAGGTATACCTGGCAATATATGCATGCCTGTAAAAGAAAAGGCTGAGTGCACAAGGGCTGAACACTCAGGGCCAAACCCCACCCTGCAGTGTGGAAAGGAATGTTTTGCTCACAATCTGATAATGATTTGTTTACGGTTAATTAAGCATAAGAGCTACTGATAACAAGCTCTGTTTACAGTGTGGGCAGGAGATGGCTCAGTCTAAATAGGTCCAAAGGATATTAACATTCTTAAAAGTTCGGCAGGTGCAGAAATTAGGCCCTCAAAAAAAAAAAACCAAAGGTATGTTCAGAGAAATCCAGAGAGGAAGGAAAATCTAAACAGAGCCCCAGGGGAGATCTATGTATACAAGTTACATGTTTAAAGATTTCTTTAAAATGGTCCTCAGCCACAAAGTTATGTAAACACCCTAGCGATACAATCACTAGGACTTACAGAAAGAGAAAGAAAAGCCTTTTGAAGCTAACTTAAAAGCATAGGTGGATATAATCCCAGATTTCTTTTTTATTTTTGTTCATATATCTCAAAAAATCTTATTGTTGTTTTCACTTTGACTGCTAAAGTCTGCTTCACTGCAATCTCAACCTCATTTTGTATGAAGGGTGATTTTGTGATCCATGACCAACACTAAGGTCCCATTTATCACTTCGTCAGAGTTTCATTCTTGTTCCATCTGTGCTGAACCTTGGCCAGGATCAACCTCCATGCCAGGATGGCAGGATGTTTCCCCAGGACATTCAGGAAGGTGCCCTTCTGCTGTGCAACAGCACGGAAATATGCAGCACTTTGTGGAAGAGATATCTTGTGTTAGGGAATGTTATCAGGCATCGAGATGGTAGTGAGCCTGCTCAGCCCTGGGCTTTCCCTGGTTCTCCATGGTAAGGCTAAACTACAAACTGGAGGTTTCTTTATTAACTCTGTGGTAGTGTCAGCTGTGTACTATTGCCCAGGATTTGGGCTGAGCCACCTCTCCGTGACGATCTTGCTCATCTTCAGGTAGCTCAACATGCAAACAGGGTATATGGTAAATTGAGGTTATGCAGAAGCACATAGGCTGCCGTGAAAATCAGTCAGGCTTAAGTTTTTCCTCACTGGGATTTTTGGACAAAAATCTTTAGCAGTTGTACATGAGGAATTCTCCTCTTAAGCTAGCGAGGAAAATGAAGGTCCTGTCCTTTTAGTACACCACCGACCAAGAAGATTCAAGTTAAGATCCTGGGGTCTGGCAAATTAGTTCTGATACAGAGCATTGTGTGTTAAATACACGTTTTAGAGCCCGTGTCCATGGGATGCTCTCATACCACGTGACAGCTTTGCAGTGGTGATTTGCCTTCCTGACCATGAGGCCGGACATTGTCACCCTTCCTCAGGAGAGTGCTGCTAGCTCCCAAAGATGGTCTGCAGCTACTGCACAGCAGAGCACTACATTTGCTTATGGATCTGAGCAACAGGGATGTTACACTGACTCTCTGTTCTTCCCACCCTAAGGCTACTCCTGTAGCAATGCAATTTATTCATCTCTCCTTGCTCAAAGCTGTGCCTAAAGGCACAATGTGGCCTTTGATTATATGAGAGAAAAAAGCAAGTTTTCAAGGGCCACCACTGTTTTCTATTTAATAGTTTGTCATTTTCAGATTCTGTTTACTTCTAGCTTTCAGCACTGATTTCTTTTACTTTGGGTTTCATTAGTTGTCCTGTTTGCAGCCATTGTTTGTGGCTGCTGACAGCAGCATCTATATTTGCTGTAACCTGGCCAGTATATGTAATTTTAATTATCATATGTGATTTTAAAATGTCTATTTTAGCACAAAATCCATGAAAAGACCATTTACATCACAGCTGAAGGTGCAGGTTTTTAAAAAGATTCTCACCAGTTCTCAGTTTTCTGTTTACTTTCTTTTACCTTCTCCCTTTCTTCCTTCCAGGCTATTTTGTAGTGTCCAATAACATGAGTTACAGATGCTAAAAGTTTTTACCCATTCATTCCCCAAAGCTGAAGGATTTGCTCTAAATGTGGAAAAGCTGTGTGCTCCCCGGCCAGAGCAGCCTAGGGGGAACTCAAAGAGAGAGGAAAGTTTGGTCCCTGAGATCACAAATCAATCTCTCTAGCAACACGGCAGGGAGGAGAGAGGACTCAGTGGAAAGAGATGCTGTGGCTGCTGCCAGCTGCATTACCTTCAGCAGCTGAAGGAGGAGGGTGTGTAAGTGGCTGTTCCCCTCCCTTGACCACAAAGGATTTACTTAAAAGGGATGCCAGAAGGAAGATTAGAGCAGAGCCCTCCTCCTTTCCTTTGTTCAGGAGGAGGAAGGGAGCGTAAACCCTTGGCTACTGGAGTCTGGGCTCACCTAGTAGTCCCAGTCTACTCCTATTTTCCTTCCCCTCGTACTTTGCCATTGCTATTGAAAAGGATTGCTTGATGTTCCGGGAATGGCATTGTGCTCTGCAGAAATATCAGAGTCTCTAGACTGCTCCATAGATTGTACTCTGCTTATGTAGATGGTGCCTACAAAGCTATCTGGGTCAGGCATGCTAAGCACCCCGCCTTTCCTTTAATGTTTTACCAGGGATGCTCCCTCACATGATCCTTTTTCCAGATGGTCCCTAATCCTTGTACATATCCAAAATCCTCCAGCTATGATTTCTTGACCTCCTCAACAACAGATATTTTTCTCTAGTGCATACCGTACATAGTGTGTTTTCTGCTTCTACAGCACTTCACGGTATTTCCCAACAGTATTTCCAAAACTTCATTCTTTTCCACTGTATTCCAGCTTTCACACCTAAGGCAATGGCTGAACAGCAGTGAGGCAAGCCAACAGCATATCAGTCTGACTTGTGCTAACTGATACACACCTTTCCTTCCAAGAAGCAATTCATTGATGCAGATGTTTTCTCCAGATGTTTCTGGAATAATCCCAAATTAATCGAGGGGGAAATCTAAACAACAGCAATGTTCTCACTCTTTACCATCATAATCAGCTTCTGCTGATGAAACCTCAGCTTCCCATTTGCCATTTTTCTTCCCACCCACCCCCATTTTTTTTTTTACCCTGTACAGAACTCCTACAGCCCAAGCTCAATCCCTTCACTACCAGGTACAGAAAGGGTGGCCTCCATGGATCAACAGGGATTTGAGCTGCCTCTCAAAATGTGGAAATGTGCTTCCAGCTGGGCCACATTAACCAGCACAGACATGCCTTTCTGACTCTGCAGTGCAGTACTCTCCTCTGAGCTCCTCACCCTCAGCTGGGGCCCCAGCTGAGATGGCAGCCTATTATCATTAGGATAAGTAATAAAACAACTACTACTGAGACAGCTGGCGCTCTCAGGGCTGGTTTTGGATGGAACATGTCTAGTAGGCAGAAAAGGCCTTTTCGAGCCATCGTATTCAGTGTTTGGAATAACAGATTAACCTTCCTATTAAAATTTTTCCCTGATTTTCTCTAGGGCAGGGATTTGGCCCTGAGCATGTACAACTACTCAGCATTCTGTCTGCAAAGTGTATTTTGTTGCTATTTGTGTGGTATCCAATATCCTGTCTTTTGTATGCTCACCTCCTTCCCTTTTCTTTCCAAGGTGCCCAATAGCGTATTCTCCTAACAAGTGTATAATTATTTAGTTATTGCACTGTTTTATGATTGCATTGTTGGTAATTGCTCAATATTGCAAGTGATTTATTAGTAATTGCAGAGTCTTTCAGATCTGTCTTCTGCAGGAGAACAAATAGCACCTTGCATCAATAGACATCAAAGTCTTCAAGAGGGATTTTTCTTTAATGATCTTTTTTTAACTGTCTTTCCTACTGCAGCCCTGAGGGCCAGAGTTTCTTTCTCTCTTTAAACAATAGTTCCAAGTTTCACTCCTGCTCTGCAGTGGAAAAATACATTACATCAGTCTTTGAATAGGGTTTTATTCTGTAGCCCAGCTATCACCTTCTTGTGGTTTCATCTACTTCTAATGGGATTTTACTCTCGTGATATGTATTCAGACTGCATAACTCCTCAGCCACTCAAATTCTTCTTAGAGCTTTTTGACAATAATTAAACTGCAAGTGGTTTTCAGATATTCCTGTCGTTTAGGCCTCCCCATACTGACTTCAGTGTGGATTCACAGGTGGAACAGATGAGAATTCGACTTCCCTCTCATTAATATATGCCTTCTGGTCACACCTTGCCAGCCTTTGTGTAAAACCCTTAGTCATTTTATCACACCCTTCCTCCTAAGGGATTTCTCAGTTTTCCACAAGCTACAGCAACAAGCTCAGGCCGCCTAGGCTTGGCTGTGTGGCAAACAGGAAATTATTTTCCAGCTCTTCTCTGAGTGCCTGGCGCTGTGCCCTGAGTTTCCTCTGCCTGCCACTTACTGCTGCAGCTTCTCCCTGCCACTAGTTCCTGCTGGGAACCCAGCTCTGACTTTCCTCATGTGAACACAGCTAGCAGGCAAGACAAACTCTCTCATCTGCTCAACAGTTTACACAGGCTCTCCTCGGTTACATCCACCCTAACTCCACCTCCCCCTCTCCCAAGCCTTTCAGCATGAGCTGGCAGCGAGTACAGGCAACGCTGAAGAGGCCGCCCAAGCCAGCCACATGTTTTATGGAAGATGTGAGCACAGGACCACCATCTAATGTCCCATCTCCAGTGGTTATGCCACGCTTAATGGACATGCAGTGCCCAGGGCTTGATTTAAACCTGCAACACAGACTCCTGGCCATGCAGGGAAGAATACTATTTTGAAGGTTCTGAGATGAACAGAAGAAATCAACCCTCCACATGTTGGATGGCTGTGCAGCAGTACTATATTTCTCCTGATTAGTAAGTGTGGTTGGCTTCAGCAAAGCACATATACACAGGGGTGGACAAAAGGGGAGAAGCCTCAGCCATGTCTGGTAGGTACCTGAGGAAGTTTTGGGACCTAAATAAACAGTTCACTTTTCTGACCTATTGGGCACCAGTCCGTAGCCTGACATGTATCTGTAGCTGCACGGTCAGGGCTTTCTTGAGTTATTGCACCCATAGGACTAACAAGTACCTAATACACGAGCTACATAATCCCACAGCTGTAAATAAATAGATCCAAGACATAAATACTTCTACCAACAGCTTTCCCCCTTGTTCCAGTAACAAACTGATCTTTTCTTCACTGGGGAAGAAAACAATTTCCTACTGAAGTCACTGGCCTCAGGTGGGAACCGGGTTTGTCATGGACTCTTCCAAAACTTCCTTTGCAGAGGTTCCTGCGCTGCTGACTCACCACGTGTCTGCCCAGAACAAACCTGCCCTAAGTCAGCTTCGGCAAGGCTTAAGGCAGCCAGCTGAAGCACTGTCACACAACAGAGGAGGCAAGGGACCAAAACCAGACGCTTGGGAAGAGAGAGAAAAAAAAAAAAAAGGAAGCAGAACAATACTCCACAAAGTAAACCTACCGTCCATTTTATTAAATGTTATATTTGAGGCAAACAAAATTTTACCTTTGCTATCATTTAATCAGGATGAGAAAAGGGAATCTGAAGTTTGGGGGTAAAGTGCAAGTAATGTTCTTGTTAGCTACATGCAAAACCAAAGGGATTTTCAGAAAATAAACCAAGGTTGTATCTGTTTAGACAATGCAAAGTATTTACCAAGTGCTGGATCTGTTTAAAAAACAGAAAAAACAACCCTGATGGTTCTTGTCAATGCAAAGCTAATGCCGGAGGCCATAATATTGATATTTAAAATAAGACACACTGTTTAATAATAAATAATATTTTTCAGCTGTAATTATTTTGCCCCAACATGTTTACACACATTGCAGAGATCAATAAGGATCAAAAATAAAATCTTACGCATGATTTAGTTTTATTATATTTAAGCAGTAATTGAGAGACATGGCAATTTAAGCAAATATGGTTTAGTGTTATCCATTAACATCATGCTCCTTAGTTTCTCTTCTTTAATCTCACACAGGAGGAGCCTGGTTTTCAGAAACCCCAAAGCCAGTTACCCTGGCCAAAGTTTGGGAAGCACGAGTGCATATCTGCCACTTCCCCAAAACAGCTAAATTTGGTTTTCCTTGAGGCTTGAAAATCTCCGTGATTTCTCCCTGTGGTGAGAACATTACCCCGAAAAACTCAGCAGTTAAAGCCTGCACACACTATCCTTTGCTGTTATCTGTGCACATATTTACAAACACAGAGGGGAAGTTTTCATGTTGGTATTAAGAACAGCTTCTCACCCCTCCAGAACTCGTATTAAATGGATGGCAAAATGCCCTTTTTGCCCTCTGCTAGGCTTTGGGAATGAAATACACCCACTAATTCCATAAGGAAAAAAGCAAGCAAGCAAACAAACACATGCTGATTTCTTTAGCTTGCTGTCTCAACAGCTCATTCGTATTTTTAAAAATAGATTATGATCTGGTCATACTAATTCTGTTTGTATTTGGATTCATCATTAAATAACTTTGAACACTGAATAATCATTATTAATACTATGAAATAATGTTATTGGTGGTTTTAGATGCTTTTCAATTAATGCAACAAAGCATGAAATTTCTTATTTTTACTGTAACTGGCCCATGAAATCTTCCACTCTTTCTCTGTGATTTCTAGAGTATGGATTTTTCATTATAAGGTTAACAGTTTTTCATCTGCCTCCATGCAGTTTCCTGCAGCAGTTACAATTTTGGCGCTGAAGTTAATTTTATGGTCACATGAAAGTCTGTTCCTGCAAGGTCTAGGTGTTCTTGGCAAGGGGCTGAACACCTCCCTGCTTAGCAGGAGGATTAGGGCTTTTACAAGGTACTGTATAATATAGCAATAATTTGGGGAGAACTTTCAATGCTGTTTTGTGGTAGCTCCAAGGGAAGGCATCCCAGCACCGCTGATGGGCAGGGACTGGTAGAAGCCGACAGAGGAGGGTGCGCCCAAGAGCTGCCGCCATCTTTGCAATGCCCTGCTGCTACTCAAAGACCCTCCAAATCCCGGGTTTCGAATCAAAGCTGCTTCTTCCAGCAGCAAAATCACCTTCTCATCACTCTGCCTCGCTGTTTGATTTCCCAATCGATGAAGGCAAAGTGTGAGACGGGCCCTGGGCCATGGGCAGGCCAGGTCTGAGGCAGTGCCACCTGTGCCATCCAGACCCACAGCACACAGCCACAAAGGTTTCGTCTCAGGTAGCAAGTGGGGTACATGCCTGACTGCCAACTCCCTCTGCCTCCTCTCCTCAGCACGGCTGAAGTCACGCAGCCTCCCAGCTCCCAGGCTGCCTCTGCAATGCTTGTAATTAGAAACATCTTTTAGCTTCGTAACTGAATCCTGCAGGGTGGAAACCACTGGCAGAGACAAACAGAGACAAACCCTCTGTTGCCATTTCGAGAGTCAGGAACACCCTCCAGCCAAAAGCAAGCTTCTCCGGCAGCCTCCAGCCAGCTGCAGGGCTCAGGTAATGATTTGCATTCATGTGAGTGCAGCAAGGAGGGGAGTTAAGGCAGCAGAGACACAAGTGGGGCTTTCTGTACTTCCCCCCAGGACTTTAAGGAGGCTGACTTGGTTTTGTTTGAACTTTCCAAGCTGACAGCAAGAAGTCAGCTTGGGAGAGCCCCAAAGCATGGAAAATTCCAGCTCCATTGGCAGTTTTATTCCAGTTCAGGCTGTTCGGGAGCACAGGATTCTTTTTTCACTGAAAATTTTGCAACTTCTGTGACAACAGCTGTCACCAGGCAACCGACATAAACGAGAGCGGTTTGAGCCAATGAAGTAGACCGTTTATTCAAGTTGCTTGGTGCCCAAATACCATAATCATGAGAACAGCGTTAAATGGATGAATAAATAGTACAGGGGAGGCAAGGAGTCAGAGCGATGAATGGATAAAACAAAGCAAGCCTGACTTCAAGAGGTGATACAAGGTAGGAAACCAAAAGCTCATGTATAACATAGCAGAAACAGGAAGGGCAGGAGACATGGAGGTCAGAAAGCAACAAAAAAACTTGGCAAGGAATGAGAGCCCAGAGAAGCTGCTAAGCCAATCTGTGTATGGCACCCTGGGGCAATGGTCCTTTGTCCCAGCTTTCCCCTCTGCTTTTCCCTGATTTTCTGAGACAGCAACACTGCAAATGTGTTCAACTCTGCTGTGAGAAAGTTTATCTGGAGCATGTGACAAGGACAACGGATATTAGAGCTGAAGCCTTACCCTGCTGTCTTGACCAATGTGGTACATACTGCCCATTACCTGATGCTGGAGCAGCTGCAACGCTGCAGAGACCCCTTTCCCAGCCATTTTCCTCAGGACTGGGATCTTATGTTGCCTGATGGCTGTGGTGAGAATGGTGTGATGGGAGAAATGCGTAGGGTTACAGCTATGGGATGGACATATCAGAGACAGGTACAATTTAATAGTTGAGGACAGTGTTACTTGAACAGTGCCCACAATTCAAAATGGCTGTTAAAAACTGTAGAGGCTTTAGAAGAGAGCTTGGAAGAACTTCTACAATACAAAACCTGCATTGTAGTCAGAGACCACCTAAATTCATTACACTGAAGAGACTGGACCATAGTGGTCTAGCACCTATGTGGCAAAGACATAGGAAAGACAGCATTTAATTGAGCTGGGAAAAAGTGTAACAGGATCCAGTGGGCAAAAGCTTCATACCACGTTACCCGTGAAATACCAATAAAATAAAATAATGATTTCTCCATTAAACTTCAGCTCTCCTAATGGAATACATTACAGTAAAGTCAGTTTTGTGTAAGAAACCCGTAGGTGTCATATTAGGAGGTTTCTCATGCGGTGCAATCACCGTAGGGAGTACATTTCGGAAACTGATGACATTATTTAATGCTGCCAATGTGTCACTGTGTTCCCTGAATTACCTGAACAGGGTATTAATGCTCTGCCTCCCTGCCTAGGAAGTTATGCATGGGAAACAGCACAGTTCAGAGCACAAGGGCAACTGCAAACAAACATTTTTAGCAGTGCTGCGTAGGAAAAGGGTGTTGATGAGCAGTGATTAAGCACACAAACAGTCACAATGTAATGATTAGAGATCTAGAAGCAATACATAAAAAGAAAAAAAAGAGATATTTTATATTTGGGCGCTGCACAATGTGGAAGATAAAGAATTTATGATATTTTTTCATGTTTCTAATTTGTGCTGCAACAATTGAAACATGCTATGGAAATGGTTTAGGTTTTTCTAATTTATCTGACAATTTTACAGGGAAACATCCTTTTTTTAGGCTTTAAGGTTTTTGACGTAATCATGTAATGCCAGTCAGATAATTTATTGTCCTTTGAATTTTTTGTTGAAATTTGAATTGACTCACCTTGACTTGTAATACAATATTTTGAATAATTTAAAACCACCCACTTGAAGATTTTAAATCAGGCTACTCTCTTTTTATAAAGAATTTCCAGATTAATGGCTAACACGCTACAGGCTTTAGCAGTCTTTTTAGCGCTTTTCTTCAGAGGATGCTCTGTTCTCAAGAGATCCTTGGGAAGAAGGGCTTAACTGTAAAGTTGTCCTGATGTACATGGGTTGTGAACAATTTGGGGCCTGAAGCCTAGAGCGTCTCTGAAAGAAAGGTACTACTACCAATTTGATATTTTTATTGCAGTTACTAAAGAAAACCATGCCAGAAAAGTAGTACTGGTCAGCACAGCACTATGCAGTCTCAGGAGCTATAACCTCGTTGTTAAGTTCTGAATGGAATTTTCTATTCAGATACGTCCATTTCCATAGCAGGGAGTTCACTGCTGTAATCATCTGCCCCATCTGCGCTCCCTTTGGACCCATTATAGCATTTAGAACCATGTCTTCTTTTATTACTTCTTGCATTTCTGGTAGAGGCAAAAACTTATGAAACCACAGGGATAGCTTTGAAAATGAAGTATTTTTTGTGATTGATGGTATATAGTATTCCTGATCCAGTGGGTATATTTGAAATATTGTCAGGTTACTTTCTTTCCTTGAGTTAGACAGAGGTTTATGGTCCTAACCTCACAGCTAATGTAAACTTCTTCCTTGCTGGCTGGCAAGCTCAACTTAAGATAAAACTGCAAATGGGCAAAACTGAATCTCATGATACTTAATACCATGCATAAAGCCCAGCAGATGGAGTCAACTTACACATTTCAGTTTTTAGTAAAGAAAGAAGCAAGCAAGACCTGCAAGTATTAGAGCCAGAGAATTCTTGAGTCACATGTTTTTACTGTGCTGTAAAGGCTCAGAGTCCAAAAGAACAAATTTCCTTTTTTTAATTTTAATTTTAGGACATTTTCCATTTCTCAGGATCATCTTGCTGAACTTCAGAGTTGTAGCATTTTTTGCTTGGCTGGAGGATTTCTGGCTTGCTTTTTTTTTTTTTTTAAAGTTGTGCATTCATTACAAGACGGTCATAATTTCAAAAAAGTCAGACACAATAATGAGTTATTATAGTAAGTGGAGATTTATAAATAAACCGATCTATTTATGCATGCCTAGATGACAGCTAAAGGCTTTGCTGTAGAACAGCATAACGGAACAACACCAGCAGCAGTGCACTTGCATCTGCCTCCTCTCTGCCAATAGTTGGAATCAACCTATGCCAGGCTACATGGTCCTTCTCACCCTTCTTCAGCTTTGGTCCTAGAGTAAGAGTCAATGAGAGTCACTTCTCTTTCACTGTAATGTAAATAAGGCTCAGTTCCCCAGAAATGAAGCAAAACCTATCACCCCCTTTCCACCAACCCTGTGTAGAACCCTAGCAATTCCCAGAAGGGCTGCATCTATAAAGGGACACCACTCCTCTGGGCAAGGACACTTCCACCTCTGCTCTCCTAGCCTTGCTTAGCTCTCCTGCCTTAACTCTAAACAGCACAGGCCCTGGGCCCCATCTTCCTGCAGGCTTTCTTCTAGCCAAGTTCTCATTAGCTTCAGCAAGGACATCAGAAACTGCTTTGCTGTAACAAAAATCAGCAGCTTTGTTTTCAGAGGCCTCTTGACTTTGAAGCTAATTTTTGCAACTCTGTTTGCCCTCCATAGCACACTGCAGTTTAAAAGAAAGCTTCTTTTCTAAAAGAAGCAGGCTGCCTCAGAAAACCATGCGTTACTGACCCCAGTGCTCTCTGCGCGGTCTCTGTTATGGCTGTACAGCATTATTGCAGCAGAGAGAGAGCCAAGGCCCACTGCGCGAGGTGGTAACCAGCCACAGTAACGGCTGTGACTGAACTCTGTCTGTGCTCCCACCTTGCCAGATGAACCACATTTGCACATGTTGTTTTCCTATGTGTTTGCACACAAATGAGAGTAGAGCATCTAAGCGTGAGCCCAGCACGCTTAGATTAACATTTATACAAATTCAGCGCCTCTCTCTGCTTCCTTTTGTGGGGCATGCTTCCAGGCTCCCTCAGAGCTGACAAGTGAAGCAGTCCACAAGTCAAAAAGATTGCTCATGTGCCCATTTCTACAGTTGTGGGAACGGGATGCGTATGCCCCAAGGTCACACTGAAACTTTTGAGGACAGCTAGGAATGCATCCCACACCTAGCTGACACCCACAGGCTTAGCCAAAAGAACTTTCTTTGGTGCACTGATGGATTTTCTGCTTTTTGGAGAGCTCCATGCAAGTGCAGTGATCCTTTTCCAAATTCAGCCTTGGTTCTGCACCCTCTGCACTGCAACATGCTTACACTGCTCTGAAAGGCTGACAGTGCTTGTCCTGCGTTTCCCCAAAGATTAGAATGTCATCACTTGTGGTTAAGAGCTTCGGGGACATGTTGAATTACTTTTCTGATATTATCTTTACATTTTTCAAGAGCTTAGCATATTCCAAACATTAATCTTCTGTGCTGTCTTGAGGCAACGTGACCAGAAAATGCTTTGTCAGCTAAGGTTGTGACAAAAATGCCAGGCATTACGTTAAAAATAAATAAATAAAAAGGAATTGTCCCCTTTAAAAGTCTTGTTTGCCATCTATGTTTTATGAACCTGTTAGTTCAGCCACAACACTTTGCAATCTTTACAGACATCTAGCAGAAGCCATTGCAGTCTAAGCACCAGACCATTTGCATAAGTGACTCATTCTCACTGAAACAGGGCATCTGTGGTAAATTTACCAAGATAGACACACAAAACACAGTTTCCAAAGAATCCTGCCGTGCAGGTTGTCCAGTCTTCCAATACACAGGGGTTAGCTTTCAGGAGTGGGGAGCACTTCAGAAGGACCGATGGCAGCGGTGGGTCCTCAGCACCTCTGAAATTCAGGCCGCACTTTGCTGCTGCCTACCCGATGTGGGCTCAAGCAGCCACCGCTGTGCCGAGCAGAGCGGCTCTCAAAGCAGTGCTAGGTCAGTGACGGCTGGACTGGCAGGGGGACCACCCCACACAGCAAAGGCAGGAGATGAAACGGTGAACATGTGTTAAGTGAAACCACCCTGCATCTCAGCTCCTGTTTGAGTGTGGAGCTTGAACACTGGCAACAGAGGAGTAGGCACCCAAAAGATCTCACAGCTTGTGTTCCTGGGGCAATAGGCT
The DNA here is from genome assembly GCA_031468815.1 of Morus bassanus. NCBI lineage: Eukaryota > Metazoa > Chordata > Aves > Suliformes > Sulidae > Morus > Morus bassanus. The sequence goes on along the minus strand of CM062574.1, from coordinate 29,169,848 downwards.
CTTACAGGGGGACAGCAGAAGGTGGGGACTTCTTAAATTACCCCAGTATAAATGCCAGGCCAGGCCTCAGCAGGAGTGAACCAAGCTCCCATTGTGTTTAGTGCTTCATATATCAGCAGAGATATTGACAGTTCCTAAATCCTTCACACCAGGGACAGCAAACATGGGGCATATGCTCAGCCAAGCAGAAAGAAGCAATCCTGAAGATTAACAGCCAAATCTGGCAGTCCTCCAACACCCATACTCTATCAAAACTACCATCAAAATCAATACAGTTTTTAAATGAGGACTCAATCATACTATTGCTCAGAGTAAGGGGGCAGCTTATTATCACACTCCTGGAGCAGATCGGAGTTGCTGTAAAGGCCCTGATGCCAGTTATTACCTAGAGGTGTGAAGATCTGCATGTAAAATTCTTGTGCATGCACACTCAGCCCTACCCTGGCCTCCCTCAGAGTAAAAGCTCAGTATCATAAGCCTATGTGCTTACAGGCTTGTCCTAAGGGGCAGAACCATCCCTCTTGCCTGTCTTGGGTGTAAGACATCAGACTTTGTTTGATATAGCTGTACCAGTTGGGTTTGCCCACGCTCACAAACAAAAAGAGGATGTAGCAATGCTTTGGTGTGGCTTTTCCCACTATGCTGCTACCTGCAGTCCAGGAAAAGTGATGCTCAAGACTTTGTGCTTCCCAGTGGATCCATGCAAAGCACCATGTGATCTAGTTCCAAGAAATGAAATGCAGGATCAAGGCCCTACTCCTTTCCCTATGCTTCACAGGTAATTTTCCACATGTTTCCTCAGGTGAGGTGGATTTCCTCTGAATGGCATGTAACAAAATGCTCTATTCAGAGACTGTGTTAATGCACAGTGAATGGGGGTTACAGTAGTAGACAGTGATTGCCACAGAAATGGTCACAAAAGCAGTATTTCAGTGGGAAAAGCAATGCAGAATAAGCCCAGGGAGATCAGTGCAGTCAGCACAGAAGATCCTAGAAGAGCAGCTGCCCCTAGTGAGAAGGGAAAAGCTACAACATTTTTCCAGAGATGCAGACCAGAATTTCGTATCCTTACTCCTCTAAATCACCTGGGTTAGAAACTGTTAATTTAATATCCAAAGTTTTGGGTTAGAATACTATAATTCAGTGGAGAATAGCTGGCTTGGGACATAATCCCTGTGAATGAAATGCAATTGCAGGGGACAATTTCCAATAAGAAAATGGTTTGTGCCATTTTGCCAGTATCACATTCAAACCTGAAGTAACCCAGACAATGTCAAGTGTTAAGCCAAACGCAGGGGTGTTTTCACTTAAACCTTGACTCTGAACACCTCCTGGAAAGTGAAAATAGCCAGAAAGGCAACCTTCTGCTAATGTGCACAGGTAGCTTTGAAAGTTAAATCAGGAGAAAAAGGCAGACAGTAAACAGAGGAAATGTCAGAGAAGTGAGTAGCACAAGCAAGAGTGACACCCACTTCCCGAGAAGGCATCTGTTCCCTCTCATGTGTGGGGTGTACGTTCTTCTAGGTGTGCAGTTCTCACATCCTGCTTTTACAGTCTTTAATGTTTTAGCATCTGAGTGACCCCACAGGTATCTCTGCCAAGAATTACAAAGCAAGACACTGGGCATCCCCTCCCTCCCTCCCTGATAGGTACCTGCTATTCCCAAGCATAAGGTGGAATCACGGGGCAAATACCAGCTGTGATATAACTTTGCTTTCATGTTTTCTTTAATGTTCAGTGCAGGCTTTGCCTCAACAATACAGTAAAAGCACAGGCATTCAGCATGTATAATTTAGAGGCCGAGGTTTTGGCCTCCAGGGCCTTGCTTAGCTGATGATAATCCACTTGACAGGGTGATTTTTTCCCTAAATGATTCAGCATATCGCATCCCTTTTGTCCTGCTTATTCAAGGAGAAAATACCTAACTGAAATGAATAGCTTGTGGGGCAAGCACAGAACAACTGGGTTTGGTTCCCTCACAAGGTAAGAGACCTTGCACAGGGTACGCAGCCCTGCTGGAAGGTTGTTTCCAGCCGTGCTTGCTTCACCCAACATGGCAGTGCCCTGCCTTTCTTTCAGGCTGACCATGTGGCCAATTACAGCATTGCCATGCTCTGCCCTGGTGAGCAAAGGTTGAGACGTGCCCTCCCCAGCCCTGCTAGAGTGATTCCACACATACATGCATCGGGATGCAGCTAGAGCCACATGGCTACACTTAGTGGCTTTCAATGCCGTTGGTGCGGGGGGTAGGCTGTAAACAGCTGGAGTAGTTAATATACCCTATTGCCTGCTGTTTGGCTGTGTCTAGAGAAGAAAGAACGTATAGCTTGCCCCAGAGCAACAGGTGAGCTGCTCACACTGTCCAAATTAAGTTCAGGAGCCTTGGATTTGTCACTCCTGAGCTGGTGCATTTCTCACAGTGAGCCCTGTGCCTTGATGTCTGCACAGATTCAACCTTTTGCAAAACTAATATTTTGAGAAGAAACACATTCCCCTCCTTCCCGCCCCCTCCTAAAAGACCAACGCTGAAGTACTTGTACTGAGCAGCTTTAAGTGTAAAGGTATGAGTCCCCAAGCAGCCTCATCCAGCACTAAGCAACTCAGCCATTTTGAAGCCTGAGGCTCCTGGGAGCCAGCTTTGGCATTCTATTTTTGCAAACACTGGTTTCTAGGCCATGTTTAATAATTCGTGTTAGATGTATCTCCACAGGTGACCCAGATTCAGAAAGACTCTTTGTTTCAGATTGTTATGCACATATTTAAAGATAGGCTTAATGGCTTTCTCAGATCAGGGCCACATCAAACAGTTTTGTTACTGAAGAAGGAATGATTGCCTGCATTTGAAGTAGTTGTACACGTCACACAAGGCTTGTCAACAAGGTGCAAATTCATCTAGGGATTCTCTTGGTTGCTGCTTAGCCACTTAAAATCTACATCTGACGTAGCCAGCATTTTTTTTTTTTTGACTTTTAAAAATCCCTGTTAGAGCAGGCATGCAACATTGAAGGTTTCAGCCTGTCTCATGTGATTCCTCATCCCTTGACAGCAGCAGGATGAAGGGACAACACAACATCCTCTTTGCGTGGCAGCTTGCACCGCACAGCCATGGAGTCCCCGGCTTTGTCACGCTTCCTACAGTTTTAGACAACTCTGCCAGACTGAAGCGTCAACTACCAGAACTGGAGAAGTGTTAGCTGTGTGCTGTTGCCTTACTATAAATGTAAAATTGAATATGGATATTTTACATTCAGTTTACTCTTTGAACTAAATGGATGGTTATTCCTCTCACCTTATATTCCTTCTATTTTCCACGGTTTTACAGTGGACTTGTTACATAGTGATACCACTGCGCTCCAATTTCTTTCCCTTCCTATGATATTTCAGTTAGACTTCTTACCTGGCCTTATGCCATTTCTTAATTTTTTCAAGGTGTGGGTAGGAGCCTTTACACATTCCCTAAAACAGTACATTTGAAAATCTAAACAACTAATATTCATGACAAAATATTGCTATACCCATTGCTCATCTATTCAAGGGTGCAGTAAGATAGCTACCAGATATACACTGGTGTGACAATTGGCTGCAGGGCCTGTTTTGGTAAAAAGGTTGATCTATTAGTCAAATTAAGAAAGGAGCAGCAGAAAGTATCAGAAGACAGGGTTTTTACAATTCTGCTAAGAAATTGTAAAGTAGCTGAAAGTGTAACTTCACCTTCACAACCTCCATTTATTTTTAGTTTTGCAAGTCAACAAAAGTATGCCACAAATAATACCTGATAAGAGAAGAGGAATAGAGGGGGAAGTCAGGACAAGGCGAGGATGCAGTTTTCTTCTCCCTTTTTCAAAAGGATGCAAATGATGCAGAATGTATTCCCTTCTTTGACAGAAAAGCTTGGACACCACAAGTCCTGCATCCCAAGGAAGAAACTGACATTGGAGGAGATAATTTGTCTGCATAGTCCTTTTTCCAGTGATAATTTTTATTATATTCAGTTGAACAAATACTCTCTGGAGCAAGCCCCAGGCAGTTTCTTTAACCAAGAGCCTGTGGAATCATCCTCTACATAAAATACTTCAGCAGTCCCAGGTGCAAAGTAAAGCTGCAGTCTCATGAGAAGGGACTGAGTTCATGTTCCAAGTACTTATAGCCTAGTTAGAAAACTCACCTAAAAGAGGTCCCTGCTTAAAGTTTACCAGTTCTGAGTAGGATTTGAACCGGTCTCTTGACATTCAGAGAAGTGTTCTTAGACACTGAGCTACTGAACAAAGGCGAATAACAACACCACTGCATCCTCAAACAATTTTCTGAATCTCAGTCTTTGTCTCCTCTTTTTACAGATTTTTTTTATAATCAAACTAAGTGAAATTTTGGGGAAGGGAAAAGAAGTAATTTTGTTAAGCAGGACAATAAGTCTAATCTAAACCAATTTTAAAAAAAGGATGACAAAATTAAAATAGAATCAATTATTCATTTGGCCCTAATCATGAAGCCATTTTTTGAGCTCATCATTTTCTACAGTTATAGTGTTCTGATAAATTTACAGGTGTGAATTTAACTGTCTAAATCAGCATCCTGATTCTTTGTCATGGCTACAGAGTTGCTGAGAATGCTGTAACTTTTTTGGAAAATTGGATTAGATTCAGGGACTAAAATATGTGAATGCAACTATATAACTAAGCCTGAAAATATTAGCCTACAGGAATAAACACTGCATTTGTGTGCCTCTTTGCACATTTATTCAAAACAAAGCCATTTCTCCATGTGCATCTTTTGGCTAACTCAGAATATTCCACAGTCAGAACCTGGGGGAATGTGTGGAGAGGGAGGAATGATTATGTTATGGCAGTCCTTATGAGTCTTGGGTTCAAAACCACAATCACTTACGCTTATGGATGCCAAGAAGCTTACAAAAGCCATTTCAGATTGTAACAATTCACTGCAAAATTGAAAACATATTCATTTGACTCCACCCAACAACAAGATAATAAAATAAAAACTTCAAATGCAAAAGCATTAGAAAATGTGATACACAGCCTCTTGCAGTACCATGCATGAAATAATGCTATCCACCCCTGACTTACCCTCAAATACTTAGTCCAGGCAAAACTGATAATAACTGGGACATTTTGATCTATCTATGGGCAGGTCTTAAACTTAAGACTACAAAGTGAGTCTGTAAAGTTGTTCCTAAATAAACTATGGCATTGTATTGAATTGAGCCACATGAGCATGAAGCTAGATGAACTCAGTATAGAATAACACCAGCTGCTTCTTTAATAATTCTCTCCAAAATGCTGCAGTCAGGGAACACTTTATACTAATCTATGGGTTTGGGATAATTTAATAATATTACTGCTCTTTCTACTTCAAAGAGAGTGTAGATGAAACAAAATAGTTTTATTTTGTTAAATCACAGTTATTTTTCTGTAATTTACGTGCACCTTCTCATTCTACGAAGGAAATTTGAGTTAATATCATTTCCAAATTGTAACACATAAATCAGGATCTATTCCTGAGAGCAAGACTAACACACTAATAAGTCTCTTTTCACCTAGAGGCATTCCTTCTCAGTTTTAATAACACAAAAAGGAATGACTACACAGCTAGGGAGTGAGGAAGGAAACCTTACTGTACATATGAAAAACAGACAAAAGATACTTTAAGGAAAAACTAGTTAAAATGAAAATCTCATACTGTTTTCTGCCATTTCACAAAACATGCCTTTAGCTGGACTATGGAATAAAATAAATATGAATCTTATTTTGTATTATTATACAAGCTTTCATCTCAGGAATTCATAAAGAAGTTCAGCAGTGACACGTCTTTGTGGCATTGGTAAGTATTATTGTCCCCAAGAGGCAGAGGATCACCTTGGGAACTAAGTTGGGGCAAAGCATCTCTCCTGTATTGAAATGGCCAATAATAACAATAGTCATAGTAGTACTAGTAGTACTAGTCCCACCCTGAAATAATCATAGTTTTCAACTGCTAGATTATATTTGCAACAGTTTTGTTTAAGCTTTTAACTATTTCTCTAAGAATTTAAAGGTATCTAGTGATCACTCCTTTCCAGTCTTCTTAAAAGACTCCAGTCCCAGTAATGGATAGGGGCAGATCCAGGGTTAGGACAGACCCTTTTACCCCCTGTAGCCTGTGGCAGCTGCTGGCTCTCAAGGCCAACGCCAGCCCCAGATGTGTGGACCCATGGCCAGGGGGAAGGACCTCTGCATTGGGGCATGCAGCTTTACAGGACCCCCCCACACACCTGGAGCAAGAGATCGGGTGGGTGAGTGAGCCAAAATGAGGGCAATGCACAGGGAATGGCAAGTCCTTTGGAGACACACTGCTCCTGTATTTCATGTGTTGTCAGGGCTCTTAGAAGGGCTCCTCAATATCCATGAGAATTTGGCTTCAGGGACTACTAGAGAAGGTAGGAATTGACTCTAATTCACAGCTGTGTTTTATTTTCAATACTCTGAAAAGAAATTGTAGAGTCACACAGTATAAGGCCAAGGAGACTTCAACAAATACCTAATCTGACCTCCCACACAATCAAACAATTCCTGCTGTGGGTACCTTCCCCCAGCAATACATGAACTGTGCAAGTTTCATAACAAGAGCTATATAGTGATTCTTTTCTTTCAAGACAGCCTTAAGGCAGACAGATTATGGATGTAGGCCTCAGAAATCTCTACGAGGTAGTTCTTACTTAAGAAAAAGGTAAAGAAAAAATGCCACTGGGCAGATCAGCCCTTTGTCACTGTTCACTATTAAATGAGGAAGGAGCAGAAAAGATCAAAATTGTCAAATCAGTCCCTTCCTAGTCCCAGGCAGATGCTTTATAGCTTCCTTGCACTTTGGCAACCCTTGTATGGCTTGTTATGCTAATAGGTTTTAATTGAATTCTATCAGTGGCGATGTGAGCGAAGTGCTTACTGCATACAATTGAGTTACCACGCTGTGCAGGTCTTTCAAATGTGACCAGATATTGTATCTTTTCCTGTTGTTCCCATCTGTAAACTTTAGGTTATCCATCAGTGCCAAAGCAGATAGGTCTTTAACGTAGTCTGTGTGGAATCAGATATTTCTATTTCCTACTAGCCTTGAAGTGACCCTGTGGCCAGGCTGCAGCTCACTCCGGAGAGCACTCTTTCATCTAATAACCCCCAACACACAAAACACCAAACTAAAGTGTTGCTGATGTTCAGCCAACTGTTTTTGCATGTTACTGCAGAAACAGATCAAGTAATATCTCCCTGGGTGTACTAGTTCATTGGCTTTCTCTTCCCTCTACCTGCAAATGCTGTGTGGGCACAACATGCCTGATGCAAAAGACCCTCTTCTGTCTGTGAGAGCCTTCACTGACTAATCTACACCACCTGCACCTCTCAGGCTCACACCTCAGACCTGTTCCAGACCAAATTTCAAACTTCTCGGGTGAGGAAATAGGGAGAACGTAAATCATTCATTACCTTGGCTCAGAGCATGGGCCAAAACTGTCTTTCACGTAGTTTGAACAGCAGGGCATGAGGAGGGCTGGGTGTGCTGCAGGCTTGTCCACCAGCTGAGACTTGCCTTTCCTTGTGGGCACTGACAAACTATATATGAATTATTCTGGGTTCACTACAACAGAACATGGTCTAGCATCCAGAATATTTAAGTTTATGTTGCAAACATCACCAGCTACATGTAATAAACTAGCAGTTAAAACGTTAAAGTACCAGGAAGTCAGTGGGGGCTATTTTCTTAAGACAAGTTCACCTTTTCCAGATTTCACCTTCAGGCCTGTTTTTGAAAAGCTTGGCTTTCATTTCCTCAAAACCTTAGAATGTTGCAGGGCAGAAACAAAACAAAAACCTATAAAAATAATGAAACTAGAGATGGGGGTATATTTTACAGCACGTTGAACCATGAGCAAAAAGTATAAATTAGGGAAAGAGACTACAGAGTGCTTACACAGTCAAACCAATGTTTTGCTGGGACCTGGAAAAAAAACCAACACCCTAATAATAAATGACAACTCCCATACCACAGCAAAGCAATAATTTAAAACTAAATCTACATTGTAATTAGCCTTTCAAAAATGCAAATAACTTCAATATAGATGTCCATTAATAATCTCACTGCTGTCGGGAAGCCTGTTCCACCCACACATGCTATTTAATTAAACTCAGAGTTCCTCATTCATACAAACAGACAGTTATGAAGAACAGGTGGTTCCTAATTTGAAGATAATGGATAAGTGGATCTCAGTATAACTTCAGAGCCTCAGATTATCTCATTTAATATTTTTCTTGTACCTTTGAAGATTTGTTTTAAGCTTACTTTTGTTTTTCTCTTACAGCCATGACGTAGCATATCTATAACAGAATACAGTGCATGTTTGTCTTTTAATAAAATGACACAGATCACTTTCAGAGCCATTAAAACTGCTTGAAATGAGCTCACCAGTTAACCTGTAATGTGCTGCATTTTTTATGTGACCACAGGACTATTGTTCACTCACACACATACAGCAGATAAGAACTTGGACATTTGGAAAGTGTTAAAATTTCCTCCTCCTCTCCAGGCTTAAGAAACTTGAATTTCCAAAGACAGACTTGCTAGGATTGCCTTCTCACACAGCAACGAGCCTAAGAAATGTCTTTGAGGTGGATCTAAAGGAAAGACGTGAGGACAGTTTCCTACCCTTATGTGGCCTAAATAACCTCTTCCCATACAGACTGGCCATTTGCAAGACAAGCTCCAGTTCTGGTAAAACCCTCTGTGCTGCAGATGATAAGTGTAGTGATGGGAAGGCTGGTGTACAGCAAGGGTCTCTAAGGCTGCTTGCAGCTGGAAAGTCCCCTGCTGGTCTGCCGGATATTGAGAGCATCCTCAAAAGAATTGGTAAAACTTCAGCTGGCTGGTGGAAGAGCTTTGTACAGCCAGAGGAGTAGGGGAGGGGAAGAGAGAGGGGTCTGGAAAGAATGGAGGTGGCCAACGAACAAAGAAAACTGTAGTCTTTGTGCTGGGCTGCCAGACCCACACTGAGCCAGCACTCTGCTCTGTAGGGATACCCAAGTGGAGGAAAGAAACCCATAGAGCACACTCAGGATTGCTCCTGGTGTTTTGATGGTTCCCTTGCATGTTGTCACAGTGTTGTGTGAAGGCAGGCAGCAAGCTCAGGCCTCGGGCTGTGCAAATGCTGTTAAGCCAGGCTCCATCTGAGCTGACTCTGGACAGAATCACTGAGGATGCCCCTTAATTAATTAGGATTCAGTCTAATTAATTAACCACATGCCAGGTTGTCTGTGGGTTGATAACATTCACAGGCTGCACGATGTTTATAGGGAGTTCTTTGCCTGGCAGTTTATATCTAGAGCGAGCACAGAGACCTGGAGAAACAGGCTAGACTAGAGGGAGGTTTTACTTCCATCTGCAAATTTTAAAGCACTTTATGTGAGGTTTCACTATCCTCAGCTCTCAGCGCATGAAATGTTGGGAGAAAGCAAGGCACAGAAGAGCTGTGTCTGGGACTCGGGTCTCCCAACACCCTATTTACCTGATAAAAATCTCTCCTCTTGAGCTGAGACCTTTTTGTTGTGGAGAATTATTTCAGAATTTCTGGTGCTGCAGAAAGTCAAGATGCATTTCCGTACAAGGGGATAGCAGTAATAACTTCTAAACTCATTGTATAGGATTTGGAGGTTCCCTTGGAAGGCCCAAAAACGAAGAGGAGAAAGGCTGAGACAGCTCCCAAACTTCACCCAGAAAGGCATCGTATTTGGCATTTCAGCTGTGCAAACTGCAATGACTAATTCAAAACAATGAAGCATTTAAAGACAGAGACTATCTATAGTAGAAACAAATGGGTCTTTTATACCCAATTCTAACAGCCATTTAAAGAGAAAATATAATCACAGTATAATCAATGGAGTGAGTAATATTTACTGGTTGAGTGATGAATGGCTCTCTCTGGAAGAAAGGATATTTTTATGTATGACTTCTGACAGCTAAGGTAGCTGTAAGATGCAGCCTGAAATAAATAGCCATTTTATTTTAAGAAAATGGGATGATTCAAATAGTGCAGGCAAAGACACAGCAACTCACACCTCCACTAACAGTTTATTCACTAGCCCACTGTTTCTTTTGTTAAACTCTGTTCTACCCCTCACTGTTTCTGAGGCAACTTCTATTTTTCAGTAAAACTTTATTACAAGGTTGCTTTTAAGTAGAAAGGACAAAAAGATTAAACTGTGGTGGTGCAGGTTGCAGCCTACCAGCCCTCAGTGTGCATGATGGTAGTTTGAACTGAAATGAGTACACTAAGTTGCATTGCTTTGGACAGCTCAGGCTAACTTATGATCCTTCAGCATGGGCAGGGCTAGACGTGCACACCCAGCCATGCCTGCAGTTTAGCAAAAACAGGTGAAGATGCCATTACTCAGCTGTGTGTCAAAGCCAACTTCACAAGAGTTGCTGATTTTTATGTGATGAGACTATCCCTTATTTGCATTTATTCATTCAGAATATTCAGATAAAATAATTTGTAATATTGAATGTAAGGGTGCTCAGTCATGTAGCTGCATCTTGAGCAAGCACACATGTGTGCAGTATGCTCTGATTGGGCCAGACTGCGACAAAAGGAGAGGTTTTCTCTATGCTCTGAGTTAAATGAAAGGTTGTTGAAAGTTTTAAAGGCTGTTTGTTTCTGGGGAGGAAAGGCTGTACTCGGAGGTATTTTGCCTACATATTTATTCTACAAGCCCCTTGAAGCAGGCACTATCTGTTACATGTCAAGAATATTGAGGCCTTTACCACCAACAGAGTCCTGCATCTACTCCGTGGCCTACACTCTACTTCTATATAATCTATCTTTTTAAAAATCAAATAATCCTCATATTATACAGCAGTCAGAAGACAGATAAAAATATAACAGTTAATGCTAGTACGGCAGATGTTGTGTATTCAAACTCGACGTCAAACTATAAGCGTATGGTAAAGAAATCAAGAACAGATTGTCTCCTTTATCTTTATCTTAAATTAGCTATATGCCCATCAGGTGATCTCTGTTCTCTGCTCGTTTATTCCTGCCCACACTGCTCTCTTCCTCCTAACAGTCAGCCTCGTGTTTTTCTCCCAGTTTTGTTCCTCCTGTCTGTGTAGCCATACAGCACAATAAAGCTAGCCGGAAAGCTCCAATTCACTTAAGCAGAAATAAGCAAAATCAAATGAGAGGCTTGGGTTTGCAAGATCTCCTAAACTTGTTGTGGTGGTGTTTGTGGATGAAGACGTGTCTGCTGCTCTCACTCTCTTTCTAAACAGAGCTTAGACATTCCTCTGGAGTGCAAAAGCCTCATGTTCAAGCCCATGCTCTCCAACTTTGGTGCAAGCAATAAGCCATTTATTTAAGTAAGTGAAGACTTCAAAAACTGTGAGAGTTTCACCAGGTCTCCAAACAATGCTACTAAAGCCTTGGAGAAAAGTTCATGCACTCAAAAGTTCATCTGCCCTCTCCCCATTGCCATATCGGTTTATTTAGTAGAAGACAGCACCTCTCTCTGCAAGTCTTCTCACTCAAATAGCCAGTTTCTCCTGAACCTCTGGTATGACCGACCCCATTCTCCCCCTCACACGTTTCATTACTTTGCTGACTTTGACCCTGTTGAACCCAAGCTATGAGGCCTCCTTGCTCTCCTGTACTTACATTCCTATTGATTCTTCCTTCTCATCATGACTTCATATGCATGTCTCCCTAAGGTCTATGTGCCTCAGTCCAAAAAATGTCTGACTTCATGCTTAAACACTACCCTGAACCGAAATGCTTTCTTGAGTAGGGGCCTCATTTTGGAACAGCCCCAACTTCAAGTCCAACAGGCTCTTTTCTCTCCTTCAGAGCCCTCTTTTATCTAAGTGCTCATTTCATAAAGCTTTCTGCAATCAATTTCCTCCTCAATGTCATCTACACTTCCCCCTTTATTTAAACTATTGCCCTCTTTTTTTGCTTCTGTCAGATTTAGAGTGTAAGCACTGTGACCAACTCTGCATGCCTTGATGGCACTAATAATGTATCATTATATATAATGGTGTAATCAGAGAAAGTTCAAGAGGCAGTTCAAGCATGGGGGGCTGGAACCAGCCCATCTTCAGATGTGTAGAGCCTGCTGTACAATTTGAGATAAAAGGAAAATATGTAAATAAACAGTTAAACTATGTGGGGAAAGGAAAGCCATGATATTAACTTTATATTAACACCACATATATTGTGGGAATAGAGAAGGGAAAGTGGATCTGAAGTTTCCAATTTCTCCAAGTAGCATTATATCACTGAAGATTTTGCATGAGACTATGGAGTAATGGGAAAACCTTGTGCTTGCAAGACACATTCCAGCAGCAGCCAACAAGAAAGGCACATTGTGGAGGTTTCACCTTCCCTTGCCAGATTCCCTGTTATTATTTTAGGAAGGCACAATTACAGGCTCACAATTTTCATAGATTTTTGAAAAATGCCCCATTGATTAGATTTTACAAACTGCCCAGAAAAAGAACTCCAGAATTAATGGCAGGCTGACACAGTCTATATTAGTTTGTTCACAAAACCTCTTTGTAACTGTCAGCATGTGGACCCCATGGCTGTAGGATACACTGTCAGTTTCTTAGAAAGATGGGAGAACATCGCAAATTCATTTTTCTCTGTCAAACGTTTCATTTATTATTGAGTCTGTATGCACATTAACATCTCTCTCCTGTGCCAGCACTACTGCAACAATAACCATTTTTGTATTTCACTTGCCAGCTAAGTTTGCACTACCTTTGCTCTAGCATGAAGGAGATGTTCGTGGTAGTATGTGCTTAATGAATGAGCATAATTAGCTAGAAGTTGTCTCAGCAGGCCGTTGAGGTGGCAGTACACTAAATTGCTACATAAAACATAAAGCTAAATGACTCACACACACACCTGGAGCTGGTGATAAATAAGCTTGACACAATACAGTCGCTGGTCTTTTAACATGCTAGTCTGAGTTCACTGTGCTATGGGCTGGAAGTCTGGAGAAGCTGTGTAGGTGCCCTACGTCCTGCATCTCTGGGCTCCTGCTCATGTGCCTGTGTGCACAGTTCCCCAAGCAATGGTAGGAGCCTATAAGGATGTCAGTGACCCCAAATCTTTGATACAAGGTGCTCCCTTTCCCTGTAGCAGATTCAGCAGAGTGGAGCAGACACCAGGTCTTCAGCAATTCCAGCTTACAGTTTGGCACCTGAGGACAAATCTCCTTTTGCTGATGATTCAAGGTAAGAGCCTGCAGGGAGCAGTGGCAGCCTGGGGACCACTTCACACTGCTGAATCTGCCACATAGGCAGTGACCTCTGGGTGGGACAGATGACTAGGGGAAGCCAGATGTACCAGAGTCCCTGTGGTGCTCATGACACTGGAAAACGAAGGTGTAAAAAGAAAGATGATGACTAAGAGCAAGAGACGTACACATCTGCTAGTGTAAATCTTGCTAGCAAAGGGAGGGCACCATTTTCTGCACATGTGAACATTTCTGGGCTGCTGCACCATGCTACTGCCTGCGCCATGATTGTGCCTCCAGCACCTACAACTGCAGCTTTGTTTTGCTGGGTAAAGCTGAGCAACAGAAGGTTGGTCCAACTGAAATAGGTCAAAATGAAATGTGGGCCAGGTACTTAGAAACATGAGAACCAGCAAAACACTGGGATCTCTTCATTCTGGTTAAAGACAAAATAGACCTGAACCGAAACTGAAGCTTGGGCATCTCTGTGTTTTGATGAAGACCTGTATTTTGCAAGGTAGGGCTGCACCTGAGTTATTGCAGGTTATTCAGCATGTGAAGGGATGTTCATATTACTTTAGTGCTGTCCAACCCGGGCACTTTATTTTGGGCTAGAAAGCCCATGTGAGGGAGTTACACCAACACACCTACATAAGAACAGTGCGGGTGGGCATGTTGGCTCACAACTCTATCAGACCATTTCCTGCATTGCTGTGCCCCCAGCTATGCCATGGGGGAATGAGCTGGATTATACTTTGTGTCATGCAGAGTCAATCACATCTACATTCCTGGGTCTTTGTTACGAATGATGTTGTAATAAGCATAAAGAATGCAGCTTGCAGTTTGAGATCCCAGGATGAATTTGCAGTGCTGACAGCTAGTGAAATCATCTCTTGATTTATAATCAGAGGAAATTTGATACAGGAGTCACTGCGAGAGGATAAATGTGTCATTTTTAGAGTCGCTTTGACTATAACCCCACTTTAATTGCAGAAAATACAAAATAAGTGCCAAATGGAAGTATGAGAAGCAATTTTTTCTGTTCATTACTGACACAAAATAAGCCATGAGCTTATCCTTTCAGACTGTAAATTCAAAACCCCCTCTATATTTTAAGCCCTATTTGCCTAGAATGAGAAGTAAAACATATCTGCATACTGTTACAGTTATGAAGCTGTAGAAAAAATCTTTCTTTTCTATAAGTAAGATTGATAGGCATTTGCCACTAAAACTTAGTTTCAAATTAGAATATAAATTATAATTTTTTATGTCGGCCATGCAGTAGGAGTTGAATATTTTTAATCAGTATAGATATATTTCACATTGTTCAGGAGAGAAAAAAGAAGTCCACAGCACCTAACAATAGCCTTACTAAATAGCAGTCCTTCTAACTATATTTTGGCAAGCAACTACAGCTTGCAGAAATCAAGTAACCATGGTGTCTAGTCATCTTTACATCCTCTGAGATCAAATGCAGTTTAAATAACCACAGTTAAAACAATTCAGGTAACAGACCTTTCTTCCTAGCTTTTTTTTTTTTTTTTTTTAACAAAAAGCTACTCCTTCTTACCTCTGCAAGGGAATTTAAACCACAAAAGCTATATCTTTGGTAATAAACTTTTAAGATACTATCTTGACTACTCAAGTTTTAGACTTGTTTGGATTTAGAAAATTGGAAGTGTATGGACCAATTAAGAATGAATTAATGTGACATTCCAGCATGAAAGAGATGCTCAGAAACCAATTGCAAAATAATCAGTTTAAGATGTCACAGAAGTTCAAAATGGCTTATAAAAGTACCAGTGGTGAAGCTTGGCCTTCAATGAAGCCAAAGAGATCTTTAAAACCATCTTCAGTTAGGGCCAGGTTTTCAACCCCAAATATTTTGAATTCATAGTACATTTGCCCCAGCTTGAACAGCAGACCTCCAGGGAAAGCAAAATCCTGCAGCTACTCATGCTTCAACATGGTGTTAAAGGGTATAATCCATCTTTGCAGTGGAACATTTAATGGAAGCTATGAATAGTGAATATGTGACTGCAGATCTCCACTAACCTCCAGCTCATTTTGGCTGAGACACCAGAGTTCTGCTTTCCACCCTTCTTCCCTTGGGACAGAACTCAGCAATCATGGGACTGTTGCCTCTTTGTCCTGGTTTAGCCCCAGTCAGCAACTAAGCACCACACAGCTGCTCGCTCCCCCTCCCCCCCTTCCCCCCCCCCCCATGATGAGGAGAATCTGAAGATCAAAAGTGAGAAAACTCACGGGTTGAGATAAGAACAGTTTAATAATAATAATAATAATAATAATAATAATAATAATAATAATAATAATAATAATAATAATAATAATAATAATGTATTGTAACAAAAAGGAAAACAGTGAGAGAGAGGGGGAGAAACAAAACCCAGGAAAAACAAGTGATGCAACCACTCACCACCTGCTGACTGATGCCCGGCCAGTCCCTAAGCAGTGATCGCTGCCCGTCGGCCAACTCCCCCAATTTATATACTGAACACGACGACATACAGTATGGAATATCCCTTTGGCCAGTTTGGATCAGCTGCCTTGGCTCTGCCCCCTCCCAGCTTCTTTTCCCCCCAGCAGAGCATGGGAATCTGAAACTGACTACTGGAAGCACTACTGGGCAACAACTAAAACATCAGCGTGTTATCAACATTATTCTCATACTAAATCCAAAACACAACACTAAACCAGCTACTAGGAGGAAAAGTAACTCTATCCCAGTTGAAACCAGGACACTCTTTAACATGAAACTTTTTTCAGATGACTTGGAACCTCAAAATTACAGAAAACCTACACTTCATATGTACGTTTGTTCTCCAACATCCTCTGACCATCCCTTTCCTCCCCATTCTAACTCATCTTTCACAAGCTTGTTTTCAAGGAAGCTCTGACCCTGAAAATATGCACACACATTTGCACCTTAAGCATTGCATATAGTCTCACTAAGGCCAAAACCATCAGTTAACCATACATGCGCTTCCCTCCTTCCAACCCACCTCTCCCCAGTTGTCTCTATTCCACTTTCCTTCCTGACACTCTAATTGGGGGCTTTAAACTGTTAAGTCTTCAGGATATAAATTATATCATCTTGCGTGTTTGTACATTGCCAAGCACAAGAATAGTAACTGCTCGCCTTTGCTGGCAATCCTATGACACCTTTTGTAAGAGGGTGGAAGCTCTGAAGGTCTAATTAAATTTCAGTGTGGGTGATCACATTCTGCTTTTCTAAATTCCTTCCACTTACCTAAATTCCTCCTGTAGTTACAACCTGATACAATATTTCTCTTCACTTCCCACTCCAGCATGCTGTGTAGTGTGACTGTGTGCTTTCAAACAGCTGCTGCAGTCCTTCCCAGAGTTCCATTTCATTAGTGGCTAACACATCTTCTGTCTATACAGTTTACAATGTGAAACACACGTTTCTGCGTGTCTGTATATGTGTGTGTGATAGAGATGGAGTATTTTATTAATATGGATTTCTTTAAAACATGGAATAAGACACTGCTCCACAGAGCACTTGTTGATGGCCCATTATGAGCTGGTATGTCACATGGTGCTCATTTGCTCCTTGTTTCCAGCTGCTAAATTGCACTGTGACACTGTTAAATATATGTTAAATACTTTCCTAATGTTACTTAAGCAAGTAAATTACTTCCATTGCCTGAAGGAAATTCTGCAATTGCAAGCATGGGGGGGAAAGGAGGGGAAAGGATGATCAACAAGAATCTCTCTGGTTAATGTGATCCCTCTACTTAATGTGATCCATACCATAGTGGATTCCTGCTCTCAGACAGAAAAATGACCCTGCTCTAGCAACATTTTAGGTGCTGTTCAGGGCCAGGTTCCACTAGCCAAGCTGTGTTTTGGGCCAGACCTCTGAGAAGTGCCAATTCTTTGTTTTGCTTTTTATCAGACATCTAAAGCTTTTCAGGATGCTTGGCACATAATCATAATTAAGTGTCTTCAGGGGAGGGGATCAAGGTGTTTAGCCATAGACTGAGGTACACAAAGTGGTGGGTCACCTGGAAACCTCGGGGTAGTGTGGAGGGGGATCTACAGTGACTTTGACTGTAGTCAAATCTGATGGCGATTTTGACTCTACAAGGACAAAAGACTCGCCGTGATAGAGCAGCCTGTGCAGCTGAAGCCAGAGGCTGTGCCTGGTGCCCAGAAAGTGAAGTATGATATTGCAGCCTCTTGTATCACAATACTTAAGAATACATGCCTGTTTATTTAATGAACCTGAGCATTTCCAAGAACTGCTGCCACAGTCCATATGCCATTTCTTTCCTTTTACTTTCTCCCTCTCTCTTTTTTTTCCTGTTTTTTTTTTTTTTTAAGCAAACCAACAGAAAATAAAATTAGACTTGCAATTCGTGCTCTGCTTAGGTTGCCGTGACCCTAAGGATAACGTGGAAAATGCTGACTAAAAAGGTAGTAAGTGAAAGCACTTTCTACACACACACATACCTTCTCCCCCTCCATTTATATAAGGACTAGTCAGAGGCAGAAAGTAAGGGACTTATTGCTACTATCCAGCCTATCATCTTTGCCCCCAGCCAACTCCTACTATCTATGGGGAGTTTCTACCATCGTGGAGACAAGTCCATGCAAACAGCATGTTTATTACACAACTGTACGAACACACATGCACATACACAGTTCAGTATGGTCACGCCATGGCAGCCAGACTGTGTGCTAGTGTGCCACATGTGCTTGGGCAGCACACAGCAGATTTGGTTGCTTTTGGCAGACTTGTGCCACTCTCTGCTTGCATTAGTATCAAAACATGTAATAGGCCGTTCAGAGTAGCTGTAGAAGTTGTTGGTTTTAGATTTCTATTTCTAAGTAAGCAGTTGGGGTTTGTGTCCTGTTACAGAACAAGGACTGCAGATCAGTAACACGAATATTTGAAGCTTGTACACTTCCACTCTCATTATGGTGTTTGTCACAAAGATGAATTAATGTTGTGCCATTTTCAGTTCTCATTACAATCTTTGTCATGAGATGAAATATTAGACTCTTAAAGTCTCTATGAATCATAGCAGCATGCTCTACTATGTTGACCTTTTCAATACTCTGTGTTTGGACTGGCTGGCATTTCCTCTCCTCTTCCTCTGTAACAGCCACTCTAAACTCGTGGGCAGGCTGCACTGGGCTTACCAATGAAAACGCAGAACGCTGATGAAGACAGCATTGCATAGGCATGGCCGTATTTTGAACAATTCATAGCAGAATTTGAATTCTAGTTACCACACAAAAGGGGGAGACTGAAAAAATGGGCCCATGGAAAGCCTTACTTAACTGCTTCTGTAAAACACTCACACAAATACACCTGCTCGATGAAAAGAAAGTAACTCCTGAAGAGTTGTAATGAAAAACAAGCCCCCATCTACCAGTCATTATTCAAAAGAAGAAAAAATAGGTCAAAAATCTGTTGTTAAATGATTGAAAATTGTCACCTTCCTTTATTTTCCAGTGCCGGGTGTGGAATTTCCTGCTTTTCTTACACTGATGATTTCAACACCACACAACCAAAGGCTGGACTGGGGCATTGCGGAGTGGCTCTCCAGTGTTCTCTAATAGCTCCTAGCTGACTGTTTGTATGATAGCCAGGATCTTTTAGGAGAACACTGGAAATTATTCCCTCCCTGAGTTGTCACAGAGGAGGGCAAAGAGTTCAGTTGACAGTCAATATAATAGCTCAAGACACACTTCTAAAATGTCCATTTGTACCTGCATTTTCATTACAAATGAGTTTCACCCCGCTGTCAAGTGCTAAGACAAACATGTGACTGAGGACCCCAAGCAGTCCTATATCCCTCATGATTTTGTGGATGCTAAAGGGCATTTTAACCCAGGCAGACTGCTGAGGGCCTATGGACCACTTGGACAAACCCAAGCTGAGTGCAGGAACATGACTAGCTCTGGGGAGGCTGTGCTGTGCATCCCCAGTGCCACAGGCTGTGACATGCAGACAAGAGCCCTCCCAGGAAGGCTGAAGTACACTGGCCACACAGAGAAGGAGTGAGGCTGCATCTTTCTAGTGCAGGGTTTAGCTGTGATCTTGGGCCCATCCTCATGTAGGAGGCAGGGGACAACCACTGTCCCAGGGCTGTGAGAAAAAGAGCAGAGGTGACCCAGCATAAGGAACTTTGGGATCTTAACTCTGTCTTAAAACACGTCTGCATACAGTGTGCTGCTCTTGTAGTTAAATATCAAGCACACTATGGATCTGAGACCCTTCTTAACTGCCTATGGTTTCTGGTCCATTTGTCACGTTTACAGAGATCAAAAGCCTTTAAAAAATAGGAAGATTTATTTATTGAACTTAAAAGCTGTGAGCTTGCCAAAAACCTACTATTTTAAAACATTCTGTGAAGTAAAAAGTTAAATGGGTTGGAAAATGTGTCATTTTAGTCCTTGTGAAGAGTGATAACAGCAAGAAGGGCCGCATTGCATCTCCGAGAGCACAGAGCACAGGCTGGGGAGCACAGCTGACCTGAGTGCTGTCTAACCTATAAACACCTTGGGCAGCCCACTGCCAGCCCACTGTCTCACATTTGCCCTCCCAGGAGGCCTTCTCCGCTGCGGGCCTGTCAGAACCATATTTTTCTAGAGCTGAATAAACTTCACACAACTTCCAGTAACAGGGACATTTCTTTCTACATAAGTGGCCTGAATCAGATTGAAAAGAACAAACCCTTCTTAGAATTAATTGAAACCAGAGTTCAGAGTCTTCCCAGAAAGGCCACAAATCTGAAACAGAGACTGAGATGTCACCGAGGAGCTAAGTTAAAGGCCATACATGCTTTCAAAACAAAACCTTAGGATAAATATTTTGGTTTAATACAGTATCTTTCATATGAAGGCTCATTAGCCCACTCATTGCCAATGAGAGCACACTACTTAGGACAGGCAGGTGGGTGATGCACTCCATTACGCTTTGCATCCTCGGAATGAAACTCACCTCTTACCCTCCTCCTCTCAGAGTTACTACAGAGGGTGCAGAAGAGCTGTTTCACAGTAGCAACATTAGCATGCAATAACAGCGAGGCTGTCCTCTCCCCACACTGGAAAGCACTCACTTGTGGGAAGACATGCACATAAACCCACTCCCTTCCCTGGGGAAGGTCCATCCCTGCAAGCCACAGCTCCCTTTATCTGGGTAACATAAAATTATGTGGACAATGGCTGCCTGCAACCACCTCCACACTCCTGCAAGACTCCCACCCCAGCCGAGGGCAAAAAGTGAGAGATTGCTCCTTCCTGCAGGCTGTCACCTGCCGTCTGGGGTACACTCAGCAAATATAGTCTCACCCTAAGACCCAATGCCCCTGGGATGGAAATTTTAAACTTGTTTTCCTGACCCCAGTGGAGAACTGCCATTGAAGTCCCTCTTCCAGTCAGGATGCAGGGCTCTGACAGGAAGTTCTGGAACATTTGGAAGGGAGCACTAGCCTCTGTCTCACCATTTCATTTCTTGGTCCAGCAGTGTCACACAGCCCTGACTCTGGTAGTCTAACAGCACATATTCCCTTCTGCCAACCCTACTGTGAGCTGCTGTGGTATAATAAGAAACAACTGGAAGATGATAACTTCCTAAAACAACCTAGCTGACCAAGGTGAGTCATAGCATTTACTTCTTCCAGCTGAGACCTGCACACTGGTAGCAGAATGCAGAAACTGAATTAAACTGTGAAGCAGCACAAAGCAGTACCAAAGCAATGCTGTCAGGTACCTACATGTAAGATGGGACTGCCGCTCCTAGGTGCAGGCCCAGCCAGTCCAAGAACTTTCGCATTGGTTGCTCTCCATGGAATAGTATTTCAATATAACCCCTCCTATGGATGAATTCATACAATTCAGAGGTACCTTTCATGGGCAGTATATACCCCTTTCTCCTTAGGGAAGTGTTCCTGTAGAACAGGTACATTGATATACCTAGATACTCCCCCAGCCAGAATCCTTATCCTACATATCTAATTCACATGTATGGACTGGGTTTTGAGAACACAGATGTTTCTTGTGCTGGTCTATGTGACCACTTCTGCCTCCCAAAGAGGTCACTGGCTGGACTCCTTAGCAGTCATCACTATTCACAGGGCTGGGCTGAGAAGCTGGGGACACCAGTTTCTAAGATGATACACTGACACACATGACAAAGTTAAATGCTCAAACAATACATCAACACTATGTATAGGAAAGCTGTCCCAGCCTCCTGCTGTCAAAGCAGAGCCAAGTGCGGCTTCCTGGTAGCCCTAGAAATTGGTTTACAGAAGTTCCCTTAACAGAGAAAAGGGCACTGAGTTCCTTACCCCCACACACAGATGTAACAATAGCTGAGATCCTCCTTCACCTGTAGGACTGGCAATGCTACCAAGGGGCTCACAGAAGGCCCCTCCAGCTCCATAGCAATCTTTTTTTATTTAAAATCCAAACACAGAGCTCAGTGCAGCAGTAGCTGTGAAATAATTCTTCCCCCTCAAGCAAGCTCTGTCAGTGTTTTCCCTGTTTTGTGGTAACAGACCTGAACATATAAACAACCTCATGGCACATGCTGGGTTAGTCAGCGCCAGTCAGTAAGAGCCCCCCTCCGAGAAGACACTACAGAATGGAATACTTCTAATTTAAAATCCTTGTAAGTGCTAGAGACATTTAAAGCATTAATCAGCAATTAATACAAATAAACTCAATCTCTCACATCATTAATACTAATTATGCTTTATAGTTGCATTTTCTGAGTAAGATGACAGGCGACATGCATATGGAGGAGGCTGCTTGACAAAGGTACAGACATGGGAGGCAGCTAAATTGAAGGAGAAAGCAGAGTGTCAGACATGTTTTAAAAGGCCCTTGGTTTCCCTGAGCAGAGGAAGGCATTTCTAAAAAAGCTGGAATTGGGCCCATAGAAAGTTCAGGATCCCAGGTCAAAGTGCCACTCAGTGTGGGTGTCTCAGGTGCTGGGCAGCCACTCCTGACACGCAGTGGTTTTGCTTTGGGACAGCTCCTGCGGCTGTGGGTGTTTGACACCTGTGGGACTCAGACCCAGAATATCTCCAGTTGGATACCAAGCACAGGAGTCATTTTGCGAAAAGCTGAATTCAGGTTTTGCCACAAGGAATGTGATGCTGGTGGCTCTGAGGACATCAGTGATGATGCTGAGGACAACTCAACTGAAACTTGGCCAGTATTTTCTCACCCTGCCTCTTTAGCAATGGATTTTCTGTCCTGCATGGTGAACTTCACTAAATATCACCACAAGTCCCTGTAGAAAGAGCTGTTGCCTTTCACTGGAAAGGTGGGGATTTTATCTCTCAGTGTGTTTACATGCAAAATGATGCGCGGAACAAGGACTGCTGGAAAAATCAATCTGGCATTAATGTGGTTGCTGACAAGTTTGTTGTATCCAGAGAATCAGGAGGCAATTTCTACCTAAAGCAAACAAAACACACACTAAAGATTGCATTTACCCCATTTTCTCACATTAGGACTATCACTAAGCACATATTGTCACACCTTAATGCTGTTATCTGCTCTCACTTTACACCTTGTACTTTCTGTGTAGTCCTTAGGTACTCCTGCACTGGTCTGGTGCACCACATGACATGCAACTTCTAAGCAAGGATGAGAAGGTCCAGGACTTAAATCAATTATGATATGCGTAAAACCTCAGCATACTAGTCAAAGGCAATCTGATCTATGCTTATGAAAAATGCTTTCTGTCTGGATTGCCTGTTGCTTCCTCTGGCCTGGCTCCAGCTGCTTGTCCTGTCAGGAGCAGACTTCATTCAGAAAAGCCAGCAAAAGCTGGAGAAGTCATTAGACAGGTTTTCTCTGTCCTGCCCAGTGTTGTGCTGAATTATACTTGTGACGCTACAGAGGCATTTGGCTTTATGTATTTTACTAGAACAGGGAAGCCAGTTCTGACCTGGATTAGCGGTGGCAGAGCATCTTAACTACAAGCTCTTGAAAGATGGCCCTACACAAACATATTTCAAGTTCACATGTGGTCTCTGGCCTCCCTGTGCAAAGGAGTCATGAATAAGTACTAAAGAACAACACAACAAGAAAGACTTTTTGCCAGTCAATAAAACACAGCTAGCCCAGATAAGGAGGAAGGAGAAAGGGAGCTCATCACATCTCACTGTTGGCAAATACTGTGTTTAGTAGTGATGAAGAACATCTCTTGAGCACACAGACTCTGTCCTGCACCAGGACTGTGCTTACCCCTCAGTGTTAACAATAGGGCTGCCAGATCAGTGAAGAGACAGTGCCAGGGCAGCCGCCCAAACTCACACCACAGTGCCCTGTGCTCAAGCCCCGTAAAGGCTGTGCAGAGGGCTCCCTTGCAGAAAGTAAAAGCCATCGTTCCACAGTGCAGCTGCACTCTGCTGCTGGCAGCGGCCCTGCGGAAGACTGTGAGCATTTCAGCCTCAGAAAAATTCTGTACATAGCTTTATGCAATGGGTATCATGCTGGCAAGAAGTAGCAAGGCTCCTTGTTCTTGGCTCTGTCACTGACCTGCTGTGTGACCTCAGGCAAATCACTTCACTTCTGTGTGCCTCTTCTACTTCCCGCCTTTCATCTGTCTTGTCTGTTTGACTGCAAGCTTTGGGAGGGGGATCGTCTCTTACGATGAGTATGCAGCACCAACCACAGGAGAGCTTTAATCTCTGTTGGGACCCTGAGGCACAGTAGAAAACCTACAGCTATTCTGTAGTCCATACTGTCTACATTACCACTTTGCACAGAAGCGTTGCAGAGTGGTCAAAATGGGCGACTACTCCAAGATTTGCCATGTCAGCACTTCTAAGATCATCCAGCATGTACCCTGGCACCGTGACTACAGAGTAGGCAAGACATGCTACCTAGCAGACCTTCTATATTTTCATTTTGATTGTTGACTGTACATGAAAAGTGAGATTACAAATGGGGCTGCTTTGCCTTGAAGATATGCTTTGAATGAGTTTTTCTACAGGGGAACAGATGTTCTGTAAGAAGGCTTCTTCTTCTACATATGACTAT
This sequence comes from Morus bassanus, assembly GCA_031468815.1. NCBI lineage: Eukaryota > Metazoa > Chordata > Aves > Suliformes > Sulidae > Morus > Morus bassanus. The sequence goes on along the minus strand of CM062574.1, from coordinate 29,145,519 downwards.
GCAAAGTGCCAAAGAAAATGAACTTTTATGACCATATATCTTTAAAATGACTGTTAACAAATGGATGAGGAACAGTGTCATTACTGTTAATGTGATGAAAGCACCCACATTTACAAAGTACAGTACAGATACATAGGCCAAGGAAAGACCTGACTGGTAGATATCCTAATGGGACAGGGTCTCATTGGCTGCAGAAGATGCACACTCACCACAAGTACAGCTCTGACCGTAAATATGAGTGAATGGATGTCTCTGTGTGTGTGTGCGTGTGTGTGTATAAACAGAGGAGAAAAAGGAGAGGGAACAAGACTGAAGAAAATGTGCCAAAAGAGAAGTCAAAAAGAGGGATCCTACAGGCAGAAGAATTCAATTGCTACCTGGACCTATTGCGTCCCAGATTTTTTTAAATACATCATTCCTTGCAGAACTATTGTTAAAATACCATAATCTTTAAACATTCATCTATACCTGGCCTTTCTTCCAGTTTTCTAGAACAAAGAATGTGGTATGTCTCCTGAAAATACTCCTTTATGATCTGGAGCTGACTGAAAGGTCAAGCTGTCCTCAGGCAGCTTGGATCAGCCCCATGACACCTGTAACACTTTCCCTGAAGAAACTACCAGGAAAGCATAACTTTCTCCTCTGTTACTGCATGCTTTGTGGAATTTCCATACAAAGTACCCTTGTTCAAACTGTAAAGCAGCTTTGGGCTTTGGTAGAACCTGTAAAGAACAGCTGTCAGCAAAGACAGCGCTCGTGTTATCACACAGCACAATGCTCTGCACTGTTATCATTTTGCAAGATGCGCTGGTTCCCATTGTCCCATTTGTGAAGGTGCTTTCTGGCTTTCTCTCCCTCTGTTGTGACAGCTTTTGTCTTTGCACCACTGGTGCAAAACTGAAGAGATCTCTGAACGAGGGAGCAGTTTTGTTCTCCTGCAACAGAGAGATATGCCAGGCTTGTCAGCTGAAAAATAAAATATAGGCAGGTTTTTGAATCCCCTTTTGTTTTTCCTGAGTTTTACAACCTTAGTTATCTGTAAATAAAATCGTCATATATATTTTTTTTCATAGCACACTGCATAAATACAACTTCATGCATCTGGGAAGCTGACAGCTGCCCTATGAGATAGAGTGTGACAGTTTAAAATCAAGGAATCAATCACTGAGATATAGTGCCTGGATGCCGTTTCCACCAGGATATATTGCAGGATCCAGGAGCTCGCTATTTGAGATATGCCATCATAACTCTGATAGATTAAAGCACCACATCCAGGAAACAATTGTGCAAGAAAAAAATGGTGTCATAGATCTGCCAGGTTACAGCACAGACTCCAGGAGCCAACCAGGGGAAGGCAGGGCTGTATCCCTGCTCCCAGAAGCCGCCAGAGCAGCCTGATGACAGTTCTGTTCTCAAACAGCCCCATTATGACCTAATTAGCATACATGAATTGCAGATTTAAAGCATTAAAGTGATGTACAAATCATTAATTTTTTGTCAAATCCATGTCAGCCTTGTGTATGCCTTCCTATTTTAATGTTGCATGACAGTGAAAAGAAGTCTAATCCTCTGTATATAAAGAAGAAAGATTTGGTGTAGCTGATATAATGAGATCTATTTAAACACTGGATGTTTTGCAACTTTGAGTGTATCTGCTCAGAGAAGAAAAAAAAAAGCCGCATTTGTCCCATTAGGGTTAATTGTGAAAAGATGTAAATATATTGAAAGCCCCAAGGGCAGTTCTACATGTTGTCTGTATGAAAGAGATATAAAACTCGTTTTCCATCAAAACTTCTTTTTAGTTTTGTTACAAATAAAAAGAACACATGCTTACACAAATGGACGTGATTTTCAGAAGAGATGAGTGGCCACAACTCCTCCTGAAGTCAACAAGAGCTCTGAACACTCAGAAAAATCAAGCCCTCACTTTAAAAACCAAGTCTGAGCCATATTCTCAGGAATGGTATACAAAAAAAAATCAAACAGGTATCAAAATCAAGCCCACATTGACTCCAATGCAAGCAGAGAATTATTGCAAAAAGGGAGGATGACTCCCTTAAAGTGGGACTTCCTAATTACTTGTGCTTCACGGTGTCACTGGGAACCCTTGATATCACCTGCAGGCTGTGGTTGGCTGCCTCCCTGAGCCACCACAAACTGTTAGTTAGTGTTTTGGGATTGGTCTCCATCTGTTCTCGCCTCATAGGTTGACCACTTGCTTACTATCCCATTGCATATCCTCCCCTTGCTTTCCCTCCTTAGCTTTGAAAAGAACTCTTGCATCTTACACTCCGAACAGATGATACAGCCTCTGTTCTGAGCTGAGAGCACTGACACCATTGGGCAAACCCTCCTGTCACCCGATTAAAGTGTCATCCAAGTCCCCTTTCAATGAGCCAATTATTCTTCCAAACAAGTGGCATTTCACAGGCATGAGCGAACAGCATGTTTCCACCCAACAGGCTTGCATATTAGACTGACTGGAATCCAGATGCATGAACAGAGAGGTCTTCTTTGACTGTCTACTCCACCTCTCACACAGCCTGGCCTGGGGACTGATTGAATTCCAGACAGTTGCAGAGGAGGTAGGCAAGAGGGATAGTCTTGGCAGCTATGTTCAAGTATTTTATGCATCAAAAGAGAACTATATTGGTAGCATAATTCTGACAAAGCACAGAACTCCAGATACTGGCTGGGACTTTCATAAAAGATAATATAATTAGGCACCCAGTTTCAGTTTATTTTCCATGGGTACTGGAACCCTCACCCCTGTGCCTCTTTGGAATCACCTACAATCCCAAATCAGCAGGTTTGTTCAAGGTGTGTGTGTGTCTTTGTTTTAGATCTGTGTGTTTCTGCAGTCGACAGCACTCCTGGGCAGATGATTTCTCTTACAGTTCACTAGAATGACTTTCCCAGCAGCAAATAATCAGCAGTGTAGCTCATCTTTTCTGACAGGAGTTGAGCACAGAGATGGCTCTCCTCAGGCTAGCAAAAAAAGGATATAGAGGAATGAAAGTGCCATTGAGAAATGTGTTGAACTGAGAGGCAGCCTGTGTGAGCTCCACACCTGGACAGATGCTCAGCACTTACCCCTTGAGTGTTATTTCAGTAGCTCATATGTCTGTCTACTGGCCTGCTATCCCTACCTGACTTCTGTGGACAGCCTTAGGCTAGTTTAATTGTCCTTGTGTTCTGGAAAAATAAAGAAACAAACCCATAATTTAAATATACCATTATCTTTCTGCACGGAGATGCTGGACATTTACAAAAAAGATGAGAATGGCTTCCAAGGGCACATCCCCATATTCATCTATATGGCAATAACCCAAATCAGCTGAGTTCAGAGCCAGATCATTTTCCGACCACCATGGCAGCAGCCAAAGGAGATGTATGAGGATGAAGGAAGCTGGCGTAGGTTAAAGATAGCTTTGGGACTGACATGCTGGACTGGGCTTAAGAAACAGAGACAGCAGACGATTTCATGAATTTTTTTGTCAATATTTTAGGAGTCCCAAAGAGAACAGATCCTCTGTGGACTTGGGAGGAGCCCTGATGTGTTGATAAGGCAACAGGCATCAGCACATGGGGATCCCCATACTTTATTTAATTTTTTCTGATGTTTTAAAGCACGTGGTGTGCGTGTTACAGTGACACTTGGGCACTCCCTTTCAGCATAAGAGTATTAGCAGCTTTGGTGTAACGAGGAAGGGAGCAGGTGAAAGGCTATGCTAGGAACCAGGAATGGGAGGGAAATCTTTGGATTTCATTTTCCCTTCGAATCTTGCCAGAATTTGGGGAGCCCCCGAATACAGTGCAACTCCCCAACATCTTTCCATGTTTGCTGTGCAAGAAGGGTTATTAGAGAAATGGCTGGTAAAATAGGGAGTGTTTTGGTAAGGGCTGTGTTTCACACATGTTTAGAGCTTAGTCAAAGTGAAAGATTTTGTTTTGTACAGGAACACTCTCTGCCTGTGACATTGATGTGTTCTGGTTCATTTGCAGTCTGCACACCAGTACTGTGCTTTAAAGTGAAAGGAGAAAATGGAAATTGCACAAATTCAGAGAATGTAGGAAGAGCAGAGGCCATTTCTGAGCAGAGCCAGCACTCAGCAGTAGGCATAACTCCAAGAGCTGAAACTAAAGAAGTCTCAAGGTCCTCGTGAAATTAATCCCTGTGCGAAGGGCCAAGGCAACCAGGCAAATGCTTTTGTGAGAGCCTTCCTGCAGCCCTTGAGGGACTCTGGGAGCATGTAGGGCTTGTTCTGGCCTTCTTTCACAACCTGGAGTCCAGGAGAATACAGTTGCAGGGACTGTCTCCCTGAAGAGACAACAGCTTTATAGTGGATTGGCTGAATGCAAATGAACTCCTGAGCCATGCAGACCCAGCTTTGGCCTTATTCCTGCTGCTAAGGACAAGCTGCTTGGCCTCCGCAGAGCAGTGGTTTCATTGCTGCTTGCTGATTTCCCTGCCCTGTTCATAATTTTTTTCTCTGCACTTGCACACACAGAGCACTGTACCATGCAACCCGACACAGCAGCTGCAAAGCCTTTCAGCTGCTTGGAATTCAGGCCTGACCTGCACTTACTTCAAAATCTGTGCTAAGATGGCTCCTGGGCTGGTAGCTCTTGAGTTCAGGATCTCACAGAGCTATGGGAGCACGATCTGAACAAAAGGTCCACTAACGAAGCAGCAAAATCAGCTGGCTCCAGGGACTTGTTTAATTTCATTACCTTGATAGTTGATGCAATACCTCCTGCAGTAATTTTGTATGTTGATCTTGTCCCCGTGCTCTTGTATGAAAAAGTGGAGCATAAGATCTCCATTTCATCCCAGAGCTCAGGCGAGCTAGCCCTATGCTGCACTTTGTTAGTGATCTTCAAAAGGCATTATTTATAAAAGAAGCTTTCTGGGATGCTGTTCAATCTGTGCCCATTATCCATGCAAATTCCTCAAGCTGTATTGGGTTAGATAGCTGCTGGTATCATAGCTGGAAAACCAACCAACCTGCAGAAATCTTTGCGTAGTTCTTTACTGAGCACAATGCGGTCAGGATTAGTCAGTCAAGGCACTGGATTAGCACTATTGGTAGCCATGGCAATTTCCATTTGTGTGACAATCCATGTCACCTTTCCCATTAAAATTCAACTTAAAATACCTATGAGAATCCCATAGTCCTCCCTGAATCCCAGGAATATCACATTGCATCATTCAAGCTCGAATAAATCCAAACACATCTGAAGCTTTATTCAAATAAGGCGAAACCACAGTAAGTCCAATTAAAGAAGAAAAGCATTAAAAGCCTGAGAAACAGGCTGTGTGCATTCTAATTCTGATCTGGGTCTTGCCATGACTCAATAGATTTCTAAGGCTTATAGTTCCTTTAAACAAATAAGGAAATTGTTCCTTCTGATTCCTTCACTCAGTAGTTATGCCCAGAAGACCAAGCTTTCACCTGAACAGAGGTGAAAATTTGTGGCGAGGTCATCTCTGTGACTGCTAAAGATGCTGCTTGAGGAACCGAAGGTTGCTGTACAAGGCCATACCACCAACCCTGGCAACCCAGCTTGCTCATACCTGATTCTGAGTTCCACATTCGATTTTTCAGATATAAATCAGGGTTTTCTTCACCTCAAGCCTGTCAAGTTTTTCCTCATTTTGCATAGTCACCAACCAATTATTATAACTGTGCTGCCAGAATTACTGTCGTGAGGGTGGAATTTGGACAAACTGAGCTTGCTGACTGTTAAGGCTTAAGTATGGAAGTGGAACAGAAGATGACGTCCTTCTGCCCAGCCTCCAGTCCTCCGCTCCCTGCTTACTGACCTCCAGCTGAAGGGCAGTAACAAGCAGCTGGAACAGCCTTACACCTTCAACTGCTGCAGCTGTTTGCAGCTGACCCTGCGTGGCTGCATCCTTTTACAGCCAATGCCAGCTAGAGAAAAAAATTATGAATTCTTGCTCCTGTGCTTCCCATTGGGAATTACTGCCTTAACACAGTGTGAAAGGCCTTTGCCTCTGAGTCCTGCCCGACCAAACGTTCTCTATTTTGAAATGCATCATGTACCTCCTGCTAAAGCTTTACACACAGTAGCTTCATTAAAAGATTGGAAGCAAACTAATAGGATTGGCTTGATCAGAGTGTATAATAAGCAAACATGGCAACAGGCATTTTTATTCCATTATTTTGTGTGTCATAATATCCCAGTTTTCTACACTGGGCCTCTCTTAAAGAAGCAAGTGTTCGGCATGGCAATTTTTTCTGTGTGGAGGTGTACCCATTAAAATCTAAACTAAGGTTGCACATTTGTTATCTACCCCTGAGTTATATGTTAGGTCAGAAGAGGCGAAGGCCTGAAAAATGAACTTTGCACACTGTTCCCTCCCACTTCTGAAATATTTTTGTTCAGAAGGTGTTCGATTATAGTGTTTAGAAATGGGGTACATGCATAATAATAAAATAAAATAAAATAAAATAAAATAAAATAAAATAAAATAAAATAAAATAAAATAAAACCTTGCCTAAAAAGATACCTGTGCACATGAGTACTGAAATGATTTCACACCTGAGCTGAGTTCTCCTTTTTCCACGGTAGGGAATCAGAAGATGCTAAGGATCTTTAGCAGCAGGTACTTGATGCATCCACTGTGACCACTCAGACCTTTGGAAAACCATGCCACTTCTGCCTGGGCACCTGAGGGTGAGAAGCACCTCCAGCACCTCAGCCTGAAGCAAGTCAGCATATCCCACTTCAAAAAAGCTGCAAGTGCCCCATGCCATTCCTAGAAACTATGGCAGATTTACTCCTAGATGTGAAATCACAAATAAAGTTGTCAGGTTTTCTGAGGTGTCCATTTCAACACACAGCCCACTCACTTCTCATGCACAGCCTGCACCTGCCATGCTGCAATTTGCTTTTGGTTTATGCCTTGAACTTCACTTCGCTGCTGCTGTGTCACTTCTATGATCCGAACATTTTGTCATGTTGTGTGATTGCACATAAAAACGTTCTCCTCTAGATCTTAAGCTAAGATGATTTTTGTAGTTCCATTGCTGGAAAAGTCTTACACTCAACCATAAGCTAAATAAAACAATTTTATTACTCTCAAATATTTAAACCCACTATGCTGGCATGGATTCAAAGGGAGGGAGAGAAATATGGCTGAGAAAAAATTGGGAAAACTAAAAATCTTTATCCTACAGATACTTCCATCAATAACTTAAATTATGCAGCTGTCCTCAAACAGATCAGGCTCACAGACAGCACAGCTCTCAGATGCAGAGAAAAACTGATGAAAATATATTTATTTGAAAATATAATTTCTTTGTATATTCCCAGATATTTTCTGAAGCCTAGGAGTGTCTGAACCACTGTGAGAGGTTACAGAGCTGTGAATGGTTTTTCTTAAATTGCATGTGAGGTAGTGGGAAAGTTGATATGTTATGTACTAAAATGAAAGGCTTTTTTGAAACGGAGCTCAAGTGAACTGCAAATTCAAATCAGCAGGGTGCCAGTGCCCTCTGTGCTTGCTCTCTGTGTCCTTAAGAACAGTCAAAGACTTCTAGCAGAGACATACGGACATCATCTTCTCACTGCCTCCTGCACTAGCAAGGGATGGTGCCTAGTTGCAAAACCTGTGCATGACTTCGCAGGGTGCTGGGACCCTCTCCAGGCACCTGACCTCCCTCCTCCAAGGCAGCCCCAGCTGCCGTCCACGGCCCTGGTGCACAGGGCTGTTGGCACCCAGCAGGCAGAGGGGCTGCACTGTGGTTCTGCAGCTAAATGTAGTCTGCAGGGAGTTCAGGGGCAGCTCCCACCTGCAGCAAGGCCACAATGTGCTGGGTCACCTGAACCCCTGGTCTAGGAAGAAGCCAGCCAGCAAAGAATCAAGAGGCACATGAAGGGCTAGTCTTGTCCCCTTCTTTGGACCCCACCCTGAGCATCTCCCTGCTCTTTAAGGACAGAGGGTAGGTCTAGTGGCTCTTGACCATAGGAAAATTCTGATAGGTATGTTTTAAAGGCTGTGAGCACAGCGGAGACCACACCAGGTGTGTCTACATGTTTAAATGCAGATTAATGAGGCCTACCGATGTCCATTCAGAAGCCACTGGGACACATTAGCTCAAGTTCTCAAGCTGTTCAACAACCATGATGCCTGAGGGCTTTTTCTCTGCAGTGTGCCAACAAGGGACAGAAAGAAAGAACACCAAATATCATAAGTCTTCTAAAACTATTGCAAAGGCTGAGAATACGATGGGGGAATATAGATGCAACTCATGGAGATAGAGGTGAGGGGATGAAAGAAAACTCATGGTTTGCCTTCCAGTGTTTTGTCAGAGAAATTAATGTTGGACATACAAAATTGCACGCTGCTTCTGAGTTCAGCCGTATGATTTGGTAGCTTTTTTTAGTGATGCCATATGCACAGTCTGAAAAAGAAAGGACTGGCAAAGCTACAGGAACAGTGTTTACTTTTTGTGCGGGGGGGCATCCCTAGATATTTTTATTGGAGCTGGGTAAATTATGCTATTGTATACTGAAAATGGACAGAAGATTATTTGCATGGTCTTAATTTGAAGTATCCGTTGAGGCTTTGTATTTACAGAAAATTTTAGCTACTTCTTTAAGGAAAAATTTATTTGTTTAAAAGGATATGAGAAGATCTCACCTTTCACCATTCACAGACTGAACCTGTCCAGAGCCAGCTTCACTGGCAAATACATTTTAGCTATTAAACCCCTACTTTGGTGACACAAAACAGATACAAGAGTTTATGGCTGCTTTGTGTCACCAGAACAGTACAAGGGCCCTGCGCACAGGCCAGTGCACAGGTTGGTGAATCTGGCATTAAGTGCATACAAAATAATTCTTGGAAAATAATTTTACAAATGATAAACTGTGCAAAACTCTCTTCTTCCCAGCATTATTAATATCTGTGTAGTTATCAGACTGCAAATAAGTTTGAATCAAATGCAGCAGCACTTTATGAAAATAGAGTGTATATATCAATGTACATTGTGTGTAATTGGTGCCATTTGAAATGATGAAGTGCTACTAACTGATCTTCATAAAATAATACTTTGCATTTATATAGTGCCCTCCGTCTGAGATCTCAGAGCACTTTGCAAACATTACTGAATTAACTCTCTCTGAGCCCTCTGAGTTAGCTGTTGCTCTTCTTAGTCTACAGATGTGGAAGGCAAAGGCAAATAAAGATGAAGACCTTATGAGGAAACTGAGGTTCTAAGGGCAGGCACTTCCTGCCCTATAAAAAAAACCCACAATCTTTCTTTTTTGAACAGAAGCTGTAAGCTTTCAGCACCTCTGAAAATCAAGCTACTTTAGTTGCTCTTTTGGATGCAAATGTCCAATTTAGCTTAAACGATTTCTTCAAAGTCCTCCAGGAAATGTGTAGGAGAACTGACAAAAAGGATCCAGAAAGCTTGGCTCAGGGCCCCATGCTTTGGCTGAGAGACTATTTTCTGCATACCACCTGACCACTGCGACCACAGCTTGTGAAACCTTGCTTTGTCTTCTCCTGTTTTCCCCTCTCCCCACACTTTCCAGCAAAAAAAAAATAAAAGCAAAAGACATCTGCAGCTTGCCAGAAGAGTGCTGGATCCACTTCAAGGGCACAGAAACCCAGGACCTATGGCAACAAGGCAAGATAGATAGTCCCTACCTCAGCAGATTTCTGAGGAAGTTCTGAGATCAGAACAAGTAAAAATAATTAATCTGGCTAAAAATTTTCTCTGAAGAAATGGTCACACTGATCTGCGATGGTCTGACAGAACAAGGCCAGACACCTGCTTGGTGGGTATGAGATGGGTATGGGACAAGCAGCTGGAGATCTGGAGTGGCACCAAGCCCTTAGTCTGGATAAAATGCAGCCAAGGTAGTGCATTCAGCTTCACAAAGAAATTGGGACTTTGCCTCCAAGGCTGCATTCAGACAGACACTCAATGTCCGGACTTGATGCCTCCTACTCCCTATCATACAGTCCCTTACTCAGTCATTTGAGGTTTTTGAGAGGTGTCTCACTCTCCCATCAAACTGGGTCAAGGACATAAAGCAACGCTCAGACAGCAGAATATAGTCCTGAGACTTCAAGGAGGCCTGTAGCTGGATTCTCTCCTCTTTCCTGGCACTGGTGCTGCCATGACTGCAGAGAGCTGATACCCTCCACATCCTGCAAGAGGGTTGGGAGTTTGCACTCTCTGGCCAGGGCTTGAAGGCAGGCAGAGAGATGAGTGGGCAGAGGGATGCTGATCGGGCCTCCAAAGGAAAGTGCCAGATGCATCACCTGGTGAATGGCAGTTACTGCTAGTTTGCAGTGCTGCACTGGCACATCAGCCTCAGCAAGGAATGATCCCCTCCTCACCAGGATAAAAATAAATTATGCCGCTCCAGAGAGAGCATGTACACTCACATGGGGAATCAAGGAATACAAGCCAATAAAATAAAGTGAATTATAAAAAAATAGTAGAGTAATATTACTTGACATGTTCCTTTCTACCCTGTACTAGGTTACAGAGCCTGCCACTCCATTTTTTCATGGGATCTAACGCATTGATCTATGTTTAGTCTCTGATTAGTGATTTTATCCTGTGTTCCTTCTCTATCTCCCCTCTACTGTCTTTTTTTTTTTTTAAAGACAATGCATTCTTTCCCTTGTTTCTCAATTTATTGTTTGAAAGAAATATTTACTAAGCAAATGTGAAATGCATCAGATTGCTTTGCAGAGCTGCCAAGAGGTCAAAGGTCTGGAATAAAAATGGTGTTGAAACAATAATTAATTAGCTGACATTCTCTTAGAAAATTTGCTTTGGGAAAAGTTATGGTAAATCAAGACAACAGACAAAGTGACAGAAAAATGAGTAATGAGGGAAAGAGGGATAGGAAGAAAGAAAATCTGTATGGGTAGATTTATTCACTTTTGAAAATGATCCGATCTTTCTCAGCCATTGTCCTGGCCCCAAAACAAAAATCTTCTCCAATAAATAATTTCAAGCTGTTTTCAGTGACTAAACCACAAAATGTTCCATCCTGTATAAATTCTATTTACTGCATGCAAAACTGATTAACATACTTCCAATGCATTTATAGGACTTCTGGTCTGCAGAGGCCATCTGTTTAGGGGAATTTCTGGAATAGCAGTATCATCTCTACAGTAGGACTACTAAGAGACCTGAAATCTCCACCATACTCTATACACAGCTGTATAGATGATTCAGGAGCTGCTTGGGCAAAAAAGAATTTGTGCAATTCACTGGGCAAATATGTCATCTCTGCCTACATAGGGAACTCTTCTAAACCTTTTTGTCCTAAATCACCTTTTACATTATAACATGTTACCAATCCTGTCTGGATACAGCACGTGCTGAAGCTCTGTGGGAATGCATTTGCCTTCCACGGTGCTTTCCTTGGAAACCTGCCTCACCTTTTTTTATACCCTTCATACCTCCACAGAACTACAGGTCTTCATACCCTGTGCACCCCTACTAGGACAATCTGGCAAGTTCTTGTGATCCATAAATGTACTGGGGCAGAAAAGAGAGAAATTGTGTTTGTAGTATTCACTGGATTGGGATGAATTTGCCATGAAATCCCTGCAGACAGACCATGGATACTGAGGCTGTACTTCTCAAGGCAGAAAAATGTCCAGATCTACGAAGGTTCCTGCCTCAGAGATCTGTCCAGATCTGTATGGTTTATACGGTGATCAACCAGGACTTAAGAGCATCAGAGGGAAGGGAAGCAAAGGATAGGACCATCAGTCCCAGTGCTGATCCCAGGGTATTCTGAAAGTCCGTAACTGTGTATCCTCCACAATAGCACACTGTTCATTGCCCAGCCTGAAACTGGAGAGGAATGAGAGAAGAGTAGAGCAGTCTTTTGATAGCAGTACCCTCTTTCATTGTTACTGCCCCAAGGCTGAACTACCAACCACCAACTGGTAAGCAACAGCTGGCAGCAGCCAGCGGTAGAGGATGAGTTTCCAAGTATTGGTGGATGCATGCTTGTCTGTGCCTAGGAAACTATTCAAGGTCATGATTTCCCCCTGCCAAGGGAAGCAGAGGAGTCCCATGAATGGTCTGGCTGCAGTCTATTCAAATCCCCCAGCTTGCCTTGGTAGTGCAAAGCTCAGCAGCTGTTTAAGAGACCCTGAGGATGTCTGACCAACATGCTTATTTATAAACTTTGTCCCATGTTTTGAGACAACAAATAGAGGTAATAAATACCATTCTGTGGAAGAAAAGCAAGGAACAGATACACTTGGACAACGCTCTGCATGAATATACAAAAACCTGCTGTGATTTGGAAGCTTAGATGTGCCCTAACATACTGCAATTATTAAGCCCCAGGTATTAGGGAAATCACATCTGTCCATGTTGCACAGCTGAATTAGCTAGGCTGGTCTCATTATCCAATAAATAGGCAGCTTTCATGTATTTCTCAGATTTATACGTGTGGTGATACTTAGAAGCAAGTTGTCAAAAGTACTTTTGTCAAAGGTGGTGTTTAGAGCTGATACAAAGTACACAGGGGAAGAATAATCCAGATTTTGTAGTCCTAAAGGATGAGATTTGCAAAGCTGCCTCAGGACTTTCTGACATCCTGTTCCTATTCAGGATGAATGTATGAGTTGGAAAACGCAGCAAGGGCTTGAACTTCTTTAGATTAGGGGGATGATCCCCCATCTTAGCTCAAAGAAGATTCCTGCAGAAGACAAGGGGGGTTCTGTATGGATTAGGGGTGCAGAACTGGGCTGACAGGTTGGTTGCATACAAGTGTTTTTAGGTTTTGATATCCTCCTTACGGCAATTGCAGCTCTTCTGTCTCTCTCCCCATTAGAATTCCCGAAAGAAGCATATCTTCACCTGAGTAAATATTCTGCTCCTGTCTTCATTTTTACACATGAGCGTTCCACTTTGTGCTAGAAGCAAGCTACGGTAGCAGTACTCTGGGGATGCTGCTCTAATAGATTCACAAGGTTGACTTGTTTAAGTGGGATTTCATTGTATTACACAGAGGATTTTTTCCTAAGGATGTGATTATTCCAGGACTGATCCTACTGCTGTGATATGACCACTTTTGGCACTGTGCATGCATGGCATGGGATTAGTCTTATGGCACCGTATAAAATGACTTAGACATGTTGTCTTACTTATTAGCATGTGGTATTGCAGATCATTTTACAAAGGCAACAGCTGCAACCATTACTCCTACAGTTATGCCATAATTTGGTATGTCAAACACCTCTATATAGTGCCGGCAAGAGGAACATTTATTCGTCTCACTTGTCAATACATTTATTTCCATCTTCTTATGCTTTTCCGTAGTAAAACAATCCATTCTCTTCATACAGCTCGCTTTCCTGGGAGCTGATGAGAGGATGCAAAAGCAAAGGTACTCAGGAGCTGTGGAGATTAGCACATTGCAAGACCCTGTACAGAACCGTTTCACACAAATTAACGTTATGAGCACTATTGCTATCTTCGTCATGACAAATAAGTCAGCTGTTCTGTGTACAGCACAATCCTTTACCAGTGCCACATTTACCTCAATCATTTGCCACTGACTTCAGCTGCAGGGAGCCAGGATCTCTGAGTATCCAGCTCTGCATGGAGGCTGGGGAAGGATCAGCAGAGGCTGCATGCTCAGTCCCTCAGAGGGTACCCCTGCTTGCAGCTGGGCTCCCCAGCCAGATAGCTCTGAACCACAGCAAGTCACCCCTTGGAAAAGAGTGAGTGCACCAGCTCCAGCATATGCAAACCTTGACTTGCCCCAGGCAGGATGGCTGCCATTCAAATAGGAACAGTGTATCAGACAAAAAGGGGGGCCTCTGGGTCATAGGACCCTCTTTGGGACTCCAAGTATGTTGGGTGAGTGCAGTGACATGAGCTAGTCACTTCTGGCATTTACACCCTGCCCTTAACCTTTCTTAAAGCGCATTCTGCCCCACAGCACAAACTACCCAGAATACAGGCTTGCTGAGTGAAGGATAACCAGCCGGTAAAAGAAGCCTGAGATGATACTTTTCTTCAGTTTCTCTTCAAGTGATAAAATTGCCTGTAGAGTCACAGGTTCAGTGTGACCCAGCTGTGCAGGAGGGCTAGCACAAGATGATCTCAGGGAATGGGAGGTAGATATAAAGCTTTCCTCTGCCCTTCTATAAACTCAGATTCCTGCAGGAGGTCGGAGGCAACTTCTCTGGGCGAGTTCATGCTGCCTTATCCCTCTGCAACAGGTTGGCTCCACCTCAGTCCCAGCTCTTCATGGCCCTCTCCCGCACTGACAATGACCAGCACACAAAGTTCAGCCAGAGGAGCTTTCTGTGTGAGCACGCCTTAGTCTGCATGGCGAAAATGAGCTGGTTCCAGTGTAACGCATGTTAAAGCCTTCACCAAGGCTGCCCATTTTGGCCTAAACGGGCAAGGAGCATTCACAGAAGACACCCACCAGCAGACCCAAGGAGGTGGACTGTGCCAGAGCAGTCGTGAGGAGCAGCTGGGGTTGGCCCCAAGGTGGCTGCCACTAGAAGAGGCTGTGTTTTCAAGCCATGCCCTGAAGTCATATCTAGTGAACTGCTGCAAGAGACAAACACACTGTGACTTTGGAGCTGCCCTTGAAAGGAGAAGGATTCTGCCTTGAGCCCTCTCACAGTTAGCCTAGCATAAATCAGTACAAGCTGGCATTTTGCAGCCGTCCTGTCCCTTCCACCCCTCTCCTCCACATGACTTATTTGCTTTGAAAGAAGAAAGAAGAAGGAAGGGAGATGGGGGTGGCGGAAGGGGATCCAGACTGCAACCTGCAGCAGCTGACATTTTTATTGTCTTTTAATTAAATAAGCCTCAGACACAAGAGCACATGCAAATTCCCCTGTGTGCCCTCCTCCTCCTCTTCCTCTTAAAAACTCATTAAGGAAGAGGACCACAATCAAACCAGGAATGCAAAGTTGCCTCTCCTACTTCCAGGCTGTCCTCTGCACATTTTTGCCTGGACAAAAGGTCACTGCAGAACAATGCAAGATGGCTACAGCTGCCTTTCGTCCTGTCGTCAAAAGGCAACAAGAGAAATCCACTATAAGTCTCCTTTTCCTCAGCAGTCAGTGTGCAAGTCGGGGGAAGTGTGCAAGTGTCGGAAGTAGTTTGTGCTTTCAGACATCCTGCTTTCTTTTCCAGTTTAATAACAGCCTGAAGTATCTCTGTCCAACAGATCCACTGGAAGCCACAGCTGAAGTAAGAGGGGCTGCATTTGTGTTGCGGTATTCTCTGATGAATAGCAATGCCCAGCAGGGCAGCAAGGACAGAAGCTGATGCCCACCCTACTTATCTTTTCTAGACTAGACCTGGACTGTAGGTGGGATCCTGGCTGCAAGAAGCATCTTACTCCAATGCTTCATGGGCTGCTCTTTGCTTCGAGGCATTTTTCTTGCAGGTTCAAGGGCCTCTAAGTGTGTAAAGGCCACCCCTTGCTCTACACACAAGTAAATGGGATCCCTAAGATCCACCTCTGCAAAAAGAGGAAAGAGCCATCTGTACAGACTCTGCAGAAGGCACGCCCCTAACAGATGTTAGTTACCTCCCCTTTGGAGGTAAGTTAGAGCAGTAGTTATGTTAAAATCAGGCCTAGGACCACAGTGATACAAGTGTAAACCCTTAGCTAATTTTGTGGTGAACATACATAAACACACACGTGCATATTTGTGGTGCCATTTATGCATTGTGGCCACTATGACACATCTGGCTTGTAATCTCACCCACGCTTTTGTCTTATGGAGGTTCTTGTGGGGCTGGGACAAGAGACTAACTTTATCCAGTCCCCTCTGTCCATACCAAGGCTGATCTCTTTCAGCAGGTGTTGCCCCTGCACAAGGGAAGACCCCTCACAGGAGAACAGCCAGAGGTAGAATAGGATGCTAGCACTGACCTATGAGGGGGCCCAGCACAATTGAGAGAAAGTCCTTGAAATGATCTGTCAGCATTTTCCTTTTCCCACCAGGGATCTCTGGGGAGAAAGCATGGGGTCACTGCCTCAGCTCTGAGAGACACTGTCCTCCCAAAGCACTTGAGGGCCAGGTGAATTTATTTGCTATTGCACCATTTTTCTTTGCAGATCTGACAGCTCATAATACCTCTGGTGCCTGACAGCCCCACTCTTCTCCAATTGATAAATAATCTCTCTCTGATTTGAGCAACCAAGGAACATCTTGAGCCTGTCACACTGGAGAAGATCCATCAGTCTCTCGTGCCACAAGTGAGGTGTTTGAAAAATGCTGTTTGTGCAACCATTCTGGGGTATTAATTCCTGGCATCCTACTTGTATTTTGATTGTTTCTCGAAGAACAACAACATATTTTAACTCTTTGCAAATGAAGCAGCGTTCTGTTGTTATGGTAACTCAAGTACTAAAAATAATGTAAAGAAAAGACCACCTTTAATTGATATCATAAGAAGTTGTTATGGTAACTGGAATTTTAAAAGTAACTAGGTTAACTCCATTTCTTTTCATCCAGAGCTCTGCATAAACAAATTCTGATTAAAATATCAGGTTTAATTTAATCAGTTAATTAATGTCACTAAATGTCATTTATCTTATAAGTCTCATCTATATTCAGTGCAAAATTACCTAACTTGCTGAGTTCTAACTATTCAGCCATCAATCTGATATTTTGGAATAAGATGACTGTACAATTTATTTTTGGTCATGGAGTGGTTAAAAATGAATGCACTGCTTTTATATCATGTGAGAGGCCTAGTTTTTTCCTCAGTAGCACAGGTGTAATGCCATCAGGTAATCCTCCTATGAAAGTCAAGTGTGTGCTATATGAATGAAGGCGCATGCTCTGCTGACTTCTGTATCTCTCCAGAGCAAGTATCTTTCAAACCCTTCTCTACTGTCTGTCTCACTTCTCCACAGTGTCCAGACTTTCTGTCTCTGTACCCTCTCCCTCCAGGCTGTCTCACCTTTCTGTCCAAACCACTCTCTCCTCCCTCCTCTGTCAGAACTGACAAATCATTTCCCACCTTAGCCCCCTAAATCGGTAATGACATTTCCTCCACTGCGGGTGTATTTTCCTCTTTCAAGAGCCGCCTGTCTCTCCGTTGCACAGTCTTTGCCATTTGCATCAGTTGTACCTCCTTTGCTCAGTCCCGTCCTCTTTGAATGTCCCAGATTGTCCCACGAGCGCTTCCAGTGCACCCCGAGTTACTGCAGCCAAGCCCAGCTCTCTGTCCATTCCCCTGGCAGGTTCCTTTGTAACTTACTTTTACCTTTTCTGCCAAGTTTAATCTCCTTGTCCTTGCTATCCACAATCTGAACTGCATAGATCCTGGTTACCTCTCAATTCTCTCCTCATTTTTTCACAGATAATAGAGTGAAAGGCCAGGAAAGGTTCATTATGACCATTTAGCTTAAGAGGCCACAGAATTTCATCCAGGAATTTCCATGTTGAACCTATAACTTCTGTTTGAATGATTAGTGTGTCTTTTACAGAGGCACCTAGTCTTGATTGAAAGACTGCAACTAATAGAGAACCCACTACATCCCTAGATAGCTTGACCTAAAGATTTAACCCTCCCCATTAAAAATAAATGCATTATATCTTTCATCCAAATGTGGCTTGCCTCAGCTGACAGCCCTTGGACCTCTCTATGGACCTGAACATTTGAACAGTTCACCTCAAGGGAAAAAATTACTGCGGGTCAGCTTCCTTGTGGTAATCACCCCTATTCATGCTCTTACCTACAGCAAACTACAATAATGGTGAGATGATTTATTAGGGAAGCCTGTCTCCCAGGATAAGAGGGGTAAATACACACTTGCAGAGAGGGGACAAACAGCTTCTGCAGAGCAGCTGGTATAAGGCAATCTATTTTTCCTGGTACCTTGTCTGTATGTCTTCCTTTCTGCTGCAGTTTCTTTCCCAGATGGAAGATTAGCGTCATAAATTTTCTCACGATATTGATGCTTATACATCTCAGTCAAGTTACTTCTTAACCTTCTTTTGGATAATCTAGAAAAGACTTTTAAGAGCTTGTTAAGTCTCTCATTGCAAGGCAGAATTTCCAGGTCTGGGAATCATTCTTTCAGTTGCTTTTGTACTGCTTCTCCAGTTTTCTGCATCTTTTCTGGATGTCCAAGCATGAGCACTGGAAACAGAATTGAGCAGACCCCTCCTGAGCCCTACTAAATCCCTTTGTTTACTTGCCCAAGGATTGCATCAGCCTCTGTACCACCAGCTTCCCAGTGGGAATTCACATTCATTTGTTCATCCAAAATAGCCCCTACAACATTTCCAGAATTTCTGCTTTCTAGTTCGCAGTCTGAAACAAAATATAACCTGCATTCTTGGTTTGCGTATATGTGACCTTCCCAGTGGCTATATGTATACACCAGCTTTCTAAAAGAATCCAGCTTGTGAAGCAATCCAGATCTTGCCGTAAGAATGCTCTGTCCTTATTAGCATTTCTTATCATTCCAGAGATGTTTATTTAATCTGCAGAGTTTACCAGCAGTGACACCTTCTTCCACCTCAGTTTTAACTTCTTTTGCATTTGCCTCCAAGCTTTCAACCTTGCCTCCTTGTCTGCTTGTAAATCTCTAGCTTTCTAAGCCACAACTCCGAAGCAACAATTTCCCAAAAGCACCGAGCCTGCCTCCAGAGCAGTGCAAGCAAATCATAAGATTGAAGAATCCCCATTAAAAAAGAAAGCACAGAAATTACCGTTTAAGGGAAACACATGGAAAACTGCCCTAGTCAGCCACAGCATATGCCAGTGTACTGCATCCACTCTTTAATCAGTGCCTGGCTATTCTCTAACTGTTTGAGTCAGGTCCCTGTGTTGCAAAGCTTCTTGCATACAGTTAATACTATCAGCGTATTATTATAAATCATACTAACAGCAAATGCACCTGCAGTATATGGCTTGTAAGCACAAGCATGCAAACAGCTATGAATTAATCTATTTGCCTTTTTTGATGTACTGTAATCAATCCATAAACCAGTTGTGGAAAGGATTGTGCTTTGTTCTTATGAAATGGAAAATTCTCCAAGTGCAAGTGGTTTCATATCAAATGCTTCTCCAAAAATTAAGCTTTTAATTTAATCAACATGAGTTTAAAAAAAAAAAATAAATCTTTCTCCCTTACAGCTGCCAGCTAGAGAGAAACAGATTTTACTCTACATTTAAAAAAAAAAAAACAACAGCCAAGAAAAAAGCTACCATGTCTTCCCTTTAAATGTTTGATTGCCATTCATGACACTATTTGTTGTAACTGTCCTGCTTAGCTCCCTCATTGAAACGGACATTTCTAAATTTTTGGCAACATCTCTGCTCCCAGCTATTGCTGGGTCTGATATTTTGCTTTCCCTGCATGTATGATCTTCAGCTGATATGAATGTTGTTACCTGCTTATACTGAGAGTAGAATATTATTACTGATGACATTTACTGAATAACTGAGAGGAGGATGTTAACTGGAGTCCTACAAATTTATGCACCAAGCATTATTTATTATTACTGTGGAGTTTATGGAGAAGCCAAATCTCTTGTGCCACTCTTAAAAATTGACCTCAAATCTTTAGTCACTGGATTTATGGGGAGGAGATTTCTTGAGTGAAATGGCAGGGAAAGAGTCACCAAATGTTATTGGTTAACACCAATGAGTAAACAGCTTTGGAAAATCACAGATCACCAGATTTACTCAGTGCTCTAGCTAAAGTCCCGTGTCTTCTACCACACACTGAGAGTGTCTATTATTAGAGGATCCCTAGGAGTTTAAAAAATGCAGATGATTTTTAATATTTTGTGTTTGAGGTTTACATAGCAAAGCAACTGATCAGAATGTGCAATCCATTTTCTAAACAGTAATTAGGTTAACAGAACATATTCATCATTTAATATAGTCATTAGAGATGACTGGAATTAATCTTTTTCCTGTAGAAGCTTTTAAGAACCTTCCCCTTTATCTTTTTCAGAGAAGTTTCAAGGTTTTGGCAAAAAATCAACCCCTGAGTATTTGCATTCTAAAATACCTCTTTGGCATTTGTGGTTTAAATATCTCCCACTCCCTTCTCTGTCTCTTTGGCACCACGGCTATATCCCAAGTCTCATGGTGTTCTGCCGCCACCTTTCTTGCTGATCCTGCTGTGGGGACATGCCCTGCTACTGTTACAAGCACGATCCCAGCCCAGGGCGAGCTAGAGAACAACAGGTTTGATGTGGGGCATCACATCACAATTTTAGAATCAAGACAGTTGGGGCTTGCTCATATACTTCTTTTTGACAAATAATAGGAAATTTCTTTTGAAAGCAGATAGCTTTCAGCTTTGTTTGAATGTAATTTTCTTTCATAAAGGCATTTTCAGGGCAGATTCGTGGAGGAACTCTGGTAATCATCACATAAAAATTTGATTAATGCTGTTAGAGCATAAAGTCTCCCTTCCTGGGGAACCCAAGCCATGGAAGTACGTGATGAGGTACGTATGAACCTGACACATGGGACTCCGGTACCAACAGAAGCACTTTGCTGACCCAGCACCATGACTGAAATCTTTTATTTACAGGTATTAAGTGTCTGTTCACAGCAGAGTGCAGAAATAGTTACTATACGTTTTTCCCAGTCCACATAGGGAGAGGTTTGAAGTCTTGGCCCAGCCAGAGATTGTAACATCAGAAAAATATTTGGAAGCGTAGCTCCAACTGAATGAAACTGCAGCCAGGCCAAGCTTGTGTACAGACATTGAAGTTACCAGGGGCACAACAGCTGGAGGACAGGCAGGGGAAGCCAGAAATTGCTCAGCTGAATCCTCTCCAGACCATGTTTGACATGTTATTTATCTTCTTCTTTTGCAGGTCTCTCTTGCCAACAAAGTGGGGGAGAGAAGTATAGCTCAAAGAGCTGTTTACTTTCCTGTTGAATGAACAATTTTGAATGATCAAGATCACTCTACAAGGATGAAAATGCAACCTTGTCTTGCTAAAACAAACAAAAAAAAAGATAATAAATTAGGTTAGCTCTTCAAAAGTTTTTCTACCTCCAGGAGAAGCAATGGGACTTAATTCCACCTGTCACTCATTCCCCTTTCAGTAGGGGACCTTCTATCAGCTACCACACCAAAAGCCTCCCTATCAGACAAAGCCAATGTCTTCAGAAGTGACATGCATAGATGTCTGTACGGCTGCAGCATCCACAGGCAACCCACAGCCTCTAAGCACTTTTCAAATCAGTTGGATGATGGCACAAAATCCCTTCTTCCCGGTGCCATCATCTGCTGTGCATTAGTGGGCATATGGGATAAAGACCAGCCAAGCTTCTGGCCTCTCTGCCTTTAATCCATTCCCTCTGCAAAGCTGAATCCACTCTGCAACCCTGACACTGCCAGGCCTGTCTCTTGAACGTGTGCACTGGGAGAAACCAGTGGGTGCACTGAGAATGTGACTTACACTGGGACTCCAAAAGGTATGTAGAAAGTACATAGTGTATTAGACGTTGTAATACCTAATAATAATCCATGTGAATATTTTGCAACCAGGTGTTCCAGATTATTCTTTCCCAAAACATCACAGTTAAAAATATTCAATTCTGCTGTAATTTGTCTTCCAAGTTCCCAGGGAACCAGCCAGTCCTCACCAAACATTGCAGCTCCAGTCAGGCCATTCTGCCCAGCAACAGATTTTGAATTTGGTTATATTATGTTGAGAACATGTTTGTGAAGTTCAAGGCAGACAGAATGCAGCTCCTGGGCATACACTGGCAGCGTATGCACTGGCTTCTCCAGGCCCAAAGTAATCCCAGAGCAAACTTCCCCACAAAATGGACTCTAGATTCCTTCCGGATTTGGGTTAAACTGAACTGTTTCTTCCTTTGCTACACTGGCAACTTCCAGCCAGCTCCCCACCCAATTGCATATGATGTCTGAAGAAAAACAATTCCTTGTATTTACAGGGAGTACTGCAAGCAAGAAGCATGAAGTTACATAAAGGATTTTCACTCCTTCAGAAATGAATAATGAGCAAGATGAGCTGCCCAACAGAAAGAATTGCCCTTGATTCAGTGGATTAATTTGCTCGATAGCATGAAATAAGACAATTTAAGGGAAATTAGAATTAATATAAAACATTTGTCTTCAGACACGGTTAAACAATAACATGGAGGAGTATGACAGTCAACAGGGTGTACAGAGAGGTTTAGACTAATACTGCAGCCATCTTAAAAAAAAGGTTTGATGCCAAATATTGTGTATATATTTTTTCTTATCACAACACATTTGCTATATTGCTAGTGGGAAACCATACAACCTTGTTATAGAGAGGCAGACTGACAAACATACTTGCTTCTGCTTACTATTTTACCTAACCTATTAGCAGCATTTGCTTTAGAGTAACACCCAGGAAGACAGGTCATAGACTGGCTCACTACTTTGCAAGGTGCTACACAAACACAGACTACAAAGACTGCCCTTGCCTTCAAAGAATTTACAGTCTGATATCTCTCCTTGCTCCGCCATGAAGTGCTACATCTGATGGGGAATGTCCACAGAATCTTTTCATTTTTTCTCAGCATGTTTCTTTGAAAATCCTGCTGCTGCTTTTTTCATTGTTGTATTATGAGGGACAAATCTCTGTGAGTCACAGGTCTCTTCTCCTTTTCCGAGTCACTTTTCTTTGTGCTTTGCACCTGCTCTGTCACCTGGTCAGAGGATGACATTCTCTGGTTTGTATACACAGCGTGGTGGAGATAAAGCTCCGGGGTCTCCAGTGATGTACAAGTTCACATTCCCACGCATGGATAGGTGACCTGAATCCATAACTAGCCCTGGCAGCAATGGGTGACAGATTGCCTTGAGTGCAATTTTACCATGGTACACAGTGTTACTAACACTGTAAGCTGCTCTTCAACCACTGTGAACATGGCAGAACAGCCAGCATGGCCTCCTCCTGTGGAGATTAGGTCAGAAGATAAATTGCCATGGGAGGGCTTTAATACACTGCCTACATTTTTAAAGTCCTGCTGCCTAGCAAGTGGATGTCCCTGGGCATATCACCAGAAATATTTATGTATGGATGGACATGTTCCCCATAAATATTATTGTTCACAGTTAAGTGGGTAAATGTTAGAAATAATAATAAAGAAATCTATATGAAAGGGTGACTCAACCTAATCACATGCCTGATGTTTGGGACTCAGCATCTCAGCAAAATGGCTCCATGATGGCTCACAGAGTGAGAAGGAACAAGAAAGACAATAAACTGCATTCCTCCTAGCCGTAGCTCATATCCAGCAATTCAGCAGCAGGTGAGTTCCTGGCCATGAACTGCACCAAGGGCTGGGTTCAAGGAGGACTTACACCATGCCCAGAAGGGCTAACCTAGACAGTTCAGATGATTGTGGCAGTCAACGGATCAGGCCTTTAATGGAAAGAGATATCATTTATGGCTCCTATGATAAACATCTTGTTTGAATGCAGCTACAGAGAAAGCAGGGGGTGGCTCTCTGTCTGCAGCCCCCATCCCCTGTGTAACCCATGGTGGCCTGGGGAAGCTGCTCAGAGAAGGAGAGCTGCAGGCTTGGCTCTTTCTTTTCCCCAGGCACTCCATGACTGCCATGACAGCATGTGTTACACAGCCCTTAAGAGCTACTGGGGTGACATCCTGCTTGGGAGCAGCCAGTCCTTCACAGCAGCCTGGACCATGACTCCAGGTGGCAGAGATTTCTTCTCACTCACCTGCCCTTCTACATGCTAAACACCTAGTGCCCTGGGACTTACCTCTCAGCTCAGCACTGTGGAAAGGGGGCAAGTCTTTTCTTCTGGGACTTAGAAAGGGGCAGGGGTGTAAGCATACACCCCTCCCTCCACTGCTAAATGAAACCAGTCCACAGCTCCATCCTAGTAAGACAAGGAGGCAGCAGAGGGTTGTGAGGTGGGCTTGGAGAGGGTTAAGAACAACTGACCTACGGCTGCTACTGGCTGTGCTTTGCTCTCCCAGCTGAGAGAACACAGTCAGCAAAGAGATTTTTAAACTTCATTTTCTCTGTCTACAGGTGCCTGTCTTCCAGTATTAGTCTAGGGAACTGCACACCAATTACCTCATATATTCACTGAAAGTGCAGTACAATACAACTTATTGTTATATAGTGTCCTTGATAGAAAGCCCCATGAAATGCTTGACAGTACTATTGGGTCCATAAAAGTGTGCGTGGTCATGAATACATGTGAGGGTTCAGTCCCTTGCTCTTGATTCCTGTTCTCTGCTGGAAACCACTCTGTTACAATTCTCTCAATTTCAACACTGAGAGGAGGTGGAGGAAGGGAATATCACAGCTCTGTGTCACTGTCTGCAAATGTACAAGGACAGAGAAGGGCCATCCTGCTAGACCTGAGATAAATGGACCCCAGAGACACACACAGACATGCAAATACAGAGCCATGAACACTGACCCATAGCTGACCACTGGTGACCAGCCTGTCCCTCAGCACCATTAGGGCTACAAAAGTGAGGAGTCGTGCACTTATTGCTGCAGCAGAAGGGACCGGATTTTCCATGGCAGCGCTTTGGCTCAGCCACACGTGCTGTACACAAGCAGCATAATCTAATCTTTGCAGCACTCAGCAAATGAAGACCATAATGTCATATCATGAATCACCTGTTTTCTCCAGCACTGGGCCCACATGAAAAAAAGGATTTTGCTTTCCAAATTTCAAATTATTTGTAACCATTTGACTAAACTCATTCCTAAAAACCACAATAAAAAGTCAGTGTTGTGGTTCTATCATGAGGCAGCTGGGGCTGGAATCAAATACCCAGCTGTGAGGCTGGAGACAGACTTAGCTGCCTAATACAGCATCTATGCTCAAAAAATCTGTGAGAGATTCACGGTGTGCCTGACTTCCAGGGCTGCTAGTTTTGGAGTCTCTGTAGAGTCAGTGGAGAGGGACAGACATGAAAACTAAGGGGTCATCAGAGGATTCTGGGGTGCATGGAGGACCACTCCTCAGCACAGACAAAGCAGCCCATGAAGGAGAGGCCACCCCACTACCGGGGACTCATCCCAGGAGACACCTAAGGTAGGTAGAAGTCAGGACAAGGCAGGGGAATGTGTTGCTCCTTCCCATCCAGTGACCAGCTCCCCTACCTCATCCTAGCCATAAAGTTTAAAGGGATCCAGCAGGTGACATCTTGTGACTTCTGAGGGGCAGCTTCCACTCTAGGTCTTTTAGAAACCATTCAAGGCCCAAGGAAGAAGGTCAGCCAAGGTAGTTCTTTCTGTTGCAGTGAGCATGGCTGCAATATACCCATGTGCTGTGGCTCAGGCTCAGGGATTTTCCTTAGGTTTGTAGGAATATTTTGCAGAAATTAGACAGGTTAGAAGTACCCAAAGACTTTGATTTCTTCTTAATAGGCTGTTCTCTGTTACAAGCCTTGAATTTTCTTTGCAATAACCAAGGCACAGACAAAAAAATCCCACACTTAATTAGGCCTGTTTTTCATTAAAGCTGCATAGAAATTCAAAAAAGACAGACAGAAAAGACAAGAAAGCTAGAACCTCAAAAACTTGCCCATAACTAAACTTCACACATTATTATCCACATAAATAGGCAGTCGTCTCTCAAATGTTTTAACAAGCAGTTGTTAATGAACTATATTGCAGAGCACTGACAAGTCTAAAGAAGAATGATCCAATGCCATTTTAAAAGAAATCACAATTCTCTCTGTTATGTGGTGCCCTGCCTAGTGCTGGGAGCCCCTGGTGCTAGATGATGTCCAGAGAGAGGACCTGTCTTGAGGATCTTATAAAACCTGAACCCTGCAAAGCATTAGCTGTGCTTCAGTGACTGGGAGGTGAAGGAGGGAAGGGTTCGCTGAAACTTTAGTTAAACTTTGATATATTAGCATTTTCAGGGGAAAAAATGGGGTGAAAGTATTTTCAGGCTGACCCTAAACGTTGGTGAACAGAAGAGTGGAAGAAATTTTGTTTTGGGTTGAATGAAAATTTGGATTCAAACAGTTTTGCTGATCTGTACATTATGTAAATAAGATCAAAATAGAATGGAAGTTTTAAAATAAAAATGTCATGCTGACAACTGAAAATCAAAATGTTTCATTAGAAAAAAAGACCAAATGGAGATAATTTGAGTTTTGGGATTTTTTTTTTTTAAACACAGCTAGTAAAATCAACATTTATTTGAAAATTACCTTGGTGCCATGAGATCAGGCCATGTAATGCTCACCCAGGGACATGTGTTGTCCTGTGTGATGCCAGCCTAGGGCTGATAACTCTGCAGTTGAGGGGATGGGAGACTAAGCATATCACTATGCTCCTGGAGAGCCCTGCTTCTTCTGTACCCAGCCAGCTTGGTCCTGACCAGGCCCTGCAGAGTGCCGTAGCAGTGTTGTTTGAGTGGCTTGGGGATGGTTTGCCAGGCGATGGAGCCCTCTCACTTGTTTCTGTGGCTCCTGAGACTGGATTCAGCAGTTCTCAGCTGACCAACCCCTTCAACTTCAGCAGGAAAAAAGCAAGGTTACCTACCCAGTGCCCTTTAATTTCACTTGCCTAGTGCTGATAATTGGAAAATGAATATTACACAGGCAGCAGAGGGTGGCTGCAGTGGGTTGGATATAATCAGCATCCCTGTGCATTTCTAAGTTAGTCTTGTCTTATTTTAATTCTGGTAGTATTTCTGTTTAGAGCCAGCTCATTACAGGAATCTATTCAAAGGCTGGAGACTACATCCAAAATGGAAGTAGAAAAAAAAGGGAAAAAAATGAGCATAATGTGCTGGCTTTTCACCTCCCTCTGCTTCTTTCCCTACCAAATTAACAGCAAAGACCTTTTAAAGCACCTCACGTAGGCACCCTTGTTATCATAACTGTCCTGCTGGGGAGAATCAAGCCTTGAGTGCAGTTGCACTGAGGTGACTCCCACTGCCGGATCAATAGCTGGCAGGGCTCCTCAGCAAAGGAGCTGACAGCAGCGTTGCAACCTGCCGCTTGGAGCACTCAGCATCCTAATTCTCTGCCGCATGCAACCCCAGGAAGCCCCAAGAAAGGGGAATATGGGGCACAGCACAGTGGATTCCTCTTTTCCCCCATTTCTGGCCACCTTTGTTTATATGTGCTAAGAGGTTCAACAGGCATTTCAAAATGTCGGGAAGCAGGACAAGAAAAGGAGGGAGAAAGACTTATATGCTGCCTGCCTCTATTTTATAATATATTTATATGGGGGGGGTACTGGGGCATTACTTTGTATCTGGTTTGAAATACTGTTTTTTTTTTCCATAAACAGAATGGCTTCAGAAGGAGAATGCTAAGCAGAACAGAGAAGTGACACATCATTTATCCAGGTTTTGTTAAGTAATCAGCTAGATTCCTTGGTGATCAATCTCTCCCCTTCAATTAACAGCAATAAATTCCTCATATTCAAAACAATGCTGGACTTTCTTCTTACTTTACATTATTTATGCAGTATGTTTGTTATTCTTGTCCTTAAAGCAACTTTATATATTATGTCTTGTTTCTCAGCCAGAAAAACAACTTGCCACTGCAGAATGATCTCAGCAGTATGTTATCTCTGCCCGTCTGATCCCTGCTGTGTAATGCACACACACACACTGCCCCTTAGAGGTGACATCCAGTCATGGCCACACGGAAAAAAAATCACAGCTATTGAGATATGTTTTGATTGCAGCATGTTCATGTAATTTTGACCAGCTGGCTGGCTTACCAGAAAGAGAGTCTGATACTTTTTATTTAGAATGAATGTCCCTGTTTTGATCTCAGATAAGCAGTGCAAATCTGGCATAGCCCCTTTGATTTCAGGACTGATTTTTGCAATGGACATATCTGATGTCAGGTTTCTGACCCCAGCTCCTTTTCCTGAAAACTCTGTCATGTAAAGATAAAGAATTGCAACTGCAGCCACTGTGCCTTTCC
This sequence comes from Morus bassanus, assembly GCA_031468815.1. Taxonomy (NCBI): domain Eukaryota; kingdom Metazoa; phylum Chordata; class Aves; order Suliformes; family Sulidae; genus Morus; species Morus bassanus. The sequence continues at coordinate 29,117,576 of CM062574.1, read as the reverse complement.
AGATGCTGCTGGACATGGCCACGTTTGGAGTACAAGAAACCCCATGGCAACCGGAGGCAAATTGACATGTTGCCATCCACCTTAACAAATGAGTATGGAAATGATGAGAAAGGAAACAGCAGGCTAAGCCTATTACTTCATCAACTGCTACAACAGCCGCCAACCCTATTACTGCTGTGCTCTGTGCTTCTGTTCTCGCTGGGGACGCTGCCTCAGCGAGGCAATAGGCATCCTCATGGACAGCATGACAGTGACAGCCCAGCCAGACCTTGACCACCTCAAGGGACAGTCTCTTGTGTCAAGTGCCTTTCTGTCTCCTGCCCTGATGGAATAATAAAGAAAATCTGTCCCATTCTTTTAATCAGCAGCTGCCTCTGACCTCCCAAGCCAGGCGGGGTAGGACACATACAGACAGGGGAGGAAGTGAAGAGCAGCAAATGCTTTCTTGTGTCCATCTGCCTGATCTGACAGTAATTTCTCTAGCTAGGATTTTACATTAAGCAAACCAATGTGTATGTGTCTCCTGTGCAGGGCTGGAGGTGGGGAACGAGCAGTAAGCTGTGTGGGACACAAAGCCATCATGTAAGCATGCTGGGAAATGAGGCATTTAATTTAAAATGAGCAGAACTAGGAGCTCTGGGCTGGCAAGAATTGCGGGCCACTCCCCCAGCAAGAGCTAGCACAGCATCAAGTTATGGGTGGACTTCGCATTGAATTTTCAGCCTGCCCTTTCACTCCCTGGCCAGGAGAAAGCAGGCATGCAGCAGAGGGCTGGGGCCACTCTTCATTGCAAAGAAAAAGACTTCACAAACAGGACTTGGCTTTCCCCCATTTGCCCCTTCTTTTGACTCTTGAGGACTCGAAATGCTAGGTGAAGCATCAATGCTTGCATGCTTTATGACTTTTATCTGCACTCTGAGCAAATTGATTGGCCTCAAAGGCAGCAGATCTTCAGGAATGAGCTGACCATTTCTCTAAGCTAGGGATCTCTGAGCAGGAAGTGGTGTGAACTGAAATGGGGAGAATCTCCAGGGCCAAAGAGTGATCCATCATAAAGTCATGATCCAAGAGCTGGAGAAAAAACATGGGTTTGGCCCTGCTATGGCTGGAGGGAGGACAGGTCTGCTGAGAGATGGGAGAGAGACTATGAACCAACTAGGAACAAAGAAGATCTGGCCCAATCTCTGCACAGGAAGCCAGAAGGTGGGTGTGTAGGAAACTGGGGGTGCAGTTTGTCCTGTTATGGCTGTCCATACTGGCATTGGGGCCACTCTGAAATGAAAGGGAAAAGTACAACAACCCCAAAAGGGTGGGATACAGGTCCTTTGGCACCGCAAGTCAATGTTCTTGTTCTACAAATTAAAATAACGACCATTTTGCAAACCATTACAGGAATTGCTCTGCCTGGCTTCAGTGGGAGGAACTGGGACTCATTAATTCTCATCTGACATTCCCTTTTATCTGGTGACTGGGGTCAACCTACAAGGGGAACACCCAGACATACATTAACAAAACAAGAGGTGTGTGCATATGTGTGTAGGGGAAGAGCAAGTTATAAAAATGCTACTTTCCCTTGGGGAGAAACTTGCTACATGAGATTTTAATGAGTAATTAGGTTCTTGGAGACTGTCCCTCTACACAAAATTAACCTAGCAGTGCTAGAGATAGAGGTCAAAGGAGAAGTCATCACCACAAGTGCTCCCCTTCCCTGGTAGGGATGGTCATGTCCATCATGCCTGCAGCTGGATCAAACTGCAGAGCAGTGTGGCTGAGGATGTGCAGAGTCTGGAGGTCAGCAGACCAGCCAGTGCCAAAATAGGTCTTTCTGTACTCGTAACAAAAGCCTCCACCACATCCTCCCTTATCCCACCACTCTCTCTGCTTTTGCTATACTCCTTCCTTTAAACATGCCTTTCTTCCTGCAGAGATACACTGTGGGAGAAACCTTGTCCGCACACGCTCATCTTTGACACAGAGGGCTGAGGTTTCTGAGGGAGATATGCAAACTGTTGCCATGCACAACACTCAACCGACTTCCACACTGACCTTGAGCAGTCCTTCACCAGAGGCAGGAATGCTCCTTGGGCTGCTTTTTCTGAGTGCCAAGGATACGCCATTTGCATGTAACTGACTTTGCAGAAGAGGAAGAGCACTCCCTTCCCCTTAAGGCTGCATCTGTGTGTCCTTTCTAGAAGGCAGTGCAGTAGTATGTCTGCAGTGGGCTTACCTGAGAAGGAAGATCTGCCAAGCACTAGGCAGGGACTGAAAGAACTGAGCCACTGACCCAACCCCTGCTTGCACAGGCAACACCACCACACAGATCCCTCCAATAAATACATCAAGCCATTTTAAAATGACAAAACTGTTTTCCAGTACACATTGTAAGGATGCAGAATGTACTAACACACCAGCTACCATCCAAACTCTCTCCGCTACAATAGCAGCTGCAAAATTTTCTTTGTGGCTTGCAAAAAAGTGACTGGATGCAAACAACCATCAAAGCTCCCTGTGAGGCTGTGCTGGCCACACCCTGCTCCCTGGCCTTCCTCCTGCTCCTCCTCCTGGGGAGAACAATGGGGCTTTGTCAGCACCAGGAGGAGTGAACACTAGCAAAGCACAATGGCCTTTTTTATCCTAGCTTCAAGGCATTTGTGGTTGGAAAAAGAAATGCATTCATCTTCTAAGAGCGAGGAATATCTATGTTAGAATTGGACTTTGCTCAGAATTCTGTATTTGACCTCTAGGGAATAGATCTGAACATGGATCACAGTGAAAACATTTATCTTACTCTTCTCTTTTTGCTTCAGATAATTTTGAGATCCTGTTCTTGTTCCTTTACCTACATGTTAATTGCAGTGGTGATCTAAGCTCTAACATCTTTAATGTCCTCCCCAGCTTGCAGAACCTCTTCATGTCTTCAGGAAAACAGGTGGAAAAACAGGTTTTCTTATTGCTTGTGAACAAACTCATCTTTAATCCCTGAGGTCCATTTAGCCAGGAAAGAGTTAACACCCACACCTCTCAGTGAACAAATTGGCTCATCCAGGGGAAAAAAAAAAATCCCAGAAAATTGGATGTCAGTAGATTATCCTTCTTCAGATCCATGGATTAGTGTGCTTGGAGAGGGTATCCAAGTGGAAAAGAATGTAATATCACTGTATGTGCAGGGAGAGCCTTCACCTCCACTCCAGCACAATTACACATTTCTCTTATCACAGGTATCACAGGATGCCTACCCTCATGTCTTTCTTCACTTAAGCCTATTATTACATTTTTATAAATATTGGAAAGCCTCTTGAAATTGTGAAGTTTCTTGCCGCAATGGTTCACATATTGGCTAAATCATTTTGTTTCCTCTGTTCTCTGCTCTTCCACATCACTTCCTTATTTGATTAGTTCCCTATATTAAGTGATCAAGACATTGCAACATCCTTCCTCCCTTCAGTTTCTCCATGACACACACACACATACAGGTTTCTACCTACAGCTTAAGGCGAAACAATTATCTTGGATTCCCTTATGCCAGCCTAGAGCTCAAATACCCAAGGAGCCAAAAAAATCACTGTGGACTTTCTGTAGGCTAAGGGAAAGTTTGGAGTGCAGAGAGAAACCAGGAGCCAGTGCATCTGGTGCCAGCTGTGCCTTGAATGCCTGATGTTTCTCCACAGAAGAAATGGTGCAATCAAAGCCAGGGTGGCTGAATGGCAATGTCTGCAGTGCCAGCTCTTTAAGTTATTACAAGTCTTGTGTCAGTGTGACATTTCTTCTTAGAGTCCTGGCCTTGGGATCCAAAGGCTTGTCTGATGTTCTCCGCTTGTTCTTTCTGTTGTGGGCTTTTTTGTTTTGTTTTTTTTTGTCCATTGCTTACTTGCTTGATTTTCCCCCCCATTTATCCTTCATAGTTGTGGAAGAAAGCTTGAAAAAAAGGACCAGAGATCTAGTTTGAAAAACAGAGACTGATTACCGTTAGGAAGAGGATCTCCATCAGATTAAGGGAGGTGACCCTTCCCCTCTCCTCAGCACTGGTGAGACCACAGCTGTGCCCAGTTCTAGGCTCCCCAGTAAAGAGAGACATGGACATACTGGAATGAGTTCAGCAAAGGGACAGAGCATCTGCCATATGAGGAGTGGCTGAGAGAGCTGGGATTATTTAGCCTGGAGAAGAGAAGGCTCAGGGGGACCTTATCAGTGTGTATGAACTCCTGAGGAGGGCAGGGGCCAAGGAATATAGATCCTGACTCTTCCTAGTGGTGCTCAGTGGCAGGGCAAGAGGCAGAGGGCACAAACTGAAATACAGGAAATTTCATTTAAAGAGAAGAAAAAACTTTTTTTCTTTTCTGTGAGGGTGACTAAGCACTGCCACAGGCTGCCCAGAGAGGCTGTGGAATCTGCATCCTTAGAGATACCCCAAACCTGACTGGATACAGCCCAGAGCAGCCTGCTCCAGCTGACCCTGCCTTCAGCAGGGTGTGGGACTGGACTATCTCCAGAGATGCCTCCCAACCTCAGCTTTTCTGTGATGCCGTGATTCTCTAATAGAATGCCAGAATTATGATTTTAAATATTAATTTCTGGCTTTAAAGCCATGTAAAATTCTGGGAGTGGAGCTGATGAGTTCTTTTATGGGACCAATGTCAGCAACATTACGTTAAGTTTTCCCTGAGCTCCAATCCTTCCCCTTAAGTAGACACAAGCTCTGGGACCAGCCCTGGCCATACATTGCACAGCGTGTTAGGTAATCAACTACGTGTTAGGTAATCAACTACAACGGCTTCTCATGGGCGAGATGTGAACATCACTTTAACCAAGCAAAGATGAAGCTGAAGCTTCAACATTGCAATATGCAGTCCCTGGGTAGTTTCCAGTGTGCGTCTTGTATATCTGCTTATTCAAACAACCACATGTGAAACTAAACCTAGAGGTGGAAAAGAGTGAAGATGTTAAGAGTTCTAGATATGAATTTGTTTGAAGTTTGTTTCAGAGATTTGCAGGAGGATTTTCATCAGGCTAATCGACTTTTAAAGGTTTTACACTTTTTTTTGAAAGTCTGATAAGAGTAATCAGTAGCTGTATTTATTCCCCTTCAGTCTTTCACCTGTTTGCTGCCAACAGAGATTTAAAAAAACAGCTTCCTAGTATAAAACAAAAATTTAGAAGCAGTAATGAACCAAATAGATCTATTGCAGAAAAACTCAGACGTTCCTCTTCTTTTTGACTAAAGCTGACCATCTCACATCACAGATACAAACTCTTTAAAAGAGAAAGTGGTAGAAAGCATTTTGAGATGTTTAGGTACTTAGTAGTCCAATGCAGAGAGCTGAATATTCAAGTATAATGAAATTGTGCAAGTTATGAATAATTGTGGAACTTAATCCTGCATTGGGTATTTGATTCAAAAGAGAGAGGTTATTTTTCATTAAATAAGTATATAAACCTACAAAATCAGAAGTGTGTCCTGATTTGGGACAGCTCAGTTTTCTGGGTACCTATTCTGAAACACTGCAAAGAGGTCTGATTTTGGGGAACTGATGAGGGCTACTCCTCTGAAAAACTGTCTCTGAGTGATGCAACCCAAGTGCAAGGATCAGACTGATTCACCAGGTGGAGAATACTGTCCACAGTACAACAAGAATTGCCAGGAGAATTGTCCCTTAAATCCTTTACCCACTGAATTATTGCAGAAAAATGTTTCTCCCTCCAGACACATGCTGAGTTATAATTTGCTCGTAGACTTGAAATTACATTTGGAAAAAATATTCTGAAAAAGGGTGAGGATGGAAAATATTTTGGTTCTTAGAAGTTCAATACTGAGTGGACACCTGAGTGATTATTATTCTACTCTTAGCAATTAACTATTGCTATACACTAGAAAGATGTAATTGTTTGTGGAATGAAAAGAAATTCAGATTTTCTTTTATTTATTTAATCTACTTTTTTTTTGTGATCTCAATCATTTTTTCTTTTTATACTTGATCTCAAGTTTGAGTTACATGATCAAGCTGATCTGTCCTAAGGCTTTTAAAGCACAAGGAATGCCTGTGCACTAGGATACATTCTAATCTTGCTACAGGCACTACCATATTTTACTGTGGAATTGAGCAGACTATCTTGAAGAGAAAATGATGCCATCAGGTAAAGCCAACCAGATTCTCAAGAAAGAAGCTCAGGTAGGCTGTCCTGCTTAGGTCCCTGAAGTTACTCTCCACTGAAGTCACTATCATCTTGGAAAAGAGGACCATTTCTCAATATCTGCAACATACCAACTATGCTGTTGGTGTTCAGTAAACAAATAATTAGAATAATAAATGGAATTGTTTCTAAATATAGTGTTCCACAAAGCTTACAGAGATGCCATCTGCTCTGTCAGGTAGAAAGCTGGAGCCTATAAAAACTTCTGCGTATGCTTATTTTTACACTCTCAAGCAGCCCCAGGGACCATTCAAGCACATAAAATTGAGCAGATATGTAAACATTTGCAGAGCTACAGCTCCATAATTGGTAATTTTGTAGCTACTGTATTTTTCAAGGATCTGGAAAGAAGTTCCATGGCAAAAGGTGCCTTGAGGGTCAACTGAAATAAGCTGTGGACAGCTCATCTCCACTTTCATTGTAGTGCTTAGCTTAATTTGACTGTCTCTGAAACTCACCCAGTTCACAATGGAAGGATGGCACATTCCCAGCGTTTTGGCATCCGAGAGACAGCAGAACATATCTCGCTCCTGCTCAGAGCTGGAAGTGAAAATAGAGTGTGAGGAATCCAAAAGGAAGTTGTTGAATGCATGGCAGATGTTGTTACATTTGGCCTAGCAGTACTCCATGTGGCAGTCACACGACTGCTGATCTCAGCCAGAGAGGTTAATAGGGATGGGCACTCCTACGTGAAGGTTTTCTTTCAAATGAGAGTGGAACAAATGTTATAAGTGAACCAATAACAGCAGGAACAAAAGAAAAAAAATAAGGGGAAGGGAAGCTCAGGGCTAATGGCATGTTGGCTGGGAAAATAGCACATCAACAGCCAAGAAGAGACACAAAACCAAGACGATAATTTCATGGGAAAGTGGGCTGAAAGAGACATTTTAAGACCACCCTATGTACCTCCATCCAATTTCCCTGAGCTTTGGCTGGCACCCACATCTCCTACAAACAAATGCAGAGTGAGGAAACGATACACACTGGTATGAATCATGGATTTCTAGGCCATCATTTATAATGGGAGCTATGCCTGAGCGGAGGTGCATTACTCACATATTGAAGATGATTTATATGGTTTTTACGTAGCTGTTGGGCTTTAATTATTCACTTGATTATCAATAAAAAATAAGCAGTAAGCAGTACAGAATGTTAACATGTCTGAAAGGGGCATGCAGCCACTTGTGTGAAACAAATGTGCACATGCAGGGAGGCATTCCTGTCCTGTCAGCGCCAGGTATGAGGACAAATTCACAAGCAGGATTAGCGCATTTCTTTTCTTTTCCTTCCCTATCCCCTCCCCACCCCTTTCACAAACAAAACCTGCCAACCTGTTCATCAGCTCTCTGATGGCAGACAAATGTTTCAGCAAAACAGGTGCCAAATATCCATTGATATTGACTGAAATTCAATATGACGAAATGAATTGATGTTGGTGTCCCATTTGGTGCAATGCAATATCTGATCAATAGCAAGTAATTGGACATCATTTTGTGTAGGATAGAAAGCTGGGACTGTTACATCACTCTGAGTTATGGATCGTATTAATCACTGCCTAACTGTTTCATCAATGTAATTTCTTTCCATCAACATGCTGTGGCATTTAGAACGTTGGACATAAAACCTCTATACTGTATTAACTTGAAATTAAAAGCTGTGCAGCCCAATGAAATAGAACATCATTACCATGGGTGTGAATAGTGTTCTCACATCGTAGCGCAAAATTATACAACTGGCACCTTTAACAAGCAGAGTGAAGTGACAGGGAAAAAAAAATAAAATAGCAAGAACTCATCTGAACTGGGGGGGATATGCACTCATACAAACCTTTCTCCTCCTTAATTGCAATCAATGCAAGACAAGCAGGGAGAGAAATCCATGATTCTTTTCAGCTTTTGATACTTCACAGGTGTTTGCAAGTTGTGAAACTACTGAAGATATATTAACAGGGCAGGTCTAGCAAAGGGCAAGGCATGGTCTCTCCATCCCCCTTCCTAGCATGGAAATACGTGCACCTCTGTCAGTGATCACTGGGATTCCTATTGCTTACTCTATGCTCTTTCCATTTTAGCGTTCTTCAAGACTCTTTTTGTACTCCACCAGAGGTACGTTTGTGGAGGGTGGTACCATTGCCTCCTATCAGATGACTCAAAGTCACTTTTCTTCCATCACACACTAGCATGAATCCTTGCTTATCATCTGACAGTGAATGAAAGCTTTTGGGCAAGTCAGGTAGAAAACTAGCGCCATTGGCTCTGCCATAGCCAGAGGAGAGACAGCTTTAGTCAGACCGTGGCACAGTGCTGTTCTAAGTGACCAAAAAGCTTTTTGTGAGGTACACTTAAGACACCTGCTTGGGCAACTAGCTGCACAGTCTGGCACTCCACCACTGAACCCAAACCCCATACTGCTGTTTTCAGTAAGATCATGGCAGACAACTAGAAGTAATCCTTTGCTCTTCAGTACAGACATTCACCCAGGCAAACCCCAGCTCCATGCTGGGGCAAGACATAGGCATACACATCCTCCCACACCCTAGTTCCTGTGGTAAATAAGCTGGGAAAAGTAAGTAAAAGGGTGTTTAAGCCAGACCCCTGTCTTTTAGACCATAAGCACAGAGCACATAGTTTACGTCTTGCCCAAGAGGCTGTATGACCCTGTCTAATACCATAGATAAAGTTGGCAGAGAATGGCCTCAACTATCCATTGTTATTACACAGAAAAACAATGGGACTGTGTCTTGCCTGAAGAGAGAACAAGAAGGCAAGTCAACAGCAGAAAAAAACCCGACAACTGGATCTTATTCTCAGAGCACCTGCATTTCCCACTGATATCAGAGCTGCGGGTGCCTGGCACTTCTTGAAATGTAACCAGCTTATTCATCCTGTCTTAGGTGAGAGCATTTTCTCTGTTCTCTGTTTGGTGTGAAGTCTGTTGGGAAAGACAGGATAAGAGCAGATAATAATAATAGTGTTTCAACATCTCTAGCTCATGGTTTCTTCCCATATTTGGTGATTGTTTTCTTTAAGCTCCAACTCTGGGTCTGAGGGAATCTTAGCTTTCTCTTACAAAAATGCTGTCTGTTCCTTTTGATGGGGTAGGAAAACCTGAAAACCTGTCATCCATCAGAACTGAAAAATTATAAACCTAAAGAAAAGAACCTTAAGTGTGCATTACTCTTAAACATCTGGTGTTTTTAACAGTGACTTTATGATTTTTAGGAAGTTCTTATCAGGTTTTGAGTGCTGGAAAAAAAATTATGCTCACTAATGTTTGCTGTTTAGATAGAGACAAAGTCCCAAAAGAAATATTTGTAAGTGCCGCTGGTCAGAAAGAACTTGGATTGTGGCAAAATGGCTTTTATAGGAAATTTTCTGTACTTTGTCCTTGGAACTAGAAACACCACAGACTTAGTTCAGGGGTAGAGGCAAAAGGGAGACAGCAATTTCTTTTATTTCCACCCCTGCTAGGGAAAATACTTCCTTACATGATTGAATTTAAGTATGTGCCAAGATCCTATTAGAACTTGATTTCATATTTCAAGTTTCTCAGTAGGAATGTTTTATTTATGTAGAGCCAAAGAAAATGGTGTGAATATACTTCTGCTTTCACAGCTAAACAATGCTGGATCTCTAAAGAAACCCTGGAGGGAAGTATGTGAGTCCACCTTGGTTATGTTTTTAGCTAAAGAAGTCAGAACTTCATGTTAATGGCGACTTGAGACATTAATTTCCTTTGCCCTCAGTGGCAGACCTATACAGTATTGTATACAACAGGAACTGGTCTCCCATTGAAGATGCACCAGAAATTTCTTCACTGAATCTGCACATGACACATTTTAAAACTATTTCAAGATCAGACAGTGCCTGTGCAGACAAGAGCGCAGGGCTGTAGAGGGGAATAGCACATATTTTTCTTCTTCTGTGTCTGCTTCGGAGGTATAAACATTACTGACAAAATCTTCCGGTCTCCCCTCTCCCCGTTTCTGCTGCTGACACTGGCTGTTCGTGCCTTTAACAGTACAAACTAAATATGTAAATGTGTGCCTGTGGTCTGCAGTTTTTTACATATTGTGCCATTAAAGCTTAAAGTAATCCTGCAACCACTCTTTAGGGAGTGCTCCTTCTGAGCTAAGTCCATTGCAGTCACTGTCACAGCGCAAATCATCTGTGCGCACACCATGCACTTACACACACAGTGCTCTCTTCATTTTTCCACTTCCCATTGCTGCCAGTAGCACCAGTAACTCTCTACTGATATTGGTTGGTGCATTGTAATGGAGAGTTAATCATGACATGGGCAAAGTGGGAAGACCCCTCTATAAGCCCCACAGGAAGTCAACCGTGATTGCTTCATAGCCCCACTTACTTGATTCAAACTCCCCTTCACTCTCCTTCTCTGCTTCCTTTAATCTAAAATGAGAGCTATTCAGAGTGCAAAGGCATTTGCTCTTAGTCTATGGAAAATAACCCCCCATAACCCTGTTGTCTGTTCATGTCACTCAGATGACCAGCCACATCCTCTCTTCAGCGACAGTTCCCCAAGATACACCTATTTTCTACTGCTCTGTTGTTTTACTCCTGCGCTTGTAAGAATGACTTATTTTAGCAACTAATTATACTAACAGCCATACAAAGATAGGGCCAAAAAATGGAAAACCGCTTACAGAAGGAAAATGAAGACACTGGGTTATCTTAAAAAGAACGAGTCCACTACTAAATTCATTGATGCTAGCCTGCTGGGGTTACCTGCCAGAAAAGGTCAAGATGTAATTATGATGGGTGTGCTGAGTGCATTGTATACCTGATGCATGAAAATCTGTTAGGTCTAAGTATTTTAGCAGTACCCAAGACAGAATAAAACTCTTTGAGAACCATAAAAGCGAAGTAAATTTTAGGGTCCTACCTATGGGATAATGCTCAAATATTCTGCAGGGGGAGCACACCCTGGAGCTCAGGAGCAAGAATCCAGTGCCTTGAGATCTCTTCCTCATTTCACAGTGGATTTACTGAGGAACAGGTGGGCAGCTGTTCTTCTCTGTGCTCAGCTCCTCACATATAGATGCCATGATTATTTCATCCCACCAAATTCTTAGACATCTAAGAGTAGATGTCAATATGTCAAAAACTACTGTGCTGCTTGTGTATTACTCCCATTATCAGTATACAAAATGAGGTTCACATACTGCATTATGGTATTTATATAGCACTCATCACCAGGATATTTGAGCTTCCTACAAAACCAGACATTAAACATCCCTTTTTTTCCCCCTACAACCAATTAAATAATTTTTACAGGCATTTAGAAAACTAACACACTTCTGTAATTATTGCCACATTGCCTCTGTCATTCTCTTGGTCATGTTCAGGAGCACAATTCACTTCCCCCAGTATTAATGAGTAATAAATAATTCATATAAAAAATAAAAAAGACACCTAACAAAAGAGACATGGGCATACTTCATGTGGTGACTGCATTATACAGTCTGTGATGTCGTTTTCTGTGGTAAAGCCCTGTAGAATTTAAGAGAAAATGAAAACCTTTCTTTACATTTCGAACATCCTATAGAATAGAATACAATTAACATCTTTGTCAAATAATATAATCTGGTAGGATGGCTCGAAAAGGTTGCAGAACACAGCACTCTATTTCAATTCCAGAATAGAGTACTGTTACACTTCTATAGACTCTTATGGGTTTAATCCCTCTTAACTTCTGCAGGGCTTTCCCAGGAGGGTTTGCACATGAAATGAGAAGAATGGTGGGAGAAAAATTACTGCAGAGAGACAGGAAAATGTCTGGTCTAAATTTACTACCAAAAGCTGTCTTGGGAGGCTTAAACAGAGTGGGACTATTCAGCTCCATGATAATGGGGTCAGGTGCGTTCAGAAGAGGGTTAATGGGGATAAAAACAGAGAAACAACAAAAGAGTGCCCAGCAGATACACAATTAAACTGCTTTATCTGCCTAATAGCAATAGGTGGAGTACAAGTCCCTGGCTACTGCAATAGCCCCTCAGCTGCCACAGAGGCAGCAACAGACCAGACAATCTGTGGAGTTGCCAGACTGGCGTTCTTCATAGCCTGTGAAAAGCTCCTTTACCCAAGGGGTTCAGAGGAAGCATCTGGTCCTTACATGACAGACGACAGACTTATTTTGAGCATAGAAGGAATCAGACATCTTTGTTCAGTTAGCATGTATCTATCCAATGTATACGAGACCTTTCAGTTGTGTTCTATACAAAAGAACTGCATGGTAGCCTACCATGAACACTCTCGATGCCTACACAAACCAGCCCCTTGCCACTCAATTGCCTTCTCACACCAGTCCTGTTCTGAGTTTTACCCACATAAAGGGTAAAACTTGATTTTGAGTTTTTCTGTGGCTGCTCAGCTTTATTATTTTTCACAAGAGTGGCAGAAAGAAACAGAAAATACTTAATTATTGTTGTTCATTCTCCTATAAGCTGATGCTGAAGGGAGTTGATCAGGATCTAAGCTCTAAGAGGGATCCTGTGTTGTTGGGAAGAGGCGGCTTCAATGCAGTTGGGCAAGAGAGGGAAGCAAATGGTTGGTTTGTGTTAGAATACCGTTTGTGTTCTGTCAGACAAACATAACAGTTAAAAACAATCCCTTGAAAAACACCACAGTTCTAAGACTGCATACTCAAACACACAGATAGGAGATGTCAGAACTGTGCAACCTTAATTAACCCTCCTGTGTGCATGCATTATCTGATTGCATGAGCATATATTATTTCTCCCCAGAGGGCCTGTGTCTCACAATGCAGGGGACAGACAAGATCCACTGCACGAGAAGCTGTTCAATATTTTCCTTTCTCCTCTATATTTGTGTGGTCCCAGGCTTATTTACTGAACACTATTCACTTCATGCTGAAGGTAGGTTTACGCATCTTATCATGGACATTCTTGTCACATTCCTGACTTTAGCAGCTGTGGACCTCACATAAATTAACACACTTGTTTTCATCTGTGTAAAAGGAGGGTTTAGCATTATCCCCATTTAGCTGAGATTGCTGCTAAACTATTTCTATAAGATTATCCATTGGGATCTCTGCAATGGTTAAAAAAGCAAATGAAATATGGTTTTGCCATGAGAAGAGCTGTTTGGTTTTAATAATAAGTGGTGCTACCAGTCTTGCATAAATTTTGCATTTTCATCCTAACCAATGTAAGTGCAGATACCTTTATTATTCATAAGAATAATTAACCCATTTGCAGAATCCCATCAACTCCTTTGGTTGAAAGGCCATTGTGAGATGAACACCAACAACAGCTTGCCTCACTCTGCCACAGAATTACTGAGACTTCAGCTCGTCTTCATAGACATAGAATGAAGTCCTTTGCACCTCTAAGGTTGACTTTCTTAAACTTTTGTCACCTAGTTCTTTGCTACACTAACTAGTCTCATTTGTCTTCTTCAGTCTCTCCCAACATAATTTTAATGGCCTTTCTTCAGAGTCCTACTATTTTGGAAATATCTTCCACAAGGGGAATATTTTTTTTTCCTTTAATTTTAAAACCCAACAGTTTTTAGAAACACCTGTCACTGCTTCCATCTCTCCAATCAGCGAGCAGTGCGGGTGTCTCTCTCAGTGGGAGCTGACAATTTGATGATACTTCATCAGTGTGGAACTCCTGCTGAGAAGTAGATTGAGACAAAGGAAATGCCTCTCACCATTAGAACAAATAAGAAATCAGATTTTCTAACTTATTTTTAGGTAAGTTCAGTTTCTTTTATTTTTTGAAGTAAGTCTGCATGTGTGTGTACTGGCATTAGCATTGGCCAGTTCAATCTCATTTCTCTCTCGCAACCACACAGGCATTAATGCTACCAGCAAAATGACAGTCCTCAGAAAAAGCTCCAGGCTGGGATTCAAGAGCAGTACTAAAATGCTGGCCTCAGCAGAGACTTCCTGCAAACCTCAGGTAAGGTTTCTTAAAAGGCCTCAATTCACTGAAGAATACAAGCCTAAAGCAACAATTCTTTAATCAAAAGTTTATCTTGTTCCTGGTGGTATGCATTTTCTGGTTTGTATTTTCAAGGCTGTCTGCATTATCAGGAAGGACATATGTACTTAAAAACATAATGAAAGAAGGCCTTAAATTCCACAAAAATCATGTGTTAGTACTGGAAAGCAGGGAATGTAAGAACACAGGGCAAAAGAGTTGGTGAGGGAGTGAAAATCCAGCTCCCCTGAAATCAGTTGGAGATGACAAATCAAAGGGAACCTTCCCACTTGTTCTTTGGGATGAAATGACCTGTTGCATCCTAGATTGCTTGCAGTGAAGAGGGTCACAGCCTCTCCGCAGGTTGACAGAATATTCAGTGCATGAGTGGCTGGCAACAAAATGCCCAAATTCAAGCCACATTAACAGTAACTAGTTGATGGAAATTGTTGATGGAAATCCTCCTTATCATTCAGTGTCATGGGGTTCCCTTTTCTTGCATTATGGATAACTGGGGCCCTGTGAAGTTGTATAGCAGAGAGATTCAAGATCACCTGCAGCCATCATCTTGACAGTAAAGAATAAGTAAGGTGAGTGGTAGGGGTTAGTCATATACATAATGCTGCAGGGTTACAGAAAGCATGGTATGAGTGCTCTTTGCACTCACACACAGGGAATGAACTGGGCCCAGTTCCTCTTTCCTACAGGGACTGTTTCTGTCCCTTTGGTTAGGCATTGGGCAGCCCTCAACAACGAGGACTAAGCCAGTGTATTGCAAGGAAGAAAAGCTGCCTCTCTGGGAATTTGGATACCACGGGGGCTGAAGGGAGTCCAAACTATATGAGGAATGACACCTGCCCACCTCTGGCCAAACTGTGAGCAGCACTTCCTGGGACTTTAAAAGCATGTTGCAGAGAAGATGCAAAATGTCTCTCTCCTCTAAATGTGCCCTCCCCCTTTTTCATCTCCTTATTTCTCTGAGGCCCAGGGACTATTCTCTCCTGGCATCCCCACTCACTTCAACAATCTCAAGTAAAGGTGGAGTAAAGATGGTTTTCTTCTAGACAGATGCTCATTGCATGCTGCATTTCTACAGGCAGATTGTCTCTCAGGAGACCATGGGTGAACAGTGTAGCATCATCAACATTAGTTTTGGTGCATGTAAGAAACCTGCCCTCCATCTTCATGGCGTAGTGCCTGGATCCTGCTGACCCATAGCCCACGCATCTGCATTTTCTGTAGCTTTGCTGTACTCCCTTCAGTTCCTCCTTGGATGCCAAGTCCTGAACAGCCCACAGTACAAGCCACCACTCATTATGTCCAACTGACTTTTACTGTCATAAACAGGCTGATATTTGTTTAATTTAGTGAAAAAATGCCTCTTCTAGCTGTTTGGAAAGCAAATCCCTCCTTACCCTCCAGCTGGTATTTGCTGTACTTGAGTGAGCCTGGTAAAAATCTCGGGTTATAATTTAATGCTGCTGTGTTTGTGCAGAACCAACAAGCCTTTCTTAAGGCCTCTTAGGGTTTTTTAAGCCAAGGAACTGCTCTTTTCCTCGATGGAGATCTCCAGTGCCTTAACAGCATTGCATACAACAGATTTTCAAACAAGGACAGCAAGCAAACAACATACTACCTGCAGCAACATGTACGGCTGAGCATAATAATATATTGATGCAGGACCTTACTGAGCTTTCTTAAGTTCCCCAAAACAGACCGCATGGCACCTTTTTCTGTTATTTGCTGACAATGAACTGGTTGTGGTCCTGCTAGCACAGTGCTACTGAATGGCAGGGGCCGTGGCTCTGTTCTTTTCCATAGGTCTTTGCTGTAATCCTCATCCTGATGTGAAAAATTTGGACATTACTGTAAGCAGGCATCAGCACAGCTCTATTGATATCCATGCTGAATGATTCCAGAGAGACTGTTTACAATTCCAGTGCTTTTGAGCGCAATAACAGTCTTGCCATTGCTTTCAGCAGCAGGAGCAATTCTTAAATACTGAGACAAGCTGCACAGGTACAAGCTCAATATGTGTGGTGGTTAAATGAGTGGAAGCTTCCGAAGAGGACTGAGACCTCAAGTCCCAGATCTTTTGCCTCTTCCCATCCAGCTTCACATACTGTAAGCTCAATTAACAGAAACACACATGCTTTAGAATGTAGTACATATTTCCTCCTTTCAGAATTTATCTATGTCTACTAATTTGTTCTCTTCCATGATACCAAAAGGAATTCAGGCCGATGGCTGGCACTATACTATATTAATTGTTTGCTTTTACAGGATCACAGAATGGTAGGGGTTGGAAGGGACCTCTGGAGAACATCTTGTCCAACCCCCCTGCCTAGGCAGGTACACCTAGAGCAGGGTGCACAGGACTGCGTCCATGTGGGTTTTGAATGTTTCCAGAGAAGGAGACTCCACAACCTCTCTGGGCAGCCTGTTCCACTGCTCTGGTACCCTCACGGTAAAGAAGGTTTTCCTCATATTCAGGTGGAACTTCCTGTGTTCCAACTTCTGCCCATTGCCCCTTGTCCTGTCATTGGGCACCACTGAAGAGAGTCCGATCCCATCCTCTTGGCACCCACCCTTTAGATATTTATAACCATTGATAAGATCCCCCTCAGTCTTTTCTTCTCCAGGCTGAACAAACCCAGGTCTCTCAGCCTTTCCTCATAAGAGAGATGCACCAGTCCCCTGATCATCTTTGTAGCTCTCCACTGGACTTGCTCAAGCAGTTCCCTGTGCTTCTTAAACTGGGAGGCCCAGAACTGAACAGAGTACTCCAGATGTGGCCTCACTAGGGTGGAGAAGAGCGGGAGGATAACCTCCCTCGACCTGCTTTCCAAAATAACATCTCTGCTTCAGGGCCAAGTTCTGTTCTCTTTATAGTTGTCCTAATCCTATGTATATTCCCATGTGCCCCCTACTGTCTTCTTCCTACTCTTGCCTCCCCATGTGCCCTTCACTTCAATGCCTCTTATATCCATGGGGCCATCTGGTCACATGCCCAAGTCAAAGAGATTTATTCTGAATGATTGCTTTCATTCACAGTTCTCAGTTCATGTTAGGGAAGAACTGTACATAAAGGAGTAAAAAATTAACTGAAAGAGAATCATTTGTAGTCACTGTCTCAAAACCAGTCAGGTAATAAGCTTTGTCATGTTGGACCATGAACAAGCAGTTTAGTATATGGTTTCCACGGTGCCAACTACCTGAGATAATTTGGAGCCAGGTGAAGTCAGCACCCAGAGAGTTCAAACTGAATGAGTACCCAGAGACATATAAGGCAGAAAATAATTATTTCCTCTTACCCTTGTATGTAGTTTTCACACTACAATCCAAGAGATGGGAAGACCCAAAACACTGAGCTTGCTTGAGAGTGATGAAATCACCCAGCCCTTTAACAATTTTTCATTTAGGAAGTATAATGAGTGTACACATGAAGCAGCATCAATATTTATGCAAAGATGTGTGTTGTTTATATGTGAAACATTATACATCTTAATTAAGATGACTTCCTTGTGAAGAACTCTTTCTGGAAATGAGTATAGCCTGCTGGGCATCCCAGTTGTTAAATCAAAACCAGCTAGAAGATCACCACAACTTTGGCCAATATTTAATGCCTCACTGTGCCTCCAGGATATAACTCTGATGGATATTCTAGAGAGCCTACTGGTGCCATATCTAGGAGTAAATCATGCTTCGATTATTCCGTCTTATAGCCCACTGCAGCACAGGGAGCATGCTTTGCCAGCGGTTGTTATCAACATACTTGGAATTTTTGACCAAGATCATTGAAAGCCCAATATGAGAACAAAAGGCTACAAATTATTTCCACAGTATGTTAAAGTTAAGACAGTAGGCTGTAAAATAAAGAGAAATCTCTTCATTACATAGAGCTGTCTCAGAGTCACTTCTTCCTTTAGAAATCATGATCTACACAGTTTCATAAATCGATGAAAGGATTTTGACCATTAAACTTAATTGATACTGAATTTAAAGGCATGAACATAAATCATCTTGCCATTTTCTTTGACAATTAGTTTTTGGCATTGCATTTCTCTCCATCACTGTACGAGGCAAAAAAAATCACAAGTTCTGAGGAAGTAAGATTAACATGTACAAAAGATGAAGCACTGTGAGAAGCGACATCTGGGGCAATGTAAAAGATGTTTCAAGGAGTGTAAACAGGCAGAAGTAAAAACAGAAAATAAAACCTGACTTTTAAGTAATATCAGCAACAACTTGGATTTACATAGTGCTCCATATGTTCTAGATGAATAACACCCAAGGCGTTTAGAGTGAAGTAAGGTAAAAAGCATGCTTGAGGCGAGAAAGTAAGAAAATAATTAAATTTCTTGAAAATGTATTCAGCTTTGAGTAGGTGCAATTCTTTCCTTTAGATGGCTGTTGGTAATGGCGCTGAGGTGCTGTTGTTTTACATAATTGGCTTTGGATGGGAGCCATGCTGCAGTGAAAGAGCAAAGACTGCTTGTAGTTGAAATGCTCATTCTATTTTTTTTTTTTTTAATGTAATGCTGCAGCAGGATTCTGATTGCTTAGAAAAATCTAGCTAGAAAGAATGAAAACATTCAGCTGTTTGGAAATGCCATTGAGCCAGTTACGGAAGAAAACAGGCCTTGGATGGGAGAGAAAAGGAAGAACTGAACAACGTGGATAGTTTTTTTCCCCCCTAGGTTTGTGGTTTTTACCCCACCTCCCATTTACAGAGGAGTAGACTAAGAAAATGGTTCTTGATGGTTGCGTCTAGGTGGATTTCTCCAGTTCTCAGTATAGTAAACATTAAAGTAACCTTGTTGTAATATCTATAATAACAAAGGACTGTAAGCAACAAAGATACGGCACAAAGTAAACAGCTCTCTAACAGTCTTGAGCATGAATCACAAACACAAATGAGGCATGTTTTGTCTTTTTACAGAATGAAGAGTTGCACAAGTATAGTACAAAATGGAGTCTTTCCTCTTCTATCATTCACCAAGCACAGATTTCTACAGCAGCTGAGGTTCACTGAACAGAGATGTACATATGCTACCCCATTCCATTTCTTCAGAAGAAAAGTGCCATGCATGCTTGAATTGCTCTTTACCACCATGATTTTACATTTTTCACAGAGAAAAGCTCAGCAAGTCAGTAGTTTGTTTGGGCCATCACTGGTAAACTGCAGGTAGGTAAGTATTTTGGATACAGATATTTTTCTACCTAGAAGCTGTCATTACTATTGCTTCTATGAAACCTTCCCATGCTTTCTGACATAAAAGACACTGGGCCACTAGTCCTGGAGGCCAGTATGGCTGGAACTTCAAACACAGGCCTTGGAATAAAATTTAGATTTGTCAGACCATTGTGCGATTTGCAGAACAGTGAAAAAGGCAACAATTTCACTTGTTGGCTACATGCCAATAGTAGGAATTTTACAACTTACTAAAGCAGTCATCATCTTCATCATCACTTGGATTTATCAGCTGTATTGTCCTGAAGGCCCCTGTCAGAATCAGGGTCTTACTGGGCTACAGTTTTTTATAGACAGCCAGAAGATACAGTTCATGTTTCAAAGACATAATGATTTATGCTTGAAAGAAGTTATCAAATGACTTCTGTCTCAGAAAACAGCATTGATAGCCGGTACTACATCCGTCCATCTGGCCCAAGGGCGCTTCCTGATTTGGAGAAAGAAAACATGCCAGCTTTTGAAATTAATATATTATTATTACTGGTATCTTGCTTTTTAATCCTTTGCTACGTGGATAGCATGATCCTCATCAAAAAGGAAACCAGAAGGGTGCGCACATGCTGCCAAAAGTCTGCTAGAAAAGGATTCTTGGCTAAAATTTTTAAAGCTGCTTGAAAGGATTTCCTGCTGACTTCAGTTCTGTAAATCCACCCTTCACTGCACGAGGATAAAGGAGAGGCTACTCATCAACATTTACTGAGCTTTATGGTCAACTTATATTTTCCCTTTAAACTGGGGAATCTTAGGCTCAGAGCTTCCTTTTTAGTGATGACCCAGTCTGCTGACTGTGCCTTTATAAAAGAGTTAGAGTGAGGGCAAAAAGCCCTATCCATAACCCACTATATAACAGACCTGCAGATTGCCACAATCCCCAAAGCTGATCTGATGGACTGAACTGTGCACCATAATCCAACTCTTAATATCAAGGAAAAATTATTCGCTATCAGTAGCAATCCATCATGTGGAATAGGCAGCAAAAGGCAATTGAACCGAGTTTTAACTTCTCGTACATGATAATCAACAGCGGAATAGTCATGATAATAATCTAGGTTAGGCCAGTAAGGCAGTGATTTTGTGGTGTTTATGTTTATTCAGCATGTAGAGCAGATACAAGGTCAGTCAGAGCTAAGTTTTTGGTATGAACCAGCAGACATATAATTGTCTGTTTTACCTCTGCAAGATGCTTCTTCTGAGTCTTATATGCTAAATATTTCCATTAACATTTCTGGAAATTACTGGTAAGTTATTAGTTCCGATCAGGATGTAAGTGATGCAAAAAGATTGTTCCTCAGGGCCAGGAAGAGTTAAGAGAAAGGCAGTCTTGGAAAGATTACCTCAGATGAACAAACCCCACGAGAAAGTGGTAACTCAGATTTATATTACAATCTTATTTTTGCTTCACTAATGAGGCCATAGGAAACACCTGAGAATCTTGTTCTAGTCCCCACCAACTTCTCCGGGCAGTGTATCAGACTCCTAAGGCAGCTCATGATGCCCTGCTGAAAACAGAATGGGACTCCTCTAATGACAAAGAACCAAAAGCAAAGGCACATTAGTTAAACAGTCAGCCATGACACTATTAAAGATACAACCAGAATTGCCACAAAGCAATGAAAGTGCAATTTCCAGTAGGCCAGAGGCTTCAAATCAAAGGCCACAACACCTTCCCAGGAACATAAAACCGAAGATGTCTGCTCTTTAAGCTAGCTAAAAGAGAAGCAGCAGTACAGTGTTGCACAGAGAGTCAGTAACTGACAAAAAGGTAACTTCACTAATGCATGAAGAACTACCATATACACACAGTCCTATCAAATGAAAGCTCAGACAGTCACTCAGTATTGTAAGTATCCTTAATACTCACTACCTCTTTTTTCTGGTTAATACAGAGGCTGTATTTAACTTCTTAAAGTTTTCTCTTTGCTAGAGCATGCTATCTCAGTGACTGCAGCCAGCTTTCTCTTTGTTGCTTCTCTGTGGTAAGCAAGGATAAAACACATCCTCCTTTACACAAAGAAACTTTTTTCTCTCTTCTTCATGCACTGTGACTCTGACCATCCACTTCCAGTTACAATGTGTTACCCAAAACAACAGAAATCTCATTCTCCCAGTCTCCACTCCCTCCATCAGGTTTTCCTATTGGCAGTTACCTGAGCTGTGGGAATAGTTGTAGAGAAACGGAGATGACTTGTGCTCTTTGGCTTCTTCTGTTCTAGCCAGCAACACACTGGCAGTAATCTCTTCCTCCTGTGGAGATAAAGACAGATAATTAAGATAAACTAGACCTGCTGTTGTGTTCCCTGCTGGGAGGTATTAAAAAGGAAGACATGTTGGCTTATTTCAAAAGGCTTGTAAGGTACAGATCAGCTTTACCATTTGGAGATAGACCAGAGGCTTTTGATGTGTTTTACTTAGGATGATGCAACAAAATTACTTTACTTTTTTTTTTTTTCCTTTTGTGTAGGGTTCATTGATTGGACCTAGTGTTGAACTTACAACTTGATACTTGTGTGCTGAAACCAGGGGTCAGGGAAATGCTACTTTAGTACTTGTGGAAGGAACAAAACCTACATTATGTTAAAAGTGCTAGGAAAGGTTAGGTAGTGTAAAACTTCCTTCCATTTTCCAAACTGGCTCCTTGGGAGATGTGATAACACCGGGTTTTAAAATACTTAAAAATTTGCATTTATATATAAAAAAAAAGGGAAAACCATGTACAAAGAAAAACACAAACGTGTTCAGAATGCCTACCGCCAGCAACATCTTGGCATTTGCCAGTACTTAAAGGTTATGTCTGTCATGTTTAGATGTGGCATAAAGTCTTTCACCCTTTCCCAAGTAATTGGACATCATACTGATAGGTAAAATTGAATGTGTTATGAACAGCTCTCCTATAGACTTCAGGGCTTATTGACAGACAGTGCTTGGAGAGAAGGCCTAATTTTATGCATGAACATGTCATGCTGGAATAATTATGCAACTGCTTGCTTTCCTTCTGCAGTACATTGTGAAACTCCACAATGGTTCCTGGGAATTCATACCTTCTTCTGGTTTTGCATAAACACAACTGCTGTAGTTAACAAGGGGCAATAAATTATTAAGGTGAATGCAATATATAACCAAGAATAAAGATCTGAATAATTATATATATATATAAAATTGTCTTGCTCTCAAGGTGTATGAAAGTGACTTCAGCCTACACACCTTTTTCAAACAGCAGCAAATGCAAAACTGGCTCTCGCTGGGGAATGTATGGTCATTGGTTTCCTCCTCCTACTTTGTTGGCTGACTGATAGACATGCGTGCAAAAGCTGAGGTAGCATTTTGCCTCTGGTAAGCTTGACTTGTGGTTTGTTTATTTTTAGTTCATGGCAAGTTTAACCAGTGTGAAGTACCCCATCTTCATCTAAAATAAGAAATCCTTCTGGATCATTGCTGAAAATCATTGACAGCTGACTACAATCTTGCTCTCACCTGAACAGGCTGACTGAAAACTTCCGGTTAAGGGAAGGAAAATGTTGGGATAGTGAGGACATATCTTGAGCAGAAAATAGCTGGATGCTGGGAGGGTGGTATTAGGGGCATGAACGAGTATACTTATGCCTTCTCTGTTCTTATTCTCTCCAGACACCTGTTCACTGTCACAGTTTTATGTATTTTGTTGATTTTTTTAAACTGGTACATGGTGTTCACACCTATATTTCACATTTGGAAATGCATATTTCAAACAGCAATACAAGAAGTATCCATGAAGAGTGTATAATCTCTGAAAAAAACTGACAGCATTCTTGCTACTGTTTCATTTCTAAATACAAAACTGACTGCCATATTGCTGCTTGGGTTTGTGTGGTGAGGAAAGTTCATTTTTTGTGTGAATGGCATGAATGACAGTCTCCCTATTTTGATTTCTTTGTCATTTAGGATTCTTAAGCTTGCAAATCTCCTAAAGAAAGATGCAGTGAGTGCACAGCTGGCTCATGACATCCAGTTTAGGACAGAGCTAAAAGAGTCTCTGGGTCATTTATGTCAGAGCAGAAGCACTTGAGTCGCTGCGTGTGTGGGTCAAATCAGGTCCTCTACCTGTTCTGCATCTGTGGCTGCCCTCGCCACCATGCTGTTGACCACCTTTGTCTCTCTCTGGGGAGAGAGAACTCTCTGTTGTTAATTTCTAGCTGTCATGTGATATCAATTGCTTGTTTACAGAAATATATATTACAGTGAGCCCCCTGGCTCTTTGACTTGGGAAGAACAAATGCTTTTGCTGTTGCTCATCAGGACTTATCAATGGTAAATTCCCTTCCTTCACCGTTTTCATAAGCAGGTTTATCAAACTGGTGCTCATAGAGAGATTGTCTTATCTCAGTGAACTTGCTGCTGCTTTTGACCAAGCTTTCTGCTGGTACATTTACCCCTCCTTCCCAAGTGGCATGCTAGGCTGGCCACTTCATTTTTCCCTGCTGTTGAGGAGGCAGCACATTCTTGTGCTCCTTCTGTGTGGTTGCTTTTCTGCGTGGTCTGTGCCCATACTAGCTCCAGTATGATCTGGGTCCCTGCTACCAGCCCTACCAAGGCTAGGCCTGACAGTGAACTGCACTGGATGGACCTTTGGGTTGGGCCACAAAGGCTGTTCTTACATCCCCATAACACAGTGTATATCACAAAGACTGTCTGGTTCCTGTGGTGTCGTGATGCCCCAGGCAGAATGCCCAAAGTGGGGCTTTTCTTCTGCTGTCAGTCTGATTCAGCTGGCCTTCTTTCCTTCCCCTCCTCCAGTACACTCCTTTGGGTCCTCTCCAGTGTGGCTGGCACCAGCAGCGGTACTGCTAGAACACAGCTGCTTTGAGTGTACTGTAGTGGAGCAAAACCATCTCCCTATACAGCTGCAGCTCACACAGCAAATGCAGATTACTGCTGACAGACGCAGCAGAGAAAGCCGTGAATGCTCATGATATGTATCTACTTACAGTCATCTACTCACTGCTAAGGTGCCTGAGCAGCTCTGGGGTTGCAGGACTGGGATCCCCCATAACTCTCTTTCCTGGTTCTGATCACATTTCCCTTACCCACAGCCTCCACTTCCTTGTTTTCAGAGGTTTGCATTTAGTCACCCCCAGAGTCCAAGGGGCGGGAGAGGCTAAAGAGAAGCTTTAACTCCAGCTGCGAGGTGCATTGGCTCAGAGCTCTGGTGGGTCCCTCCCCAGAGGGAAGCAGTTCCTTCAGGAGTCTGAGCCTGGAGCCGCACTTCCCCACCGTGGCCCGGTGTTCAAAACCACCTAATTTCCAGCCCAGTCAGACTGAAGATATGTTGAAGACCACAGTAGTGAGCCTGCTCTCGCACAGTTTCCAACCAAGGAGGGGCAGGTAAGTCTTTAAACTGAACCTCTAAAATAATGGGATTGCTTGCTTGGGGTAATCACTTGACGCCCCTTTCAGTATTCTGCCACAAGAGGCATTCCTGGTAGTGCAAGTAAAGCAAGGTAATGTTTGTTCCCTCCTTTTCCTGTTAATTTTGAAGCATTGCTACCATTTTTCATGCATTCATCTTTTTTCCTTTGCTTTTCCTATTTGCATTTACTCAGCAGCAACCAGAGCATATCCATTTTTGAAGTTAGCTTAAATAAATGCTGTTAGTTGATGACTATCAATCCTGCACAAATGCTTGCATAGGAAGATAAGTTTTCTCAAAGCTGTTTGCTTAGAGGTAGATGGCTGTTCTAATGGTGTGTTTATTGAGCAGTGATTTATCTGTTGCAATTACTTGCCCTTTAGGGCTGGTGATATTATATTAGTACGTTTGATCTTCGCCAACACCTGGATCCCTCTTTGCAATTAGCAAAGTAATACACTGTGGCTGTCACTATGCTGCTCACCCCCTCCTCCTCTACCACTTCTAAACAAAAGGTTGAGAGTAGCAAATCTCATCCTAAAAGCAATAAAAAGGAATAAGGTTGATCACTACCTGCTTCTGGATTTAAAAGGAAGGACAGATTACTCAAAGAGAATGCAAGAAAACTTTCCTTACATCACCAAATAATTCATGATGTGTATATGGGCATCCACTCTATTATTGCAGTAGTGTGACAAATATTGTGAAGGGGACAGCAAATGCGACATATCATTCTACTGTTTTGACAAAGACTACAAGAATGGGAAATGGGACAAATGTAACTCATTCTGGAGATAGTCCCAGAGCTGTAATCTCATTTGTTCTTCAGCGTGGATTATACAGCAGTGCAGAGGATGAGAATGTGATTTTCACTATGTTGTATATTTTAATCACTTTTCATTGCTACTAAACAAATAACATTGTGAAATGCTGATAGATGAGGAATATTAGTTTTTGAACTATGAACTAAATGAAGAGAAGAAGGCTGTAATGTAAGAGTTCTGCCAGTTGCATTAAAATTCGATGATGGTCAAATTCAGCTCAGGTTTAGACAAACGGAATTCCTGCAGATTTCTGACAATTGTCTTCCATGTCTCAGAGTGGAGCTGGACCCATGCCCTCACCCTCCTGAGCTTGAGACTGAGTCTCTTTGAGATGATTCCAGAGCTGGAACCCACAAAAAATGGGTGCCTGGTTGGTGGGAAATCTTGAGCTGGAAGCTATGGTGGAAAAAATTATGGTCGCTAAGTCCCATTGGACCTAGTTCTTCTGGCAAGAAGAGAAGGCAGCTTGACTGTTGTTTATGCCAACAACTGGTTTGGATGCTGTTTGGTGTGGAAAGGCAACATTTAAAGCTTCCCAAGGAGAGTAACCCAAGGCTGAAATCCTTAAGTAATCCATTCTGTAGTAGAAGACAGCTAGGAAGCTCCCTAAGTTACCAGTGGTTTTCCAGAGCTTGACTCCTGGTTAAAGGGGACTTTTGTGAAAGCCTGTATTAAAGAGAGGAAGAACTAGCTATTAATCTGTGTGTTAAGTTATTTTCAGAGTAGCTTACTGTCCCTCTAAAACTTCTCTGATTGTATAAAATCCCTTAGGTTTCTTCTGCACGCTTAGCCTGCCATTCTGCATCAGACTGAAGAATGCATTTCTCCTCCTTCCATTTTGTGTTTGCTACTTGTAACTCTAAGGCACCATGAGAGGGTGAAGGCCTGACATGACCACCTATGAATTGGGCTGCTATGACAGCCAGTGAGAGTAGAGACAACCTGAGCCCTGAATTTATGTAAATGGAATTTCCATGTTCCAGGTGGCTAGAGGGCTTGAAGTGACAAATGATCCTTCGTGAAGGTAGATAAGAATATCAGGACTTCCCTGGTGGGCAAGCAATCATGGCATATGTGAGAATGCAGGAGACAAAGTTTTGATTTTTGAACATCAAGTGCGCTGTGATGACAACGCATGCCACAGAGTGGTTTGTGTGAATCACAAATGAGCGCATGCGAGCAATGGTGGAACAGTCTGGACTTTTTGTGTGAATGTAGGATGTCAGTGTGGGTTTAGAGTTACCTTTGAAAGCCTTATGAACTGAAAGTCAGTTCTGCCTGTCCTGCAGCACTGGGGACAAAACAGAACAAGTGTTAGTCTAACCTGTGGTTCAAACCCAATTTTAACTTTTAGGAGCAGATTTTCAGAATCAGTTGAACACAATTGTGTGCTATGTGCCAATGTTTCTGCACAAATCCAGTCTACACTGTAAATTACTTCAACTGTGCATCCGGTTTCCCCTACCTGGTTCACTGGACTGCTGTAAGGATTAACTGGTTAATGCTATAAACTGGTTAATTCTTGCTAGGTAGCAGCAATTGCTACCATGCTTGGTGGGAGCTGGGGGACAACAGAACTGTTTTGTGTGACACTGAATCGTTGTTTTATTGGGAAGTAGGAGGCCTTTACATAGGCTGCTGCTTGAGATCCCAGGTTACGCTTTGTTTTCATCAGTTTTCTGAGAGAGCTGCTGAGATTAGGCAAGCAAAGGAAAGATGAGAAGGACTTTTGCTTTCAAGTTGAAAGGCTTGGTGAAACAACGGAATGTATAAAGATTGGTCATCTTCTCCAGAGTACAAGAACCTGTCTTTTTTGTTGTATTTTGAATTAATAGAAAGGATTTGGGTTAGCAGGAATGCTTCATTAGACACAAATTTTCTATCAAACTGTCCTTTCAGGAAAAGAGGGCATGGACAATATTCAGAGTCTGAAACACCATGGTGAGCTTAGAGTAACGTGAGTGAAGTAAGAGGGGTTATTTAGGATTTATGATTGCTCTTGTGTCAGACCAAAATTTATTAGTCTAGGACTGTAATTCCCTTGAGTCCTGGCTGGTCTCCAGGCTGCAGTGATCTCAGTTTCTAAGAGGACATATCTGAAAGCAACATATCTCAAATAATGAAATATTAAATTCCCCTTATTTAAAGGAAAAAAAAAACCCCAACAAAATAAAAATACAACCCTTCACTAGCAAGGCTACCACAAGATGCACCTCTCCAAACCATGCATAATAGCTGTAGCTGCTGGAGCCCAACAAGCCTGCACGGCCAGGAGTTGCCTCCTGAGGGAGGAAGCACCATTCCCTTCTAGCAAAAGGCACACAACCTAGCCCCGTTCCCACGGCAGTCAGCCACTCAGCCATGCCTCTGAGCAGGGTACAGCACCGAGGCAATGCTCAAGACCTTCCTGATGCTTTGGTGTGGGAAAGGCTTCCCTCTCTGAGTTAGAAATAAGGAATAGATCAGAATACAGAAGATCAGAGTGAGATGAGTGGCCTGAAGACATCTCTTGGAAGGAATGAGCCCCTGGCCAGGCAGTGGGCAGTGGGAGTCATGCAAAAGAATTTGCATAGACCCATCTATTTCAGAAGAAAGTATTCAGGGCTCCTGAAGCCTTTCTTTCCTAGAAAAGTACCAAAGTTGCTACTGCTTCCATTATAGCCAAAGAGCAAAAATGGTGAGAAGAGCTTGAATGACTTTGTTCACTCCAAATTTCATCTGACTTCACAGTTATTTAGGTACTGGAACAAAGATCTGGGTTCCTTTACTTTCTTTGTTGCCTGGTAAATGAATTGGTTCTTGGCTAGATTACTTTCGTATAGAGCCAGTTTACACTGCCATGTGGTATTTAAGTTCCTGAAACCATGGTCAGGATTTGGCTGTCAATGGCTGGGGCAATCATCAAGACTAACCCGGGATGGAAGAAGCTGCCACAGTGCTAATCCATCACAATGGCAATAGCCTTGTGTCTTAGCTGTCAGGCGTGAGGGGCTTGGATATGCTGTTTGAGAGAGTAAAAAATTAGCCCTGTTTATCATAGCAGAACGTTACTTTTCTCTTCAAAAAAAGCTGAGGAAAAAATGTTGTGTTAGAATAATGAACCTGGCAATGACCTGTCGTGGTGTCCACATGCCCTAGGGAGGCAATGGTGAAATTAGGTGATATAGCAGAATCCTTTTTTTGTATTTGGTTTTATCCTTGTCTCAATTCCAAGTCCTCTGATTTCACAATCTGGCTGAAGACTGGACTCCAGAGAACAACAGCATAGCATAATGCTGTCAACGCTTTCAGCTTTCTCATTCCTTCCAAAATGGGTCCCCAGTGGGCCGTGATGAAGGATCCATAGGCTCTTCAAGTCTCTGCTAAGCAGCCTACCCAAATGCTAGCTGCTGCTCCTCTTCTGCCCTCAGGACAAGGGGGAAAGCACAGATCAGAGAGGTCAAACGTCAAGAAAGGAGCACAGTCCCAACCCAGGTTCCTGCTCAGGAGCAGGAAGAGAGTGGTTTTTTGCATTGGGAAGTGCCGATCTCACTTTCTAAAGCCTTTGTGTTTGATATTAAAAGGATTTGGAGACTGCACAGATTTAACAGTTCTTTCTCCCTTCCTTGCTTTCTGCTCCAACATGCTTTTTGGTCACTTTCATTCATCTGTCCATGGCCGGCTGACTGGATTAATTTTTTCATTGAATACGTTTCCTTGTGTTAACGACATATGTGACAAATAAGTAATGTGACTCATCAAAAGGCATGGGAATGCAATGTTCCAGCTACTGAAGGACATTTAGAATTCAGCAACTTGCCACCTTTGTGTCACTCCTAAAACACTGTAAAATGTAAACAGACAGATCTAAAAGGAGATGCAATACAAACTTGCCCAGAACTCTGCTTGTTTTCATTCTCAGCTTAAATAAGTAAACTGTAGTGAAATCTACTGACACAGTTTTGGCAGTTTTGATTTACATTTTCTCTGAGGCCCAGTAAACATTTCCTCAAGATCTTTTCTGGGGTTAAAAATATTTCTGCATTTCAACACACACCTTTGAAAACTGTCAAACACTTTAGCCATAGTTTGTGCAAATATAGTTGGCTTTGTCCTCTTTTATTATGAATAACTTCTGAAAAGAGTATTCAGAGGTGACATTAATTGCTTGTGAAGGGTGCTGAAGTATACGTTTTGCATAAATCACCTGTGCAGCCTAAATGGTACATCCCTCTTCCAACTGCAGACGGGAAAATCCCTAATTTTGAGAGGTAAAAGAGGATGCCAAGTGACCTCTGCTGATCTGGTGAATATGACCCTTTCTTGCCTCACACACCATAGCTCACTGTTATGTGCAACAAGTATCTTGCAAAAATTGAGTTCATACTCTGCAACCTTTGAAGGTACCCAGCCTGAATGGCTTGCTGAGACACAGCAGCATGTCAGCTGACTTGGCCAGAGTACTTCTCCAAGGAGCAAATGGGGGCTAATGCACTCAGACCCAACACAGAGTATTGTTTTAACCTCACAAAGCAGTAAGAAATGAGAGGCTTCTCCTGCCTTACCCCCCATTTTGTGTATCTGCATAGACTTCACCACAGTGTGACCCTAACCTTTTTTGCTCACTACAAAATTTACCATGAATCCCACAGGTATATAAATTACCCTGGAAAAACAGAATTAGTTCTTAATTGGGCTTCCCTGCCAAACAAGGCATTCCAGCAAGAAAAATAACCAGTCTGCTAAGGCTCTACAATTTTCTTCTGGGGACCCACTGATACCTATGTCCTCTAGAGAACCTGATTCCTGAAACAGAGTTTCTTGTTTGACATGGGCTGCAGAAATGGCTTTGGGGTGTGCTGAGCTCAGCTGTGGTACCCTGTGACAGATTTCCTAACTGTAGCTGGGCAAGCTGAAGACAGGCTGTCATTTCATCATTTTTGGACAGAGATCCCCCTTTAACACTTGAGTATTATCCACATACTGGTGTTCTGGCAAGCCTGTGTTCATGCTAATCTGTTAGGATGGTCCTGTTCCCACTCATAATGTGGCACAGTATGTCGGCTTCAACTAGGCAAGGATGCCAACCTCAGTTGGATTGTGAATAGCCTGCAGAAGAGCCTCCTGCTGGTGGAAGAATTGCCAAATTAGGCCACATGCTCTCTCATTGGGATGCACTGTGCCCAAAGCTGCTTTGGTATCAATTATGGAGGGAGTAACACCTTTTTTCAGAAAAGAATATGTTAACCCTTCCATTTCATGTGCTCTGTCTCCCCTGTTCAATTTCCATATGTTATTTCTGGGGTTTGCCTGTATAAAAAGAAGATATTCTTCTTCCCTGACAGCTAAAAGAAAGGTCAGATATGGCTGTTCAGATTAAGAGCCCCAACTGTGTTTGTTGTTGACTTCAGAGTTGTCTCTTTGTATTAAACCATTTACCATTAAGACAACAGCACTGGGTGCTGCACAGGCACTGATTCCAAAGACAGTCTTTGCCCCCAGCAGGATTACTGTCTAACTGCTCAATGTTTCTTTGCAGAAATCCAGGTGTCCCATGCTCCTGTGGATCTTGACTACCCCAGAGTGCTGGTGAGTAGGTAAGAGACATGTATTCTGCTGCACATATCCCTCTGACCAGGACCTGCAAGAATTGCCAGGATTCACAAGTGCAGCATTATTCGGGACAGAAGAGCTTCTGGAACTGCCTTTTTCTAATCAGGATGATCTCTACAGCTTCTGGCATGCAGCTGCATAAGCGAGAATATCATACCTATCAAACTAAATGCAGCCCGCCAGCCTCAGCATAACTTCTCATCAACAATCTCGCATTGGTGCTGAATTGTAACTTGTTTTGCTATAGACTTATGGTTGTTTCTGCCTTTCCAGCTACGATGCTGTTTGTCCTTTGTGTAAGAACTATCCTTTTTTTTTTAAATAATATGAATGGGGGACAATATACCGCCAGCTAAAATGGTTGCCTTTCCACACTCGCTCACCACAGGAACTCTTTAATCAGCAATGCCAGCCAGGGACAGAAATCTCATACTTGAGAGATAACAGTTATTTGCCGGCAACTTCTTGTACGATAAGCCCAACAACTGGGTGATTACACACTTTCTCAAATAACACAGGAAAATGCTGCACCACATTTCCAAAAGTACATGTTGCAGCATCTGGAAGCTGCATAAGAATTTTGTCAAGATTTTTTCTTCTGTTTGTTTTTTCAGTGCTCTGAAATCTGAATGTAATTTTGACATTCTTGAGCTATTCACCCGCTTTTCTGCAATGAAAGGCTCCATAAAGGGTACAAAGTAAATACTACGGACAAAGTGCAACTGATTAATGGGAGAAGGTTTCTGCCATAACTAGGCTGCTTAAGGTCACAGTTAAACAATTTTTCATAGCTGCTTCATCCACTGAATTACACGCGCATGGTTGCACTGCTAGTTGAAAGAGAAATGAGCAAGTACATGCCAGTTGAGTAAATTATTAAAATACATAAGCTGGAGCAAAGGTATTTCTGTGTAAACCCTGCTAATGAAGAGAGACAATGCCTTTGCAGCAGTGAAATTAGTTTAAAGTAAACAGGTGAGAAAATAATATTTCTTAACACTGACAGTGTGTTTCTAAAGTGTAGGGGAGAGATCTGTGAAGTAGTAAGGTTAGTCTGAGTTCCTCTGAGTACTGTTCCTACAATGATGTCTGGATGGTGCACCTTTATAGCTAGGTCAAGGTGTTTGGGCTGGTTTAAATGTAGGTCTGTGTTTTCAGCTATTCTTAAGGTTCAGACCTACCCAATGTATGTTTTCAGGCTCCTTTCAGTGTGAGACAACAGTTGTGGGACATGTGATGAGAAGTAGGATCTGACATGCTGGTGTGTACTCCCAGTTATTGGGTCATATTGTCACAGGCTGTCATGCTAGGGAGCTGCTGGGGCATGTACTTGCACACAGGAGACCACCTGCTTTTTCTCCAATGCAACTGTACATGCTGAATACAGCAGTCTGGAGAATCAAAGAACCTGCAGGGTCCCAGAGTGAGGAGAGAAGCCACAGTACTGCTTAGTCAACCACTAAAGACAGGTAAAACAGTGGATGAGAAGAGTGCTAGGCAGGATTCAGAAGTAGATCCCATATTTCATGTGTAAGACCTGACGAATCTGTGGTTCAGGTCTGCAGTGGTCTGAGATATTCTTGAGATTTCTATCCCAGTCACAGTATTTTGTGATATTTGTGCCACCTTGAATGGGTGGGTCTTTTGAGCTGAAATCTTACATAGGAAACTTTTAAATTATTTTGGGCAAAAAAGTTTAGAGCCTTTCTGGCTTTGTATCCAAATCTGAGGTTGTTTTCAAACAGGAGTAATTAAGTCCATGCATCCTTTTGTTCTTAACCTGCCATGATGTGAATAGGGTCAGGGTTTGTGGTTGTTTTTCTGGCCCTCTGTGTCAGGGACAATGAGTGCAAGCTGACATTTTTAGCATTGGGTTGCATTTAAGTGAGAGAAAGCCATCCAAATTATACTTCTTTCTCCCTTCCCTCCTGTTAGATATTTGTTTTTCTATTGCAATAGCAACAGCAGGTGTTGCTTTTGCGCTTGCACTAGGAGTGAGACAGAGACAGACCTACTACCTGCTGAATTTCATGGGTTGGTTTGCACACATGGGAAGAGAAATAGACAACATTAATGGAACTTAGATGCTCTCATCTCCATCATTACTTCCTCCCTAAAATTGAAGGCAGTTATCCCCTTTCCTTCTCCTTAGGACTCATTGACTCTTCCTATTCCTTCTCCATTGCCTTGACTTCCCTCTTCTTTCCTTCTCTCAAGCTAGATGCTGTGCGACAAACTCAGGAAGGACTGTGTGTTATTTCCGATGTTTATAGCACAATTGGCCATGTTAATGCTTCCTGTATAAGCTGAAATTTGGCACTTCTCCAAGACAGCACATAATGCAAACATAACCTGGAAACTTTTTCAATAGCCACAACTAGAATCTGACTTTCTCTCTGAAGGCTGATCTTTAGGGATCTTCATATGCTGTCTTCAGGTTTTAGGCTACAGGTAGCTTAAAAGGAAAATATGTCTGGAGATTGCCTGTGGAGATTAAAAAGGTTGTTTCTGGCTTCAGACAACCACTATTCTTTATAAATCTTTTTGAAACAGTAAATCTGCATTTATTCATACTGGGTGAAGTAGACAGCTGGCACTTTCTGATTCCAAGACAAACAGATCCTGTGGATTTTGCTGGCTGAAAAGAAGTTAATACTCCAGAAGTGCAAATCCACATGGCTCCCAACAATGAGACTTGTATCAGCCAAGCAACAAGATTTCAAGTATACTGTGTCTTTGGCTGGCAGATTCTGAGCTCATTTAACCCACTGACATCAGGTTAGTGCTCGTGTAAATGAATTTATTTCAGAGTGGTTATCTGGGATCAAAATTTGACCTACTGACATATGGTTAGGCAAGTATTTCTCCTCCTTTCCATATAGTTACTTGTTGTCTTACGTTATTTTATATGCCAGATGTTAATCTTCTCATAGTGATTTTCAGAGGTTTTCCTTCAGAAGGATACTTGCCCATAGCAATGTATTTTGAAGCACTATGTAAGTTTAGAAAATAAGAAATTCAGCAAGAAAAATATCTGCTTGGCACATATCTTGCAGTTTCCAATAATGACTTTCCTTTAAAAAACCCTACAGTAACAGAAATCCTCCACTATAAAGCAGCTTGTTCTTTAATAAATAAGATTCAGAATGTGACTGAAATCTACATCATTTCTCAGTTTCTCTCCATCTGTTTGTTTCTTGTCTCCTGAAGGACAATATCTTTGCCTTATTTGAACATTGTTCAAACTTCTGTAACTTGGTTGGGAATTGCTAGGTGCTATGCAATATCAATCAAAAATTATTATCTTGCAGTGTATGGTTTGATTAATGTTTATGATTCTCAGAGGGAAAGACTAAATTCCTACATAAGAGCTTTCAAGTTGATTCTCACCAATTCCATAGAAAATAGAATAGTTAACACTGCTACTCGAGCTGATGTATGGGGGAGTCATTTGAGTTTGGAAATGAGGTGGAAAGTAGTCTGGGAATATTCTTTTGTTTCTACACCAATCAATACATTTCCTCCTCTGCATTAGTATCCTGTAATTAGGACCTTTTCTGAGGGCCACTCATGGGGACAACTGGTCTGTCATTCATGGAAACATTAGGCTGACAAATGGTTTTTATTGGGAGGGCAGTGCTTTTCTTTGCCACAGAAACCACTCAGTAGTCACAAGAAGAGTTGCATTTTGTTTGGTGTCTTTAGTGGGCAGCCTCCAGAGCAGCATGGTGTGGCAGAAAAGGTTGTGTTATTGAAAAGTGTCCCATTTTTCTTGGGTAATACAAAATTTCTCAAGTGCAAGAAATGTTTTGTCTTCAGGTGGCACCACTGTTCCTGGCACTATGCATTAAATATGTGTTAATGCATAGGGCTTTCATGAAACAGGTAATTTGAAGTGCCCTAAAGTCATGGTGACAGTATTGCTACTGCCATGAAAACTGAACAGCCCTGCTATTTCCATGAAAATGGTGGAGCCATGTAATGAACTAGAAAGCCAGCTACCGGATGGCTTTCTTACCTGTGTCTGTAGTTTGCTGCTGAATGGCTTGCTTGATTTACAGTGCTGTGGCTAACAGTCTGCAGGTTTGCCCAAAGAGGAGCGGCTAAGCAGAGTGGTGAACTTGTTCCGCTACAAGGGTTGTGACGTGCTGTGGAGCAGTCAGCAGATAAATAACCCTGGTCATATCAATAATTTGTGTAACAAGCAGGAGTACATCAGGAATGGCACACTGTGTTCTTATTTGCCAAGGAATCTGGAATTGATACGCCTTCAGTCACAGAAATGTATATTGTAAATGGTGGCCTAACCCAGCCAAATGTTGGAAATTGTCTACAGGAGTGACCATCTTAGGCTGTGGCACATGTTCCTTCTTCTTCCCACCCATGTTCCCTGTGCCTCCAGTGTGGCAAGGTATGTCTCTTTCTGCTTCCACGCCTCCAGTGGAAAAGCTACTACACTTGCCTGTTGGCATTGCCTTCCCCCAAATGTGCTGGAAGAGCAGCACACTTGCGTACATGCTCTCCAACCAGTTCCAGACTAAACCAGCTGCTTTTGCTCAGCTCAACTGACAAGAGCAGTGTGAGTACCATGGCACATTCTGTGCAGATCAGGGAGTGGGGAACCACACTGTCCCTGTGGCAGAGCTGTCAGTGCCTCTCCAACAAGGGTGTGGGCTGAACAGCTGCCTGGGGCACTAAACACTTCCACCTTGCAAAAAATGGTGACAGGTTTGCTGGACCGTGTTGGAATGCTGCAATGATCTGCAGTAGGATCCTCTTTTGGCCATTGGACTGCTTCACTATATAGCGTGAATGAGAAGGATGTTATGGTTGCTGCTGAATGGTTCATTAGGTGTCACTCACCCCAGAGAAGCAGTGTGAGTCCCTGGGTAAGGCCAGCGGAAGAAACTGAGAAGCACTCTCACCTCTTCTTTACCCTCCACCCCACTTCCTTGAAGCTGTGTCTTCTACTACACATCATGGTTGCTGATGGATCCACTGGCTCTGCCTATCTTAAACTGTTAGACAGGAGCATGTAGGGAGCCCTGATCATAGGCAGGGAGTGATGACCTCCTGAGGTAGTCTCTGCCCATCTTGCTGCATCCTTATGCTAAGTCAGATAGATTCCCCTGTATCTGAGGACTTCACTGTACATGATTTGCCCTGCAGCCCAGCCTGTGGCTGGAAGAGCTGTTTTTCCAATGTGACAGCCTTGTTCTGTTGCCACTGCTTCTGTGTCGACATGTGTCAGATGATAGGAGAGCTTCTTTCAATATCTTCTTTCAATAGCCTTTTGTGGCTTTTCTGCCTCTTTTTGTTGTGAAAAAATCCCTAAATCCATTTCACTTCATCTGCCTGCAAGAAAGTGTCTTGCTTTAACCCTCTGCTGGCTTTTTATCAATGTGCAGTCTCAGTATCGAGTGGTTCCTCTTCATGGAAGTGGCAGCTGTGTCCCTCCTTGTGGGTCTGTTGCTGCCCTGGTCTGTGCCTTTCTATGAAATGCTTTCAGAATCCTACTTTCCTGGCACTTATGGCTCAATTTGTGCAGAGTGGAATTACACCAAGGCCTGTGAGTGAGAGATGCAACAGCAGAAGGCAAAGCTGGGAGTAGTGGGAGCAGGTGTCTGGCACCTCGTAGAGTTGGAGCTAGTTCCCTGACATTTAGAAGGGATAATGGCTGCGCTGTTCCATGCCAAGAATTGGGAGCATGAGATTTATCCAGCCTATGCCCACCTACTTTCTGCATGTGGACATTTGTTCTCCCACCCACCTAATTAGGAAAATAGAGTGTAGAAAATGAAGGGGCGGATTTGTTATTTTGTTGTGGCTGTTTGAAAGCAAAGTTTGCTTTGCAGCCTCATATTACAGTCCATGGAGGGACAGTATTGTCTCCAAACCTGGCATTAGTGTTGGCTTTCCTCAGGAAGTCTAACGGGAGGCAAAGCTACACCACAGACTGTCGCTGTGGCAGGGGAAAGGATCAGAATCACTGGAACGAGCCTCTGTCCTGACAGTGAATACTTGGGAGAGGACTGCCATTGGAGACAGGCAGAAATAATCTCTGGGTAAACAGGGAAAATCAACACTTTGACTCTGCCGAATATTTCAATAAATGAAAATAACTCTCAAAGCCAGGGAGTTTCTAATAAAGCCTGTCACAGTCCAGTTAACATTTAAAATTCAACTTCCTTGAGAAAGTATCTTTATATTCCTTTAGCCATTTCCCTTTATCCATTAGTTCCTTTGTTTGCTTCTTCTGTTTTGGCCCCAGATAATTTGCTGTATGATGGTAGGACATTCAGCATGGTTAGAGAGTGTCCAGGGAAAACCCATTTTCATAATTTAACCAGGTAGCCATTATCCTATTTCATTCACCCTTAGGTAACTTGTTATGCTACACAAGCAAATAGTAAATAGTGGGTTTGTTTCACCCAAGAATTCTTCATCAATCAGGGTCACAGGATCACAGAAAGAGGGAGCTTGAAGGGATGCTGAGAAGGCCATCTCTCCCCTTAGGGTAGGATTTGCTGTAGCTACTTCATTACTGGCAGATGTCAGTCTAACCTACTGCGTAACTTCAGCAGAACAGGATGAGAGAGGGGTAGATGGTGAAAACCTCGAGTACATGACAGAATCCAGATCAATTACTTCTCAGCCTGAGGATTTGCCCCTTTACTTCTATGTCCCCTCACATGGAAGTGTGCCTTGGCTAACAGGCAATGGGATATTTAGAGGTGGGATGCCTTTGGATCCTTCTCAAGGGATTGTGTAAATTTGTGGGTTCAGAGGGACCACAACTTCCTAATCTAATGTACAAAACACTCAGCAGGGAGCTGGGTTTTAATCCTTGCCCCCATTATTAATTAGTTTTTGAGGGATGACTTCCCAAATCTGCAGTAAGTTCACCAACCATTGCTGAAGGACCATTGCACCGGAGACAGCTTCAGCTACTGCCTCTGTGAATCTAACCATTTCTTTTGCTTTTCCTACAAGTCCTTGAAAACAAAATATCCTGTTTTGGCTCAGATGGGGCACTTGTTTAACACAAAGGAAGGATGATGGGTTTAAAAACAAAGGCTTTGGTTCAATCCAAAGAAAATAAAATATTCATGCTTTTTTTTCTGGTTCAGCTGCTGAGCTGAAAAAAATCACTATTTGCAAGCCCTTGAAAACCACTGGCTGTCCCCCTAAATTTCTGTCAAGTAGTTGCTCCAATTTATCTTCCTACTGGTGGTCTTAGAGCTAGTCTTGTCACAGCAAAAATGTCTCTTCTCCTCTGTTTGCAGCCCTGCAGAGCTGTTCTGGCCTAGTCACTAGCATGGTGGAGAAGAGGTAACTTCACTCATGTCTGCTGATAATCTGGAGGGCTTGTTGCAGAGCATGCATCATAGTCTCTCAGCTTAGTCAGCTTTAGACTATTATTATAAACCTGGATTTTTTTCTTGCCCTGCTGAAAGCACAGTTACGTCAAGCACTGGTAGTTTGGCTGGCAGCATCTCTTCCTCAGGAGCTGCCTTCCAAACCTAAGCATGTGGAGTAGAAGTCGTTGGGGTATGGGTGAAAGAATTGTTCCTTCTTTCTAGTATAGAGAGTATAATAGCATAAATCATATCAGCTCCTGTAACACCTAGGACACAAAGGCACAAAGACATAAGCATTTACACCTTGTAATATCACAAAGCTGACTGAGGTCAGCTGCTGTATCCAGGGAGAAATAGGCAACTCAGTGTGATTCACAAAAGCCAGCAAGGTGAAGATAGATGTATATTGAAAGTTGTGCCCCTTTCAAGAACTGAGATACCACATTCAGCGCTGTCAAATGAGGCATCTGCCCACTTAGGCTTCACAAACAGCTGCTCTTTACTGAAAGTTGGGACATAAGCTTTTCTTTTTCAGAATACCCTAATTCCACAACACTTCTCACCTAGACTGAGCGTATTCCCCACAAAAAACCGGGCTTCCTGAGGAGATTTGAACCCATATCTCAAATACAGAGTGAGTTCTAACGGTGAAGGTGTGTGTTACCAGGAGGTTTTAGTTTCCTCTGTGGGAGCGGCCAGAGAAAGCCCTCATGAGTAGGGAGTTTATTTGGTGAATGAGTGGGAGACCCGGATTCAGGTCTTTTCGAGTCTGTCAGTTACATTTTTTCCAAAAACTTCTTAATAGGAAGTCTTAATGTAAAGTCTTTGGTGAAAGAACTAGAATCCATATCTGCTGTCTCTGAAGGGACTTCCCTATCCATTTGATCACATTGCTCCTCTCGCACAGCAATCCTATAGTTCCAGCAAGAGTCTTTTCCTGGAATTAGCCTGATGGTTATGTCTGTTCCACCAGACAGCTAAGAGCCTGACACCTCTCAAAGAAGGAAGGGAGCTGAACCCAGAGCCTCCACAACCTGTGTCAGTGCTTTGAACACTGAGGAAACACTTTCTTTTTCTCCCCTATGAAAGGAAGGCAACTTAAAGCTACATTTTCTGTGGAGCTGGTCCTTCACTAATGCACAGGCATGCTCTGAGGTGCTAGTGGGGGAGCCAAAAAATGGAGTATCAAGAACCTGGGGACAGTAACACAGAGAGGCTCCATCAGTGCATTAAGTCTGTATGGGTGTCTAGGCCTCAGGGATTTTCTTTCACAGTCCACAGGGAATGCACAGCTACTGCTGATTCCCAGCTAAGGAAGCACAGCTTTGAATTTATGCTGAAGAGAGCTTTCTCGGAGATAGGAGCAACAAGGAGCTTAGTACAGGTACCTAGTCTGCCTGTGGCTTGCCAAATAGTTTGAGTTCAAGGATGGCGCATTTGAAGGCCTTTTGTAATATTCAATCCTCCACCCCTTTCTGAGATTAAATGCAGCCTGCATGAAATTTGTTGGCAGCCATTTCCCACTTAGCAATAATCAGACCATATTGGGACAAAATATTCAAAATATGTAGCAATGTGGGACTTGGGAAAGTATCAGCATAAAATTATGCCTTCCAGAATAGCAAATCAATGGATGTGCTGGAGCTGAATAGCATGATTTTTAGTGAATGAGACCCTGGCTACACTTTTTGTTTGGCATTAGCCTGCCAAAGAGTATAACTTGTCTTAACATCTTTTTGAAGTGATTCAGTGAAATTTCTAGCTTTTGGATTAAGAGAGTCATTAATAAATAGGTCTATAAAAGTCTGAATGAGTGTAACCAGCTCCTACTGAAAATGTGCTGAAAGCAGATGTGATGCTTAGGTAATTGGCAAACAGGCCACCTGTTGATTTTCTTGTCAGTGCTGTTGCTACCTGGGGTATGATTCTAGTCAAGGAGAAAATAGGGTTCTTTTAATTAAAAACAATCCGTGCAACATCATTTCACTTAAAATTGTCCATGGCTTCTTAAGAAGATTGAAAACAGGCTAATCAGGGCTTGATTTGGGTCCTACAGCAGGAGGAGAGAAGTGGAAAATCAAAGGGAGTTTCACAGTGTGTACGTGAGAGGGCTAAAATATAGGTGTTAACCTTGACATTGGAAGTTAATGAGCAGTCTGATACTCCATAGTGGTTCTATTTCTCCAGCTGTAATTGTGTGAATGCTCAGAGCTGTTTCTTTCTGCCAAGCCTAGGGTATGCATCTGTGTTTCCCTTAAGTCTTCTTGAAATAACAGCTGTAATCAGCACCACCCAATTCCAGCGGATCAGGTCCTTGCTTACATGTGCTCAGAGGCTTTCTACAGCCATAGCCTAGATAACAATACAAACCAGGAACTCCTACCTAAAGGAGTGTTTGGATTTTATGTAAGTCTAACACTCTTCCCTAAATTCATGGTAGAATGTAGTTTTGAACATGTTTGCAGGGAGCTTTCTGGAAAGAACAGTAATACTGTGTGTGCATATAGCTCTCAACTCCAAAATGTTTTACAAACAATATATACAAAATAGCTGGTTCAGCTACTGCCCCAATATAGCTATCCTGTAGTGGAGTGAAGCAGTTACCTGACCATGCTAGCAGCTTGATTTTAGGAAGGAAGTGGAAAATGCAACTGAGTACATCAGTTAAAAATGTAGGCCGTAATGAGATAAGAAATAAGGATGCAGTGATCAGCACTTCTGTCCTGCAGTGTGGAACACTGCCAGCTTGAATTCAAGGATACCTCAATCGATGAAAGAGTGAGAATCACAAGTATCAAATCCACAGGAACCATGAATATATTTGTTATGATGTTCTCAACCAGTAGGGGAAGCAGGTGGGAATATGAAAACAGAATTACTCATAGAATCTAAAGTGAGTATACTTCAAATGCCTCTTAGCATCTAGTCTAGACAAAGACAGGCATGTTTAAAATGGTCTTATCTGCTTGTGGTTAACCACAGTTGTTAACTGCGGGCTTTCCCAATGTACATCCATTTGCAGCTTTGCTGAGTCTGGAAGGTGCCTTTGTAAAAGGAGTTCAGCTTGAGGAAGGAAAACTTGTCAAGGAAGATAATGCTTGATACTCATTCGTATGTCTAAATAATATCCAGTCTCCACATTAGAAGGGGAGAAGATTCTTTGTTGCTCTCCCATTCTTGCAGAACGGATTTGAGCAGGCCGGGATTGTCCTTCAAGAAGTACTGAGAGGAAGAAAATTGTCTCTTTGAAGACTGCCATTGCTTTTAAACTCTGACATCATGGGAAGAGGAGAGACATGAGGAAAAACTAAAGCGGTGAAGTGAAAGACTACAGAAGAATGGAGAGAGACACCCAGGCAAAAGAAAGTCAGGAAGCTGGCAAACTGCAGGCACCTGAACTCCCTTATACAGAGAAAATAGAAACAAATCAAATCCTCCCTTCTGCTGCCCCTTGTAATTTTCCAGAAATCTTCTATAATTTTCCCTGGAGTCCCATGCTGACAGCTGGCAGATGCTGAATGAGAGAGGGTCCCCAGAATGAGTGATGGCAAGGTCACAGCTGGAATGCCTATGAAGATACTGATGCAGTGAATCACAAACAACTTTTGCTGCCACATAGTGGCAGACAGAGAAGCTGCTATATGAGAGATCCTCCTTTGTAGTCCTTGCCCAAAGATGATGTCCTTGTATTTTTACTAGTGGTGTTCTCTGGTAACAAGCGTGCTAATTCTAGAAGGTTAAAGTCATGGAGGAAGGGGAAGACCTTAAGCAATACAGTTCCTGCAGACTTAATTTAGTGTGCAAGTCACTCCTTATAAACCACATAACACTCTCTTATGCCATAGGTTTATCAACAAGTGTTGCTAAGAAGCTGCTTAAAAGCTTGTATTTCAGACACTATGTATGAATAGTCCCTCTCACTGCTGTGGTTGCTATAGTAAACCCTTGTTCTTAATTAAATACTACAGTAAATAATACTTTAAAACTGGAGAGGAAAGTAAAAAGGAAGAACTCCATTAGGAGTTCCCTGAGCCACTTGAAATTACTGCTCCTTTTTTATGTTTTGCAAGTATGGAATGCTTTGTGCAGTGGGTTATAGAATAGCAACACCTGCATAATTTTGATGCTTTCTCTGCATAATTTCTTGTCCCTCAAAACTCTGCAGAATATGATGTGGTTCAGAACACCTCTGTCAATAAGGAAAAGAGCAATAAGTGGGATTAAAATTAGCTGTTGTTTTCTTAAAATTACATATATTTTAGACCAAATTTTGGAGGAGAAGAGGATGCAAAAGGTTGAAATGATCCTTGAAATGATCCATGCTGTAACTGCTGCAATGGCAGTGGAGTTACACTGGAGATAAATTCTCCAGTCTTTTCCCCTGGTGTTAAACAGTAATAATCCATAAATATTGCAATTAGAGAGCTCACTCATGCTGATGGCAGCCTTACAGTACCACAGATAATGCTGTCCAGGGGAGAAAGTACACGGTGTACAAAGAAACTCTCAGGGTATATGTGGGGAGGGTAAACAGACAGAAGTTGGTGAGCAGCTGAGAACTGCAGCTGTTCCTTGTTACCTGGGGGTGAAGAGGAGGAGGAAGAACCTTAAAAGTCAGATCAACTCTTTGAGGGCTAAGAGGAACATCCCATACCTCATGATAAATAGCTGTGAGGCAGAAGACTTACAGGCCCTGAGGGGAAAGAGAAGGAGCAGTGAGGTTAATAGAAGTAGGATATTATGCTATCATAGGGTAGTAAAGCAGTGAAAGAGATTGAATGATACATGAAATGCTGGGTTCAGAGTTACTAGCATGAGGCAAACCATAGATTTGTATTTAAAGCACTGGAGTGCGAATAAGCTGATTTGGGCCTATTTTATGCTTTGATCATCATTGGGGCTAGTGCTTTCTTCTTTTGCAGGTCTTTTGACAGAGGCAAACATACTATCACGTGTGAGTTGTCCAGATAGTGTGGCAACATGGGTCACAGACATAGGACATCTTTTGTAGACTGCTGCTCACTCAAGGAGCGGAAGATGTTTATTCCTTACCAGCTAAGATGCTTCTCATGGATCTACATCCTCATTAGCAGACAACATCTGTTTCTTCTTGTAATTAGCTCACAGTTCAGTAGGTAGCTCCAGTCTCTTTTACACCTGGACTACAATCAACATGGAAATCATAGAAGCACGTGTCTCTCCCCTCCCCACTTTAAAGCAGTCTGAGTTACACACATTGTTAAACACCTAATAGACAACAACTGTGTGTTAGAGCTCTCCAGCACATGTGTGAAATAATGTTTTTTTTCTTTTTTTTCCTTCTTGGTGGGCTTCAGTTCCAAATGTGCTTAGCTTCTCTGGCTTCTATATTAGCCTCAACCCACCAGTCATGGATTAGGCCATAAAGAACTGTTTCCAGCCTCCTGCACAATGGAAATGGGAAGTGAAGTGGGGCTGCTGGGGGGGGGGGGGGGGGGGGGAGGGGCATTCACCAGCTGGCCCTGCTCCTGAGGCATTTTAACTGGATTCTTCAGGGTAGAAGGGTGTGAGGTCTCAGGTCATTTCCTGCCAGGTTTGCTCTGAATTGGAGGGGGATATGTAATTGTGCTGTCTCCCTGTACCATTAGTGTCAAGACTCATTAGGAACCCAATCTACTCAGTGGCAGTAGGCATACAAAAGAAAGAACTAGCCAAAGTCTGCAGACTGCAGAGCAGGAGTTGGTGGAGGAAGCAATTGTAAAATTCCCGTCTGGGTAATTAGAGTCAGCAGGGAATCAGATTGGCTACGGCAGGGCTTTCATTTTTCCCCTTGCTGTTTTAACAGGATTGGCAGGTGCTGCTTTATTCCAGGGGTCAGGTGATGTGCCAGTGTCATAATTCACAATGAGAAATGATCATCAATTTGCTGCCATGCTCCTGGGGTGAGCTGAGCCAGCAAACTGTGATTACTATTGTTATTAGTACCTTGTTAGCATGGAGCAGGAAGATTGTTGCGGGCAGTTGCCTCTGGAAGGGGTGGGATCTGTGCACACAAAACCATGTTCCTGGCAGCTTAGCTACATTTGGAAAGTTTGGGACTGCTGGCTATTTCATGCTCTTTACCATCGGGAAAATGAGATCACCATTTGTTAGTGGTCAGAAAGATGTGAGTGACTTGGAAAATTTATCTCATGCTTAAAAATTGGCAACATATTGGCATGCTTTATCAGCAGGACA
Organism: Morus bassanus; assembly: GCA_031468815.1. Lineage (NCBI taxonomy): Eukaryota > Metazoa > Chordata > Aves > Suliformes > Sulidae > Morus > Morus bassanus. The sequence continues at coordinate 29,072,788 of CM062574.1, read as the reverse complement.
ATTTAATGCAGTTACAACACAATAAACAAAAATGGACCCTCTTTCTTTGAATACACTGCTTACTACTTATCTGTTTGCTTAGTGAGAGGAGGAAAGAGACATAGGCAAGCTATTCTGTCTGCATGCAATGCAGTTTAAGGCCTGGATCGAGGTGTTGTGAAATCAACAGATTCACACTGACTTCTCTGGATTCTGGCTCAGACTAGTGGGCTTGCATGCTCTGATAGTTGACAGTAGTTAAAAGGTACAGCAGTAAGGAATGTGCTGAGAAGCATGGCTTCTGGGAAGAAAGGTTTTCTTAACACAGCATTTGTTCCATAAAAGTTCCTAGAGAGAGAGATTTCCATAACAAATTGGCTACATTTACCAGTCAAAATAGGATTCTCTCAGCAGCTTTGCTTAGCTGAATTCCACATTTGAGAGTCAGACCTTCTTCTTTCTAGCTCCATCCATCAACAGTCAAATGAAAGATTAAGGAATTAAAACTTTGCAGACCAATTTGTTGATGATGCACAAGACAGCATAAAATGCAGTTCGCTTCTCTTCTCTGCAACTGTGTGGTCCTGGTGCTAAGCTCTTGGATTTTCAAGGATGCAAGACTTATTCCCTACCATTGACAAAAAAATCCTATTATGGGCGGTAGACTACTTTCCTGAGTAAAACATACAGGATTGGATCCACAAGGAGGAAATAAGTGCAATGGCAAACCACACTGTTTTCTAGGCACTCTCTGGTAAATTGCTGGACAGAAAAAAATATTTCTGTCCAGGGAAATACACCAACACTGCGAAAAATATTTTGCTCTCCATGAAGAAAAGCTGAGATCTTTCAAGGTATTTTTTGTGGAAACTATTAAAGAGAAATGAAAGTATTATCCTGAAGAGCTGGTATTTGGACTCGTGTTGGAGGTGTGGGTGACCTTGTTGTGTCCTTCGTTTCTCCTGTTCTGGGACAGTGTTCTGCTGGCCAGGCTGTTCTGAGGTGTTTCTTCGGGCTTTGGCCAGGTTTTTCCAAACCTAAGGTGGAACTATGTCTTACTGGAGGCCTAATGAAGCCAGTATGTACCCATGAAATTTTTCAGCTTCAGTATTCAGTATTTTCCCACCAAATGAGCAATTTAATCTAAAAGGAGATGGGGGGGGGGGGGGAGGGGGAAGAGATCCCTGCCAGCTCTACCCTTCATACTGCAGCTATGTTTTAAGAACCTATCTGAAATGCAAACAATAAGAGATGTGTGTTTCCCTCCTTTGAGCCTCTCTGCATCTTTTCAGCATGTTGGGTCACTGGCAGAATAAGAAACTAATACATGAAAACCAGCCCTTCCCCTCATCTCCAGGTTCCTGGCTGAAATGAATCAAGCTCAGATCTATAAGCTGTTTAGACCTTCCAAGCACTGTAGATTAAATGATAGCAATAGTGTCTCTCTCTCAAGTCAGGAGCTGACAGTCCATACAGCTATATGTGTTACTGTAGATTATTTCTCAGGTCCATTTGGGCTATTGGCCATGCATGGTAACTTGGAGTTTGACTGAGCCTGTCCTACCAAGGCAAAAAATTCTTACTTGCTTCTCCCTTATACCCCCCCCTCACTTAATCGATAACTACTTCTGTCAAAACAACGTTGACCCTCTCCATTCCTACCCCTCACCCATCCTTGGCGGGTTCTCTGTCTAGATGGCTTGAAATCTGATTTGGGATTTGAGTGTTATTTGGATTAACTCATTAGTGGGGCTCCATTCTGGCAAGCCTGCTAATCTGTGGCAGTGGTGCATAGCACTGTGACAATATTACACTGAAAATGAGAAATCTAATGAGATTAGCATTTTACGCGTTCAGACAGGGCCTGGGTATTTGAATGGTCTGCAGACACTTGGTATGAATCACAGTAGGCCCAGGAGGAAACAAAGTGACTGGACTATAACACAGCACCCAAACACATAGAAAGGAGATTGCAATGGTGCACGGAAGTGTCAGTAGCTTGGTTGTGGGGAATAGAAACATCTCTGTCCCCATCTTTGGGGACATCTTTGACTTTGCCTCAAAAGCATTTCCACATATACCCAACAGATTCTTTTCTTTTCCTAGGGTTGGAGGAGGGCTGATCTGTGTCCAGGGGATCACCTTGCAAGTTACTCCTGCCCTTACTAGTGGTGATGGGGGAAGGTTTTAGTGGTTGCTTTCATGGGGAAGAAGGCTGCTGACTCCCAATTTATTTTTACACCACACAGGAATGCACTGCAAGATATGCTTGTTAATATGTGTGACTACCAGACTGCTCCATTCTAAAATTACACCCACCAGATTAGTTGCCTGGACAAATTCCAGTTGCACCTTTCCTTCTCAAAGGCATTGTTGCTTTTACTTCAGGTTTAAACAGAGAAAAGAGTGAGCCAATATCTGCAGCCTCCTTTGGTTGCAGGGAGAGGGAAGGCTCTGCCTCGTGTCTTAGGTACACCTAGTAGAGCAAGGCAGTGCCCAATGCTGGGTGCATGGGCTTCTCCTGCTCTACCACCTAACTAAAGCTTTTGTAGCCTTTTGTAGGTGACAAAGAGACAACTTTGGGAGAGGCTAAGAAGTGATACACCAGGGCTGGAAGTCACTAGTAAGTGCTGTCCTAGCCTGCCACCCAGTGCTGGTTTCTGGCACTCAGAGCTGCCAATGTGCTCCAGCACTGCAGCTGGTAACTGGCATGTTCTGGACTGGTTCTTCCTGGCCCCCGTTGAAATATTCCTTCCTGAGTTACTGAAACAGATATTCGGGTCTTGATAGAAATAAGCAATGTTTTAAAATGGGCTGCCTTTAGAGAAGTGTGTGACAATTCTTCAGATTCCTTCTTGAATACTAAGGGCTCAGCAAGTAGGAGATGGCTCTTGAGTGTTGCACACTCAGCAGGTGATGGGCTAGCCTAGCTTCTTGTTTTAGTGAGCCTTAAGCAAGAAGGGAAGGCTATTATTTCTGGTCTTGTTTTTCCAGGACAGCTTAGAAATGATCAGAGCTGTACAATCTCTCAGCATGGTGATGGATCCAAACCAAATACATCGACAAAATGATGCTGAAGTTGGCAATAGTTTACAGACTGGGATCAGTGTGTCATCTTTACAAAAAACAGCTAACAGAGCCAGGGAGAGGTGATAATTCCTAAAGATACCACAAAACTGCTTGAACCCTAGAGAAGAAGGGGAGGAAGGAATGTTTTCTTGGGAAAGCAAGAATGGTTAACAGTGCTGTGGGGCTGGGCTGTTCCAGGGAGAAGGTAGAAGATGGTGTTGCAGATGAGAGTTTTCATTCACATGACTCATCATGTCTTATTACAAGGCTAAAAGTGTTGCTGGGGGAAAAGATGTTGTTTTGTAAATTCTTTTCACATAAAATCTGGGGTAGATAATTTAGGGAATTGTTTTGATTTTTTTTTAAGTGTTGGGGTTTTTGTTTAGTTTTTTGCTTTGTTTTGTTTTGTTTTTTTTTTTTAAAAAGATGTCTGTCACTTCACCATTGAATAAAAAGTAGTAATTGAGTAGTGTCACTGAAAACAGAAATTGTATGTACAACTGATAGATTTAGTTGTGTAAAGAAGGTAAAAATCTGGCACAGTCTTAGAAACTGCTGTTTGTCTGACTTAATAAGCAATAGTCAGTTGTTGTTCATAATGGCACGGACTAAAGCTGCCACACCAGTGTTTTATTGGCCAAAGAATTTAATAGAGCAGCAACCTTTGTGACTGTGGCCTGACATTCAGTCTTGAGAATGCTGTCTGGATTTATCTAGGTGACCAGAGCTTTCGCTCTGCAGTGTAGGGGGTGGCAGAGGGGATCAGTGGTCATTTTTCTTTAAGTAGTGAGATAGTTTTTGCTGCCAACTGAAAAGGAAGGGGCAGAGAAGCAAGAATGTGATGAGATGGCCTTCTTTTAAAGGTCCAAAGAGCAGGCATAATATAGGAAAAGGTGAGTATAGAAGGAGATGAAAAACAAAGGTGTATTTACTCTGAAGGGTGTTTAAATGCCATTAATAGGTATTGTATATCTTTAAATGCTGTGTTATTCAAGCATTGTATTAAGTGGAAGGAAAAAAAAAACCCACTGCTACTGATTTGCATTATGTTATTAATTCAGAGTAAAAGAGAGGAAAAATTGTCAGCAAGGTGCCTTAGCGAATCTTTGTATAATAGTAACAATTTATGTATGGGAAGCAACTACTTAAAAAAAATGAGTAAAATGAATAGAAATGTAATTCAGAGCAGTGCTAGCACTTCATCTTCATGTAATGATATGGGCAAAGCCTGAATTCCAGCACTCTGCAGTGAATTATGGGACATGGTAGAGCTTGCAGGACTGCAGAAATAAAACACGATCAGTTATAATGTCCCATTAGGAAAAGGTGATGTAATGAATTCTTCGTTCATGGTCTAGCAATGACACATTTCATTCGCTAGGTTATTTACCCCCTGGATAAAATTCATAAACTCTCTCATAATATGAAAATATCTCCTTAGGTACATTTGTGGGGGAATCTCATTAGAAGGTTTTGCTGAATGTATTTTTTGTCAGAGTTGTAAAGGCAGTGAGTTTCATCAACAGGGAAGCTGGACTGGGAGCCAGAATACCTGGGTTATATTCCTGACTCTGCTGCTGTATGATGCCAGGTGAGCACCCTGGGCTGCTGAGACTCTTTCCTCTGACTGTTCTGATTCCATCTGTCACAGGTCAGCTGGTGTAGTAAAGACGCACTTATTTAAGCTGCCTAAGCCAACCCAGCTCATTCTGGGTGAAATGTGTTGGAGCCATTTAGCCTGTCTGGCAGGGAGGTAATCTTCAGTGGGAGAGGTGATGCATGGCTGTGGAGAGGCCAGAGTACTACCAGCTATGGTTAGGAGAGGACAGATGTCCAGAGCTGTAAGGTATCGGCTCCTTGAAACAGGGTGTTATATGTGCAGGAAGGCGCGGAATCCATCCCCGAACTCAGCTAGGATTTCTGGATGCTCCAGGAAAGCTGTCACTAATGTGGTTGTTTTCTTTTGGCTCAGTGCGTAGGTTGAGATGTTATAAAGAAGACTGGCCTGCATGGGCCAAGTTTGCAGCTACTATGCATGAAAAAAATTACTCTTTAGTGGCTTGGCTGACTGTCATAATTTTCTGGATAAGGAAGCAAGAGTGAACAAGATGCTGTTCAGTAGAGAGAACTGCTTTTAAAAGAAAGCTATTTTAATTTGATCTTTTTTTAAACCCTGAAAGGAGGCTTGGGAATTCTTAAAAAGCTCACCTGGAAACACAGTTGGCTTGCTGATTTAAAAAACCACATACAAATCACCCCAGAATAGGGCTTGCAATTTCTCCTACTATGTAGCACATCTGTCTCTACTAACAGGTATCTGCTAGCACATCTCTACAGGTCTGTAAATATTCAAGATTTAGCTTTAACAAAAAATACTGTCTCTATATAAAGAAAAGGTAACAGTTTATATGCAAATATTATGGTGCTATCTTTTTAGTTATCTTAGTTTTTAAAAAAATCAAACCATGGCCTTCAGTCATATTTAAATGTAATAAAATAAAAAAAACCCACTTTCTCTCCAGAGATCCAAAAAGCTGAATATATTTTCCTAGCTGATTGATGCTTTTCCATTTATTTTTAAATGTAATTTTCCCCGGGTAAGGAATTGTTCTCTTGAATGTCAAGAAGGAAATATTTCCCAAATCATAGGCTTGGATTGGCTGGCTCAAGCCTAATGAGATAGCTCTGTTGAGAGGGGGTAGGCTGGGGAAGCAGAGAACGGAGTGATTTGTCACGCTGGTTTTCCAGCCATTGCTAAAGAGCTGCTTTGTAATGCCAGCCTGCCAAATCTCCTGGCCGCAATCAAATTACTCCCTCCGCATGCACACACATCCACACCCTCGCCCTTTAGATCTATCACTGACAGAATAGTTATTAAACAAAAACTCAGCCCGGGGAATTATTAATCGCCAGGCTTCATTTCTTTATCAAATGTTTTGGCCCGGAGGGAGAGCTCTTTAAGCTTTCAGAAACACCGTAGCACATTAATCACTGGAGGGAAGCGGGGTATGGGCTTGGCATTCGTAATACTTGTCAGATCAGAAATAGGAGATACAGAGATCAAAAGAGATGTTTACAACTTGGAGCGAGAGGGTTTCACTTTTCTTGCTCTTCTCTGTGTCCTCCTTTTTTTACTGTTTGCTTTGGGATTTTGTTTTTGGTTTTGATCTGTTGATCTTGCCCCAGAACTTACCCCAGCTCTGTGGCTACACCTCTGGCCCACACACTGTCTGGGAAGAGAAAGGCCATGAGTTATGGATGCAACCTTCTGTGTACCCAGTAGCAAAACAGTGGTCACTGCTTTTGAGTGCCAGCCTGTTGTAGTGTTGCTCTCGTCCAGGCACTGAGCAGGCCCCAAACTGCAGTCAAAGTTGGGAAGCTGGGAGTATTTAGGTGCCTGTCTGTATAAACTAATAAAATGGAAGTACCTAGTGCTGAAGATCAGTCCTGAAAAACATGCCTGACTTTTTGAAAGATTAATACTGGATTCACTAATATATGCAACAAATATATACACACACACACTTTTAAAAAATTACTACAATCACAGCAGCTCCAGACCATACATATGGCAGATTAAGCCAATATTGTAGGCTGCCTGTGGCTGGAAGCACTTACCCTGTGATTAGTTAAAGCATTAATTAACATTGACCTTGTTCACTCTAATCCTGAGACCTTTAGCCCCTGTGGTACGTAGGGAGGTTGTTACTCCTGGCAGGGTACCTTGTGAGGAATGTAATGTAAGCAGCTGTTCAGTTGACATGTTTTTCCTCATGAAAGGATGGTGTATCAGCTGAAGTGAGTAGCCTTTATTGTAACACTTCAGCAATGCTGCACTTTGCATTCCTGATTCTTGCTCTATCACCTGAAGAGATTCTTCAAACTACTGACATTGAGAGGTTGGTTTGCTAGTACAAGTCATCCCCACTTGTATACATAATCTTTTCTGCAGCAGAAAACTCTCTGATTTCTTACAAATACCTTAGCCTGAAATACATAATAATTTTAGCATATATTGTAAACACATGTCCACTTCCAATATGACCTGGAGCTGATTATCAAAACAGGCTGCTTCTTCAAAACAAAACATATCTATATAATATATGTATTTAGAGAAAGAGAAAGAGTATGAGTGTATGAAATCTGTGAGATTGTGAGTGGGTAAAATCAACTTAGAGGTTTTGTAAATAAATACCAGCTTCCCCTCTCATAAGACCGCACTTTGAGTTTTGTTGCACTAATTTCCTATCAGAACTCCCCACGGTTTTGGCTGCAGTGAGAGAGCTGCAGGTATCTAGAACCTCCCTGTCTCACAGGAGCACTTGAGGGGAAAAAAAACCCCAACTTTAATTCTGTGGTATATATGAGAGATTGCAGTGAGGATCCCAAGCTCACTGGAGAATGGGCTGTGTGTTAACATGCATTTATACCGTGGCTGGCACACAGCCTGGTTTTGTACAGCCCTGCTGTTAACTGGAGCCTCTCGACACTACTGTAATATAAATATTCTGGAAGAATAATAGGGCTATTTGTGGCTCTTGAGGGCAGCTAATGTGGCTGGTATGCAGCATGTTTTTCAAGCCTTCATCTCTTATTTTTCCAAGCATCCAGTAAGAGAAGAAACAAACCACATTTTCTATGCACAGACAGAAGGAATGAGAGGAGGGATGGATCACATCAAATGGATTCTGAGAGCCACAAAACACTTGTTGCATGTTGTCCCGACACTGCAATATGATATTTGCATTGTGATGTTGTATCAATATGTGAGACGATCTGTCTTCTTGCGAGTCTCATGTCTGGCAAGGCAGTTCGCAACTCAGAGGCTCACTTCTTTTAAAGGGATTTTGTCTGTACATGTGTAAACAGCAGCCAGTTCTTTGGGATCTCCAGAGCAATCTGTGTAGATTTAAGTACTGAAAAACTTGAATGACCTACAATTCCACCGGCAAACAATTCAAATGATTAGTTGTACTCCCAAGTATATAATCATATACCAAAAGAGCATGTCAGCACACCACAGTGAATAACTATCAGGCAGTCTTCCTAATGAACAGCATGGCAAAAGAGAGCGTATGGGCTAAGAGCAATACTCAGTGAGTCTGGTTTGCCTGTCAAGAAAACCCTGAAACACCCGTACCTTTGGATAGACTTTGCACAGCAGGAACTGTCTCTATGGAACTGTCTCTGTGCGTTAATTGAATCCAGCACTGAAGGAATTGCTTCTATGTCATTAAATTTGTTATCCCCCATGTGATACCTTTCTTTTGGCTGTTTTTTAGAAGAGGTGGAGGAGGCAGTAAACCAAGTGTGTTGTGTTAACATTTTTATCCACAGTTTATAATCCTGTGAGAAAGAGCATGCAGATGTCATAATCCCCTAAGTCCTGAAATACACTCCTATGAACTGGTTTTGCTGTGTTTATCAGGGAATATTGCAGCTAGTACTCAGAGAATCTGAGAATTATTGGGATTTGAGTTAGGATTCTGCAGTAAAACAGGAATTATTAGAAGAGAAACTTTGCATGGTAAGTAGCACATTCTCTTTTCTTCCATCAAAGGTATTTTCCCACCTTTCTGTGAGGAGCAGGAGGTGAATTTCTTCATGAGGGACTGTAGCCAGGGTTTACATGTCTCTAGCAGCTCAGAAAACTAATAGATCCCAGGAAGCTTTGGAGCTCAAACATGTATTTGGTCATGAATGTTTTTAGTTAACAACATTTTTGCTTCCTTTAGCTCTGTCCTAGCGTGCTTTGTGTCTGCAGAACCTAACAACAGGTTCCTTGGGCTCAGTGCTTTCCTTGCATCAGATTACCTCAGTCAGCTGCTCCACCAGGACTGTTCCTAGGCTATGCCTTATTCCCCTATGGCTGAGCTGAGGTAACTTACTCTTCTTTCAGAGGTAACATTCTGCTGTTCCTTTTGACAGAAATAATTCTGTCAGGAATTCCACAGTCAGGAATAATTCTCAGTGTTAATACCTTCTATTCCTGCCTGTTAATTGTGTTATGTAACACTTAGCAGACTGACTTGAGATAGAATCCTTGTTATAGTTAGTGCTGCAGAGACATTTAGCAAGACAGTCCTCACCCTGCAATGCAAACAGGTGTTGGCAGAGGACAGAGGAAGGAAGAGATCCATTAGTGTCACCAAGCAGGGGAACAGGAGTCAGAAACAACCCTCTCTGGGACAACGTATGCTCTACTGGAGCTGTAGATCACCACTGCCACTGTGATACACAGGTCTTTTTCTACTCATTTGGTGGGACACCCAGGAACCACAATCAGGATTTTTTTTCATTTGTTCCATTATCACTTCTGTGTTGCCACTGATTTATCTTCAGCAACTGTAAGACCCTGTGTAAAGGCTGGGCTCTACATTTCATCAGCTGTGAACAAGGTGAAACGTTGCTGAGCACATGCCAAGGAGCTGTCTTGCACAGAATCACAGAAAACAGGATGGGGAAAAGTTCTTGAGTACTCATAACCAGAATGGGTTCTGCTCCACATAAGTTACCCTGCCTGCCTTGCCTGTTATTGAAGAATGGTAGAGACTCCCAGACCTCTGCATTCAGTCCATCCCACTGCTCCCCCATTCCTAATGTTAGAAAATGATATTCCTTTGTTTAACTTCCCCTTGCTTTGAGTTGAGTCATTGCTGTTTGTTGTATCTACCTACTCTTTTTTTTTCCCCCTTATAACTATTTTATCTGTTATCTTGACTCTCTTCGGTTTATTTTTCTGTTTACCGAACAGCTGCAATTCCTTTGCTTTTCGCTTATGCCCATGTATTTTAACTCTCTGCTTATTCTCACCACCTTACTCTGGAACAGTTCCAACTGGGCCACATTTGTCTTGATCTCTTGCTAATAATGCCTGCCTGGGAGCTGGGACTGAGGAAGAGAGTGGGAATCCTGTGTTAGAGAAATCACTGATATCAAATTTTGCAACAAGATGTGGGGGGAGAAGGGAAGGAAAGCAGGCATAGGAGAAAGTGACCAGAGACCTCCTGTAAGTCCCAAGTTTCAGGGTAATTTGTTGGTATAACATCAGAGGATTTAGCATTGAAAAGTGCAAAACAATGCATTTTGGAAAAAACTACTTAAACTACACACAAGTATGTACATACATACATGCAGGGATTATGTTTTACTCAGCTGCAACCTCTCTGGGGAGAAAAAAGATGTCAACGAAGACATCATCTCTATGTGAAGAGCTGGTAAAAAAACAATAGCAAAAATGTCAGATTATATGAAAGAGGGAAGAAGAATAATGCAGAACATATTAAAGTAGGATTACATCGATTGGTGTTATAGCTCCAGCTAAACTACTGCATTCAGTTCTTGTTGCTTCATTTCTAAATGGCCATTGCAGAGACCAAGCCAGACAAGAGTCCAACAAAATTATTAAAGACACAGTATGGAGAAGTGGGAGAGTTTATGCCAGATGAAGTTAAAAAAAGACTAGGATGGCTTAATTTGAAAAGTGCAAAGTAATAGAGAAGATAAGAGACAAGAGATAATGAATTCCATTCTGTCCCATGGCCTAAATGCAAGTCAGCTCTTGATGAAATAAAAAGGCACAAATTTAATATGGATGAAAGGAAATTTTGTTCTCAGTGCAGCATAACAGCCAGCTATCTTGGCCTGACTTTTGTGTGCCTGGCACAATTCACTGCAAGACAGAAGTACAGCAGTATTTTAAGCTATTTCTGCTCCTTTCTGATAAGAGGACCATTGGTCTGTGTCCTGGGCCAGGTCTGCTGCTGCAGGACAGCAGGGTGCAAACTAAAAGGGTCATTTGGGTGGCCAGTGAGCCCATACAGCTCAGGACTGAGCCCTTGCTGACCACTCCAGTACTGTTGCTACAAGTGCTTTGCAGTGTCACTCCTTGTTAGATTCGCAGTGCACTTCCCCAGCTGCGGGTTTCTAGCACTCTCAAATGTGTCTGAGCTAGTAGTTGCCAACCTCAGTTGAGTAAACAGATCTTTCAGGGGAAGTGCTTTTTCATGTTGTGTTTTATGTAGAGAGATAAACAGCATTTTTCACCTTTTGTTATTGTCTGAACAATGTAAGCACAAATATTGCTGAGGATCACAATGCCTGATGTATCTTGGGAATACATTATCCATCAGGAGTAAAACAGAGGTAGAAGGGAGGAAAAATTCTTAATAGTTGTATTTCTTACTTATTTCATGACTTAGCAAAACTGCCTCCCCATGAGGTAATCTGTGTAGCTCGTGTGGCCATTGTCTCCAGTTACTTACCTTGATTCAGCTAATATGGCTAGTATCCAGAATATGCCAGCTCGTTTGAGAAAAGCTGAGGTCGGGGAAACAAAACTTGAGATTATACCGGTTCAAAGGAGAGGAGAATTAAAATCAAGAGGAATTTGGTGGACTTCTTTGAAGTGTCTCCATTTGTATGTACACTACTGTAATAATTTTGTGGTTGTTTGAAGCTCCTTTTCCATCAAAAAATTCTTCCTGTCATCTTGGGAGCATCTCTCTAAAGCTACCTGAGTGGGCTTTGGCTCTTAGGTTTTAATTAGGCTCAAGAAAGGATTCTTTTAATTAAGGGCTCCTGATTGAGGGAGATCTAGGAGCCTTCCATGATTGTTGAAAGACAGGAGGATTAGGAAGGAATTAACTCCCTCAGTTCTGGCTTTCTGGCCATCCATGGTACCCTGCCAGAATTCAGTGCTAATTGCTTCATGAACAGAAGGGATAGCACAGCACCGCCTGGCAGTGCAAGCAGGCACTGGTCCTTCCTCGTGCATCCTGGAGATCCCTTTGGAGAAAGGAACAGAGCCTTTATTATCAGAGCATGGCTGGTTCTGTCACCATGACCTTGTCTGTACATAGAAGTTATTGGGCAGTGACCAAGAGCATGATTTTGAACTGCATTAGCAAAGCTGCACCAGTGCATGCAATCAGACGGCTGCTACTTCACACAAAAGCATATACTGTACCTCAAGCACCAGGAGAGGAGTTACTGCAAAGTGGTTGTAAGCACTAAATTTACAGCCATGTATGTAATATCCCTATTTGGAGCTCTGTCTCTGTTGATAGGTGGGAAAGGGCAACTGGGGAGACGTCGGCAGTGGCCTGGCTAAGAGGAGGCTGGACAGCTTTGTAGATGTGGCAAGACACCCTACAAATGTGTTAAGGAATAAAGAAGGAAGACACTTTAGTTAACTCTAGGCTTTCTACTCCACATGTAAGACTATTTTTATGTGACTCAAGGGAATGAAGTGTAATGCAGAACCAAGAATAGTGGGTTTCTTTACCAAGACAGGTGCAGGCTGTTGATAAATTTGAAGACTTTGGTGGCATGGGGAAGAAAGAGATTTAGGTAGTGAAAATACCAGGCATTTGAGGAACTCTCCACATTCAGATGCTCAAATCTGCTAGGAAATCAGTAATGCGAAAGAGCCTTATTTAACTGCTTGTAGAGAGAGGAAGAAGGTTGAATTCTATATTGTCAAAAACACAGACTAAGGCCTTAAAGCTGCACTTCACAGAGGCAATAGTGTTTCAGAGAAAAAAGTAATTTGAAATGGTCATCCTCCAGGAACTTAGACTATTCAGCTAGAGGAAAGCATTTGAAGTAAAAACAGTTAAAGTGCAATACCAGAGAATAAATGGAGTACAGTAAGGTTATAAAGGGAACATGGCAATAATAATAACTGAGGTTAAACAATAGACCAATGCCAGCACCAAAATTAGATTTTACATCTGCACGTGGCAGGTACAAAAGGGGTGTGTGTCTGGTTGCTTATGAAAATGTATTTATATTTTGGTAGATAAAGTACTTTTTATAATGGTATGACACACTTAAAACTTTAGGGTAGGGATTGGTCTTTGAAAGCACTTTAACTGAAGTTATTAAGCTTTCAAAAGTACACAAGATCAGCTAGGCGCTGTTTTTTAATGTGGTTCAACCAGCCCAGCTCCAAAAATCTCTGTGCGCTTTGTAACATAGCCCCTATAACTATTTACGATTGAGTGAGGTGATTTCCCCTGGCTCACAAATCAAACTGCAGTGGCAGAACTGGGATCAGGGCAGAAGAATTAAAACTCTCAGCACTCCTTATTCTTGCCACTAGATCAAACTCCTGCTTCCACACTTCAGCATAGTACAGTCTTCATTAGGAAAAAACACTTTAAACAAACAGATGAAGTGCACATAATATTTTTACTCTTCAAAATCTGGAATACTATATGCCATTAACACTGAGTCATTGAAATTGCTCCAAAATGAAATATTATAGTGTGTTGTGCCAATGCCTTGAAAGTCTTTGTGTTAAGGTTTCAACAAAAGTAACCAAACCAAAACTCCAGACCTGAAATTTCCAGTCTAGGCATCACATTTCAGTCCTAATGCACAGGAAATATCAAAGTATTATGAGCCATCATGTCCACACAGAGAGGCAGATAAAAGTCTAAAGTCGACAAAGATGAGACTGCAAATAGGATACACATTTAACTGAAGATAATTAACCACTGGAACAGATGGTAAAGGGATGTGGTAAATTAATCGCCTAGAGTCTTTAAATCAAGATTGGATGTCCTTCCTTCTAAAAGAGATGGCACGGTTCAGCTATAAATTATTGGGCTTGATGGTGGTACTGCTGGGTGAAATGCTCTGGACTGTGTCATATGTAGGAGGTCAGAGTTGATGAGCATAACGATCCATCCCTCCAGACCTTGCTATCCATGAATCCATTATGTTAGTTTGAAAAGTTTTATATTTTAACAAAGCAGTTACATACTGTTAGGTTCACAGTGTGCAGCCTTAGAAGTTTCTAAATACTCTTTCATTCTATGTTGTAAAGGGTCTGAATTAATCTTGTTAATATTGTTTAAAAGCATACAAGTGTAAAATATGAACGTGCTTTGTTTTGAACACATTGATTCCCACGACTCACTAAATCAAAAAGTAGTCTTCAGGCAAACATTGATTGTATATCCCCCCACATGTTCACTGCCCCAGCTCTTGAGCAGGTAGGCTATAGAAAATTTTCTTCTTCATCTCTTTCTTTCCCTCTCGAGCAATGTGAATGAAGTGTTGTGTCCTAGGATAAACAGGGGCTCATCATACTGGGATGTCTCTACTTTCAGTTGCTTGAAGACTTTTGTGACAGAGGACTGCTCCATCACTCATGGCTGTGGCAAAACTGTGGTCTACTGCTCCCTAGTCCACCCCTTGTCATCAAAGTACCAGCCTACTACGTGACAGTTCTTATTTGTCTCTTCACAGTGTTAGGTCAATGAATATGCTTCTAGTATCTGTTAGGTGAGACGTGGGCTGGGGTTCAGGTGCCTGAACACAGGCATCTAGTACTATCTCAGCTGCTGCTGTGAAGGGTGCGGTCTCTAGCCGCTTAGTATTCTAGAGCAGTAACTGGAAACTAGATAGAATAGCCAAGGCCATGTGGACTGGCACTGGATGCCTATATTAATGCACTGAATCACTCCTGAAATGTTTTTAGTCGTTAAAAATCCCAGTGAGCTCTTGGTGAGTCCTAAGAAACTGACCTATTCAGGCTGCAATTTGGAATATTACTTTCTGCTACCCGAACTTCATCCCCACAGTTCTATTTGCTTACAATAGCCTTTACTTCCTGTTCTGAACTACTGTGTTGGGTGCTGAACACCTCTATGCAGTTGCTGAATTTCAGCATGCACTCATCTGTGGTGATGCTTTGTGACAGATATATTGTTTTGTAAAATGTTTTCGGATCATTCCTTAATATATCTTCATTTAAGATCCTAAAGCACTCTGTGGGAGTTACATCTAGAAAATGCTGGGTTCTCCTCTCTTGTTACAGGACAAGGTTATCAAGACATGATTAATGATTTTGGGGGTCTCTGGTTTCTAACATTCAACTTTTCATCAAAGAGACATTTGAAGAGTCATTCAAAGAGAGACTGCTAAGCACTTTGTGAGTCCTAAGCTGAATGTCCCACAGTAGAAACACACCAAAATTATCATTTGCTTCTTAGAAACCTTGGTCCTAGTGAGTTTTCATTGTCATTCCATGCACATATTAACATCTTTTGTGATTATGAGAAACGGCCTTGCATGTCTACAAGGCAGTTTTTAGTCAAGCACCAGGGAAATAACATTTTGAATATCTAGCCCCCTAATGCTGCTTAAATTAAATCAGTTTCTCTCCTCTCCTTTCTCTTTTCTTAATTCTGATTGACCCTCCGTACTCATTTGAATTACATTATTCTTCTGTCTTCATCTATTCTCAAAGTTTATAGTCCCTTGGTTAGATAACCATAAACATTCAGCTCCTCTCATATATAACGAAGATTAAAGCTGTGTATATAAATCTGGCAGCAAAGTGGTATTTTTGCCAACTCTTGAATTGTAGATATATTTCTTCAGTAATGACTGAACAATAATTCATCATTTTCACTTTTTCAATCCCCACATAAATATGTAAACCAAAACGGCAACAAATATTTTTGCTGACAGCTGGCTATTGCACTTAAACACCTGAGAAACCCAGGTTATATCTGTGAACAAATGTAGCTGCTGATTTCTTCCATGTTATTACAAGTAATTCTGTTTCACATCTGCATTGCAGTTAGAAGTTGTACAATAGAGGACTTGGAAAGAAAGGTCATTGAGTCAACTTCCATCCACAGTATACTGTATAGTATCTGCATTCTCTTCCCTAGGTATATAATAAACTAATCTGCCCTGCACTACTTCAAGCTCATTTATTTTCTGAATCCCACACATACTCCTACACATGCAGCTGTGTTCAGCTTTGTGGTGGATCCCATAGGTCTGCCCAGGCAAATATGTGGGTATGTGGATTTGCTTATTGCAGGTGATGCACGGATGTGCTGTAAAGGATGCTGTGTTCAAGCTCCCTGCATACCACTTGAAAGCACAGCATTGCTATAACTAAGGATAAACTTATCTCATCTGCCCACATGTTTTCAAGGCCATTGCTGGCTGCAGCACTCATTGCTACTTCAGGTCCTGTGGGAAGGAGTGAAACCAAAGCCACGCACCCTTGCACAAGGTTTGCTGTGAGCTCTGTTGTGTTGATGACAACCAACAGGGTTACAGCATGGCTCCCTGTGGCAGCCCTGGGAGAGAGGCACTAGGTCTAACATTCTGTAAGGCTTCATGAGCAAAGCTCTCCCATCTTTGCTTGTAATTGTTTAAGCACTGCACCAGTACAGGTTGTGGGTTATAAGTAAACAGGTCTGTGGCACCCATCCAGATTTCACATGTATGTGTAACTGATGGCCTCATTTCTAGATGGCCCTCTTTTGAGAGTCTGCATCAGCAGGTCTCTGCACGGCAGTCTGTTTTCTCTGACTTCAGTTTCCCAGGGCTGCTTTTTGCTCACTCTCCCCTAGTTCTCTCCTTCTGCACTGCGCTTTCCCTCACAAAAATTCCTCAGTAAACTCTATTCTCTAACCCCCTTCAGACCCTAACAAGATGCTTTTCACCTATAAAAACAAGTTGCTTTGTCACTTGTCCCACTTTAAAGTGCTTTATGTAGCACTCTTGTTCCATACTGCACATTAACTGCCTTTTACATTCCCTGCTGCACCTGCGTCTCTCTCTCTGCCCCCAGCACCCAGCCAGATGGGAAGCTGTATCCACCTCTCTCTCACACACAGAGGAACCTGCATGCACAGAGTCTGGTCTTGCTGTCAGATAGTTCCACCACAAAGCTCTTCACTTTAAGTTAGATTAGATGTCCAAGGGGTTTGGCAGATTCAGGCTCTTTGTTTTCACCCACTAAGTCCCCTTTTTAAAATTCAATACTCCAAACAAACACTGATTGAAGGTAATAGCTGTTTCATCTAATTTTGGGGTACAGACTCTTAGTCTGCTGAATAAGCTTGGATGGCCTATCTCCTAGAGAGAGTGCTTTCAGAACCTGAGCCTTTCTACAAATAAATATAAATTATAGCTCCCTGTTTGCTAAAAAAAAAAAAAAAAGGGAAAAGAAATTTTATTAATATACTGTGTTTTCAAGCCCAGACCTATAGGGAGTGGTATTATTTTGTACAGAGTCACATAAAGTAACAAGGAAAAAAATAAGCAAGGTTTTGGACACAAAATTCTTACTGAATGTGCAGGCAGCCTGACCCATATTTGAGCTGAAATTCTATCTGCCTTGAGTATGTTAGGGTATTAATTCACCAGCTTCACAAAGCTAAGACCATGATTAGAATTAAATTCACTTCAAGGAATTTGTCTTGTTTCCTCCTTCATCATCACCCCTGGGTGTTCCCCAGGGCTCAGTTTTGGGGCCAGTCTTGTTCAATATCTTTAGCAATCATCTGGATGAAGGGATCGAGTGCGCCCTCAGGAATTTTGCAGATGACAACAAATTGGGCGGGATTGTTGACCTGCTCAAGGGTAGGAAGGCTCTGCAGACGGATCTGGACAGGCTGGTCGATGGGCTGAGGTCAATCGTATGAGGTTCAACGAGGCCAAGTGCCGGGTCCTGCACTTGGGTCACAACAACCCCATGCAATGCTACAGGCTGGGGGAAGAGTGGCTGGAAAGCTGCCTGGCAGAAAAGGATCTGGGGGTGTTGGTCGATAGCTGGCTGAACATGAGCCAGCAGTGTGCCCAGGTGGCCAAGAAGGCCAACAGCAACCTGGCTTGTATCAGGAATAGTGTGGCCAGCAGGAGTAGGGCAGTGCAAGAAGGACATTGAGTTGCTGGAGAGTGTCCAGAGAAGGGCAACGAAGCTGGTGAAGGGTCTGGAGAACAAGTCTTAGGAGGAACAGCTGAAGGAACTGGTGTTGTTTAGCCTGGAGAAGAGAAGGCTGAGGGGAGACCTTATCGCTCTCTACAACTACCTGAAAGGAGGTTGTAGTGAGGTGGGTGTTGGCCTCTTCTCCCAAGTTACTAGTGATAGGACGAGAGGAAATGGACTCACGCTGCGCTAGGGGAGGTTTACATTGGATATTAGGAAAAATTTCTTTATTGAAAGAGTGGTCAGGCATTGGAACAGGCTGCCCAGAGAGGTGGTTGAGTCACCATTCCTGGAGGTGTTCAAAAAATGTGTAGACGTGGCACTTCAGGGCATGGTTTAGGAAGCATGGTGGTGTTGGGTTGATGGTTGGACTTGATGATCTGAGAGGTCTTCTCAAACCTTAATGATTCTATGATTCTATGATCAATTAACTGCTTCTCAGAATCATCTCCTGACTACTCTTCCCCCAGTTTGCAGTAGCTGGATGTTTCTCAGATGACAGCTAAAACTGGCAAGAAGCATGTTCTCTCCAGGAAAGTAATTCAGGCCAGTCCCTCAGGCAGTGCTTCAGGCTCTAGATCCATATATAACACAATGCTCAGTGTGTGCAGTTTGGTTCAGATGGAGGAACTGGCTTTTGTGTGTTAAAGAATGATGCCGGACAATGGGAGGCCGCTTCTTGAAACCTACCTTCAGGCACCACCAAGCAGGACCTGATTTCATGCTCTACACAAGAAGCAAGAGATGGATGAAACTGGAGGCCAAACAACCACCTGATTCCTTTAATCTTAAAACTGTCTTGGCACTTGGGTAGTGCCTGATGCAGGTTCAAGACCTGAAGGCTACTTTGTTTTACACTTTGGCTAAAAGAAAATGAAGGATGAGTTCCCAAGGATGCTTAGGCCCATGTGTAACTCTTGCTTATGCTCTTTGAAGGCCACAGGTCCTCCAGGTCAAGATTTAAAGAATGCATTTTTTAGCAAGAGACTGTCTAGTATTATAAAAAATGTACTTACCTAAATTTAAAAAATGCATCAGTTCTCTTACAGTTTCATCCTGGATACATCTTTTAAAATCTTTTAAAGTTTGGACTGAGAAGACCAGTCCTCTCCTTCACCGCAGTTAGTAACTGTCAGAGCTGAATTACAACAGTATGGCCCAGCGAGTACCGGGCTTTGCTGTCAATCAATTTTTATTCCTAGCTTGCCATGAGTCATTGCTGTGAGATAATCATAGCTCATTTTCATGTTTCTGTTTTTCTTCCTACTCTAGAACTCAGGAGCTGGGAATATCTCTTATTAGATGCCTGGACCAAACTTAGAATTGGAGGTGGGAAGCTTTGTCGAAGATCTCGACTTGCTGTTGTCATCTGAGCAAATGCTGTTAAACAGCATTGCAGCTGTTTGCCCTGCAGTTGGAAATAGGAGTAATGGGAACAGCATGCTTACATTTTGTTGCCAACTGGCCAGGGAAAAAGAATATGTATGAAATATATGAATATAAAGGGTTATATACAAAACATGGCCCAGTAACTTGATACTTGGGATAGCTACAGTTGATTAGCTACGCTAATGCAAACTTTTTATGTGAGTTGCTGTGAGTTGGTTAATAAGCTTTAAAATTAAGACATTTGCATTTACATACCTTATGGTGCTGTTAAGAGTGTAATTCACTAAAGGCTTGAGGTACCCAGAAGCTGGTAGCAGGAGTGTCAGCTCAGTGCCTACAGCACACACATTTATAGTGGGCTGTGGTAACCCATCTCTGTGCTCATTCTTCTGGAAGGACAGAATAAAGCTGTAAGAGGAGGTAAGGACCATGCTCACAACTGTGGTATTTATGGGTACTCAAAACCCACCCAAGAAACTTTACATCATTCTGTTTAGGCGCTGGTGCCTTTATATGTTGTGCATGCACAGGAAGGAAGAAAACAAGGACAGCTAGCTGCTGTATGAAATCTGGATCTAGGTTGTCCCTTCATTTCAAATTACTGCATTGAAGTGGTACCCTTGCAGGAAAGCAATTTGAAATGAGCATTTTTGTCTACGACCTCAGATTGCTCAGGACAACACTGGAGCATTGTGTATGGAGTAAACAATGTATATTAAAGTCTCTTGCATTATTCTCCTGCTGCTGGGTGGAGATCCTTGTGTATGTGTGCAAGTGGTATTGTGTAAGAGTTTGGGAAAAAACAAATCCAAATGTGTCTTTGTAGCTTTCACCCTTGACTTCTGGATAATCGGGACCCTTGTATATTTTCCCCTTCAGTAATAACCCAGGATGCAACTCCCTCCGTGAGTTCCCTAATCTGTGTATCAGTGGCAATCCTATAATCCCATATAATTGTATTAGTCTCAATAGCAGATTAGCTCCAAGTGCCCCTACAGACAAGGAGCTGTCAGCTCTGCTATTGTTTCCCACTTAATGTGATTCCAGACAGCAAAGAAGAAAAGCGGCTGAGAGCCCTCTGTCTCACATTACAGCCCACAGTTTCTAAACCAATTAAGAAAAAGGGATTTACAGTCAACTGGATTAAGGGCTCTGTTTATATTATCCCATATTTCTTTTTATAATACCTTCCATTTTCTATCTAGCCTTGTAATCAACTACCCTCTTCTCTGCCTTTTGAAACACCCATCCATGTCCTTACCTATCCATTTACCAATCCATCTCACATGTAGGATTTCAGCCATCTGTCTGGTTAACTTCACCAGCCTGCTTTATTGCATATTTGTTTAGAGGACACATGGTGTATGAAGCATACTGAGTAATGCTGAGATTAAAACTGATGCCTGATTTCAGATCAGTTTCAAGATGACCTCACTAATATAAGCGCATTTGTGAGACAGTGTTTGGTCAAACCTCTCTGTTCTGCTAGCTAAAAGATTCTACCGCTATCCTTACCAGAGCCAAACAATGCTGGCATGTGAACAGCAAGATGGTCAATCATTATTAAGGAGGAAAATGGTACGTATAAAATCTTGCAACACTCACAGAGGAAGAGGCAAAATTAGACTCTAGCAGCACCGTGTTAATAAGACGAAAGATCTTCTTGCAGTTCGGTCCTTGATCTGGTCAACTAATTAGCAGATCAAGGATAGAATCTGACACCTTGCTTTCACAGAGATGTCCCTTTTGCTGTGACAAGAGGTAATGATTGCTGGAGGATGTGGGCTAAAACACCACTTCACCTGAGAACAGGCATCAGCCATCAAGGGGCTGGGATCTGGTTGCCACTAAGGTTTGTGCTTTTAAAGATACATACAAAAAGTCATACAACAGCTACCAACAGTAATTGTTTGCTTTTATTTGATCAAAATAAATCAATAAAATAAAGTTAGCACAATCCATATCACCCAAAATATCTCTGTTATCCTGCAGGGTAAATTACCTTGCATTCCCTTGAATTCCTAATTCAGCATAAATTCACATTAAAGGACATTAACACATTCTGGTGACTGTGATTTTATGCACTTTCCTAGATGGAATTTGCCCAGTGAATACCTTTCTTTATGGTTTGTTCTTATGACAAAATTAGTTTGGGGCTGTCTTTTCTCTGAATGGAGATTCTTTTCCTATTGAATACCATTTCTCAAAAATATTTTTTCCCAATCAGCTCAATATTTAAACAGGTTTAAATTTTAAATCTCACTGTACAAATCCACTTAGATTTTTAAATTACGGTAATACTTCACCAGCTTTCATTTTTAAGGCAATGCAATATGTATAATTCATTACATGAATCTTAGATAAGGTTGATATTCTGATACAGTGCAATTTGCTGCCTTGCAATGAAGCTTTACAGCTAAGGTGAGTTCTTCCACTTCAGGCTGTAGCTTTATTACAAATGATTTTAAAAGAAATAAGAATGAAAAATTAGAAATGAAGTGTTCCAGTAGCTGAAGAGCTCCACAACCAATGGCTCTTTTAGCATTTGTTCTTCTTCATGGAGTGCTTACGGCAAAGTACTGCTCCACCTCACAGTTTCCTTTGGGCAAGGAGACTCCTTCATTGAATGAGTTGCCTTCATTACACCTTTGAACCAGATATGTTCAGGGGAAAGCTCAGGGAAAAGGATAAACAACTGAGAATGTGAAAGGATTGATGATGGCCAAAAGATTAAAGCAAATAGGGAAAAGTTTTCAAAAGCAATGATTAGTTTTCACTACTTTAACAGTTGGGACCCAAATGTAATGCATTTAAAGATGGTCCTTTTTTTCAGCTTAGTATTTCTTGCTGCTAAATCCATCACCAAAACCAGTATAAGAAAAAGACAGAGGTGCTTGAGTTCCAAATAAGCCCATGAACTAAGTGCGTGCAGACTCCCCAGGCCTAGCTACTGTAACAGTGCCTGCTCCAGCTCTTTTTTGATTGCTGCTGGAACACTGAT
Organism: Morus bassanus; assembly: GCA_031468815.1. Classification (NCBI taxonomy): domain Eukaryota; kingdom Metazoa; phylum Chordata; class Aves; order Suliformes; family Sulidae; genus Morus; species Morus bassanus. Next base: position 29,050,601 of record CM062574.1, on the reverse strand, counting down.
CCCAATGAGAACCATTAGAGGGTTTGCTAAAGTTTCCCGGTATCCCAGTAACAACAAGTGCTTGTGACCGCCTTTGATAACCCGTCAGCAAGGATAATTACTCAAGCTGGGCACCTAAAAATGGAGATAACCCAAATAACAAATTAATCCTGACCCTGGACCAGCTGGGTGCTGCTTGTATGACAGCAGTTGATTCAGGAGCCAGATGGTAAATGAACCTTATACTGTTATATGATGATGGAAAATCATTCAGGATCCAGATGGAGCTGGATTGCCAGTTTGACGGTCTTAATGCAGGCTACTTAGCGCCTATTTTCCAACAGTGGCATAGTTATCTCCAACGCTCAGAGTGTATACTCTGTGATGGCCTCAGGATGTAAGAAGGTGTTAGCGTTAAGGTAGACAGTTGCCAACAGTTCAGCATTACTCAGGTTGTTGAGCCTTGGTTCTGGCCTGCCCTAGCACAGCTGTTACAATCAGCGCTGGTGCTAGCTACATTCTTGCTGGTAAACTTTCACAAGATTTATTAGCATAGACACAAGTTGTGAGCATAGCTTCTAAAGCTTTCAGGCAGTAGCAATCTGGAAAAATTGATGTTTACACAGAAATCCTGTACCGTTCATAATTTGAAGATGCTGCTGCCATGGTGTATTTCTGTCAGCTTGCCCAGAATCAAATCTCTTAGTGATAACCACAGAGGGATAGCAACATCCGACTCATCATGGGGAGGTGGAATCAGCTGAATACAGAAATACTTGGTTGGCAAAGAAAGGATGAGTATTGGAAGGATTACTAAAGAGATCGTCTGTATTCACCTTCAAAGATATTACTGGAAACACTCCTCTTTTTCCATACTGTTCTCCTTTTTTTAATGAAGACCTCTTGAAAATTTCGAAAATGTAGTATCTGGAAGATTCTGCTCTCACCTTGTTTTTCTTGAAAAGTTCATGTACAAAAAAACATTTGTGGCATGGTGACATTAAAACAGGCATGACCAACATCTTAAAAACAGCAAAGGGACATTTAGTGCAACTTTACAAGAGATGTAGGCATGATTTTTAAAAGCTATGTTTCTGCTTTGCTTTTTTGTATAATGAAAGCCTGAAAGCTTGTATATATTTTAAAAAATGAACTGATTTCAACTTGCTTTTTACACCAGGAATATCAGGACTGGCAGCTCTGGTCTCCTGTAGTTTTGTAGAAAGTCTTGCAGCATATTTGTCATTGCATCTGTACTGAATCTTTACCTCTAGAAGTCAGTGTTTTTATGAGAAAAAACAAATGGCAAATAGTTTTAAACAAGCTGAGGACAAACCTCATTTCTTCCTGACTGCTCAACTTCCAGTCTTGTGGTTTTTATACTGTGATGATTTTAGTAACTTCAGTAATTGTATAATTTTCCTGGGATGAAGGTACCTGGAATTTTAACATATGAAAAAACTGTAGTTGGGGACTCTTTAAAGAAAGCAAACATTTTTTCAGACCCGTCTCCTATATCATAAGAAAGAACACAAAGCCACATCACTGTGCATTTTGTCTAACTCCAATAGCCTAGTAATACACCAGGAAAAGCTCCTTGATAAAGCAATTGTTTCTTAGTTCCCTTCTTTTGGTTATTGGCTGAGAGCCCCTCTCTGCACGGTATTTCCAAGAGACTCATCTCTTATCCACCTCCTCTCAAGCAAAAATAGGAGGATTGATACTGCTCACATTGCAAACAGCATAAGACAAACAACTATTTAAACATCTTTGTATATAATAAAAAGAGTAGGAGGCCTTCTAATACTGTTTTTTTCAGAGCATCTCTGGTTTCAGCTCCTTTCCTAAGAAATCTACTAATTATTAGATCCTGTTGGCAAAGCAGTAGATTAAAATTATCCAAAAGGCTTTTGGACAAGGTAGAGTTCTTTGCTGTGAAATAGTCTATTCTAGTGGTAAGATCAGCATAATGAATTAAGCAAATGAACCTGATATGCAAACCCAAACCTTATTTTCTAGTACCCACAGTGTGAAAAAGTCAGTCCTGAGAAATACACTCAGCACATCTATGTTGAGTAATGTTGCCAATACACTGATGCCTACTTCATAATACTCCTCCTTACATTTACTGTGTGTGTTCTCCTGACTGCAAAGTTTTTCCAGACAGCATTTAAACTTTTTGAACATACATAAATTAAGTTTTATATCTTAGATCTAATAGTTACTATAAAATCTGTAGGTAATAAAAAACAGGCAACCATAAAAGTGGGTTTTTTACCTTGATTGTGATGAAGTTACAGATTGCCTTTATGATTAATCTTTTAGAGGTTGTAAAGCACACAGATTATATGGCATATGAACCCACAACAGATACCACATAACAGCAATCTAATACATATCACCAGAAACAATTTAGCAGTAAATTATTTCCTGTTAACTAGTAAATGCCACAAACACCCACCTTATATGTAAGTCTTGCTAGATATTTCAGGGCACACTGTCAAGTAATTTGGGGGTACGGATTGGATTTGGGGAATAAAGGAATGTAAAAGACAAAGAGTGCCAGGCGATCCAAATATGAACATGCACAGGAAATGTTAATGTGTGTTTTTAGTTATATTTTCCATGTAAATGATCCTAAAAATACTGCATTTCAGTTTGCAATTCCCTATGCTAGTGCAAAAGAATGAGAAAGTGCAATGGACTATGAAGAGGTGAAACTCTGTTGTCTAAATTAAATAAAGACAGCAGTGCAGGAGAAGAGCATAGGCAATGAGCAGCTTCCTGGATGCTTACAGTGCCATGGCTTTTAGCTGGCTGTTTTAAGATGCTTGTGACAGAATAGAATTTAAACAATAAATGGAAATAAATTATGTTCCAATTGCATTAATGTAAATAAATTACTCAAAAATTAAGTGACATGAATAGAAATGCTTCATGTTTTCACCCTTACCATGATGTTCATTCCTTTAACTCTCTCCTTGTTCAGATCATTCAAATTACAAAAGTGTTCAGTAGAGAGTTTTCTAATCAGTAGGGACGTATATTGGTTGATTTGCCTAGACTAGTTTGTCTAGTAAGCATAGATAGTTTTAATTACAATACTCTTGCCCAAATCTACAAGTATTTAGAGTTGTATTAGTTTTAAGGTTTTCTAAAAAGTTCAGTCAATGAAGATATCTGGGGATGAGCTTGACCTGGCAAAAGTTGCGAATTTTCAAGTTTGCTATTGCTGTTATTCCAGGCTCTGTCTGTCCCTGAGAGCCCAGTGAGATAACAAAGGGCACGGGGCCTGATCCTGCAAACCCTCATTCACTGTGAGAAGCAATGGCAATTACTCTGGGATGATTCAGCAGATATTAAACTGCATTTTTCTCAGGTCTGTGCATTCAAGGGACCCTTTCCCAAAATTATTTCTACTGCTGCATTTAAGATATACCACTGTGTCTGTCATTTCTTTTCTATTTAGGAGACAGCCCGGGGCCAAGGTCTGAGCAAGCAAGACAAGAGCAGACTTACCTGGTTTGCAGGCCTCTGGCCTTCAACTTTATCCTTTGCCATTCCTCTGGGTATTCCTCAGAAAGAAAGATGCATCCTGGCTATCAAATGTGCGAGGAAGCAGCAACACCTGTCCTGTTTCAGCTGGCTGCTCACAGCACGAGGGTGTGGAGGACAAAGGCCAGGCCATGTGGGGATGCAAAGCTGCAGGCCTCCCACCCTGCTGCAGGACTTCAGCACGGCATCCTGCAGTGTGCAGGTGATAGCAAGGGCCTGCAGCGAGGGCAAGGGTGATGTCTGCAGCTGGACAAAGTGCTGCTGCGTGAAAGTCTCTCACTCACACTCTGGCACATCTCAGTCATCATGGCTGCTAGGATTTCCCCTGTTTTGTGTCATCATTGCCATGTAGAGAGCAGGGTTGGAAGGGGACTCAGATCAGTCAGTGCATTCGCTTTTGACACCACAGCAGTATCACCGTGGTCCAGGCTGAGCCCACAAGATCAGCTCCCCCAGACATATCTTGCACACTGAAGAATGTTCTGGATGCCTTGGTCTCTTCTTCGGCTGCAGCTGCCCATCTGTACCCTCTACTGCCTCATCTGCTCCTTGGGGCTTTCCAAACCAGGCAGGGATGCTGTCCAGGGCTTTGCTCCCCTTATGCAGGGAACAGCCACTGTGATTTGGACATGGCTGCGCACAGCCCTGCTGCCATCCTGCAGCCTCTGTGGGCAGCAGAGACTTGAGGAAACACTGACATTCCCCACCTTTTGCTGTGCCGGCCGCTCTGCCTGCCCTGCTGCCTGATCCTGCCGCCCTTTCTGTCAAGCTGCCCCATCCCCCACACCAGGCACAGGCACAGAGTTCACCTGGCAGCCAGCTACCTCAGGGCCTCTGCAGGGCACCCAGGCAAGCACCCCCGCCTGTCCCCAGAGGTGGTGTCGGGAAGTGCCTGGCACCACAGAGAGGCGGCTCTACCTGAGGAGATGGGTGCCTGTGCCCTGCTGAGGAGATGGCTACCACTGCCCACTGAGGAGTTGTGTGCCAGTGCCAGCTGAGGAGATGGCTACCACTGCCCACTGAGGAGTTGTGTGCCAGTGCCAGCTGAGGAGATGGCTACCACTGCCCACTGAGGAGATGGGTGCCTGTGCCCTGCTGAGGAGATGGCTACCACTGCCCACTGAGGAGATGGGTGCCTGTGCCAGCTGAGGAGATGGGTGCCTGTGCCGGCTGAGGAGATGGCTACCACTGCCCACTGAGGAGATGGGTGCCTGTGCCGGCTGAGGAGATGGCTACCACTGCCCACTGAGGCGTTGTGTGCCGGTGCCAGCTGAGGAGATGGCTACCACTGCCCACTGAGGAGATGGGTGCCTGTGCCCTGCTGAGGAGATGGCTACCACTGCCCACTGAGGAGATGGGTGCCTGTGCCGGCTGAGGAAATAGCTATCAGTGCCCACTAAGGAGATGGCCTCTGGTGCTTGCTCAGGAGATGGACACTGCCTTGCTGAGGAAATGGATTCCAACGCCCCTGCTGAGGAGATGGCTGCCAACACCCCTCTGAGGAAATGGCTGCCAGTGCCTGCTGAGGAAATGGATGCTAATGCCCCTCTGAGGAGATGGCCATTGGTGCTGGGTAGCTGATGGTACAGTGGGAAGAGGCCAGGTAACTCCCGGGTGGTGTGTGGCAGCCTCTGAGGGCCCTGGGGTAGTCCAAACAGCAGTCTTCTTTGGGCAGTCCTTCAGGAGTAAAGCTCATTCACACAAACCCTTTATGTTCACCATATTGACGAAATGGGGAGAAGCTTTTGTTTGTTGCTCTGCTGTGGGTTTAAACGGTCCATTGTAATACTATTATAAATCCTTCACAAAGCAATAAGCAACTATAAGGAGAAAAGTACTGGAGCCATCACAGCCTACATAAACCAGAAGGCACTATTCGCCAACATAGAAAAAGCCATGGCGACAAGCCATGCCAAACAGAAATGCCTTCTCAGCCAGGGCTGCTTTCTTCAGATTGAGATTTACAGGAAGTGGTTGAACTATTTGAAATAATTAACTTATTTAATGAATTGAGTTTCATACTCACTTTTCAAATTGTCATTTAATATGCTCAGAGTTTTGTAAACATACTTGCAATTTTTTCAAAAGTGGCTGATAAGAGTTGTCACCCAATACATTTCTCATTAATTCTTTGCTGCTCTGCTTTGAAAGACTGTTGTACTATACCTGTGTGCTTAATTGCCCAAGTTTTATGGCAATTCCCCTGAGCTCTCAGGCCCCTTTTTCAGCTTGTTGGTTTAACAGTTCCTCCACAAATAGTCATGTGAATATGATATATCCACATACACATGGAGATATAAGCCATGCTTGAGTGTTTTGAACATTTTTTTCTTTTTTGCTATAAAGCAGCTAGTGTGAATGTTTGCCAAATAATAGAAGAGGATCTGGATGGAAGTGGAACTACCACTAAAAATAAGCCATTTTGTTCAAACACTTAGGTTCCCCTTTTCTCCTCCAGCTTTCATTCATGAAATACAGGGGTATTAGATACTTGACCCTGCTCTATCCAGAAATAATATGGTGTTAAATAGATGCAACTCTACCATTCAAATGTGTGATCCAAATGTTTTTCATTAATGTAATAACAAGGGCTAGATGAAGAGGCTGTGGAGCTCCTCCTTGTGCCAGTACCACAAGGTTCTGGGCATGGCTTGTTGGGAGTGGGGAAAGAGCATGCTATAGACCCCATTGCTTCTCTTCCATGGGCGAAGAGCATCAATCTGTATGTGACAAGCCATACTGTAAGATTATGGGGGCTGCTTTTTTCATTACACTCTGAAAAACTCCCAGAGAATCTAGAGTCCTTCATCATAACTCTGTTCTTATATATAAATAAGAAACAGACAATTCCTTTCTATTAACTGTAGCTCCCAGATTGCAGATATATTTTTCATACTCACTTCCTTTCCCAAACACTTTTTCTTTCAGAAATTAAAAGCATATGAATTCAAAAGTATCTCAGAGAAGCAGCCAAAAATCAGGTCATAGGCGCACTCAGATGGTGGAGTCTCTATTACCACTGTTGTTTGAGTCAAGGAGATAAAAATCTCGCTGAGTGGCTTTGCATTCTCCGACTTCAAACAATGCTGTTAAAACGTAGCACAATTCTTAGGATTCCTGAGCAAAGCAAGGTTGGGTCTCCTTCCTCTGCTTTAACTCTTCTCTTCAAAGTCCTGGAGTCTTTGGGGTGTGGTATCTTATTTTACTGGTTGCTTTATAACAAGGATAAAGGGGTTATGTTGTTGGAGTTAAATATCACTTAAGAACTTCAAAGCTGCTCCTTTGAGAAGGGGGTCTTTGACTTTACATCTGGGTGGAGGACACACATGGAAAGGGTTACCATGAGAAACAGTCTTTCCCAGCTGCTGCCTGTCTTAAATTACTGTAGCAGCAGCAGCCACAGTTACTTATGCCAAACATTGTTTTTTGGCATATTTCAGCCTGCTCAGTTCCTTGCAGGAATTCCCACAAGGGTGGAAGGGATTTCCAGCTTGTTGAAGACTCTTTTAAACAATTTGAGATGGCTCTGGCAGTTTCTATAGCTTAAGTCAAGACTGGAAAATGGAATCTTCCAAAGGCAACAGCCATATTAAGTATGAAAAGGGATTTGCCTGAGCTTGTGTAAACAGTTGTCTCCACACTTTGAGTAACTCTCTTCTTTTTCTGAAATGAAGATTCACCTGACTTTTGCATCAGATATCTGTGTGGCTTAAATAGTGTGTAGTCATTGTTCTTTTGTTTTTTATTTATTGTTGTTGTTATTGCTTTGTCAGAAAATAATTTTGGATTTTTCTTAACTTTAGCCTTGTTATTTTTCACAGTCTCACTAGACAAGTAGGACAAAAAGAAAAGCCCAAACCCTGCTCCTCCTCACTCTAACAGCTTAGCAATGAAAATGTGTTTTAATTATATTCAGCTCCTGCACAAAAGGCTCAGTCACTCAAAGTTAATAAGGCGTAATGGCTTCCCGCCCCACAGAGTGCTCAACCTGCCACGCAGCTCCTGCTCTGAGGCAGCCATGTGATGGACAGAGTGGGGAAAGACAGCAGCAAGAGCAGCTCTGAGAATAATTGTTAGCAGATCTAAGCACCTTAGATTTCACTTGCTCATTTGAAAACAACCAGGGCCCCTTTAACAGCACTCAGGAAAATTTCTCGAAAGAGCGGTCTCCAGGTCCAAACAATTACTAGCACCATGTCTTCATTATGTTAGCTGTAATGACAGTTACGGCTCCCTTTGATCTGCTGGTGCATGGCCTGGCCTGTTGGATGGCACCAGCAGGCAGCTGGATGCCTAGGCAGGCATCAGTCTGCTCCATGATTCCAGTAGACTTGCTATTCTAGTTTGGATCAAAACCTGAACAGAACAAGGCAGGTTCCCTCCACTCTTTTAGACTCTTGCTGTGGAGGTACTGTAGATCTGCCTCCTCACTGCAAGCCCAGCACAGCCCAGAAGAGGCTGGGTTGAGGAAGAGGCACAGCTAGCAGTTGCCTATGGCAACTGTAATCCCACAGCCTTGCTAGTTTGCAGTCCCCTGCAAAACTACGGCTCTCACTGCTGATGGCTCCTGCTTTTGCTGAGAGAAGGTTGGGGGGATGGGGACATCTCTTACTGTGGGATGGAGAGAAATGGGGATGGCAGAATGGGCCCTAATGGCAGTGGTGTTTGCTGCCCCAGCTCCTGTGCAGCCAGCAGCAGTGGAAACAGCAAACGCAGATCCCCAGGATTTTTCTGTATGGTTTTACTGTCTCACCCTAGCTACCTAAGAGCATCCCAGCCCTGTCTGTCTCTCTGTCCTTGGGTTGGGAGGGTTCAGTTTCACCTGTGTTATAGGGAAGCCTTGAGTTGGCTCTCAGCTCAGCTGTTTGATGAGCTGGGTTTCCTTCTAGTCCAGGCACGTGACCTGAAATCTAGTTAAATTGAAATGTCTGACTAGTTTCTCACTTTCACTCTTAATCCTGGAAGGAAACAGGAGGAAATTACTCTTAGAGCATACAAGTCAGGAATCGCTGCAGGAAGTTCTTTTGGCTGGAATTCAGAATGCCAGACTAGATAATCAGGGTAAGCCGGTTAGAAATCTATGAAACATCATGATGGAGGTGCTGGAAATGGGTTAAAGTTAAATCTAGATAAGCCTATTCCTTTTTTAATTTTTTTTTTTTTTTTTTGCTAAGTAAACCTTTTCTTGATTATAGTAAATGCCTTCTTAAGAGATCAAAAGAATTATTTTAAAGGACACTGCTTACTCACAAAACTCATTATGGTAATGCTCCATCATACTTTGCCAAGCTGCTCTCTCTTTGATCTGCTGCTGCGGCCTTTTTTCTGTTTCTGCAGTTAATCTACATTTTGTTGGTGTCAGGTTTTTTCAGCTTTTGCATCTCTGTTTTGTTCAATATGGTAGTAACCCTATGGAATTACACAATCTACTTTTGAAGTTAATTTCAGTTTAAGATTTTAAAAATTCCTCCATTATGAAAAAATATCGAGCTCTTGACTAATTATTGATAAGGACATTTACTGTTTTTTTAATCCAATAGTGTAATCTAGTAAACATTTTTTCCTGTAATATAGTATGCTACTCTCATACCCGAGCTGGGATTTATTTGTATATTTTAATGGCTTTGGCTTATTTTGATAGGGAGTGTTGTGGTAATTTGTTCTTGTCAAACAGTTTGGGTCGTGTTATATGACACGTTCCATATGAGTCAAATTTGACAAAAGCCTTTTTCTTCAATGTCTTCAAATTATAGCTTTTCATTGTCAGATCACTTTTGTTTTATTTTTTTTTTTAGTGGATGTTAATACTTATGAATGGCAGTGAGACTGACAACCCTAGACACTTCTGCTTAGTATGAGAAGAGGACCTTGACAGAATAGAAATTATTCAATAGACAGTTTGAAATATGATGCAATGACAAAAATCAATAAGATACTGTAATTCCTGGTTATGAACTATACCCAAAGGACAGCTTAGGTCACAGAGGTGTGAGAAGAGTACTGTAGCTTTAAAGGAAGAAATGACTTTGAGTAAACTGATGAGGTAAAATTTTAGTGAAGCGCATGTGACTGTCTATGTGGGTAGAAATCTCCCACAGTGTGATTAGAGGTGGACTAACAGGTTTGTGCAAGCAGCTTGTTCCTCAATAAATACATACTGCTTATATGCTGCTAAGGGTGGTCTCAGAAAAATAAGTCAGTGAAGCAGTAATAACAGGGGAATTGCAACCAAACATACATGAACTATTTGGGTATGACAAAAGGACAGGGGTTTAGAGCAGCAGTTTCCCAGGGTGCAAAGCAGTTGTTCCTGCTAGTTCATCCAAGAGGAAGGGTGACTCTAATTAGCATGAAAAGACTTCTAGTGGGAGTTTATGTAAGAAGGAGCATGTAAGCCAATAAGTAAAAACCCCACAATAGCTTGGAGTTCAGTGTCCATAGGGATACCAACAACTTACTAGTGGTGTTTCATTTTAAGAGGGGGGTTTCAAGAAGTAGACAACACCAGTCAGGAAAAGACCTTTCACATAAAGAAGGATCTGGCTGAAGAGTCAAAATGACATGGAGGAACAAAATGTGTGGCAGCAGATGAACGTGTGTTGGCAAACACAGAGCAGAACAAGCGTGATTTTGTTTTTCCCTCTCACTGCAGTTTCTGCCCAGGATGGGTGACCAAAAATTAACAGAGTTCCACACTGAAGCAAACCATTAATTTATAGAGTGGCATTACAAAAAAAAAAAAAAAAAATCTGTCTTGTTTCTTGTTCATCATTAATGTTCCTTTCTCTTTTTTTTGTTTTTTTTTTTTTTGAGCAATGACCAGATGTTTTCCACTGAGATTGTCTCAAAGATACCTAGGTCTTTTCATTTTTTCAGAGTAGTAACAGCTAATTTAGGACCCAGCTGTCTTGTTAAATCTGCCAAGGTCCTAATGTGACAGAACCAAAATGTGTGTGAGGTTCAAATCCCTTCTTCCAATTTCAAGCTAACTCATTTGAAAACAGCGTTACTGTTGGCTGACTGGAGTGCAGGGATAGACTAGTTTTACTTTCCCATTTAAGATCATGTAAGGGGAATTACTCCAACCTAAACACATTCATAAGTCCTACAAGTTCTTTGACTCCAAGAAGAAATCTAGATGTTCTGGAAAGTTACAACTAGAGGAACATGGGGGATGAGGAGGCTTTCTAGCAACTCAGCATCCCACTGGGGTGACCTAATATTTTGGAATTACTTCAGTACTCTGGTAGATCATGTTTATTTATGGTCCAGACTACATTTTGTTGGTTTTGGAGGCATATATATCTTTAGAAGTCTATGGACCATTTCAGCTACAAAGGGCTTGAAGTAGTGCTAGTTTGGATCTTTGTAATAAAGCATATGAATTTCATGAGGCCTCTCCCTTCTCTTTCCTCATTTTTTTTCCCTTATGAACTTTCAGCTGAGTTTTGTGCCTGAGGGGCTTATATCAGGGTTACACAATAGACTTTGCTACAGTTATGTTGTTTGGAGACATCATCCTTGACAGCATTAGCTTGTAACATTTTTCAACCAAAACAATGCCGGCCATTGTGTCTTGTTTCACAAGTGTGATCTATAGCAGGATCATTTGTTCTTATAATATACAATGTGTAGTATACAACGGTATTCCAATGTGTAGTGAAGATATAACCTTATAGGAAGCAATAGACCGGGCTCTTTCAAGCCTGATAAGATAATGTATTTTTTAAAGATCTGTAATGTTGAGGGGAGGAGCAACTAGATGGTATTTAGATGTGCTCTGCTCTTTTGCATGCCAGTAATATCCAGTATGACTTCTTCGGTAACACAACTTTACATACCTACATCACCATCTCAGTCTTGGGAGTAAGTTTAAGGATCTGGTTTTCACATTGTCTAGATTTCTGGAGTACATACCTCTGCAGTGCTACACACATGATACTGTTTCATGAGACACACTGTAAAATCTTTTTTTCTTTTCAGCAGGCCTGCTTATACCTGCAAGCAGTAAACAAGGATGCTGGGGGAAGAAAAACAATGCGCAAATCTTCAGCAGCATTAAAACAGATTTAGAAGAGTTTTGGGGGCAGGAAAACCACAGGGAAAATGCTGCGATGACAGTGCCACTGCAGTGGGCATCTTAGGCAGAACACAAGGGGTAAATACATATTTTAGGCCTCAACTCTGAACAACACAAGTGTGTCCTGGGCCCACTCTTTCCCCTTGGTTGGCTTTAGGTCTTTGGAGGTGCTTAGTCACTAGACACAGTGCTTTAATGAGCTTTTAGACTGTCTGAGACTGGGCTTTCACATCTGTGGTGCACCCCTTTGTGCATCCTTTTCTATCTGCACTTGTGGTAACACACAATTTGACTGGGTACTTGTCACCAGCTCTTTGTGGAAGATACTCTCCTGTGTAATCTGCTACCAAAGCTGCTCTTGTAACTGCTGCCTATAACATTTCAGGCAAAATGAAGAGGGTGTGTGAAAGTCTGTCATTTAAGCTGTGTTAGCTCACCTGGCTAGTTTTGACTGAGGCTGTTCAGAGCATGCTCATGTGAATAGCTCAGCTGATCTACCTGAGCTAGGGAAGGCAGTATTACTTCATAGGGGGCATGGTGGGGAAGTATATGTGGGAAAGGTAAACCGTGGCTTCCTCAGCTACCATCTCAAGAGGACCTTTTTGTTTTGGGACTTATCCTTCACACAGCTGTGTAGGCCAAAAAAGAAATATTGGGGGATGGCAGGAAGGGGTAAAATGAGGTGCTATACTCTCAGACAGACTGTACATCTGCATGGTATAGTCTCAGGTCTCATTCACCCTGTTTTCCATCTGAAGTAGAAGCTGTAAGCCTGAGTCTTTCCAAGCAAGGAGGTGTGTGCCTGCTGCATTTGGCTCCCTGGCAAACCCCTGGCTACAGTGTGCTGCAGGCATTTCTAGCTCTCTATCATTTTGTTGAAGGGGTGGGGGCTAGAAAATCAGTCGTTTTAATATGCATGCCACTGTCTCCAGAATTGGGTACTGACCCTCTTTATTGTTACCAGCAAAATTAAACTGATGCAACAGTAATACATGGCAGGTTTCCAGCTCTCTGCTCTTCTTGGGGTGGGAGGGAGGGATTGCCCTTTCCTTAGAGAGAAAGAGGACTGGATACTTTCCAGGAGGGAAGGAAAATCCTCCTGTGACCACTGTGGAACTGTAGATGAACCTACCCGCTTCTGAAGGAAGAAACTTACTGTAAATGCAGCAAGGCAGAGATAGGAGAAATAAATCATAGATTATAATGGGGGACATCCCCTCGACAAATATAGTATTTCATCATCTATGTTCAACCGTAAAAGGCATTTATGCTTCTCCCATGCATACTAAATAGTAACTGTCTGGCTCATGTGTTTCTTAGAGTCAGAGGACTAAAAAATCCCTGCTCTTGCAATTCTAATTTCTTAGCAAGCGATACAATGTAGTAGCAAACATGCCAAGAAGGATGTATCTAGGTGGAAAGGAGGGACTGAAGCACTTATGTTGCCCCAAGTCACAACACCACTTGGGAAAAATATTGTGTCATCAGGGTTTATCTGCAGTTGTGAGTAATGGAGTTGACAGCGTCTCCCCGTTTTCCTGTGTGATGGTTAGTTTTTAAACTAGCAACAGGTTTGGAAAATCAGGCATCAAGTCAGGGTTTTTTTCTTTTTTCTTGCAAGCTATTGGACATGGGTACTTGGAGGGAGGCAGCTGCTTTGAGCTTGCTTGGTGGCGGGAATGTGTTCTCTCCAGTACATCCAGAGGAAGTCTTATGATGAAAACCTGGTGGAACGGCAGAAGTCCTGTTCTCCACTTTACTCCAGACTTCAGGGTGACTTCAAACAAGGACACATCTGCTTTATTCTGTCTCTGGTTCTTTCCTGTGCAGTTACCTCAGAGAGGGCTAATGTCCATCATTAGAGGCACTGAATATCTTGGATTGATTTCTATGTGCAAAACACTTCAGGCCTCTTTATTTGTCCCCTTATGTTCCCTCATATGTTGGCTCATATGAGAGGGCTCACAACGCAGGTCTGTGGCTGAGGCAGTGGGCCATGCCCAGTTACATTCCAAGAGAGATGCTGTGGTACTAAACAATAGATAGGTAGTGGATCTTGTAGTGGGGCTCACACATGCCTGTAATCTCATGTATTCTTCAGCGGGTCAACAAAGAGGCCAATCCAGAGAGGTACATGGAGCCCTAGATAGAGACAAGCTGTAGTATGGTGGTGTAGAGTTACCTACTTACAGCAGGTGGGACTTGCCTTGTCTGATGTTGTAGCACATGGGTGCTCAGAAGTTCTGCTCTTGATTTCAACCCTAGTGCACCAGGGCTGTTTGGATATCCAGGCAGCCACAGGCCCTTGCTGGGACAGCATGAATTCCTGTAGGTCTACTCTAAGTCAAGCAGCAGTTAGAAACTTGCATCCCAACAAACCTCTGTCCAGAACCAAAGGCCAGGAAAGCCTTTGAGCTTTTGGGCAAAGGAAACAAGCCAAAATCAGGAGAAATACAAGGCAGTACTGGTCTCTTGTTCATCCTCTGTTCTGTTTAATTCCAGCTCAAGCCTTGACGATGGTGGGTGGTAAACTGAACACAGAGCTGTAGTTATGCAGTAACATATGTATTTCTCGCCCCTGCTCCAGCTCCCTGCCTCCTCTATTCCTTTCTGCCTGAGCAATAAGTGCTCTGTTTCAACATCAGCACTCATCACCAAAGCTGATCTTTGGTTATATTTGGCCCTGATCTCTAATTCAGTAGTTCCTAAAAACCAGAATGGAAGCTTCTTATGGAGCCCTTTTTAAATAATGCTGAGTGGTGATTTAAGAAGCAGAGGCAAGACAGGGAGGGAAAAAAGCCATTTTCTTCCAGTGTTAAGTGATGCTTCTATATTTTAATGGCTTCTGAAGTCAGGCAGTCACTGTTGCTTGGTCCCAGCTGGACACTAATTCCTGCTGGGAATGCCTTGTGGCAGCTTTCAGAGTGCTCTGAAGCTGAATCTGTAATTGTGACTCAGAGCAGATCAATTCCCTTTCCCTTCTGCAGTGAGATTTGGGTTCCATTACAGACATGAAGATCCCCCAATGTACTAGCAGCATTAAAACAGCAGAGCCTGCCAGGCACCAGAAACCAGTACTACACAGTATGGTAGCTGGGGTTTGGATAGATACGTTAAAATAAAAGCAGTGCAAAGAACAAAGCTTAGTATAGCTGAAAGTCTCTTTTCTTCTTTGGTTGGTCTTATAGCAATGGCCCTGAGGGCTTTCTTGTCTTTGGGGATATTAAGCCAAGGTTAAGAACAACTTTGAAATACTTCTCCTTTATTTTAACTGTGGCCTCCTAACTCCTATTTCTCTACTACTTGTTCTTGCTTAGCCACGTAGGGCCAGTTCACCGAGTCATCCGTTGTAGCCTCTCAGATAGTGGCATCATTGCCCTCCTGTGAAAGTAAGACAATCACACAGTCTTACCTATTAATGAATAAAAGAGGATGATTTGCCTCTTATTAAATCCAGGGTCAGCTATAAAATATAGGATAGGTCTAAGCTGTAGGTCTAATCAGCAGCCAGGAGTGTATTGTCCCAGTATTTAAAATCTAAACTTCTGAGAAGAAAGAAAGTGCTTCTCCATCTCCTAGCTCCATTACTGGACACTCACCCCTAGAAGTACTTTATCTTCACACTGGTACTTCCTCTTCTTTTCAAAAGCTTTTGAGCAGTAAAGCAGTTACTAATACTGCCACTTAAAGTATTCTGTTTGGAATCAAATTGGAATGGAAAGGAGCAATTCAAAGCTGATATTTCAGGCTATCTGCAGACTCAGGCAGATCTTCTAAGCGGAGATGATTAGGTTGCTTTCTCACAGTTCCCTTATCAATTGTTACACCTAGAAGCATGCTTAAAAATTGAAAGTGAGAGTCTAGTGTACAACTGAGATATCTAGTTGTTCAGTTGTGTGTGTGTCCCGCCCTACTGCCCCGAAAAGAACATGTCTGTTCCTTTTGGGAAGTGAAATTTTATGTTTTATGATAATTATGACGATTTTCTGGCCTACTCAGGCTAAGAAGTGCTTTCATATTGATTTCAAAGGAGCCATGATTTAGGCTTCTTTTATACTAGAATGGATGATGTCTGCTTCCACTTTAAACTGATGACATTTGTGAGTTCAGAAGCTCATATTCAATATTAAGGACTTTATTATCTGGTCAGTGCTGCATTAAAATAACTGAGAAAGCTAAACTGTGCAGCAGAATTCTTCTCAGACAGATTCAGCTTATATTTCTCTTCCCAGTGCACAGAGCACGGTCCACTAAGCTTTTGAATATCAAAGCATGAGACACTGGTGTCTGCCATTTAAAAGCAGCTGTTCCCATAGGAGAGCTAAGGAGTGGTGGACAGTAGTGTTGGGATCAGATGTGCTGTCATGTTAATGGCTTGAATTTGCAGCTTGGTGCTGCTTAACAGACTGCAGAGATGCTCTAGCTCATGGTCCCTGGAGAGTATTTGGAGGAGAGAAGTCGGAGAGGGGAGTGGAGTGTAAACAAGCCTCATTGGAAGTAAGCATGAAAGTCAAACAGAATGGACCAGGCTTTATAGTTAAAGACTATGCAAACTGTACACTGAATAATGCAAGGCATGGCATTATCCTTAGCCTGTCACTGAGAATGTCTGTTGCGTTGCAGTCATCTCCAAGAAAAGTCTACTCGCATTGATTTCAATAGTAGCTTTTACAGGGCAAGCTCATCTGCCACTGGATTTTTAACTCTCAAAAGCCTAACAAAAATCAAAATTAAAAAAGGTCACAGCCCCCCACTCCCTGCACTCCTCATCTGCCCCTCCTGCCCCTCTTCCCTAACATTTGCCTTTGAGATGATGATGAAATAGCATTCCACTCCAGGCAGCAAAACCTTTGAAAATGTATATCCTCCCCAAAATGGTTCAATTTTTCCCAAATGTGCTAGAGACATTGTCTCATGATCTGCAGTAATTATCTTGACAGGTCAATTATTAAAAAAGAAATTAAAAAAATTAAATTTAAAACATGATACAGGAGCTTGGCTGCTGGCTTTCCTTTCACTGCTGTTTCTCTGCAGAATGCTCTTGGCACCAATTGACATGGGAACTGCATTGCACCAGAGAGGGAGATTATCTTTCTCTATCTTGATGCCAGAGGAAAGATAACCTCTAGGCAGAGATTCCTCTCTAGATTTGTGGGCATTCAGAGCAGGAACAGCACCCCCTGGCACATGGTTGATTGTAGTACTCAGGCTAGTAATCTGAACAGTCAAGTCATTTACTCCTGCTGGCCTGCCTGAAAGAGCTACCTATTTAGGAAAAGAAACCTGGCATGGAAGAGTAAGAGAATGGATGGAGATGCCTGCTCTTGCTTTACTGAAAGGGCTTGAAGGAAGATGTGAATTTCCACCTATCAGATATTTGAACAGTTTAATAATATCCACATATCAAACCTTATGAGGGTTTTTTAAAGAATCCCTTTGAGCTTGTAGGTTAGTAATATGTGAGTAGTATGTACCTGCAAGATTCACACTAACAAGTAAGCTCTTTGGGGGAAGTAGTTCATCTGTTAGTTCATATTTCTTGCAAAATTGACATTAACATGCATTATTGAGAGATAAATATTTCAGCACATCATATAAGCAGCTATTGAAAAAGGTACCAACTGGAGTCCTTAAGCTTCTACACCAGTGGAGGAATGTAACATAAGGAAGAAATTGGGTCCTCAAGGTGCCTTTCAAGGCTGATTGAGAAACTAACTTGACAAAGAATCTCCTGAAATCTTGTTTTCTGCTCTGCTCTGCTCCTCTCCTGGGTCCTGGGATAATTTGTAATTCAAGCTTGGAAAGAATCCTATGCTATTTCCTTCAGACTTATTCCTTCCACATGTGAAATCTAGTAATTTAAACACCTCATCTCCTTTCATAACTGAGGCAGGAAAAAATAGCCAATGATCACTGATTGAATCCATATTTCCACAAAGTTCCAGTTATTTTGTTTGATGTTTAAAAAATAAAATTAAATGAAGGTAGTTAAAGGAATAAGTGCTCTTTTTTAAAAAAAAATACAGATGGTTGTGGCAAATGAATCTGTACTAATCTGGACTTGCAAATAAATCCCTAAAAACCTACTGGCCCCATTCCTGGGGTGTGATATCAAGCAATGAATTTGAAACCAGAGACAAGCTTAGTAGTAAGTGCTGGTTCAGCTTCCTAGGGTGGGAAGCAGCTCAGAATGAGTGATGATGTATTTTGGCTTAAAGCTTTAAGAAGAGCACAGGGTAAAGATTGAAAATAAGCTCCATTACCTAATTACTTGGGGCTCAGTGGGAATTGAGGATGCTCAGTATCTTGGAGCAGTATTTTTCAAACTTTTAAGAGTAGAGCTCTTCCTCACTAAAGCAAATCATGCATCTCCTGTGCTGCCTCATGTGGTTACGGACCTAACTATATTTCAGATCTTTGTAGTGCTATACTCCTTCACACTGAGGACTGTGAAGGAGCTAACTGGTGGAATTAAAGGTACCACAGTTCAGATCTGAACTGGCTTGCTTTGAAATGAAAAGAGCAAATCATGCATCTAAGAGCTGATGTTTCAGGCTCTCTGCAAACTCCAGCAGAAAATGAATTTATTATATTTGAGTTAAGTTTTCAGAGTTGTTTGTCTGGGTTTTTTTCACAAACAAAAGAACTACAGAAAAAAGAAGAAACCTGAGACTAAAAAATCTGAGGAAGGTCTGGGCATTCTTTACATCTTCCTTGAGAAATAGCAGCCACATGACAAACTGGTTGCAAACTGAAAAACTTTTTTGTTTTTAAACTGTTTCCACTTTATACACAGACAACATCGCTAACTTCACAACTTCTATCCCATTCTGGGGATGATTTTTTGTTGTGAGTGCTGTCACTAAAGTGCAGGAAACTGAAGAGCACAGCAGAGTTTTTCCCATGAAGTTAAAGTTTGTGTTTCCTAGCCTCCTACCCAGATTTTTTAAGCAATATATTTGTTGACCAGGGACTTTTTGAAACCAGAGGGGACCCTGGCGCATTCTGTATGGATTGTTGAAACAATGAAAATGCCATAATTGCATTCACATTGTAGAAGACAAATGGGTAACACTGGGGAGCTGAATTTTAGCCCTCTTCCTCTACATGGCATGTTTCCTGCAGCAATTCCCAATTGAGCCATCAGAGGAAGAACAAGATGCTTTTTCCTACATCAGCAAAGCCATTTTACACGTGCAGACTCCCATGTTTAAAACATTCAATTTTTCAACTGTTGGCAGTTGAGGTGGAAGGCACATACTCCACCTGCCACCAGCTTTTCCATTCCTTTTCCACGCTTGTAACTGTACTTTCTCTTACTTGTTCTAGCAGGGAGTACAACAGCAGAATTATCAAGTACAGTTCCATTCAGTAAAGCACTTTTAAATTATTTCTGCCTAAACCCAAACCAACTGCCAAACCCATCTCTCCAGACACATTTAGTCAATGTGCTATGGACTGGTGTGGAACTAGCTTGTATTGTGTAGTAAAGCTCAATGCCTGCCCTGGGAGAGGTGGAAGGATTGGGTGCTCACGTACAGTGAGATATGCAGCTACGCAGTGCTCAGGGCAGCTGCCCACTGCTTGTTTCTGTTGTAACACTCTCCAGCAGAACAAGCAGAGAGAAATGGTGTGTTGCCACAAACTTATTTTCTGAAGCCCTGAGGCAGCCCATGGAGAGGTTGTCCATGACACTGAAGCCTTGGAATGATACTAAGGAGATGTTGAGTTCTTTCCTGACTGGCACAAAACTGGGCATGTGTGCACAAGATTTGCAGAGACATGTAAGTATTGGAGGTATTCAGCATTCATAGGTATCTTCAGTTCTTCCCTAAAATGCCAAAGGTCCTTTGCTAAGTACTAACAAGACCACATTATGTGTTGTGCATTCTGCTTGGTTAGACAGCTGCCTGGCTCTTAGGCAGAGTGCTGCTGGGTACCAGGGATGCCAAGGTCCCTCTGCAGATCCTAGCCTTACCTCCTCTCTGTTCAAGCGTCATCTCTGTGAAACAGAGGGAATTTTTCCCTGTCTGCCAGGGCTGCAAGGAGGATAAGTTTCTTGTGCCTGCAGGAGGTGATCACTGATAAGCCTAACAGGAAGTATGCGGAGTCCTGGTACCCAGGGCTTTTACAAAGATAGCGTGGACAAGGGTTTCCACATACTCCATCCACATACAGAAGATATTCAGGAAAACCTGGCAGTACTGCATCTCAGCAACGGGAGAGGAGGCAAAACTTTTCCACTAAACTGAGCTGAAGGAAAGAAATTTATGAGCAGGAATGTGGGTACAGCTAGCACATTACCTCCCATTTAAAAAACTCAGTCTGTCTGCCTTACTTCCCTGAGAAATTACTGTATTTTCAAATGGGTGAAGACTTTTTTTGTAGAATCAGAGATCTCAGCTCGACTTAGACCAATCTTTCTAATGAGCTGTTTAACCAATACAAAGTTGAGTCTACCTGATGTATGTCAAATGGAGAGCCTATTTAACTTTGCATTAATTATGACAGAAGACTGGAGACAGAAAATGGTCTTAGCTGAGAAGGTATCAAATCACAATTCATTGTAATGAAGCTTCAACTGTACCACAGATGTGGTAGCTGTATGCATTCTAACAATAAAGAAATAAAAACATCTTTTGTATTAAAACCTGACCACCCTGACCTTTATGCAATGCATTATTGACAATTCTGTTAGCATTTATTTAAACTTAATTTCCAAGAGCAGGGCATGACAGAAAGTAAGAAACATTCATTTCAATTGTAAAACCTTTCACTTTAATGCATCTCTGAATTAATTGGGCACAGTCTTCATATCCAGTGAAATAAATGGGCTGATAATTGATTAGGACCTCAGGGAACAATGAGATCTGATTGGCTAGGAAAAGAGAAGTGACCTATAAAAGGTCAGGATTTTTTCAAATCGCTTTTTTAATAAAGCATGTTGATGAAGAAATTATCTGCAAGGCTTAGATAAAATGTTCTGATCTGATATATAACTTCTGTCAAAGCAAAAATGGGATGTGATGTAACCTAATTCTTGGAAAACTTGAGATCCCCTTTGAAAGAGATGAGTCCTCCTCTGAGTCCCAATACTAGGCTTTGTTATGCTCTGTAGCCCAGCATGGCTTTTCTTATCTTACCTTTCCATCTTTTTGTCAAGAGAGGTCTGCCAAGTCCCCCTTCTGCTGAAGAAAGGCTCATGGAAGGGATTTTAGTTGGTTTTCTGCCTTGCCTATTGTGAACAATGTTTTTCGCTTCTAAGATTCCTCTCCCCTCCAGCTGTGCCTTTAGCTGAGAGGCTAGGAGGAGCGGACAGGGATGCTGATGTGGGTGGTGAGGCTGATGGTCTCACTTTCATCCACGGCCAGAACATCCACTTTTGGAGCAAGCCCCTCTCCTCTTAGCTGGACTATTTGTTCAGCCTGTCCTCAATCCTTGTCCTTCTCCCAGCTGCACTTTTAGAGTGCTGTGCCCTTCTCTCCACACCCTTGTACTGACACAGCACTACAGCAATTCTTGTCAATATGGGAGTATTACAAGTTTCCAGCTCAATGAAAACCTTTCAAGGTTCTGACTGATAATGAGTCCTTGTCTCGTTCTGCCAAGCTGGTTGCAGCTTGACCCCTTTCACTGTGTCACCAGAGGAAGGTTTTTCCTCTTCTTGTGCTTCTGGCTCAAGTGTCTATCCCAACTTGACTGATTATTGGTTCATCTTGACCTTCCTGCAAGCCTCTGCCTCTCTGTGAATGGTACTCCCAAAAGTACTCACCAGGCTTCGTGCTGTGCTGGTTAAAGCAATTAGAGCACACCACTCTGGAGCATCTCTTCTTTGGGCTGGATCCCAACTAATCAGTACAGCGATAATAAAATGCTGATCCCTACCTGATAGACAGCCTCCCTCTCATCCATGAAGAGGCTGCTGAAAACACTGTGTTTCTGGGAAGCCTTCCAGTACCGATGACCACATACCCACAGCAAATGCTTATTTGGCTCCTGTTTGTTTTGTAATGATGTGTATTGCACTCTTGCTGTAATGTTTTATCAGCACTCAGGTTTCTCAAGAGGAGGTGCAACAAGGCTTTCACTGGATGAGCAGTCAGCCTGGTCTGGCTCCTGGAAAAGTCTAGTTTTTGCAGGAGACTTAACTATGTTGTTAGTATTGTCATCCCCACTCAAGCACAAGGTGACCTCATTGCAGAGCTGTCCTCTTCAGAGTATTTCACTGTTGAAAAGTAGTTAGATACTTTCATTTTTTTGCAGTGTTAGTTGTCAGGCTTTGAGAGATTTTAAACCTCTTAAACCTTTTAAACTTTTTTTATTGATAAAAATTTAAAATTTTTGTGTGCAGAAGTGTCATAAAGACTGATTGCATTTATGACAGATCTAGACGAATCCCAAATTCAACCTTGTAGATATTGGAGATTACAGCCCATCAGGGAAGTAATCATCCCTTTGTAGTTGGCACTGGTGAGGCCGCACCTCAAATACTGTGTCCAGTTTTGGGCCCATTGCTACAGGCATTATAGAAGAAAGACATTGAGGTGCTGGAGTTTGTGTAAAGAAGGACAACGAAGCTGGTGAAGGGTCTAGAGCACAAGTCTTAGGAGGAGTGGCTGAGGGAACTGGGGTTGTTCAGTGTGGAGAAGAGGAGGCTGAGGGGAGACCTTATCGCTCCCTACAACTACCTGAAAGGAGGTTGTAGTGAGGTGGGGGTCTGTCTCTTCTCCCAAGTGACAAGACATAGGATGAGAGCAAATGGCCTCAAGTTGCAACAGGGGAGGTTTAGATTGGATAGTAGGAAAAATTTCTTCACTGAAAGGGTTGTTAAATGTTGGAACAGGCTGCCCAGGGAAGTGGTTGAGTCACCATCCCCAGAGGTATTTAGAAGACATGTTGATGTGGCACTTAGTGACTTGGTTTAGTGTTGGACTTGGCAGTGTTAGGTTAACAGTTGGACTCGATGATCTTAAGGATCTTTTCCAACCTAAATGATTCTATGATTCCATGAACCTGAATTTCAGTTGAATGCCTTATGCTTGTAAAGACCCACATTCACAGAACAAACTGCTGCACTGCTGCACCCCTTGAAGATGTTAGCTCCTTAGAGCCCCATAGAGCAGAAGTGCCCATGCCCCTGAGTGCAAAACAGTCTGCCGTTGATTGTTAAGCCAACAGAGCAGAGTGTGAACTAGAATGTGAGACATGGGCACATGGCATGGAGATGAGAGCTTTGTGCCACTGCCACCGCTGCAGGGTATAAAAACCAGAAACAAGATGTACCAGAGTTCACCTGGCAGAGCCCTTGTGTTTTGGTGGTACTTTGATTGCCTGCTTTTGTTCTGCATTAATCCCCTCTTTTCAGGCCCCTGATGAATCCTTGCATTTCCCTGCCTTCTTAGACTTTGGGCACTGATTTTTATTGTTTCAGTGATCTCTAAACAAAAGGACATTAAGTGTTTCTCTCCCTCAGCTGAATGGAATGTGGCTCCAGCCCCGGAACTTTAGTGGGACCTGTGGGAGCTCTGGGCCCATTACGTAGCACCTTCCCCCCAGCATGCTTTCTCCAGGAACTCTGCAGTGCACATTGTCTTTCTGAAACTTCTTTATAGGAAAATTAAAGCTGTTTTTTCTAATACTTAAGTTTCAAAAACATATGGTTCCTGGGAATGCTTGGATGGGGGGGGTTTCTAAGCAAAACTAGGTTATGAAAGCAAAAAATCCCTCTGTATTTCTAGAAATGGAAAGGGTGCCCTAGCTGATAATGTGTAGGACATATTTCGAGGTACCCATTTGGAGAGATACACATCGCTGCAGCAATATGCTGTCCTCCTTCATTGGTAGGTTCAGCAGTAAGCTGGTGCCTCCCTTACACATAGATGGTGTAGCACAAGCCGTGTTTGTCACCTCTGGGAAGCTGCAGATGAAGGCGGCAGTCTGGGTCAAGGAAGTGGCCTGCTGGTCTATGATGGCTACTTGATAAAATCTAGTAAAATCTAGGCATTCCTTATGAGTTAAACTGATAGTCCCACTGTCAAACTGATAGTCTCTTCCCCTCCCCTATAGCCAACTGAGATGTGGATATAGAAGTTTGATGTCTGGAATTGTGTATGACTCTTTCTCCCCCAGTTTTTAATCTCTGTAATTGCCCAGAAAAAACACTATCAGTGTTGGTCAGAAGGCATAATAAGCTTTACAGTGTGCAAAGTCCAGGCAGTCCAGGTCTCTGTACAAATGGAGACCTGACACACAGGGGCTTATATGAACAAGTCAAAAGAGGACCAGTGAAAAAAACTGTGGGTTTTGGCTGAAAGGATCCTAAACTCCCCTAGAAACCATAGCAGCCTGCAGGACTGCAGTGCTGTATATATTTCCCCCACCTGCTGGTCATCCAGCTCTGAAGTCAACCTTCAGAAGCCAGGCGCCTCCGTCAAAACAGCATCCATTTCACATTACAAGTAGCATGCTGACTCCAGCTGGAAGTTGTCCAGGGAAATGAAGTTTGCACCCTAGGCAAGATGGGCTTGGACTGCTGAAATGGAAGTAGCAATGTGCAGTGGCAAGGTTTTGGGGTAGGGACCTTACAGCTGTAATAAGCTCTTCCCCACTCTGCACCAGGTCTACCCTTACCTTGTCTTAGGCATTCCCACCCCCACCACTGGTTTGCCTGTTATGAACCAGCTTGAGAGCTGCTGTAAATTATAGCTCAAACTGTTAAGGAAAACCCAAGTCACTGCCAGGATTCAGTTCACAAGCAGGTCAACAGTACCTGCAGTCAGAGCAGGAGTCCCCAGGAGGGAGAAAGGGTGGACAGCTGGGAACTTCCTGACAGCAATCCCGGAGCAAGTCATCTCCACAGCCCCCCCTTGTCTGTGAAATGACAAAGGTATGTAACTGACAAAAAAAAAAAAAAAAAAAAAAAAAGTGGAAATAGAAATGAGCAGCATTTGGGGTTTCTGTCCTGTGGAAAACTTCAGCATTTCAGGGCTTTTTTATTCCTGCTTAGGACAAAATGCTGACATGTTAGCTATTGTATTTTAAGGTAATGGAAGTTCTGCAGGGAAAAAATATTTGAAAATGTTGGAATATTTAATTTTGTTTTTCCAAACAAAATATATGAGCTTTTACTTTTGTGTGTGGCATAGCCAATGTTTTCTTGTAGAAACTTCTTTCATTTTGTAGAAACTACTTTTCTTTTCTCCCTTGCCTTTCTTTCCCTTTTCCCTTTCTCCTCTCCTCTCCTCTCCTCTCCTCTCCTCTCCTCTCCTCTCCTCTCCTCTCCTCTCCTCTCCTCTCCTCTCCTCTCCTCTCCTCTCCTCTCCTCTCCTCTCCTCTCCTCTCCTCTCCTCTCCTCTCCTCTTTTTCACTTCTTCCTGCAGATTTGTAACCACTAGGCTGTGTTTTGTATGAAACATGGCCCATTTTGTTCTAGAATGACCTCAAGCACCATGCTGAGGAGCTGGTTCAAAGCTTTGCCCAACACTTCCCCCAGGCCTTAAATTTTCTCTTACAGTCTCCTAGTCAAGTGTTAACTGAGCTTAGTCCTAGTTATAAGATCTGAAAAGATCACATCTTGCAATGATATGACTCTAGGCATGAAACAAGTGTACTGATATGTAAGTCACACTGAGAACTACTCATACATCACAGGTTGAGATTCTGTCCTGTTCCTTTCAATAGCACCTTAGAACTGCTGCTACACCAGAGGAATATAGTAAGATGCTGTGTTAGCCAGAGCATGGGAAAAGGGTTGCAATTTTGTGTCCAGATGTATGCATGCCCCTCTCTAAGGAGAAACAAGGGCTGAAATGCAGTATCCAAAAGGCAGTTGGATTGTGCTTTTGTCATTCTATCCCAGAAACAACTCTGACCTTCATGTCGTGCTGTCTAATGCAACGTTGACTGTAAATACAAGGATTTGTTCTCCGCTTCCACCTGTGCAAATAGGGTGTAAATTCCTAATGTAGTACAGTAATGTTTTGCCTTTCATTTTGCACTTTGCAGGCAGAAGAACACCTGTGAAAAGTATACCGTGCAAGAACAAAATCCTCCCTGGCTACATTACAGATTAGGAAGCACAGGAACTCTTGTGCTTTTGAACTTTGGGGTGAAGTTGATCCAGTTTGGCACTCTTTCTTCAGTATGAATATGTAGTCCAGCTCCCTGCCCTAAGGCATTTTCACCTAAACGTATGTTGTTCTTTGAAGCTATTTTGTCCAACATTCTTAGAAACCTTCAGTGATGGTGATATGATAGCCTCCCTAGGAAATCTAGTCTGATGTTACACTCCCGTTACAGTTTTTAATGATTAACCTAATGTTTGTGGTAATTTCAGTCTATTACAACTTATCCTGCCCATCATCTGTGGGAGAGCAAACTCAGAGCAAACTCATCCATTTCTCCCCAAAGCTATTCTTTCTGCATTTCAGGACTTAGCACAGCTCCCCTCCATGTTATCTTCACCACACCAAGCGACACTAGTTTTTGCAGTCTTTATGCTGTCTTCTCTTGTCAATCTCCTTTTGTCTCCCAGTTGGCCTGTATGTCTTTTAAATAGCTATTGCTCAAGTGGAGGCCTTAATAATAGCTTGGAAACATTATTTCAGATTATATGCAGATTATACTCTTGTTTGTACATGATGATCTGTGCCCTTTTTTCTTTTTTTTTTCATACAGAGATGTTATGGTGCTGTCAACTCATGTACAGCTTGTGATCCTTCCTTACAGAACTGCTACTCAACCTTGTTTTGTACTTGTACAGTTGATTGTTGCTGCCTGAGCTCTGCATCATTTGTAGATTTGGTGGGTATCCTCCCTAATCTATCATCTAGGCCCCAGTGAGAACATTAAATCATCCCTGTGGAACCTCACTAGGCCCGTCTTTTCATTTTGACAGTGAATGATTATCCAAAGAAGTCTGCACTGCCTGACCCTTAGAGTACTTTTGTCTGGCCCACATTTCCTTGTCTTCTTTTTCAAAGTATCATGTCAGTGTCAAAAATCTTACTGAAGTTAATATATATGACATTTTCTCTTTTTTCCCCTAAAGATATTCCCCTGTCATAGAAGTAAGTTAGACTGGTTTGACATGGTGTCTTTGTGACAAATCCATGTTGGCTATTACTCATCTTTTGTTTTCTTCTAGGTATTTAAGTAATTTGTTTATTTGTTCCAACGTTTTTCCAGGAATTGGATTTTAGCCCTATTATTTCTTGAATTCTTGAATCTCCTCCTGTTCCTCTCCTTTTTTTTTTTTTAAGATACAGGCATTCTTCTTGCCCTTTTGAAGTTTTCTGGAGCCTCACCCTTCCTTTTGGGCATCTCGGTGTTCAGAGACATCTTCAGTCAATTCTCTAAATATCCTGGGATTTTCATTAAGCCCAGCTGATCTGAAAATACGTGAATTATCCTACTATGTACTGCAGCCTCAGCATGTGTTCAGGACTTT
Organism: Morus bassanus; assembly: GCA_031468815.1. Classification (NCBI taxonomy): domain Eukaryota; kingdom Metazoa; phylum Chordata; class Aves; order Suliformes; family Sulidae; genus Morus; species Morus bassanus. The sequence continues at coordinate 29,023,539 of CM062574.1, read as the reverse complement.
GTCATGCTAAGTGCTGGACACAAGTAATAAAGATAGTTCTTTCACTGAAGACCTGATTAGCTGTACATAGTGAGACTAAGCAGAAGCCTCCAGCCAGACAGAAGGCAGGTTAAACAATGAAACATTCTTCATTAGCTTAAGAGATAAAAGTGTCATCTTGCACATGGTCTGGCTGTCATCAACTGCTTTGCAGGCATTCCAGCAGGGGGGATTTTAAAGCAGGAGTCAAAAGAGGACAGTGTTTTAGCTGTCCTGCTTTTTTACACAGATCTTCTCTAAAGCAATAGAAGAGGCAGATATAAAGACTAGACAAAAGAGTGGGTGTTAAGAACAAATGGTGAAGAAGAGATCACCTGGACTGCTAGGCTGGCCACTGTGCGCAGAGCTGGAAGCACAAGTCATGGGCTGAGCAAAAGTTATTAAAACAAGTGGGGAACATAAGGATGGGCCTCCTGCCATATGCCGTCTGCCAGCAGCAGGGGTCTGCTGGTGTGTTTGGTGGTATCACTGGCAGGTGCTTTCACTCAGTATCTCTGCCCTGGAGCCCACTCAGATGACCTCCCATCATAGTGCTGTAGCCCTGGGGAGGTGGTGTGTGTGCAGCTGAGCCATGATTTGAGTGAAAGCTTATTTTGCCTTCTGTTTTCTCCCTCATTTGGCATAGGGTTAAACAGGACAGGTTTGCATGAAGGGGTTAGTGTAGTTCAATTTGGACTGTGTGCATTTGCACTCTGATCTGCTCAGTGCTCAGCTGCAATTGCTGTCAGCCCATCAGCCCAGAGGCCAGGTGAATGTTGGACACTGACAGGAGGGCTGCAAACTTCTGTGTTGAATGCCTAGTGTTACGGTGGCTGGGGTAGGGAAATGGGGTGCATGTCCTGGTGGAAAGGATGACCAGAGCAGGGAAGAAAGAGGAGGCTGTGAGAAGTCATTGGTCAGAGGTGTTTTCTACGCAGAGGCTTTGGAGAGCTCTGGGTCTTGGGCAGAGGCTAAGGCACTTAACAGTTCAGAGATATCATTCCTGGCTGCTAGAACAGCTGAACTCAAATTGGCCCAAAGTGGCTACAGACTAACTGTCCCAGCCTTTTCCTCCTGGTACATCTGAGACTGTTCTTGGAAATGATTATTTTAATGGTTGATTAATAAGTTGTGAGCCACAGGAGGTAATTAGTCTGCTAATCGCCAGGTTCAGCAACATCACCAGCCACTCAGATTGCTCTCAGTGACAGCCCTTTTACCTCCATAATGCTAAACTGGCATTAAGGAGCACTGTTAACGCTGTGATGCTCCAGTTCAGCTCAGCCTTGCCAAACAACATTAAGCTATACATATTCTCCTTCACACTATGGGGCTCTTCGCTGTAGGATTGATTCTGCATTGGGCAGCTTCATTACTTCAGTCATTGCATCTTGCTGTATAATGAGAGAAAAGTGCACTGGCTGAAGGTTTCATCCTACTGCCCAGAAGGTTTCAATAAATAACACAAAAATAAAGAATAAAGCCCTCCAGCCCACGTGTTGTGCAGGGCCCCAGCCGAGCTGGTTGGCTGTGTTTGCCAGACTGCTGCTGAACTATGCTGCAGGTGTTCTCTGTCACGGCGACACATGTTTGAACCAGGCGCCCTGTGAAATCCGAAAAAGTGCACTTCCTCTGCTTTGTCAGCACGGCTCCCCTTTGCCTGCAAGGTTTTTCAAAAACATGAGGGAAATGACTCACCCAGCAGAATGTGGGAATTATCCTGTTTAGCTGCTCTGCTTTATCCTGTCAGAAATGCACGATGAAAAATTCTGGTCACAAGAGACCAAAGGGGCTCCCACATAACTGACAGACACCAACTGTTTGAGAGCACTCAGATCCTGTTATCGAGAGGAGCCTGACCCCTGTGCTGCACCTCCATTTATCATCATTTTAATCCAATTGGAAGTCTTTTCAAAAGTCTCCATGTTCTTTCATCTTTTTCCCACTTTTTCTTACCCCAAATGTTCTCTTCTTTTCTCCTTTTTTTGTTTATTTTTAAATTCCCTGCCCTCTCAAATAATTTTTGTTCTTTTAAGTTGGAGAAGGATAAATTTTTAGAGATGATCCCAGGCCAAAACCTCTCTGTTAAAGCAGTATAAAGAGAAGATTACTTCACCAAAATCAATTGAGTTAGTCCAGATTTAGCTGTCGAACTGGGCAGAATTCAGCTGGCTAAGTCACTTCTTTTTTCCTTTTTAATCTTCAAAGTGATCCTGAAAGGTGCCAGACAGCAACTGAAAAGAGTTTACTCGTACAACCTAAGGCCCAAATTTCTCCATCTCCTGTTTGTTATTAAGGTAGTAAGTGTTACTCTGCCAGGTATTTTATACTCAGAGTGAGAGATGGTTCTTACCCATGAGATCCAAACCTTTCTTCATGAAGGCATTTAAATGCCTGAGCACTTTTTAAGCACTCAGGGAGATTACTTGTGTGTTTAACTTCCCATATCTGCCTAAATGCATTCTGACTCAGTGTCCAAAAAAGTCAGAGAAAAAAATACTACTGTCATTCCTGTTTTATGGGAAGAAGAAGGATGATTCTGGATGATTCTGTCCCTTGAGAATAGAATCTTGCTGTTTGTATGCTGGCACAGTTCTTCTGACTGTCCGCAGTGGGACTTTAGTCAGGATCTGACCGTGATGACATGTTAGGCTGTGGCTGTGGAATGTGTGTTATTTTTGAGTCCCCATTCAGCACAGAGTCACAGGGGACTGTGGAAGGTGTGAGGGGTCATTCTCCTTTCTGCTGCCCAGCTAGTAGGTGATGCTCACATGGTTGTCCTGTGCCTTGGAGCCAGAAAGACCCTTAGGATGTCTCTGGGTGCAGCTGTGGGAAGGTGAGGAAGAACTGCTGACACCTGCACTGAGAGCAGGAGGCTTGAGGGACTGTAGCACAAGTGCCTGCTAAGTGGGAACTCCTGGGGTATGGATAGGTCCCTGGAGCATGGGGCTAAGGTACTGCCTAGTTCTGTGAATAATCTGAAGTAGTTATAATGCAGCATATAGGCTGGAGAAATAGGGAGGAGGCTGGAGTTTTCAAATTATTTTTTATTTTCAATAGGGAAAATAATTCAGCTGAGGGAATTCCTCAGAAATCAGAAACAGAGAGACCAAGCTTAAGCTCAGGAATTGTGTACTTTGCCTCAAATATGGCATGAACTAGCTAACCAATGCAAAGGGCTACTTGAAACATCTTGGTTTTCATGGTGTCAAACACTAGTCACGCTTTGTCCTTGTACGTACTCTGATATTATTGGGACCCATCAGTGTTTGTGCAGTGTTACTGGAAAGCTGCTGACAATAAAGTCATGCCTTCTGAAAACAAAACAAAGACCAAATAGTTTTACCATGTTTTTGTGTCAGTATGTTTTATGCATTTTATCTGAATGATAACTGCTAATGCCAACAAAAAAAAAGGAAAATAGTAGTCAACAAAAGGTAAGCTGAGGCTTAGGAAGGGCTGAGGTCTAATTCTGGCTGTGCTATAGGGCCACATTGCCCCTGAAGGCACACTGAAGCTGAGGTGTTTGGGTAGCTCAGGCTTATCCTAAGCATTCCTGCCTCTCCCTCACCCTTTGGTGCCAGAAAGTGTGGCTGCATTGAGGATCTGTGATGCCTTAGACATTTGCACTTGCTGGCAGCACCTTTTGCTCTGTGGGTGCATGGTGTGGTTTGGAGTGTCAAGGCACAGGGCCTTGTATGTGGATGAAGGTGCAGGAGAGCCGGAGGAAGTGCAGAGCTCCTGGGGCTCACTGCCTTCCTCTGTAGGAAAAGAATTGCATACAATAAGCTGTGCCATATTTAAAACATAATTATTTTGAAGGCTAATTGGGTAAAAACATAAATTGTGGAAAGAACAGTGTTTTTCTGATGATGGAAGAATTCCAAGTTTTTCACAGCTTAACTGAGCCATCCTCAAACCATTCTGACCTTCAGACTTTCAAAACTCTCCCCTTTCCCTTTCCCTTTCCCTTCCCTCCTGTCTCATGTTTTCTTCAACTACTGGGTAGAATTGGCAAAACTCTAAGAAAAATAGTTGAATCTTCACAAGTTCAGTTCAGATTGGCCCTAAAATCTTGGTGAAAGCCTGGGAAGGACAGAGGTAGAGAACTCTCTCCTTTGGTCTGGAATGTGATTCATGTGAACAAATGGCAGCAACATTTTTGGGTTTCCAGTGGTATCTAGTTCTGGGTTTCTAGTCATTGTTTATCAGCCCTGTCATGTACAATGAACAGACATGAAGTTATTCAGATTCCCTATAAACTTGGGTGGAAAACTTCACATCATTCTCTCAGTTCAGTTTTTGTGTTGGGAAAGAAAAGATGGTGGCAAAAATAAGGCTGAAACACCAAGTGCTAACACCAAGTAGGAAATGAGGTTGGGGCAAATTGCTAAACAGAAGCTGATGAGAGGAAAAGGAAGTTCACAACCACTCCCACTTATGATTATGGGAAGACCAAACTTTCCTCTCTGGTTCCCCTCCTTATCTTTTCCTGGATGAAGCAAAACTAACCTAAGTATTTTTTGTTGTTCAAGATGTTAAAAAATCAAAAATGTAGGTCCGATGATCCATTGTGCATGAAACTATACTACAAGTTTTCCAAAGCCATCTGTACCAAGACGTATATCTCTGCTAAACTAGAGCACCCCTATACTCCTCCTTATGACTCTGATCTTTTGTGTTCAGGTCAGGGTCTACTCCCATCTATTTACTTATTTATTTCACAATTTACATCATATAGCTAAACTAAAATTCTATCAAGAGTCAATATATAACACAGGTGAAAAAATAAATTTAAAATCTGTAACAAGGAACATCTCCATTCAGCCCATTTTTTCAGGGGGGGAAAAACCACAGAGTGCATAAACAGATTATACACTGTCTTAAAAGCATTGCAAATATAGTTACGGATTTGTATGGTAAAAATTTCACCTTACAGGGACATTACAATTGTTACTTGTATGAGGATATTCTTGGTATGTAATAAAAAGGGAAAGCTTGAATTATTTATTCTAGCAGAGTTTAAATTATTTCCATGCAAACTTTTCTGAATGGATAAGACTGAGAATATATTGCCCTTTAAAGTAACATTAATAGAAATGTATAATTTAGAAGCCCTAAAAACATAAAATTCATGAAAAGTGTCAGGTATCACATGAAACTTAATATTGATCTGACTCTGAAAAGTGGTTGAGTAAAGCTGGAGTCTTGCTCAGGAGATCTGTTCATTGTTTGCACTTGCTGCCTTTTCTGACAAAAATACCTTGTACTGCTTGATATTCCCATTAGCACCGCAGCATCAGAACAGCCGGGGAATAGAATTGCCTCCAATTCCTTCCTCTGCGTGACAAGCAGAATATTCTTGCTAGTTCATTGTCATTTTAGCACCTGTGCAAATCTACTTCCTAAACTGAAGGCAATGCATCTCCTTGTGCTTTACTGAGGCTGTTACCGAGGCTGTAGAGCTTTTCTTGCTTGCCTGGATGCTAAACAGAACTGAAGGAATCCAGCATGACTTTCTGATCCCAGGCTCAGTTTGTAGTGTTGGTGGCTGTGAGGAAATCCATACAATGACGGCTCTACCCAGAAACTGAACAGGTCTCTTTGACAAAAATAAGCCTGCAGCCCCATGCTATAACTTTAACAAACACTTCTACAGCTTCCCTTGCTGAGCACATTACAGCTTTTAGAAGGGTTTTTGGGAGACAGAAGGGAATGATTCTTAACAAATAATTCATTTAACAATTCTCTTCTTTTCCTATTCACAAACAGTTGTGAAATTCTCACACTGATTCATTATTTGAAATTATTTTCCAGTGAGTTCATGGAAAAATACTAAGGTTTCAGATTGTGTCAGTTGGAAATGTTAGAATTAACTGTGCCTTCACACTGTGAAGCATGTAACTAACTGTTATAAGTTGAGTTGCATAACTTCAGCTATACAAACAATAATGTGTTTAACAATGTGCAAATGTTGAAGTACAGAACATTTCATTTGGGCAGTCTATGTTAGTTCTGTAAGTCACCTAATCAAACCTGGGAAACATAATCACATACCTTTGGTGACTAACAAGTTATGATTTGGATTTTAGCTGGGATGTAAGAGTTTAGTAATGCCAACACATATTGAAAGTATGGGTGTAGCTGCCAAATATGTGCTTGTAACAACAGTGTAGGATACTTCTCGGACTTCCTGTGCACCTTAGGGATTTTTTTTTTACTGTTTCTTTTTTTATTCCAAAGCATTAGCACTGTGTATACTGGTGATATTTTAAGGGAGAACACATTCTCAACCCACCTCTACCTTAACCAAATTTTTCATCAGGGAATTCATTAGAATTTATATACACTGGGAGTGATAAAAAAGTTTTATTTTGTGGGGGTTTTCTCATGATCATATCTCAGAAGAATTGCAGAATGTATTTGCTGGTCTATTTATTAAGGGCATACTTTACCATTAGTGCTCAGGGAGCTTGTAACTTTCCTGAAGTCTCATAAGTAGCTCCCAGGGGAGTTGTGTAAGATTTGGTTTTGTTTCTTATTTCAGTGTGAACACAAATGTACCTGAGAATTTACTGAGGTTATAAGAGTCACCTGGATAAACTGGAGAGTTTATTGCAATAAACTATATTTTTCTGCTCATGGTAACCATCTTAGCTGCTGACCAGTGCTTATGACCTTTTAAGCTAAGCTGGCACAGTCCCAGTTTCCTCACTAGCTGTCAGGCAGGTATTCAAGGTGGAATCTTTCCCATGGTTGGTGTAGTCTGACAGCTGATCCCACAAAAACTGTGGGAATAAGAACTTCAACAGACCATAACTGAGGTTGCCAGAGATGCTGAGTGTCAAGAGCACAATGTTGGTTTCAGTGAAATTTGCACCTGCTTATACCAGATTTACACTTCTCTCCAGCAAAGAGGCAGTGGATGTGGCTAAGCTTCCAGTCACAGAGCTCTGTGGTATGTTGCTGCTCCTGTCAGCTGGAAGGAAACTATGGGTAGGTACCAATAAACTGACCAAAACATGAACCAGACATCCCAGCTGCTTTGTAATGGTCCTGATAATTTGTGTTAAGGTGAATGACTTACTCGAAATCCAGCCATTTGCTCTAACATGTTGTTCCTACAGATTTGCCTACAGGCTGAGGAAGTGGCAATACAATGTCAGTTACAGGGACTCAGTGTAGGGGGACTCCCTGTGCTTTCAGACTAACCAACTGCTCCTCTTTTCTTGTTGTCTGATTCACTGCTCTTGAATCATCAATGTACTTAATAGAAGCAGGGAAGCTCATTTACCATTTTTTGGGTATGTCTACATATTTGCTTTGCTAATTGAAGAGAGCCATTGGCCTGGAAGACTTCTGCACACATATCCTCTTATCACATCTTGTAGGGATTATTTCAGCTTATAATACTGTTGTTGCAAACTCTCTCTACTACAGACTGTCCACCTGAGAGCCTCAAAGTTATCCCACAAGCCTCTGCACCCACACAGCTCAGGCTTGTCTAGCAGGTGCCATGCCCTCCTGTGGTCTGCATTACACAAATGATATCACTATCACAGCTGCTACTGTTTACACATGGCTACTATTAAAGAGCTATTCAGTGGAGGATCCTGTTCTCTTTGCTACTTGCTTCTTTTGGTTTTGTCGAGTCTGTTCATTTTGTATATCAGGGAGAGACATACAGAGTTTCCTTCTTAGAGGGCCCTTCTAATACCAAGCCTACAGACTGGGAACTTTTCAGTCTAGAGATGGCTTTCATGCAGTCCACATGGGAGCAGTGTCAGATCTAAACCAGCATAGAGTTGTCTCCCTTCCATGCTATCTCCTGTGAGCCTTTCTGGAGGAGCCACTGTTATCCAGCTGAGATGATCCATCCTGTGGGGTTTGCTTATTGCAATAAATCTTGAAGAGGAAGGAAGTGACTCAGTAGCAGAGCTGTGGTGGTATGTTGCTTTTTATGGTATTTGCCTTGTGGTACTCTCAGACCTATTCTGGACTACATGGTGCAAAAAATTCAGGTAAGAACTCCTGCCCTCTAGAGGTTTGAGGGTCTGTTGAGGTTTGCACCTGTGCGTTCTGCTAGGTGTCAGATGCAATGCTTATAAAGACATAAAGCTCACTGTTTGACTTCTTTGCTATCCAGAATGACTATTTTTCCTTCAGGTCTCACTCTGTTGAATAAAAGCCTACAGGGCAGGTCATCCTCTTGACCAGGAAATCTGCTTGAGAGTGAAATGGCGGCTGGGAGGCACAAAAAGGAGCTTTTCCTTGTGTCTGTGGGCAGGAGTGTTAATTCTGAGGTAGAATTGCCTCAGCATAGGCAACTGCCAGCACCTGAGCAGGCCAAGGGAATCTCCTGGCTTAGAGAGTGGTATCTGGCCTACTATAAATATTTTCATTGCTCCTGTTTGCCCATCCTGTTTGTAAAGTCTAGTGTTTTTCCAGTGTTGCCATGGCATCATTCATCCCTCCTTCACTGCGAAGCAGCAGGCACCTGGCAGAGGGCAACTTGTTCCTCAGGAGGCTCCATGGCTGTCACAGAGAAAAGTGGTGCCTCTCTCTCATGATGGCTGTTCTCGTGTGCCATGTCTCAGAAACAAAGCTCTCTTGATAGCACGTGCTGCTGTGTCCCTCCAGACACTGCAGGGCTCTGTCTTAGGTTAGGTGCAGTAACATTTTCTCTGTCTCTGCTGCCGCCTTGATCATCAGTTGTTGTATTCATCCTTTGCTCTCCCCTGCTCTCTCAGCTGAAAATAAAGGAGTCTCTGTTACTCCCTTAAGTTCCACAGACAGCCTAAAGGACCAGAGCAGGCTCTGATGTCCCTGCCACTTCTCTATATTACAACATGCTGGTTTTTTGCAGGTGTGTACATGTTTAAAGAGATCACAGGGTGATGCCTCCTGCTCAGCTCTGAAATACTCTAAAAATCACTACTCTTGGTGTTCCTGTCATATTTTTTTTGACCAACTCTGAAGATGCATAGAAGTCAGGAGAGGAAACTCATTTTTGTGAGATTTCATGTTCCTTTAGCACCTTGTGTGTGCCTCTCTACTTTTCATGTTTGGGCAGAAATGGAAAACTTCTGATCAAAGCTGAAAGTATGCTATTTTCCTGCCTGTGCAAGTGAGTTTTTTTCTGTGGGGTTTTTTTTTGTTTGGGTTTTTTGTTTTTGGGTTTTTTTTTTTCAAACCAGCAAAACCAAACTTATGAGGTGCCTTCAGAAGTTTGGGTTAGGGAGTCCAGGGCAAAAGCTGAGGCTGTGTGAAGGTGTATAAAGGTATAATGATAGGTTTTCTCTAGCCTTTCAGATTAGGGTGAGAAGGGAAATGTGTTAGTTGGTGTTTGTAAGTCTAGGTAACAGCACATTGAGGTCTTCTTACCCAATTTTCTTGCATGTGGTGAAGGAGCAAAGGGAATTCATGGGTACACCTGGTATGAGCATGGTGCTCTAACATGGTCCCATAAAATGAACAGCCCTATTGGAGTATGATTTATCTCCTCCCTCCCATGCCCAGACAACAGAATGAGACTTCGGGTTTCAAAAAGAAGGTGGTCTCTAAGGACACTGTTTTGGGACAAGATAAGGGAAGTTCACACTGCCTGATCAGAGACACCAGCCTCTGTGAGAAGGTGACAAACCACACAGCTGCAGCAAAGTGTGGGAGAGCCCTACTTCCCTGTCGGTCTGCCTTGGCGACCTGTTGCTGGTAGCTTTTCTTGTGGGCAGCAAGAGTGCGAGGCACTGTCTTGTGGTTCAGGGCCTGCTTCTCTGCTCCTGAACTGCTGTTCACTGTGTCACAACCTCTTAGGGCTTTTTTCTGCATTGCTCTGTCTACGAGATGCACTTTGTATCTGCTGATGTCAGCATGAAAAGAAGAGAAGGAAATCGTCTTTTCACTTAGAGTGTTGTAAATCAGCCCAGTAAACCAGACTATACATTATGCTTTTGTTACTGAGAGTTAAATTACAAGGAAATGAATGGTGCATAATGATTCCCCATGTCACTGAATTCTCCACTTCTCAGCAAAATAGTCTCTCACACAAGCAGGTTTACAGTGCTTGTCCCATCGCTGTGGAAGAGGCGCTCTCTAGTGGCTTTTTGTCTGAAAAATTGCTGCTGGGTGGTGGCAGAGCAGCTCAAAATAGATTACTCTAAATGCGGAGAAGGGTGATTATGACAGGAAGTTGTATTCAAATAAGTCATGTTATCCCAGTCCAAGATTTGTTTTGGTGAGACAATATATTCCCAAAAAGACTAAGGGGTTCTTTTGTATTTGTTGAAGGCATTATTAGTTAAACTGTGAGCTCATGTGTGTCATGTTTGCAGCCTTATTCCATCAAGGATAAAATGGTAAACAATAATTCAATTTTGAAAAGTAATGTTTATTTCGATTCCCAATTGCATTTGGTGATCAGCACTTCTAGGGCTGTGCTTTCTTCAGCTGGGTTTGGTGGTTGAAGGCTGCAGAGCGAATGTGCGCTGCTGGTTGTCTGCTAGAGATTTAACAACCAAGTTTGAATCGATCACTAAAACAAAGCTTGGAAACAGACAAAACCAGGTCCACATTTACATACCTCAGGTGGCCATTTCTATGTGCAACATGTGTACAAGAGTGTGTACAGCTAGGTATAAATAATCCTCTCCTTCACGCCAGATTTTCAGATACCTATAGCTAATGTTGTCAAAAGGAATCTTAAAAAAAAAACAAGAATGCAACCATCTGAGACTGTCCCAGGCATATGGGAGCTAAAAAAGCGGGATCCATCACATACAAGTCATTCTTTCAGGTAGGAAGGGCACCCAGGAAAAGGGTTTTGTTTGCAGCATTACCACCCCTCCCCATACTGCTTCATCCCCCTGCAGAACCAGGCTCTGTGCAGCTCAGGGAGGGATGTGTCAGCAGGGGAAGGTGGGGCAGAGGCAGGGAGGCATGCAAGCCACATCTTTTCAACCTCCTAAGCTTGAGTCTAGAAGGTGTCTGCACATTCACAAAATCTTTTTCTGATATCGGTCCTGTGGGGAGGATGACAACAAGACTGAGGGAAGGGTTTAACTAGAAACAAAGGCTGGTGCAGAAGTTCTGAGGCTTTGATGGGATGGTCCTTGTCCCTTAGGAGTCCTTTGGGATCTGCTAGTTTTAGGCAGTAAGCCTTACAGCCTGCTGTGCCGGGAGAGTTCCATTAAGGGCTTGATGTGTTGTGTTTTGGGCAAGATATCCTGCTGCAGGATGATGGTATGAAGGATACGAGCTGGTTTGTGGTTGCTAACCCAGGGTAGTGTTTGCTCAGCCCCTCTGAATTCAACAGGATCACAACACTTGCAGGCTGAGAAAAGCTCTGCTAGGGATATACAACTTGCAGGCTGAGTCAATAAGAGCACTATCCCTTTTCTGTCTGGCCCTTTCTTTTCTGGCCCTCCTCAGTTTCAGTTTCTAACTGGATGCTAAAAAATTACTTCGGAGCTTTTTTGTGGAACACAGTGGCTGTGTTGTAATTTGACTTTTGGAGCTGTGGGCTTGAGAAACTGATCTCCAAGAATGCACTGTTCTTCCACACTCAGAAAACTCAATACCCATGTCATGCACGTATGAGCATGTGATTCTAGCTGTATGGTCAACAAGATGATACCTTTAGAGAAAACCAGTCAGGCTCAAAAGCTACTACAACTTCACCTTGGCAAAACATTTTAGGACCTCGACTCACAAACAAAAGACTGATGCAGTGACTGGTTCCAAATGGTCCTCAGCCCCACTCCTGGATGGTGCTGCTCTCTGTGGAACTGCATGTGAAACAACTCTTGCAGTGCTCAGTTTTGCACCTCGGTGTTAATAACAAGATGTTACCAGTGTGGTCAGGACATGAGATGTACACAGCAGCACTTCAGGTGCAGTTTCATTTCTATAGTTCAGCTGTCCCTGTCAAGGGGGAGGAAGCCTCCAGGGGATATTCAAGGCAGCTCTGAAGTGCTGCTACTCTTCAGGTTTAACTCATGAGTCAACACCCTTCACTATGTGCTGTCTGTCTATTGGAATGTCCAGCCAGTAAGAGCACAGGAAGACGTAATCAGGGTACTTTGTTGCCTAAGTACCTATTGTTTCCATTTTGCAAAAATGTACACATTGATAATGTGAGGAAATGAGAGATTAAAAGATGGTGATGTATGAAGAATTGATTATCTGAACTTCTAAGCAGAGTGAGAGATGGCTCTTCATTTGAAAACCCTTTTTCCCCTCTAATAAACACTGTAAGACATCATTTTGTATTAAAACCTAATGTATATGGCTCTTTTTTTTAAGGGTAAGAAAAGCAAGAAAGAAAATGCTTTGTTTCTCAGAGGCACCATATGTACCACATGCTGCAGTTGCTATGGTAATTATTCGCATTTTATTGAATAGCACTGCAAGGGGTTATACAGAAATGAATCTGACTGGCCAAAGTGCTTGTTAGAATGAATATGTCCAGTTATTTACAAAAGCCTCCATGAAGCACTCAAGGAAAATAAGTGTGTGAGGTAGAGGGAAGAAGGGAAGAAGAAGAGAAGGGAAAACTTTTATAAAGCTGAGGTCTTTTTCCCTCAATGGGAAATGGCATTCCATGAGCCTTCTTGTTGAAGAAAAACTAACAAACTAACTTGTGTTTACTTAAGTTACTAAGTTAGGTTGTTAGCAAAAAAACCGTGGAGTAATTTCTGCACAAAAATACTACTGGGGAGCCAAGCTTGGGGCTCCAGTAGGACTTAAAGTGTTAACTTTGATTTGCCAGACTCGGCTATATTGTACTTTTCTTGTCCCTACTTGGGTCAGACAAAGGAGCCTCTCTTTTCAGTTCTTTGTGCTTTAAGGTTGGCTTTTCAAGGGGAGCACTCACCTCCTGAGCTGACTGAAAGCACCTGTGAGATAACAGCTTCCAAGATTTCACAGTTGGCCAAAGCCGATATGGCTTGAGGTCACAGCCTAAACACGTTTTACAACTGAACAACTCTACTTTGGTGTTTCTCTGAAACATAACATTGCAGTTAATGGAGCTATCCATGCAAGAAATATTCCTAGGCAATGTAAATAAATTAACAGAAATTAATTTAGCTAATTAATTTGATTGCTGTAAATTGATAAAATTTTACCAAATGCATGAATCATGTCTACATATCTTCTCTAAGGAGGTGATTAGTGTGACTTGATGTCAGAGGCATACATAAAGCTCAAGACCTTATTGTACTTAAATATAGAGAAATGTACTCTTCCAGTGACACAAGTGAAACGATGTCCTCGGACTGCTTGTAGCTAAAGGGATGTCTGTGTAGGTTGGCATGCGAAGTGACCTAATTTTGTAGACTTGGGAAGGATGTCATGAGGAAGGCCATTTCAGATCTGTAGCTACTAAAGTTCTAACGAACTTTGGCAGCACAGCTTCTGGGCAATTACCATCAACTAGAACTCTGCCATGGTTTGCCAGATCTCTGGAGAGTCAGCAGTGCTTTGGGGGTTCACGTCAAAGGAGTACTTTGTGGGATCAGGGCTCTGCATCAGAGTGCTGCAGATGAGATGAAGGTTAGCTGGCGATTTAAACAGTGTTAAAGCAAGGCTATTGACTTAGCAAGCTCTGCTGGTGCAGGGCCATCTTTCAGTGCTGTGCTTGGACAGCACCTATTACAGTGGGGCTGTGGTGTGTGAGTGGGTTCTGGAGGGGATGATGCTTGTAGCTCTTCAGTAAACGATGCAGTTGATGTAAGAATGTGTCTGCTAGTTAAACTTGCAGTTGGCACCAGGCATGGAGGGCCTTCGGACACATTGCTCAGCAGGAAGAGAATTCAAAAAGATATTTCCAGTTTGGAAATCTGATCTGAAAAACAGTAGAATGAAATTCAGTAAGAACAAGGTACAAATCTCTGTACCTTATTAGGAGTAATTTGTTGCAAAAATGTCAGATGTGGAACAAAGAAATAGATAGAAACTTTGCAGAGCCAGGGTTCAAAAATATGATGGCGTTATAACAAAAGCAGAATTGCTAGCATATTTATATACATATATATATAATTGTCTATGAATTAGGGACAACAGTTTTTTGCTGTATTTAGTGCTTGAACTAAGTATCCAGTTTGGGGTACTGTAATTCAAGGTACAGATTGCCTGGCTGGGGAGCAGAGATGACTGACAGCAATCATCAGAAATTCAGAAAATGTGACTGGTGAAGACAGACTGAAGGATTTAAGGTTGTTCAGTCTACCAGAAGTTACTTAGGGGAGATATGACAAATCTACAAGCAGGAAAAATCTTGCTTCAAAGGAAAGGGAATAATCTATTTTTCTTGCCCATAAATACAGATGAAAAGAAGTAATGGGCTTAAACAGAGCATGACATTTAAGTCATGATTAGGAGAACCTTTTGCACTGTAAGGCTAGTTGAAGACAGCATAAAACTGGAGGCTCCTGTCTGTGAGGCATGGAATGGGTAGAGATTTTCCTGTTCTAGGAGAAGGAGGAGGTAAACAAGGCCATCTTCAGAGGTCTTCAGGCTTCATTTCCCATGATTATAAATAAATCCTCATAAATCCATAACATATAATATGTATAATGACTCACAATTCTTATTAATTGATATTGCAAACTTGCACCAGGATTGGGCTTTTGATTCAAATTCTTTATGGACTGTGTTTCTTCTTTGAAAGAGTTTCTCAAGGAAGTAAAAAAAACCCCACAGATTGAGTAAAAGTGGAGCATGGGGAAAAGTAGAGAAGAATTACCTAAGAAATAGTGTATGCCAAACAGAAGGAGTCCAGCTAGGTTGGCTTAATTTGAGAAGAATTGTAGGGACATTCCCCTCCAGAAAGAAATTCAGTCTTCTAACTGAACACACATATGAACAACATTGAGTTCAACTACCTTGTCAATGTCAGGGAGAGCCTCTTTGCTTGGCAAAGGAGCTCTGCACAGGCTGTGAGAGAGGTAGCTGGGTGTAGACAGGAGCCATTGCCCTGTGTCTGGTAGCCCAGTTTTTCAGGTGAGAAGAAAGGATGTCTGAAGTGTAAAGGACCAGGACTCCCAGGGTAGCTCTGCAATCTGCAACCTGCTCTGTGCTAGGACACACTTGGCTTCCTCAGGCAAAGCAATGGGGGTTAATGTCCAGGAGGAATATCTCTGTTTCTCTTCCCACTGCAATGTCTTCTCATGAGCATAGGCCGTGGTTTGCCCCCAAGTCTTAGCTTTGCCCACATAAAGCAGCTGGCCTATCCCGTAACTTGGTTTGGTTGCATAGCAGTGTCCAGATGCAGCACCCAGCTAAGGGGGGACGGAGGTGGAGCCCCAGTGTGAGGTCTCCCGAGGAGCAGATGTCATCATGCACCACTGAGTGAACTCCTGTGGTAATCAGGGAAATTGCTTTAACAAGCTGTCCTCAGGGGTGTCTCAACACCAAGGACTCTTCTGGCTCAAGTGTTTGTTCTTGGTTGAGATTGGATTTCACAGTTGTTTTCTCCCTCTGTTCAGAGCTTCCTTTGTGCTACAGAGGAGATGTGTTTTGTCTGAGCATGGGATTTTGTCTGCCACCTTTGGAGAGCCATCTTCCGAGCAGATGGAGGCGAGATTCAGCAAGCAACCCCTGCAGCCAGAGACAGAGATGCTTTTTTAGCTGGCAAGCGGGGAGCTTCTTTTGCCTGCAAGTCTGTGTCCATCTCCTCACCAACTCCCACTAATTATGTCAGCTTGTCTTTCACCCAACTTCCAGCCGCTCCTTTTCAATGCCCACATCTGTGACTACCAATTAACACAACAGCAAGTCGGCACAGCACTACCAGGCAGCCCCCTGTAGCCATAATGGCATTCAAATACTGTTTTGACCTGAATGAATTCCCTTTGTTGGACAGTTACAGCCTTATGGAGGCTATAATTACAATGGTAGCCTTAGTTCTGCAGATATAATTTAGCAGTGATGTACTGAGAACAAACAGGATTACAAGGCAGTCCGTATGCCCAAATATTCACAACTTAGGTAATTTTAAAATCTTTAAGAAATCCAGCTGAAGCTGAAATGTACAGTGTGCAATTACATGCTCACTGCTAACAGCAAAGCTTGCCACTTGCTATGGGAAGCAGGCAGCACAAGAGTAGAATTTATTTTTGAGCAGCATGTGACATAAATAGCAATCTTTGGTGGGGTTCACGGTTAAAAACATCACCAGCGACTCAGCTGCAATCTGAAAGACTTGGTGAAGCAATGTTTTGAGAAGAGATTGTAGTTTAGCACATAAAATATTTAGATAAGGCACTAAAAATGTTGTGCTCAGCTTCCCAGAAACACAGAGGGCACCTGACAATGCATTATTAACAGCTTAGAAGTTCAGTGGTAGGAGGGCAGGAGAGCAGAATCAAGAGGGATGGAAAGCTTATGCTGGATAAAGAGATTTTGCAGGAAGTACTCCAAAGCCTGGGCCTGGAGGGGAGTGAAGGCAAAGAAAGCTGGTGACTTAATAGGAAAGGATGCCCAGCCTTTACTAGAGCAATGAAGAGTGCCTGGGAGGCATATTCAAGTTGCTGAGGGCAGAAATGTCAGAGAAAGGATGCCTGAGGGGAGCTGAGAGGCTCGAGGAACTGATAAACGAAATGGGAATTGGGAATGGATTGACAACTTTTCACCCTTTCTTGAAACCAAGTAATTATTGCCCTGAGAAGGCCAGCTTGAAAGCTTAGGGTAGGCTTAGTCTGTTGCTGAATACCTTCCTCCCAAACATGGGCTGTAGTTAGCTTGCTCCCTGGGAGCTATTCCGCAGGAATAGATACTGACTACTTCCTCCCCAATCTACAAAAGCCCTCAAGTGCCTGCTTTGAGCAAGAGTAGCCCACCGTGTAGTAGTGTACCTCAGTAGATGGGCACTAGAGCCCTGTGAGAAAAGTTGTTAATGCTGAATCACTTTTGTGCTCTGCAGTAAGACAGGCACGTTGGCAGGACTGAGTCAGGATCCCTGTACTGCTGCTTTTCAGTGTGCCAGTGTGTGGCTGGGGGACTGCAGCCTTGGGGGCTGCCGACTAGCAGCCTCCTTGCACACTAGATGTACTTTAAAAATTAAATCTCTATTCGAATTTCCCAAGTCTGTCTGAATGAATGGCTTTCTCAGGAAAGACTTCATGAGGTTTTTATGGAGCTTGTGTCATTTGAAAGCCAGTGACCTCGAGACATGCAATATATTTTTGATTAAGTTAAGCTGACCTCTACAATCAGAATGGGAAGGAGAGAAAAAAAAAAACAAACAAACCCTTTTGTGCTTTTAAAAGGAAATGAAAATGTTTAAAGCTTCTTGATTATGTAAACTTAACAGAAGTGTAAATTAGTAACTATTTTTTTAAAGGCTGTATGGAGAACCTATGGCTTCCACTATTGCTTTAAGACAGGGACCTTATTGTAAAGTACTAGGAGTCGGGCAGATCTTAACTTTGTGGCTTTGAATGCCAGATCTTTCAGACCTACTCTTTTGTATGCATGACATTCTGCCCTTCTGTTATTATTGCTAAATGCTTCCATGACTACTAGATCTGGAGAAGCACATTTAAGGGGAAGGGTGTATATTTTCATATTGCTTTATTGCTGGGAAATGAAATACAACTCAGTGCAGATATGTCTGACAGAAGAAAGGAATATGGGGGAGACAGAGAGATGTGGAGTGCTGTTTGATTACCCCCAAATTCTGGTTTGTAGCCATAAGCATACTAATAAAATAGTTTCTCCTAAGGTTACCAGGAATAAAACATTCTCAATTTTTGGACGAACCAAAAAGAAGAGATTAAAGTATTTCAGCTCTGTATTCTAGCTTTTCAAAGTTTTTTAAAAACACCTGGAAAATTAAAACAAGAACAAGTCAGGTCAATGTCATGTACATTTTCTGAGTGTATGCTCAGTTCTCTCACCCAGGTCACTAATGAAATAAAAGATGAGCCTGGACAGATCAGTGCTGGGTCCTGCTTCAAGCGTCCCTCCAGCTGAACAGACATTCAGTAACAGTATGTATTTTTTGTGAGTGGTTTTTAACCAGTCGGGTACTCATCTTGCAGTGATTTCTTCAAAGCTCTGTTTCTCTAGTTGTCTAGAACAGCATCAGAAGCCCTCACAGTACGTGCTTCCCCTGGATCCTGTCAAAAAGGGATTTTTGCTACACTGTTCTGAGTGCATGTTGATGGAACAAGATACCATTTTTACAGGTTGGGGCAAAGGATGTTTCAGTAATGGAGATGAGAAATCATGAGAGTCAACATGAAACCTTGACTGAACAGGAAACATTTAGAGATGCTGTGCTGAAAACTCTGTGTAAAGCTTGTGTGTAGGCTGGATTGGAGTACCAAGGGAAAGATCCCAGTCATAGACGCCACTTGGACCATGGGCAGGATGGGGATAATATTCAGAGCAATTGAATAGGAGGAAGTGAGGGAGTCTTGAAGTACAGGGAGACGCAAAGACTCATTCCAAAAAAGTTGAAACACATTCTTGAAACACAATACTTGAAATACAAGTTGACAATACATTCTGACACTTTCAAAGTAAAGTAATTTCTGGTACATATCATGAACTTAAGCAGAATAGATAGCAAACAATTTCAGACAAAAAGGAAGAAAATAAGGAGGGAGCATTGTTTTTAAAATGTCATTTTGTTTTTTAAAAAAATTCCTCTTCTTTTTTCCATTTTGGTACAGATGAAACTAGTTTGTCAAAGCATTCCATACAAGCTCACAGTTTGGAGCCACCTGAAATACCTTTTCTTTGGCAAATTGACCTTTTGTTGAAATTGCTTTAAGTTGATTTGACTTCAGCCCTCGACTGCAGGTGGGGACTTCTATGAGCGTAATGATGCAGGGGAAGAGGAGGAGTTGGAAAACAGCGGGGGGGTGGGAGGGAAGGTAACGTAGTGGGAGGGATAACAAATATATTAAAAAGTTTTTTATGCCAAGAAAGGGTAAGAAGGAGAGCATGAGGGCACATGGGATAAGTATATGTGAGGGGCCTGATGAGTAGAACAGATAATACCTTTCTCTATGTGGAGAAAGGTACAGGAAGGCAGAGGGAGGGAGCAGCTAAGGCAATGGAGAAGATCTGTAGATGCACTGAGGATCCTTTGCTCCCATCTCTTTTCTTCATTTTTTTATCCTTTCTTGTGCCCCACACATGCCAGGAATCAGTGAGGTTCCTTTTCTTTCCTTCTTCATGAACAGTTCATCTTGCTTCTTGCAGCAAAACTGGCTCGAATTGTAATTATTTCCTGGTATCTCTGTGCATTTACCTGTGCCTCCCAGCAGCGCCCTGTGTTTGGCTCAGACAGAATCCCCTGCTGTCCTCCTCCTCCATGTGATGTGGCTCCCTATAAGAAAAATTCCCCGAGAGGTTTTTAAACTTCCCAGCAGGGTAGGTTTCTTCTTTTGGGCCTCAAGGCTTCATGACAACACACTCACCTTTGCTTTCAGAGCAGTTTATACTGGCTCTGCTCTTTTCTATTCTTTTTGGATATTCTTTTTGGATATTCTTTTATTCAAACAACTCCTGCAATATGTATCATTTCAATTACCCTGGAGGTTTACACAGTGCTTACAATGAACTGAGCTGTGCTTCCAACTTCTGCCCATTATATTCTGACAAAGAAGCTCAGAGGCAAGGCTGTGTGACTGGTGAACAGTGTGTGAGGCAAGGTTCAAAGGGAAGGAGCTTGTATAATAGTTACTCATAACTCTTTTCCTCTTTCCATGGTCTAGCTCTGTCTTTTCATATTGAAATTCAAGCTGCAATCAAGGGCTGAGAGACTTCATTTTAGAAGAGGTTCTTGCTAAAGGTAATAGGGGAAATGTAAATTGGCTGTTTGTTTGTTTGTTTATGCTCCTGGACAGTAAGAACATAGGTGATTGTTATTCCAAGCATTCACTAAATACGTTGAAGATTTCTTTTTATAGAAGATTTGTTTAACCGAAGATTACCCAACATGCAAAGGACTGCTTCATGGGAACTTCTGTATCTATAGGGCTTTTGGTTTGTTTCAATGCTTGCCAGCTCCTCAACCCTTGTCCCTTCCCCATCAAAGTCCTAATCATAACAGCCCTAAAATCCTAAGAAACTGCCCATTGTAACCAAAGGTTCCACCCATTATTTAAAACCAGAGTTTCCTACAGGGAAACTGGTAGTGTTCACTATGACTGGCAGTCTCTAAAAAATATATGCACTGCACACAGACGGAACATCTCCTGCTTTTAGAAATGAGGATTCCCCAGATGGGTGCCTTTGAAAGGAATTTAGTGGTGCCCTACTCCTTACATTCATCAATGTGTGCAATCTGGTAACATCTTGCAAGCACACCTAGCCAGGAGAGAGGATTGTGTTATAAATGCCTAACAAAAGGATCTCCCTTTCCTTTCTCTCCTCCTTCTGCACTTACTAAGATAATTACTTCATTTTCAAAAAGGGAAAAGCTCTTCTCCCTTCATCCTTCACATGCCTCCCATCTCTCTGGCTTGATCTTTGAATGTTGTGTGCTTTGACTGAAACGACAAGGTAAAAAGCTCACGTTCACTTTCCAGTTGGAATTCCAAGGCTTGAATTTTTTTCTAACCCAGCTTTCAGCTGTTAGTCGAGGGTCAAACCACCGTAGACAAAAGCTTTCAAACTTCAGAAGACATAATTCAGGAAGATTGGCTGAGGTGCTGATGGAAGGGAGGTCTGACCATGTCTCCCTATGGTTAAGGATGACAGTGCAGATAAGAACATGGTAATGGATCCAGCCTTTCACCTTCTGACACCTCACTTGGTCAGGGCTACATTTTTGTCACCTTGGATGACCATTCCCCCAAATATCAGGGACTTTGGCAGAGGGTTCTGCTTCTCTGGTTACAGCTGAGCTATCAAAAGGAAAGTAGGATAGGTACAGCCTAACATGGTTATTTTTGCCCTGAAAGAATATTAGTTACTCAGATTTTTTTAGATGTCTGAAGTCTTTTTTTCCCATGTGCTACTGCCTAACTTACTGATAATTTCACCTGGGGTGGGACAGACGACCATGTCCTTCCAAAAAACTGCCTCTGCAAAATTGTATTTTGGGGAATAACAGCAGGAGCAGCAGCAGTCAGCCTAGTGATAGCGGGTGTGCCAATGTTGTTCTGGAAAAGCATTGCTTCTTCTTTACTAACGCTTGCATGCCATCTCTTGCACAGCTTGAACGGACAGGGAAGAATTAATACTTTTTATTTAATTAAAAAGCTACTGAGGTAGCAAACAAATTCAGCAAGCAGCTTTTCCTTAATTTCAAAATGAGTTTTTATTATTGGTGATATTTTTGTGAGGTCTCAAAGCTCTGCTGAATTTAGGATCTATCTGGAGTCCTAAACAAAGAAGGGGATTTCATAGCTTATACATTCCCTTAGGACAAGATAGCCCAAAATCCTGACTTTTGGTGGGTTTATTTTGCAATCCAGAACTACGTTTGGCCATCCCTCCTGTCTGGAGGAGACTGCCCACAGCATTTTAGTCTGTCATTAGCCATTACAGTTCTGTGGTAGAGGATGTCCATCTCCCATACTGACAGACATTTAGACTATATTGCACATGCACAACCATTATTTGTTATTGCTTTTGCCACCAATTACTTGTCAACCTTTTACCTACCGTCAACCCATCGTTGCAATCAATCCTTCATTGTTTTTTTTTTTACTTTTTTTTCTTGGACTGGAGGGTTTGAATGTGCAAAACCTGCAAAACCAGGGAGGTGAAATGACATTCCTTTAGTTCTAAAAGCCATAAAGACCAGCAGCATCTTTTGATGTGTATTCTCTTAATGAATAAACACCTACTTAACAATGCTAGGAAAATATATTTCCTTAGCTCCATTTTGCAGCCAAACATATATCCCTTATTGTTCCTTCTTGGCATGCTGCCCATAATGTTGATCTGCTCTTACAGAATTAGTCAGACCCTCAAAGACAGCATTTCCCCCCTTCGCTATACATGCTTCATCAACACAACTAGATATCTCTGTAAGTATGGTACCCTTTGCCGCTGCCTTTCTGCCCTGTCTTCCTCAGACCACATAAAACCCATCTGTCAGAAACTCTAAAATTACTTGTTCTGTGAAGTGAAATCTTCAAAGCCCTTCAAATATCTAGCGTATGAAAACTCTTTTCTTTATCCCATTTAGGATTAGAGCCAGAAAAAAAAAAAAAAAAAAAGGAAGATAGTTCCTTCCTTGCAAAGAAAATAGTTATTAACCTTCAGGATGAAAGCAGATACAATTCCAATGACAGACTTTTTTTTCCAAAGGAAGTGTGGGGAAGGTAATTGCTGAGGACAGCAACAAGCAAGCTGTAGAAAAGCAACAGTTCCCACATAGTTTTGTCACACTTAAGGAAGAGAGTAAAATATGCATTCTAACACTGGCCTACTTTGGAGCTACCAGAAATGCTAGTTTGCATCAGCGATTTGCAAATGGTGCCTCTCCTGACACTGTGTCAAGTAAAACCTTTGCAGCTCAGCAGTTGCATCAGAATTTGGTGACTTTCACCAATATCTAAAAGGCATGATCTAAGAAGTGTTTGAAGCAGAGCCTTTTGGATTATATTTGAGTTTCAAGTCACTCAATATTCACTTTTATAAGAGCAATATATTAATATATTCAATATTTTCATACTACTGGCTTTCACTTTGTTATTTTTACACTCATAGAGACATGACAAGGCTGATTAGAGTCAGTGGCCCAAAACCAAATGTCAATAAAGTATCAGAGGACAGTTGTAAAACATACCCTGTCTGAATACTTTGAAAATCTTTGGAGAGAAGGTTCATTCTGCTTTGGAAAGGCAAACTCTTGTGTTTTTAGCTTCTTACATCTACTCTATATAAACTGTGTAGGAGCAATTCGCAGGACATGATGAAAAGGATAAACAGGCAGAACAGCAGGATGATTTGCCCAAAATCAGACATCTCCATGAGAGCAAAGAGAGAATATAAAGAAACACAGCCCGAACCATATATGCTGATAAGAGAACTACAGAAAATGGACGTGTAGTGAATTGAAGCTTTGTGAGGGTTAGAGAACACATTTTACAACAAACATGTAAGTCAACATAAGTGTTAAGGCACCTTATCAGTGTCTAACTTCCTTTTTCTTGCTGTTCTTCAGATTTTGCCGAAACTCAGAGCCATCCAGGTTCTCTGCGTACTTTTCTGCTCTCAGGAGTAAAACTGATATCAGCTTTGCAACCAGAAGTGGGTCCTAACCTTGGGGCTTTCCCCCACTGATTTTTCTCTTTGCCTATTTGTTCACTTCAGCATTTGCAGGTTTAGGCCTGTGAGCTGTTCATTTGGGCCCTCATCTTGCTGCTGCTGCTGAAGCCGTTGACAAAGCTCTTTCTGGCCCAAGGACTGGTATGATCCCTTTCAGGAATTAGCAAGAACAATTCATCCCCATTCCAATAAGAGACAAAATGACTTGGTCAGTGCCTTGTCTAGGATGAGAATGCAGGTACCCCACACTGTTGACAGTTCCTATCCTTCTGTCTTCTCAGCTGCGCACAGAAACACAATAGCAGCAGGGACACTCCCCCCCCCCAGCAGAGGAGAAAGGGTTAAATCTTAGACAAAGCTGAAAGGAAATTAAAAAATATTTCAAACTTCTCTAATTGCTGCTCCTGTCATGTTACCAGTGCCAAAATAATGCCACTCTACTGCAGCAGGCCTTGCACTTTTCAGGGATTCATTTATTAATGTTAGTCTGGCGGTACTCATTTTGCTGAGTCAATACTTGGCCACAAAGATGCAACTACTTATTTATCTGTTTTCATTATCCTGTTTGTGGATTTAATCACATATTTGGGCACATGTTAAGTTCTTAGCCTCCCAAATGCTCCCTATGTGCTGGGACAGGCAGAAGAACTTCCTATAGGTTCCTGCAGGAACTACTGGGCTCTGAGTTGTACTGATCTCATTTGATCTATGTGGTTGCTGAATGGCCTCAACTAAGCTTCTTGACAGCTCATCTGGAATGAAAAACACTGTCAGCAGGGGCTGTGTTCTCTAAACACAGTTTCCATCAGACCAAGGAATGACAAATTATTTTGTCTTTCCCAGTGATGAGAACATCACAAAAAACAACCTACTGCTGCACTTCTTCCTTATTTTCCAAGATGAGGTAGAGAATAGGAAAAGGGTGGGGGGAATTGAAGTCAGAGAGGTTTGAGTTTTTCTTTGCTTTCATCTGTCCTCAGATATTATTCATGACTTTGGTGAAGAGCATGAACTGCCAGATGGTTTGTGTGGTACATTTGCACGTTAAGATCCGCCAGTAGTTGCTGCAAAACATGGATGTGTTCTCTTATGGAGGAGCAGTCTCAAGGGCAGCTGCTGGCTGTTGACTGGGCTTCCAAGGCAAGCAACCCAGCTCTGGAGTGCCCTAGGGAGCAGTCTGAATGTGCATCTGACCTCACTGCAGCCTGCACTGCTGCTGCAGCACACTCACAGAATTACTCTCCAGAACGTTTGTATGGTATTTCCTGATTTCCAAAAAATCTTGAAAATTATGCTCCAGCCATCCAGGGAGGTTCCTCATCCTAGGCATTAACCTAGCTGGGGTGAAACCCCATCTCTTTCTCACAGTGGGACAGGAAGGGAAAAAGGAGGCTAAAACTTTTGATCTGGTGACTTCAATATCCTAAAATACTGATGCAGTATTGTTTATTTTAACTAAAGGTATTTCCATGGCCCTTATCACTGCAGCATCTGAGCCAAGGCCAAAACTCCACTTTCCTGTCAGGTCTGCAGGGCTGGAAGCAGACAGCTGAGGGATAAGTGTCTGGTGAGTGGATGCAGCTGGAGTTTGTTAACCTGTGAGGCCCACTGAATCATGCAAACGAAGGAAGAGGAAAGAAGGCAGTTGGGGAAAGGGTGCAGTGCAGTTCAGGAAGGGGTTTGGTGCTGTCCTTGAATCCTGGCACAAATGGCATTTTTATTGGAGAGCCTGTCCTATCTCTGAGAGGCAGAAGGGTCTTCTGCTCTGACTCTTTAGGCTCTTTTCATCTGTTTGTGAGGCAGGCTGTTTCTCACCCACAAGTGGTTTCCTCAGTCCTGCTACATCCACCTTGAAGAACATGGAGCCCTGTGGAAGCTAGTCTATGCCCTAGGAGGAAGCTGAGATCTAAAATGGAGAGTCCTTGGTTTGCAAGGTAACATGTCCCTCAGCATATCCTCAGGCTCAGTGGGAAGCAGTTATTTTACCCTGCAAAATTTGTGGATTTTGTGAGGAACTGATAAGCATGAGGCTAGTTTAGCAAAGGAGTTTGTGTTGATTTCTCCCTGGAAGAACAAGCATCCTTCTCCCTCCCTGGCAAATTACTTGAAAGCCTGTTTGCTCTGACCTGCAGAGTCGTCTGCAAAGATCTCAGCCTTCAACAGGAATAGCCTCTTCCTCACAAGCTTTTCAGGAAAAGCCTGGGCTTCCATTTTCTCTTCTGGGAATGCTGCAGTCCTTTTCTCCCAAGGGGTGTCTCTCTGCATGGTTTCCTGGCCTGAAAGGAGTCTGTGTTCCATGCTGCCAAAGGCAGATTTTTCAGTGGAAAATGCTATTTTTGTGGGTAATCTTGAAATCATTCCACAGCAATAGCTAATCCAGTCTTTGACTCTTACATGACTGCATTCTGCCAACTGCTGTCTTTATAATCACCTTGTATAGTCCCACTTTCTTGAGACTTTCCTCCTGTACCTTGTTACACTAATTAGCTGTCTTGGCTTGATTTGGGTGGTGAAGTCCTGCTTAGTATGCGTGCCTTTCCTAACTCACAGTTTCTATCACTGGGGCTTTCTGGAAGGAAAAAAATTGTCATACATCCTGGCAGTAGATGAGTAGAAATTGCTTCCGCATTTAAAAAGCTATTGAGTGGCCCTTAAATGCCGTTAAAGACAGGTACTGCAAAATGGTTAATAGAGATTTAGTGGATGGGGAGGGAGAAAACCAAATGATATGAGTTCAGTTCCTGTGTCAGCAAGTTATGATGCCTCTATGGGCCTCAGGTTGCTTTTATAGAATGAAGATACAGTTTTCTTCTAATCTGTTTAGATTGTGTAGTTAGACTGTCAGTGCTTTGGATCAGGGACTATATGCATTTATGTATAGGCATGTTAGAGTCCCTGATTCTGGATCTTAATACAAGATTATTACAAGAGTAATAATGTGAGAGGCTGTCATAGGAGGAAAAGAGCTGTTTCACCGTGATATTTGCAGCTCCTCTGAATGTGCCTACCTCTAGCCCATAGACAGGGAAGACCTGGTCTTATGATGATTTGGCTAAGTCTCATTTCTACAGCCTACCAGTGGGCACCTTGAAAACGGTTTAGACTTCGGTGGTCACTTCATCAAAGAGAAAAAAACCAATGCCGTGTGATTCCAGTGAGCGGTGATACCATGAAAGTGGTACATTTTCAAGAGATCACTGAGGCAGTTTGCCACAGATTTATAGGCTGAAATGGGCTTTGCACAGAACAGTCTGATGAATAATACAAGACAAAGAAAGTATACTCTATAGATTTCTTACAAAATTATAAGACTAAATCCATCAAAATCAGTTACATACCACAAATCATGCAAAGTCACAAACTCTGATTTTTAAACTTCATAAATGTAAGAATGTTGGCAGTGTTTCATGTTGTTTTTATCTCGAGTAAAGGATTAACTGTCCACCAGCACCTTTTGCAGTGTGGGTCAGGAGCTAGTCTGAAAAGTAGGATGCCTGGCTGACTCGGCTAGGTATGGCAAAGGCTCCACAATTTGTGACTAATTGAGGCACAGCTACCAGTACTTCAGCATTTTTCATCATACCCATTTTTAAAAATTATTTTTCTCCAGGGAAAACACAAAACAGTGTCTGTAATCCACAGGGATTTTTTTTCTTTTTTTTAAAAGCAGTGTCTGTCATAAGCCATTCTGCCTTTGTCCTAATCCTGAGACCTCGTTCATCCTCCTGCTCACAAAAAGTGTGACTTATCAAAACAGGTCAACCCCATGGTCTTGACTCTGAGAGACAGAAAAGAGGAAAAGAATACTGAAGCGTACAGAGTAACCTTTCCCTTGGTACCTCCTTCCTGTATCTGTAATCAGTGGCTTAAGGACAGGGTGTAGCAAGGCCTACAGCTGAGCTCCCCCTTCAGGACCCTGATTCTGCACCGTTACCATCTGGTAGGCTTGTTTAATTAACTGGGGAAGGTTTGGCATTTTACTACCCTTCTGCTTTATCCTTTGTATTTTCTTGGCATCTTGAGTTATGTCTAATGATATTTTCAAATTCAAGCCACCTATTTTCTAGAAAAGAGTTTCTCCAAAACAATGGCAATTTAAAAAACATCTTGAAATTGAAAGGGTAGCAGTTTCTGCTCCCATAACTAAAGCTTACTTTTTTCCCCCATGGCATTCATTTCCTCTTGAAGGGAGTCATGCATATTTACTTGTTTATTTCTGTCTCTCAGTTGCTTTTTTGGCTTGTCTTACCACCCTGATCAGTTTTGTATATTTCTAATTAGTTTTCAGACAATATTTTTGGTTTTGATTTTTTTTGTCTAGATCTGCAGATACTTGCTCCTACATGTGCCCGACCTCAGCTTGGGGTGTAGAAAATGCAGCTGGCTTCTTTCAGGAGAAGCTTTCCTTGCACAGGGAAGGTAAGTGCAGCAGTGAAGGCAAAGGTTGTGACTGTTCTTGGAAAGCACGCTCAGTATGTCTTTCAGTCTGGGGTGGCTGATTGCTTTGCAGCTTGCTTCTCCATAGACTTCTCCCTGTGTCTGCTTCTTTTTCTTTTTCCTGGACACTTGTGCTCAACATTGTCTGACATTCCAGAGACTGGTCTTTGAACAGCTGCCAGCCACTCCCCTGGGTACTGCCTTGGCTTTCTTGTGCTATCTGAAAAACAAATATGAAACAATTAACAGGAAGATCAAAATCACTCAGTGCTTTTGGAATCCCAGAGAGGAATCTGTCTGGTGCTCAGGTACATTCCAAGGTTAACTGGCTCTCTTCTCTTCTCTTCTCTTCTCTTCTCTTCTCTTCTCTTCTCTTCTCTTCTCTTCTCTTCTCTTCTCTTCTCTTCTCTTCTCTTCTCTTCTCTTCTCTTCTCTTCTCTTCTCTTCTCTTCTCTTCTCTTCTCTTCTCTTCTCTTCTCTTCCACTCCAATTTCTCTTTCTTCCACAAAAGATTGTCCTCCACGCGCCCCAAAAAAACAATATCAAAGTTTGTGCAAGCTGATCAACATCTGCTGGTCACATTTTTGCCATTTCTGATCAACAGCTCTGCCATGGCCCAGTGCACATTTGGGATAGGTTGGTACTACATCCCTTTCTGCTACTGGCCTACTTGATGATGACGATGATGGTGACAAAACGTTTTCTACCATCCATGCGTCGGTTTCCTAATCAGTAAAACACTACTTATCTGTTCTGAAATCTTATGATAAGGAGAATTCTAAGAGTTAGTTATTTTTAATTATGTCAAGTGGGTGACATTCCAGTTATTGTACAGATGGTGAAGATTGTTTTACGTAATGGTTATTGAGATTAAAGGTTACTTCTTTTTCCAGCTAATAATTAGGACACTGTAAGTTTTTAGGAAGATAAAAATGATATCCACCTTCCAACAAAGAATTGTGTTCTAAGAAAACTGTTTGGAGGGGTCTGCTTTTCCTATTTTTTTTCTTTTTTTTTTTTTTTTCTGTGGGATTCCATTATGTTGTGGAATAATACTCATTTTTTCAGGCAGAAATGTTAGAGCCCTTTACAACAAATATCTCTTATTGATTATGTCTTTACCTTGCCACTTTTATCAAAATTCTTCATGAGGCAAAAAATACAAATTCTCTCCAGTATTTTGTTTTGATGATTTTTAGTAAATCTGAACTCAGATGACTTGAAACATAACCATTTCTAACTCCTTCAAGCTCAATCCTATCTGGTTTTCTTGACCAGTGCAAGGAAGATTTATCCTGTGAATTGCACAATGCTGCACTTCAGTGCTGCTTTTAATGCTCCAGCAAAACTCCATGTAACTCACAAAATATGGGATGATTTTATTTAAAAAGGATTGTGACTGGTCTCATTTATGCTGGGACACAGTCTGCCTAATTAGAGCTGTCTGAAGTGGTGGTGGGGTAGACATGAATGGGTTCCTACTGCCAGAAGACATCAAAGAAGACTGGGGACCCAGAATTTCCAGAGAAAAGAATGTTGTGGCATCAGGTCCAACCTCCCTCCTAACACAGGGCACTCACGTGCTTCAGCAGGCTGATATCTTCTGATGGAGCTACAATTCATCCTAGGAAGATGCCCAGACTTGTTTTAACATCTTCAAATGATGGGGCATATATTGTATCCCTCGCTGAGACTTCTAAATGTAATGCTGTTAGAGGCCATTCTTATTTCAGCTGACTCCAGCCCTGGTGAATTTTTGGTTCCCTGGTCTCTTTTTAGTGGAATATTCTTTTTTTTCATTACACTGGTGGAACAGAGCAGGCAGGACAGGGTGTCACAGTTATAGGAAGTATCATTGTCATCAGTTGTCAGAAGCATTCCCATGCGGGAACAAAGACCTTGAGGTGGACTTAGCACAAACAGCAGCAAATCTGAGAGATATTTTTCTAGTGAACTCTGTGGACGGGCTGTCACATTTTGAGCTAGCTGTACCTGCTTGGGAGCAAGAGATCCATTTCTGGGTATGCAAGAGAGGAAGAGATTGCACTAGATTATTACAAGTACAAAGGCTAAATGATTTTTCTCACAGCTAGACATGCCTGGGATATTTTGTTCTGGGCCCAGCATAGCTATGTGGATATCTATATGAACCGCAGAGAGCATGAACATCTCTGCATGGGTGAGGACAGCTGGACATAGACTTCTTTACTTGCATGAAGAAGTGACTTGACAGAAGGCAGTTGCACTGAGCTGCTGCAGAGCTGGTAGAGTCAGAAGACATTTGCTCAGGCTCAGGCCTGGAGAAGTATGGAGACTGGAGACACCCAGGGAGCGTGGAGAAGTACCTGCAGAGGTTTGGTCTGTCCTACCTTTGTAGACATGACCTAAATGGACCTACAGGCTAGCTGAACAATCAGAGGGTCCCACTAAGCATGTTTTTAATGTAGGAGCACATTTTAAAGCACTTCCCTCTCCAAACCTTGCTTCAGTCTTTCTTCTTCCAGTTAGTAGTCTTAGGAAAGCTGCTTGGGAAAGCTTTTCTTTGCTGAAGGAGTGGATAGGTGTATTCTGATGGCATTTTGGTACTTCTGGTTTGACTGGGACTTCTCAGAGATGGCAGTTAAGATGAGAATGACTATAACAGCTGTGTGAAATACTTGTAGAGCTGTCCTCAAGACTTTCAGACTCCTTTGTTTAAGAGGAAAGACCTAAGTTGTCACAAACTTAAGCCAAGATTGTTAGTTGTCATTTTGCTCCCTCACACTGCTTTGTGAGAAGTGATTTGTGCTTGGCTGGCTGTTTCAGATGTAAAGCCTGCTGAATTTCTTCCTGGAACATCCCGACACAGTAAACAAGGGAAAGCAGAGGCAAAGCTTTTCCTGTGCAGCCAGCTGGAGTGCCTGTGCTTTCTCACTTCTTCGTGCATTCTTACCCTTGACCCCGGTGTGCTATCCAGTTCCCTCTGTGTCAGGTTGTCCTGAAAGCTGTGATTTCCTCTCCTGACAGGCAGCAGGAAGATGAGAAAGCTGTTGGGCAACCTTTGCTCTGAGAGTACTGGAGGGTTATTAACAAAGCATGCCTGACAGGCAGGGTTTAAGAAATACTGATAACATCAGGAAAAGGGAGGAAAGTAAACAGTCCAGTAGCTTAGGGTGTGTTTCTCATTTTAAAATTGGCCCAGGCCAGCAGCTTTCTGGCTGTTCTTTCCCTTGCAGTGTCACTGTCATAGACTCGGTGCTGCATATGAGGTCACGCTATTTCCACCAGCAGCTGAGATGGGTTTAACACCTTTAGCTGGGACTCTATTCTGAACCAGTCTGAAGGTTGGAGAAGTTTTGGCTTGGTTTCAGCACCACACAGGAGAATAAGATGATCCAACTTGTTCTGTCCTCAGATGTGAGGGTGTGGCAGAAGGGAAGAGTCTCTATTTCCACTGCCTCATAGCCACTGCAAGGAAAAGCCACCTATTTTACAAGGGAATCAAGGCCAGGAATAGAACTTGTGTCATTGACTTCCACTAACCCGGCTTTGTAAAAGCCAGCTAGGACATTTAGCTGGGAACTATGAAATCCCATCCTCTGGGCAGTTTATGGCTCAGCTTTTGATAAAGGCTTTTTCTAATTATCACCGACAGGCAGATCGAGAGTAAGATTATACATTTGAGTTCTTGTTTTTTCTCTTCCCTCCCCTTCTTCATATCATGTGTCAGCTCTAGTTTCCAAATACATTTCCGTGTCAAAGCACTAAACTCCATCCATCATGAGCACATTTGTGCAAAGTCCTAATAAAATAAGCCTGCTGCCATGTCTTTCTGGGAAGGTGGAGACTCCAGTCATAAAGTAA
This sequence comes from Morus bassanus, assembly GCA_031468815.1. Classification (NCBI taxonomy): domain Eukaryota; kingdom Metazoa; phylum Chordata; class Aves; order Suliformes; family Sulidae; genus Morus; species Morus bassanus. The sequence continues at coordinate 28,992,003 of CM062574.1, read as the reverse complement.
CATGACAATGGAAGCACCATGAGGCTGGGTAGTGAGATTATATCTTTTCCATTTGTGAAGTAACTGTTGTTTAGTATGGCTTGCCAGTCTGTCAGATAAAGGCACACAGCCATCTATGAGGAATTATTAATGAAGATTCAGACATTTTTCTGCTGGAAACAGATCACTCTTCATCTTGCTGACTTTTTGCATTAGAAAACTAAAAATAGCCCTGAGTTCATAAGGAAAGACCTTCAATATCTGGCAGGTTTTGCCTTTCCTGTAGTCCATTCCCCAGAGGAAGGTTAAATACACAAACCCTTTTTCTAATGGTTTGAGCTGAGTATTTCAGAGCCATAAACATGAATACAAGGTGTGCATCTATGCCTGTTAAGCACATTCAGTCCACCAAGACCCCTTATCATCCAAACAGAAAGCAAAGACCAAAAAAATCCCTCCAGCCTCTGATAATTTACACTTTTGAGGAAAAGGCAGATTAAGACAAAGAAGTGCTAATCACAACAACTTGAATAAACTTGGTGTTGCCAAATGCTGTACAGCTTTCCTCACTTTTCCCTGCCAATGCAGCTCAGCCCTTTTTGAAGCAGCCCTGCTGTTGCAAAGCTGGGCCATGCTGGAGCAACGTCTTTCCCTTGCACCAGGACGTGTTGGGGGATGCCAGGGGCAGGAGAAGCGTGCGGTGGGGAACAGTGTTACACAGGCAGCTGTCTGCTAATGACCCACATTATTGCTTTATGACTTGGAAAACTCATTTCTACAGATGACCTTGACAGGGCTTGCCTTCTGGCTTTTCAAAATAAATGGCTGAAACCCAGAAATATTTTTGTCTCTTTAAGGTGGGGTTTTTTGCTTCCTCTCCCCGACAACATAGAGGGTCCAGGAGCTATATAGATCCCCAGAACTTCTGGGTTTCAGATGCCAAAGGAGAAAGTCTGTGTAGTTTTTTGTAGTATCTTCCCATTTTCCATCAGGATGATAGTGAGATAGTCAGCTGGTGTGGATGAGCTGCCCTTTCCAATGGAGCAAAGGCACCAGAATAGATGTGTAACACGATACCACCTTCATAAATGGGCAGTGAAGATCCTTGTATATACATGCGCGCACGCACCCATATGTCTAGTTCAGAGACCATATTAGAAATGGGTGATTAATTTTCCCCCCTTGCTTCCTGGAGGATGGGATAGAATTTGTGTCCAAATGCACAGTCCTCAGGTGTGCCTCTGCACTGCGTGGCACGAAGCTTTCAGTGCAACAATGGCCAACTCTCTGAAATCCCAAGAAAGGGAAAGAAGATCAGACTCCTCTCTGCCAAAGAATCTGAATGTGGTTCCACATGATTTAACGTAACTAACTGATTCTCTCGGATATACTGGGGCTGCGTTCTATGCTTAGTGCTTTCCAAAACCAAACCAAGTCAAGAGTGCTCTTTAGTGTGAAGCAAAACAAAAACACAAAATGTTCATGTGTAGTCACCAGACAAAAATTTGCTAAGTACCAGCAGAAATGAGGAGTTAATGGGTCCCATATGTGGCAGCTAACCTGGGCTTTATAAGATTTTCCATGAGATTTCTGAAAAAAAAATCTATAGCAGCAAATGAGATAAAAAGTCCATTTTCTTGTTAAGCTGGACAGCTAACATTCAGGCTGCATTTTCTTCCATAGCTAAGTCTATAAATACAGGCTAACACACTTGGATAGGATTCCCACTCTGTAAAAAAAACAGATGACAGCCTCTAGTATTCCTGAGCAGTAAGACACTTAAAGCTTTAATCAGCTTCTCAGCAAGATGAGATCTGAAAATAGTTCAGAAAATATTTACCTTTTAACGCATCTTGTGGGATGTAAGTTTTTACAGTCTGCCTAGCTATTTTTGTATTCATATGTTGCAGTTAGACCATGTGCCTTGCTTCTTGTACAGTGTACACATAGCTCACATTAATTTGGTGAACTTGGTGATGCCTTCAACAGATGTTCCGGTGTTGCCATAGCACCAGTGCTTAATCCTTACTGGGAAAGATATGCATGGTATTGGACCGTACAAAGCCTCAGGATGCTGCATTTAGTTTGTTTTTTCCCTGTTCATTTTAAGTGTGTTCTGAACAGCAGGGCTAAGAAATATCATTGTTTTCATGTGGTGATACCAGTTCTGTGAGAAAGGTCAAACCACTGGAATTCTGTTTACCATTGCATAGGAGAAGGATCAGTAGGCTAGGTCTGAAAACTAAAAGCAACATGTTTCTCCCAACAATTGCCTGGAATGCAGATGTGCTGGGGGATTTTGCTTGTGTGATTTTAAGGCCTTAGGCTGGTAGAAGTAGCATTTGGGGAATTTTGAGCTAGA